>OW443321.2:10770441-12146274 GCA_937001585.2 Brachylomia viminalis | reverse complement strand
TGGTGAAGGGTGGGCGTTTTGGGGGGACTGTCTTATGTGATTTTGACGTTCAAAAAGTGCTGATTCTCAGCCTAATTTGAATAAATGACTGTTGATTTTGACACCATAGCTACTGTTTTAAAATGTTTTACAATATTTTGTTAAACATTAGTTATAATTAACCTTTAATTTATGGTCAGCAACCATCATCGTCCGCTTAGTTAGTCTTTTTCCAACTATATTGGGGTCGGCTTCCAGTCTAACCGCGTCAGCTGAATACCAGTATTTTACATGGAGCGACTGTCTATGTGACCTCCACAACTTACATACAGGGTAGGTAACACGAGACCTCCTGCTAAGACTGATTCTCAAACTTCTGACTTTCCGTAATGACTGTTGTTTATAGAGCCAGCTGGGACCAACGGTTTCCGAGACTGGGACTGGCAGTATAATCAAAGAATTGAAATCAATCAAACCTTATATTTATATAGGATGCAGCTGAATACCAGTATTTTAAATGGAGCGACTGCCTATCTGACCTCCATATTGGCTCGGCTCAGTTACTGGGCATAACGATACCAATAACTAAGAATGGTTGTCCGATTTTCGGGCTTTTGACTACCCGGAACGACCGTCATAGCTCTACGAGTGACAGCTGGAATCAAGGCTGTCAGCGACTGAATGACAGTATATTGCACTTTACCTATTTTTACTTAAAGCCCCTTTTCCTTCATCCTCAGAGTGATATGTCAACACGCAGTACGTCCACATCGTTCCGCGCTCGCCGCGGCCACAAGGAGCGCTCCAAGAACTTCACCGAGCTGGAGAAACGAACAGTCCTCGAGCTGATAGCACGCCACCGCGACGTGTTGCGACAGGGACGCTCCAACAACGCGACCAACAGGAGCAAACAGGTACGGACAGGACTGTGGCGGTTTCTACAACGTCACATGCGCATCAAAAACTTGACGTCACACAAATCCTGCATCGTGCAAGCAGAGTTATCCGCGCGACTAGCATACATGGCTATTTGTAATACGTCGGCAATCTATTAAGGGAATGTATGGGAGGTCATTTGCAACCAAATGACACCTTATGACCCCTATTCAAATGTCAACCATTTTCCAGCAATTTGACATTTTATATATTTTTTAAGATATCTGGTATCTCGTTGGATAGCTGAGAAGTTGTTCATATTTTTGGAATGTTCTGTCGATAAAGTATATCCATGGTTTTTGCAGAAATCAACCATTTTAGTCAAATAACCTGCTCAAATTATGAAAATTGTGTGCTCTGATTTAAAAAATATTTAAGATAATTGTAATTTTATGGTTGATTTTTATTAAGTATTGAAGTAGACGCAGATAAAAATAATTAAAAAAAAAAACATGCATTAGGTTTTTTTATAAATTTTCCAAAAGGTGTACTAAAAAAATATAAAAAGTCAAATTAATCGAAAATGGTCGACATTTGCATAGGGGTCATAAGGGCCTCCCCTACATCCCTTTAATGGAATGCCGATTTATTACCAATAACCCTGTATAATGTCTAAACAACATCCCGACATCAACTGTAGGGCAGTAGCCCACCAGCTTCCTTTTCTATGGAGGATAAATAATTTTACACCATATTTCTCGCACCTCAATAAGAATATTAATTACCACTAGGACGAAGAACTTCGAGATGGTGAAACGAACGACCCTCGAGCTGAGAAAATTTCAGGTTCCTGAATGCCTAATTCAATATAGCCTGCCAGCTACTCCAGGCTTATCCCAGGTACTGAAATGAGATTCGGCAACGGATTAATTAATCAGAGGATATACTAATTAGACTTCAGATAACAGGCCAGTAGGAAGTTAATGTCAAAAGTATCAATGGAAAATAAAGCTAAAAATTATTCGCCAACGGACCAAGCTTCTTGTAGAACTTGATCCCTTGGTCCCATCAACTGAAAGGGCTGAAATTATGGGCAAAGTAAATGAATCAAGGACCAAAAGAAGACCAGAAAGAAGAAATGACCAAAATAGATCTAATCTTGTCTTTTTCCAAGTATGTTGGGGTCGGCTTCCAATCAAACCGGATGCAGCTGAATACCAGTATTTTACATGGAGCGACTGCCTATCTGACCTCCACAACACAGTTACGGGGTAACACGATCGGCTTGCTAAGACTGGTTATCAGACTTTCGGGCTTCTGACGACCCGTAACGACTGTCAAAGATCTACGACTGACAGCCGGGACCAACGGCTTAACGTGCTTTCAGAGGCACGGAGGGGTCTCAATGTGTAATCGATGTTCATCTACCCACGAACTGACCGCGGAAAGCGTGTCGTTAAGAGCGTTTATACCTTATGAGTGGCAACGTCGCAATTTAGTGTCATATTTCGTGGTTTTCAATTTTTATCATTTAATCGGAGCTATATTTTAAAAATCTGTTTAATTAACTTTCTAGAATTATGTGAAAACTGTGTAAAAGGTAAGAAATCGTTGCGTTTACAGTTCTATTTATATGCAAATAATACATTGGAAACTTGCAGGGCGTTATTTTCATTGTAAAATAACTGTAAGCATTACGGTTACTTACTTTTTAAACACTTTCACGTAATTCTAAAAAGTTAATTAAACAGATTTTTTAAATATAGCTCCGATTAAATGATAAAAATTGAAAACCACGAAATATGACACTAAATTGCGACGTTGCCACTCATAAGGTATAAACGCTCTTAACTAAAAGAGATCCAAAACCTTCAAAACCGGAAACCAAATATGAATTAACAATGTTGGTTAGTTACTTTATTATCTGTAATCTGCCATTGAGTCTTATCTTAACCCTTGAGCACCTAATTGAATTCTGTACCATTGATATTCCAATATTGTATATAAGATATAAAAAGATATGATTCTTTTTATCGGATAACAGTAGTTACGTAAAGATTATCGGTCGCTATCAGTTACAGGTTAACGAAAAAAGATATTATATCTTTTCGTTATAGTGCTTCCGTGGTTGATCAAAATTAACTTCGTTTTATTAAGGATTTCATTAAACAAAACAACAAATTAGTACAGAATGAAGACAAGAAATGGGTACATAGGAAGTCTGAAAGTGGCACCGGTGACTGAAAAGTTGTGTGGACATCGGTTGTCATGGTATGCGCATGTGATGCGGAGGAATGAGGAAAATGTCGTGAGGAAAGTTTTGAGTATCAATGTGGATGGCTGTACGAGTAGGGGAAGACCAAAGAAACGATGAATGGACTGTGTGAAAAGGCATAAGGCTAAAAACGGGGTGACTACCGAAATGACGACTGATGGAGAAGCATGAAATAAAAAGACATGTTGCGCCGACCACAAATATATTGGAAGAAGGGCGGGAGAATGATGATGATTAAACAAAACAAGCATTCAAATTACCTCTACCAGTGACTATATCCAAGTTATCCTACCTAGTCACCTTCTGCGACGCAGTAATGCTCGCGAATAAGGAGGCGGAACGCGTGAGGGAGAGGCAAAATTCGCGCCCTCACGCCGCTAGCCGCCGCAGGAGACGCCCTGGGCGTCGGGAATCCCAAACCGATTGCCGGCCACCGTAGGCGCGGGGTTGCGGACGGCGAGCAATGGGTAGCTCGCCGTCCGATAAGGACCAGGCCCAAGTCGACGGCGCGTTGTGTTCCACGTGCGCCTCAAAGAGATGTCAGCACCAATGACGGGGTCCGCTAGGGCCAATGCCTGCCAGGGTTGCGGGAAAGCCCGAAAGGGTTACCGTGGCCCCTGGCACGGGCAACTGTAGGAACACGGGTAGGTTTTAGTCACTAAGAGTCTGACACGCCCTCCCGCTCCGCCCAGAGCGGAAGAAGTTATTTGCTGATTTCCCACAAAAAAAAAAAAAACCTACCTTTGTCTACCTAAATTCTACTACCGTCCAGTCCACCCTAGACCGTCAGGCACAAAAGAAAGGTGCTAATTGGGGCTCCTGCCTTTGTTTTTTGTTTCTGTGGAAAACCTTAAAAAGGCGCCCGGGCTTTGGGAAGAAGATCGGGTTGTGTGGGAGTTTTATATCACTAAAACTACCGCGGTGGAAGGGGACTCCGTTGAAAAAAGTAACGGTGGAGTTTCTTGTCCATACGTCTTCTCCATACGAAACTACTTTTTGGCATTCAAAATTGCCTTATATGTGTTTATTTGTAATAAATGCTTTGACTTTGTTACCCCTTAAAAGACCGATCCGAAACCCCCTCTGTGCAAAGCCTGGTAGGGCACATGTCTGGGGAGACTGTAAAGGGGTTTCGCCGAAACCTAACTGTTCAAGTTCAAAAGTGTAAAATTTTAAATTATTAATTAAAAAGTTTAAAAGTGTAAAATTTTAAAGGGCGCTTAACGAATTTTTAATTATGAAATCTTGTTACACGATTGACGATTTTCTTAGTGATGATTCACTAACTGATTGACATACTGTTATTCTGATTGACATAATTATTGCGATCCTCTCATTGACCTATTTTATTTTATTTAATCTATTATCACGTTGACATTTTAATAATATTTATATTGTAATTCCAATGATCTGACTTATTGTTAATTTTTTCATTTGGAATAGAAACCTTTGCATGCCCATGTGACGGTAAAATATGGAGAACTTTATTATAAAAAACACCTATGTATACTATACCCATGTTTGCAAGGAAATAAATGATTTGATTTGACAAGTCTGTGAGGCAGCACGTAACCGCTGTGCGCCGTCTTCACTGAGACCCCGCTACCACCTAGCGGCCTGACACCATGGCATAAGATCTTCTCACATAGTTCGTGCAGATAAATTTTGAACCCCTTAAAATTTAAAAGGGCTCGGACCCTAGGACCTAACTTTATGGCCCGTTGGCACCAGAAATCACTAAATGCGTTTAGCGCTAAACGCATATACAATATCGTGCTATTTCTGTCAATCGTTTGAAGATGATAGAGACAGAATGATGTTTATCATTGAACGTATGCAGTTATTTGTGGTATCTTCAAATTCTGGTCCTAAGTTAACCTACTGACTACAAGCAAATATTATTTTAAAACTAGCTTTCGCCCGCGTGAAGGTCGGAAATTATCCCACAGGAAACACTACCGGAATTAAAAGTTTCCCATGTCCTAATTCATCTCGTGATCTATCTGTGTGCCAATTGTCATCCAAATCCGTCGTGCCGTTGCACGTTGAGTAACAAACATCCAAACATCGATCCGGCTAGAACCAAAGTGGTCGATATAGCTCACAGAATAGGCAAGCTAAAGTGGCTATGGGCCGGCCATATTCGCCGTAGAACCGGTGAGGTATTCCTCAAAGCGCTACCATTTTGAGGCGCTCCTAATGAGGCGCTCCTTTTTTATTCCTCGGAGCGCACCTTTAAGTAGCGCTCCCGATAGCAATTAAAAATATTAAAATTTTATTCCTCGAAGCGCGCCTATGATTAACTTTCGAATAGAGATAGGATACTAACTGAAACTATCGATAATAAGTAAAACACGTTATTTTATACAATTTGCAAAAACTCTATACTCCTTGACCATATCTCGGTTTAAAAAAAAATAAAGTGATCCTGTGTGTGTAAACCTATTTCTACCACCACCCACACACCCACCCACACCACCCACGTTTAAAAATAGGGAAGAGCATGAAGTAAACGTAATAAATTATATTTTTAAAAACTCATTTGTGCATCATCATTATTACGCTATCGGGAGCGGTACTAAAAGGTGCGCTCCGAGGAATAAAAAAGGAGCGCCTCATTAGGAGCGCCTCAAAATGGTAGCGCTTCGAGGAATACCTCGAACCGATGACCTTTGGGGTAAACTTGTAATAAAAGTGGAGACTGTAAATCGGCAAACGTAATGTAGGACGCCCACAGGCTAGGTAGAGTGACGATCTTCGCAAGATGACTGGTAGCAGCTGAATGAGAGTTGCCGAAAATCGAGCTGAATGGCTTGCAATTGGGGATGCCTATGTCCAGCAGTGGACTACTGTAGGCTGATGATGGCGGAGGTTGATAGTATGTCATGCTCACTCAAATGTGTCGCTGGTGGTGGTGTGTGTATTGGATCATTGAGTTCCCTTCAATATGGTTGAGCTGAATGGTGCTGATGAATACGTCATGTTCGTGAACGGGCGCCGTCAGTAGGCACTGGTCATGTCTTAGCTGCCACGGCTTATTTTGATTCCTGAATTGTTTTTATCTTTTTATTACGGACGCTTTTAACGTGCACGTCTTTCTACATCGTTCTCACATGTATAATTTGAACATGAATGATGTAACTACTATTGTGTAACAATATTTTGATTTAAAAGAGTGTCCATGGAGTTTCTTGCCCGTTCTTCTCCATAGGTACCTGCTACGCTTTGGAATGGGCAACTAGCTTCATCTTTCTGACTGACCGACCCCTTGACAATTCAAAAGTGCCTGTAATCGGTTTATTTGAAATAAATGCTTTTAGTTTGAGTTTGATGATCGAAACATCAAATTATTCACGTTAATAATATTATATTAGGTGATAATTACTTGAAGGCCATCTAAACTTAATAATAATTTTGTAAACAAAAGTGCCACGAGGCAATGTTGCCTATTCGGCAATAATATAAAACTATGGGAGTGTTGAGTTACTTGCTTACATTAAGTATCAGGTTTTAATGCGCAGTAAGAACTACTAGCTAATTAATGCTGGTTTGCCTGTGTTTAGAACTAAGTTTGTTATGTAAATTTTTATGTAATAACTGAGCATGGGGTCCTGGGGGTCTACTCTCTAAGTAGAAGTAACGGGCGATTGCTACTCCGTATCACCTACGGACATAAGATTGCTTCGACCCCCTAACTAAAAATTATTGACAACACCATTTGACTGTTGTCCTTACTCCCGGGGTGTAATTACCGGTCCGAAAAGGTTAATTAGTCGGGTGTAGGGTTAATTCCGAAGTATCGAGCGTTTCGGATGGGCTCGTTTCTTCGTTAACGGACTGAGAGTAGGGCCCTTTTTCACAACAAGCCCTTTTTAACATTCGGTGATTTAGCCGAATATTCGGCTGAATAATATTATTCGGTAAACCTGCCGAATATGCCGAATACCCAATATAAAACGAATATTCGGCCCATCCCTAGTATTTACTGCGAAAAATTACAATAACATACAGACAAATAGGCAGGGGCCGTACTATGACGTGTTAATTCCATCATTGTTCCAGCGTGGAAGAGAGACGGAGCTATATATGACCGATAGCACTATCTCTTTTTCTCAACGGAATCATGATGGCGTTAATAGGTCATAGTACGGCCCCAGGGCAGACTCCATTTTTATAACCAAGATGGTTCGGTTATTTAACTTGGCAAAGATTCACTTAGTATTAAAAATGCTAAGATTATTTTAAAGGACGTACAAACGAACAAACTTAGAATGCTAATTCTCACTGAATTCTGCAATTACATAGTAAAACCTCACGTTACTAGATATTTAGCAATTCTATGTTTAATATCAAGTTTGCAAACCATTATTTTGTAGTAAAACTGCATACTTTGGCTGTATAGAATTACACTTGTACCTACTTTACATCGCAGGACTTGTAAATGTTAGACGTCAAACCCTAGAAGGTCTTTTTTTTCTCTGGCTAGGCAGTTAGAGGCCGCATATTGTATTGTTTAGAAAAAAAAACTCTAATAATAGAATACGTATTGATCCACAAAGCCAGTTATACAATTACGTGAGTGATTCTTTTATTTATAGTATTTTTTTAAGTTTTTATTTATTTATTTTGACAGCTCTTTTTATGCATTCCATTGGCTATGTCCAGTGATTGGTCAACTTCATGCACAAATAGCCTTGCAGCTCATTTAACAATCAGCCTTTATGGTTCCCACTGCTGGGACACATCACACATGCCTAATCTCTGTGAGACAGAGGGCTGTAATCCACTACGCGGGCCCAGTGCGGATTGGTGAATGTCATAATTATGTCTTCGGATTATTAGTTTTAGAACCTGTCATACATTTCCAATACTGCCACCCTAGTACATCATCGTCTTCTGCCTAGCTGGGGGTCGACTTCCAGTCTAACCGGATGCACCTGAATACCAGTATTTTGCATGGAATGACTGTCAATCTGACCTCCACAATCCAGAGACTTGGTACCACGATACCCCTTGGTATGACTATTTGTCAGACTTTCGGGATTCTGACTAACTGCAACAATTCTCCAAGATCTACGCTTGACAGTCGGGACTAACGGCTTAACTGGCTTTCCGAGGTTCAGAGCTTGCCGCCCCAGTAGGTACTCGTAAATAAGAATATGTAAACATAATATTAGCTAAAAAAAAATCTCCTAATCTCCAGTTGGTGTGGTCAACAATATGCGAGGAGGTGAACAAGAGGTGCGGGGGCGACCGTCCGCGCACGCCGGCGCAGGTCAAGATGTGGTACGAGAACTACAAGAAGAAGTGCAAGATGCGCGCACACGACACTCAGGTTAGCGTCAAAACCATAGACTACTATTATAATACTAAAGGTAGACTGGCAACGTATGCAATCCTTAGGCAGCGCCATCTAGTTACCAGGACATACACTATTCTTCCGTCAATATACCTACGTAGAACGATATAGATAAATTGTACCAAGTAGAATAATGTAGAATGGTTGAAAATTCTGTTTTAATACAACTAAACCTAAAAAAACATATCAAAATTAGATTATAAAATCTAGATTTTAATTGTTTAGGTTTAGTTTTACTACAACAGAATTTTCAACCATTCTACATTATTCTACTCGGTAAATCTAATTCGATATTACACTAAACTTGTTGTTTCGAGGATAATAAAACAAATTCCAATTTTGGATGTTCATATTTATTAGGTAAAACAAAACATTGTTGTTTATACACAAACACTTAAATAATATGGTCCAAACTGCAATTCTGTTCAATTAAATCACAGAGGAGCACAGGGCGCTCAACTTGACATAAATTACACTCAAAACCGGAAAGCAAACGAAATAATTACAAAAATAAGCGCAACCACAGAAATTTTTGCAATTAAGTGTCATTAATGATTAACGTCAATATCACCCTGTGGCCTGTAAAGACATTTCATATTTAATTTTGTAAATTCTACTATACTACACTACATACACAACATACACACACACACACACATACATACACTACATACTATAATTTATTTATTTAACCATATAAACAAAATAATAACCAAATACTGGAGAACTTTTAAAAATGCAAAAACAATACGAAAAATAATAACTAACTCTGAATATATCAAAATCAAAGATTATACGCTTACGCTTCTACTAAAATATACTACCAATAGCAACATGGATATTACTCTGGCAGCACTGTTCATTTTTAATTTATGTTCTGGTAGATAGATGGCGCTGAATAGCAAGAAATTAAAATGTATAGGTACCAGTTGCCACCCTGTGGTCAAAACGTGTAATAGAAAAGACAAACCAACAAACATACGTCAGAGTCGTTAACTGTAGCATCACTGTCATGAACTCTGGTATATTCGCACGAGAACTATATGAAGAAGTGCAAGATGGCGCTCAAGACTCAGGATAGCGTCACACTCATTAACTGTAGCGTCAATTTAATTAATTTCATCGTCATTGACCAAAGACTCGCAGTCGCAAATCACAAGAACCGCGATGGTCATTAAAAAGTGTGAACACCATCAGCTCACTTATGATTTATGACTAAAAACTATAATTAAGTATTCATTTCTCGGCTTATTTCATCCATTAGCTGTATTGGCTGTGACAGACTAGTGATCCTCTAAGGGTTCCGTTTTTTCACTCGGACGTACGGAACACAAAAAACACCTCGTCAATCAATAAATCTCCTCTTCATTTTTTAAGTCGGTTTAAAGCAAAATTTTTACGTTGGAGAAAAAAACATAGTCTTTTCAAATCTTTGTTTCCAACTGTTATTTATGTTATTTTACAAAAATATAAACTTAACCACAATTGATAATGTAGGTGTACAACTGAAAACTCTAAACCAGTACAATTGAAAACTTTTTTTTTTAGGATAAAATGTTTAGATAAAATAGCTAATCTAAGCTAGCTTTGGGGCTCCTGGCTAAGTAAAAACAGCCGCATGGATCAATTGATTAGGTTAAGCTACGCTTGCCGCGGTCGGTCTGTGGATTGGTGACCATCTTTACATACCGAGCCCCCCGTGCCTCGGAAAGCACGTTAAATCGTTGGTCCAAGCTGTCATTCTTGGATTTTTGACAGTCGTTACGGGTCGTAAGAAGCCCGAAAGACTGACAACCAGTCTTACCAAGGGGTATCGTATTACCCAGTAACTGGGTTGTGGGGCATTGTAAAATGCTGGTATTTTGCTGGCTGCATCCAATTAGACTGGAAGCCGACCCCAACATCGTTGGGAAAAGGCTAGGCAATAGTTACTGGCTAGAACTCTATTTTTGAATTCAGAATCAAGAAATTATCAAGTTTTGGTAACACGAAACTCAAATGTCATACAGACAAAGTTCAAATTCCATTGCAACCGAAATTCATTTTCGACTTGTTTTATTACAAAAGGTCAAACAAAAATCAACTTTGTCTACATGACGCTAAAGTCGGTAGTTGATTAAGTGGCAATAAGTACATGTAAATTCTCTAAGATTGTTCTCAAGTTTATAAAAATATTCGGTGAAAATATTCCAATCTTAGTTCGAGCCGTTTGGTGTTGACTAGGGCCATGGGGTCCGAGTGCACACTTGGTTTTTCGAGACATCGCGGTCGAATCTTCACGTGTACAGAGGGCTGGCCTATTTTTTGGCCAAAGAAACAGCATCGCCATACAAAGTATAACAATGCTACCAGCCTTTTGGGCACAAGTATCCGGTTGACAGCGAAGCGGCATTCCAGAATGTTTTGATACTTTATGATTCTTATCCGTCTTTTTTTTTATAAGTAAAGTAACTCATTTAAAAAGGAGCATTTTAGTGACAAAAAAATAAGTTTCCAATTATGCTCCACAAATACTACACAAATTCTTGTTCACAAATTATTTATTAATCATCTATCTTTTGTTGTCATTTCAGCAATCGCAGTCGGAACCGCCTGGGCTGCTAGACGGCATGCTCTGGCAGAACATACACCCTCTAGACGTTAAAGGTATGCAACAAAGTAAAACTAAAATTAACCCCCCCCCCCCCCTCTACTCCCCCCTCCCCAGCCTTGACATGTGGGTGTGCTTTCTTACACAACTTATGAAATGTGGGTGTACTTTCTTACACAACTAATGAAATGTGGGTGTACTTTCTTACACAACTTATGAAATGTGGGTGTACTTTCTTACACAACTGATGAAACGTGGATGTACTTTCATACACAACTAATGAAATGTAGGTGTACTTTCGTACACAACTGATGGAACGTGGGTGTACTTTCGTACACAACTGATGAAATGTGGGTGTACTTTCATACACAACTAATGAAATGTAGGTGTACTTTCGTACACAACTGATGTAACGTGGGTGTACTTTCATACACAACTAATGAAATGTAGGTGTACTTTCGTACACAACTGATGAAATGTGGGTGTACTTTCGTACGTCATTACACCTCGGCTTACCCCTTTGAATACCTACAGGCTGACATATCATAAACGGCTGTACAAGGATCTTTTGGCTCGGGGGTAAAATCTGAACTAACGCCGCCATCTTGTTTATAGGGTTCCGTACCTCAAAAAAAAAGAGAGAGAGCAGTGGTGGCCCAGTGGTAACAGCCGCAACTTACGAGTTGCAGGTCGTACGTTCGAACCCATTGCTCTTAAAACGGTGAAGGAAAACATCGTGAGGAAACCGGCATGTACTAGAACCAAAAATTCGAAAACATTGTGACATCTACCAACACGCATTGGGCCCGCGTGGTGGATTACAGCCCACTCCCTCTCACAGAGATGGCCTGTGTTCCAGCAGTGGGAACATTATAGGCTGACTATGTCCTAAAATATGCTTGGCAGAATAAAGGATCGCCAGATGAAATAGTTATAACAGCTCACGTTAAGCTACGCTTGTTGCGGCTAGTACGTGGATGGGTGACCATCTTTACATACCGAGACCCCTCCGTGGCTCGCAAAGCACGTTAAGCTGTTGGTGCCGGCTGTAATTCGTCGATGTTTGACAGTCGTTACGGGTCGTCAGAAGCCCGAAAGTGACAACCAGTCTTACCAAGGGGTATCGTATTACCTAGTAACTGGGCTGTGGAGGTCCGATAGGCAGCCGCTCCATGTAAAATACTTGTATTCAGCTGCATCCGGTTAGACTGGAAGCTGACCCCAACATAATTGGAAAAGATGATGAATGATGATGATCTTATAACAATGCTATGGTTATTACTCCGCAGACGAAGACGGTGAGCCGACGACGAGCGCGGATGGAGGCCACAGCGTGAAGGACGACGACTGCGTGCCGGTCAACGTGAGTCCTTCACACTATGTATACCCTCACATATTTATACACCACTATATTTTAACTCCGTCCCTTGAGCTATACCACAAGAACCGTACTTTTTTCGGGATCAAAAAAGGGCCTCTATGTCTCTCCGTCCCATTAAATAACTAAATCGTGTCGACCATACCAACAGACACTTTCGAATTTTTATGTAATGCTGCTGCTCAGACCGGCTGGTTACCAAAAAATATAAATTAAAAAAAACACGCTAAAGATACTCAGTTTATTTTTCTTAAAATAAATTGTTTTTGGTTATTCCATTTTTATTTTCTATAAACCATCCTTTCATGCATATTTTCTATATAAAATAGTCTCGATGTTTCACATCTGCCTGGGGGTTACAATTTACAAATGTGTACATCTTACAAGTTCAAAACATAAACAAAGCCTCACAATCGTAACGGAAAATCCTTACAAATGTCGATCATTTGCAAAAAGGGTGACAACTAAAAATCTGCAATTTTGAGGTTAAGTTTAGAGGTGAACGCAGCAAATTTTATTCTTTTTGCTATTTGCTATAAAAACGACATTACACAAAAGCCTATAAATGAGGAAGCTAGAATGATGTGACTATAATATGCTTAGTCGCACTATTACTGTTACTTTTACTCTTTTAAATAAGTAAGGTATTCATTTGTTCGATCTTAATTTTACCAATCATATTAGTTACACAACTAAGCTTCTGTTTATACATAGGCTACATATTTTTCTTTTCTTTTAAGTTGGCTGTAAACTGTACATGTACCTAGGCTTACAATTAACATAATTTAATTTAGTGCATGTGGTGTTTACCTTTAAGTAATTGTTACACTGTTCAAAGTTTTTTTTTTTAAATACATGTTATTTTTTGTCAAGATGTTAGTGTAAACAATTGTTGGTGAACCAAATAAATAAATAAATCATACCCAAAAATTGCACTTTTTGAATGATGTCAAGCTTTTCGCAAATGAACGAATTATGTAAATTGTAGTGACAAGTGTACAATATTGTAAGTCATACATATTTGTAACTTTTGTGTTACGCAATTTTTTTATACAGAGTTGATACGACAGATGGGCTTTCCTTTAAACTGTCTATACTAGATACCATTTTCAAGCTCTGTACCAAAAATCAATTAAATAGGAGCAGTAGTTTAGACGCGAATATTTTTTTAAGTTTTTGTCCCGTTTGAACACGATGTATCTTTCCTAACAACTGATTATGTCTATAGGCATAGGTCATGCACCTTAAAACGATAAATCTGAGTATAACCTACGATGCGTTGTTGCCGCTCTGACGCAAGTCACAAGTACAACCAAATATTTCCGCTAAAAAGATGGCAATGCATACCATACACACTTGCACTTTCATTACAAAGGTGGTTGCGTTTTACTGAGATTTGTAAGCTATTTAATTTGTTTGAAAGAAAAAAAAACTATTTTTTTTTGATTTTTATTTAAATACCGTATCGCATGAATAGTAGACATGTATAGTGTGTAATTTAATGCCCCTCTGTCATATCAACTCTGTATAATTTAACAGTTTAATTGAAATCTACACTTGTAAAGTTTTCTGGTATAGGCCCCAGGCGTCCCGAGACAGCCCAATTTTTTATATTAATTAGACGTGTCAAACTCGCTTCTACCTACAAGTTCACACAGGCGACTTCAAAAGAGCAAAAAGCAAAAGAGTATATACATACTTACACACCCAGACACAGGTCAAACAGGCATGTTCATGCACACAAATGTTTGACTTGTCCGGGGATCGAACCCGGGACCAGCGGCTCAGAAGGCAGGGTCGCTACCCACTGCACCAACCGCTTAGTCAAAAAGTCAAGTTTGAATTAATAAAACTCATTTCCTCTCTTCCAGATGTCAAACGGCCGACTATCAAGTACGAACGAAAGCGAAGACACGATGCCGAACGTCCTCGAGCCCCAAGTACAAATCATACCCCAGTCTTCCCCCACGCCCCCCCCTCACAAGCAGCTCCCCCTCACCCCGCTACCGCTACCCCCCCCTCCCCATGCTAACGAACCCCCTCCAAGCCATCGAACAAGCGAGAATACAACAGAACTTCTTACAGAAACTTAACGAATTATCAAATACTCCATTAAATCTGAGCAATTTGGACGAAATCAAACGAAAAAACGGCCACGACCGACAGGAAAAAATGGACGATCAAATAAAACATGACTGTGGAACGGCCACTGAGGAAGAAAGGCTATATTTCACGGCTAAAAGGCAACATGCAATATGGGAGCACGAAGCCAAAATGAAGATATTAAATATGGAGCTGCGGCAGAAAGAGGAAATTTTCTCGCTTCAGAAACAACTGTTTTTAATAGAACTGAGGTTGAAGATGGATTTCTTGGAAAAAGCTAGCGCTAAATGAGGGGGTGAGTATAATAATACATTACATATAATATATATAATACATTTAGTACTAGCCACCAACTCGTGACTCGGAAAGCACGTTAAGTGATTGTCCCGGCTATCATTCGTAGATCTTTGAAAGCCGTTACAGGTAGTCAGCAGCCCAAAAGTATGACAACTAGTCTTACTGAGTGGTATACTCTTACCCAGTAACTGGGCTGTAAAGGTCAGATGGGCAGTCGCTCCATGTAAAATACTGGTATTCAGCTGCATCCGGTTAGACTGGAAGCTGACCTCAACATAGTTGGAAATAGGCAGGCTGATTGGTTTTGAGCCGCTAACAAGCATTTTAGTGGTGATGACATTACGGGCACATGAGATATTCATGTAAGATAGAGGAATGAGGAACAGGATGTAAAGTTCACTCATACCTCCATAGAAAAGGGAGGATCCTCTGACCAGACGGGTGTCGTGTCTGGTGGGCAAATGCCCGACGATTGATGTCGGGACGTTGTAAATATGCTAGTCGCGCGGTAAACTCTGCTTGCGCGATGCAGGATTTGCGTGACGTCAGTATGACGCGCAGCTCGCATGTGGCTATGTAGGTACCGCTACATAATGTATCTCAGGCAATAAAAGACCCCTTCGTCTTGTAGAATTCCATAGGCTCATGAAGGCTCTGTTTTTTTTCATGTCACTGTTAGCCTGCATCATGGTCACTGCTGGGCAAAAGCCCTCCCCATAACTTCCAGCTCTTTCGATCCAGGGCTTTTACAGTCATATTACAATTAAAAAAAAACCTTAATCAAAATCAAAAGATATTTACCTATATTATATAATAATAATAATATATAATAATAATAAAAATATTTTATTGACGTAAAAATACAGGTATTACATACTCTTTTGAAGCCCTGGCTCCTGAGCTAGGTAGAGACCTGTGTTACAGGAGCCAGTGTCCTCGCCCATTTGTGGTACTAATCTATTTACTGTGCAATAAAATAACAAAAGAAAACAGTAATTTAAAAATGAGTTTTAATAAAAAATACTTAGCGTGTTAGTGATAGCAGTATGTTGTTATTAGCCATAGACATATAGGATGGACTGAGCGTTATTAACCTCACAAAAGTCACCACTCTAGAAAGTGACGAAGCGACTGTACGGCCATTACCTGTCTCTTTTCTGCAAGCCTGTAATAATAAAGGCGCAGTTTTCTAATTTTAATTAATATGAAAAAAAATGAAAATTACAGTGACTAATAATAGAAAAGTAGTTATTTCTATAACATTAGGTCGGGGACAAAGTTCTTTCGTGTTTTATATACAAATTCAAGACTAAGAGCTCGTGTCGCACCCAAACATCGAGCTTTATTGTATACCCAGACTTTTTGAAATGGGTCTAAAATGTTTTTGGTCAACCCCTAACTCTTCAGCTATGTAGTAACTAATAATATGCCCGCCGATCCTGCTCCACTTTTTAAAAAATGGCATCGACTTTATCGACTGTAACAGGGCGACCAAAGCGAGCTGCATCTTTGACATCAAAATTCCCGGACTGAACCAGCTTGAGCCAACTTTGTGCTACTCTGACTGACAGTGCGTTGAGTCCATAAACGTCACATCCTTTTTGCGTGGCTTGGTGACGCTTTTCCCTTTTTTGTAACAAAACTTCAAAATGTATTGTATTCCTTCGTTAGATTCACTCATTTTGGCGGCCAGAATAACAATTGAGAAATGGCGGGAAATCGTTTTTACTTTTTTTTTTATATTATCAAAACAAAACCAAACAAACGAAACAAAACGAAATGGTATCAAAACCAGCCAGATACAAGCAGTACAGCCAAAGAGATTTTACTACAACTTTATACCTATAAAATTAAAGAAACTTTTTCCCCGGCCTATTATGTTCCTAATTGTTATTTCTATACTTTACTGGCTTAGGTTCGGGATTGAAAGATTTCTTTTTATCAATAATGTTTGCTTCTCAAGAGAAATTGAGACAATTAAATTTAAGACTAATGAAAACTATTTTTATTAATTAATTAATGCATCTTTCTCTTCTAAGGCGAACTAATTTTTGATAGCTTTATTTGATCGATTATTAATAAATACTTATATCGTTTAAAGGAGATGTTTGATTTTGGGCCACCACTATGTACACTACATAGATAAATAGGAAAAAAATAGGGGAATTTCATAAAAATACTAAAAAAATAATTTGAAGTAGGGTACAGTGGTTCAAAAATGATAATTTAAAAAGTTTTTTAATAAGATAACCCTAATTTTAGGGCAGCCATGACAGTTGAGTTTGACCTGACGTTTGACAGTTTCGTTTCTTGCTCCTCTTGACACCGATATAACCAATCACTGCTCGAATAGGTGATTGAAGATGTGCTGCCGCGGTCGAGTAGAATACCCTGTAGTCTTATTTTATCGAAACCGAAACCCAACCCAAGATTTTCGAAATTCTTATTGTTTTGTTTTGTGGCAGTTAATACACGTCAATCAAATGTCAATGTCAAAATGTAATTTTTCGCATGCTGCTAATCTGATCCACCATGTTTAATTTTATGTTGTGTTGCTCTCCTTGGCCAAGTTAATTTGAGTATACTTTGAAACGAAGTGAAATTAAAGAAAATTAACAATAAAAAACGGTTAATAGTAATACATAGCTAATACATAGCGATATTTACATATAGTGTACATGGTGCTGGCCCAGGCTCCATACATTTCTGGAACATCTCCTTTCAGTCAAAACATTATTGAACCAATTAGAATTACGGAAAGAGACAACTACTGGCCGCACATTCGCTTTGTCTCTCTCATGCTTTTTGGTCTGTATTCACTGCACAACTGAATACGGACCGCTCAGTCCATTCTCTATGTCTTTGTTATTAACAGACATACACTGGTAAAATATGATTGATCAATCTTCACTACAATGTAATTTTTCAATTCCCCAGACAGCGCTGCATACGGAAATGACGTCACCCAACCGTTTGTTTTTAAAACAACGAGCAAAGGAAACAAGCCGCACATCCGAGTGTAATCTAGTTTTAAAAAGTGCCATCTATCGTGTAGTTACCGAATTAATTCCTTTGGTTTGAGTTTCAGTAGTTAAACTACTAAACAATCCATTAAAAAAAGATATTGTTATTTTTTTTAAACGTTTTTGCAATAATACTTAAAAATGGGTAAAAGGACCAATTTTTGTCCGCGTGATTTTGAGGACAGCAATTAGGCCGTTTACCCTATTCATTGCTGTGACATTGTAAGGCCATATAGTCACGTTTGAGGCCATAGACTAGAGTCTAGGCCTTAATCAAAACAACGATGAAAATAAGCAATATTAAGATAGATGCCGCCTTAACTAGTATTTATATAAAAAGTGGCCTTGTAGGGCCTTTTTTAAAATGAAATTAAGGACTTACCTTTAAGTTAAGGCCAAATAGACAACTTTAACTGAACAAAGACGTGTGCGTAGGCCATAAGTCTAAAGGCCTTTTGGTCATAAAGAGACTCTAATCTATGGCCTCAAAAGGCCAGGTTTCAATGTGATTACGAAGTTATTTTTGTATTCGTTATACATTTGTCTATAGCTTATTTTTTATGTTTTTTTTTTCATTAGTCTAAGGAAAGTGCTTAAGTTCATAAATGCTGCGATTTTTATAGTATTATCTGTGGCAGCTCATATTAAGTGGAGTTGGAAGTGTCAAATATTGGAGATTAATGGGCTATAGCACTATCTCTTTGTGTTGCCTGTAACAAAAGAGATAGCGCTGCTTGTCTTGTAAACGACAAATAGAGAATAAACATTTTCAGTTAAAAACTACCTGGGAAGCTATTTTTGTGGGAACAGTCGTGATTTTCAAAAAGTCTCAATTCAATTGAGGCCTCAAAAGAATTGAGACCTCCTTCATGAGAGTTTTCAGTCTTATAAAATAACTGACAATAATATTTAGTCTAAGAATCCCTGTAAAAAGATACTATTTTTATTTATTTTTTATTTTATTATATACGCCTTAATATTTTATTATATATTATAGGCGCCAAAACTGTAATATTTGACACAACCAAGTATATAATTAAAAAAATACTGCCAAATGTAAAGTATTGCAATACGGTAGGTACATAGTAGTACTTAGGGGCCGCAAGTCTGTCAAATATATATTAATATATCGTCGGGGGCAGTGACTATATTCACGACCTATTTATAATGGTATATGCAGAGCTATGACCTTACGAAATATCAATTTATTCAGCCGACTGAAAATACGTCATCCCGATGATTATGCTGAAGTTATGAACGAATGTTTTTTATTCAAATACATTTTTGTGGTTGATCTTATAGGACAACGGTCCTATGCTAACTTGATTTAGGTGATGAAAGATTCTGTTGTAATTTTAGCATATTTCGCAGGGAAGAATGACTAGTGATGTCCAAGACATTACTATTATTTCTATGATTAGCGCTTTTAGTCGATTTTTTGTTTGTGTGATAAGAACCTGCCCATCCATTACTAAATATTGCGTGAATGTAGTTATAATTCGGGGACGATTCGAGTGTCGTATCAGTAATAATGATGGCCGTTTTGCTTACAAACGTAATTTAAAGCGATAGAATTATATTTCCGGTGATTTAGTATGTAAAGTGCCATTTCGATTTGTATCGATATCTTCATCCCAAAATGATAGTGAAAATAGTCATTATAGTGTAAAGGGTGTGTACAGACCATACGATAAAAGTGAAAACTTACGACTGAATCGGGTATACTCCCGATTCAACGTCACCGACCCGAGCGTGACGGTTTAGTTTTTTTCACTGTTCAAGAGCTAAAGAAGTTTTTACTTCATAGTTCAAAACACGCTCAACATTTTTAAATAATGTTTGTAAGCGAAACGAAGGTAATTAACTTAGTCTTAAAAATGTATTCTTTGTATGGAATAGTTATTGCACTAAAGAGAAAGATATGTTTCAGTATTTCGAGTAGAAAAATTAGGTAAAAAGTTGAAACCTTCGTGTAATATTACAAAGTTAGAAAAGTATGGTAAATGTTGATTGTAAAATAAATTTTTTGGTGTTGCCATTTCAGTTTTAAACATTTCTTGCCATCATTTTAGTATTAAAGTATTGCTGTAAATCTTTGTAAGTACCGCATCATACTCGGTCAAGTAATAAGTCGTGAAATTAATAATGGATTGATATTAAGAAGAAGCTTTATCTTTTATATCCTAAGATATAAAATCCCTAAACGCTCTGTATGGACCATTGACGATGCTGTCGTAACTATTCCATACAATTATTATTTCGAGTCAATGACGTGCCAATAATCGAAAACCATTGTTAATAATAAATAATAATAATAGTTATTACATATATAAGATATTGTTATAATAGATTTTTAGATACGTAAAAAAGTTAGACAACAAATATTGGACAGTATGATGATATTATTAATATTAATAATTTAGACAGGATATAAAAATACAGTACAAAGACTTCAAATCAAAGTCGTTACCTCAGTGCAGTGTATTGTAAATAAATAAAATAACTAGGTTTAGATATAAAATAAAATTTTAGACATTTTTTATACGAGGGCGACTTACACCTTCACATTTTCATAATTTTCGCGTCAAGCAATTTGATTCGCCAGATTATATCATTATTATTACCCATTGACTGGCAATAATAAATTTAAAAATGTGTAAATATGATTATTATTTAATTATTAATTCGAACTTGTCAAATATGGCAATAAAAATAGGTGTAAGCACCTCAAAACATGGCAATACTTATAAAAATATTTTAAAATGGCAATGTAACATTGTGATGTATTTTACGATCTCAATACAGATTAAAAAAGATATTTTTTTTACCTCCAACAAAATGTTGTGTGAAATTTTTAGAAGAAGAAACTTGCAATAATTTTATTATATATTTTTTTTTATTCAAAGCGACTACGTTAATCTGATGAAATTGGATATTATTAAAATAAAGAATTTATTTTCTGTTCCGATGTGTTTTAATTTGAATGTATCAATGTTTATTACTTTATGATCATCACAGCTCAACTTGACATATTACCTGCTATGTTTGTATGAAGTGATTCGAGCAGCAGCAAGCAACAAATCGTTACCATAGCCTAAAGCAATATATTAAACTCTCTCTCTCTCTCTCTTCTCCATTTAACTTGTACTTGTAATATAATCGATATCGTAGCCCCCTATCTAGCTGTTACTTTAAATAAATGTGTTGATCTAAGAACTTTTCCTGACCTCATGAAGAGTAGTAAAGTCATACCATTATTTCAATCGGGTAATAAAAATAACATTGGCAATTTTAGGCCCATTTCTATCTTACCTGCATTTAGTAAAATATTTGAAAAATTAATACTCAAGCAGTTGCCAAGACATTTTAATTTAAATAGCCTCCTTCACGATGAACAATATGGCTTTACAAAAGGTCGTTCGACTACAGACGCGGGTGTTGCTCTGCTGAAACATATTTAGCGCATAGGAGAGCTCGCAAAATGCTATTGGAGTTTTCTGTGATCTCTCCAAAGCCTTTGATTGCGTGTACCATGACACGCTTTTGCGTAAACTAATTCATACGGTATTCAAAACGAAGCTCTTAAAGTATTAAATTCATGTTTACATAATAGGCACCAATGTGTAGATGTTAATGGTGTGAAATCTTCCGGGCTACCAGTTCAGCTAGGTGTACCTCAAGGCTCTATACTGGGCCCATTTTTATTCTTGGTGTATATAAATGACTTACCATTCTATTTAAAGGGTATCTGTGACGTTGTACTATTTGCTGATGATACCTCTCTTATCTTTAAAGTAGACAGGAATAGACAAGATTTTGACGACGTAAACAGTGCACTATCAATGGTTACAGATTGGTTTACCACAAATAACCTAGTTCTCAATGCCAAGAAAACGAAATGTGTAAAGTTCGCCTTACCGAATGTTAGAAACCTAGGACCCAACATCGTCTTAGATAAAGAGGTGTTTGAAACTGTAAACTCGGCAGTATTTCTGGGCATAACAGATGATGCCAAGCTTCAGTGAGGATCACATATATCATGCCTAGCAGGAAGGCTCAGTTCGGCCGCCTATGCCGTCAGGAAAGTAAGACAATACACTGACGTTGATACAGCTCGGCTAGTCTATTTCAGTTATTTTCATAGCGTCATGTCCTACGGCATTCTGCTGTGGGGCAAAGCCGCTGATATTCAAAATATATTTGTTCTTCAAAAACGAGCTGTCCGAGCAATTTAGTCTAGAGTTACTCTGAGAGATTTAAAGATATTGGTATTCTCACGGTGGCCTCACAATTCATCTTCGCCAACATCTTATATATTAGTCAAAATATACACATAAACACAAAAAACAGTGATAATCATAATATCTAGAAATTACGTGCATAGATAACGCGTGCATAAATTACGTGTATTCACAAACTACGTGCTCCCTTTCACCGGCTTCATAAGGTCCATAACTCATTTGTTGGGCTCGGTATAAACTTTTATAACAAGCTTCCCTCTTCTTTGTTAGAATTGCCTTTTAATGCGTTTAAAGCTAAAGTAAAATCCAACCTTTGTTCAAAGGCATACTATTCAATCAACGATTACTTAAACGATAAAAATAGTTGGTCGCTGTGATTAACTCAAGACAATGTTTATGTTCATTCTCCAGAATTAGCTTACCTACTGACAAGTTATATGAGTTCATATAATTGTTTATTTTATTTGACTATATTAGTCAATTTAGTTTAATTTAATTTTTATTTATTATTGACATAATCTACTAATTTCAATGTTTTTAATGAGTTATATTGCAATATATAGAGCTAGCTAGCGATCTCGACAATTGATCATATTATTCTTTTGAGCAACCAGCAGCAAGTTCGTCATGCTCCCTTAGATGTCAATGCTTGTGATAGCGTCGGGGGTCGGGTTGCCTCCTTCTCTCAAATATGGCGAGGGGGGTAGTGGCTGATCTTTGCGTTATGCTCGTGAACGGGTGCTGCTTGTGGTGACAGGTCATCTTGCTGTGATTTGTTCATTGTGTTAAAGCAAGCCTTAGGCGCCAGAGTAGCCCGCAAAATTATATTTTTCTTAAGTTTTTTGCAAAATGCTGGCCAGTGTCAGGTTAGTTGAGCATTAATAATATAATTCGCGATCGTTACAAGTATGTATTTGCAGAATTATAATCATTAAAATCAAATCATCAATACAACCCTTTAGTTAGGAGCCGTTTGGAGTTGAAACGTTTTACTTAGTTACGATTTTACGTATGTTTTTTAATTTTTAGGCGAGTAATCTACAAGAGAAGTTGATAGTTTGTAAGGTTAAAGGCACATCCCTAGGCGCCGCTGACTGACGTTGACAGCTTCTATCAATTGTTTGACAATTTGATCGCGTCATTTTGGAGTTATTGTTGTTCTATCTCAATTCTCAATTGGTTCATCAAATCAACAAAAATAATTCGATTTATAATTCAAAATAATATGGAAATAAGTGTTCAGACGTTCGACAGAATATGCCGCGTCTGTTTAGTAGAATGTACCGACATGAAATCTCTATTTACGAAGATGGATGGCGAAAAACGCAACTTGTTCGATATCCTTGCATTTACTGCTGATATTAATGTTAAATACCAAGATAGTCTGCCAAAACAAGTTTGTGGTGAATGTGAATCGGTCATGTACAAGGCTGATGCATTTAAACGCCGTTGCGTGAATTCTGAGACGATTTTAAACGACATCTACCAGAATTCTGTGAGCCGAAGTGAAACATCGATTATTGACAAAAAATGCTCAATAAAAGATGAAAATGGGGATTTAACTGAGAAATTAAGTAATTATATTAGTTTTCAGACTTCAAATATTACAAATTACAGTACCCAAGACAGTTTTGATAAGAAAAATGTGTTAATTCAAGATACTTCAATATACCCAATCGCCGACAATAGTTTTTGCAAACTCACCGAATCTAGAGTTCCTGAAAGTCATGAGCAACCGGTCAAAGAAGAGATAAATTTAAATTTTGATGATGAAATAGGCTTTTCAGATCATTACAATGATGAAGCGCAGTGTGAGTCAATACCTGTAAAATTTATTGAAGAAGAACCTATAAAAAGTGAGTCAAAGAAATACACATGTTACTGTGGAGTAACATTTACTACAAAAGACAAGTATAAAAGCCATTTAAAACAACAAAACTGTAATAAGTACAAAAAAGTATTAGAAAAAGTTAACAAAAACAAATTAGTTACTATTAAAAATGAAATAGAATGTGTTGAATGTAATCGCAAGTTCAAAACTCCGAATGCATGGAAGATACATCAGCAAGTTCACCGCAATGAACACACAGATGACAAATCACTATTTCACATCTGTAAATTCTGTTTATGTCAATTCAAAACAGAGACAGCATTAAAAACTCACATTCTAAGGCACGAAAAACCCATAAGCACCAAAACGGAATCCTACCAATGCTCATTCTGTTTACGTAAATTCAAGAATAAAACCTCATTATCAGCTCACTTATTACGTCATGAAGAAACGGACAACATAAAGCATGTCTGCAAAGTATGCAAAAGAGAATTTAAGTACAAAGCTTATTTAGATAATCATGTATTAACAATGCATTCAACAAAAAATGGCATGAGTTGCGAAGTTTGTGCGCAAAGTTTCCCTAATGAAGACAGTTTAGAATTACATAAAGATAGTCATAAGAATGAAAAAAAACACCGCTGTAACATTTGCAATAAAGCGTTCCTAATGTTGTGTACGCTGAAGGAGCATCTGCGGACCCACACGGGTGAAAAGCCATTCCTTTGCTCGCAGTGCGGTCGAGGGTTTAGTCAGAAGACTAATTTAGCGCAGCATATGAGAAGACATCAGGGATTGAAGCCTTTTAAGTGTGAAAATTGTGAAAAGAGGTGAGTTTCAAAAGATTTATTTTTTCATTCTTATACTAATGAGAATTTGGTGTACTTACACAGATTTTTATCATCTCCTATGGTAAGGACCCAATCACACGTACTATAACCACTGCACGTGGGCGGGCGCTAATTTGTATGAAAATGAATAGTCTATCCACACGGACCACATTTGGACGTCAAAATCAACCGTGTGGACGATACCGACCATATCAAGGCGACGCACGGTGGATCGAAAATCGGCTGTAGAAGACATGGGATCTCGATGTCTTAAATGTTATTTTTTTTGCTGGAAATGACTTCTGCCGATCATTACTGTTCTTTAAAATGTCATATGAAGTAATTGTGTGCACAAATGGAAGAGTTATAATTTTTATAAGAAAAAAATGTATGGAGCTGACATGAAAAATGAGGATATCTCTGGAATCGCAAGGTTGGCCGTTATATCCTTGCACACTGTTATAGTACTATTTATTTGTGAATTTTTGACATACTTAATATTGCGGCATCACTTGCGATTTTTTTTTTAAAAATCGTCAGAATTAAAAAATTAAAAATGTTTATGATATGTACATTTTAATGCTTAAATATGGCTATACCAAGTGTAACTTACAATATTTTTATGCTTAGACCAAAACATTCTAAGAAATCACAAAGTCGTATTACCTACTTATTTGAAATGACATGGTAATTATGAATTACATAATAATTTTTTCTTCTAAGAACTCTGTCGGAGCTTCCTGATCCTGAAGTTTCAGTAGTTCTACTGTTTCCTTAAAGTATGTCTGCCTCTTGTGGGCATCTAATTTTGGTCTTGTGGAAGAAATTAGAGGATCAGAAGAGACGATAAGCATATTGAGGATATCCTCGTTTGATGCTTGTCTACTCTTTTTCCTCGAATGGTGTTCTCTGAACCTCCTAAAGTCTTTGTTTCGGGCTTCTGAAGCTTCTTCCGAAAGACTTCCAATTGGTACAATAGCATTTTCTGCAATTATGTCCCCTCCGTGAATCAACAATTTGTGGACGGTTGATGACATGTAGTACCAATCATACAGTTCCTCGTATTTTTCAGCGGTTGTTCTAGCATATTCTTTAAATTTCGGCACGTCTACAATCTCTCCAGATGTGATAGCTTGCAGAATCACAGCAAATCTGCGTATTAGGTCTTCATCTAATCCAGTGATCGCTGCAGTTTTATCAGGAAATTCAAAAAACCGCCTTGCTGTGTTCCCGTCGTTAGTTGTGCCTGATCCTTGCTTAACGATGTCAATCAAAAGGTTAAGATCATCTTTGAATCGATCTTGAATGAGTTTTTTTCGTGAATGCAATAACTCTTGATGACCTTCTCCTCTTGCAGACCACTTTTTGAAGTCGAGACGATACGCTATGTGTAGAAGACATTCCATCACATTAATGCGGGCATGAAGTGATGATAATCCGAACTCATACATACCAGAAGAAATGGTTTTTGACGCAATGACATCTAACTTATTAATTTCTGTAGGCTTAGCCAAACACAGGTAGCAGGCCGCATTTGACTTAGCTTCAGACAGATATGTACAAATTTTGCCGTCAATCATCGTCATCATTAATTTGTGACTAATTTCATGTCCTTGACATTTTGAGGGAACGAGAGCTTCAATTTCGTTATCCATTGCAGTTTTTTCATATATGACAACGTCTTTGGTTTCTTTCACAAAACTAAACTTGACTGGACGGCAATACATAGGTGAGCAGGGTTTTGGATTCACCCATACGGTGTCACCGTCAGCTGTCAACTTTAATGGAACCAAAGAGGTCATAAATATGCTGGAATCATCTTGACCACTCTCTATGTTTTGCTTATATCTACTTTGGTTAGATGCACCGTCAAATCCCCACTTTGATATCAATATCAATTGCTTATCTTGTATCGCATCAGGACTACGAATAGTTTCAAAAATTGTGTTCACTGTTAAATCTAGTAACGCTTGTAGTGCAATCTTAGCAGATGAATCCGTTACAGTCACAAATGTCTTCGGAGGGTAGCACTGTAGCTTAGCTTTTTGCACTTTATAGTAAGACGGATATATCTCCTTTGAACCTTTTCGAATAGTCGTTTCCCTTAATGTGATATATTGCCATTTCGATAGTTTTAATGAAAGTAGCAAACCCAGTGCTTTTTCTGGTGAAAATATTGTTGAAGGAGCTGGTTTGTTCAACATTTCCTTGATTTTTGCTGCTGCTTCTGGATTTTAGAGCATATGTTCAATAACAGATGCAATATCCTCACGACCATCTCCTTTCAAAAGTGCTGCAGCTGAATAAGCTACTTCATTAGGGTCATCGCCTATATGTTCATCAGATCGTCTCTTCTTCTGCTTGTTACTTAGATCTTCAAACGGCTTTCGAGATCTTTTTGTCATCGTTGAAGTTGATTTCATTGTTGAACTTGATGGTACAGGTTCAGGTACAGGTTCAGTAGAAATATTTTGACTTGTTAATTCTTGAATGAGCAAATTGGTTTGCACGCAGTTTGGCCAGTCAATATTTGCCTCAAGCCAATTACTGTAATCACGTCTAAAAACTTCACTTTTCATGTGGGATCGTAACCATCTCTTTTGAACTGCCCGTGTAAATTTTCGACAAAATTCTTTCACGGTAACACTGTCTTCATCTGAAAGGCTAGAGCCCAGTCGAATAACAAGTGTGTTGAACAATATTTCGTGATCGAAAGACGAAGCATCCTGATTGCTCAGAATAACAAACAAATCCAAATTTGTAATAATGCTTTCCATTATTCACGATCACTGAGTAAAAAGACACGATAGGATAGATGTTAGTATTAGAAATGCTCTAAATGAACTGAAGTTGTGAATCCAATGTTTGACTATTTATTGTTATTGACTAATGATGGTATCACATTTATCTAATTACTTTCATTAAGTTAATCCTGCACTAATTGCTAAATTAGCGAGTACCCCAAATTATTTTGGTACGTATCCTTTTAACTAGGTATATAGGTATTAAGTTTTATTAATCATTAGCTAATGTGGACTTGAGGCATTAGACAAGATTACGTATTACGTAATTCATAATTACCATGTCATTTCAAATGAAAATCACAAAGTAGGTAATACGACTTTGTGATTTCTTAGAATGTTTTGGTCTAAGCATAAAAATATTGTAAGTTACACTTGGTATAGCCATATTTAAGCATTAAAATGTACATATCATAAACTTTTTTAATTTTGACGATTTTTAAAAATAAAATCGCAAGTGATGCCGCAATATTAAGTATGTCAAAAATTCACAAATAAATAGTACTATAACAGTGTGCAAGGATATAACGGCCAACCTAGCGATTCCAGAGATATCCTCATTTTTCATGTCAGCTCCATACATTTTTTTCTTATAAAAATTATAACTCTTCCATTTGTGCACACAATTACTTCATATGACATTTTATAGAACAGTAATGATCAGCAGAAGTCACTTCCAGCAAAAAAAATTACGCTTAAGAAATCGAGATCCTATGTCTTCTACAGCCGATTTTCGATCCACCGTGCGACGTCGCAGCCACAACGTTGCGTCCACGCGACGACATTGTCACAGCCGGAGTCGATCTGTCTGCAAATACTACACACATCGTAACTACTGTAGGCCAACCGCTTAACTTAGACGTTGCCTGAGGTAGCTGCGCGCGGGGTGCATGTTGAAGAGCCTCCTCGTGGCGCACCCTGGGCAACGTCGGCTCCAATTGCCCACCACGTCTTGGTGGACAATTGGGGCTGGCGGCTAATCTTCAACAAACGGAGAAAGGTCATGGTTCCAATCACCGATCATGCTTGATGGTCGGTGAAGGGAACCGGGCTACAGACGGTCAATACGTCCACTCCTCCTTACTTACAGAGGTAGTTGAGTGGGCGTAGACTGGGAAGGGCCGCCGCTGCGGTGCAGGCGCACCAAAGCGGCGCGTGTGTCTCTCCTTGAGGAGTAGTCCTCGAGGAGAGAACTTTCGGCGGGTTCGCTGAGTCGGGTTAGCCGGACAGCGAACGGAGGCATGTCTAATTCCGCCGCCGAGGGCTTGGCTTAATTGCCTGGCCCAGAGGAAGGCTACCTCTTAGATAAAAAACCACCCAATACTAAGCTTTGAAGCGCGGTGAGAGGATGAATGGCTGGAGGGAGTCCAGTCGTTAGCGCTTCCCCTGCAGAGCACCTGCCGCACTCTGCAGTATGTAGGCCTACCGGGTATCTAGGCTCTGCCCGGTGGACATTTAGGACCTATATCGACTCGTGGGAATTATATGGAAACAGTAAACAAAAAACAAAAAGCGGAATTGCCGATCGTGTTGGTCGAGCAGATGGGTGTCCTGTCAGGTGCGGTGTCAGACTGACACCGCATCTGAGAGGATGAGTGTGGCGACCGTAAGCTCAAAGCGTTTGCGGACTGAGGAGGAGATGTTTGAGCGTCCTTCAAACTTTTGGAGGAAGTGCTCAAACAAAGAGGACGAGAGGCGCGCGGGGTTGACAGGCCTCTCTTCTAGCGAGGAGAACCTGCCAGCCAAGGCGGGTAGAAGAGGGCGAGGTCGCGCAATCGGTGGAGCGTCAGCTTCTTCGGCGTCGCGCGACTCTCTAGGGCGCTTTCTCAAGCGCCCCGACATGCCGGCACCCAGCGAAGGAAGCGACCCAAGCAGGTGGAGTGCGCTTCTAGCCAAAGCTCCACTTCTTTGGTCACCACAAGGGGGAAGAGCGACCTGGAGCCCCTTGTGTCGGACCTAAGCGGGGGCTCCACTATGTCCCTGCTGGGAGCCAACAACGCGGAGGGGAACGCCGCCAAGCGGGCGCAAAGAAAGGCTGTCGCGGCTGACGAAGTCAGTGAGTTGGCCCGACAGGTCCGAGAGCGGCGATCCACTCGGATGGCTGCCGGGGGGAGCGTATCGGCGGTGGCGCTCAGCCGCCAAGTTATGGACGGCGTGGATGTCGTCCTGAAGGTTGCCACCAAATCGGGCAGCCTGAAGGGCACGTTCACGCGCGCCCTAAAAGAGGCGGCTGAAGACATCAGGGAGACGGTTGGGGTCCTCGTTACTCGTACGAGCACGGAGGAGACGGCGAAGCTATGGGAGGAGAATGGCCATCTCCGATCCGAGTTGGAGGACCTCAAGCGGCAGTTCGCTGCCCAGAGGGCAGCTTCCACGGCCTCCTGCTCCTCTTCCTCCGCAGCCTTGCCGTTGGCTTCATCGGTCCCGTTGTCGACACCTGCACTTGCGGATGCGGACATCGAAAAGATCGGGCGCATCTGCATGATGCAGTGTGGAAAGATGGTGGGTGCCCGAATGGAGGGCATAGAGGCAAGGCTCCTCCCGGCTGAGACCCTCCGCCCACCGCTCGCTGCGGACAAGCGGAGGAAGGAGGGGACCAAGAGGCCTGCCGAGGGGCCCAGAAAGCCCGTGGAGCGCACGTCCGCGCCCACTGCCCGGACGGCCGCGCCACCGGCAGCCGGACCCCCGCCGACCGCACCCTCGGCGACCGCGTCCGGGTCTACCAAGGAGACCTGGACTACGGTCGTCAAGAGGGGCCGCCGCAAGGAGAAGACGGCGCCGCTGGTACCCGCACCGAAGAAGGCCCAGGGACCACCTAAGGTCAGAGCCCCACGCTCCGCGGCTGTAGTAATTACGCTGCAGCCCGGAGCCGTCGAAAGGGGCATATCATATAAGGCGGTGATAACGGAGGCGAGGGCCGCGTTCCCCGACCTTGGCATTCCGGCCGGCCTCAGAATGAGGCCGGCGATTACGGGGGCACGTCTGCTGGAGGTGTCGGGTGCCTCTAGCGGCGAAAAGGCGGACATCTTGGCCGCCAAGCTGCGAGAGGTCCTCAACCCGGAGGACGTCCGGGTGTCCAGGCCGATGAAGACCGCTGAGCTGCGCGTCGATGGCCTGGATGACTCGACGACCCCGGCTGAGGTCGTGGCGGCTGTCGCTCGAGTCGGCGGATGTCCGCCCGATGACGTGCGGTCGGGCGAGATTCGCGTCGACGCTTCCGGGCTCGGCGCGATCTGGATGCGGTGCCCGGTGGCGGCGGCGAACAAAGTCGCCGACGCTGGGCGTCTGTTGGTGGGGTGGGTGGCAGCGAGGGTGAAGCGGCTGCAACATAGGGCCTTGCGGTGCTACCGTTGCTTCGACATTGGGCATGTCAGAGCACGGTGCACCGCCGAAATAGACTGCAGCGAGCAGTGCTATCGCTGCGGTCAGGCCGGCCACAAGGCGGCCCAGTGCTCCGCGGCGCCAAACTGCAGCCTCTGTACAGCTGCAGGGAGGCCCGCTGGGCACAGATTGGGTGGAAAGGCTTGTGGCGCGACCGCCAACAAGAAGAAGAAGAGAAGGGCTGCCAAGGCTGCCGGGGGCTCTTTACCCCTCCCTCAGCCTGGCTGCCCTTCGGTCGACTCCCGGCCTCGGAATGGTGCGGAGGCAATGGATTGCGCATAATTCCGCTCTACCATTTCCTCCAAGGCAATATCAACCACTGTGCCAGAGCCCAGGATCTCTTGCTCCAGAGCATGGCAGAGTGGTCGATTCACGTGGCTGTGGTCCCCGAACCGTACTTTCCCCCCCAGGGGTAACTGGGTGGGAGACCTGGACGGTTTGGTGGCCATCATTGGCGGGGCTCTTGTCAACCCGTCCCGAGGTCACGGCTGGGTAGCCGCCCTCGCGGACGGCATTGGTATGGTTGGGGCGTATTTTTCGCCCAACAAGAGTCTCGCCGACTTCGAGAGGTTCCTTGTCGAGTTGGGTGCCGTCGTGGGCCGACTCCACCCTCGCCCTGTGCTGTTGCTGGGGGATCTCAACGCCAAGTCTGTGGCGTGCGGATCTCCTGTGACCGATGCTAGGGGCGAGGTGCCGGTGGCGACTGGCTTGACCGTCCTAAATCGGGTCTCGGTCCACACGTGCGTGCGGCAGCGGGGCGGCTCTATAGTGGACGTCTCGTTCGCTAGCCCCGCTGTCGCGACCCGTGTCCACGACTGGTGTGTCGCCGTGGAGGTGGAGACGTTGTCGGATCACCGATACATCCGTTTCGACGTCTCCGCCCAGACCAGCGGCGGCCGCAGTTCGATGGCCCCGCGAATGGACGGTCCGCGCTGGGCGCGTAAGCGCATCGACAGGGAGCTTCTCGAGGAGGCCGCTATTGTCCAGGCCTGGTTCCGGGAGTCGGCAACAAACGGACCCGTCGACGTCGAGCAGGAGGCGCTGTGGTTCCGCGGGGCGATGACGCAAATCTGCGACGCGTCCATGCCCCGGGTCCACGCACAGTCAGCAAGGCGCCAGGTGTACTGGTGGACCGCCTAGATCGCGCAGCTGCGCGTCGCGTGCGTGGCGGTTAGACGCCAGTACACCCGATACCGGAGGAGACGTCGTCGGGTCTCTGACGAAGAAGCCGCGCTGTATGAGGTGTACCGCGCGGCGAAGGAGGCTCTGTGGCTGGCCATCGGCGAGGCGAAAACGCGAGCCAGGGAGGAGATGTTGGAGACTCTAGACGGGGATCCGTGGGGGCGCCCTTATCGCGCGGTCCGAGAGAAACTTCGAGCCGCGGCGCCCCCACATACGGAGAGTCTCCAACCCGAGCAGCTGGAGGAAGCAGTCGCAGCCCTCTTCCCAGCGAGAGCGGAGCACAGTCCGCCGCCGATGGCTGTGCCCACAGCCGCAGAGCCTACAGGAGAGAACGCCATCAGCGTCCCAGAGGTGACACAGGCAGAGATGGGGGCTGCCGTGATACGGCTCCGGGCCAAGAACGCGGCCCCGGGGCCCGACGGGATCCACGGCTGCGTGTTAGCCCTCGCTCTGAAGGAGCTTGAGCCCCAACTGAGAGGACTCTACACAGCGTGTCTTGAGCGAGGCCAGTTTCCCGCTTTGTGGAAATCTGGTCGTCTGGTCCTGCTCAGGAAGGCGGGGCGCCCTGCCGACTCGCCGTCCGCGTACCGGCCCATAGTGCTGCTAGACGAGGTGGGTAAGCTGTTTGAGCGTATTATCGCAGCCCGCCTCGTCAGCCACTTGTGCAGAGAGGGGCCGGACCTGGACGATAACCAGTTTGGTTTTCGGCATGGGCGCTCCACCATCCACGCTGTGTCGTGGGTGAGAATCCTGGCGGAGGAAGCGGTGTCCCGGGGCGGGGTGATGTTGGCGGTGTCCTTGGACATCTCCAACGCCTTCAACACCCTGCCCTGGAGTTGTATTCGGGAGGCACTGCGCTATCATCGGGTGCCTCCCTACCTCCGCCACATCGTTGGGGCTTATCTGTCGGAGAGACACGCTGGTCACTGCCCGGGGGAGCTCGCACAGTGAGGCAGCGTTGCTGGCGACGGCTGTGGTGTCACAGGTGGTGGGCCGCATAGGTCGCCTAGGCCTGGAGGTGGCCCTCAGCAAGTCGGAGGCCATGGTGTTTCATGGCCCCCGGCGGGCGCCGCCGCCCGGCTCCCACATCGTGGTCGGGGGGGCTCGAATCGCTGTCGAGTCCACCATGAAGTATTTAGGATTGGTGCTCGACAGCCGGTGGAACTTCGAGCCCTACTTCCGACGGCTGGCGCCCAAGTTGCTGGGCGTGGCTGGCGCGCTCGCGACGCTGCTTCCCAATCTGGGGGGCCCGAGCGCCGTCTGTAGGCGACTCTACGTGGGGGTCGTGCGATCCATGGCCCTGTATGGGGCCCCGGTGTGGGCCTCTGACCTGACGGCCGGCAGCATCGTAGTTTTGCGAAAGCCGCAGAGGGCGATGGCCGTCAGAGTCATCAGAGGGTATCGCACGATCTCTTACGAGGCGGCTTGCGTACTGGCCGGATCCCCGCCATGGGACCTCGAGGCGAAAGTACTCGCGTCATTGTATCGGTGGCGGGAGGAAGCGAGGGCGCGGGGCGAAGGACCGATGCAGCGGCACATGGAGCTGCGTCGGTCTCAGCTTCGCGAGGTCCTAGTGGCGGAATGGCGGGACAGGCTTTCTCGGCCTACCGCCGGCTTCGTCACCATTGAGGCGGTCCGGCCGGTGCTCGAGCGCTGGCTCGGGAGGAGGCACGGCTCCCTGTCGTGTCGGGCGACGCAGGTGCTCTCGGGGCATGGTTGCTTCGGGAAGTACCTGTGTCGCATAAACAGGGAGCCGGACGCCCGGTGTCACCACTGCGTCGACTGCCGGGAGGACACGGCGCGGCATACGCTGGCAGAGTGTGCCGCTTGGGAGGAGCCGCGCCGTGCCCTCATCTCAGAAGTAGGCAGTGACTTGTCGCTGCCGGCCGTAGTCGAGTCGATGGTCGGCAGCGACGAGTTCTGGGACGCGGTGGTTTCCTTCTGCGAGACAGTCGTCTCGCAGAAGGAGGCTGCGGAAAGGGAGAGGGAGATCTCGTCCACTCACCCGGCCCGCAGAAGGTGCACCGGGCGTCGGCGGAGGGCGGACAACGCCCTCTTCCAGCCCCCCTAAATGGGTCCAGGGGCGACGGACTCGGGGACGTCTGTCGCCCCCCACACACTAGGACCCGAGGTGGCGGCGCGTAGTGTTCCACGCGCGCCCCTCTTAGACGTCGCGGGGGGTGTCAAACACCTCACTCCCCCCCAGACCCGAAGTGGCCCGCAGTGGCGGGCCGCCACCAGTCGGGGGTTGCGGAAGGATCGTACGTTCCACAACGGAAACAAAAAAAAGTTAGCTGCGCGGTGCGGGAGGGGTGTGGTGACGTGATGCGACAGCTCAGTGATTCGTCAACTTGTGACAATGTCACCCCTCCCGCTCCGCGCAGCTACCTCAGGCTACGTCTCAGTTAAGCGGTTGGCCTATACAGCTAGCGACAACACAACCTCATTGAAATTGTGCAGTTACCACAACGCAACTGCAAGATGCTGCAGTGACACTATTCCTCACGTAGCCACTGCTTGTCCACATTTTTTGCTGCGATGTGGTGTGGTTGTGGTACATACTACATACGTGTGTACGGGCCCTAAATAGCCATAAAACTACGAATATAGGAAACATTGCTATTAGTTTAAGTTAATGTAGTTTATGATTAATAAACCTTTATTGCAACTTGTTCAAATAAACATGATCGGACAGTTTATAGGGTAGTATTTAGGGCAGTTTATAGGGTCTATGCTATTCATAGACACGGCCCTGAAATCTCGCAAGCACAAATGCCCAAGCTCAATACACCTTTCCTTAGAGCAGACACGTATTGGTCCGAGCGGTAATTTAATCCGCGACCTATAGCGCAAAAGCTACTCAGCCAGTTACTGCACCAATTTTGTTGTCAAGAGTGTAAAGCCAAGCGCATATTATATCCGCAACGTACCGCTGCGAAACGCATTTTCATACAAAAAAGTGCGGTGCGGCATGCGGCCTGTCTGTAGTGTGCGTTCATCATCATCATTTGAGCCGATAGACGTCCTCTGCTGGACATAGGCCTCCAAACACCGCCACTTCGGCCGGCTATGTGCTTCCCGCATCCAGCGGATTCCTGCGGCCTTCACAAGGTCATCGGTCCACCTTGTGAGAGTCCTTCAAACGCTACATCTAGTGTGCTTTGGTTCATACAAAATGTACGAAACTGATGAGCGAAAATTTCTGTAATGCGTTGCGTTGCCCCCCCCCCCCCCCCCCCCCCCCCCCCCCCCCCCCACAATCTGCTGTAGCTTCTTGCTGTAACTCTTCTATTTAAATTAATTGTACTTAGGGGGCGTCCATAAATTACGTGAGGTGTTTAAGGGGGGGAGGGGGTCGAGTCAAATCTCATCTAATCTTACGTTGCAGAGCGGGGGGGTCTCGGCAAACATCACGCAAACAAAAAAAAAATACTATTTTGGTCCAGTTAATCCAGATTGTACATGCTTAAAATTTAATCTTAAGCGTAGGTAATCGTAATACGATTAAGATCATTCACTAATTCGTTCGAAAGAAAATAATTTCATTCATACTTCGACGTTATACATCTACTGACTGTCAAACCACCATATTGGTTTTCGCGACCGTCCTTTGTTTTCGCGCCACTGTCAGCCGAACGCGCGCAATATTGATTACTAGTCATAACTAGTCGTAAATAAAAGCACGAAGCAAATATTTTTTTTCTTTTCTTTTTACTATAACAATCCAACGCGTTTACGTAAGAAACCCACATTTTGAAAAATCTCACGTGAGATTGGGGGATGGGGGAGGGGGTTGAATAAAATCTCACGAGGGGGGAGGGAGGGTCAGAAAATTTAAAAAAACACCTCACGTAATTTATGGACGCCCCCTTATAATGATAATAGAATAATTTATTTATTTGACAGACAACAAAAGGAAAAAATACATAAAAGATATTAGTAACAATATATTCTATGTTAGTGCTTATTTAATAGTACTTTAGTAACAATGTGGCTTATGATCTATGTTAATACTTATACACTACGACAGACAGTGTTGTTTTGATGAGATGTCCCATTATGGGGCTCTCATCAAACCTGTGAGCTACCATCACCTTCAGGATGCTGTTGCCACTGCCACGCAATCTGGCGAGCAGAGACGCACTTTTCTTCCGTACGATAGCTGAGAAGCTGTCGACTCGGGCTTTTGCCAGTATGTCAAAAACATTTATTTTACGTTTTCCTCTGTATCCTTTCAGATTTGTTTCTAAAGGCGAGCTAGACGCTCACAATCGCAAACACAGCGGAGCACACCCCTTTGTCTGTGATGACTGCGGCAACGGCTTCACTACCTCAAGCGCCCTGGTAAAACACCGACGCATACACACGGGGGAAAAACCTTACCTATGTGATCTCTGTCCAATGAGGTTCGCTGCATCTGGTACTTTAAAGAACCACCGCAGAACGCATACTGGTGAACGGCCATTCCAATGTTCTTATTGCGAAAAAGCCTTCGTCCAACGCAATGATTTGATATCCCATATTCGTTGTCATACCGGTGAGAAGCCTTACATTTGTACTCACTGCGGTCAGTCGTTTAGAAAAGCTTCGGGATTGAAGAGCCATGTTAAAATGCATGTCAAGGAGCCGGGAAATACGTTGCAAGGGGTTAATGTGATGCTGAGTGAAATGCAGTGTGCGGAACAGTGATTGTGGTCTATGAAGTTAGTAGGTAGGTCGTACATCATCATTTCAGCCGGAAGACGTCCACTGGTGGTCATGGACTTCTCCTCAAACATCGCCACATCGACCGGTCCTGTGATTCTCGCACCCAGCTGTTTTCTGCGACCTTCACGTGGTCTTCACTCCACCTATAAGTAGGGTAGGGTAGATTACTTACTTCTATACAAAGAAATAAAATTGAAGTGTTTGTTTGTAATGTCAAAATAATAGCTTTTTACTAAATGCATATGAAAGTATACGCGGCACTTATTACATATATATATATATATATTATTATTTATATCTCTGTCTGTTTATTCCGGCTAATCTCCGAAACGGCTGGACCGATTTTGACGGGACTTTCACTGGCAGATAGCTGATGTTATAAGGAGTAACATAGGCTTTACTTTTCGTCCCGGTAGCATGTTCCTGTGGAATAATTTCCGACATCCACGCGGACGAAGACACAAACAACAGCTAGTACTAAATATGTATGGCACCTACGAAAAAAAACAGCTGTTCCATACATTTCGTCGAGATATGTGAAAGAAAATGTATGAAACAGTTGCTTTTTTTTCGCGATTTCAGTATTGGCCCTTCATTAAAGTGGCTCATAATGATAAGTTTAATCACCGCTTTTTCAGGTTTAGAGTTATTATGCTTAATTATTTTTATTAATCATCACTTCGTGATAAAAATCAAAAGTCATCTACACTTTTTGAACGTGAAAATTACATGAGACAGTCCCCCAAAACGCCCGCCCTCCCCCAGAGCTATAGCTGGGAAGAAAAAGTGGGCAACAAACTTTAGCTGTATGTTAAGTTACAAGAACTTGATCAGTACCCCAATTCTCGTAATTTTAAGAACGTTCACAGTCTAATCTCAGTGTCAATATGTCAAAAATACCTCTAATTTCCCTACATATTTGACAAGTTTTTGACTTTGATTGTCGCTGAGATGAGATTGCGACTAGATTTTGAGCGTTTTTAATTACGGGAATTGGCCTTCAGATTGGTGTTTGCGATTGTTACTCAGTCTAAAATATTTTCTTCTCCCTGAAGCTTCGATCAACAATAGTACTAGAATTCCGATGAGCGCATCAAAAACGGCCGGAAAAATAAGACCACGAACAATGTTGTGGTCTTATTATGCAACATAGTATTTTCAACCTTATTGCTTCGAAATTATTTTCTATTTTTCCATAAATATTATTGTACTTATTTTAAAAATACGTTTACTTTCAATCGAAGTAGTAAATATATTGCAAACGATAATAAACCTTATGTTTGAGTGTTAAGGTTTATAATCCAGTTCTTCTAATCAAGCTCTAGATAGATAGAACAAACAAAAAAAAATCAAGCATAGAAATGAATTGACACTATGAAAATGAAAATAGCGAATATACACAGTGCGGTGCGGTTCTAGTGCTATTGTTGATCGAAGCCTTGAAGGGACTTAATTTTAGTTAATTATTTTTACTCAATTAGGCTAAAGTCATGCCATGTATTTACTTAAGTATTATTTTTAACACAGTAAGTTATATAATTATCTAATAATAATCAGTATTGGGACCAATTTTGTTCTATTTTGTGAAGTCTGTCTATTGAAAACTGAGACTGAAAAAGAGCAGTAAATTAAAAAAAAAGTCTGGTATCCCTGGATCAACTAGGAATAAACGTATTTGATACTTGAATATTTTTATACAGAATATTTGATTTGTTTATTACAGAATAGTAGGAAAGCATTTAAGAGCAAAAAATTGTGTAGATAAGCTTTTATGATCATAAAAGATTTATTGTGTAATATTAATTATTAGATCATATTTTTTTAAATATTTTCCGCTCTTTTTCATTCTCAGTTTTCAATAGCCAGACTATATGCTATTAATATTGCGAATTGTATGAACTGCAAAAAAAAATATACCAGCATGTTATAGTCTCACTGCAGGGCGAAGGCCTCTTCTCCTACAGAAAAGGCTCGCATTGATCGATTTCAGACTTATATTCATTATAAGTTCAGTTTTCCTCACGGTGGTTAACTTCATCGATGTCAGTAATGGCCACGATAGACTCCGACCGTCTTATTACAAAACACGATCTAACTTTAGCCCGAGCCTAAACCTTCGAGCCAGTATTTGTATTTCGAACTTTATGGCCGATTTTAATAAAGTTCTTAATAAAATTGACAACCTAAGACCGGACTAAGTTGTCAGTTTTGTAAAAGGAACTGTATTTCGATTTCCGTTAGGTTCTTATTTCAAAAACAGGCTCGATGGTTTAAACCATGTCTGAAGAAAAACCTTGTTTTGTAATAAGACTGATAAAGTCTATATGAAGTGAAAAATTCGCAGAGTCACACCGGTACTTGCCTTCCCTTGCCTTTAGTTTACTTACTTAGCGAGGCCTTAACCACTGGGCCATCACGACGTCAACTACAAATCTTTGTTAAATTGAATCGTTTAATTTAAAAATCCACTCAAATCGTGATTAAATTGATATTGATGACTGGAAATCTTACCGTACATGATTTGTAAATAACAATGTATTAATGGTTTTATGTAACCGATCGCGATAACGTATTATTATTTTGTATTATGTTGATAAATGTGAATTCTCGAATATACTCACTTTTATGAATTTAAAATGTTTTTTTAATAAATCATTTCCTGTTTATATTCCACTGCATTGTTGATTTGTTGATGCGTTGTTCAGACCGAAACGATAGGGGGCAGGAATCGACTAATCTTGGACTAGACGAAAAGACGCGATGTGTATTTTAAACAATGTGATTGTACGATATCTGCGCGCAGTGGAAACCCACTCTAAGGCCGTTTTTCCACCGCCACCGTCAACGAGAAATAAGATTATTCAACCGAACGTGTCGTCACGGTGACGGTGCCCATCGCGACCGAACTCGGCGGCTTAGTATGTTATGATAGACGAAACAAAAACCGGGCGAACGGCGTCGGTGTGACGGCAGTATGTGTGAAAGATCAAACGTGCTTTATATTGCGAACACATCGGTCCGTCACAATCTCGGGCTGAGTTCTAGCGGTCGCGCCGAACTACTCGAAAATTCGGGGGCCAGGTACCCGGCGTCGGGTGACAGGACGTGCGGTGGAAAAGAGGCCATAGTAAGTGTATGTATCGCTACTTCGGCGCCGTTATATCGTTCTCATTGACGTCCCGTTGACGGTGACGGTGGACAACCGTCGTAACACACAACCTAAGGATCGAACTCAAGACTTGGATAGGAAAATATGATTGATTCTAGTCGCCCCTTCCAAAAGGTAGTTTCGTATGGAGAAGAATGGGCAAGAAACTCCACCGTTACTCTTTTAAAAAGTGTTACAATATTTTGTATACAATATATTATATAATTAAATGTGAACACGATGCACCTATAATAAAAATTACCCTACCACAATACGTAAAAAGAATTTAAAAAATGTAGCAATGACAATTAAGTTAATTATGTGGTAGATACATGGTGTTCACATATTTACAAATATTGTAAAGTATACGATTTCCCAAATTATGTAAACAAGTAACATGTCAGTGTGTGAGTTAAAGTAATCACAGAATGTAAATCAATGTCATAAAAATAATAAACTATACAATTAAAGTAGTAACAAGTTTGATTTTGTCTAGACCCTAGATTGTCCTATGGAGCTGGACCAGCGTGTTTCCAAGGATTCTTATCTTGGATATAATCCTCTATTTTGTAATATGCTTGTTTACACAGTGAACTTTTTAAATGAGTTTTTAATTTTCTTTCATTTAATTGCAATAAGTACCTAAGTATAATTTATGACAAGGTATTTTGTTGTAACAGTTAACCGGTACCCCATAAAAGATGTATGTACTTTAGCTAATCTGAAAAATGGTTTATGTATTTTATCTTTACGTAGGTACGACGTACTGTACGATGGGCTAGGGCGTTTTCTCGTCAGGCAGGGTGGATTGAGCTCACCAACGCTTTTCAGCCTTTATGTGAACGAGTTGATTGGCGAGATCAACTGTACCAGGCTTGGGTGTTATATAGACGGTATCTGTGTCAATAATATCAGTTATGCGGACGACATGGTACTGCTGAGCGCGTCAGTCTGTGGCTTGAGAAAATTGGTTGCTCAATTTGAGGCGTATGGTAAAGTTCATGGCTTGGCATACAACACTAAGAAGTCGGAGGTCATGGTCTTTGAGGCCGGGGGTAAAAATCCTAATGCAGTACCGCCTGTGTTACTTTATAGTATACCTTTGCAGAGAGTCTACAGGTTTAAGCATCTTGGTCATCCATGACTCCCAACCTCAAAGACGATGATGACATTGAACGGGAGCGGAGGGCGTTGTCGGTTAGAGCGAACATGCTGGTTCACAGGTTTGCACGATGCTCACTTCCTGTTAAAGTCACGCTCTTTCGAGCCTACTGTACTGCTTTTTACACGTGCAGCCTGTGGGCTAGATATACGCAAAGATCGTACAGCGCTCTCCGCGTTCAATATAACAATGTGTTTAGGATGCTGGTGGGGCTGCCCCGTTACTGTAGTGCGTCAAGGATGTTCGGGGATGCGCATGTAGATTGCTTTTACGCAACAATGCGTAAAAGGTGCGCTTCCCTGGTGCGCGGGGTGTGGGGCGGCTCCAACAGTGTCTTGAGCATGGTGGCGAGCCGCCTGGACTGCGTAGGTATACGTGGATCGCTGTTGTGCCGTCTCGCATGGGATGTCGCAACGGTGACCAACCGTTATGTCTTGTATTGTTTTCCTTGTGTTTGTTTAGTGACTGTGCTTACTAACATATTCGTTTACTAACCATCGTGTTGAGTCCTGGTTACTCTAATAAAGAAAATTCTATTCTATTTAGCTTGACGCTTACTATTTCTACTCTACTGTAGAATAGAAATCGCTTGTCTATCCTTCTCGAAATGTCTTCTTCCCGAGCACGAGGTCACACATAAACAGCCATAGCTACTGTGGAGCGCATTTCTTGCCTCCAAGCCGGTGGTTCGCTGGAAGACAATGGTCTGCACACAGCGCACATCGCACAGTAGGCGACGTGCACTCTCTCGCCTTGTGAGGCCCCCACAAGAGAAGCACTGAGTGCTCCAGTCGACTGCACTAGTGCACTGGCAGTGGACGTGCCCGGGTTGGAGGCATCGGAAGCACATCATACGACGTGCCTCTAACACCTCGTTTTTTTTTTTTTCAAAATCAAAAGTCATTTATTCAAACTAGGCTGAGAATAAGCACTTTTTGAACGTCAAAATCACATAAGACAGTCCCCCGGCACGCCCGCCCTTCACCACTTTCTAGTGCTTTCGCTGGAAAGAAGAAGAAGTGGCGGAACAAACTCCCCAGCAGCACCGCTGTCTGTTCAGTTAGAAGAACTGGATTCTATACAGTAATAAGTAATTAACATTACGAAACATAAAAACATTAAAATTATTTGCCTTATGTCAGCTAGCACACGCCAATATTGAAAACTATACTCAAGCAGAAATAAATAATAAAAACGTAAATAGAACTTAATACATAATAAAAAGCCTCCAGGCATAAAGGGCGTGCCCGCTTAGATATGCAATGCTGCATTATGTTTATATATGTAGCTGTAACTTGTAGCCACAAATGATAAACTAGGACCTTCGAAGTAAAATAAACAAACAGTTAATTGCTAATAACAATAACAAAACCATAGTCAGCAAGATGACCCGTCACCACAAGCAGCACCCATTCACGAGCATAACGTAAAGATCAGCCATTACCCCCTTCGCCATATTTGAGGGAAGGAGGCAACCCGTCCCCCGACGCTACCGCAAGCATTGACATCTAAGGGAGCATGACGAACCTGCTGCCGGTTGCTCAAAAGAATAATATGATTGTCGAGGTCGCTAGTTAACCATATATTGCAATACAACCCATTAAAAAACATTGAAATGAGTTGATTATGTCAATAATAAATAAAAATTGAATTAAACTAAATCAATAGTCAAATAAAATAAACAATTATATGACTCTTACTAACGTCCATTCTAAACGCATGCGTTTGATGGACGCCAACAACAACCGCCGCCAGTGGGCCTCGGATCCAGACGTGCGATGTGTTATAATTGGACGTGCAATATGCTCGTCAAACTCGGCCAGGACCGACATTCACCGACACCGACCGGCATACGGATTGCCAGGCTGTCCGCCTTGGTGGTAAAGTCTGCACCAGGGATGGAAAGCACCATTCCACCGTAGCAATTCCGAAGCCGGCCAATAGAATCTGTCGCCTCGCTGTGGACAGAACTTCGGCAAGAGTGGCAAAAGATACCTCTCTTACCATGACGGTAATCGCTGCCGAAGCGGGAACCCGAGGCAATTTTATGGGCGGTTTCTTACTCTTTGCAGGGGAAGACGACACTGTCAGGGCGGCTGGGGCACCAATACTTGCTTGGGATTGGGGAGTCTTTGCCTTTTTAGGCTTGCCGCCCACCACAGTAGACCAAGCCTTGGCCTCAGCCGTTGACTCAGGCTGCTTGGCGTGTGTCGTCACTGTGGGTACATCGGGTAGCTCCACCGCCGAAGGCACCGCCTTGTTTCCTCCTTTCCCCTTTACCTTTTTCTTTTCGGAAATTTTGGAGATTGGGTACGGATCCTGTGTAACCTGTAAGTGATTTTTTTTCCCTCTCTGGCCTTTCTCAGCGGAAGCCTGTACCGCCCTTGTTTTTCCACTGTGTCTTCTGCCCATATCATATAGTCACACTACACGGTGCAAAAGTCCTCGTCCAGAAGTTAGTAATAGGTGATTATGTCGCCTGTCTCCATGTCTTCTGGCACCGCACCCCACTTCCCGTTGACCTAGAATCCTGAGATTTGGCAAGAAGCAAGGTCCTACAGCGCAAGTAAAGCAAAAGGTCCAAAATCGTTAATTTGTAGTTTATCTTTTTTTTTGCGAATACAAACTTTCATGTGCATTTTTTCAACTACAAAGTTAAGTTTGTGTTTGGGATTAATTCATCCCAAATACGGAACCCTTCATTGATGGTACGTAATCCGACACGCACTTGACCGGTTTTTTACTAGGAAATATGACAATAATAATTTATAAGCTCTTCAACATAATAAGTAGATAAATCATACAAACTCACTTCGGTCTTGTAATAACCTTGAGGGGTGAAGCCTCTTGGTTATCTAAAACATGTATTGCAACTCTGAGATCAGCCCCGTGTGGTTCACAATAGCAATGTTGGAAATAATTAATGATTCAAATAAGCAACGATGTATCATAGGTACACATAATTTAAAAACAATACATAGTGTCCAGGCCGAATTTTGGCCACGGCAACCAATCTCAGCGGAGACTAGCCATTTAGGCGGAAGATATTATAGTGCACACTTGTGTGTGCGCAGACACAGGTGCACTCTCTCTTCCCTCACTCTCATAGTCTGATGGGACGGCAATCCGACACGACCGGAGAGAGAGCAGGCGCAGGACCAACGGCTTAACGTGCTTTCCGAGGCATACAGTTAGTGCATCACACCGCCAACTTTCAAACTCCGAGCTGTTACTGAGAAATTCTAAATGAAAATCTAATGGACAAACCCAATAACGGTTTGCCCGACCTGGGAATTGAACCCAGGACCCCACGCTCAGCAGTCGCCACAAGACCAAGGAGGCAGTCACACACATACCTACATAGCCGAATGGTATACATAGATATATGACACACTCAGGTAGTCATTTAGAGAACATTCATTTTAGAGAATAATAACAAGGAAATTAACTTATAGTGACCCTTTGTGGTCAAGAGGGTAAATCCAAAACGTAACTTCTCACTACCCTCCCAACATCATTAAAACATTAGACATTGGTGGAGCGTCTATCTATAGTCTTTTTTCACAAAAGTTATAGTGCCAAGTAACGTAATTAGGTTCGCGCTATCGAATGGCATCAATAATATAGTGAAATAAGCGAATAAGTACGAGTTTTCATTTTCAAACTTAATAGTCGCTTTCACAAAAATAATAGTTCCAAGTGCCGTTATCTACTCCCCGCCTATGTCGCAATTTATCGTTTTTGATAAGTCGTAGCATATCCGTAAACGGTCGATATTAATTTAATAAGGCACGTGGTCGCCATATTGCTATCTCATTCGCACGACCGTCAAAACCCAAGATTGTCCTTTTCTCTTCGTATCTTAGGTACTTGTGTGAACTGTAAGGTTGCATGCAGCTTTTATTTAATTTTAACCTTCCACCACTAGAGAATTTTCCATGCCCTAATGTTTATGCTATCCTAGTACTTTTGATCGGATTTCTGAAACCTTTGGTTGCTAACGTCGCAACGGGACACATTGCCATGTACCTAGGGACGTCATTTTGTCGTGTTTTAAATTTGTTAGTTTTTGTTTCATTCAATAAACTTGGTTGAATGAAAAACTTGTTTAGTACTCACTGTTTCTTAAGTTTTGAAGAATTTTGTTCCCCTTCAATGTAATTATTGATTCTAGTTTTAAGTTTTCGTCATACCTATTTGGTTTGGGTCCCCTATGTTGTTTCGAACGCCGCTGTTGCGACACACGCTGTTGCGAATTATTTTTCCACTGCCTCACAGGTTCGAAAGCTCATGGACTCGAATGAAGTAGTCGCGAAAGACGCTGTTTCGAAAAACATTTTCACTGCCTCATACGCTCGAATGCTTGTGATTTCGATTTATTTAGTCATAAAGTGTACAGAAAAGTATTTAAGCAGTAATTAAATAAAATCAACAAATTCGGTGTCAACATCATCATTTAATATTATTATTAACAAAGTAACAATCAAAAATATTAGTACCTCAACTGTACATTTTTTTCTATGAGTACTGAACACAAAATCTAAGACTGATAAAAAATTGTCTAGGTACCTAAGTGGTATTAATTATTAGTGGTATTTTTCAGAAATTAATCAATTGCACATGTGTTAGTATTAGTTAGTATATACGAGTACTTAACGCTAAAGCTCTTATAAATTCAGGCGTGCCTATTGTACTTTTTTTTTTCAAAATTGCTGAAATAGCATTCTCTGCAACTCTTTGTTTTTTTTTTGGTGGTGTCTGAGGTAAATTACCCAAAATCTTCTCGATTTTTTGTTCCGTGACACTTTGCTCCTCGATAAGTTTTCGTATACATCCATACAGTCCAAGTCTCTTATTTTCTAACAATGAATTCCAGCGGCGATGCCAGGCTTCTACACTGTTTTGAGTACGTGGAAGGAACAAGTGGTTATTTCTTTCTATAGACCATAGGCTCGGTGGAAAAAGTGGTTGTAAGCGTAAAACTTGAATTTTGTCATCTATGTTGCGGCTTATCAGTCGTCCTAAAACATAGTACTCTTCAAAATAATTAGTAACTTCTTCGGCTTCTTCTGGGAAGAGAGTATGTTTAAATTGTCTGAAGATATTTGGTATATCTTCCGCAGGTAGATAGGCAAACGCTATATAGCATCGCATTTGTACCGCAAAATTACTATCTGCACCATATCGTGCACTTAAACCACAAGCTTGAATTTTCTCCATATACTTTGACCTAAGTGAAACAAACAAGCACTTTGAATTGTGTTTGGAAATTCGATTCGAATAGCGTTTATTATAGCTTGTTCAAAATCCGACATGATTTGCCCTGGATTCAACTCAATGTTAAATTCAGCAGAATATTCTTTCAGTTGAGAAAAAAAAACAATATAATGATTCTTCTGATTTTTTATCTAGAAACCCGTACACTAATGGAACTATGCGTCTGCAATCACGAGTTCCTACTATGCAGTGAATAGAAAAAAGCTGAGTGAATATTGTAGGGCAGGTTTGAAAGGTACCATCGACAAACCACATTTCTGATTCACTTAACCTCCGCAGATTCGATTCGGTGGTGAATAACAACAGGCGTTGGTTATTCCCATATTCATGGTTGCGAGCCAAAAATTTTACTCCATTTATTTTCATCCGGTATGTTTATTTCACTAGCACATGTTGGTTCTTTAGGCATATTCTTCTTTCTAGCTCTTTGTATGATTTGCCGCAGAGCATTCTTGTTAGGTATCGAAGTTGTGCTACTTGAAGGCAACGAAGATAAGTTTTCACGAATTATTTTAGGGAACTATATTTTCTATCACCAAAATTTATATTTGTCATCAAGTTGTATCACCTAATAAATAGATCTATCGCCACGAAATATTTTCGTTCTCAGATAAACAAAAATTGTTCTCAGGTTGATATCTCAGGATTTTAGGTGATTTATTGTGGAACTGATTTTGCATTGTTTGGTGACTACATTTTGGTGACAGATCTACTATTTGGAGGACAAACCCTATTATTTAAGAAACACAAAACTAGTTAAATTGGTAATAGCTTAAATGATACCCGAGACAAATTACCAGGAGAAACTGGATGCAATCTGGACTTTAGGGCACCCCGACTCGGACAGGTTAGGTTAGAAGGGGATGGCGGGGTCGAGAGACCCCGCCATCCCCTTCGTGGTTATTTTTTTATAAACCACCCAGAAGTAGGAGCCCCGCGAAGCGGGGCTCCGTCGACCAAGCCCTACCGTCGACATATTATGTATATCAATCGATCCGTGGTGAATAAGAAAACTACTACTATTGGTGATCTCTTTAAATTAGTTTGCTTAAATACTTATTAGGACACACCTATTATAATACATACAAAAACATTTATTTGGTACTAGACCTTATATCTCAGGATTTTAGGTGATTTATTGTGGAACTGATTTTGCATTGTTTGGTGACTACATTTTGGTGACAGATCTACTATTTGGAGGACAAACCCTATTATTTAAGAAACACAAAACTAATTAAATTGGTAATAGCTTAAATGATACCCATTATTTTACCTGGTGAGTCATTGCTCTGAACGGCAGATTTTTTTATATTTTCCCTTAAATTCAATTCGTCAACGCGATCTGCAAATTACAAAATAAAAAAATAATAATAAAATAAATTCGTTGAGGTTATATACGTTTATATATATACGAAAAAAATAATCTACATACCTGGTTCAGGAGCATGATTGTGACTGGACATTTCCTTGATTATAAAATGTTCTTCACTAACTATTCGGCTACTAACAGTACTTCGACAGTTTACAGCGGCATTTTTATTCACGCAACACCAATAATGTACGTTTTTTACAGTTTTATTGTGAGACATAATATATCCATCTATAATTAGATTACTTTTTCCATATCGAGTAGTCACAGGACGAATAAAACTATTAACGCTCATCTTTCAATGTTTTCTACATCACACTTTACGTTGGAATAAGATATTGCAAAAAAAAACCTATTCGTGGGTACATCTAAAATCGTATTTAGAAAATACATATACTTTGTGGTGGCCACCTACACTCACATTTTGAAATGATTGCGTTTGGTTTTTTATTGAAATCGATGAAACTGAATGCGTTGCGTTTATTCTATGCATTATTATTATCTAGGCAGGAATGGGAAGCAAAACTGCGCAATTATAAAACCTATAAATAGGTATAGGACGCGAGACTCACGAATAGGTAAATAATGTTTGATGTACGATGTAAACAACAAACGTAAAACAGTACGTTAATAATAATATTAAATGTTGATGTTGACACCGAATTTGTTGATTTTATTTAATTACTGCTTAAATATTTTTCTGTACACTTTATGACTAAATAAATCGAAATCACAAGCATTCGAGCGTATGAGGCAGTGAAAATGTTTTTCGAAACAGCGTCTTTCGCGACTACTTCATTCGAGTCCATGAGCTTTCGAACCTGTGAGGCAGTGGAAAAATAATTCGCAACAGCGTGTGTCGCAACAGCGGCGTTCGAAACAACATAGGGGACCCATTTGGTTTACACATTGCGGATTGATTTGCAACCGCCCGGCGCCCGCCCGCTTTAGCTCTTGCTGTGCCCTGAGATAAGAAAATATACTACCTACATACTACTCGGTCGAGTTAACTGTGCACCTCGCTGGAATGCCATTTCTCCCCCCGCAACACCGCTCACCTCCCCGCGCTCGCCACGTCGCAAACAAAGCGTTGAAATGACGTCATCAACTCCAGGTGCACAGTTAATTCGACCGAGTAGTACCTACTTTATTCTCCTTACATCGTGGTGAGATTTGAAATTAGGTAATAACTAAATCCACAATAAATGGTAGGAAATAGTACAAATAATTTTAGCGTTGATCAATCAGAACTAGTTATTTACGTCACTAATTGAGCCTATAAGAAAACCCTACTTTACGACTACAACGGGGTTTTTTGGATTGATAAACAGCCAATAATCATGTTGTTTTTTCTATTATAACCATACGCATTATCAGCCTATGATGTTCCCACTGCTGGGACACAGGCCTCCTCTCGGTGGGAGGGAATGGGCCGTGCTCCACCACGCGGCCCCAGTACGGTTGGTAGATGTCACATGTCTTTCGTTTTTTTTTTTGTTTCTGTTTAATACCGGTTTCCTCAAGATGTTTTCCTTCACCGTTTTGAGAGCAATGGTGATGAAATTATTTACAAAAAAGTAAAGTGCCTGCTTGGGTTCGAACTCACGACCTACAACTCTGAAGTCGGGGCTGATACCACTTGGTCACCACTGATCTCAATACTCAATCATTTATTGCATTCCACAATGCATACCTATGCTTATGTGGTAGGTAAGTAAACATTTGTTGTAACAATCGTGTACCCTGTCGGGCACAGCTAAAGAAAAATGTGAAGGGAGAGGACTTATTTATTGTTAGCTTGTATCTGGTAACCCTACTTATTAAATAGACTAATACTCGATAAGTCACTCAATCGATTATTCGTTCGTCATGACATGACATTCACTGTCATCCTTTAAGGGAGACAACTGACAGACGGGTGCCTAGTTCGAGACACCGCCGAGCAGAAAATACGGCGGCATTATCAACGTAACAAATTGGTGTGATTAAAGTTTTTAATCTTAGCGAGTAAGTACAGGACTTACTATAAGAGTGTTTTTACGAATATTGTGGAAAAGAAAATAGATATGTTTGTATTTAAACAATGTGTTTAGTTTTCTATTGCGAACCCCTATATTTCTGAGCTATGGCCAACATTATACATGCAAACTAACTTATTCTAAGTAAAATTTAAGGTAACATTTTACTAAATAATAATTTGATATTTTTTTTAAATATTATTATGTCTGCTCTATGGATTTGTCAAATAAATATTCATTTATGCTATAATAACATTTATGTTGTAATATTTTTTTTAGTTTATTTGTAAAAATAGTACCTAATCTTTTTCTCATTTCGGAGTCCCTCGGGTAGTTTGTTATACATTTTTATCGACATAACACATATTATATAAACGAAAGGTGTTCGATTCTTGCTCATAAAAACATAGGGTAGTTTTAATTTGGCTTGTCCATTCGTCTAATTGCCTACCCGCATTTGGAAATCGGTGGATGGTCCGGGGGGTGATGTCAGCCCTGTTCCGCGCGTGCTCCCGCGATGTGCATCGCGTCTACACCTCGCTCTGTTCGCACTGGATTGTCATCTGATTTGGTCAATTTACGTGTTTAAACTCAAAACTGAATATTCTTCCGAAACCTACATAAATTGGCTTGCAATTATTAGTTACGTAGGTACATACATACCTACGCTCATCGAGACATTTTTCTCACGCGTGTGCTGAATTACTGTGCTACTTACTTCCTGAAACTGATCTGGTGCCGTGGCTTGGATATTCAGGTTAGTCGTCAAGCTTTTTTATCTACCCTGTGTATTGAGCAAGGTCTTTACTTCTCGGAGTAGGGAGGTTTTAATAGCATTTTCCATCAATAACATCAATCAATAACATTCAATAGCATTTTCCTTCGTTTTCAGTTTATTTTACCAAGCGCCCTTATTCAGATCCCACAAAAGGGTATTGTTATTTATTGATTTCTAACCTTTATTCACTACTGTCTGTCCAAACAATATCTGCCGATGTATTCAGTTAAAATCTCGCCGTGAGAATTTACGTGAAGTGACCTGGAAGTGAGCTATCATTCCATTTGATGCTAGGTATTGGCACTAATGACAAGCTCACTTATGGAGGGTAGAAGTAAGGAGAACTATCTCATATTATATGGGGAAAGTTGAAAAAGTGTCCAGCATAACCAGTAAATAATAGTTCAAAAACCCTCCAAAATGGCGCTAGCGTAGGCAAATGGTGTGGTATGAATGTAGCAGTTGTTAACGGACTGAAGTATGCCGAGTTAGAAAATGTAATATTTTTAGTGACTAGAGTAGTTAGTGACAGTCCAGTAGGTATACCATACATCAACAATTTACGTAGTCCAACATTATTTTGTAAACATAACCTAAAATTATTGCTTTTCAGATTTACCCGGTGGCTACTGTAGCGCCACCCTTATGTAGCACATTTTAACGGACACTCTTTCATACACAGAGATAGCTCTCCTTACCTCTACCCTCCATAAGCTCACTTCACCCAAGTTATCACGGTGAGATTTTTACAGAATACTGAATACTGATGGAAGTGTAAACCAACCCTCTTTAGATTAAGGAGGAAGCGCTAAAGGAGTACTTAACTAACCGACTTCAAAAAAGGAGGATATTCTGAATTCGGTTGTATTTTTATCTTTATATCCTCAGAACTCCGCCGCCGATTTGAAAAATCCTTTTTTTTTAATATAATTTCAGATTGGTCCCATGTTTTGGTCAAGTTCTGATGAGTGGTTTTTGAGTTAGCTTCATTAAGAGCGCTTATACCTTATGAGTGGCAACGTCGCAATTTAGTGTCATATTTCGTGGTTTTCAATTTTTATCATAAATATAATCGGAGCTATATTTTAAAAATCTGTTTAATTAACTTTTTTGAATTACGTGAAAGTGTTTAAAAAGTAAGTAACCGTTATGCTTACAGTTATTTTACAATGAAAATAACGCCCTGCAAGTTTCCAATGTAATATTTGCATATAAATAGAACTGTAAACGCAACGATTTCTTACCTTTTACACAGTTTTCACATAATTCTAAAAAGTTAATTAAATAGATTTTTTAAATATAGCTCCGAATTAAATGATAAAAATTGAAAACTACGAAATATGACACTAAATTGCGACGTTGACACTCAATAGGTATAAACGCTCTTAATACGTATTTTTTTTCTACTTAGTTTATGTTGATGATGCTTTATTAACTTCCTGTCACTGTTATTTACTTAGCAAGGGAAGGTACAGTCAGCATCAAAAGTCGATGATCACATTCAGATTTTCAAAATCACTGTACACTATGTAGGACTAACCAGAGCAAAAGGGAAATAAGAGTGTTCGTTTAAACAAATAAGCATGATTTATTTACTGGGTAAAATAAAAAGCACAAATATTACGGCAATACATTTATAGTTAAGTTATTACAATTCTCAGTACTTACATGTGTATTATGAGGTCCTTACACTTTCACAGCTTAACCAACACTCCCTGGCTAAAATGGCGCTACCAGGTAAGTTTTTAAATCCCTCCACATTATCAGACTCAAATAGTCAGTTGACAGTCAATATCCGGTGGCGCCATTTTAGCATTTTAAATAAATCAAATAATAGTCAAATTATGACCAAATACAATATTGTGTTATTTTAAAAGTACTGTAAATATTTATCATAAAAATACCAAAACATGTATATAAATAGCTAACAACTGTTTTGATAAAATGGCGCTACCACGTAAGTTTTAAATCCCTCCACGTTATCAGACTCAAATAGTCAGTTGACAGTTAATATCCGGTGGCGCCATTCTAGCATTTTAAACAAATCAAGTAATTGTCAAATTATAACCAAACAGTATTGTGTTAATCAAAAATATTGTAAATATTTATCATAAAAATACCTAAACTTATATAAATAGCTAACAACTATATCACCCATAAATCGCTCAACAAGATAGGGCGCCAGTATTGAATGAACATCATTGAAGTTCAAAATTAACTGAACACTACTCGTCAAAGGTCACTGAACACCATTTTGTCAAAAATTGCTGATCGTCAGAATATCCGAAAACATCATAACATTCAGTTTTACAAAAGCCACTCAACAATATAAAATGCTTGTTTTGGTTATCTAAAGACGACCCACTGACCATCTAGTGTAATCACGGCAACGTCCAAAAATAACTTAACATCATAAATAACAAAAATCACTGAACAATATAAAATGCTTGTTTTAGTTATCTAGTGTAATCACGGCAACGTCCAAAAATAACTTAACATAATAAATAACAAAAGTTCCTGAACATTACTTTGTTTCGGATACGTAGCGTGTAAACTTATACTATCAAAAGTAGCTGAACTGCAAACTAAAAAAGTGCTCGTTACTATCTTCAGAGTTATAAATCCAATCTTGTCCTATCCAAACTAAATCGTGTAAAAAAAAATTAAATAGATGTTAAACGAATTATATTTCCAAAATAATTTTGTTTTTTTTTTTCATAGTATCAATGAGAAATATTAGAAGTGGGTGTTCAAGCGGCAAGCACATTTTTAAGCCTATTTTTCAAAATAAGCTCGCAAGCACGATTATAAAGATAAGCATATAATATTCCGCTTAAAAATTATTCCGTCGACGTCATCTAAGCTTTCTATATTACGATTGAATAGTAACCTTATTTGTATAGCTATAAGACTCACTATCAAAAATTACACAGATTCTGTTCAAATTCATACCGTCGACTTAGTTTATGATTTTTATAGTTCGATTGAATTAGAACCTAATCTGTATACGTATAACACTCATTTTCAAAATTCACACAAGTTCCGTTTTAATTCAATTCTTTGGGAAACATAGTTTTTAATTTACATACCAAACACATATACCTACCGTAAAAAAATACACACACATATTAAACCCAAGAAACATTCATTTTGTTCAGGGACTTTAGAGATAAACGATGGTATGCTATTTTTGTCAAAAATTTGTTCAGAGACTTTAGAGACGAAGAATGTTATGCTTTTTTTACTATAACTTTGTTTAGCGACTTTTGAAAAGTGATGGTCACCTACTTATGCCCTTTTATGATAATCATTCATTTCTGGCGCTTGTCATGTTGAGCGATATAGGTATAATACGGTGTACAGCGATTTTGAAAATCTAAATGTGGTCATCAACTTTTGATGCTGACTGTACCTATACGAATTTGTGTGAGGTAGATACCAAAACAAAAAAGGGAGAAATGAAAAATAACTTTAATTTCGGAAGTGTCTATGGTTTTATATTTTCGTTTTTAGCCACTGATTTCGGAAATTAAAGTAATTTTTACTTTGTAGTGTTTTGTTTTGGAAATCACTTGTTTTTATATGTACCTAATGAAGTTTTTATTTATGTTTTTTGTATTCTCTTTACACACGTTGTCAGCATATCCTTTTATCTACTTTCATATCGCAAGTATGCTGGAAGAGATTTCTGTACAAATAAGCATCACCTTTGTACGTATTTTTCCTTCTTGTCTGTTTATGTGTGTGCATAAATGCTTAAAAAAAAATAGCCAGCGAAATCCAAATTTTCTTACGTTTTTTTGCGTTTTGCAGGTCAGAGTCAGATTTTATGCTAATAAAAATATGATTTAAGTACGATAGTAACAAATATGAATTTACAGAATTATAATCAATATACTCAATTCCTTATTGCATTCCATATGTATTACATACATGGTATAACACAGTTAAAGATCAATATGGACCATCAGGCACATCAACATTATGAGAGAGGAAGAGGGCTAAGTAGCAATTCAAGCAATTCAATATTTTTATAAATTATTAGATGTGTTTAATTGGATGTATAATTATGTATGTATATTATTATTATGTACGTATATATAAATATTATTAGGTTTGTGTATAAAGGAATAGTATATTAGTTATTTTAATTTTGTGTATTGTATAAGAATAATGTACCTACTTACGTAATTATTATGAAATTCTACGAGTAAACTAAAATCATCAATAGAATATAAATAAAAAGTAACACAAGGAGTTGCCAGTTACTTTTTTTTTTGTTATTGTTATAATCGACCTCGAATGTCATGATTTCATTCTATGGGGTAATTTGAACTTTTGAGTTGTATTGATGATTTTAATGATTATAATTCTGTAGGTAAATAGGTACATATTCGTTACGGTCGCAAATCATGTTACCTGCATGTCCACTGCTGGAGATGGACCTCCCCAAGCATCGCCACATATGCCATTTCAGTGAAGTTTATTTATTACATTTATTGGAATTACCACGGCCAATTCAGACGTCCTCCAGGCGGCAACGAGAATGCACCCTATTGTATATGCTACCCTAGTACTCTCGTTTGAAATCCTCAAGCGTCCATTAGTCGTTGCGTCACTCTGGTGACGTCACATAGAAATCGAAAGCAAAGGTAGGTCCATCCGCGAAGTACCACACAAGATGAATTAATGTTCGTTTGTTTTGAAAAGTTTGCACTAAACTATTTATTCAGAATTAAAATAATATGCAGATAAGTAAATAACGTTCAATATAAACTTGCATAATTAATTAAGTAATAAAAATAACAACATTATTAAATCGATTCACACAAACTTAAAAAAAATATGGCGTCGAAAAATTCATCCGCATCGCTGTCGACTGTTAATGTATCCAAGAGACTGGTGTCATTGCCACGTTGTATGGTATTGCTTAACCTCTGGCCAGGCCTTGGGTCACAGGAAGTGTCAACCAGCCGTTTCGGGATTTCCTTAAAGAGACCATGACCACTCGGATTCCACGTCCAGAGGGTTTCAACCACGGAGCAGAAACAAAGAGGAGGTGTTGCAATCAAAGTAGTCCATCAGCCATACCAATGTAGTCGTTACGTCACACGGTAGTTGCACTACTTGCGACCAGGCGGCGCTTTCGTCAGTACAACTGTCGTTGTGAAGCGGATAGGTTGTCATGTATTTGTTTAGTCTTTTAAACGATTAAAAAGTATTCCCGAGCCATACTCATTGCATTAACATGAAGTGCTGTGTTTTATCTTGCAGAAGTTATAGGGATCAATCAAATTCAAACGGAATAAATATATCTTTCCACTCGTAAGTAAAATTAAAATTAAATTTGTAATTTATTTCTTCTCGAATGTTCGGTAATTGCCGCCCCCTATCGGCAAGTAGCGGAAGTACTGACAAATTGCAGGTCCGGACTCAGACTGATAAGCACATACCTACATAATAATTATGCTATATGAAAAGGGAAGTCAAATAGATGTCGAGTTTCGGCAAAAAACGGAATTCGGTTTAGTTTCGGTAACTAAGTTCAGAAGAAAAATTTAGAAGAGGAGAGGATTTTTCCCTCACACTTGTTAATTTCTGGAAGTTTCGGTTTCGGCCGAATCTGAAACCGCTGTCGAAATTCGGTTTCGGTTTCAGTCAATAAATGTATTTCGGTCGGACATAATAGAAATAAAACTATATCGGTATATTATAAAACTATTAAACCTGAATCCGGCTCCTTACAATAAAAGCGATCTGCTATGTTTCATTAAGTCTTAATGAAACATAGCAGAACTCTTACGACATCTTAGGACATCTGTCTAATTTGCCTATGAGTTGATTTTGCTACTAGCCACTAGATGGCTTTCTGCTGTTTGGGCTCCCCCCGCACCCCGCGAGGCTGCGACACTACTTTTGTATGAGGAATGACTTTACAACACCTCCTCTTTGTTTCTGCTCCGTGGTTTCAACCCAAACGAATCGAAAATAACATTTTGAAAAGTTAACAAAACTGACTTGTGTTCATCTGAAATCCATTACTTTTTTATTATAATTCCATGTTAGACTACTGTGAATAGGTAGGTTTATTATTGTATTCTAAATGAGATCAGCAGTAGGTACTTACGTCAAAATAAATTGCTCAACTTACCAAAAAAAAAACGAGCCTTACAGTAGTTGCATATGATGTGTAACATCTGACATCGTAATAAGCAAAACATTAACATTATATAAAAAAAAAAAAAACTATTCGGACGCTTGTCGGTTAAGAGGTGCGCACAGCTGATACGTTCGTCTTCTCTATTTCCCTTTCTCGTCACACACACGCAACTGTTGGCTGACAGTATCAACCTCACGGAAAATGTGTTGGTACCTACCATCTGACGGCCAACTCTACCACCGCGCGCGCTCATTGGTCAAATCAAATAGCGCGCGTTTCCTCGGCTTCCTGTTACATACTTCCGTCGCATTTCACGAAATGGAAAGATATTATTATTACACATCAAAAACTACTGTGGGTTCCTCTAAAAACGGGACACCTGCAGCTCTTAAATGAGACGGGTTAATGAAATGATCACACTATAGTATGATTTGTCGTTAATTTTTATCCTTATTAAAATTATAAATGCGAAAGCAACTCGGTCTGTATGCCTGTCTATCATCCTGTCACGCCATAAAATCTAAACAGATTTCTATTAAACATTGGCGCACCATGTGGACCATGACCTAGGTGCGTTAAGATGTAGGATATTTTTCATGCCGGCAGTACTTACGTTGCATGGGTTAATTTCTGAAATCAAAGCGGGAGAACCCGCGCCGTTAACAAAAAACATGCGGGGCAGTCTTTGGGGACTGCCGATAGAAGTGAAAACTAAGTAACTTGTGAACTGTATCGTCGAGCTATTTAGATTATTATTTTGAATTATTTTTGGTTTGTAGTGAAGTGCTATTGACCAATTTAAACTTTAATCCTTGATCATAAACACTTATTTATATATATATATAATGTACTTATACTAATAACGCACGGAGGTATACCTATCTATGTACATATATGTATACACAGTATACATATAGCTCATGGAAAGCGCTCGGTGACGATGACGCGAGTTCCATGATTTTTGTTCACCCAAAAAGGGCTCAACGCGCCTAAAGAAGAACACTACAATAAAAGTTCCGCTACTTTTTTTACTTCATTCAGCTTGAAGTTCGCGGTAAAAACTTGTGTTTCCATATGCATATTTTCTATCGCGCTCACTTCATCCCATTTGCTCACTCTTTGTAGAGACATTCACAGACACAGGTGATAGCCATACAGTGTATCTCCTTTCACCCTCTAACAACCCACCCTCTATTGATCAGAGTGAAACAGAAACAATGTAGGCGTGTCCATTTTCCACCCCTTACCCACGAGGCTTCCCGCGGCAACGAGAATCGGAGCATGGCCCTTCTAACGTATGCTGCCCTAGTACATTTATCCGGAATCTTAAAGAATCCCACAACTATGACGTCACTAGACTGACGTCACTTGGTAACCGAATAATAATAATACACTGTCGTCTATTTAAACTTTTCCGAAATAAATGAAAAACTGTAATTTAAAATTTTGTGGAATTATTTTTGGCATGTTAAATAAATGAAAAGATTTAAAAATTTGTAGAGCAGTCTGAAATCTTTTATTAACCCCTGACTTAGTTCCCAGATTTTCGCAAGAGATTTTTTCCAGCTTTTCAAGTTTATGCTACTCTAGTAGTTACACCGAAGCGCTTGTGTTTCGGGCTCGTTGCCACACAAGGCGCTTTTATTGAAAAACGGCTATGTGTACACTCGTAGTACCGCTCTCTACAAAATGTACTACGATACAGTCTGTGAGTCTCCTTAACTACTAACACCCTGGTACATTTGACCGGAGTATTGAATTGTTCCCCTGCCACTGTTGAATTGAATGAGGGGCAGGGTACCGCGTAGCCACGATGGATGCGAAAAGGGTAGCCCGCGAAATTCAAATTTTCTTACGTTTTTTTCAGTTTCCTGATTGTATTAGGCGCTGATTAATTTGACAGGACTAAACTAAAATTTTTCTTCTGTCTTTCTTAATGAAATAGAAAGAAAAAGATGCACTGAACTTAAATTTGGTTTAGTTTATATTCGAACACAAAATGGGCCCTTGAATTTATTTGTTTACGTTCGTAAGAGCGCCATACTATCGTCACACTGTTTACTCGCTCGCACACTTAGCCCATTAAATCACTCTATCTGCATCCCTCTCAATTGATGGTGTACCTGTGTATGTGTGCTTTTAATTCTGGTGGTGTGTGATGACGTTAGTACTCCTTTTGAGTGAGTTTTCATGGCGAGGAAAGTATTCACTGCCTTATTTTTATGGTACCCTGGTACCATTGAACGCAGTGCTGAAGACTTTGGCCACTGTCGTCGCTACGGAACGCGTAGCAACGGTTTACGAATTTCGTAGCAACGGTCTACGACTTCTCGTAGCAACGACGATGCGGCGACGACATGACAGCTCGAGATTATTTGAAGTGCGGAGGAATTTTTAGACGCCATATTTAAGTTTGATATTATTGTTGTTGTTTTTTTTATTAATTAAATAGTTTGTTAGTTCATTTAGAAGATGGAGCTTATCCAGTGTGTATTTTTTTAAAGCAGTTATTTGCAGAAAAGATAAATTAACTTAAAGCTATGTCAAAGATTGGAATTATTATATTAATTTATTTTTAAACTGCACTACTACTGAAGCACTTCACCGAAAACGGTCTTGTAGACTTATATTTTTATACCAAGCTAAAAATAAAACGCTCTAATTGGTTTGTGGATTGATCATACAGACTCACGGGATAGTGGCCCAGTGGTAACGGCTGCGACATACCGAGTTGTAGGTCGTAGGTTCAAACCCAGACAGGCGCTTTACTTTGTGTAAATTATGTCATCACCACTGCTCTCAAAACGGTGAAGGAAAACATCGTGAGGAAACCGGCAAGTCCTAGAACAAAAATTCGAAGACATGTGACATCCACCAACCCGCAATGGGCCCGCGTGGTGGATTATGGCCCACTCCCTCTCACAGATAGGAGGCCTGGGTCCCAGCAGTGGGAACATTATAGGCTGATTATGCTGACTCACGGGTCAGATTATATCATGATGAAATAAATAAATCAGTAAGTGATAAAAATCTACCGTAAAATTTAACCGATATGTATCGGTAACTTTATTTACTAGAAAAACGCATTTTCGATACAACGAACTACCGATTTAACAACTAGGAATACAATAGAAACACAATAGAAAAGAGTAAATACCGTAAATACTGACGAAAAAACTATTTGTGAACATTCTGAAGGCTATTTCCATTAGGTTTATGTTGCCCTAGTACTGTTCAGTTCGGGTGGCGGTAACGGCGCGGTGTTCGGTGAAACTTCTTTGACTTCGATACTAACGCCATCTACTAGCGTTAACGTGAATAACTTAAACAAAACTTCGGTGTATTTTTAACCGACTTCAAAAAAGGATAAGGGTAAATATCTTTTTTTTTTCTCTCTTTTTTCCAGGCCAGTTTTCTGTGAGGTATTCCAATTTATTTAATTAGAAAATGCATTTACTTGTTGACTATTTTATTAATTACCTACCATTCTTCTAGGATTTGAAAGCACTCATGAACTCTGAAGAGCGACACGGCTTTTTATTACATCTTAAATGAACAATAAATAAAATAAAAGGTAAATTCAATGCTCTAAAAAATACAAATAGTTCCGGCTATGATGATATTGTTACACATGCAATAAAAAACGTGGTTACCGAAATATCACCAGTTCTTAGTTATATAGTAAACCTTTGTATAGATAACGGTAAATTCCCTGAAGACTTAATATGGCTATCTATGAATTAATAAATGAAATTATTTTAAATATGGACAAAAAAGTCCCAGTTACAGCGTTATTCATGGACATGACGAAGGCATTCGATTTTGTGGATCACAAAACCCTTCTCATAAAATTAAGTAAACTCGGAATTAGGGGCAATGTCTTAGAATTAATTGAGTCGTACCTAGTCAGCAGAAAACAAATAACTAAAATAGCGAAAATATGTCACCGAACTAAAATAGAACAAACCTACTTATCGAAACAAAGATTAATAAATTACGGCGTACCACAGGGGAGTGTACTTGGTCCTTTGTTATTCCTATGTTATATAAACGATATTCCCAAAACCATAGAACACCCCATGACTCTATTTGCCGATGATTGTACTACAATATTTATAGGAAAAAACTTGGAAAATTATGAACATGAAATAAATAATAGTTTAAGCCTAATTATTCAATGGCTAACCGATAACAACCTAAAAATTAATTTTGGAAAAACCCATATCATGAATTTTAACCAACGAACAAACTCTATTATTACAAATATTAAGTATGAAGATAATAAGATTGCTAAAATAGATAACACAAAATTTCTAGGGCTTTGGTTAGATCAGCACATGACATGGAAAACACACATTGATCATATAATAAAAAAAATTAAATCAATATTGCTATGTTTTACACAATTTAAGCAAGGTCGCCAATCGCACCACCGTTCTTACCGCATACCACGCATACGCTCTCCACCACACTACGGTACGGCGGGCGTACGGCAATTGGCATTTAAAGCCCAAAAAAAGTGTCTTCGTGCAGTATGCATGATCCAAAACACTGACAGTTGCAAACCTTTTTTTATTAATTAATCCACTAATTTGCAGTTATTCTAATGATTCTAATTTAGGGCTTATTTCATCAAACTTTTATACCTAATAAGTCTTATCCTGAGAATAAATTTTGAATTGTTTAAATACAGCTTTTCCGTATTAGAACTGTCAAACGTCAATTTTATTCCACGGACAAAAACTATGACTTTGGTAAAATCAGCCCTCAATTAACGTTTAAATCAGGGAAATCAGTCATATGTTCTGTTCAGTTCTGAAGTTAGGTACTACAATTTCTTCGTCATCTACCCCCAAGCAACAAACCATTTTGTACTAAGTAAGTGTTTTGGAATTAATAACGTCATCTTTATTGATTTACGTGACATAACTTATGATATTTTTGAAAACTGACTGTGAATGTGAGTAGGCCATGCAGGCTAGATTGAATGCATGACTTTATAGCTATCTGGCGGTTTTGATTATTTTATATACGGCCTACGCAAATGTCCTACAGATCTGGTAGCGTCGCGCAAAAGAAATGCATAAGGGCAATATGTGGCACTCAAAGCCATGGACTTATAATAGTAATGTTCAAAGCACAGACAGCTGTGAGCCGCATTTCGAAAAGCTTCCGCTACTTACAATTCCATGTCAGTCACCGTGACACCAAGAAAGAAACAAAAGACATTCATGGATGTCAAAATAGTACCTACACGTCTATACAGTCTATTTACAGTTATTAAAATTTCACCTCTCACAGCAGCAACCCAACAGCAACCTTATCGTAACGATTATAAGGATCACTGAATTTTACAGACTAGTCGATGGAAGCAACCCAACAGCAACCTTATCGCAACGAAAATAAAGATCACTGTGATATTGACAGTGATGCAAACTCAGAGGTAAAATGACTGTGAACCAATGACTAAAGAATGCTGTGAACGGACTGTAGATGACACTACTTGTCAACGTTCTCGCCACGAGCGCCGAAAACCTTCACTGAACTTCAATTCGACGCATGACGATCCTAACAATGTATGATACCCTAGTACTTTTCCACCGGAGTGCTGAGGCCATCTCGGCGTTTACGTCATTGCATACGTCATAGTCGTCACGTCACTTTATTGAAGTTTGTCGACGTCGTCGGTACTACGATATCAATTGCTACGGGCTACATATTCGTAGCCATTTGCTACGCTTCTAACACTACGCACCGTTATAATTTTTATTTCTACACTTGGAATGGAAAACATTATTTGATTAACTATTTGTGTTATTAAGTGTAAATTTGCTGCTGTTTTTGTTTTTTAAATCATTTTATTGCAGTTGTTAATGAATACTATTTATTTTTGGCCTATCTTGTCCCACTGCACGACGATTTATTACGTTAAAAACCAAAATATGTAGTTAATAATGATTTGGATAACGTCATGACTATCGCGCATCTCTCGAGTCGCTAAGCGGTACACGTGGTCGACGACTGTGCATCTCACTCGCACTAAAGACTGAGCACAAAGCTCTATCCTTCTTGTGTACTGGTTTACTTGTGTGCTTTCCACGTGGTACAGTAGCTTTCACTTAAGTTTCCTCGATGAAAACGTTTATATCTTTAAGTTCATTCGTCCCTAGTACGTATGGCCGGAGTGGGGATGTCTAGCCCGGTTTGACGGGCGCTATGAGTTTTATAATAATTATAACAAAGGTTTTTTATCTCGTCTACTTAAATTGTTGCTGATATTAATTCAATATTAGGTAATGAGAAAATTGTGACATTCCTGAAAAACTGACAACAATAAAGTCACTACAAAATCTATGTATGCAAAAAAAAATCTTTCGCCAACTTGGATTGAAGAGTTTTTTTATATTATCAAGAGCAGGATGAGCATGTAAGGACCCCTGGCTGGCTTTGAGTTAGCTCGAAGGCACCACAGGATTGACCGGTTAAGCAATCACGGCCTCTCAAGGCCAACTGCGAGAAAACATACACAAAAAAATATATATATATATAATAACTTTAGCCATAAGTACACAAAAAAAAAAATCTTCGCCCCTTTTATTCGTGGAATCAACTTGCTAAGAGGAATCTCTGCCCGTTTGGATAGCCAATTCTGCCTACTTTAATTTTGTTCTGTTTATTTCATTTTCTTTTTTATTGTGAAATGTAACTATTAAAAAATAAACAGCCTATTGATCGTTGTAATCTTTTTTTAAATCTGTTAAATGCTATTTTGCTAACAATGCCAATAAGGTTCGTTAGGTTTACTTATGGCCTTAGATATGATTGCTGACCTACCCATTGAGCTAGTTATAAGTCAATGGACCTACCTCACTGCAACGTGAAATACTTCTTGTTAGTAAACATACCTACAGCAACGTTAATCTCTTAAAACGTACTCTCCTAGTACACATGACCGGAGCGCTGAAGCCTTCTGACACGTTTGACGGTCGTTTTGTATGAGGTTTATTATTTAATTACTTTCTCTATAAATAATTTTCAGCTGAAACCGGTTATTTTATTGTATTTGTAAATTCTAATGATAAAATAAATAAACTTTTATTTGCAGACCTTAAAGTCTATAGTGTTAGTGTTGACATGAAACTACTTATTGAACTATTGTTAGTAACACATACAATCACAAAGACAATAATAATAGAAACAAAAAGAAAACAATTATTTGCCCGTATAATTAGATTAGTAATTACTTAAAGCCGATCTGTGTGTGCAGACTCACCCATCGGCCATGCATCGGGCAGTTCCACCGGTCACTCAATGATGATTTTTGGCAAAGCTCAAGCAGATAAGAAATTATATTTTAAATTCTCATACTCTGAAAGTAGGTCTAAAGTTGCCTGAGGAGCGGGTTGAAAGTGATACTTTTCAGCCCTAGGGAGAATCGCTTTCAACTGACACCTGTCAAATTATTTAAAAAAAACTAGTCTTTTTTCACATTTCTATTGGACCATGTTCCAACTTCCTACACAGCCACTCAATAACAGCGCGATGAAAAATTTAAATAACTTAAAGTTAAGTATTAATTAAAGAATATATTTTTTTAAATTACTTTATTATAATTTACTTTCAAAATAACATAGATTTGGGCAAAATATTTAACATTTTTTCAATGATGGATATGAAAAATATAATGGCTGAATAGCTATTAGCCGGCCACAGAAAAAAAAATGGCGGGAAAGCGCCAATCCGATCTTCATTTGTTTTTTCGAGTTGTAGAGTTTTGTTTACACTTCCGTATAGCAGAGATTTGTATTAACACAATGAGTTCATCTGATTCAGATAAGTATGGATTTAACGCCTGATTTCATACGAGAAGAGGCTCATTTTTTCTTTAGCAAATTCTTGTTTTTATTTTTACTTTCCTTGTATTCGTAATGAAAAGCACATTGTTTACCTCGGATTAAAGACTTATTTAGGCCCTCGTACTATTAGCGCCTCGGGACTACATAAGTTATTTTCACCCCTAGAGTAACATTGTAAAAAACATCTGCAATAAATGTTAATCACTAATAAATAACATGAGGTACATTTATAATACACAGTCACCGTGTCTGTCTGAACGCGATAAAGTCAAAAACTGCCGAACGGATTTTCATACGGTTTTCACCAATGGACGGAGTGATTCATGAGGAAGGTTTAAGTGTATAATTTATTGAGGTTTTGTGTAAATTGGCTGAAATATGACGATGATTGTTGAAGATGTCGGAAAATATTATGCCGACGATAGCTTTGCTGGCGTGCGCCGCGTAAACCAATAGAAGAGTTATATGAAAACAATGTATTTCAGAATTAATAACATTTTTACCCGAATTAACACATAAGGTACTTTTAATCTCGGTAGTAAGTTCTGGTGGGAGATTTTCCAACATCCACGCGGACGAAGCTGCGGACAAATGTCAGTTTCTAAAAAAAAAACAATGTTGATCAAAATTGCTGGAAAAATGTTTCTATTCTTGGATTAGTATCACGTGAATGAATTATTTTAGAAACAAAAGTTCTCAAAAGTGTTCCTATAATGAAAACTAATAGACTACTTTTGGATAACCACCTGTAAGTGCTCACACATTCACACTCACACACACACACACACACTCTGCCATTGACGCGTGTGCTCTTGGCACACGCGTCAATGGCAGAGACAACTGCAGCCGTCGAAAAGGTGTCGCTCGTGTAATGAGCACTAGCTTCGGAAAGATAACTTCACTCTAAAATGCTCTCCTAGTACGTAGACCGAAGTGTGCAAGTCTAGCCCGGATTGACGGGCGCTGTGAGTTTTCTCCTCTCTTCTTGACGTTCGAAAGTTTTAGCAACGTAACTTAATGTAATTGGTGTTGTACCGTTTTAAATAACATTTATGATGATACAGAGTAACTTTTGCGACGAGTGACTTAATATTAAATGATCTAGAGTGATTTTATTCGCTTATTTGGTCACACCATGTACACTCAAAATCTGTATCTCTCACTCTCACACACACACACTACACAAATACACCCACTCACACACACACAAACACACTCATGCACTTATACAATTGATCGTATTATCTTTCTGTCTTTAGTTTTATTTCTTATTTTATTATATTTTTTCTCCTTTTGTTACTTACCTGTTTGTAATTTATAATGTAAGGGAAGAGCGGAGCCTTCAACTACAGGCATTGCTATGCCTAAATGGAGACTCCTCGACATGCAATGTAAGCCAAAATGATATGAAATAAACTTATTTTTTTTTTTTTTTTTTAAATAACTATAATAAATTAATTAATTAATGACCGGAGCGCTGAAGCGATAGGCTGAATGTAGCCTTCCACTCCTTTGACGCTCCCTACGAATGTCGTGTAGCCACCGATTTAGTTTCATTACTCTTTATACTCGAGGGGCTCGTGGCTAAATGTTGTAGAGGTATCAACATCGCCACATGCGAACTACGCATCACACTGACGTCACGAAAATCCTGCATCGCGCAAGCAGAGTTTACCGCGCGACTAGAATAAATACAACGTCCCGACATCAATCGTCAGGCAGTTGCCCACCAGACACAACACCCGTCTGGTTGGAGGGTCCTCCCTTTTCTATGGAGGTATGAGTGAACTTTACACCCTGTTCCTCGTACCTCTATAAAATGTTAACAGCCCCACGGGTCGATCGAAAGTTAAGCTACGCTTGCCGCGGTTGGTTCGTTGATGGGTGACCATCCATTATACAGGGTTATTGGTAAAATACCATCAACCTCTGAAAGGGTCATTGTACTCATCATTATGAATGAACCAATAACCCTGTATATCGAGACCCCTCCGTGCCTTGGAAAGCACGTTAAGCCTTTGGTCCCGGCTGTCATTGGTAAATCTTTGAAAGTCGTTACGGGTAGTCAGACGCCCAAAAGTCTGACAACCAGTCTTACCAAGGGGTATCGTGTTACCCAGTAACTGGGTTGTGGAGGTCAGATAGGCAGTCGCTCCATGCAAAATACTGGTATCCAGAAGCATCCGGTTAGACTGAAAGCTGACTCCAACATAGTTGAGAAAAAGCTGGTCAGATCTACTCTTTATACTTGTCTTTATTGTTTCTGAAATAAAACAATTATAATCATGGACTAAAATGAAACTGTTTAAATTGTGTTACTTACTTTACGAGGTGCATTCAATAAGTACCTAGCCTCATCGCCAGAGGGCGCTGTAGTTTCAAAAGAGTTTTACCACAGTGTAGCACATTCTTTTTTAATTCTTTTTTCAAATTTTCATTCCAATCCCTTCATTTGTTTTAATTTGACAACTTATGGAAGCGAACGTGTCGATCGGTTTTACAAAAATGGAAAAAGAGCAATATCGTTCGGTGATTCGATTCCTATTTTTGGAAGCGAAAACGCGCATCGAAATCAAAGAGCGCTTGGATGCTGTGTACGGTGACTCTTCTCCATCGATGGCCACCGTCAAGAATTGGTTCAACGAGTTTGCACGTGGCCGTTTGTCGGTTTTTGATGAACCACGTCCAGGTGCACCGAAAACAGCTGCTACGGAGGAAAACATTAAAAAAATCCATGATCTCGTATTGGCAGATCGCCGATTGAAGGTTCGGGAGCTAGCTGAGACTGTAGGCATTTCAGAAGGAACAGTGCATCATATTCTTCACGAGGAACTCGGCATGAGAAAGCTGTCGGCGCGATGGGTGCCGCGTTTACTCACACCGGAAAACAAGCGCAACCGTGAGACCACATCGGAGACGTGTTTGGCGCTGTTTAAGCGGAATCCAGCGGAGTTTTTGCGTCGTTTTGTGACCGTCGATCAAACCTGGATCCACTGGTACACACCAGAGACCAAGGAGCAATCAAAACAATGGATCCAACCCGGGGAACGTGCTCCAAAGAAGGCGAAAACTGTAAAATCGGCCGGAAAAGTTATGGCCACCGTTTTCTGGGATTCACAAGGTGTGATCTACATCGATTACCTCGAGAAGGGTAAAACAATTACAGGGCTTTACTATGCCGATTTATTGGGCCGATTCGACGCCGAATTAAAGAAAAAACGACCCCATCTGCCGAAGAAAAAAGTGCTGTTTCACCACGACAACGCACCGGTTCACACGTCTGCCGTTGCCATGGCCAAATTGGTCGAATTACGCTACGAATTGCTGCCCCATCCACCGTATTCTCCAGATTTGGCCCCTTGTGACTTCTTTCTGTTTCCTAATCTGAAAAAATCACTCGCCGGGAATAGATATGGATCAAATGTGGAGGTCATCGCCGCCACGGAGGCCTATTTTGCAGAGTTTGACAAAAACTATTTTTCGGACAGGTTAAAAATGTTGGAGCATCGCTGGGCTAAGTGTATCGAACTAACAGGAGACTATGTTGAAAAATAAATTGCCACTTTTCCAAAATTTTCGTTTACTTTTTGTAGGCTAAGTATTTATTGAATGACCCTCGTATGTCATTCTAAATCTGAGTTTCTACAAATAACATTTTGAGTTTGAACCTTTTATAAACGATTTTATAGTAAAATGATTTCTGGGCAACTATAACTTGGAATGGGCCTTGAACAAGTCTCCTTAATCCCTTGCTTTGGCTTTTAAAAGCTTCTATTTACCAGGGTTTCATTTTGAACGCAGCGCTGAACTGACTACTATCTGACTACTGATTGGCTAGTATCGTTGCTACGGAACGCGTAGCAGCGGTCTACGATATTCGTAGCCACGGTGCACGACTTGTGTAGCCACGGTGCACGACATTCGTAGCAAATGGCTACGACTTTCGTAGCAACGGTGGACGAGATTTTCGTACCATAGGTATACGACTTTCGTATCAAAATGCTACGACTTTCGTACCATAGGTATACGACATTTGTATTAAAATGCTACGACTTTCGTACCATAGGTATACGACTTTCGTATCAAAATGCTACGACTTTCGTACCATAGGTATACGACTTTCGTAGCAAAATGCTACGACTTTCGTACCATAGGTATACGACTTTCGTAGCAAAGGACTACGACTTTCGTAGCCGCGGTGTACGACTTGTGTAGCCACGGTGTACGAGTTTCGTAGATTAGAGCTACGACTTTCGTAGCATAGGTATAGGACTTTCGTAGCCAAAGGCTACAACTTTCGTAGCAAACGGCTACGACTTTCGTAGCAAACGGCTAGGACTTTCATAGCAAAGGGCTACGACTTTCCCGGGCGCCATCAGGGAGACATGCGGCGTCAACTATGGTTTTTATGGAAGTGTCTTGCGGCGCGGGGTACTCGTTGAACCGACAACTGGTCGCGCAATCTACCCACAGCTTACTTTATAAAACTTTGCGAACATCGGCGCAAACAGTCATAAACGGCCATTTTTAAACGCTGTTTAAAAACTTATTAAGAACGTTAGGGGAGTTTACAGATTACATGTTAACCTTTAAGGAAAACTCGGTAATAATACATAATTATGTACCTCTTTTTTTTTTCTTTGTGACCTTCAAAGGCATCCGATCTTCGTGGAGGGAGGTTGGGGGTGTGAGATTTTTACTTCACTAAAACTACCCCGGTGATCACCATCAGCAAAAAGAGGGGGTCCCGGTTCCTCTTAAAAGACCAATTCCGGAACCTCCCCTGTGCAACGCCATTAAGGCATGTGCCAGGGATGTCCCTGGGGAGACTGTAAAGGGGCCTCCCCTGAGCCTCGCTAAGCACGGCAGCACGTGACCATTGTGCCACCGTCTCCTCTGGGGTCACTCGGTGGGGGAACAGAGTCCCCACTCTGTGCGCCCGCGACCCCAAAGGGCCACCTACCTTGACTGGTAAGCGGGTTTCAGCGTATAAATTACTATTTTTTTTTGTACAATCTTTTTTAACAAATAAGCTTTTAATGAACTCAAAAGTACAAAATAAAGCTTACGTAAGCAACGAACCAAAACACGACTTTACAGTCATGGTGTGAAGAGAATCGAGTTGCACTATCCAAATCATGCCATACTTTACAACAAGCTTACATAATCGAATGCGTACCTATAACAAAATGTAGTGTCTCTGCTGTTGACCGCTGAGAAGTTTCCTGGTCTAGAACCAATCCTGGGCAGCAGCCAGGCCATAGTGGACTTTAGAACGGACTATTATAATTATTAATTGCGTTTATAAAATGTCGTGTGTTTATTGGTGACCGTTAAGGAATTTCCACGTTTGAAGCCAATCCTGGATGTGGATCAGGTCATGCATCATGCAAAAATGCACTGTCTTCGAAATAAAATCAACATGTTAAATTTCAACTCCGTGGGATAAGAGGAAGTGGTTTTAATTCAGCTTGCAAAATTGACCGATACATACTAACAAACAAGGCAAATTAATTTGTTAAAAAAACAACTAATAAGGCAATTTAATTAAACAAAAGCTTTTAAAAATGGAGCGCGGATAAATAAACAAGTATTTAAAAAAAAACATATTCACTATTCTTCTTTTAACGCCGCCGGTTGAAAATAACGTTTATTTATCAGGTGTAGGACCTCTCGCATCACAAATTTGGTATTCAGCTGCTACCAGTAAGACTGGAAGCCGACCGGAAAAGGCGGGTAGATTGATTGATTGCACCACAAATTACTAAATGCATTTAGCACCAAACGAATTTATAAACACTTCATTCTATATCTGTCAATCGTTTGGAACTGACAGAGACAGAATGATGTTTTAAATACTTTTAGCGTTAAATGCATTAAGTAATTTGTGGTGCAAGTGGAAATTACAATTCTATGGTGTTTGGTTTATCAGGGGTATAGAATCACAACCAAGGTGGCGGGAAAGTCCGAAAGGGTTACCGTGGCCCCTGGCACAGGCAACTGTAGGAACACGGGTGGGTTTTAGTCAGTAAGAGTCTGACACGCCCTCCCGCTCCGCCCAGAGCGGGAGAAGTTATTTGATGATTTCCCACCCTCAAAAAAAAAGGTACAAGTACAGTTTACAGCGAACTTAAAACATAAGAATAGTTATTTGTTATACAAGAGTGCAAAGTTGCTTTTTAACCGCGTGTTCAATTTTGATGACCGAGCAAGCGAAGGATTCTAAAATTGAATCACGAGCGCAGCGAGTGATTCAAAATTAGAATCCTGAGCGTTAGCGAGGGAATCAAAAGAGCACGAGGTGAAAAATCTTTGCACTCGAGTGCAACACGTAACTTTTCATTCCACCTCAGCGAGGAAATGACTAAATGCAAAAAAAAAAACGTTTACAATCACAAGATAGGTACACTTTTATTTCAGATTAGGTATTAATTACTACATTATGACAGGTAAGTATTACAGAATAATCTTTAAATTATAACAAAATAATACTAAGGTATAATTAAGAAAATTTTAAAGTAACGTTGCTACAGTTATTTAAATTGAGTGTAATATTTTTGTTTGGTACTGTAATATTGGTGTTAGTCACTTGTGTACTGTTTTTCGGTAAACTATCTGTCATACTTAATAGTTGTACCGATTCATCGGATTCCCTTGGCGTGAATGTTGGAGAGAGAGGGAGATGGTTAGGTGTTTCATAACGGCTTATTTTTGATGTAGAAGGGCCAGTCCAAGGATCCGATTGAGGCTCTTTCAGTGTAATGGCTCCTACGATGCCTTCACATATTTTAGACTTATTTTGGATGGAATCCTCTATGTATCCCTCTACAACTGCATTGGACTTCCAGCCTCCGTGGCGCTTAAGGGACAGGAGATCAGCTCCGGAATCAGCCAAAAGTGTAGCTGAAGTTCGTCGGAAACAATGACCCGTGTACAACAGGGGTTCTGGAAGTTCAAGAAATGTTGCTATTTCTCGTGGGATACTGCCAATTTTATTAGTACCCATAGGCTGTCTAACACACTTTCCATTGCGATACTGTAGAAAAAATCGATTGATTGGAGTGTTAGGCGGGCGTAAGGCTTGATATTTCTCAACAATCGTTACGTATTCCTTGCGAATGACGAAGTTGCGGTCTCTTTTTGTCTTTGTATTAGGTAAATTAATGAATAGTAAGTCATCTGAATGTTTCTCAATGTTTTTGACATTAAGTTGTGTTAGTTCATTAGTTCGACATGCTCCGTTTATTCCAATAATAAGAACAACCTGTAACGTAAAGAGTATTGTAGTAGATAAATGAATAAAATTGATATGAACGCATAATTATGCCTATCAACATCTACTAAGTATACTATTTAATTGAGATTAATATACTTAAGTAGATACTGAATGTGCAACTGACTTACTTTTGCCGCCAAATATACGGAATCGGGTGCTTCGTTAAGAAACTTTTCAATATCAGATACTGTGAAAACCTTCGATTTTTTTGGTTGATGACCAGATGAGGCTCTTTTTAAAAATGCCACTAATTTAGGATAGGTATCGATATGTTTGTCTTTTTTCATCTTTATTGTTGCTTTTAGCATCGAATACGTACTCCATAGAGTGCTTGCTTTCTTGTTCTCGGATAATTCTATAAAATATGCCAGCAAAACGTTTTCTGAGAAAGTTTTGGCTCCTTTTGCTAGTCGCCACGTGTTGAACATATCGTACTGTTTTAAATACTTCTCGCGTGATTGTTGAGGGAGAAAGCTCATTTGCGCATTATTAACAGTTTCAGTCAATTCTGTTGGCGTCAAGCAAACTTCCTCGTCGCTAGAATCACTCATTTTAGTTTTTTCACTTGTTTTCAAGTTTCTTGTTTTTAATATAAGGTTTAACAATGACGTGAAAAAATGCCGCGTAAAGAACCGCGTACAAAGCAAATTGAAAAAAGAACACCAAGAAGGTTCCGAGTCTGAGTTTTTAACAAATTAAAAAAAAGTTGTATGATATATTCGGCACCATAGAGGTAGCAGTAAATAGGTTTAATGTTTTTTTTAATTCACAAACTTAGTGCACACGATGTTCTAAATTCAATTTACTTTATCCTCTAGAGAATAAAAACGGCTTTTCCACTCAGATATTGAAGATTAAAAATACTCTTTCCGAGATGGTGGGATGAAAAAAATATGTAGCCTATGTATAAATAAAGACTCAGTTTTGTAATTAATATGATTGCTAAAATTAATTACGAACAAATGAATACTTTACAACACATCAGATAAACAACTCAAGATTTTAGATTTCAGTTTAGTCAGAGAATCAAAGTGTCAATCGATTAGATCGCTGCAACTATTAAAAACACTACAGAACCTAGCGCATGGAGAGTAAGATCCCAACACCGTTCTTCTCTGTGGAGGACGAAGTGAAGTTATGGGTTTACGTGGAATTCTTGAAGGAGCACGAAAGTTTATAAGCCGTTCATACGATCTTTTGTAGTTGTTATCTTATTTTTAATAAATACTTAGTTAGATTAATGTCCAGTGCTTGGGAACACAACCATTACGTCCGACAGTTAGTTAAGTTTTTGGCTTGTTACTAAAGTACATAATTATGCATGATTATTATGATATAATAGCAACGAGAAAGTTGCTTTTCATTTATTTCAAATTAGTAGATAGGTACCTCTGAAGCGTTGGGTATAAAAATAATACTTACCTACGTTTTTTTCCAAGGTAATAACCAGTATTGATTCTATATCCCTTATAAACATGATAAGTCCAAAATTGGTCATTTTCAAAATAAAAAAATTAAAAGTCATATAATTCAAACTCGGCTGAGAATCAGCACTTTTTGAACGTCTCAAAATTACATAAGACAGTCCCCCGGCACGCCCGCCCTTCACCCAGTTCCTAGTGCTTTAGCTGGGAAGAAGAACTGGCGCAACAAACTCCCCAGCAGCACAGCTGTCTGTTCAGTTAGAAGAACTCTCTGAAGAAATGAAGTTCTCTCTGAAGACCTTTCAGTTTTTACATCACCCATAGGTACCTACTCAATTTCTTTTTACTTTATTATTGTGTATTCTTCGTGAGACTCCTGCTGCTACGAGTACATGTAACAGGTTGATCAACAAACGTAACTATTCCGATTTGTAGCATTTTTTTAGTTTCGGTTGCTCAGTGTAAAATCAGATTTTTTGATTTATTATGAGCACGCGACGGTAGTTTTAGGTATGCCATATTTCCAGTTTTAGCTGACCTCGCATGTATAGGCTTTTCGTATAGTGAGGAGTCAGTTTATACTGGAACTATTTAGCATGATATTTCGTCGTTACCACAGATTTTTTTAAGGCATCAACTCAGTTATACCTACTTTCTTCCCTCACTCTCATAATCCTTAGGGACGGCAACCCGACATGACCAGAGACACATCAGGCGCAGGAGCAACACTGCTACGTGCGCAAAGAGGCACAGGGGTGTCACACGACCATCTTTTAACTGTGAAATTCCAATTGACAAAACCTAATAAAGCTCTGGTCAAACTGAAGTGAATTTGCGCGGAATGTGGGGCGTAATTGGTACTAGCCAATTCTGCTAACTCACTTCTATGGAAGTCTTGGAATTGGCGCGATTAGCCGCGAGACTTCCTCATCATCAACACAAGACGCCCGCAGTCGTATCCTGTGGAATTCGCCTAGAGCTTAACACGTCCTGGGAATCAAACCCAGGACCTCACCGCCCAGCAATCAAACTTGTGACCCACTAGCCCAACGGGATAAACACAAATGAAAATTGGAAGGAGGGAATTGGCATTGCTATCGAGAATAATAATTAAATTACAGTATTTTTATCTCACGACGCGACACGCGGTTTACTTGTGGTAACCAAGTTTACAAACACGATGTGAATGTGTGCGATGAGACGAGTAGCGTCAGCACATAACCCTCAAATCACACCGAGATGGCCGCGGCCGGCAGCGAATCAGCGAGCAGTTTCAGTGTCATATAATTTTAAACTTTATCTTCATTACTATAATACATAGTATCGCTTGGGAAACTTGAAAAGATGCGCGCGGCGCCGTTGGCGTATAGTAGTGGATAAAGTTTAAAATTATATGACACTAAAACTGCTCGCCGCTTCGCTGCCGGCCGCTGACATCTCGGTGTGATTTGAGCCTAACACTCACACGTACACACAGAAACTTCCGACTTCGCCATTGTCTCGGACGGTACCGAGAGCTCCTGCGCTTACACACCCATTCACAGCGTGTTTGTACACCTGGTAACCACAAATAAAACGCGCGTCCCTTCGTGAGATAAAAATACTATACCTACAAGGATTTTTATTGCGCTCGAATGATGGTGACAGGGGGACGCCGTTGGTAATATGGAGGGTAGAGGTAAGGAGAACTATCTCTGTGTATGAAAAGTGTCCTTCAAAATGTGCTACATAAGGGTGGCGCCACAGTAGCCACCGGGTAAATTTTAAATGCAATAATTTTAGGTAGTGTTTAGAAAACAATGTTGGACTACGTAAATTGATGAGGTATGGTACGGGACTGTCACTAATTATATAGTCACTACAAATATAAAATTTTCTTACTCGGCATACTTCAGTCCGTTATCAACTGCTACATTCATACCACACGATTTGCCTACGCTATCGCCATTTTGGAGAGTTTTTGAACTATTATTTACTGTTTATAGCTGGACACTTTTTAAACTCTCTAAGAGATTGTTTTCCTTATCTCTACCCTCCATAGTTGGTAAACATTTGTACAATAGTTTTGCGAAATGTATTTAAAAAAACAAGATGGCGACGTTAGTTCCAATTTTGGCCACGCGCCAAGCCATAATATCGCTATACTTTAAGTAGTAACCTTGTAGCGTTATAATATAATTAACGTATAGTTATGTAAAAACTCAGATATTTTGGTAGTATCAGACGATATCAGTCGCTTCACATAAGCGACTTGTTTATTTTAGGTTCGTGCCACGTTCACACGACACCGACAAAGTCACAAAGTTCATTAGCTCATATCATTGAATTTTTCAATCATTTGGAGCGGGAAAAGATGCCTAGACCCGAATACAACATCATTGAATAGGTTCACAAATGAATTCAATTTTCACTTTTGAATCATTTTCATAACTTCGAATTAAAGGCATCAATGAAAAACGCGCGTCGCGTGTTAGGCACTGTTATTGAGTCGCGTGCGAATCGCGTCGCATGTCGCGCCTATTTGTAGAAGCCTTAAAACCGCCTATTAGGTATGGGCCCTATGTATTTTTTTTTTTTGTGTAAATCGATTGGAGTACATAATAAAGACTATTCTATTCTATTCTGTATCAGGTTTAGTAAAAATAAAACGCAACACTATAATCTAGAATAAATAAATAATAATTTATTTGTTTATTTGCAATGCGGCGAGTTGTTTCTTGAGATCCAACAGCTTGTTAATCTCTGGCTGCCAAACCGCCTTGTCTTTCGTGGAAGCCTTCAGTTTTCGTACCTTGTCAGCCTGGAATGAAAAAAGAAATAAAGTTTAAATAATATGCAAAAATAAATAACTGCGAAAAATGTCGGAAACGCCTTTGCATAATCAGCCTATACTGTTCCCACTGGTGGGACACAGGCCTCCTCTCTGTGAGAGGGAGTGGGCCGTGCTCCACCATGCGGGCCCAGTGCCGGTGGGTAGATGTCACAAGTCTTCGAAATTTTGGTTCTAGGACATGCCGGTTTCCTCACGATGTGTTCCTTCACTGTTTAGAGAGCGGTGGTGATGAAATAATTTACACAAAGTAAAGCGCCTGTCTGGGTTCGAACGTTACGACCTACAACTCGTAAGTCACGGCTGTTACCACTGGGCCACCACTGCAATCGCCTTTGATTTGTTATGAATTAATTCATTTCTTATTTGGCTCGGACTTACAGGGTCATTAAAATCCCCTTAATGAGTGGTGATGTTAATTGCTAGTCACCCTGCTAACTTGCCGACTAATCAATATACCATGGCACAAGCTATTTTTCAATTGTAAGACAAAAGATTTCCTCAAAAAATTCAAAGAAATGTGACATTCCCTATACAGAGGGGAGGCCTGCGTCTCAGCAGTGGGTACATTATAATAAACTTAGGCCCACTTGCGCCAAGCTAGGTTATCACGGCTAACTCGGAGGTAAATGCTACTTTGGAGTTAAATTCTAATGATGTCTTGCACCATCAAGAGTTAGGGGATAACCATGAGGTTAATTTTTAAATTTTTAACCGACTGATGTCGGAGGGTTAAGTCAACTAACTCTGGGTTAGTAATGTCAAAATTTGCTTTGTTTGTGTCTCGTGTTTGTTGCATTTAGTGATATCGGTTTTATTTTGTCCTGAAAATGATAAATCAATGGTTGTTGTCTGATGATGATGAAGAGATCATCGAATACATTAGTTCAGACTTTTAAAACAGAAGAATTGCGGAACAGACTGATCATTAATACTCACAAAGAGACAAAGATTTTCATAGAAGATTTCGTCTACAAAAAGAAACTGTTCTCTATTTATTGGATAAAATTGAAAATAGATTGCAATATACAAATGCGAATAAAAAGTAAGTACCTACATGTGACCGACATTACGTTTTTAGTAATTAGTGTGAAATAGACTGGATATTGGATTTAAGTGCAATGATAATGACCTACTATGTGTTGCTACGCTGCTAGTGTATCATATGTAGGTACAATACAACTAATAATAGGTACCTATATAAAGTATTGTTTAATTTTATTTTTCCAGTGAGGCTGTATCACCTATGAACCAACTACTATGTACATTACGGTTTTACGCCACTGGAAGTCAATTACTGACTTGCGGAGATGTCATTGGGGTACATGAGTCAACAGCATGCAGGATCATACATAAGGTCACTGATGCTATAGCTCGGTTATACCCACAATTTATATTTTTGCCAACTACCGGTGAAGAGCAAAGGCAGGCGGCATTGGAATTTTACCAGATTGCACGATTTCCACGTATCATTGGGGCAATAGATTGTACTCATGTGCGAATGAAGTCGAATGAACCGCGTAACCGAGGTTTTTTTTCCATTTTGAAGATCTTCCGCGTCCGCCTAATTTATTTTCACAAAATAATAAGTATAAACAACAATGCAAATGCAACACGCTCAAGTCACGACAGTCAATATAACGCGACAAAGAACCATGTGTCATTTCTAATCTGACATAAAGGAATAGACTTATTCAAAGTACTGTGGAGCGAGAGAGAGCAGTATACTATTTCATTTAGCACTCGATCTACCATATTTTGCCGGATGTAAAAAGAATGAATGAACATAACAAATGAACATGACAAGACTCGGGTTAGTTGACTCTGGGTTAATTTTTACTGGTGCAATTTATACTGTGAGTTAAAAATTTAAAACATTAACACTGAGTTAGTAAACCTCGAGTTATTTATTTAACTCAAAGTTTTGGTACAAGCGGGCCTTATTGTGTGTTTGAACTGTTCCTCAAAAACTAAGCTGGTACCTAAAGGAACAACCCATTTTGGCAGTAAGGAACATAGCAATAGGCTTCCCCGTATAAACTTCGCCAGTGTTTAAGTCCCATGAAAGTAAGGCCAACATGACGAGGTAAAAATAACTCAATCTCTTAGTATTGTATAATTGCATAGCACATGTGTGAGCACTATGTACCTACTATAAAGCTTACTGGGTCCGTCTTTCATTGACTTGAATGTGCCCTGGCGGCTGAGAGTATGTCATGCTCACTCAAATGTGTCGCTGGTGGTGGCGTGTGTATTGGATCATTGAGTTCCCTTCAAAATGGTTGAGCTGAATGGTACTGATGCATACGTCATGTTCGTGAACGGGCGTCGTCAGTAGGCACTGGTCATTTCTTAGCTGCCACGGCTTATTTTAATTCCTAAAGTGTTTCTATCTTTTTATTACGGACGCTTTTAACGTGCACGTCTTTCTACATCGTTCTCACATGTATAATTTCAACATGAATGATGTAACCACTTTTTTGTAACAATATTTTGATTTAAAAGAGTGTCCATGGAGTTTCTTGCCCGTTCTTCTCCATAGGTACCGACTACGCTTTGGAATTCATCTTTCTGACTGATCGACCCCTTGACAATTCAAAAGTGCCTGTAATTGGTTCATTTGAAATAAATGCTTTGTTTGAGTTTTGATAAATTAAGTAAACAACCTGACCCTTGCTGAGTCTCAGTATGATAGCGAGCAATTAATATCTCTCTCCTTATCTCTCGCACGCAAAAGTGGCGTCAGTTGGTCGATGACAGCTGTCGGTGTGTGATTCGTATACAGGAAAGCGGTCGGTACAGCAGCGATGAACATTTGATCCGTTCGGTTCATTCCTGTTTAGATTGTGTTCGAAATATGACGAATTTTTACGCTACTTTATTTGTTTAGTTTTTTGTTGTAATTAATCCGTTATTGTTAGTTTTTCTTGTTGATTTTTACTGTTATTGTGATTTCAATTACGGAATCACAGCCTGGCAGCTCTAGACAACCTTTGAAAGATATCAATCCACCACGAAAAAAGTTCGTTTACATTTTTTATCGTCTCGTTACCCTACTTTAGACTTAAACAGAACTGGCGAAAATAACTGTTCTATCGGGTTGTACTGCACACCTTATTTATGTAAATTTATAAAGCAGGGCCTGGTCATGGGGACCATAACAGGACACTGCTCACTAAACAAACACTTTCACACAAAAGGCATAACGGACTGTCATCTATGCAGGGCTTGCATGGAGGCTGAGGAAACCGTCGCGCTTATGCTCTTTGAATGCACAAGCGTTACCCAGATTAGGACAGAAAGCCTCGGGGCACCCAGATTTTACACCGATGTTCTCAACAGACTAGCGAGATCTAATCAACTTCTGGAGAGAGGTGGTCTGGTTGGAATACCCACCGACGGCCGCCATGGTCCACCTGAAGGACTAAGTGCGGAAACCAAAACCCCCTAAAATGGGACATAGAAAGCAGGGGCGTAGCTACTGCTATATTAGCCAGGCCCCTGGGCTTCAGGGGCCTCCACTTTTGGCTTTATAGTATAAAGCCTCCTTATAAGCTGGTGCTCGTCTTTGTGGCTCTTATTACCTGGTCAGCCACTTCCTTCTCCAGCCCCTGGACATCACCACCAGCACTGGCCCGAGTACCCGCGGCCGCGGGTCCAGTCTGTGCTGCCGCTAGCTGTCTCTTCAGATCCAGCAGCTTGTTGATTTCTGGCTGCCACACTAGCTTGTCTTTAGTCGATGCTTTCAATTGGCGGACTTTTTCGGCCTGCGGATAAATGGTAAATGATTTTATTTCTGTAAGTAGGTTTGTACAAACACTTTCACACGTCAAACACATATTTTTTTAAACTAGTTGAGTTTTTTATATGTTTTTATACGGCGTTTCCTATCTGACTACTCTGAGAAGAAAGGCAGAAACAAACTCAGAGGTCACAGTCTCTTTTAAAGTCCAGACATAATCTTGGTCAGATCATGTGAAGACCATGTAGATTGGTGTCTGAAACGGTCTTTTGAGAAAAACCATACAGATTGAGCGGACCTGTCCAGTCAGTGCACGCATTTGTCAGTAATCTTGCCGCTCAACTGACAACGATTCGACGAATAATACCAAAGAAAGGACATTTGGGTAGGCCGCATAAATTACTCAAGCTGCCAGATCGTGAAACTGCGACTGGCGGTGGCGATCTCTCGCGTCCGGCTCTGGTCCAGGCCATGGTACGGAGCGAGAGGGCTTGGGAAGCCATCAGCTCCTTCTGCGAAGCAGTAATGCTCGCGAATGAGGAGGCGGAACGCGTGAGGGAGAGGCAAAATTCGCGCCCTCACGCCTCTAGTCGCCGCAGGAGACGCCCTGGACGTCGGGTTTCACAAGCCGATTCCCAGCCACCGTAGGCGCGGGCTTGCGGACAGCGAGCAATGGGTAGCTCGCCGTCCAATAAGAACCAGGCCCGGGTCGACGGCGCGTTGTGTTCCACGCGCGCCTCAATGAGAAGTCCGCTTGGGCCGATGCCTGCCAGGGTTGCGGGAAAGTCCGAAAGGGTTACCGTGGCCCCTGGCACAGGCAACTGAAGGAACACGGGTGGGTTTCAGTCAGTAAGAGTCTGACACGCCCTCCCGCTCCGCCCGGAGCGAGAGAAGTCATTTGACGATGTCCCACCCTAAAAAAAAAAAAAGTGATACGGATTAGCAAACGCCCGTAACTTAACAAACAGCCGAAACTACGGATTTAGTGCTTAGAGAGTAGACCCCCTGTTTAATACAAGGTGTTGTTTTGCATCCTCGTCAAATTCGAGGAGATAACTATGCTAATGAGTCTCGACACGAATCAATAATAAAATAAGTAGGTATTTATTTTTATTTTTTGTATTTTTCGGAAATCGGCATGTGTAGGGCCCGTGTGATACCGCCCTGTAACTGCGCTGTAACTGTAACGCATGCACACAGCGACATAGTCGTACGACACTGCCTACCGCATACGCAACGGGGCGATTTTGTTCTTTGAAAGTGGAGTATTCTGAAATACTGTCAAACATAAATACCTAAAAAAACAAGTATGTATTAATTATTGAGCAGGATCGTAATTTTATTTGATTATTTATGTCTTTCATAACAGCCTCCTGAAATTTGACGAGGATGCAAAACGACACGTTGTATAGCAATAGGCTGTCTCTCTATTGTTATAACTTAACCGTAACAGTCGAAATGCGAGTGCACTATTCAGCTCCGACTACCCCTTTTGAGAAATAGTTTGAAATGATATTTAAAGAGGGTCGAAATTAAATAGTTAAAATTTAAAATGTGGTAGAATAATTACTTGTTCTGCAACAGCTTTCTCCAAGGTACTAGCATCGCTACTCGAAGCAGTACTCTGTGATGCAGCTTGCGTCTTCTGTGGAGCTGCAGCTTGTATCTTCTGAGCAGCTTCGAGCTGCTTCTTGAGATCTAACAGCTTGGCGACTTCCGGCTGCCACACTGCCTTGTCTTTAGTTGACGCTTTGAGCTGACGGACTTTATCAGCCTAAAGAGAAGGGAGAGAGAAATATGACATAAAAAATGCCTTGGGTTCCATTCTATGGATAGGATAGACCAACGAGAACCATCTAGAACCAGAATGATCCACTGGCTACCATCTTACACCAGCATGGATCACTAACGACCATCTTTCTCCAGCATGGACCATGATCTACTATCTAACACCAGCATGGCTCACTAACTTCCATCTAACACTAGCATGGACCTCAGACAACCACCTATAGCCAGCATGGCCCACTGTCTACCATCCACCACCAGCATGGACCACTTACGACCATCTATTACCATAATGAACTACAATGTTTCCACCACAATTTTGCTTACCTGTTCTGCAACAGCTTTCTCCAAGCTACTGGCATCACTACTCTGAGGTGCAGCTTGTGTCTTCTGTGGAACTGCAGCTTGCGACTTCTGAGCAGCTTCGAGCTGTTTCTTGAGATCTAACAGCTTGGCGACTTCTGGCTGCCACACTGCCTTGTCTTTACTTGACGATTTCAGTTGGCGAACTTTTTCACCCTGAATGAAGCATAAGGAGAAATTATAATAACAATATGTATTTATTTGCAGGAATACGAGTGAACATTATGACAGACACAAATAGTAAGTTTCCATCGTTTTTATTTTGTTTCCGTTTTGTAAAAAAAAAAACTTTAAATAAAGCGGAAAAAGCTTTGAATAATAAAGATTATGTTTCATTAAAATAAAACCAATTGAGCAGTTGACATAAATATACATTCAAAAAAGCTAGAAATGAGGGACAAACAATTTTTATAATCTTCAAAAAATAATTTGAGAACAACCTGTTGTTTCACCGCTTCTTCAAGCTCTGCTACAGCAGTACTTCCGTTCTGCTGAAAAAAAAAACAGGAATTGGAAAAATAAAACTAAACATTACTCTAACTCCAATACGATAAAATAATAATTAGCCGTTTGGAAGCTACGATGCCACAGACTGATACACAGACAGACACACATAGCCTTCCAATTTATAACACCTCAGAACACCCCTCTTTTTTGCGTCGGGGGTTAAAAATACGATACATCATATAACTTTCCCACTGCTGGGACAAAGGCCCCTCTCTGTGAGAGGGAGTGGGCCGTGCTTCACCACGCGGGCCCAGTGCGGGTTGGTAGATGTCACATGTCTTCGAATTTTTGATTCTAGGCACAGATAATATAAGTAATAGGTTCTAGGAAATTTTAGTTTTTAGGGTTTAGTATCCAAAGGGTGGGGTACTAAGCCTCCGCTGTCCGTCCGTCTGTCTGTCTGTCTATCAGCGAGCTGTATCTCATGAACCGTAATAGGTAGACAGTTGAAACTTACACAGAGTGTGTATTTCTATTGCCGTTATAACAACAAAAAATAAAATTCAAGTTCCGCCAGCCACAGCCCGCGAAATTCAAGTTTTCTTTCGTTTTTTTTTCCAATTTGCTGGTCAGTATTAGGTTGTATGTTGATCAAAATATGATTCGCGGCCGTAACAAGTATGTATTAGCAGAATTATAATCATTAAATTAAGCAATACAATCCTCTTAGTTCATATTGCCCTAATAGTATGACTATTTCATGAAATCATAACATTTGAGGTCAATTCTAACTTAGAGGGTTATATTGATGGTTCTTATGATTATAATTCTGTTAATACATACTTGTTACAGCCGCGAATCATATTTTAATCAACATACAACCTAATACTGACCCGCAAATTGGGAAAAAAACGAAAGAAAATTTGAATTTCGCGGGTTACTCTGGCGCATTCGCCGTAAGTGTAAGGTGGTACCGAACCCTTCATGTTCAGCCGGTTTTTCTTAGGATGTTTTCCTTCGTCTGTCCCGACTCCACCTTGCTGGCTTATTAATATTTTTACCACGAATTCTTATGCATAGTCATGCTGATACGAAAGCAGTATCTCTATCTCCTTCTCACCTTAGTAGCCCTCTCGCTCTGCGTGCCCGCGTACTTAGCCCGAAGTTTCTCCAACACTTCGGGTTCTATCTTGGCGAACAGCGGCTCTGGAATGCCGATGATGTGCCCATATGGTAGGTACTGGAGGAGAGATGGGTTCCTGGTGAAATTAACAAGAACTGATGTTAAATCTGGCAACATAAATAACTGAAGAAAACTGTCAAAATTTTGTAAACAGGGATATCTATGGCAGTTATGCCAACTGCTGGAGATTTTGAATATATATCTAGTGCTTTTCATGCATATTTTAATTTTTATTTATTTCAAAGATATTATTTATTTTTATTTAAATTTAAGATGGGTTTGCTCTTGCCTCTAGTCTAGGTCAGTGGTAACAGAGACAGAGTCGACGATGGAGTGAGCTTACCCAGAAGAAGCCTGTTCACTCTCACTTTGAAGAGATGCTGTGCGCATAACAAAAGACATTTGGAAACATTTTATGCGAATTGGTGGAATAGCAACATGGTAAGGATGGTAACCTGCAGTGCGTCTAGATGACCGATGGAAGAAGGGGGCCGGTGGAATGTGGTCGTGGAGTTCTTGGGCACACTCTCCGGTAATTGGTATTTTTATCTGGACCATCTTACTGTACCTACGAAGCCATTAATTTGGCATATAAGAGTTATAGAAGGATAAATAATAACTGCCGCATGGGTCGATCTTCAAGGTTAAGGCACGCTTGCCGGGGTTGGTCTGTGGATGGGTGACCATCCATAACACCCCTCCGTGCCTCGGAAAGCACGTTATGCCGTTGGTCCCGGCTGACATTCGTAGATCTTTGACAGTCGTTACAGGTAGTCACAAGCATCGAAAGTCTGACAACCAGTCTTACCAAGGGGTATCGTGTTACCCAGTAACTGGGTTGTGGAGGTCAGACAGACAGTCGCTCCATGTAGAATACTGGTATCCAGCTGCATCTGGTTAGACTGGAAGCTGACTCCAACATAGTCTGGTAAAGGTTTGGCAGATGATGATTTAAGACCGGGTAGTCTGGTAGTGAGTCAATTTATGTAAAAGCGGAAAAGCACCATAATATACAGGGTTACTGGTAACTAGACGTATTCCTTGCACGACGTCGTAGTAGGGTTAAAATGCAACAAATTAAGCAACCAAAAGTTCTACCGAAGTTCTGTAGTTTTTGAGTTAGTTACATTTTCAGTATTTTTATGAAAAATCCCAGATTAAATCATTTGGAGCCAATTTAAAAATGATTTACAGCGCGACTGTATTGAAATTTTACTTAATATCATAGTTGATGCCGTAGCAGATCTTTGTTCATAGTTAAAAGTTCAAAAATGCCAGAAACCTTGGCAAATATCACTAAACAAACATTATTTTTTTTGTGATTTTTGCTGCTACTTCATACAAAATGTCTAGTGAAACAAAAAAAAATATAATAGGAAAAAAATATAATAGGAAAAAAAAATGGCTTAATTTGTTGCATTTTAACCCTACTATGACGTCCTGCAAGGAATACGTCGAGGTACCAGTAACCCTGTATAGCCCTATAGCTATTTCTTTAAACCTGTTTCGTTGCACGCCGGCCGCAGGCGCGCGCGCACCGACTCACGAGTCTCGATCTCGATCGACTCTCGACGCGGAGCGCACGCTGCTCGCTTGCTTACCGTTCTGCTTATAGTTTATACAAAGTAATTTTGCATTTAGCTATACTGTGATTAGGCTCTTACCGTGCTATTTTAAACTGGTGTACATTTGCTGTCGAAACGTGTGCTTGTGAACTTTGTGACTATACTTTAAACCTATCTGTGATTCTCAATCCTCCGTTCTTCTTGTGATTTCATAATATCTATGTACTGCTTTGGAACGTATTACAAGCTAGCTACAATATATACCTGAAGATTTTCATTCCATCGCCCTGAATCACACCTACTTTATTAAAGAGGAAACAACCACAGCGAGAAGGTAGGATTTACCCATATTATACCTACAAATGCTTTAAATGGAAGAAATTCAATGACCAGCATTGAAGATGAACATCAGTTTTCACTTACTCAGGATTAATCCTCAGTGTTTCTGGCTTCACTTTGAGCTGTTCCCTCAATCTTCTGGAAGTCTCCGGCAGGTATGGAGACAGTAACGCACAGAGTAGACCGACCAGCTGACAACACAGACCTATGGCGGTCGCGCCACGCTTTCTGAAAAATTATTATCACCAGTAAGTTATGATGTAGAAATATGTACTAACTTTTTCTGGAGAAATCGTCGATCAACAGTAGCAACTATATAACGGGTCTCGTACAAAATCAAAGCTAAATGCAGTCCGCGTGAAAAAAGTTTAAAACAGTTACAAGTTCAACCTAATTACACCTAGTAATAAAGTCGTGTTTACATTGGCTGTGTTTCAAGCGAACTAAACAAAATAAGAGCTCACTTTTGCGAAGTGAGCTCTGTTATTTACCGAGACGTGTTATTTGCGCCGACCCGATATCTAATTGGTATTGTTTAATCGAATGGAGAAATGATAAATTATAATTGGCAACTTTTTAAGAGTGCACCACTACTCGTATTCATTAATTAAAGAATTAAACATAAACTTATTTAAGAAAAGGCTTAATTTTTTCCTGTTGCATAAAGCATATTTTATAGCATTTCGGAATTTTTTACAGACGAAATGTAATTACTGTTTTTGACCTTAGTTTGACATTTTTGTATTATTTTAATTATTACTTTTCTTTGCTCTTTTTGTTTAAACATTATTTGAATATTGACGTAATAAATATATTATTAAATACGTAATTAATATATATTATTATTTTGTTTTTTGTGAAAATCAATTAGTACTGCGTTTGATTAATATAATTATGTTGGAAACTTTACTTATGTTTAAACACCCGTGAATATTTGTACGCCTTCTGGTATAACATAGCGCGCTTGTAATTTCTTATAACAACTATTTTATTGTACCTATGTTAACAAAGTATTTTATGATGATGATTGGTTATAGCAACATTAAAATATTAATGATGAACTAGAATATTGGAGGATATTTTTATGTCACATTAAAATGTATACTTTCTTTGCACCCATGCAGAGTGAGTTTCAAACTGTAATAACAATGGCATCTATGAAAAATTAAATAAATATCGTCTGAATATCGTCTGACATTGCACACAGCACCATCTAGTTCCAAGTTAAGCACTTAAGGCTTGTGTTATGGATACCAGATGGTTGATACACTACTTAAATACATTTTTTTTTCGTAAATACATACATATTATAAATATACATCCATGACTCGGGTACAAATGTCCATATTCATCATACAAACATTTGCCCCTACCGGGATTCGAACCCAGGACCATTTGGTTTCGCTGACTACACTTAGCCACTGTAGCCACTACACCAAACGTGTCGTCAAATGAAGTTAGAGATCGAATTAGAAATTCATGGTTTCTTAGTTCCGTACCCAAAGTGTGAATACGAGACCCTATTACTAAGCCTACGCCACCTATCCATCCGTCTGTCACAGATGTGTATTTTATAAAACCGTAATATGTAGTCAGTAGAAATTTTCATAAAATTACAAACACAACGTTAATTTTGGTGGCACAGAACCATTAAGAGGAAATGCGGGCGGAGAGACTTTTGAAAATTAGGTATTTGAAGAAACTATCGCTGTCGCTCTGCGAGCGCTCGGCGCCCGGCAGCTCTATCCATGTGTGAAGTTGACAGTGTGTGCGTGTGTCCGACGCGCGGTTAACGAAACGCCCCAGTCACTCGTTGTATTTTTCGGTGTTCGCATCGTTCAATATCTACTTACGCGAAGTGATTTTGTCTTATATGATTGTGGCTTGTTTATTGGACTTTTTTTCCCTGCTTCTCTTTTGTTTCGGCTTATGTTTACTGGACTTCCCGGTCCTGATATACTGTATTTGACTCTGCTATGTTTACTGGACCTTGCCTTTTATAAAACCCAAGAACTCCTCGGTACCTACTACTTTGCATTTGAAGAATTATACATACCTACTTATTGAATTTCGGTGAGTACCTACTTACTTAATAAAAAATATTTAGTTATTTATAAGCAATCTAGGTATAACCTGTGTTCAAAACAAATGCAGACCTACTTCTTGACCTACGTGACATACTAATATAAATAATTCGCGGGTACCTAACACACAAATCGGCAAGGTATGAAGTGCTGCAATGATGTACTTTCCTGAAATAATCTATTTAGTCCGTCAGTTAGATTATCAAAATGTATTGGACACGTACTTTTTCTTTTGTCACGTGTAAACGAAAATGACCACGATATAGCGCGTTGAAATCTCGCTTGACGTAACGATAAAAAAAAAACAATGTAAATAAAACTTCAATGCGCGTATATGTCAGCTGACTTGCTAGAGTTCACGTTTGAGGACAACGCTAGCTAAGTACCTACGGGATCGCGCGCGCCAGTGTGTTTGCAATACATTGCGTGCTCTAAAATGTAAGTTTCTGTAACCGATCATTACCAAGGTTAATGACTTTCGTAATTTTATATATGACACTAAATGTGACCTTTTCGCGAAGTTTACGTTATCATGTCCCTTCCACGGTGTATGTCTGTAAACGGTACCCACGATACAGGAGGAATTAATCCTTGTGTGCGTCTACGTTTTTTTTTAAAAAGACAAAAATATAGTAAACTATTGAATACCTTGCAAAGAGCCTTTACTTACATTATATTTGTATCTCCTAAAACTGTTTTTTTTTTCAGATAAGTAAATCAAATCTCCCATTACAATGGCAAAAGGAGGTAGAAAAGGTAAAAAAACCCGTTTGTTTACGAGTACTAAACGAAGGAAACACCATTTTAGTGTGAAACGACAAGTTCACTATTTGGCACCACAGTCGAACCTAGCTACATCGTCACGCGCGCGTGTAACTCCCGACAAGACTGTATCAAATGATTCATTTATAGAAGAAAACGCAAGCTCATCAGTCTCATCAACATTAGAATCGCCAACGCTAGACAATTTGTATATAGAGCCAGAGAATGTTGTTGAAACTAATAAAGACGAAGGATTAGAAGGACGTAGAATCGTGGATATTAAATATTTATTTTTCGAGATCTCAAAAATAAAGCATGAACACACTAATTGTACTTTTGCTGACTTAAAATTTGTGCGTGAACGACGAAGTGGTTTTCATAGCGAGTTTATTTTTGAGTGCAGAATGTGCAATAAAAAGGAAACTGTACACTCTGAAGAACCAAAAATTAAAATGTGCATAAACACTGCTGTCGTCGAAGGAATAGTATGTACAGGAAACGGATATGCTCAATTAAATGAAATTTGTGGTGTTATGAATATGCCAAATATGGATCGTTCGACTTACACAAATATTGAACAAGTTTTAGCACCAACAATTGAAGAATGCGCCTTAGAAGAAATGATCACAGCTGGCCAAGAAGAAAAAAGACTAGCTATTTTAAATGGGGACGTTGATGAAAATGGCTACCCTTTAGTAACAGTGATCGCAGATGGTTCTTGGGCAAAGAGATCATACAAAAGTGGATTTAGCTCTTCATCCGGTGCAGGTTGCATAGTTGGTCTGCGCACTAAAAAAGTTTTATTCCTGGGCGTTAGAAACTCATACTGCTGCACATGTGCTAGAAGTCTGAAATTAAATATAGATGTGCCTGAGCACCGGTGCTTTAAAAACTGGCGTGACAGCGCTAATGCTATGGAGGCCGATATTATAGCAGAAGGGTTTGCGAGGAGCATGGAAATGCATGGAGTCAAATATAAAAAAATAATAGGAGATGGTGACTCTAGTATAATGAAGAAATTAACGCTAAAAAAGCCATATGGGCTTGATTTCATTATACAAAAAATCGAGTGCAAAAATCACTTGCTCCGCAATTTTTGCAACAAATTAAAAGCCCTAGGAAAGAAAACAAACAACAACAAAGGCTTTGTACCAGTTGAACTTAGAAAAAAGGTTGAAGCAAACGTTTTACGCTTGAGGAAGGCTATAGTTGGAGCAGTAAATTATAGAAAGGAACAAGAAAGCATTACGCAAAGTGACAAAATAAAAAATCTGAAAACGGATATAAAAAATGCCGCAAACCACGTTTTTGGTGATCATCGAAACTGTGCATCATACTTTTGCAAGCCTGAAAAAATCATGAATGATCAAAACTTTGTGATTGCTCTTCAAGGGTGTGGATTGTGGACTGATATCCAACAATACCTGTTATTCTTAGCGGCAAATGCAGAAAGTCTTATTTTAGACGTGACTAATAATACTGTGGAGCAATTCAATAATGTAATTGCCAAATTTATTGGAGGGAAAAGGGTTAACTTTACGGGAAGGGGGTCATATCAGACAAGATGTTATGGAGCAGTAACGTCATGGAATAGCGAAGCGGCTATTCATTCACGCATCCAAAAAAAAATACAGGGCCACAGTCCTGGAAAATATACAAAAAAATTTATAGAACGAAAACAACGTTCGCAAAAAATCACAGAGGTTTGCCGAAAAAGAAAACTGACGTATTCCAAAGACGGGACGAGCAAAAGAAAAAAAACTACAGGACCTGATGAAAATTACGGCTGCTTAGAATTGGAAGAAGATATGCCTTTGGCATTATATAAAATAAAAGAAAAAGAATTTCTTGAAGGATTGCTCGCAGCGAAGGATGTTGAAAAGAAAACAGTGGGCCAAAGCGATAATAGCTTATGGGCAATTGAAAGACGTAAGAGGCTCACGGCATCGAACTTTGGACGAATATGTAAGATGCGACCAAAAACTTCGGTTCGCAAAACATTAGAATCGTTATTATATAACGAATTTAAGGGAACTGCTGCTACCAATTATGGAAAGGAAAAGGAATCTGAGGCGATTGATCAATTTACCAAGGAAACGGGGCTACAGATAGTACAGTGTGGACTGTTTGTCGATGAAAATAAACCCTTTTTAGCGGCAAGCCCGGATGGTCTGATAGGTGAAGACTCGATAGTAGAGGTAAAATGTCCTTATAAAATTGCAAGTTTGTCACCTCAAAAAGGAATTGAACAAAAGAAAATAGACTTCTGCACGTTCCATGACCAAACGTTACAATTAAAACAGAATCATAATTACTTCTACCAAGTACAAGGTCAACTACACATAACTCGTCGAGATTTTTGTTATTTTATTTTATGGAGTCACAAAGGCTTGCTTTTTCAAAAAATTAAGCGAGACGATGCATTCTGGGAAAAAATGGAACCAACATTAGAAAAATTCTACCTTCAATGCCTTTTACCAGAAATCATTGACGGTCGGATACCAAAAAATAGACCAGTGAGAGAAAGAACGTCGTCGTAAGTTTCGTTGATGAAACTAGTAACTAGGATAGGTCTGGCTATCCAGTCTCTAGATCTCATATCTAGAGACTGGATAGGTACCTATCCTATAATATCGGGTGAAAGGGACATCGACGAACAAACGAAAACCATGGACATGATTCTGACATCAGTACATGATTCTGGGCCCCCCACCGCTGAAATTTTTCGTCAGCAATTTCCTATTTCTTTTATTTTGTTCTGCTGTTTTTTTTGCTTTACATTGTATAAAATCGTTATTTCTACCTAACCCAAAGAGATATTTAATAAAAAAAAAAAAAAAATATTTACAAAAAAAAGCAATGTAAATAAAACTTCAACGCGCGTATGTCAGCTGACTCGCTAGAGTTCAAGCACGTTCAAGTCAACGTGCGCGCGCCAGTGTGTTTGCAATACATTGCGTGCTCTAAAATGACAGTTTCTGATACTCATTATGACTTTCATAATTTTATTTATGACACTAAATGTAACCTTTTCGTGAAGTTTGCGTTATCATGTCCCTTCCACGGTGTATAAGTAACATAACTATTCAGTGTTATTTTTCTTTTTGCAATAAACATTTATAGACATGACATAAATTTTATTTTACTTATATCCATTACCAAAACTAAGGGCGCCCAAATCACGATGGGTCGACGATAACACTAAGGTCGCGGGGAACACCTGGATGAGCAGCGAACAAAACCGGAAGGCATGCATGGCAGAAGAGAAGGGAGGCCTATTACCCAGCAGTGGGTGATTACGGGCTGATATGATGATGATGTGATCCATTACCTATTAAAAAAAAGTATTTCCCACTAAAGAGGACATGCAATTTTTTTTAATGTTTATCGATAACTTTTTACAACACATTAGTGTTGTAAACAGTTATCGTTATTAATTTCAACTACTTCGCATCACTTTTCCGTCTGTGTATGTATTAAGCAGACGCCCCGCGTCCCCCCTGCCCTCAAATCCGTGCGAGAAGGACAACTGCAGATCCGACTCAAAAGCTTGAGTAAAAATTTATAATTCGAGGTTTGGCTCTCGCCTATTTCCTCCTCCAATATTGAACCAATTTAAAAGATATTTTAGACAATGAATAAGGAGGATATATACTACGCCGCTATGTTTTTCTTTTTTCGTTAATAGTTGTCAAATTTGTACACTAGGACTCTGTTAACAGCGATCTAAACAAGCAATTTTGACCATTTGATGAGGGTTCTAGTGCTTATAAAAATAATTTATCACCAAAAAGGAAAACATAGGGGCATAGAAATAGTTAATATTTATTATGCTGTAAAAAATCATTGCTCTAGGGTCATTAACCAAAAAGAAAACAGGCGAGAGCGTTTGTATGGAGAAAAGACCACCCGCATTTCCTCTTAAAGCGCGAGCCTGTCTCTCACTTGGCCGGTTTTTCCTTAACTTTATATTTTTTTAATCTCCTAATTTGGTATGCAATTAAGTGTAATCTATGTATCAACTCACTTGTCATCATCGGATCCTTTGAGCAGCACCCACGGCTGTTGGAACTGCATGTGCTGGTTACCGATGCGGGATATCGATAGGACGTGACGTAACGCTTCGCGCAGACGACCCTTTTCCATGTGTTGAACGTAGGCTGGAGAGGAAAATAACACAATATATAATAGTAAATATAGCATTATTCCACTTATAAATGATTATCATATTACAAGTTATAAAAAACGCACTGTCGTTGCTAGTGTTTAAAATACTCGTGAAGGAACATTACACATGTCGTTGTGATCTTGTTCTCGTTATTGTAATTATCTATAGTCTTCATTTATTTTCGTTGCTGTGCTCGTGTTCGTGTGTTGTTCGTTGTATTTAGTATGTACGTATTTATGTATATGTTATTTAGGATATGTGTACCAGGGATGTTGCGGATGCAGATTTTTTCACATCCGCGGCTGCGGATGCGGATCTGTAAATAAAACTTAATTGTGGGTTGGGTAAAAAAGAGTAATATTTATCCTTTCTTTATTTATTCATAAAGTAGTAAGTGAATTACTATTACTAATTATTTTAGTAATTAAATTTGAAAATTGGAGCATTATATTTAATGAAAAGGAGAATGGCCGCCTTTTCGGACTCCAGTCTATTTCTCAAGGGTTCGTATATTAATCCTGCGCTACTAAATAACTGTTCACTTGGAACACTGGCTGGTGGAGCTGAGACAAAACAACAAACGTGCGCGTCAGATCTTGTTAGTCAATGAATAAACAAACAATTGCGAGGCGCGTCACCGTCCCAAACAAAATTATTGCTTTCCTATTGGTCAATCAGCACGCGCCATCGACACGTGCCACTCGCCGGGCCCGCCCCTTTCTTTCTTGTCGCGACTTGCTACACATCCGCATCCGCATCAGCTCCGCATTGATTTATGCGGATGCGGATGCAGATGCGGATGTCTAAATCGATGCAGATGTTCCGCATGTGCGGATGCGGATGCGAATATTCGCAATATCCCTGATGTGTATATATTTTAGTGTTTTGTTACTTATTATTTGCACCAACGATAAGCCCATTTTATGTCCAGGCAAATCACTGTCCATTCCAAGGTTGCCTGGAAGAGATCGCAGAAAGCGATAAGGCCGCGCATTGTATATCTTGTAGTGATTGTTTTTATTTTTAAATAACTTTGCCCCACACTAGAAATTTCTCCTGTATTGTGGGTGCGTTTACAAACATTTAAACTCACATACACAAACAGCCAGACCCGGAACAACTACTTGTAGGTCATATAAATATGAGTTCCGTGCGGGAATCGACATTTTACACATTGCAACACTCAACATAAATCATTCATTAAAAATCCGTGCCTTCCTCGTTCCTTTAGTTCCTTCATTCCTCTCTCTCAAACTCCTCTCCACTCTGCTAGTGGACACGCCGACCAGGTGGTCCCATAAAAACTCTCTCAAACATGTGCAAATAAGTGAATACCGGTGTTGTGTGGTGATAAAATATAATTGACTTGGTGTGGGAAGTCACAAATTAAGAACCAAGCAACCGAGCTGTCGAAGAAGTTATCCATTGTGAGTACCTTTCCTTTCATTGTTAGTAAAAACGCTGTTAATGTCAAGTTGCTACCATTAATGGACGTGCAGTTGACTTTACGCCGATTTTCTTGCATAATTCGATTGCATGCAATGCGTGTTCGTAAGAAATTGTTTTTGGCGATAAGATCGCGTATTGCAGGTAATTTGCGAACTCGTTCACTTTATCCTGTTTTGCTTGTCCTGTTTGACTACAATCCATACTAATATAATAAATGCGAAAGTAACTCTGTCTGTAATCTTGAAAAGGTTACAGACAGTCGACGATACCATTATCTACCATCTATCAACAGCATGGAACATTATCTACCATCTATCACTAGCATGGACCATTATCTACCATCTATCAACAGCATGGACCATTATCTACCATCTATCAACAGCATGGACCATTATCTACCATCTATCACCAGCATGGACCATTATCTACCATCTATCAACAGCATAGACCATTATCTACCATCTATCAACAGCATAGACCATTATCTACCATCTATCAACAGCATGGACCATTATCTACCATCTATCACCGGCATGGACCATTATCTACCATCTATCAACAGCATGGACCATTATCTACCATCTATCACCAGCATGGACCATTATCTACCATCTATCAACAGCATGGACCATTATCTACCATCTATCAACAGCATGGACCATTATCTACCATCTATCAACAGCATGGATCATTATATTATCTACCATCTATCAATAGCATGGACCATTATCTAGCATCTATCACCAGCATGGACCATTATCTACCATCTATCAACAGCATGGACCATTATCTACCATCTATCAACAGCATGGATCATTATATTATCTACCATCTATCAATAGCATGGACCATTATCTACCATCTATCAACAGCATGGACCATTATCTACCATCTATCACCAGCATGGACCATCATCTACCATCTATCAACAGCATAGACCTTTATCTACCATCTATCAACAGCATGGAACCATTATCTACCATCTATCACCGGCATGGACCATTATCTACCATCTATCAACAGCATAGACCATTATCTACCATCTATCAACAGCATGGACCATTATCTACCATCTATCAACAGCATGGATCATTATATTATCTACCATCTGCATGGACCATTATCTACCATCTATCACCAGCATGGTCCACTGTCTAGCCTCTACCTTACTCACTCACACATTACAAAGATGAATTAATTTACAAAGCCGAATTAATTCTCAAACAAGATGAATTAATTTACAAAGCCGAATTAATTCTCAAACAAGATGGCTATATTTACGGCCGGGTGTTATAATTATCTTAGTTACTGAGCCTTTAACTATCTCTGTCTCTTTCTAGATAAGCTTGTTAGAAAAAGATAGCAATACTATTAATAATAATATGACTTACCAATAACCTCTCTATTGACCAGCGCGATCAGCTCATAGTCAGCCTGCGTCAGCGCCAGGTCAGGCACACGCCTCCTGAATGTGCTCGCGCAGAAGCTTAGAGATCGATGGCAGAAGTTACCCAGATTGTTTAGCAGTTCCGAGTTGTTCCTGAAAGATGAAGATTTGTTTAAACGTTTTTCCTCTAATGTTAACTCTGTCCGTTTAACAGTTATTAATGCCTGCAACAAATGCTTATTACTTGTTGTTATTAACTTCTATAGTTGGTTGTTGTTTTTGTCAATCAATCACAACAGCTACACTAAAGCTAACTACACTAAGCTATAAGGCTCTTTCGGAGCTCGAATCACGTTGAAAAACAGACGCTGATAAACATTTGTGACATTATCTTGTGAATGCATGTTAGTGAAATGTATTGAAAAAACAAGATGGCGGCCTTGGGTCCGATTTAGGCCAAATTTTTTGTACAGCTATTACAAGAGATTTGGCAGCAGATTTGCTGATCATCAACTTGATAAACTTTCTAAAAACGACTTTCTAATTTATCCCTTTCGTTTTATTCAATACTCAAAATATATTTGCATTCCACAATGTGTAAAATTATATGTGGTTATTATGGACCCTGTCGGGCACAGCAAAAAATAGTAGGAGAGGAAGCCTTGTAATCATTAAATTATCTTCTGAACATACATTCATAAATAAACAAAAATAAAATCAAGTCAAAATCAAACTATGTCAAGTTTTAATCAATGTCCTCCAAAAAAGATTCTCTGTAATCAATTCCTGAATATTTTTTTATTAACAATCATAACTATTATTGTGACAATATTTCACTTAAGTACCTATTTAGCCTTGACTATTTATAACGAAGTTATGTATAATGATGAAGTTATGTAAGTATGTGATTTTAATGGTCATTTAAAGATTTGGTTTCTTTTTTTTATGTGGGTTTGCTCTTGACTCTTTCTAGGTCAGTGGTGACAGAGACAGAGTCGACGATTAAGAAGAAGGTGAAGAAAAGAGAGGAGTCTTACCTAGTGCCAAGTTCAACCCAACTAAAACTGGAATCGGAAGTCTCCGGTCGAATGCTAGCCAGGTAGAAACGCCACACGTCCGAAGGTATACCTGTATCCTGAAGAGAGTAAGAGAGAAAATCACATTAAGGTTTGTGAAAAAAGGGGAACAAGAACAAAATAAGTGAAAATAATGTATTATCATCATCAAAAAAACAAAAGTTGCTTTTCGGTACATTTTGACCGCGTGGAATTACACTTTTCTATGAAAAATGAAATTTTATTGTTTTAAGCGGTATCTATATCGTCACATGCGAACTACGCATCACACTGACGTCACGCAAAATCCTGCATGGCGCAAGCAGAGTTTACCGCGCAACTAGCATAATATATATTATATAAAACGTCCCAACATCAATCGTTGGGCAGTTGCCCACCAGACACGACAACCGTCTGGTAGGAGGATCCTCCCTTTTCTATGGAGGTATGAGTGAACTTTACACCCTGTTCCTCATGCCCTCTATAATACTAATATTATAATGAGGGAAAATTTGTTTGTATGTAGGGGGTAATCTCTGGAACTACCGGTTTGATTTGAAAAAATATTTTTGCATTAGGTAGCCCAACCCTTGAGGGAGGCTATAGGCTATTTAACATCATTTAACAAACGAAGTGATAGCGCGGGCAGGCGATGCGATGCGACGGGGTGGGGCGGGGGAACAAGACGTGGCAGAAGCTAGTTTGTAATATTATATGACTTAGCTCACCTGAGCATCACTTCCGAATACACCAACACCTCGAGATTTTGAGAACTTGCCGTCTTCATAGTTCAAGTACTCTGAAAAAGAAAACTGAAAGTTTTTTTCATATCATAGATACATATTATTGTTGCTGTCATTCTCATGATGGCCGTAACGTGGCGGTCACTGTTGTCTTAAGAAACCAGCAGCTATCATATCAAATGACATTACCGTTTTTATTTTTAATCCATTAATCAGGCACACTTTTTTTTTCATACAATTTATTAATGAACTTGTGATTAGGAAGCAATCTTCACTTTTACAATGTATTCTTTGGTAGTTTTGCCTATATTTTATCTTATTATCCTGGCTTAATAGTGTACCTGTCGCGAACAGATGGCTGACCAGCACATGCCCCTCATTGACGCCCATCAGCGTCGCCGGGAACATGACGCAGTGGAACGGCACGTTGTCTTTAGCCATGAACTGGTACAGTTTCACCTAGGATATAAAATACATTGTATAATAAGATACGAGGTTTTTGCAGGTCTAATTTTCTTATTCATGATATTAAATGAAGGCGTGGGTTTCTCACAGCTTCTTTCATGAATTAATATTAATACGCCCCGGTTATCACATAGACTTCATAATTATAAGCCTTTTGCTCCTGGTGGCCGTAAAACTAAGTACGGGAGTAATGCCCCCCTTTCCTATAAACTCAGAAGGTGTAACTATATGTTTCACGATTGTGACTTAGACATATTTTCAGGTAGCATCATTTAAAAGAGCTGTGCTCAATAATATGTAATTTTTGTTCAATAATGTTTATATTTTTCTTTTGTTTTTTTTTTTATTTGTTTTTTGTTATGTGTTTATGTTTAATTCAATCTTATATTTTTTTTTTGAATTTGTTTAAGTATAACAAATTAATCATATTAGTCCTATTAACATTAATAGCCATCTTTATAATAAATATTGTTGTATAGTAAAGACCTAAATAAAATGTTGTGCTTAACTTTAATTTAATGCATGCAATGCTATTGTATTTGTAAATGATATGTACTATGAAGGTATTTGTGTGTAGTAGTAGAAGGTAGTTGGTTTGCCTAAATGAATAAAAAATAACAATCATTTTGTCGTACTTCTTTACGTGTCCTGCAGCCTTTAACTCACAGTAATGCGTATCTGTGTGAGGTTGTCTGTAAAAGATCGCTTTTAGCGATAAGACCGCCTATTGTGTCACCCTATGTAAAATTTCTACATTTATATCTGTAATTTTTATGGAGTACATAATAAACAGTATTCTGTTCTATTCTATCTGTCAGCGACGCATGCGGCGTCCCTGACAGATACGTATTAATACTTGCCTTAACCGCAAGTCGAAAGCGGAAGTTACAATACGACATGGGTAGGTTTTTACAGCAGCAATATGCTTTCATTTACTTTGAAAAAAAAAACACGATATCAAAGAAATCCTACTTTAATAATATTATAAATGTGATAGTTTGTATGTTTGGATGTTTGTTACTCAATCACGCAAAAACGGCTGAAAGGATTTTGATTAAATTTGGCACACATATAGTTTATAACTTGGATTAACACATGGGATTTTTTACTTGTTTTACCCCGGTATTAAGTTCCCATGGGATAGTTTCCGACCTCTACGCGGGCGAAGCCGTATGGAAAGCTAGTGTTCTTAATAAAACGCAACGCAACGCGCAACGCTGTGTTATTTAGTTTTGTCAGATGTCAGATATGCAGAAGCAATATTAAGAATATTAATGCAAAACCGAACCCTTGGCTTATTTTAGTTGCAGACTAATCAATTTGCAGTCTCATCGTTTTCAACTAATTATTATTTTTGAAATATTGTTGCACGTATTGTCAAAAAAGTAAAATAAATGAATGAGGTATATGAAATCAAGTGTTTATTTTTGTAAGTAGATCTTTTAAGACACTTTTACACGTCAATATTTAAAAACTAGATGGCGCCGGCATTTCCTAGCCGACTGATCCATGAGAAGAAATGCCGAAACAAACTCGGAGGTCATGGTCTCTTTTAAAGTCCAAACATTGTATTATTAAGATTTTATGTGAGTCTAACAATGCAGGGCCATGTCTGGAAGGGCCTTTTGAAGAAAGAGCCATGGCAGCTTTGAGTCGACCTGTCCTAACAGACGGCATGCATATAATAAAAGCTACTCACGTCATGCTCTTTGTCAGGTTTCCACCACTTTTCAAACTCCTTGGTCGCGTTCTGTGTGATGCTGAGGTAACCAATCGGCGCGTCGAACCATACGTAGAATACCTGCAGAAAAAATGTAAACTAGAATAAATATATAAATAAATCTTAATCAGGTTGTTTGCCAGATTGTATGGATACAGTTAGATGAAAGAAAGGGTGCCACGAATTATTCATTATTTTCCAAAAAAAATATTTGCATCTTTATTTATAAAGGTCGCATGTACAAGGCACTATGGACCATGAACAAACTTTAGGCCCAAAAAAAAAAACCGTGCGAGAATCGTACCTTCGACCCATAAAGCAGAAGTCAATCGACCAGTCACTCAGGCCGTATCGTTGAGAGTTCTATTGTAGTGACTGTGGGCACACAGCACATTAAGCGCGCGCGCGCGATACTTGACATTTTTTCTTTCATTATGAGCATGGTTATTTTTCGACCTCATCTCTCATCATCCTCATCATCTGATTAGAAAAACATTGAGCCGTCCCGGGACTCCTGGCAGATGTGAAACATCGAAAACCATTCTTTCATACTTATTTACTATACAGAATAGTGTAGTAATTATGTATGAAAGAATGTTTTAATAAAAGAAAATAAATATGGCATAAACAAAAACCAAATATTCCATTTTTTTAAAGGAAATAAATGGTTCTTTACATAAATTATAGCGTGGCGACGCGTCGCCACGGCATGCGTAGCCACGCCAGCAATCGGTTTTACGTGCGGCTATAGATGTTTCACATCAAAAAGAACATGACACATACCTTGTTAGTATACCCCTCGACGGGCACGGGTACTCCCCACTTCAGGTCTCTAGTCACGGCCCGGGCTCGGAGCGGTTCTCTCATCCACGCTCGCGACACGGCGCGAGCCGAAGGGGACCATTGCTTCTCTGCCGAGCTTATCCAGGTGCGGATTGAAGGTTCTAGCTGTGGACGAAATGTAAGAGTTAATTTTATTGACAACATGGTCTTTTGTGTAAACAGGTGAATGGCCAACATGGACCATTGTTTAGTGTGTTTATAACCAGCTTAGGCCATACATGTCCCGTTTCGCATTGTGCAAAGATATGTATTACCAGCAGGGCTTGAAACCGGTACCAAAAGTACAGGTTCTGTACCAGTACTTTATGGCTCTTGCCAATTCGGTACATGGGTACCGGTTCCAGACGGGTACCGGTACTTTACCTAACAAGTACCGGTACCTAATTCAGGTACCCGACACGTACCACAAATAGCATATTTGTACGAGGAACTTCATACGGTTGGCAGCCTTGAAGTTAAATTTCCTCATGCCTTTTACTTACTATATCTGTTTTCTCACTCTAACTTACAGACATATTTTTTAGTTCCGGTACAGTACCGATACCGATTAGAAATACCTATACTACACGTCCTACGACTGGTTCCGGTGCCAATGGTACAGGTACTACTCTGGTACCGGTATCACCCAAGGCCAATGGTACCGGTTCCCTAAAATACCGGTATTTCAAGCCATGATTACCAGTATGGACCATTTTATGTTTAGTGTTTTATGGTCAACGTGGGCCATTGTGTAAATATGTGTATGACCAACATGGGCCACTAAGTAAACTGACTATGGGCCAGCATGGGCCACTATGTAAAGACGTAAATAGCCAGCATGAGCCACTGTGTAAATAGACCATGACCAACATAGGCCATGGTGCATCTTACCTGTCCCCGTTCAATAAAGAGCTGCTCACTGAGCCTGATGGTGGGTGTATTGGCCTAAGTGCTCTGTCGCGGAGATCGGTTTGCCACATTTGTCGCCATCTTATTGCCAACAGGAGCTATCGTGAAACGTCTTGCAGCCAACATGGCCGACTGTGCAAATATCTAAACTGCCAACATAAGCCAGCATGGGCTACTGCGTACTGACGATGGGCCAGCATGGGCCACTATGGGCCATTATGTATCTCACCTGTCCCAGTTCAATAAACAGCTGCTCACTGGGCCTGATGGTGGGCGTGTGTCCGCACACTTTACACTTCGGCTGTATGAGCTCTGTCGCCGTAATGAGTTTGCCGCATTTGTCACACTGGTCGCCTCGAGCGCTCTCGTACCCGCAGCCGGGGTACGGACATGTGCCTTCTACGAATCTAAGGAGAAAGACAAGAAAGTAATTAGTTCAGTTGATGAGAGAATATAAAAAAAAAATCTATGGTTTTGGCGCATAATGGCACTCTAAACAGCATAATAAAAAAAGAAAGAAAGAAATGCTATTTGCGGCAAACATGTTGCAAAAAAGAACATAAACACAAAAAATAGGAAAAGGTTGGGGGAAACATGCGCCACGCATCCACGCAAAACGGCTATCACTCAGCATTATGCTGCGACCCTATGCAAGACAGAGCCCCAGCGCTGGTTTTCAGCGACAGCCGGCGCTCACGTAATGACGTCGTCCGGTGGAGCAAACAATTATTAGGACGCTTTCCAGCACTGCGTACTTACGAATTACTTACTTACTTAAGTAAAAATAGAATAATAATAATAATTAAAAAATTAATATAATGATAAAAAAATTAAAAAATAATCGAATTGTTTGATTGATTAGTTTCAGAGTCTCGAAATGGCAAAATGTTTAAATGTTCATACAAATGTTAAAATGTACTTATACAAGTTTTAAAGCTGGCTGATTTTTTTAACTTTTGTAGTTCCTTCTGTTAGTCTCTAAGCTTGTTATTTTTCCTATACACTAAAACTTTTAGTTTTTAGTAATTTAGTATCCTGTGTGTTCGTATGTGTCGTGTTGCGTTTGCATTAATATCTATGGTGTATAATCAGCCAATAATATTACCACTGCTGGGACACAGGCCTCCTCTCTGTGAGAGGGAGCGGGCCGTAATCCACCACGTGGGCCCAGTGCGGGTTGGTATCTGTCTGCGCCATTTCTTCTATTATTTACGCATTTTATTTTAAAAAACAATGAACCCATTTTACACATTGCAACACTCAACATAAATCACTTATTCGAAGGCCATTTCCTTCCTGTTCCTTTCGTTCATTCATACCTCTCACTCAAAACTCCTCTCCCTTCCTCCCTCTCTCGCAACCGCTACCGCTAGCGGACACGCCGTCCAAATGGCCCCGTACAAAAAACCTTCTAAAAACATGTGCAAATAAGTGAACACCGGTGTTGTGTGGTGCTTAAATATAATTGACTTGGTGTGGGAAGTCACAAATTAAGATCCAAGCAACCGAGCTGTCGAAGAATTTATCCATGTGAGTACCTTCCCCATCCAGTATCTATGGTGTAATAAATGTTTATTCATAATAATTCTCACCTGTCAGCTAAGAATCGGTCACAATTCGTACAAAGAAGTTGGTCAACAGACTGTGAGCTCACGAACCCGTTGTCACGCAGCTTCAAGAACATCCTCTGAGCTATTCTGTGGACAAAATAATACGGTATTCGTGCGAAGTACTGAAAAAATAATATGATATTATTTAGTAACAGTTTACAGCTAAAGTGAGGCCAACGAGACGAGATAAAAATAAATAAACGAACTTTCAGGGGTTCATAACATTTTTGTTTAAAGAAAGTTTTTTTCGTGGTGAATTGATATCTTTCAAAGGTTGTCTAGAGCTGCCAGACTGTGATTCCACAATTAAAATGAACAACTACTCAAATAAAAGTAAAAATCAACAAGAACAACTAACAATAACGGATTAATAACAACAAAAAACTAAACCAATACGGAAACGCAAAAATTTGTATCACTGTGTACGCAATCTAAACAAGTATTTATTTATTTATTACTATTAAGGCACATCAACAACACAAACACAAACATTTACAAATAAAAGAGAAACAAAGTATGAACCGGACAAACCAAATGTAGATAGCTAATGTACCGACCGCTTTCCTGTACCACGAATCACACAACGACAACCATCGTCGACCAACTGAAGTCATTATTGCGTGCGAGAGATAAGGACAGAGATAATAATCAATTGATCACTCGCTATCGTAATGTGACTCGGTACAGATCATGTTGTTTACGATTTTATCTCGTCTCGCTGGCCTTACTTTATATCATAAATGTCTGTTCCCGACTCCGTTTGAATGAACACAAGTAATACAGTTAAATTTTCAAGATGGCATTTTGGGCGAAACCGAAGCTTAAAAATGTGAAGAAATTGAGAGATTGATCAGGATTTTAGTTATTTAGGGCGGGTTGTTTCACGTCCATTTAACGCACGCGTATACGTCAAAAATGGCGCTAACTATCGTCAAACCAAAAAAACCGTTGTTTCACAAAAGTATGGCCTTGAAGTCCGTTAAAAATTTACGATTACATTAACCGGTGCCAAACCCACTGGTTAACGTCATTTCATACTCAAACATCTGCATTCTGCGGCGAACAGTAAAATAAATAAATTTGTTTATTTATCCAAAATAAATACACACAGACACAGTTCAGAACAAATCAATACCTACAATAGAATAACCATAAAAACATAGCTTGTGAGCAGGAGATTTAGGTTTACAAAAAAAAAGGTCTATGCATAGAAAAAATAATGAACCCTGTCTCTTAAACTAAGAAGAAACCTGTATCTTAAGAGACAGTGATCGGCCAAAGTTTAAATTTAGTAAAACTAAAACTTACAAGAGTGAAACTTACAAGAGTGAAAGTGTGTCGATTACCATTACTAATGCATATTAATATTAGTGTTAGTTATTCAAGTTTGTGTGAGTGTTGAGGTGTATGTACATACACACAGTAAACCATTATGGACTCTTTTTTGTTGTCTTCGTCTTTGTTCGACGCAATGAGGTTTAACATCATTGGTTCGACGATAGTAAGTTCATCTGATGATGACACAAATGGTGTAGAAAGAAAAAAAAAATTTTCAAACCATTTTTTTTTGGGATAAAGTTTGCTTTTTACTGGCAACCCTAATAACTTTGACAGTCGGTTTTTTATGCAGTGAAACAACGCTTTGTATTTGACGAACGTTAAACATTGTACGTAATCGTTATTCTTTGACGTACGTATTTTACGTTAACCAACTGTTTGAAACAACCGGCCCTTAGTTAAAGGCAAGGTTTCTCGATAAGTGATTAATAACTGCAAGCAATAAGTAGTTGCGTAATACACTTACAAAAGCAATGCTATTCATTCATTTTGACAATTCAACAACTTTCATTACGTTACTTGCGTTATTGGGCAGGAGATTTTTTCAAACATATGAAGCAATGCATTACGAATTTCCTTCATAATCCTTCGTATTGTAATCGAAAGTTTGTTACGCACGTGGGGGGTGCTGATCACGTTTGGTATCAGTAAAACTACTGTCAAAACAAAGTCAAGGCACCACTTTTTCAGTAACCAGCCATATATGGCACATAGAATTTTGAAAGAAATTCGACTTTGTAAAGCGTGGCCTCTTGCCACCCATACCCGTGTGACAGTGTCTTTTTTGAGCTCGTAACCAACGTCTGATCACTTTTGTAATTAATAAAACTTCTGTCACAATAAATTAAAGGCATAACTTTTCCAGTAAATGGCCATTTATGGCACATAGGCTTTTAAAAAAAAAACTTTTAGTGCGTGCCCTCTTGTCACACATTTAGACCGTCTCTTTCAAATCAAATCAAATCATTTATTAATTTGCAATAAAACATCTGCTTGTAATAAAACTTGGGTCATTACCCAATGACCCATGTTTGCAAAGATGTTTTATTACAAGAGTCCTCCATATTCAATACTCAATCAATACTCAATATCTACTAATATTCTACCGTCACACGGGCATGCAAATCATATTATTATTTAATTTACACAAGTTTCAAGATATTAGAATTTTAAATAACAATTAGAATTCTTGAATCCTTTCTAAAGCTCGATGTACTATATTAATGCCAAGGTGCTGTATTTACTTACTCAGTTTGTTGTGGAGTACTGGTGCGTCCAAAGTAGTCGAATCCAATGTTGAACCACCGATATACATTGTTGTGAATGTCAAAGTATTTGTCACAGATCTCGCGGGGAGATATGCCTTCTTCTAATGCCTGAAAGACGTGAGACCTACATATTATAACTTGGAAGAAAGATATATCTATAAAGAATATACAAGGTGATTGGAAGATGGGTGCAAAGCTTTAAGGCGAAGATAGTACAGACAGTTTAGAACAATTTAAGCCATGGTTGTCTTAGACGAAGTCTTACCATTTTTTTTTAACCTAATTTTTAAGATTTTTTTCGAAAATTGCCAAAATTTTAACTAAACTGGTTATTTATAGCTAAATTGAATGATAATTGAATTCATTTTTATTTTATTTAATTAAAGTAATGTGTAAGCAATCTAGCAAAACATGTTTTAGGTCTCTGTGTCGTTAGACATTTTTTTTACAGACATTTAAAGTTCATATAAATTTAAAAAAATCATAAATCATTTTTGAAAACCTTATTTAAAAAAAAAAACGAAGGGTGCTTTTTTTGTTCAAATATTTTTGAAAACATGCGTGATAATCACTCTTTCCTTTGAGGTATCATTTACGAGGATATTTTACAAATTATTGAAATTAGGATCTACAAACCAATTTGAGGGAGAAATTTTAAATTTTAGGCAGACTAATTAAAACAAAATTTTTGCTTAAAAAACTTACGCTAAGCTTACTTTAAGTGTTCGAAATGATAATAACTTCAATTTTAAGAATTTTTTGCTCATGCCAATTGAGGGGATTATCTAAACAATGGCCGCCGCGCGCAGTGCGTCACATGAAAGAACCGAATTGACGGGATTATCTAAACAATGGCAGCAATGCGCGGTGCGACGGCATTTCCAGGTAGAACGCCCAGTGAATAGAAAATAGCGATAAATACGTTGGTTTTTACAGCAAAATGGTATTAGTTACTAAGGCAACAAAATCGTGTTTTTATTTATAACCCGGTTCATTAAAGAAAGGAATCTAAAATGGCGGCGCTTATCATGTTCTCTCGCTCGCACACTAGTGCCGTCTATACTCACTCTCGCGCGTACCGTAAGTAGAAAAAATATTCGTCTTGATTTGCTTCCACGCTGTCTTGAAGCGCTCAATGATCCTTATTACGAATAATTCCTTGTTATAGTTTTCTGTTATTTTTCCGTTGTTACCTGTGTGTTACTGTTGTTGAGTTTTGTTTTATTGTTAAGTTTCGTTGTTTGGACGTGTGGACTGTGCGGAGACAGTAATCATGTCTCCTCGAAAGCGAGGAAAGATTATACATAGTGATACACGCCAAATTGTGTAAAATTCAAATATTTTGAAGAAGAAAAAAATCTGGAGCGTTATCATCCATTAGCACAATAGTAAAGATAAAAAAGAAGGTATGTTTGTATGAAGCTATATGCAACTTTTTTAGGTACTTATAATGCTGAATCTCCTTTTTGCAATTTTACGTTACGATACGACCCGGTCTTGTTTTTATTATTTATAATTTGAAAAAAAAAAAACTGACTTGTATTTTTTTATGTCAACTGTACTATCTGTCAACTCAAGTACAAGCCGCCATTTAAGATTCCTTTCTTTAATGCATCGGCTTATAGTTAGGGTTAGTCAGTCTGTGTTGAAGCGGTCACATCTTTTACTTATTACAATTAGTTGAATTAGTCAAACTACAGCTGCCCATGTGAGAGGACGTTGTCGTGTTGATTCGCAATTTACCGTGTTCAGTTGTAGCCCTTTGCGTTCCTGCACGTGTTGTTTGCGTTAGTTTTGAATATTTTTGTTTCACCGTGTCCAGTCGTAGCCGCAAGCTCCTGCACGTGTTGATTTTTGAGTTGTGTTGAGTTGACATTTAGTGCGCTCCTACGCCGTTTTTCTTAATTGTTAAGTAGCTATGGCTACTTTTTCCAATCAGGAATATGCGGATATCGTATTTATGTATGGCAGAGCAAATGGCAATGGATCCTTGGCGCGACGGATGTATCAAGAACGCTTTCCGAATCGCAGGGTACCGAATGTGCGAGTGTTTTACAACACTTTTCGTCGACTTGCCGAGTTGGGTTTCACCGCGTGGAACCTGGAGTCAACCCAGGCAGACATGAAACTGACGTCGAAGAAAACATTTTGGCAGCATTTCAAGCAGATCCTACTACCAGTACTAGAGCCGTAGCTCAAAATCTAAACATTTCACAATGGAAGGTGTGGCATACAATGCACCAAAATGACAAATATCCGTTCCATGGTAGGGGTGTGCAAGGTCTGGAAGAGCAAGATCTCTGAAGAGTTCTGCCGTTTCCTCCTCAACAGAGACATCGAAGATGCGTGGTTCCTGAAATCAATCTTGTGGACGGATGAAAGCCAATTTTCTAGGGAGGGCATTACAAACTTTCATAACCTCCATGAATGGGCCGACAGAGACAATAATCCACATTTTAAGAAGCGAGTGTCGTTCAGGGAAAATTCTCTGTCAATGTATGGGCTGGAGTAATTGGCAGGACATTGATTGGGCCCCACTTCTTACCGGATAATTTAAATGGTGAAAATTATTTGCACTTTCTACAATTCGATTTACCAGTTCTGATAGAGGAAACCGGTGTCCCGATATTCGAAAGAGACCGAACAGTCGTCTTTCAGCAAGACGGCTGTCCAGCGCATTGGACGTTAAATGTAAGGGAACACTTAAATAATTGCTTCCCTGACAGCTGGATCGGCAGAGATGGACCCATCCCTTGGCCCGCTCGCTCACCAGATCTGACCCCGCTGGACTTTTTCGTGTGGGGCCTGGCCAAGAAACTGGTGTATACGAATGTTGAAATAAACACGAGAGAAGAATTGATGGAGAGAATTAATTCAGCGTTTGAAACGATGAAACTGGAGATGATGTTGAAAATAACAACAACAGAAGTGAGAAGACGTAGCCGTGCTTGTATTAGGAATCATGGCAGACATTTTGAACATGAACAATAAATAATTTAGATTCAAATGTTGTTTTAATTACTCCGCCTAAAATTTAAAATTTCTCCCTCAAATTGGTTTGTAGATCCTAATTTCAATAATTTGTAAAATATCCTCGTAAATGATACCTCAAAGGAAAGAGCGATTATCACGCATGTTTTCAAAAATATTTGAACAAAAAAAGCACACTTCGTTTTTTTTTTAAATAAGGTTTTCAAAAATGAATTATGTTTTTTTTTTTAATTTATATGAACTTTAAATGTCTGTAAAAAAAATGTCTAACGACACAGAGGCCTAAAACATGTTTTGCTAGATTGCTTACACATTACTTTAATTAAATAAAATAAAAATGAATTCATTTATCATTCAATTTTGCTATAAATAACCAGTTTAGTTAAAATTTTGGCATTTTTCGAAAAAAATCTTAAAAATTAGGTTAAAAGAAATGGTAAGACTTCGTCTAAGACAACCATGGCTTAAATTGTTCTAAACTGTCTGTACTATCTTCGCCTTAAAGCTTTGCACCCATCTTCCAATCACCTTGTATATCTAAACATAATCTAAAAAGAAAGTAAATCATTATTTGGACATAAGAAGCGACCTTGCAAAACAGTTCAGGCGATGGTTATTTAAGACTCCCCATCAAAGCCATTCAATACTTTCTTGCAATACAAGAAGAATATAAAATAATGCGAAAAATATTAGTTAGCTCACCTTAGTTTCTGTGGCGGTACCATATTCGTCTGTTCCAGATATGTACAATGTGTTGTAGTCACATAATCGACAGTACCTGTGAAATCAAAACAGTAAAGTTGTAGTCCTATAAGTTATCTATAAATCCGTATTTACTCAGAATTCATACTATTACTCATCCTATGTACTTGCACAGCAGTGAAAGTAGTGGTGTCGAAATGATAACAGTTTCAAATTAGGGTGAGCAGTGGTGTGGTGGCCCAGAGAGTAGTGGTGGCCCACTGGTAACGACCGTGACTTACGAGTTGTACGTCGTAGGTTCGAACCCAGACAGGCGCTTTACTTTGTGTTAATTATTTCATCACCACTGCTCTCAAAACGGTGAAGGAAAACATCGTGAGGAAATGTCCTAAAACCAAAAATTCAAAGACATGTGACATCTACCAACCCGCACTGGGCCCGCGTGGTGGAGCATGGCCCACTCTTTCTCACTGAGAGGAGGCCTGTGTCCCAGCAGTGGGAACATTATAGGCTGATTATGATGATGTACTTGCACTGTGCAAAAACACTGGTGCTCGACCATCCCCCATGTTTTTTGCATTCCTCCACGTTTTTCACCAAAGGAGGATGGCGAGTTTGGACCCACATTATTTATAAAATAACGAAGTGTCATTCACTTGCAAGTTCATATTTACTGTATTTAAGAGTTTGTAAGAGGATTATATAAAACATATTGAGTCACTAGGTGATGGGTTAGATAAGTTAGAAAAGATTTTTATTTACTTACATGCAGTTAATTATTAAAATTAAATTATTATTATTAAAATAAAACAAAATTAAACGCACCGTGTTTCGTATTACATTCCAAGGTACTCAATGAATTACGTTCTTACACTTGTAGACGTTTACGTTTATAATTTTTTTTTAAATAAACAATACTTGTAAAATATAAAAAAAAAACAAAAGTTAATATCATTTTATAGACAAAAATTTACAATATTATAATTATTACGATTATTTGTGATAACGTAGAATGGAATGTTATGCTGTCAATAGGAGTTGGCTGCATAGATATTAGATTCGTTTTAGGTTATAATCTTTTACCTTGCATATCTTTTTTCTCCCAGCCTCTACGACTTACTGCCCATTTGCTTTTTTGCTAGTTTTATATAGTTCTACAACTAGTTACAAGTTTCTATACTGTACGATACTCCTAACAGTGGGTCCAATTGTACATGCAACCTCGCCATCCTCCTTTTAAACTATTACTTAAGGTCTCATTACACAGCGAAGTATTATTAGTATAAGCTTGAAGCTTTGAGCAAGTTTTTGTATTCCGAATTTTATTCTCACTAAGGTAAAGTGTGTAATACCAATTAGAACAGCATAGCCATTCACAACCATTCGAGTCGCTTCCGTGCCGAATCGAACATGAATCAATGTTATCGAAGGAGTCCTCTAAACACCGTTCACAAATCTAGAACCCGAAAATATTGACAGTTTTAACCAAATAGAAAACCACTATTTTTCCGATGGCTATTTGCGGCCAGGTAACCTAAAATGTGTAATTTCTGACTCGGAAGTCTGTCGAATGGTTGTGAATAGCTATGCAGGTCGAAGTTTCTTTTATTTTTTGTTTTTTTCTGTGTCCGTACCTGGCGAAAATATCGGCTGAGAGCACACAACCAATGATGTTGCCCAGATGTGGCACATTGTTCACGTACGGAAGCGCGGATGTGATGAGGATGTTCTTGCGATCTTTTACCGGTAAACTGAAATAGAATATCAATAATTAGTTTATTTTCTTATCTTAGAAAAATTGTCGATATTTCGTTTGAAAACATTTTTAATTGGAAATAAAGTAAGAAACATACAAAAGTAAGTATTTTATGTGAAGACTTATTTTTCACGAGGTATTTTTAAAGAAGTAGACAATGCCATGCACCATTTTTTTTAGGGTGGAAATTCTTCGAATAACTTCTCTCGCTCTGGGCGGAGCGGGAGGGCGTGTCAGACTCTTACTGACTAAAACCCACCCGTGTTCCTTCAGTTGCCTGTGCCAGGGGCTACGGTAACCCTTTCGAACTTTCCCGCAACCCTGGCAGACATCGGTCTTAGCGGCCATGCCATGCACCATGGAGTATAAAGAATTAGTTTCATAATTTCCTATCGCCAAAAATGAAGGCTGTTTTATTGTGTCTCCTAATAAAATTTTAATGTTTCTTTCATAATAGGCAAGTAGATGACCTTATCAATACTCACACTAATTTCCCGGGTATTAAAGGCTTCTGTAATTTCTTGAGTCCATTTACCCAGTTCTCTTTAGCCGCCTCTATTTCTTCCGCTGTGGGTCCTAATTCTGCTGCAGCGGCAGCTCCTTCATCTGGTGACCTATATTAGGAAAGAATATCATGTTATTAATCGGCAATTTTTCTTTCGTCACTGTCACTTTTTGGTTTTGTGGCGGCATCTACAACGCCACATGCGAACTACGCAACAAACTGACGTCATGCAAAATCCTGCATCGCGCAAGCAGATTTTACCGCGTTTTACTTTCATATACAGGGTTATTTTTAATGCGTCGGCAATCCATTAAGGGGATGTAGGGGAGGTTTTCAACCAAATGATCCCTTATGACCCCCTATATAAATGTCAAACATTTTCTAGTTATTTGACATTTTATATATCTGGTATTTTATTGTATCTCGTTGGATAGCTGAGAAGTTTGTACATATTTTAGGAACGTTCTATAGATAAAGTATGTCCATGGTTTTTGCAGAAATCAACCATTTTAGTCAAATAACCTCAAATTATGAAAATTATGTGTTCTGATTTAAAAAATATTAAAGATAATTGTCATTTTATGATTGATTATGTTGTATTGAAGTAGACGCAGATATTAATAACTTTAAACAAACCATGCATTTGGTTATATATTATAAATTTTACATATTGTGTACTGCCAAAAAATTACAAAATGCATTTTACTCGGAAATTGTTGACAATTGCATAGGGATCAGAGGGGGTAATTTGGTTGCAATGACCTCCCCTACATCCCTTTAATGCACTGCCGACGTATTACCAATAACCCTGTATACAACGCCCCGACCGCGACATCAATCGTCGGGCAGTTGCCCACCAGACACAACACCGTCTGCTCGGAGGATGAATGAACTTTACATCCTGTTTCTCATATCTCTATAGTTTAAACGTCGCAAGCACGAATGTTTCGCGTGGCTTTGGTTTCGAGCCCAAAGTCAACAATTTGTTATGAAGTTATTTCGTTGGGAATTTCCCAGTAACAGCTCGGTTTATGGATTTCTGCCCGTTTGTTGGCAATAGGCTCGCCCCCATTAATCATGATCTGCACTCCCGAATGCAACTTTTATCAAATTGAATGTACCCGAGAGTTCTCTCTACATGCGAAGGATATTATTGTTTTTCCTGTAGCTTACCCGACTGGAGTAGATAAGCTGGCGGCCTGTGGGATGCCGAGCGCTGACGACGCGCCGAAGGGTCCTGTGGCTGACCCACCCCACTGTTTTACAGCTTCCTGTAAACAAAAGACGTCAACTTTTAGAACAAATCTGTTTTGAACGAACCTAAATGTATGAAAAAACCGCATAAACATCGTAAATTAAATCGACTTTTGTTTCTTTTCTAAACTCACCAGTTGAGATAAATAATAATTAAGAAGTATTTTTTTTTGTTTGTTTATTTGTAAAGGGTTATCTCTGGAAGTACTGATCTGAATATTAAAACTATTTCACTGATAGAAAGCTACACCGGGATGACATAGGCTAGTACACGTTTATAAACTAACGCCAGAATGAGTAAAACATTTTAAATTAATATTTAACAGACACACATAATTATGTACTGTAAGTGCTTTATTTCGACGATATTAGACGATATACAAAATTTGAATGAAATCCATTCACAAAAAAAAAAACCGGCGGTTCCATACATTTTGTCGAGCTACGTGTAACAAAACATGTATGGAACAGCAGATTTTTTTAGCGAATGGATTTCATTCAAATTTTGTATATCGTCTAAGTATACCATGTAGTATACGTGGTATAATTTAATGTGATAAGGTACTCGCCACTTTGTATATAAAAAATAGGGTTCGGGGCGAAGATAAAGTTTCGTAAAATATATAACAAAGAATCCCTTTTTCGGTGCGCACTCCAGTTAACTGACGGCTAATGTCAACGGAAGGGTGCGCGTCGTATGTTTTTAAAGGAAGCTTCTAGAACATTCGTCATTGGAGCGGATTGTGGCGGGAACCGTTCGAAATAAGCTCGCGTTATAATAATAATTGAATTAAAATATTTATTTGTGAAGAAACCATTATTCTTTGTTTCAACAACGTCGATCTTACCTGGACCGCCTTAGCACTGGCCAGCTCTTCGATCCACCGCACGATGTGGCTACATCCTTCTATGTAGACCTGTTTGAGCTCTGGGTTGTAGTAGATCGGGTATAACGTGCTCCATACCGATATGTCCACTGGAGATAGTTTGTCCTAAAAATTAGATATAAAATATATTTCTTTATTTTCTCACCATAATATCCTTATAAAATAATAACAAAAAACAATATTGTCCAGTCGTGGGGTCAAAGAGAAATGTTGTGGGAGACTAGTGCCTAAGCTAAGCCGAAGCCTGTATTTCAGGCCACCAGGTCTCCGCCCCACGTACATCATTTTATTATTGGTTCCTGTGTACTAAAACAAACACAACGTGACATGTTATAGAAAGGAGTGTTCGTGTGGAGTGTGTGGGAGTGTGAGTGATGAAAAAGTTGGAGCGTGTTAAACTGTTAGCTGAACGCCATGTAGTATGTTCTTGTGGAAGATAAATATATACGTAAAATAAATGATACTACTCTATGATGATTACTCTGCTTTATTTATGTATTGGATTAATTTGATTTGTTTTTGTTTTTTTTTTTGGATATTTTGTTTTTCTCTTCAAAGTGAGATTGAACAGGGTTCTTCTTGGTAAGCTCACTCCATCGTCGACTCTGTCTCTGTCACCACTGACCTAGACTAGAGTCAAGAGCAAACCCATCTTAAATAAAAATAAATAAAAAAACTGGGCTTCCTAACGAACCGTAAACTCATCGAAAGAACTTACCGCCACTTGGAGACACTTGTATTAACAAAGATTGATGGAAGCATTATTAAACTTGCAGGCAAAGACATCCCAGAGACAGAGTCACACAAGCAGTTCTACCAGAAACGAAATAGGTTAATACTTTCTTGAACATACCTTTAAGGACCACGAGGAGCTCTTATACTAACATTCTATAGGGTTATTGGTAATACGTCGGCTATCCATTAAAGGGATGTAGGAGAGCTCATTTGCAACCAAATGACCCCTATGTAAATGTCAACCATTTTCGAGCAATTTGACATTTTATATTTTTTTGGCGGTACTTATACAACTTTAATTTAAAAAAAAAAACAATGCATGTTTTTTATTATTATTATTATGTGCTTCTATTTCAATGCATAATAATGAACCATAAAATGACAATTATCTTCAATATTTTTTTTTAATCAGCGCACCCAATTTTTATTATTTTGAGCAGGTTATTTGAGTAAAATGGTTGGTTTCTGCAAAAAAAACATGGAAATATTTTATAGTCAGAACATTCCAAAAATATGTACAACTTCTCAGCTATCCAACGAGATACAATAATATAAGTACCAGTAGGCCAATTCTCGTACTTAAAAAACGTTTAAATTCAAGTCGCAATCTCATTTCAGCGACAATCAATGTCAAAAACCTGTCAAAAATGTATGTAAATTGATTGTAATTTTGACAGATTGAGACTGAGATTAGAATGCGAACGGTCTTAAAAATACGGGATAATTGCCCCTCAGATATCTTCAAAAAAATATATAAAATGTCATATTACTGGAAAATGATTGACATTTGCATAGGGGTCATTTGGTTGCAAATGACCTCCCCTACATCCCCTAATGGATTGCCGACGTACTACAATTAACCCTGTATATTTCTATACTACTAAAATAGGTACTATATCTGTATGCCAATAACCAACATGTTAACTCAACCCAAAATGTACTTGTGTGCCTGCAGCGTGTCGTTGGCAGTAGACAGCAGCGCTTTGTTGAGATCAGAGTCCACGCACTTCGCAGTCAGCACTGACGACACGGCCGTGTGGGGCCGCGTCGCTTCCCATTCTTACACTACATCTGTATACAACTCACCCCCAACATATACTTGTGCGTCTGCAGCGTGTCGTTGGCAGTAGACAGCAGCGCTTTGTTGAGATCAGAGTCCACGCACTTCGCAGTCAGCACTGACGACACGGCCGTGTGGGGCCGCGTCGCTTCCCATTCTTACACTACATCTGTAAACAACTCACCCCCAACATATACTTGTGCGTCTGCAGCGTGTCGTTGGCAGTAGACAGCAGCGCTTTGTTGAGATCAGAGTCCACGCACTTCGCAGTCAGCACTGACGACACGGCCGTGTGGGGCCGCGTCGCTTCCCATTCTTACACTACATCTGTAAACAACTCACCCCCAACATATACTTGTGCGTCTGCAGCGTGTCGTTGGCAGTAGACAGCAGCGCTTTGTTGAGATCAGAGTCCACGCACTTCGCAGTCAGCACTGACGACACGGCCGTGTGGGGCCGCGTCGCTTCCCATTCTTACACTACATCTGTAAACAACTCACCCCCAACATATACTTGTGCGTCTGCAGCGTGTCGTTGGCAGTAGACAGCAGCGCTTGCAGCGACTGCTTGAGATCAGAGGCGACGTTCTTGGCAGTCAGTACTGACGACACGGCTGGGTGTAGTCGCGTCGCTTCCCATTCTTGTAATTGCTGGCTGGAGGAAGTTTTCTTTGGTTAGTCAGACGTCACAAAGATAGTTATAACTTACTTAAAAGGCGCGCACAACCAATAAAAGGTTCTTAAAATGGCGATGTATTCTAAACTTTCGTCAGACCAACCGCTTTTTTTTAGAAAAAGAACGGGTATAGGCTAGCTTCGGACCTAGGACAATAGTGGGCTATTTTTGATTTTCGTCATTCTTTCTCCGTTGGCGTTACGTTGTAAGGTTGTAAGCTGTTCATTATATGACAATGTAACTGTAATACAGCTGGCTTTTCAACAGATCTGTGCGAGGAAGTGGAGCGCTTAAATATTGTTGTATTTTCTTATACAGGGTTATTGGTAAAACACCATCAACCTCTTAAGGGGTCATTGTACTCATCATTATGAAAAACTTTTACTATGGGACCAAATATGAAATCGCGAAAAAAAGTCATCTGTTTCCTACATTTATGTTTGCAGAACTCGTCAAAATGTAGGGAACAGCTGATTTTTTTTTCGCGTTTTCATTTTTGGTACCGTAGTAAAAGTTTTTCATAATGATGAGTACAATGACCCCTTAAGAGGTTGATGGTGTTTTACCAATAACCCTGTATATTCTTTTTAAGGTATTTTTTATTAAATTTGAACCTTCTATGTCTTGCCTCTGCATCACCCTAAGGTCCGCCCTTGTAGGGATATTTTTAATTGTGTAAAGTCTTAATGAACTGACACAGCTCTCGTGGAATGCCAGACTTATATGTAGGTCACGTCCGCCGGACGGGCACTACATGTCACTGTATCGCGGCCGCCAAAGGTGCATTCTAGCTAAATCGGATCGGCTATTTAGTATTCTGCGAAGATTCACCTTTAATAAAAACTATTCAAACTCATAACTGCGAGCATGATATGCATGTATGAACACTCGCTTTGCATAGGCATGCACTCAAATTCAGCACTCGTATTTCCATTGAAACTCATTCGACATTCAACAATGCCTATACCAGCGGACATAATTACGTCTTTATCTCTAGCTCAATTTATTCCTCTTCGTTCAATCATGAGTTGATTAGAAGGTAACTTTGTGATGGGCCTCGCCTCTCATGCAGGGTTGTGAGCTCAAATCCGAGCAAGTACCAACGTGACTTTTTCAGTGCGGAGGGTCGGTCAAAGCCAATTGTAGATAGTGTGACCATAGCTAGGTCCCTACAATAATTTTGGCATTTCGTTCATTAATTCCATTTCGAGTTCATTCAGAAGTTTGGTTTTATTCCACTATTTCGTTATTTTCGGTGATTTCAATATTTAAAACCAATATTTATTCGACATGGAATGTTTCAGAGCTAAAAACCTTAAAAATTGCTCATTTCCTCGTAATCGCTTTCATCAAAATGTTTCCGTTTCGCTTAACCATTGCGCCAACCGTGCTGTCAAGGTCGATCAATGGTCGTGCCTTGTCTGTATGACTTGCCTATGACACTTGATATGTCTTGCCTTGGATGTATGTCGTTGCATTTGCCCTGCAGTGGGACATTTTAATAGGCTGGTATTAATCTGATGGTCAACAACGGCCAACAACAACGGTTGGCACGAGCATTCGTCAGGAAAGGTCGCTAAAAACTTCTAAATTAACAAATCATCGATGCGCTGAGGTAGCCGGCGAAATTCAAATTGTCTTACTTTTTTGCAATTTTCTTGGTCTGTGTCAGGTTGTATGTTGATCAAAATATAATTCGCGACCGTAACAAATATGTATTTACAGGATTATAATCATTAAAATCATCAAAACAACTCTCAAAGCTCAATTACCCTATTGAATGACTATTTTGTGTATGGATAAGTGTTATTTTTTTTTTGTAAAATGGCAAAAACTAAAAATATTTCGCGGTCTACTTTGGCACTTTCGCCTAAAAACATACTACTACTCGTTGTTTATCAAAAAACCTACTTTTACTAAGTCAAAAATAAAAAAAACTTTTTAGTTAGCCTGTATGGTACCTACCAATTCGAAAAGGATCGTCTTACAAGTCCACGTCCGTTTGAAGGCGGTTTTTTTAAATTTAAAAATAATATATTTTTGATTTGTTTTTAAACCGCTCGACCGATTTCGATAAAATTGAAATAGTACCACCTGGGAAGTATACCCTTTGAAACAAAAACAAGAATTCTCCAAATCGATTCAGGCGACTTTGAGTAATCGGCGAACATAAATTAAAAAAAAAACCAGCGAATTGAGAAACTCCTCCTTTTATGAAGTCGATTAAAAAGATTTGACACGGGCTTGATTGCAAACTAAATAAATGCGTCAGCGATTAAATGCTCTAGATTTTTACCTGTCTAATTAAACAGTACAAAAACCAACATACCACTGCCCATCATCCGACAGATCCAACACAGGGAACAGGTACTGCGCCGCGGCGTTACTCGAGAAGAAGCTCACATTATCGTCCACTTCCAGTAGAGGGAGCTGGCGCGGCCCTGCGAATACATCGTCTGAAATCACAGACGGACGCTCAGTTACCGTTACCCAGGGTTAGTTTACAAGCTTTTGTGTTAAGGTACCGATGACAGTTGCTATAAGTAATGTATGGTCTGTTCTAAAAGTATTTGACGAAAACGTAAATAAAAAAAGTAATTTATTTAAATTAGGCTGAGCGTGGTGGCCCAGTGGTAACGGCCGCGAGTTACGAGCTGTAGATCGTAGGTTCGAACCCAGACAGGCGCTTTACTTTGTGTAAATTATTTCATCACCATTGCTCTCAAAACGGTGAAGGAAAACATCGTGAGGAAACCGGCATGTCCTAGAACTAAGAATTCTAAGACATGTGACATCTGCCAACCCGCACTAGGCACGCGTGGTGGAATACGGCCCAGTCCCTGTCACAGAGAGGAGGCCTGTGTCCCAGCAGTGGGAACATTATAGGCTCTGATTATGATGATGAGACTGAGCAGTACTTTGATGGTGATTTTTCAATTACAGGTTAATGATGTTGGAAAAAGTGGTATGACTTACAGTTGAAACTTTCTACATACAGAATGATGTGTTACTAAATCAACAATAAATACTTAAGTGATTGCGTCATAATTTAATACGACAACCGGGTTTGTTTACACTTTCATCAGATACTTTTGAAACAGGCTAAATCAATTGAGAAAGAATAGAATAGAAAATAGTACTCTTATCATTATTTAAACCATAAAAATTAGAGGTTAAGGGTAAGGTTAGAGGTGGTACTTTCTACTAACAGTGAATTAAAAAATTCACTGTTAACCTTGCAGGAGGTGAAATAACTCATGATTATAAACCACTCTCATTATGAGACCAACTACGAAATAGCAAAAAAAAATTACATCTGTTGGTCATTTTCATTGTGTAATTATAGCATTTTGTATGAAACAGCTGATATTTTTTTCGACATTTCAGAGTTGGTCCCTTAGTAAAAGTTGCGCATAATCATGAGTACTTTCACGCCCTGAATGGGTAACTCGAATTAAAGATCACCGTGTATAATAAAGTACCTAATATTGTAAAAAACTAGCTGACCCCGCGAACTTCGTACCGCCTAACATTTTTTTTTTTTTTCTCTCCATATGAACCATCCTCGTACTTCAAACAATATTCTAAAAAAATAATTATCAAAATCGATCCATCCGTTCTCGAGTTATAAAATTACAACGAAAAGTGGCATTGATTTTTATAGATATAGATTATGACTACATTAAAATTTAAAAGGGCCCTTAACAAATGTTTAATTATGAAAACTTATTACACGATTGAAGATTTTCTTAATGATGATTCATTGACATACTGTTATTCTGATTGACATAATTATTGCGATCCTCTCATTGACCTATTATATTTTATTTAATTTATTATCACGCTGACATTTTGAATAATATTTATATTGTAATTCCAATGATCTGTCACTTATTGTTAATTTTTAATTTGGAATTGAAACCTTTGCATGCCCATGTGACGGTAAAATATGGAGAACTTTATTATAAAAAACAACTATGTATACTATACCCATGTTTGCAAGGAAATAATTGATTTGATTTTTGATTTTGATGACAACTAATAGAGAAGTATGTTGTGTGAAAAATACAATATGTTGCACCAACCACAAATAAAATGGTATATGGGCAGGATTTATTATTAATTAGATAAACTCTGGCAGTGAAGTACCTCAAAACCTAGCCTTTGGAGCCTTTGATCAACAATACCAACTAGATAACGGGTGGGTACAAAATCAATGCTAAATGCTGTCCGCGTGAAAAAAAAATTAAACCAGTTAAAGTTCAACCTAATTACAACCATGGCACCTAGTAATAAAGTCGTGTTTACATTGGTTGTGTTTCAAGCGAACTAAACAAAATAAGAGCTCACATCTCAAGTGCGCTGTTATTTACCGAGACGTATTTCTTGCACCAACCTGATATCTAGTTGGTATTGTTGATCGAAGTTTGGAGCACATTTATTCTGTCATGTTATTTATTATTAGCAGACTCACAGGCAGGAAATAAGAATCTTAGAGGAAAAATAAAATATTCAATATGGAAAAGCACCATAGTCAAGATATTAGATAGTAAACAAGGCAAAGTTATAGAAAAAAGTTGTTTAAAGGCTTTCTGAGGCAATACTTATAATATTATTGTCATGAAATTATTGAAATGATTGAACAATAATTTTATTTGATGATTTGGCATTTCATTTAGGATACGAAAAAATATAGTTCTTCCATAAATATGGAATTGAGCATGGTCAGCATGGTAGCGTCATGATGAAATTTCTCAATGGCAGGCTCAAGCATGGAGAATATAAAAAAATAAAGTTTTTCCTTTTGTGTATTAATAATTTAAATATTACGCACAGAAATTGCGCCGTTTACTGTAACATGAAGGAAATGCATGCAAATATAGACATTACTACTAATGAGAGACACTTAATACACCATTGTTAATTAATAAATTAATTTTCTAATGACTAAGAGGAAAATGCAGCACCTACCTTCGAACGATGCACTGACAATATCAACTTTCTTTCCCGCTAAGTTAGCCGCAATAAGCAGCTTTAACGTGGAAGTGTTGTTTTGATTTGTGTAAATCTTCATTTTAATACAATTTTAAGTCTTGACTTATAAATAAGTAATGTAAAAATCAATAATTATTTTCCATAACCTCTACGTCTACGGGGTCTACCCAGCTCACAGCTGGCAGAAAAATGTTTTTTGTTCGATGTGTGAATGACATTCTGTTTTCTCTCTTTCTTACATACCTTTTTAGAAAGAAAGCGACATATATTTGATGCTCTATTTTATTAATTGTACAAATGGAAGAATGGAACACACACACAGAACACGGAGAACCATCGATCGGACTGATCGGAGAACCAACACGCCTAAAAGTGACAGGACTGACAGCAAGACATTTTATGACAGTTCTTTCGCACTATTATCCCGACAATTACAAAATCGCATCGCGTTGTAGTCTAACAACGTAAAAGCGTGACTTACACCACCTGGTTGGATAGTACATATTTTTAGGTCTGTTCATTTCAATGTGTAAAAAGCCAATTAAAGAAAAGAATCCTCAAAACACAGAACATAATTATTAATTATATACTCTAGCCTCAAAACAACATGGATAGTACTATCGTACACACGACGACATGTACGCACGGCTACAGATCAAGCTATACATTTCCAGTTTAAGGTGTGTCGCATTGTATAGGATTTCCTAACAATGAGAGGTCAGTGTAAACTGGAAATGTATAGCTTGATGTGTAGCCGTGTGTACATTACACATAACATCATTACATTTCCAGTTTTAGCTGACCTTCCATTGGAATTGTATAGCTTGATAATTATGTCGTCGTGCGCACTATGATCACAGATGTTATTGATTATAGGATTATAGCAATGACTAAAGAGTCTTTAGTCATTGGATTATAGTCATTAGTCTGTGGCACGAAGTGACAGTGACAGTGACAGAAGGCACGGATTGATTGTGGGTGGTCTGTTGACCTGTTGTTGTTGTGGTTAAGGATAATGGTCGGGTGATGAATAAACTATGAAAGTAATCCAACTGTGGATGTTTTCATAGAGAAAAATTGGGAATAAATCATCTTACAGACTTACAATAAAATAACCACAATAAGTGACTCCCCTTGAGTGAACTTAGTAAAGTCCTTTTGTGTACAGCTACTAAAAAACATAATGTCGAAATTAAATAATAAGTTAAAAAATGAGCGCTTAGATGATTTTATGAAATATAAAATATTATATCTACACGAGGAGAAAGTTTCAATCAAAGAGATTTCTCGGAGACTTAAGATAGCTGTAAGTGCTTTAGAGATCATATATTAAAAATACTCTTTAAAAATAAATAAATAGCTAGGTACAAAGAGATTAAGATCAAACTTTCCTACACGCATGTTATAAAAGTAACTACCTATTATTGTTTTAGAGAAATACGGTCCGACTTTGGATAAGACGATACGGAGAAACTAATAGTATCAAGCGATATCGTCCAGGAGCAAAACCTAAGATGTATACTCCAGAATCCGAACGCCACCAGGCCATAGTCGCTAGACATGTTGAAAATCCTAAAACACCTACTCGCTCAACTGCAATGGATTACAACATATCAGTTAAAACAGTAAGACTGCATTTACATGCAGCTGGATTGAAAAAAGAAAAACCAGCACCTTTTACATTTACACCTGCTCATCGCCAGGAGAGAGTCCGTTTTGCCCAAGATTATTTAAATTTCGACTGGGAGGGAAATATTGTGATCTTCAGTGATGAAAAGTATTTTAGATCTGATAAAAAGGGATGTAATGTATTATGGCAAAAAGCATACAAACAGAGACAGCTAAGATGTAAAACTAAGGGAACAATATCACTGGGTTACTGGGCCTGGATGTCCTCTATGGGCCCAGGTGAATTGGTGGAAGTCGGTGGTCATTTGAATAGTAATCAGTACTTGGAGATCCTGCGTGACATCCTGCTGCCATCTGTGAGAATTGCCTACCCAGACAAAGACATTTACTTTGTGCATGATAACTGCAATTTCCACCGTGCAGCTATCGTACAGGATTGGCTGGCAGCTCAAGAAGGTGTTCATGTCATTGACTGGCCATCGGAAGGTCATGATTTGAATCTTATTGAAAACTTATGGGAACAAATTATTTTAAAATGGGACCCACCATTACTGGTGACTAATGAAAACTTTGCTTACATGGTGTCATCCTCATGGGAGGACATGAGAGGGAACAATCTGTGTTGGAACATGGTGAGTGGCATGCGTAGCCGCCTTCAACAAGTTATAGACAGAGACGGTACACCATCCACTACATAAGTACCAAATTTGCTTTAAAGTTAAGTTGATTAGCATGTCATGTGAATACTTAAATTAATTCATTCTAAATCAAAACAATTTTGCAGATTCTGTAGTGATGTTATTCTTATCCACTTTTCTATTTATATAACATGTTGATTCACTACATATAATAATTGTTAAACATTTCATGAATTAATCTGCCTCTCATTAGATAACTAGCATAAGTTAGTTTTGTATGTAGTAACAAAAATCTTCAAGCAAATCAAGCAAGCATACAAATCGGAACTTAAACCTTAAACAAATAACGTTTATATTCGTATGCAACGCGTACAGTCAGTGTGATCTCAAAATTATGCCCTAATGCCCGTTTTCACAATCACAAAGCGACACCTAGGTAATAGGTAGGTAATAGGTAATACGGGCTGGTGTCCGCAACTCCACGTCAATGCGCGTATTTTGCGTACGGGTGGGAAAATCGGTTATTCCATCCACCCCAGCTCCTCGAGAAAGGCCAGCAACGCCTTGGTGTTGCTGACAATCTCACGTAGGGTACCTGGGTTACCGAAGTACTTTGCCCTGTATGTGGTGACCACCGGGCAGCTTAGAAGCACATGGGCTGCTGTCTCGTCCTCCTCCATGCAGGCCCTGCACAGCGGACTGTCCGTGACTCCTAATACAAAGAGGTGTTTATTAAATGATCCGTGACCAGTTACGGCTGCTGTGACTGTACGCAGCTGTTGCTTGGTTAGTCGGAGAACCTGTTTCGTGAAGCGGCCATCGATTGTGGTGAGTGCTTCCCTAGCCTGCCTGCACTCACGTTGGTCCACCCATAGTTTGTGATGTTGGTCCCTGGTGCGTTTCCTTACCAGAGTGCGTATGTACCCAAAGGGGAGTGGCACGATGGGTTCGGGACCCACTGATACAACGTTCGACCCCCTTCTGGCAAGTTCGTCGGCTGCATCGTTGCCTAGCGAACCGCTGTGTCCTTTGATCCATTGAATGGTTATGTTATTGAGGTTGCCCACCTGGTTGAGGCGCTGGTGGCACTCGTATATTAGCCCAGAATCAACTGTGTGACTGTTCAGCGCTTGCAGAACGGCCATGCTGTCTGAGAGTATGCGGATCGAGTGTTCTTTAACTTCTCTGGCGATGATGGCTGAGGCGGCTAGAGAAATACCCATGCATTCGGCCTGGAACACTGTGTTATGGACCCCCAATGGTGTGGAGATGCGTATGTTGAAGTCCTCCGAGAAGATTCCAGCACCTGTGCCACTACCTGTTTTGGATCCATCCGTGAAGATGCGCAGCTCTGCCGGACGCAAGCCCTCGCATCGGCGATCCTCGTGAAGTTGGATTTTGTATTTTTTATCAAATATAAATTGTTTGGGTACCCGGTCATTTATGGCTTTCGTAATGGGGAACTCCTTGTTGAGTCCCTCAAGCAGCGCGGTGTGTGGTAAATCTCTCTTACCCCAGAGATCTAGTGCATTTAGACGAACCGCCGCCATCGTCGCTTCCTGCTGTATGAACAGGTGGAGCGGTGGTAGTCCCAGCATGGCTTCGATAGCTGCAGTCGGAGTGATCCTCATGCAGCCTGTGGTGGCCATGCAGGCTAATCTTTGCAGGCGTTGTAGTTTGCTAGTAGCTGTACCCATCTCAGTACGGGGCCACCAGACCACGGCCCCGTAGGTGATCATGGGGCGTATCACTGTGGTGTACAGCCATAGTATAATTTTAGGGGATAGGCCCCACTTCTTACCTATCATTCTCCTGCACTGCCAGAAGGTTATGCAGGCCCTGTTTAGTTTGTTGTCCAAGTGACTACTCCAGTTTAACTTACTGTCCAGAATGACCCCGAGATACTTGACTTCGTTGGCCAACTGCAGTTCTGTATTGAAAAGTTTTGGTAGACGGAACGGGCCTAATGCTCGTTTCTGGGTAAACATAACCAGTTCAGTTTTAGTGGGGTTCACTGATAGGTCAAATTCCCTGCACCATCTCTCTACGATTCGTAGCGCTTGCTGAGTAAGGTTGCAGATCGTACCCGTCACCTTCCCCAATACAAGGATTGCGAGGTCATCTGCATACCCTATTGTGTAATAACGATTGGCGTTGAGTTTGGTTATGAGATCGTTAATCACCATATTCCACAGAAGAGGGGACGGCACCCCACCCTGGGGGCAGCCTCTGGCTATCATGGCCAGCTGCTGCTCATCCTCAAGGCGAACTACTCGTTTGCTTAGCATTTTTAGTAATCCAGTCCGCTAGTATCTGTTCAACGCCATGTCTATAGAGGGCGCCGCTGATGCTGGGGAAGTTTGTTTTGTCGAAGGCACCTTCGATGTCTATGAAAGTGCCCAGGCAGGTGCCTTTCTGATGAATCGCTTCCTCTATCTGGCTGACTACTAGATGAAGGGCAGATTCAGTCGACTTACCCGAGCTGTATGTGTGTTGATTACCGTGTAGCGGTATGGTTTTCAGAGCGCCGTCCCTCAGCTCCCTGTCACACAGCCTTTCCAGAGTCTTTAGTAGAAAGGAGGTGAGGCTTATGGGTCTGTGGGATTTGGCGTTTGTGTAGTCTCCCTTACCTGGCTTGGGGATGAATATTACTTTCACTTCCCTCCAACCTTTAGGAACGTATCTAAGGGCCAGGCACGCCCTTATTAGGGGCACCAGTCTTATTGCGACAGCGGTTCCACCCCACTATAGTAAGGCGGGGAACACTCCGTCAGGACCGGCTGCCTTGAAAGGATGGAAGCTACGGATGGCCCATTGGAGTTTCTCCAACGTGATCACCCTACTTGCATAAAGCCACTCATTATCTGATGGTGGTTGGAGTACATCTTGTCAGTCGATAACCTGCGCAAAGGTACAACCAGGGAAATGAGTTTCCATAAGGACGCGTCTCGTTTCTTCTGACGAGGAAGTGAGTGTATTGTCCGGTTTGCGGAGTGTAACGGGCCCAGGTGTGTACTGCTGTGACAGTACTTTCCTTACCCTGTTAGCCTGCTGACAGGACTCTATGCTACCACAGAATTTGCACCATCCCGTGGTACTCCTGAATCTGATAAGCGACACCTAAATGAATACCTAAATAAAGTGCGCCGTTGCATTTTCAACGCTCGGTTCAGTACCGAAAGGACGTCATCCACGATTTATACATTTTTAGTCAAAATGAGAAAGGCCAGCCAAAAAAAAATTGGAAATCCAACAGCTCGCTTACAGTTTGTATGTGACGCTTGCTCACATTCGCATAAACAAATAAGAACATTATGCCGTTGAGAATAAGGTTCATATAAGTCAGCTTTATGAATCTTGCCATAAGTCCGCCTTTGTAGGTACAGTTATTTGTGCTTGTGCACAGCTTTAATAAATAAAAACACAGATTCTATTTCATAAAATTTTATTTGAGTAAAAATTAAATATTTTTCGTCACTAAATTTCATCTCTACGCAATATTTACTCACTATATTTAAATTACACAATATCGATTTTGGAATAAAACTTAAATAAGAAACAAGTAAAATGCAAATGAGTAATAATATTTTTCACAATAACACCTGGTACATACAAAGTGTAGATACAATAGTTAGTCAACCGTCAGTCTGACTACCAGTCTTACCAAGGGGTATTGTGTTACCCAGTAACGGTCTAGGAGGTCAGATAAGCAGTCGCTCCACATAAAATACTGGTATTTAGTTGTCAGGCCCTGCAGTCTCGACATAGTTAGCAATCGTTTTCGGTTGCTAAGTCCTAACAATCCAGATGTAAATGTTGATGTAAATGTTTGGTAGTCTCGACACTCAAATTTCTCGGTTGTTACCTACCGGTACCTACCTAAAATACGAGTAACAACCGATAAATTTGAGTGTGGAGACCACCAAATATCATTAAATCTGGATTGTTAGGACTTAGCAACCGAAAACTATTGCTAACTATGTCGAGACTGCAGGGCCTGGTAAGACTGAAAGACAACCCCAACATAGATAGGAAAGGCTAGGCAGATGAGATACAATAGTTATTGAAAAATAGGATTATTTATTTAAAAATATTATTTCTGTTGCATTGCTTATTTACAAAGAAAAGGTTGTTTTAAACCATGGTTTGGAATTAATAGTAGTGTATCAAGTACATTTATTCTTACAAAAATACTTTAAATTTATTCATTATTTTATATCGCCTGGATTTTCCAATACAATATTTGTGGTAGACATTAGATTATTTCACTTCTAAAACTTTTAAAGTAATTTTTAGGAGTCACAACATACAACATGTAACATGATTAACGCAAGACCTCATACACCCCAATTAGAGTATTGAGTTCAAAGCTTAATACAATGACCAAATTTTTTTTTTAAAGCTAACCATTATTATAGGAAATTGTATTGACCCTAGCAATACTTTGTGCATTTAAAATTGAGTCTTATTGCCTTGAGATAAGACTTAATTTTCTTTGGCTCAATCGGCGGTCAATATTGCAAAACACATAAAATTTGAAGAAAAAAAAATACCTATATTAAAAGTTACTGAAATCGATTCAATAGTCAATTGTGAGCAAACTACTTTCGGGACTTGCGTTTATTCTGTTACACCTTGTAGGTCGCTATTTTATTGCAAAAATGCACTGCATACAGTTTCATCGTAATTTTAGCCTAGCAGGTTAATATCGCAGTATCGTGTTACCCAGTAACCGGGTTGTGGAGGTCAGATAGGAAGTCGCTTCATGTAAAATACTGGTATTCAGCTGCATCCGGTTAGACATGAAGCTGACCCGACATTGGGAAAAGGCTAGACAGATTATTAGGCTATTGTAATGTAACTCCGTAAAGGTCAGGGGGGCTACTCCCTAAACACGAAGTCCGTCGTTTCGGCCGAAGTTACGGACATTTCCTACTCCGTCCGTCCGAGGCCCGAACTAAAAATGACGACAAAACGTTTACAGTTGTCCTTACTCCCGATGTGTTAACGCCCGTCCGGAAAAGTAAATTAATCAAGAGTAGGGTTCACTTCTAATTATTAACTACCTACTTTCTGACGGGCCCGTATCCTCGTTGACGGACTTGGAGAGTAGGCCCCAGGTTGTTGACATTCTTTATTTCGTCTCATTGGTCTTACTTTAGATACTTAAATTATCACACAGTTTGAAACTGTTACGAATATTAACCACACTGCATTTTTGTTACAAAAATAAAATACTACTTATACAAAATTTTCTTTGTAATTTATAATAACAAAACATCAAAAAAGTTTCAATTATTATAATTACTGTTTCAACTATCTGAAATAGTAGGCGACTTACATATTTTACAAGTCAACTATAATTTAATTTGATAATAATTTATTGCTTTAATTGTTTATATTAAAATTACATCAATCTTAAAGGCTCACATTCAACATATTAAAGACATTAAAAATGTAAATCATGGTACTGATTTCATTTAATTTTGTTAGTTGTAGTCAGTAGCCTAAAAGTCTGACAACCAGTCTTACCAAGGAGTATTGTGTTACCCAGCAACTGGGTTGTGGAGGCCAGGTAGCAGTCGCTCCATGTAAAATACTGGTATTCAGATGTATCCAGTTGAGCCAACCGCAACATAGTTGGAAGAATGCTAAGCAGTTAGTTACTGTTGTGGTGTGGATTTGTGTAATTTTAAATTATTTCGTTCGCAATATTGTACTTAATAGTGTAGGTCATTGTAATTTACAATGAAGGACACATTATTATGATCATTATGTAAGTTATTAGCGATAATACAAAGTGAGTTACCAGTCACAATACGAACAAAAAGAGGGTGTGTGCTTATGTATGACCAAATCATAGAAGTGAAAACTCACGATTGGAGCCGATTCGACGATTCGACACGCGATTCAGCGTCACCGATCGACTGCAGCCGAGTATATTCGATTCAGCGTCACTGACCGACTAGAGCCGAGTACACGCGATTCAGCGTCACCGATCGACTGCAGCCGATTATATTCGATTCAGCGTCACTGACCGACTGTAGCCGAGTGTACCCGATTCAGCGTCACCGACCGACTAGAGCCGAGTATACCCGATTCAGCGTCACCGACCGACTGGAGCCGAGTATACCCGATTCAGCGTCACCGACCGACTAGAGCCGAGTATACCCGATTCAGCGTCACCGACCGACTGGAGCCGAGTATACCCGATTCAGCGTCACCGACCGACTGGAGCCGAGTATACCCGATTCAGCGTCAACGACCGACTGGAGCCGAGTATACCCGATTCAGCGTCAACGACCGACTGGAGCCGAGTATACCCGATTCAGCGTCACCGACCGACTGGAGCCGAGTATACCCGATTCAGCGTCACCGACCGACTGGAGCCGAGTATACCCGATTCAGCGTCAACGACCGACTGGAGCCGAGTATACCCGATTCAGCGTCACCGACCGACTGGAGCCGAGTATACCCGACTCAGCGTCACCGACCAACTGGATCAGAGTATACCCGATTCAGCGTCACCGACCGACTGTAGCCGAGTATACCCGACTCAGCGTCACCGACCGACTGGAGCAGAGTATACCCGATTCAGCGTCACCGATCGACGATCGACGATCAACAAGATGTTTTGTTACTATTACCTGTAAATTTATGCTCATCCTTATTATAATTTACTTCGTCCCGGTTCACTCACGTCATTTTACTATCCCGTAACTACGCAACTATTCTTAGGTCCACCATAATTTAATTTTAGTTTATTTATTCAAAAAACATATTCTATTTCGAAATAAGAATTTTAAAACTTTTCTGTCATAAAACAATTTAGTTAGCTTTATTATACTATTATCTAAATCGTATCATAATGATATACAAAATTGTACGAGATCTGCATACATAGCAAACATCGGTCATAATGGAGTTTGATTGTTTTATTTATAAATAAATACCACTTTAAATTAAAAAAAAACTAGTTGGTAATATTATATTGATGATGAAGTTATTAAAAAATTGGACATTGAAGTAAACACACCAAATGTTTAAAAAAAAAACAAATGTCAGTTTATTGAATATAAAAAAAAACAGTCAGTTTTAAAAATAGAAGAAAAATGAACAATATTTATAACTAAAACTATCAACTCCCTCACAGTCACACTGCCTTATACTAAACTCTTTAAGCTATGATATCTGTACTAAATCTAATACATCTATAGAGTAGTTTTCATTTACCTAACTTCCTCATTACCAGAACTTTGTTGTTTTATGATTGTGTCTCAAAATATTGTGTTATGTTACGTAGATGTAAATCGTTTTAAAGGCTCTTTCTTTTTTGGGGTCTGTTAAAAAAGGTATAATGATATTCAATAAATTAGTTTATTTGTCTCTGCTTGGATGTAAATATTTTTTAAACAAAATCACAAAACAACTACAGAGCTCATTTATCAGTCCATTCGCGTGCCCAAGAAACACTATCTAACTTTAGGCAGAGTATCACAAAAAATATTTAACAAAAATTGTACACCATCTGTTTTTAATGGCAATCATTCACTAATTTTCAGTTTCAACAAGTTAAAAACAAATAGCCAATTTCAGTGCTTCTTATTCTTATAATAATTTATTTCCATAGTTTTTAGGTGACATTTTGAAAGGAAATAGTATATGGAAAACATTGAGAGAACTTTTGGTATTGTACAATATTTTCTAATATATTTCCAAACTAAAAGAATTAGTTACTAAAGGATGTTATAGGTAAGCTCATAATACTTTTATATTATGTTTACTTGATGACGAATAAATATGCTGAAAACACCGACATTTTCAAGATAAAAAATAAAATTTACCTTTTATTCGAGCATTATAAGGTAAATTATTAGTTATAATTTACCTTATTGTCAAAATTTCGTCCCAAATCCATTTTACAATCCAATGCGCTACTTCCTACCTTTTCATTTTACCTGCAATTTAAATTAAACTATGAAGGTAGAATTAATCGAATTAATAAAAAGCACTGGTTGTCCTAATTTCTAAATTTTTCCATCGAAATACCGACGAGGTTAAACAGGTTCTATTTTTAAAACTCAAGCAATACTTGACGTTTCAACAAAATATTGCCAGGTAAAAAAGAACCCGATTTTTATTAGGAGTGGCAACTTCACTCCTGGGGTGTTGACTATAGACTATGTGAAACGGGTGCTGAGAGGGGGGATACCTTCTCCCGGTTCTTGTATTGTGAGTTACTGGCTGTATTTAGTGAGCCCGACCAGTCGGCCAGTTGTGTGACCGGTCGGTAGAACTTCGTTGATGTTCGGTTGAACACTGGAAGGAGCTCGTTCGCTTCGTTAGATAGAGCCTGTGGAGAAATAAAAGAATATAACTTAGAATTATTTACGTAATTGTTACTACCTATTTATTTTTTCGAACTATAGTAGTCTCGTCTCTGTCCGTTTGTGTGACAGAGACAGAGGGGAAGAGAGGGGGAAAAATCTTACCTAAGATGTTTATCTAAGTTGTTTTCTGAATTAATCTTCACTTTTATCGTCATGCCTATAGAGCAAAATTATAGGCTCGTCTTTGTATATACTATAAATACATACATACATTCTAACTGACAGCAACCCAAGCGGCAACCCACCAGCAACATTATTGCAATGAAAATAAAGATCACTTTCATTTTGACAGTGACGCAAAATCAATATGAAATCAGTGATGAAAAATTGCAGAGATATAAAAGGACTGTCTCCTTTTAACACTTTCAGCTATCTTCACTATTTCGCTTATAAGAATAAAATACGAAAGATATTGGAACTCACTTTCAAGTAAATGACGGCATCAGTACCGTACCCCTCGCAGGATACCAGCATCAGATCGCCGTGGAAATACCGGGCGTACAGCCGCGATATCGGCAGGCCGTACCCGTAACCTGTAGAGAAATAACAAAGAGAAGTTCATAGTAAGTATTTAGGGTGTTCATTCGCTATATAATGGTACAGCCAGGAAATTGGATGGTTTAGGAAATTGGATATCAATGTAAATGGTTCGTACATTCAAATTACAATTACCTGCGTACAGTTTTATGAATTAGCAGATTATTTTTCAGTCATTTCACCTCTCACGTAACGAACCTTACCCAACCTTATATCAACGATAATAAAGTTCATTGTGACGCAAAATCAGAGACAAAATAAATATGAAAGAACTGTAGAATTCAATTTTCTAAACAAACAATTTCCTTGACTATATGTGCACTAATATTATAAATTAAATTTCGTTATTACATTAATATTTTACAAGCTTAAATTAAACGTATTCTTATTTTTTAAACCTTTTCCAACTGTATCACTTTTTCTACTACTTACGTGTATTTACATAAATCTATAAAAGCAGTCTGTCCCACATAATATTATTTCGTGTGGGAATCGAACCAACTTCAACCAATAATTTGAAGCAACACCTACAAAAGAAAATATATAATTTTACCCAATGTTAACGCAGAAGCCAATCGCTCAACCACTGCGCCAACCGAGCCGTCACAAAGTAAATATTATAAATTTGAGAATATTTATAAAGTGATTGGTGTATTTATCATTATCATAATACACCATAGAACTTGTGGTCGTAAAACTGCTACACTAATAAAATTAATAATATCGTTGCAACAAAAGTGTTCAGTTATGATTATGAGAGTAGGTAACGTTTTTAAAAGCTTAGTATTTTTATCTCCCTAAGTGACGCGCGCTTTACTTGTGGTAACCAAGTGTACAAACACGCTGTGAATGTGTGCATGAGGACGATTATCGTCGGCACATAACACACACACACCGTCGACTTCGCCACTGTCTCGGACACCTCCTGCGCTTACACACACATTCACAGCGTGTTTGTACACTTGGTAACCACAAGTAAAGCGCGCGTCGCTTCGTGAGATAAATATACTGTATACAGGAACGGAACGATTATTTTCTCTATTTTGGAAAAGAATAGCCAATAACTCGCATTTTACATTTTAATTCCTTTTTCTTTCAAAATTACAAATGGTCACATTAAACTTTCACGATTTGACTTTGACCCACATGCATGACTATTTTTCAGTGACCCGTATCTTCAACTGCTAATATGGGCTTGTAACAACTTACCAGCCAGTGGCACCGTGTGTGCGTCAGACTTGGAAGGTTGCGGCGCGGTGCTGTACATGTACTTAAACAGCAGGTCCGACACGCTGCGCGGGATGCCACCGCCGCGGTCAGATAGCTGACGACAAAAAAAAAGTGTTAAGTACAAAAAATGTCTACTGCTTAAGCGATTTCGTTTCCTAATATTGTTTTGGTGGAAAAACAACTTTAAAACCCAGAAATAAGAGTTCAGATTGCACTACAGCAAACTTTTCAAATTTTACAGAACATTTTGCTTTTGCTTCTGCACCATTCCGATTTTGCGTATACTACTGAAACGTTCTTACACCTTAGGCAACTGTTCCTCGGGTGTTGTTTTGTTTTCTTTTGTTGTATCAACAAAAGAAAACAACAAAATACTACAAATAATATTATTTAAGCCAAGCTTCTGAAAAATAGAAAATATGTGAAAACCGCATCTTTTTTTCAGTAAAAAATTACATGATGAATAGTTAATAAATACAAAGAACCAGCACTAGTATTTTTATACTGCTGCCTGACCTTCAACTCTTTATTAATGACTTTTTTGTAAGAGATACCACACTTTTGCCAATATCACATAGGTACTGTGATAGACCAAACGCTAAAAGACAAGACCTAACGATTGATCAGTGAATGTTTTTTTTTGGACGGCAAAAGCTTATAAACAAAAAAACTTTTTACAGACATTCCAGTGTTCCCAGAAGAAAAAAGAAAAAAGTGAAAAAAAAAAGCTTTTGACTGAGTCCAAAGCTTCAAGTGGGTTTAAGTTACAGCTTTATTTAAGTATTTATATAGTGGATCTATAGTTTAATTAAATCACGAATATTTACATAATTTAAAAAGCTAACATTCTTAAAATATTAATATGTACAGATATTTATAAAAAAATAAAAAAAGTCATAGGGCATCAAAACATTCTTCCGCATCACTGTCAACAGGAAAAGTGCCCAAAAGGCTGGCAGCATTGCCATGTTGTATGGCGATGCTGATTCTTTGGCCAAAAAATGTGCCAGTCCTCTATTCACGTGAAGAGTTGACCAATCGCTTGCAATGTCTCGAAAAACTAAGTGGGCACTCGGACCCCAATGGCCCCAGTCTTTCAACCCCAAACGGCTCAAACACATATTAAGTCGATTGTCTGAACTTTATTTGATTAATTTCAACAGTTTAAATACTTGCTTATAATAATATGATTGCTCACTTTTACCTTCTACGCGTCCTCCTGTGCCGTCGTGATGTTCACAGTGATAGGTGGTGGGCTGTTCTCATGGGTCTCCATCCTTTCCACGTATTCCCGTAACCTAATATACTACACATCCCCCTTTCCTTAACAGACGCTTCCTCCTATCCTCTCACTATATTCAAAGTTATATGAGGGGAGCAGTTCTTATGACTATCCATCCTATCCACCCATACCCCTACCCTCACTCATTACTCATACTCATCCCCCTTTCCTTAAAGGACACATCCTCTTACCTTGACAGACACATCCTCCTGTCCCCTCGTGATGTTCACAGTGATAGGTGGCGGGCAGTTCTCATGGGTCTCCATCGTGGCCCTCATTGAGTTCTTGAACAACTCGAACAGCATATGGTAGAGATGAGATGGCACGTAGACAATGGGCATTGGTCGTTCTGATGCCACTGAAAGAGGAGACAATATGGTGTAAGGACTTGCTCCAATAAAGAAGATTTTGTAGCATTTATTAACTTCTAATTTCCATTTCTTTAGCTGTAATGTTTTCTCATTGTTTGTCTTATTCGTTTCCAGCATATTCGTGTATTTATTGGTATTTATTTTTTACATTTATTTGTGCTTATATTTATAATTAGGAATATATATTATATTTATAGTCTTAACAAATTTATGCTTGTCTTTATATGAAACATATTTATTCCTAAATTTTCATTAGGTATAAATTGCACTTTGCTACCTTTGGGTGATGCAGAGTCAAACAGTGGTCTTACAACACGACTTACAACAAACAACAGACAACTTTTGACAAACAGTGGTTGACTTTGACTGGTAGAAAATGCCTATGGCATTAAGTCCGCCTCTGTACATTTGTGTGCTTAAATTGTTAAATAGATTAATTGGTTTCACAGTCAACTATCAACTTTAATTTTATGTAGTTTAAATTGTTTTCTGAGTGGCCGTTTATAATAAACAGGTCTTAAATACAATATGGTTGCAAAGGATTTTGAACTCATAGAGTCATAAATGACATTGAGTTTGAAAACTTTTGTATAATTATATGTGTTTCAATTAAAGTTTAGTTCCTTGGAAAAGATGTTCAGCGCGACAATTTTTGCGGTAGATGTCAATAGCTAGCTAGCTAGCCAAATGGCAGTTTGAGTAATTTATGCGGCCTACCTAAATGTCCTTTCTTTGGTATTGTTCGTCGAATCGTTGAGCTCCTTAAGTTCTGAGCTGAGCTGCACGATTACTGACACATGCGTGCACTGACTGGACAGGTCCACTCAATCTGTGTGGTTTTTCCTCAAAACTCCATTTCAGACACCAATCTACATGGTCGTCATGCAGGGCCATGTCTGGAAGGGCCTTTTGAAGAAAGAGCCATTGCAGCTTTGAGTTGACCTGTCCTAACAGACGGCATGCATGCATCAGACATCGTGTAGCTCAACCCTATTTTAGGGAGCTCAACGAACCGTCACACGACGCTACCAGATCTGCAGGACATTTGCGTAGGCCGTATATAAAATACTCAAAACCACCAGACAGCTATAAAGTCATGTATTCTATCTAGCCTGCATGGTACTCACATTCACAGTCAATAACGTTCAAAATCGAGTCGCAATCTCATCTCAGCGACAGTCAAATGTCAAAGTTTTGACAGGTTAAGACAGATTAGAATGCGAACGTTCTTAAAAATACGGGAATTGCCCCTCTGGTCACCGCTAGTTATAGTTATACTGGAGGCATCGCAGGTGCGTGCTAGTGACATCCAAGTGACAATGCAGAAATGTCTCAAAGTGAGATGCGCCTGTAATTACAACTGCGTCCTTCAAACCAGAAAACAGCGATACTGCCGGGTGGCAGATATACAGGGTCAAATTAAGTTAATGCACGAAGCTCCGCAGACATGACGGGTATCGATATTAAGATAAATGATTAAAAAAAAAAACCAGCCAAATGCGACTCGGACTCGCACACGAAGGGTTTCGTACTCTTCGGCAAGAAACGCCGAAAAAAACACGTTTCTCGTATGGAGGTCCTTTAATTTTAACTAAATTACTTTTACTATTTGTTGTTATAGTGGCGATAGAAATACACTGAACATTTCAAGTGTCTACCTATTACGGTTCATGAGATATAGCTCGCTGACAGGCAGACGGACGGACAGCGGAGGCGTAGTAATAGTAGTAATAGGCGTTGACACCCTTTGGGTACTTACGGAACCCTAAAAAAATATTTTATAAAATAACAAAAATAAAAATTGTTAGCGAAACTCCGCAGACGTGATACCCGTGTTATTTAATTTTTGTTTAGTGATGGTATGACATGGAATTAGTATGTACTATGTATGTTCTAGCGGAATGAATGGTAACATGGATCAAGGGCAGGAAGATAATGGTAGTACTTCCTGGATGAGCTCCTTCAAAATGAATTCTACTACAACTAAATATAAATGAATAAATAATCAATTCAAGCTAACCCTCACCACCATCCTGCAGCAGCTGTAGCTCAGGCGACGCCAGATAATACCGATCGCATAGGAACCGCGCGTTCTCGTACGCGTCCCGTACGACGGCCGCTACGTCACACGCGGGGTCAATGGACCCAATATGGCGGCCGCCGTTGCCGATGCCTGTCACTGACGCTTGTCGGGGACCGACGCCGATTTGTTCGCCGAAGAGTAGTGCTGGGGGAAAAGAAATAGACATGAATTCGTATCACTGTTTCTAGGTGAAATTTGGTACAGGCTGCGCAATAATAATTGAGCGGATGATAATTGGACATTGCTGTCTATCCCCTTGGCTAATTCTTGAATAGATATTGATGAATCTTAAGGAAAGGTAAGGGAGACATTTTTCTGCGCTGGAAAGGTAAGGCAATTATAGGCCGAATTTTTCTTTCCTGACAGTCCCATGGTTCACGCGGGCGACGGAACGTATTGCGGGGGTTTACAAGTGTGCGGGCGGCGCGTCTGGCTGGAGCGTCAGTCGCACGCCATCCGTCGTCGCAGGCGTTAACTTGTGCAACCAGATATGGCTGCGCATCTCCAACGCACATTATATTACTATCCAAAGATAAAAAAAAAGTATTGGAGGTTCTGGTGGGTCTGTCACCAACGAAAAAGTCGGCCTATAAGTAGTTACCCGTAACCATTCGTTTTTGTGCCTTACCGAGGTATTTCAAGCTAAAAACATGTCCCAGTTTAAAGATCTTGTAGCCTTAAACACATTTTTTATCCTTATGGGAATCCACTGCAGGCAAAAGGGGTCCCCCAAGTTGCGTCACAGCATCCAGTTCTCCACTTTCCGCACTCAGTCTATCGCAGCCTTTTCAAGTACGTCGGGCCATCCCTTTTGACTTACATATGGGCATCAGTGTAGAAAAACACTTACTATGCTGATTGATTAGCATCCGAATAGATATCCTGCTCATATAGAAGCGGTCCAGGAAGTATTGTATGGAGTTCTCGGTGCTGGGGTCCACCTCGTGTGACTCCTTCAGCTCCAGGACGCCTTGGGCCATGGTTTGGACCACGTCGGCGTGGCGGTTGCGTATGTGGACCAGGCGTTCGCAGAATCTGGGAGAGAAAGAACAAAGAAGATGGTAGTTTGGTATTTTAGGGGTTGTACTGAACTGCCAAAATGAGTCATATAAATGCAAAGGTAGCATCATCCAGAGAAACCAAAATGGCCGTAAACAATAGTTTTGGTTTCAAAGCAGTGCACTTACAGTGGATATTGCTGTTTTTGCTGCAAACCTATAATTTCGACGGTTATTTTAAATGAGATGTTGCTGTTTCTACTACAAACTTATTAAGTCAAATAATGAAGCTGATTTGACATTTTACAGACTGCATTAAAAGATGCTATCATTGATAAATCGGATGTTGCTGCGTTTGCATCTATGTGACTCTAATGTTTACTGGTGTTTCGTCTAGATTATCTCATTGAACTAGTAAGTAAATGTTTCTGAATATCAATGTGGCTAAACGTTTTATTTCATACTCTGTTGGCACGACGATAGAGAAGCTTTGAGATGCTTAATAGTTCGATTGCTGCTTCAAAGGACCCTACGACTGACCAAATCTTCACGTTCACAGATAAATTGTATTGTAAAAATGGAATAATGTATAAAAGTGCTTTTGAAGAACTCATGTTTTTTTTATGAACGGTGCAAAGTTGCATAGTAAACAATTTGGCAAGGACTTTTCAGACAATCTTTTAAGCATCAATACTAAAGAGTTGTTTTGACAAAGCTAAACGACAATCGCGGATCGTAGTGCGGATAAACTGATATTTAGAATACATACTTAGGTTTTGAAAAGCCAGCTTAAATGGACATTAACATCAAATAACTATTAGTCCGGGAGGTAGCGTTGCATTTTAGGTAGTGTTTTTACGCCGATCGATTGCCATCTTTTTCAATAGATCTCGAATGACTAATAAGTGAACCAAGCATCAGCTGTGCCATCCGCACCCGCGGTGGGTGTAGGATTGGAAGGTTGCGGAAGTGGTAAAAAAATAAAATATTTTAAGTTTATGAAAAAAGTTTGAACAGGCGGCGGCGCGGCCGGCGGCGGCGTAGGTACTATGACTTTTGTATTTGCAATGCTACCTCCCGGACTTTATACGTTGTTTCTTGGCATCATAGACCAGGAATTAAATTGTCTCCGTGCAAGCCCGCGAGGTTGCAAAACCTACCTACACACCTACTATGCAAAATTTGTGTGAAACGGATAACCAGAGTTGGCTTAGTTTCAAGAGATAAAGCTATGCACCTCGTGTTGGCACCGGCTGAAGTATGGATACCTACACGTTCTCAGATATTAATATTATACTTTTGTATTATCTGGGCTCGTGGTTAAGTAATAACTGCGCGGATAGATTAAAGGATCAAAAGGAACTGTATTTCGATAAAACCTTGAAAAACATTAATTATGTTTTTTTTTAGACATAGTTTAAACCATCGAGCCTGTTTTGAAATAAGAACCTAACAGGAATCGAAATACAGTTCCTATTACAAAACTGACAACTTAGTCCGGTCTTAGGTTGTCAATTTTGTAAAGTTCGAAATACAAAAACTGGCTCGAAGGTTTAGGCTCTCTACATCGCCACATGCGAACTACGCATCACACTGACGTCACGCAAAATCCTGCATCGCGCAAGCAGAGTTTACCGCGCAACTAGCTTTATACAACTCCTCGACATCAATCGTCGGGCAGTTGCCCACCAGACACGACACCCGTCTGGTCGGATGATCCTGCCTTTTCTATGGAGGTATGAGAGAACCTTACACCTTGTTCCACGTGCCTCCATATTGGATCCTCCGACCAGACCGCGCGCGCTCATTGGTCAAATCAAATAGCGCGCGCTTCCCCGGCTTCCTGTTACACACTTCCGTCGCATTTCACGAAATCACTCCCACAGATTGCAGGACAGCGAGAGGAAAAATATTACACAAAAAAAAATATGATGGTGGTCCTTTCTCTGACATTATGTATTATGACAGGTATTAGCTAGTTCGCAAAGAGCTCTACTTACATTAAGACAAGCCACTAACCAAGGGTACATTTAAGCGATTGATACACGCATACTTCAATCATCTTCAGCCTTTGGCAGTTGTCTGCGCCATTTCTTCTATTTAATTAATTACGCATTTTCTTTTAAAAACATTGTACCCATTTTACACATTGCAACATACAACATAAATCACTCATTCGAAGGCCATTCCTTCCTTGTTCCTATAACTCATTCCATTCACCTTCACTCAAACTCCTCTCCGCAGGCGATCTTCCGCTAGAGGACACGTCGACTAGGTGGTCCCATCAAAACGCTCTCAAAAGTGATTAAATAATATAATTGACTTGGTGTGGGAAGTCACCAATTAACCACCAAGCAACCGAGCAGTCGAAGAATTTATCCATGTGAGTACCTTCCCCATCCAGCAGTTAAATACTTACGAGCTCAATATAGGAGGGTCCGGTTCCATCGTCTCGAACTGTATGATCTCTTCAAAGGACCTCTCGTACCATTGGTTGACCAGGCCGACTGATGGCATCCGTAGCAGGTTCTCTGGTAGCAGAGCTATCTCTTTCATGATGTTCGCCAGCCTGTAAGAGAGAAAGAGATGGTTATAGTTTTGGGTGTTTACATTATTGGAAATAATTCTATGATCGGATAAGTCTTCATCAGGCAGGGAACCAATTGGCTGGCAATTGACAGCAAATATAACGAGGAGACCCCGATGGTCGTTGAGCGAATCTAAATAAATAACAAGTTATAAAATTTATTAGGCCTTAGAAGTCGAGGACCTATACTACCTCTTTTCGCTGTTGGAAAGTTGAGGAAGGAAATATTATTACGTAATCAGGAATTAGGTACGCACATTATAATGTCTGATTTTCCTGAACATGAAGGATAATCACAGATATAATGATAAAATTAAATAATCATTTGTAATTGATACAAATTGCAAGACTCTTGATAATTCAAATAATAATGTATGTGATTCTAGTAATCATAATTGATTATAATTTATAAGAACACGAGTATTCAAGGACTTAGTTTGCAAGAAAATACCTACAAACAATTCAGGATCCTTTGTCCCATGTTACTTGTGGTCGGCGCAACACGCTTTCTTCATCCATTCTCTCCTGTCAACGGTCACGCTGTCATTCACTCACTCCCTTCTCTTTTCGCCTGCCAACCGTCAAGCTGTCATTCACTCCCTTCTCTTTTCGCCTGCCAACCGTCACGCTGTCACTCACTCCCTTCTCTTTTCGCCTGCCAACCGTCAAGCTGTCATTCACTCCCTTCTCTTTTCGCCTGTCAACCGTCACGCTGTCATTCACTCCCTTCTCTTTTCGCCTGCCAACCGTCACGCTGTCACTCACTCCCTTCTCTTTTCGCCTGCCAACCGTCAAGCTGTCATTCACTCCCTTCTCTTTTCGCCTGTCAACCGTCACGCTGTCACTCACTCCCTTCTCTTTTCGCCTGTCAACCGTCACGCTGCCATTCACTCCCTTCTCTTTTCGCCTGCCAGCCGTCACGCTGTCACTCACTCCCTTCTCTTTTCGCCTGCCAACCGTCAAGCTGTCATTCACTCCCTTCTCTTTTCGCCTGTCAACCGTCACGCTGTCACTCACTCCCTTCTCTTTTCGCCTGCCAACCGTCAAGCTGTCATTCACTCCCTTCTCTTTTCGCCTGTCAACCGTCACGCTGTCATTCACTCCCTTCTCTTTTCGCCTGTCAACCGTCACGCTGTCATTCACTCCCTTCTCTTTTCGCCTGTCAACCGTTACGCTGTCATTCACTCCCTTATCTTTTCGCCTGTCAACCGTTACGCTGTCATTCACTCCCTTCTCTTTTCGCCTGTCAACCGTTACGCTGTCATTTACTCCCTTCTCTTTTCGCCTGTCAACGGTCACGCTGTCATTCACTCCCTTCTCTTTTCGACTGTCAACCGTCACGCTGTCATTCACTCCCTTCTCTTTTCGCCTGTCAACCGTTACGCTGTCATTCACTCCCTTCTCTTTTCGCCTGTCAACGGTCACGCTGTCATTCACTCCCTTCTCTTTTCGCCTGTCAACCGTCAAGCTGTCATTCACTCCCTTCTCTTTTCGCCTGTCAACCCTTACGCTGTCATTCACTCCCTTCTCTTTTCGCCTGTCAACCGTTACGCTGTCATTCACTCCCTTCTCTTTTCGCCTGTCAACCGTCACGCTGTCATTCACTCCCTTCTCTTTTCGCCTGTCAACCGTTACGCTGTCATTCACTCCCTTCTCTTTCATATCATTCCTCACACCATCAATCCATCTTTTCTTTGGCCTTCCTCTCCCTCTCCATCCATTAAAATTTATATTCATCACTCTTTTAATCACATGCTTAGATCTAAGATACTGATATATTTAAATGCCTACAAAACTCCCAAATTGGTTATCAATTTCACTGACTTTGTTTGAAACGATAAGTAGTTCGGGACGCAAATATTTAGCTAAGATACAGAAGTATTTTAGCATCGTATATTTGCAGAGCAATTGACTAATGTTGATAGACTGTTTAAATAATGTCTTATGAAAGACAGCCTGATTACGTAACACAGTCGCTTTCGTTGTGTCATTGCAAGAGCATTTGTTTTCACTTAGTTCATTGCGACTGAGAATGCCAGTAGCAATCCAGTTGATATAAAATACTGACATCATGCCTGTGTACCCCGAATGGTCAGCCAGAGGTGTATCTATAGTACACCCAGATTTTAACAGTTTGTTTAAGTCCTATGTAATAGGGGGCGAGCCTATTGCCATCAACCGGACGCCCATCGAACGCTGAGAAAAATATGGGCATTCTAATAACAAAAAACCATTGTTTAAGTGAAAGTATTCAATTAAATAGACCCAATGCTAAAAAGCACTGAACAATGTATTACTGTTTATTAACTCCTAACTTTATTTCCTTGATAATTGTTTTTAACGTTCATGATTCTAGTTTCTGTTTTAAATATATAACAGAAAGGAAATGTAACTATACCTACACACGCAGAAACTCTTTAAATAATATCATCAGTAACCATGAGTTAATTCGTAACATCTTTGTCCATTATAAAATTCATATCATCTTTAATAAGGAGGAACTAAAAAAATATATAACGACACTAAACTATACAACATACAACAACTACATCTATACAAAACATAAACTCTAGTTAGGAAATTTATAAGGAAGGAAACCCACTCAATTGACTTTCAAAAAAAGAAACCACAGCTACTACACTAGAAATCGCAATAAACTCGAACTCAGACCACCCAGCACCAATTACGGAAAGAAAAATATTTATACGAAGGAGCGATACTGTACAATAAATTGCCAATGACATTACTAATGCATAAAAAATTATTACAAAAATTACTAATGCATAAAAGTTATATATAATATTTTTAAAATAATGTTAAAAATCTATGTTTAAAATAATGTAAAGATAGAAAAAAAAATTGTCTGTGTTTGTATTGAATTTAAAATCTATAGAATCCTAGTGTTATAGGTACATGCATTTGGCTTTTATCGACTTACGGAGTCATTATTTTACCTTTTAACTGCATGATTTATTTATATATCTTATATAATAAGTGAACTGATACTGTTTGTTCTTAATGAGAATAAAATTCTTAAAACCGAGGTTGTACAAACACTTTTACACATCAATAAAATTTTAAAAACTAGATGAGGTCGGCGTTTCCTATCTGACTACTCTGCGAAATAAATAATAAATAAGAAAAATGTTTATTTGCACCTTCAATATTAACATAAAGAAACAGGTTTACAATAAAATAGGCCGAAAGTTTTTTACGTGTTAGACATTGTTTTACATGTTGTGTTGTTTTACATGTTAGAGTTGCAACTAATACCTAAACTAAGATAATTTAATATCGTGTAATATAGGTATCAGCGCCCACCCTCAATTGCATTTACATAATATTAATTAAACATGAGAGCAAAAAAATTAATACAGTTATAACTTAAAAAAAAAACCCGTTTTATAATAAATAAATAAAATAAATAAATAAATAGATAAATATCGTCTGACATTGCACACAGCACCATCTAGTTCCAAGTTAAGCACTTAAACACTTAAGGCTTGTGTTATGGATACCAGACGGTTGATACACTACTTAAATACTTTTTTTTTTTGTAAATACATACATATTATAAATATACATCCATGACTCGGGTACAAATGTCCATATTCATCATACAAACATTTGCCCCTACCGGGATTCGAACCCAGGACCATTTGGTTTCGCTGACTACACTTAGCCACTGTAGCCACTACACCAAACGTGTCGTCAATATAACAAGTTAAAGTTCAAATTTTTGTCAATTATAAGTCCTAAATATTTTATAGATTCAACAGAAGATAATATCGGACACGAGCAATTTACAGTTTCAGTATGACAAGTGTGAGGGATTAACTGATGAGTAAGTTGAAGCGATTTACCGGGGTTGCGAATTGAGAAAGGGATGTATTTAGTCTTATCTGTATTCAGTGAGAGATGATTTAAGGCAAGCCATTCAGTTACAATGTTGAAACCACGTTGTGCCTTTTGGTAAACTTCATCCAAGGTGTCACCATGGAATGTTTGGGTCGTATCATCGGCATAGGAAATAATTTTACAGTTATCGATATTTAGTTATGTATGCTCATTAATATAAACTATGAATAATGTTGGACCCAAAATACTACCCTGTGGCACTCCATGTGTAACAGGCAGGTCATTACTTGAAAATTTTTAAATTTTGACCTTTTGTGTTCTTCCGGATAAATAATCTTGCAGCAATTTCAGTTGATTTTCTCGAATACCGAGTTGATGTAACTTGTGAACTAGGGTGGGAATAGAAACCGTGTCAAAAGCCTTTGGCAGATCAAGAAAAATAGAGAGTTTTTTTTATCTATGGTTTTAACAGTGTGATCAGAAAATTTGTTTAATGCATCTTCTGTGATGATTCGTGAAATTGATGATTCGAAAGTAGATTATATTTTTCTAGATATTTTATTAGTCTTGTGTTAATTATCCTTTCTAAAATTTTAGAAATAGATGTCAGAATATAAATAGGTCGGTAGTTAGTGACACGGCTTCCATCTCCACCCTTGGAAATGTGTCGAACTATAGACCGCTTAAGTGAGTCGGGAAATGTTCTCAGCTTTAGGCACATCTTAAAGATACACGTAAGTGGAGACACTATTTTATTTTTTATCAATTTAAGAATATCAGATGAGATTCCATCATCACCTGCAGCACAGTTACACTTCAGGCTTCAGGCACATCAATGAATAGCTTTTCAATTTCTGTTTCATCAGGGTCAAGAAGAACAAATGATTTGCTAGATAAAGACGACGCACGGGTTGCATTGCCGAACATTGGACGTGGCACTGTGAAGTGATCCAGTTAGAGGAGTGATTTTGCTAGCCAAGTTTTCCCTTATAGTAGCAAAGAATTTATTTGTGGCATTGACAGATTCATGCGGTATTGTCTCTATTGAAAGCAGATCTAATGAGTTATCTTTTTTGACGTTTCTATTTGTTATATTATTTATAGCATTCCATATATTTTTACTATTATTACCCGCTTCTGAGTAGATTTTTTTCATATTCACGCTTTAATTTCTTAACAAGATTATTATAGAAATTTCTGTATCTTAAATAAACTCAGATTAGTAAAGACGACGCGACAGCGTGACACAAAGTCACCGCTTGTCGCGCGACATGCGGTGCCTTTGTACCGCGCCAGTGTGTACGAGCCTTAACTCATAGTTAAGCTTCCTACAAAGAGGCGCGACACGCGACGCGAATCGCTCGTGACACAAAGGCACCGCCTGTCGCGCGACGAGCGGTTCCTTTGTGTCACGAGCGATTCGCGTCGCGTGTCGCGCCTGTTAGAAGGAGCCTTTAGTGTTTATTTATAGTTTATGGTTGCGAACACATACCTTTTCACCTTGGAAATATTTGTGTTCGTGTGTGCACCTAATTGCAGTATCCTGATGTTAACAAGGAAATTGTTACTATCTGTACACACAGGCCATAAAGTAACGTGTCTATTATAATTTTATACCTAGACTGATATTTTTAACATGTATTTTTGTTTTCTGATTAATTTATTTTGACGATGTACGGCATCGATATCGTTTTTTTTTAGTTTTTCGTTAGATGGAGACACGTGTCATTACTACGTCATTTTTAAGGCATAAATCGTACATATTAGATAGATAGATAAAACATTTATTCACTTATAATTTCAACTATGAACTTTGATGTTGAACTTGACTTTCAACGTTGATCGCTTCACAACGGACGATCCGTCAATGATATACACACAACATGAAGATAATATATGTTTAAAACAACGTTATATGCATGTATTGTTGTAATGAGATATTGTTGTCTAATAAAGCAAAAAAAAATCATAAAACACGATATAAAAACTGTATAGATATTGCGGGTCTGTCTGTACTTATCATTCAGCATTTTTTTTTTTTATACAGAACTGCAGAATGATGTAAGTACTTCAAGAATAACTATTTGTAGCGGTATCTACATCGCCACATGCAAGCTGCGCGTCGTACTGACGTCACGCAATCCTGCATCGCGCAAACAGAGTTTACCGCGCAACTAGCATAATATACAACTTCCCAACATCAATCGTCGGACAGTTGCCCACCAGACACGACACCCGTCTGGTCGGAGAATCCACCCTTTTCTATGGAGGTATGAGTGAACTTTACATCCTGTTCCTCGTGCCTCTATATTATTAATTATATAATAAACTTGAAAAATCTGTCGTAGGTTTAACTTCCTGAAATAAAACCACAATAATTACGCAACGCACTCACAATCACAATCCATTTTTAAACTAACCCACATTGCGTTGACTTAGTGAAAACGATTTACAAACATTTTATTGTAAAAATAAAAGCGATAGGCACTGTCGTCAGTAACGAAACTAGAATGCTGCATTCAGAAACCCTTACAAAAATCTGCCTAACCTTTTTCCTACTATTTTGAAGACGGCTTCATGTCTAACCGGATGCAGCTGAATATCAGTATTTTACGTGGAGCGACTGCCTATCTGACCTCCACAACCCAGTTTACCCAGTTGCTAGGTAATACGATACCCCTTGGTAAGACTGGTTGTCAGACTTTCGGGCTTCTGACGACCCGTAACGACTGTCAATGATCCGCGAATGACAGCCGGGAACAACGGCTTAACGTGCTTTCCGAGCCACGGAGGGGTCTCGGTATAGAAAGATGGTCACCCATCCACTGACCGATCGCGGCAAGCGTAGCTTAACCTGATCGATCGGCCCGTGCGGCTGTTACTACTTAGCCACGAGCCCCTCGAGTAATAACCATATCATTGTTAATAAAATAATCACCACAATACCAACGTTGTAAAGTTATAACTATATCATCTGGCGATCCAAGGGGATCAGGGTAAGATTTGGTCAGACTTCTGACTACCCGTAGCCACTGTCAAAGATCTACGAAGATGCATACAGAATCCCTTAATTTAGTTTAATAATAGTTTATTTGTCACTTCTACAATTACAAATTTCTCTTAGTCATAGCAATAAATACTCGTACATATTTATAAGAGACTAGAGTGACCCCGCGAACTTCGTACCGCCTAACATTTTTTTTTATTTTTCTCTCCGTATGAACCACCCTCGTACTTCAAGGAATATTCTAAAAAATGAATTATCAAAATCGGTCCATCCGTTCTTGAGTTATAAAATTACAACGAAAAGTGGCTTTGATTTTTATAGATATAGATTACATCGACGACTAAACTGTGCCACAGTCGTCAGCGTCTTCCACACTATTTTATTAACACCACAATTCGTTGTTTTAACACTTAACTAAGAGGACACTCGTTTAACAGAAGCCATTTAAGTAAGATGCCTACTGTACTACTCCATATTGTTAATTAACTAAGCTGATTCATTGTCACCTACGCTCGTCGATACAGAGTGATGAACGGACTTTGTTTAGTTCCAACGAAGAGTATAAAATAGATTAATTAAACACATACATATTATAGATTTATAGAAGAAAAGATGAGCTACATAATCTAAACTAACAATAATTATTATAAAAATATATGATTTTTGTATTTGTTTGTTTGTAACGCTTTCACGCGAAAACGGCTGAACGGATTTGCATAAAATTCGGCACATGGGTAGACCATGACCTGGATTAGGACATAGGATACTTTTTATCCCGATATTCTCGCGGGATCGAAACTTATGCGGGTGAAATCGCGGGGCGCAGCTAGTGTTAGATATTTTGAAGAACAAACTGATAGGTACCTGACATTACTGCATCTTCCATCAAAGTGTGTCACAGTCTTGGGACACCAAGTAAAGGACCAGCCATTAGCAGATCCATATTGGTAAGGTTCTCCAATGTTGACCAGAAAACCTCCGCTTGGAAGGCAAAGTCTCCACGGTCCAAAAATGGCTCCACGCTCACAGTCAAGGAGTTCTTGACCAGGTCTTGGCAAACTGCATTCAGCAGGGCGCGCATGCACTTCGAGATGCTGGACTCGGGACGGGGTTATTGTCATCTAAAGGCCAATTCCCAAATATCAAAAACGTTCAAAATCAAGTCGTAATCTCATCTCAGCGACAGTCAAATGTCAAAAATGTAGGTAAACGCTGTACAATTTTTGACAGCAGATTGAGACTGAGATTTGAATGCAAACGTTCTTAAAAATACGGGAATTGTCTCTCAGATCCCCCGATTTAACACGGCATACGATTTGTTCTTTAAGAATTACACATCGTGTGGGCCACTTCTTAGATTAATAGTTGTTGTTATTGTAACGTTACGTTATCAGTTATCACAGATTAGACGACGTAACAACAAGAGGGACACCGACGAGGCCTTGATTCGCCCGTAAACAATGCGTCACGGCGGCTGAGATATGGTGATGACCGTTGGCGAGAGCGATTTAATCATAATATAAAAGATGATTTATGTTAGACCGTGCCGGGAGCGAGCCATCCAAAACTTCACGAACATTTTATATGAAACAGTTCATGCTACACGTGTCCGTCCGAGTCTTTGGGGCTTACTCTCTAATTCCGTCAACGAAGATACATAGAAAGTATTTCGATACATCAGAATTAACCCTAGTCCCGATTAATTAGCTTTGTTTGACGGACAAAAACACATCGAGAGTTAGGACAACTGTCAAACCGTGTTGTCATTTTTTCTTAGGTCAGACCCCGAAGTAATCAGCACCAATGACGGGGTCCGCTAGGGCCGATGCCTGCCAGGGTTGCGGGAAAGTCCGAGAGGGATACCGTGGCCCCTGGCACAGGCAACTGAAGGAACACGGGTGGGTTTTAGTCAGTAAGAGTCTGACACGCCCTACCACTCTGCCCAGAGCGGGAGAAGTTATTTGATGATTTACCACTCAAAAAAAAAAAAAAAGACCCCGAAGTAATCTAATGTCCGTAGATGATACGGAGTGAAACGACCGTAACTCAAAACGGCCGAAACTACGGATTTCGTGCATAGAGAGTAGACCCCTTGGTCCCTATAAATTGACGGACGCCGGTCGCGCCCGTGCCGGTCTAGCATAAATCATACCTAAAATGGGGTTATAGAACTTTAAATCATTTTGAAACCTAGAAACAATCGATGATAGACAAACTATAGGCCAACCTTTTCGTTGGTGACAGTCCTATGGTCCTAGAGAACGAATGGACGTGTGCCCGTAGCAAGCTTAATTTATTGGAGCGGGGCATAACGGAGTTTGGGTTAAAATTCCTTGTAGTGTATCTATTTCATAGATATTTAAGCACTATCTCATACACACCAGTTGTGAGGTAGCTGTCACTAATGTCAACTGTCACTTCACTACGAATGGCGGGAAACGATGGAAAGTGAAGCATGCCTACACCAATGACTTGGTGTGGTGATGATGGGTCATCCCCTTTTTAAGCTGAATATCTCACTACACTGGGGTGTAGTGATATATTCAGCTTAAAAAGGGGATCAACAAGATTCTACAGGTCTATTAATAGGGATGATCCGACTAATCAGGTTTGGTTTGCAAACTTGCGCTCAGGCCACAGCTCACCCTATGTTGATGGGTTACCGCCACTGATAGATACTGCAACAGGCAATACCAGGGCATTTGCCGACGCGATGTTCACCCTTACAAGCAAAGTGGAAAGGTTTTCTACACAACCTCCAAAGAAATTGTTGTTCACATTTAGGTAAGTATTTGCTTGCATGACTAGACTATACCATTTCCAACATACGCACAAGTCACGCTATGATAAGAAATCGCTTCCGCCTCAGCACTATGTCCTCATCCTAAAATACATACGTTATCTCAAGGCTCTGCTCGGAACCTTCCAGATATTATCGGAACACTTTATATACCCCACGTAGTGACAGATATAATAGCTGGCAGATTTTATAGTCGTAGGCTTATCGATGTATTGATTATTTTTATGTACTTGATAAGAAAGTTGGAAATGAGGTCAGTTTTAATGATTGACAGAAGAAGAATGGTTTTAATACCTCCCTTTTCCCTACTTTCAGAGCGAGATAAGAAAAGGTATTTTTATTCTTCACTTGATAATTTGACTCAAATTTTGTCCGACCAGCACCCCAAATGCGTACCACAGTTTCTAACACAATCCGAAGGATTTTGAAGGAAATTTGACATCCATTGCTTCATTATGTTAGAAAAATTCCTCTGCTCGACAACGTAAATGGCAATGAATGTTGTTGAATTGTCAAAATGAACAGTATTGGTACTGTGAGTGTTTCGCAATTGGCCGCTGTAAATACATGGCCATGATAGGTCTTTCTTTGCACTAATAGCCTATAACGTTCCCACTGCTGGCTCGCAAGCGTCCTCTCTGTGAGATGGAGTGTTCCGTAATCCACCAAGGGCAGTGTGGAATGGTGGATCTTCATCATTGGCTTTGTTTAAATCCTGGAAGGTATAAGGTGGTTTTGTATGAAGGGCAGGAAGGGAGGTGAGGCATATTGTGTGAAGAGGCTCGACAGTGGCAATGTGTTTGGGATGGGTTGAGGATACTTACCTCTTTTGGCCAGATTATTTCTACAGCGATATTCTATAATGATTCTACGTATGGCCTGACCAAGATTACGTTTGGACTTTAAAAGAGACTGTGACCTCTGAGTTTGCTTCGGTCTTTCTTTTCAGAGTAGGTAGTCAGATAGGAAACACCGAACTCATTTAGTTTAAAAAAAATTGGTACGTTCAAAAGTGTTTTTTTGAACCAATTTACAGAAATAAATATGATTTACAGCGATGACTCAAAGTCAAAAAATAGCCCTAAGCAACGAAAAGCCTTTACAAAACTCTCATCGGCTACAAGTTGAATTCCCCGTAAATATGTTCGCAAAGTTTTTCTTATTTCATGAGCTCGCTCTGTCAATTTCAGTAGCGTTATGACAGCGGTTGATAAAGTTTATGACAATGTCTTTGTATGAGAAGCCGTTTAATTTAATAAAGGTAAGAACAAAACAAGCATTCTGTTAATTCGTATAATTATGTTTGTGCTATAATTTCAACTTTTACTGCTTAACGGTGACAGCTGGAGGTTTTGCATACTTTTATAGTGAGAATTTATTTTATGAATTTGTTTGAATGACGTGTGTGGCGGAGGAATGAAGAAAATGTCGCGAGGAAAGTTTTGAGTATAGATAGCTATACGAGTGGGGAAGACCAAAGAAATGATGGATGGCCTGTGTGAGAGACGATGTTGAACTGAATGGTGCTGATCCATACGTCATGTTCGTGAACGGGCGCCGTCAGTTGGGACTGGTCATCTCTTAGCTGCCGCGGCTTATTTTAATTCCTGATTTGTTTATACCTTTTTTATTACGGACGCTTTCAACGTGCACGTCTTTCTACATCGTTCTCACATGTATCATTTCAACATGAATGATGTAACCACTTTTTTGCAACAACATTTCGATTTAAAAGTGTGTTCATGGAGTTTCTTGCCCGTTCTTCTCCATAGGTACCTACTACGCTTTGGAATGGGCAACCAGCTTCATCTTTCTGACTGACCGACCCCTTGACAATTCAAACGTGCCTGTAATAGGTTTATTCGAAATAAATGCTTTGAGTTCGAGTTTGATATGGTTAAAAATGAGTAAAGTATTGAAGAAAAAGACATATTGCGCCGACCGCAAATCAATTTGGAATAAGGACAGGAGTCTAATGAAATGATAATAATGAATTTGTTCTCAAATCCCCATCCTAGACTGTATAACGGCCTGTTACTGCCGACTACAAATTCAAATTAATTTATATGCCAGAATGCAGGTTTACAACGAATGATCTTAAAACTATAATGGCTTCTTTACATTCTACCATTACGTATTTTTGTGCAAATGTTTAATTTAATAAAATAACAAAAAGACAGCAACAACAAATAAGTGCTCCTGCATTAGGATTTTAAAGGAACAAATTAATTAATTGATATCAAAGTTATACACAAGTCAGTTAGTTCCAAGAGATAAGTATAAGTAGTTTAATATAATGTCAGATTTAAAATTGAATAAATAATTATAAAGTGTAATTGATAATGTCATAACTATTATAATAATAATTATAATAATACATTTATTTATTCAGATAACTTTGATCCATACATGAGACATACAACTAGTACTAAATAGTAAGCATTGACTTGGTCCGCTGCACTAACATCCATGTCAGGAGACAATCGTGCCTAGCAGCAATGGCACTCAAGATGCTGTGGCGACTTCCACGCTACCGGCTAATGAATGACGCGGTCTTTTTGCGCCATAAAGCTGCAAAGCCATCTGTGTGTGCATCAGCAAACATTGCTGATGCGCTACAGAAAGTGGAAGCCGCAACAGCGCCCTGAACGCATTATTAAATTGGACATTAAAATTCAAATTATAATGTCAAAGTGTTGACTTAGTAAAATTTGAACATTAATGAATTATTAAAGGGTATTAATATACCAATTTATACATGTCAGTTTCCTCCTACGCAACAGGAGCGAATAGGTAGGTATTCCTTCTCAGGGGTAGTCAAATATAATATATTTAAATCAAAGAAAATAGTTACAAGTTCTGAGTTGAGTACCCGGTCCTCACATGTTCTGACAAAGATTATGTCTGGACTTTAAAAGAGACTGACCTCTGAGTTTTTTTTAGTTTTTTTTTTTTCACCGAGTAGTCAGATAAGAAGCACCGAAAGTGTAACGTAAAAGAGTTATTACAAACCTACTTACAGAAATAAACCCATTCATCATTAAAACATGACGTGTAAAAGTGACTCCGTTATCCTACATATTTACAGAATAGATAATTTCATTTCATTCGTAGCACAATCATAAGCATAATCAGCCTGTAATGTTCCCACTGCTGGGACACAGGCCTCCTCTCGGTGAGAGGGAGTGGGTCGTAATCCACCACGCGGGCCCAGTGCGGGTTAGTAGATGACACATGTCGTCGAATTTTTTAATTCTTGTACATGCCGGTTTCCTCACGATGTTTTCCTTCACCGTTTTGAGAGCAGTGCTGATGAAATAATTTACACAAAGTAAAGCGCCTGTCTGGGTTCGAACTTACGACCTGCAACTCGTAAGTCGGGACCGCTACCTCTGGGCCACCACTGCTCATTTTCCATTCATTCGTATTTATTCTAAATTCAGATTTTCTCAGAAAGTTTCCCATGACCATTATGCCCGTTTTGCACTAAAATCTAACAGTGCAGTTTTATTTAAAGGCACTAACTAAATTTAGGTGTCATCTAGTAATAGTGGAAGCGAGCATCAGCCAGTGATATCATAGACTAATATATATAAACTGAGAAGTGATATCTTAGAAAAGGTTTCAATATTATGACATTGAAAAAGTGAAGTTCAAATTGTCAAAGTTGTGTTTTTAAGTACTTACAGTAAAATAATTTAAAACATATTTACCTGACAGGCAGCTCTTTCCGCAGAAAGATGAAAGATTTACTTTCGCACGCATTTAAACCTGAAACAATAAAAAAAAAACAATTACTTATTATATTAGTCTGAACAAACTAACGTCACGTTCTAAACGTACTGGCTTCTATCTTATCATCTGTCATCGGTTAAATCCCAATCTAAATTAGCAAACGTACCTACAAACATTTACTTTATTTTAGCAATATTAAATTGTTTGATAAAATTACCTACATAATATACAAAGGAAAACAGCATATGTATCGTTCAAAGTGAGAGTGAACAGGCTTCTTCTGGGTAAGCTCAATCCGTCGTCGACTCTGTCTCTGTCACCACTGACCTAGACTAGTCAAGAGCAAACCCATTTTAAATAAAAATAAAATAAATAATAACACACTTTCAATCACAAACTGATGGTTTTGAAGGAAATTCCTAAAACATTGCTTCATAGGTTTGAAAACTCGTCTGCGGACTTTAAACGTAGCTGAACTGTCAAAATGAATGCCATTGCGATCAATTTCCATTATATGAGTTAGGCAATTACCCCGCAGTTCGATGATATTCATTGCGAATGCGACGATGTCAAAATGAAAGTGATAGCAACTGTCAATTTGGCCAATTATTATTTGAAAGCAATTCTTCCTGTTCCAAGTAAATAGTCAAGAATGAGACAATAAAATCATTATCCGTATAAAAACGACTGCAGGCAATTTACAATGTATATTTTATATAAAGACATGAAAGAAAGAAAGAGAATACGATTATTTGCGGTAAACATGACTCGAATCGCGACATAAAAATCAGCTGATCCCTACATTTTGACGAGTTCTGCAAACATAAATGTAGGAAACAGCTGATTTTTTTTCGCGATTTCATATTTGATCCCATAGTAAAAGTTGTTCATAATTATGAGTTCAATGACCGCTTTAGTTCTAAATGTTTATATAAAAATAATATATATAAAAGTGTAACATTCCGAGCAATGAATCATGCGCCGACAGCGTTTAATAAATCAGTGCGCGCAGCTGTCAAACTCATAAGTCATAACACTATAGGTTTGACCTTCGATCAATAATAGAAGGGTTTCACGTTTTGACATACTGATTACCTACGTAATAAATACCATGGCGCATTAGGCAATGAATGTTATGATGGAATTATATCAAAAACAAAAAGATAATGTAGGCATATTGGGTGATTGTGTAGGTATGGTTTCACAATCGGATAAACCCGCTCCTTGTATCATTAATATAACGGATAATAAACAAAAGACTTCGTCACTACTTATCTTTATTATGTAATGACTTAAAACAAACAAGTACTGAAACACAGCTTCAGAAAGTTCAATGACATACGAGTACATGCACAAACTCACGCCTTTTTCCCATGGGGGTAGGCAAAGACTACAGAACGCCACCTGCTAATTGCTATAATCCTTACATACTCATTTTGTTTCGTTTACGTTCATACATCTAGTCATACACTCACGCCGGTTGCGAGTACTACGCATCTGCAGTGAGATTCTAGAACAATCTCACCGTGATAACTTTGGTGAAGTGAGCTTGAAGCGATTTGTCGACAGTGTTAATCCCTAGCATCAGGTGGATTGATGGACCACACTCACTTCACCTAAGTTATCACGGTGAGATTGTTACAGAATCGACCGGCTGATCTTTCTTAAGACCATCACCAAAAGGTTCAATGACTTTCGACACTTTAATTACATAGATTATGTAATATTTACATACCTTCTCTTGGGAGGTCAAATCGTTACGCTTGAATAATTAAAAACGTCTGTACTAATGTAAAGACACTTGCAGCTTGCCTGTACAATACTTGCATGATAGAAAATGAGCTTTAGGAATTAAAACAATGACGGCAAAGAAGCTAAGCCATCAGAAATACAATCAATCTGATTAATTATAAGGACTGCTTAAAGAGTTCTCATCTTATCATGTTTGTCGGGCCATCATGGCCAGAGATCGCAACTCTAATCATGTTTGCGGGGCCAATGTGGTCAGAGATCGCAGATCTAATCATGTTTGCCGGGCCATCATGGCCAGAGATCGCAGATCTAATCATGTTTGCGGGGCCAATGTGGTCAGAGATCGCAGATCTAATCATGTTTGCGGGGCCAACAAGGCCAGAGATCGCAGATCTAATCATGTTTGCGGGGCCAATGTGGTCAGAGATCGCAGATCTAATTATGGTTGCGGGGCCAACATGGTCAGAGATCGCAGATCTAATCATGTTTTCGGGGTCAACATGGCCAGAGATCGCAGATCTAATTATGTTTGCGGGGTCAACATGGCCAGAGATCGCAGATCTAATCATGTTTGCGGGGCCAACATGGCCAGAGATCGCAGATCTAATCATGTTTGCGGGGCCAATGTGGTCAGAGATCGCAAATCTAATTATGGTTGCGGGGCCAACATGGTCAGAGATCGCAAATCTAATCATGTTTTCGGGGTCAACATGGCCAGAGATCGCAGATCTAATTATGTTTGCGGGGCCAACATGGTCAGAGATCGCAGATCTAATCATATTTGCCGGGCCATCATGGCCAGAGGTCACAGATCTAATTATGTTTGCGGGGCGAACACGGTCAGAGATCGCTAATCTAATAATGTTTGCCGTGTCATCATGGCCTGAGATCGCAGATCTAAACATGTTTGCGGGGCCATCATGGCCAGAGTTCGCACGAAATAGAGTGGTATGGCAGTGGGATACAATAGAGGCTAAAAATATCTAAGCTATTCTGATGATATGCTACTTAACATCTACTCCAATTGAATAACCTTTTCATGTCTGAAAGTGGTCTGAAAATTCTAATGACAGGCAAATGTCACATGAAATTAGGCAGAAAATGGAACCTCGTTTTGTGGGTGAAACGTGTGGGCGGAACGTGAAACTCAATTTAACTAATAGAACGGAGAACCTCATTCCACAGACCTTTATTCCCGATAAATGATGATTATCTACAAAAGCTTCGAATTGCCTATTTCACCCTACAGTGCCTTAACATTTTCTGAGCCGTCGAATCGGAAAGTTGTTCACAGTAGTGTTAAAAGTCTGCAAAAAGCAGATAGTAGTAATTCTTCTCCCTACTTCAATTTAGAGCAGTCTGGATGAACTAGAAACTGCACACGCTTTCAATCACAATCAGAGAGAGGGTTTTGAATATTTGGATATTCCTAATCCATGGCTTCATAGGCTTGAAAAATTTGTCTACTCAACAAAGTGAATAACGCAATGTAAGGTTGAACTGTCAAAATGAAAGACACTGCGATCAATTGCCAGGAGGGCCACAAAGCACAAAGCCGTCCCAGCGGCCGCTTTTAGAAGCGACATTGTCAACATTTTCCATACAAACCAAACATGATTGTCACCGTTTACTCTCACTATGACACAAATGACGTAAGTATAGAAACTGATGGCTTTGAGTGGCAGTACGTGACAGAAGTTGTGCGCTCAATGCGCTTGAGAAGCCACGAATTTGATTAGTACGTCCGTCTCTAGACGCAAACGCTGCTGGCACGGCGATTCCGTGCTTTTTGAGAAGGGTTTTTTTTTAAATATGCTTATTGCAGTTGGCTCCGGAAACCTATACTGCGTAACCTGGCGTCGGCGGGGCCAGAAGGGCCTCTCGCCTTGTAAGAAAATTTTAATTGCCTACTAAATTAAAGTAGAAAAAACTAAGTTCGCATCTTTCCCGCGTCCCCCACCCACTTAACTATACCTTCCCAATTAGTTCAGTAAGTGTCAGTGTGCCACGCGTTGTCCTTGTGGTCGGTTGTCATCTGTGTATTAAGTTATAGCACGCAATATGTGCCTTGTGCCATTTAAGTCAAGAAAAATTACAAACTTTTGCATGAAATGCAAAAGAGCCACATGTACGGCGCACTACATAAATATTATATTTGTTCGGACAGGATACAGTAAGAAAATATGTACTAAGTATAAATTTGTATTATTATGTGATTTCTTATAGGCAAATAATGCAACCGTAACTTCTAAAATAATTAAAGTTTATGATTATTCAATTTCTTCTGTTTTATTTACACGCCGTTTTTTTTTACGAATGTTTAGTAACGTCACCTGCCGGATAGTTTAGTAATCTAGGGTAAACAAGGTTGTGAAGATAAGACGGCAGTCTTCGTCTTCCCTACAAACCTTCCAGTTAATAAAATTCTTAAATTCAGTCATTCATTCATTCACTCACTCACTGACTGCACTGCCTAAACCACTGGTTCTAGAAACATGCCATTGTTCACAAGTTACTTATATAACGAAGGTTAGCATTAAGGAAGGAAAATTTCAAATGCACCCCCTAAAGGGGTTAACCATGGTGGGCTGGCCATGTTTGTCGAAGAACCGATGGTCGATGGAGCAGACGAGTCCTGGAGTGGAGACCGCGTATCGGCAAGCGTAGCGTGGGACGCCCGCTAGCTAGATGGACCGACGACCTCAAGAAAGTGACTGGGATAGGAAGGCGGAGGACAGGGTGTTGTGGCGCAGTCTGGGAGAGGCCTATGTTTAGCAATGGACTGCGATAGGCTGAGTTGATTGATTGAAAGGGGTTAAATAGGGTATGGAGGTTCCGTCATTTTTGCCGATGGGTATGACATTGGGCACACGGCTTGTAAATCTAGCCGACTCGCGACTGCTTGACATTTCAGAGTTAGAACTACATGGAAGGTAATTTAGACACGAGCGCAGCATAGTTAAAATATCGTTTATAAATTAAATATTGTTTGATTGTTATCCTCATTACTAAATCGCTTAAATCGTTAAATAAAATGACTCATGATTAAAAGTAGGTAAGTCAAACCGCTACACAGGCTGAACGTGATTTTAAAATGATTTCTATTATCCGTGGTCAGATAACTAGGTTTGAAAACCAGTTGTTGTTGACCACCGATTTGGTTGCGAAGTAAAACTGCGGGGTAATGTCTTTCATTTTGACAACTCAATAACATTCATTGCGCTAGTTACGCTGTCGAGCTGATGAATTTTTCCAACATATGAAGCAATGGAATAGGAATTTCTTTCAAAATCCTTTGGATCATGAAAGAAAGAGTGTTACGCAATGGGGTCCTGATTAAACTAAGAACAATCTTGGACTTTTGGAATACACTCTTAACACGTAACGCATTAATTAATCAGAATAGCTTTCATTTCATCATTAATTTCATTCATCTTATTGCAATTCAACTGAAGGGTCTTGCCATCATCAACAAGAAACGCAGCCAGAAGACCGCTAAGAAGTTCCTGGCGAGGCAACCCCTCTCAACCTTTCAAAGGTCGAGGGTGGTTTGGAGCAGCAATTCAATACTGGACGTTTGTTAGCGTCTGTGGCCAGTCGTCCTGGCCAGTGTGGCCGTGCGGATGGCTACATCCTGGAAGGCAAGGAGCTTGAGTTCTACTTAAGAAAGATCAAATCCAAGAGGGCGAAGTGAGAAGTGTGATGTAGAAATATCATTCTCCTGCCCTTATCCAAATATATTTCAGTCGTCATGTCGGTAGTCACCTCCTTTCTAACCACATCATCTTTCACACAGTCCATCCATCGTTTCTTTAGTCTTCCCCTACTCTTATCGCCACCCACATTTGTACTCAAAACTTTCCTCACGATATTTTCCTCAGTCCTCCGCATCACATGGGCATACCATGACAAGCGATGTCCACACAACTTTTCAGTTACCAGTGCCGCTTTCAGACTTCTTCTTATGTAAGTACTCATTTCTAATTCTATCCATTCGCGTAATATTTTTTACAGCAGGCACTTCAAAAAGGAGAACATTCTAGACAAATTCAGCTAACAACAAAACCAATTCTAAATGCATTATCATTAGCTTCTCTATAGATAATGTTCTCTACAATCAACAATTTATTTACATTTCCCAACAATTTAGAGGTCAGCTCCCTGTCTAACGGGATGCAGCTGAATACCATTATTTTACATGGAGCGACAGTCTATCTGACCTCCACAACCCAGTTACTTGGAACACGATACCCCTTGGTAAGACTAGTTGTCAGACTTTCGCGCTTCTAACTACCCGTAACGGCTGTCAAAAATCTACGAATGACAGCCGGGACCAAAGGTTTAAGGAGCCCCTCTCTATGCAATTTCAATCAGGCTAAACCACCCAACTAACTTTATATTGTCTTGAACTTAGTTCTAGAACTTCGCACAGGCAAACAAGTACTTATCTTTAAATAACACAATCGGTACTTAAAGTCCTGCTCACGTTCTAACTGCATACGGGAGTGAAGCTATCTATAAATAGGTGTTTGTGCAGACAGTCTATACTGACTGTAAATGGCCTAAATTTGCAGCTCAAGTGCAATTCAGATTTTATCTAGCCGTTTTGAAAAGCGCCAGTAGTGGGCAATGGCAGACGGCAGTCCTTGTGGCAATGCTTTGATTATGACTGACCGAAATTATCTATCTTTTAATCGTATTTTTAACAGTCTTCAAAAAAGGAGGAGCCATCGAATACTCGAAGACGCCTGAACAGATTTAAATTCTTTTTTTGGTTCGAATTTGAAAAAAAAAGGAAAGGCGGTCTCATTTAAATTATATCGAAATCAATGGAGCGGTTAAAAAAAAATCAACAATAAATTATTTTTAAATAAAAAAAGCCGCCTACAAACGGACGTGGACGTGTAAGACGATCGTTTTCGAATTGGTGTGGGATAGGCACCATAGCCAAAAAGTGAAAAATAATAATGTTTTTTTTTTTTGTATAAAAGTTTTTTATTTTTCACTTTTTTTTCTAGCCAATCAAGCCCAGATTTATTGAGTTCAGAAAGTGCTTTTTAGTAACTATCAAGTTAGTATGCTTTGATAGTATTTCTGTTTTATTTCTGCTTGATCTCGTCGTCAAGCCAACGAATCATTTCATTTAGTACATACCATTCAAAGCGATTGCAAGGGGTATCGCATTACCCAGTAACTGGGTTGTGGAGGTCTGATAGGCAGTCGCTCCATGTAAAATACTGGTATTCAGCTGCATCCGGACAGCATATTGGGAAAACGCTAGACCGATGGGCATTGAGATCAATTGCAATGCAATATCGCTTACGGAAAGGAAATAAAGCCAAAATTGTTACATGACCAGCCAAAAAAGGATTGATGTTTTTACTTTTTCGCTCCCAACTTGGTTCAGTTGTTTTTGCGTTAGTAAAACCGGTTAGTGATTTACGACTTACGAGTAACCCACATATACAAACCAGCTGCTACTTGCGTATAAATACATTAACCCGCGGCCTCAAGGTGATCAGGTGGCCACAGTAACGATAATGATGTTAATTTGTTATGCAATCGATGCAATGATGATATGAGCAGTGATGTCAGATGGGGGTTTTTTGTAGTTATGGGAGGACCATTGGGGGACAATAGTTTTGGGGGGATATTTTGTGGGAAAATGCTGGGTTTTGAGGGATTTGGGGGATTTTTATTACAACTGTAATCCGGGAAAAGCCGCGGCTAGCCGTGATGGATAAATTTGTAGTTTCAAAAGACATTTTGCGCAGCGTTATAAATTACGTTTTTACAGCTTCCGGCTATTTCTAATTTATGATTTTGATCCACGGTACACGTATTACCAGCTCAAGATATTAAAATCTTCAGGAATCCAATTAAATAAATAAATATTCTGAAAGCTTTAACAAAAATACACCGCTTCCAGCTATTGCTGAAATAGTATAGAATTGCATTTCATTAATAAATTAATATTTTGCCCTTTGTGGGGGATTTTTTCTTCATCACCAGAACTTTGAGGAGATTTCGGGGAATGTTTGGGGAGAAAGCGAAACGGTCATCTGGCAACACCGGACATGAGGCGGTCATTCTTCTTCTCCGTCGCGTCAATGGTACGACAGTGTATAACATTTTGTTGGCCCAAAACTTCCGCACGTCCACGACATTGTCGGTGGCAGCGCAGAGGTTGATATGGTTGCATTTTTGGGGCACAGTGGACAGGACATACAGGGCAGGAGACCATTGATATTTTAACTTGTATATGAAAATAATGTGACCTAAGGTACAAGTCCGTAGCCGACTGCAGGCAGCAGCAGCAGGCGACGTGTCACCGCGACACTACTGGTGTCTACGTATTTCTATGAAACTGACGTGTCTCTAGCTACGGAAGGCATTTCATAGAAATACATAGTCAAAATCAAAGTCAAAGCATTTATTTCAAATAGGCACATAAAAGGCACTTTTGAACGTCAACATTGAAAACAGTAGTGTCGCGGCGACACGTCGCCTGCTGCTGTTGCCTGCAGTCGGCTACGGACTTGTACCTTTATTTTAACTTGTAGCGGTATCTACATCGCCACATGTGAGCTTCGCGTCATACTGACGTCACGCAAATCCTACATCGCGCAAGCAGAGTTTACCGCGCGACTAGCATATACAACTTCCCGACATCAATCATCGGGCAGTTGCCCACCAGACACGACACCCGTCTGGCCGGAGGATCCTCCCTTTTCTATGGAGGTATGAGTGAACTTTACACCCTACCCAACCACCCAACTGTTCCTAGTACCTCTATAACTTAGCCGTCAGTGCTGTCACCAATGAGATCAGTGTTAAATGACCTCAGCAAAACTCCAGTACGATTAGATAAAAGATTTTGTTTTATTACAACATAACATCACGCCTGGATTCCTCGAAGGGTTGGGCAGAGGTGTGCGAAACTCCCACTACTTAGTAACGCGTCCACCCAGAACAGTTAATTACGGAAAAAGAAATATTGAATATGAGGGTGTTAACTTATACAATAAAATACCGATGGACATAAAAGAACAGAAAAGTACGTCTGCATTTAAAAAACAATTAAAATCATACATTATGAATAAATAAAATAAAAAAAAATATATATATATATTGTGTATTATTAAAAAAAAATATATACCTATGTGTAAAGTATAAACATTGCATGAAAAAACTCAAAACTGATGAAATGATATAAAAATATCCAATTGGTCAGTACGCTGCCTTTTGTGCCACATCTAGTATGTTGTAACTTTTACTTTTGTATCCGTGTTTGCTCGGTTGATGTTTCGTTGTAATATGTGTATCGCCTACCCGCAAAAAAAAAAAAAAGTTTTTTATTTTATCTCTGTACGCTAGTAACCTAAACATTAATTGTAAATCTTGTTTCTCAGTAAGTGAATTATTGTTCATTCTTATGAGGAAATAAAGTTCTTAAACCATAGGTGTGCTGTAGGCTGCGAGCCTATAGCCATCAACCGGGCACAAATCCAGAATCCGGGCTGCTACTGAAAAATTCTAGATGGAAAAACCCAATAACTCTTACCCGACCCGGGAAACGAACTTAGGACCTCATGCTCAGCAGTAGCGCTTTTGACCGCTAGACCAACGAGGCAGTACCAATTTTATTATAACTGGGTAATAATTGTCTAATTATATTGTGCAGTCAGTAAGTAGATAGGTACACAGCAGCCGGTCAAGTTACCAGGTTTAAGGTTTAAGGTTTTCATATGGAGGGTAGAAGTAAGGAGAACTATCTCTGTGTATGAAAAGTAGTTACAGCAACCACCGGATACATTTTAAAAGTAATCATTTTAGGTTATGTTTACAAAATAGTGTTGGACTACGTTAATTGTTGAGGTATAGTACTGGACTGTCACTCTCTGGTCACAAAAAAATATTAAATGTTCTAACTCGACGTACTTCAATCCGTTAATTTTCTAAGCTACATTCATACCACACCATTTGCCTACGCTAGCGCCAATTTGGAGGGTTTTTTGAACTAAGTATTATTTACTGTTTATGCTGGACACTTTCTCAACTTTCACCCCATATGATATAGTTCTCCTTACCTCTACCCTCTATAGGTTTTCAACATTTTAAGGTTTAAATTCATTTTCATCAGAACTGTCATTTTCAGAGATCATTAATCATCAGAAATTTGACAGTTTCGTATAACATGATGTGCTGGCGACCGTAACTATGCATAACACAAAAACCACCAGACCGCATCGTGGTCAAAATTACGGACGTCATCAAAAAATTTGAGGTTATTCAATTATTGTTATGTACTTAATTGATTTGTCCTCAAAGCGTTCTGGGAAATACAACATGCATGACATTTATATTTCCTTTATTTATATAGCAAGCGCAACACTCTGTCCTTTGAGTTAGTAACACAATTTCAATAATTTGCCAATCGTGACTTGTGGCCAATTTGAGCCAATAAAGTGACGCTAAAGGGGGCGTGGCATAGTGACGAAAAAACTCATTAATTTATGGTCATCATCTGCCTGGCCTTTTCCCAACTATCTCTGTGCATGGCCTGTACGTACAGCGAACTGGCCGACTTGAGTGACACAGTTTTTTGTGAGCGTGAATCCGTCCGACTGTCTGAATTTGTCCATGGATTCAACGAAAAAAAAACAAAGCGTTTTGTTATAAAATCGACAAGCAATCGTAATACAACCAAATCTGTGACATATTTTAATTTGTAGGTCAACATTATCTCCATAACAATACGACAGCTGATAAATAATGGATAATGAATGTATTTGAATTGTAAACAATCAGAATATAAAACATTTTACGTGTAACTTCAACAAGTATTTTATGAGGAGCAGAATGATAAGTTGGAATATTTACATTTTGCTACTAGCTTCTAACCCCCGACCCACCACATCGTATCGCCTGCACGCTCTATTATTTCGTTTTCGCGTAGCGTTCTTTCTCTTTTTTCTTTTTGCTCTGCTCCTAAGGGTTGTAGCGTGATGTTAAATAGCCTGCTCAATAATTCGGCTATCAAAATATGCACAAAGACTTGTAAGTACAGCCTTATTATTATTATATTAGTATAGATTCAAACAAAACTAAAAAAATATATATCTTCTATCAACAGGTTAAAACCATGGCAACCATTTTAATCCGAATTCCATTAATTTCAACTTCATTCCCGTTTTCATCGTACGTACTATATTTTTACTATCCCGTTTGTCAAAACATTCTGCAAATTCTCGAAATGTTTCCGTTCTTTTCTAACACTACTTATTCACACAACAAATAATGTCTGTCTCTTTCTGGCAACCGAACTTATCAGACAACGCACCTTGTACCGGCAGTTTATAAACAAAACGTGTCCTTCAAATGTAGAAGCAGTATGGGAATGGCGGTTCAAAGTCCACTCAGCTGTCAACAAGATAGTTTTGGCGCGAATTGGAAACCTGGCACGGTACAAAGTTTTTTTAGAATACTGTGTTTTGGCGGATATAAATAGCCGTAAATCTAACGTTACATAGATGAAAATATTGCGTTATTTTAATCACCTATCTTGAGTCACACTAACAATATATTGCCCCAAAGTAATTTTAATTACGGCAAAACAATCTGGGATCCTAGAGGTAAAGAGTAAGATCAGTCTGGAATAACTAAACTAAAAAGGGACAAGAAAAAATATAGGTACGGTTTGGGAGCAAAAATCGTGATAAAATCATAGAGGCCGTGCTCGCCCCGTAGGAGCCGACGCGACGTATGGGCTTCAAGAAAGAATAAATGTGCCGACGGATGGGCTTCGATAAACAATAAATGTGAGCCGTTCATTTTCCCTCCTAATTCTGAGTTGCAGGTCAGAATTTACAGGTGTGCAATAATTATCTTTAGAGATTACAACCACAAGCAAAAAACCTACAAAATTATAAATTTTCGTCACACAAAATAAACAAACGAGTCAACATGTTATTTTCAACGACGACTCGGTTAATTCCCCTAAATTTACTAATTCTAGTAATCGTTGCAATAATTATTGTTAATTGCCGTGTTTTCCCAGACAACGCAACGACCGCTATTGTTAAAAATTTCTAGAATATAATTCTGAAGCATTCTTTATACTTTGGGATGTTGCCGTGCACAGCCATGCATTGTAGCAAGGTGTTAATTCCGGTTGTCACGTAATGCTTAAGGGGACTACATGACCTAAACGCAAGTTTATAATGCCTAAAAGTATACTATGATCCACTGTAGTAAACAAAATCAGAAAAATGATATTCTTCAGGACATAATGGTAGTTAGATAGTGTGTTGAAAACATAATACAACTAATTTGATAGGATAGAAAAAAGTCACGAAGATACCTCTAAAATTTTCTTTTAACGATTAAAAACCATACCAGTATACATGCAATCATTCTATTTTTTTTTCAGATTGTTTGTCAAGCAACATATTAACGTGATAGTGTTTTCATTTTTTAGTCCAAACAATAGTATTTTTGTAAACAGAGTTTTTTTTTGCGATAAATTGCTTTGTGTCATCATCACGCTTCTCTTTCTTTTCTATGCAGTCTGACAGTGAACGCGCTTTAGCCCCTTAATATCAAATACTTGTGAAAATGACAGATTTTCATGACAGCCATTACAAAAATGACGGAACCGCTCTTCAAGGAAACCGTAGTTTTAGTCTGGAAGTCAATTCTAGCGTAATCTAATTACACATGCTTCTGATAAATGATTTATTTCTGTAAGTAGGTTTGTACAACTTTTACACGTCAATCATATTTTAAACACTAGTGAGGTCCGCGTTTCCTATCTTACTACTCTGAGAAGAAAGGCCGAAACAAACTCATAGGTCACAGTCTCTTTTAAAGTCCAGACATAATCTTGGTCAGGTCACGAGAGGACCATGTACATTGGTATCTGAAATGGTCTTCTGAGGAAAGAACCACGCAGATTAAGTGGACCTGTACAAGCAGTGCAGGCATTTGTCAGTAACCGTGCAGCTCAACTCAGAACTTAAAGAGCTCAACGATTCGACGAACAATTCCAAAGAAAGGACATTTGGGTAGGCTGCATAAACGCTAGGATAGCTCAGTAGACGATGTAAAGTGTACTAGAAATTAAATAACATTTAGTACGGACCAATTGGTTGTCATGTAGTAAATATCATGCTCGAATAATTTGCTGAACGTTATGCCAATAGTCTAACGAGGGTCGGTTGGCGATATGCCGACGACGTAACACTAAGCCCACATTCGCACGGACGTAAAAATATCGCGGCGGCATTTTAATGCACACTGGATTTTCCACACTCTGCTTAGCGCCGAGAGTTGAAAATCCAACAGTGTGTGTTTTCGGCGCGCTGGGATACACTGTTAGATTCTCAACACTCGGCTCAACACCGAGAGTTGAAAATAGAGTGCGCGATAAAATCCCGCCGCTATATGTTTACGTCCGTGCGAACGTGGGGTTACTGTTTTGGGATTTCCGCAATGACCCAGATGTGGAATCTGCGTTAGTTTCAAGAACAAGGTTGATTAAAACCATGCGGAACCGCTTTTAGTGAACACACCCGATTTCTGAATTGAGGAGTTGGTGTTCGGAACTTGTTAAACTCCGATTTAACCTTGCTTAAGGTAAAAGCCCGCGAAATTCGCAATTTCTCACGTTATATTGTAATTTTTTTTTTTTTTTGTGGGCTACGCTGTAGAAATCACCTTAAGTAATGCTAAAGTACCTGGTAAGTACCAACCAGCGTAGTAGCCACTCCCTCTCACCGAGAGGAGGCCTTTGTCCCAGCCCAGCCCAGCAGTGGGAACATTATAGGCTGTTTATGCTTAATGCTAGAGTTTGACAAGTTCTCAACTTTAAATGGAAACTCCGCCAGTTGTCGAGAGGCGCTCGTTCTCTTCGTTTTGTTCCTTGAGCGCAGCGCGGAGACCTCATCTGGGTGTTTTGTTACCTTTGATACAGCATAAACACAAAAGCGCAACGAACGCACCACAACACAACATACCCCGTGTGCGAAGAAGCTCCTTAGAAGAGCTCTTTTCTGCGTTCTAGACATCGAGGTCAAGATCAGGCTAGGTCGTTGACTGATAGGGCAAGGCATCGCAAATTCGCAATACACAACAAGGTCGATTAAAAATAGAGTTAGAAACGGAATCTGTGCTGTGGTTGTGTCTCGCATAGGGTCACAGCATTATGCTGAGCGATGACTGTTTTGCGTGAATGTGACGCACGTTTGCACCAACTTGTTAATTTTTGTGTTTTTGTTTGCGTCATGTTGTACCGCAAATAAACGTATTTTATTTGCAGCTGTCATTTGCATTACCGCTACTACACGTCTTAAGGCAACAGGCGCGACGCGACTCTAGTAGAACAATTTCTATGAAAAATTCTTGGAAATTATTCTACAAGAGTCGCGTCGCGCCTTTTTGGAAAAGAAAAGATGGCCGAATCTGAACAAAGCCAGCCGGGGCACAATAACGGCCTAAGTACAGAGTATTAATCATTGTGTTTACTCTAGTCGTTCAGGCCGACAAAAAATTCCTAGACTTCGACGCGCGGAAAGTTTAGCTATAATAAATTAGACTATAATGGTTTGTTGAATTTTGTTTTGTGTTAAAATATGGCGCGTGCCTGAACGATGTGGAATTTTTGAATCTTAGATCCCTGATGTTACTTTTAGCCTGGATCATCCCAAATCTGGCAAAGACCCCCCCATGACCATTGGATGGAACTGACTTTAGCCCTGAATTCTAGAGACAATCAATAAATCATAAATGAAACGTGGAATAAGTTCTTAAAACGTGTAGCTGTAGACTAGATTTTTCGAAAATCTGACAACGTATTGGGGTTTGACACCAGCGAAGTATTTGATAAATTGATGATTTAATAACTGTGGTGTCCCGGTCAGTAATCCAGAGATTCGCTGGTATGTCGCAGTATGTTACTGACATATCTTGCAGAGTAAGCAAGCTGAAGTGACAGTGGGCCGGCCATGTTTGTCGAAGGCCGGTGGAGCAGACGGAGTCCAGAGGTGGGAGCACGGCCTCTATGATAGGCTTGAGTCACGCATTTTATCACGGTTTTTGCTCCCAAACTGTGATAAAAATATGTGACTCAAGCTTGCCACAGTAGGCCATGCTCGCCCCGCTGGAGTGGAGACCGCGTATCGGAAAGTGTAGTGTGAGACGCCACAATGACAGTGAGCTAGATGTACCGAAGTCCTTAAAAGGGTAGTTGGGACAAACTGGATGCGAAAAGCGGAAGACAGGGTGTTGGTGGGGCAGGCTGGAAGAGGCCTATGTCCAGCAGAGTGGACTGCGGTAGGCTGAGTTGAGGATGTTACATTGAGGGAAACTGACAAGCGCTTTCCACATCAAACAACGAAGATGATAAGTTTTCTTCCTAACAGATGATTCGTGTAATGGATTATCTATCTACAGACTAAAAATATTGGCACGGGCACCGGTATAGCACCGGGGACGACTCAGTTGGACTTTGAGCCTTTAAAACGCACACGAGTATTTCAAAATTAGATTGAATTACAATTATTTTTTATAAATAGGAAGAAATAAATAGAGTCATCATCTGCCTAGCCCTATTCCAACTACTATGTTGCAACTACCAGCCGCAGCGCGCAGGCGAGTCGCTTTTCGATTTGCATACTGTTGCCGGGTCTGTGTTCCGTCCACGTCTCACGTCAATAAGTTACCTTTAGAAAAAAGAAAACTGGAATCCGGTCTAGTCTAGAAAGACCGCAAAACGTACATTTTCGTACGTCACGAATAGTCACGATCAAAGTACATTTTTATTTAGCGTAAGCGTACGTAATCTTTTGATATAGGTACCTATCTTTATTTATCATTTCGACTTCTTGGCAATTACTACGTTCTTATGAATATATTTAGTTGAGTTGTTAACGGGAACATACTGATATCACATAAATGATCAGTATTTGAAACATTTTAAATGAATATTGAGCACGGAATTTTTCCTCTCAGTGAAAAAGTTACTTAAACGAATGCAAATAATATGTTTGTATCTGTTTTAATTTTAGCCGTTGAAAAATACTAATTTCGCTGTTACGAGTTTTCTGAACGTTCTGAACGTTCGATATAAATGCCATTGTAATTGATTACAATGTCAAAATGAATGCGATTGTACCCAATTGCAATGTTAAAGTCTCAGAACAATTACTAAAGCATAGAAGGAAGCTAAATTTAAGTAATATAGTCGTCTCTGTTTTCTTATACACTCATAACAGCATTAGAAAGAGACAGATGTAGGTTGCTCAAAATGCAAAGCGTCACAAAGCAAACGTCAATTTGGCTACCTTGGCTACCTTTATGATACTAAGTTTAAAAGCTACTTAACGTCTCAGGTTTTTGTCTATGACTTTGTTCATCGCATTTTTTCGTATAATGCTTATGGGCGCATGGGAGTTGAAGTGCTTCGTTGATTTTACGTGTTTTTGTAAAAATATTACAAAATTAATAGTGATTTAGTGTAAATCGCAAAGCTAAAAGATTAAATAATGTCCTGCATTATAGTGGGATGTAAATCACATTCATCCCGCAAAGAAAATGATGCGAAAATCATAAGCTTCCATCGGTAAGTAATCAAATATGGTCATTTTATCGGTTTTGTATTCTCACTGTAGGTTATTTTGGCATTTTTTCAAATTATTTGAGCTTAGTGTACACGGTAGTGTTTTGAAATCAATATTTTATGTAATTAAATAATTCGATTCTAGGGAAAATAGAAATTTTAAATCGGCATATAAATTTTTGCAATAGTGCTTGCAAAAATAAACTATCGATAGAATATCGATAGAACTAGCGTCATCTAAATTATTACATTATTTTTCTTTACACGTAGTTTTGGGAAGGATTAAATATTTAAGAGTGAAATAAATACCTAAATACCTACGGTCTTGCCAGCAAATCGTACGTATGAGTAATGAAATGACAGAGGTCAAAAATCCGTGTGGCTCATGGTATAATAATTTAAACTCATGTGTAGCTATGATTTTTTTTTTAATTTTCAGATTTCTCTCTGATATTGATATGAGGCCAAAATGGATCAACGCTTTTGCACGTAGGTAACTACTGGGAATGGAAAAAAACAACATCGTATCGTATTTCAGCGATGACTGCTTTATTAAAATATTGCTACCAACGTCAATTTTTGATGATTTACTCGGACATTCATTCGATAATGATGTATTGGATGAACATAGAAAGTTGGTTAAATTGATAAACAAAGAATATTTAACAATTAGAATTCATTATATCGCGAAAGAATTATCTTCTCCTGTAGAAAAAGTAAGGACATTTCTAACCAAAACTATAATTTTTAAAGGACAGTGATTTAATTTTTTTGTCACTTGTTCCGAGGCTAATCGCTCTTTAAAAATTATTTAAGCGTTTTCTTGGTAATTTCAATTAGTTAATAATTTATCCTGTGTTTTTAAATAAATAACTTAATCAGACAGAAGTGAGTTCTTTATTTCACCTTAGCATATTTTAGATTTAAAGCCAAGGAGCGATACCATAAACTAAGAAGTCGATATCGGTATTTATTTTATGCATAGCCACATCACTAGCTAATACTCTTTTGTCTATGACAGCGTACACTTCAAATGTCCTAAAGCGCCTTCTATGCTTTAGTTATTGTTCTGAGGTTAAAGTGAACGAGATTGAATGACAATGTCAAAATGAAAGCAATTACAAGTGAGTTTGAGGTCCCAAGATAATCCGGAAAAGGTTATACATGCGTGTTTGGATTAATAAGACAGTGACTATTATCAATATTAGTGATAACCTGTAACTTGACCGGTTTGACATCACGATAACCCATTTCCTGATAATTTACATAAAAACATTCTGATATAATACTTAACTTTACATTAAAAAACAGCTGATGTTGAAAGTATAGAAGACACTAGAATGTGTGTTATTCGAAAACTGTCAAAAGAATCCAGCTGTCATTTCTACTAAGACAAATATAGAAAGAAAGAAAATGCGTTTATTTGCAGTAAACATGACGCAAAAAATAACACAAACACAAAAAATATGAAAAGGTTGGGGGAAACATGCGTCACATCCACGCAAAATATGATACCATTAATGGGACAGTTCACGACCTTTTCTAATTCAGTAACCTAATTCGCTGCCCCTATTTATCTATAAAATATAATAAAGCTGAAGAGTACGCTTGTTTGTTTGAACGCAGTAATCTCTGCAGGAAATAGCGGTCGGCTAAAAAAAAAAATTTTTAAATTTGATAGCCAAATTCTCGAGGAAGATATTAGAATATAGGCTTTTTAACTTAATGATACGGCCCTTAGGAGACAAGAAAAAGGAGAAAGAACGCTACGCTAAAACGAAATATTAGCGCGGGCGGGTGATGGGATGGGATGCGACGCTGCGGGGAACTAGAAATTTCACGCGGACGAAATCTCGCGCAGGTCTCAGTTAGTCAACACAGTAGCAGATCAAGTTACTACAAACTGTCAAATTTTCTCCGTCGATTTCGAACTTAACTTTTAACATTTTAAGGTTTAAAATTATTTGGAGAAATTTGACCGTTTCGTATCACCTGATGTGCTGGCGACTGTACCTAAAACGTAAACATAACACAGGTAGTAATTTTTTGAAGTGAAATCTTCTTTAGGCGCGTTGAGCACTTTTTGGGTGAACAAAAAGCGTGAAACTCGCGTCATCGTAACCGCACACTTAAAAAAAAATGTAATGTCAAAAATATAATTTTCATTACTTAATAATTATTAATACAATTCACAAGTTACTTAGTTTTCACTTATATCGGCGGCAGTCCCCAAAGACTGCCCTGCATTTTTTTTTGTCACCCTTTCTACCCTTAAATTGTTTACAAAACGTTTCCACTGTGACGCGATCCGTCTAACGTAATTCCAACGGCGATTACCGGCGTTTGTTGACTTCAAGCCAAAATCCTCGCGACTTTCTCATCACCGATGTATCTGTGACGTCATAGACGCGTAAAGGTTGTCATTGTTACGCTGAAGGTTAGAAAAGACTATTCTTTTACATCATAATTAATCTAGATGCTTTGTTTTGGTTGCTACTGACAGCGATGTTTTTCAGGAAACTGTTAACCTAGCACCGCCACGCAGTCCACTTCAATTTCGTGGGTTTCGGTACATGTTGCGATAACAATATCTAAACTAATATTATAAAGAGAGCAGATTTTACTTGTTGTATGTTTGTTTGTTACGCTTTTACGCTGACACAACTGAACGGATTTGGATGAAACTTGGCACATTTTTTTTTAAACTAGGAATTTCTCCTGTATCGTGGGTGTGTTTACAAACATTTAAACTCACGTAAACAAACAGCCAGACCCGGAAGCAACTATCTGCAGGTCATACAAATATTTGTTCCGTGCGGGAATCGAACCCCCGACACGCAGCGCAGCAGTCAATCGCTTAACCACTGCGCCAATCGTGCCGTAATACCGTGCCATTGGTACCATGACCTGGATTAGGACATACGATATTTACTTTTATCCCGATATTCCAACGGCATCGAGATTCATGCGGATTAAACCGCGGGGCGCAGCTAGTAATAATATATACTTGGTCTAGCCAATAACCAGGTATACGTGGAACAAGACTGCCAATGATGAATGATAACTTGGTCTAGTATAATCCTGGCTTGTAAAGTCTTCCTGTCCACTTCTGCTACATGCAGTTACAAAATCGAGAACGTAAAATATCATCAAAGTAAAAAGTATGCAGAATTGCTATGGCATAATGATACAAGTTTGCGTTAAAACCGAGAGACTGGATATTAATTTCAACATGATACTGTAAAGACAGGCGACACTTGTGGTTTGTAATATCCGACAGAATATGATATTGATAGCGTAAGCCGAAACCTAGGTGTGAAGTAACGTGGTTTGACGTTTCACAGTGAAGTGCTTACTGGAAAGGAATAGGTTTCCAGTTCATTAACAGGATTATAGAGGCACGAGGAACAGGGTGTAAAGTTCACTCATACCTCCATAGAAAAGGGAGGATCCTCCGACAAGACTGGTGTCGGTTTGGTGGGCAACTGCCCAATGATTGATCTCGGGAAGTTGCTATATGCTAGTCGCGCGACGCAAGAAATACGTCACGGTAAATAACAGCGCACTTGAGACGTGAGCTCTTATTTTGTTTAGTTCGTTTGAAACACAGCCAATGTAAACACGGCCTTATTACTAGGTGCCGTGGTTGTAATTAGGTTAAAGTTATAACTGTTTTAAACTTTTTCACGCGGACAGCATTTGATTTTGTACGTGACCCGTTATCTAGTTGGTAATGTTGATCGAAGACTTACACCTACTAAAACAAGTAATAAACCTCTTTACCATAATACAAAATAACTACAAAACGTCCTATGAATATCAATATACAGTGTAAAGATCGTAAACAACACAAGGTCGAAACCATTTCCACAATAGTACCGTAGCAGATAGCTGATAATAAATAATGTTATTATAAACATTACGATTGCTGTAAATCCGCTATGTTGTTTACAATAACATCAGAATGTCATCATTGTTATCTATGGATAACAATGCCGTTTATTTAACACTTGGCCGATTTTCAACTGTTGAGGGGATCGGGCAACCTTCAGCCTTTCGCATCGTCGATTTTAACTAACGTGCATGATAGGATTAAGGGGCTCCCTCACCGGGAGGATTCGCCTGTAATGAAACAATTCAAGATTCCACTGCAATGGTCAGGGCTTTGCAAGTAGACTACGCAGGCCGTCAACTGCTGAGTAGCCTAGAAAGATTGTTCAAGTTATAATCGAACGCTCAGCGAAAATGCATAATTGCATCGAATTCAAATATGCACATTCGCTCTTTCACGAAAATGTGGGCCAGTTCACGTTCTGATTTCTTTAAGAGACACCACGTACTCAAAAAATACCATTTTACCAATAAGTTAGATATATAGTTTAACATTTTCTATCATTTCTTGTAACTAAGTGTTATAGTGATTCAATATAGCTATTTCCCTTACAATTCGAGACTTTTAACTTTTGCCATATAATTATGCCATGTCCTATCAATACGAGAAAGGTGTGTTAGGTCACCATAGCGCCGATTTTTTATTTTATTTTTAAACTTCCACACAACGTCTTCAGGTCCCGAACTAGGTAGAGCCTCTGCTACGGTAACCTGATGACTGATATACATACTTACAGATCAAATAGACATGTTCATGCACACAAATGTTTGACTTGTCCGGGGATCGAACCCGGGACCAGCGGCTCAGAAGGCAGGGTCGCTACCAACTGCACCAACCGGTCAGTCATCTACAGAGATGATCGAAATCAGGAGGATAGTTTGATACATATAATGGTGGATTACGGCCCACTCCCTTTCACAAAGAGGAGGCCTGTGTCCCAGCAGTGGGAACATTATCCGCTGATTTTGATGAGTATTGTAGTATGGATATAGATCTACTGGCCTGTAATATTCCACTGTAAGACAAAGGTCTCAACAGACCAAGAAAGACTCATGCAGAAACGAATGAGGCGCGCATCAAAACGATTGCTCACTGTTTTGGCAATTTCTTTATAATTAATTGTCATTGTACAACAGTTGTATTGAACAATTACATAACGGGCACAATTAATAATTAATTACATAACTGGCGAAATGTTAGTGTGTTGATTATAATTATCTACATAACAATACACCCTCATTTCAAATAAAAGCGTGTCACTTTTTTAAAGCAAGAGAAAAAAAAAAGAGGGTGTGCACGCTTTTATTTAACACCACGCCACGATCCTTAGGAGCCGAGTAAAAAGAAAAAAACAGAAAGAACGCTAAGAAAAAACGAAGTAATAGCGCTAGTAATATAGTCCATAATTATTTATAATTAAGATAACGATCATAGATTTTCATGTTATAAGAGGTGGAAGTAGTGTTGGCATTTGTAGGATAAAATATGAAATTTACGCGAATTAAGTCGCGGGGGAAGTGCTAGTATCGTAATAAAAACTAACTATTACTACTACGACTATTAATCCATTTGTGAAGCGACGTAATTATGATTTATGGAATATCCCGTCATAAACGTTCATTGTAGCACCGTATATGGAGGCCATCCATATATGGCCTGTTATGATGACCAAGCGTGCCAATCAAGAGTGTTGACTTTTTTTTGTTATTTAAACGTGATAAACAAACCTATCCATTTATAAATAGAGACTCAAAAGACGTGTGCACCGATAGCGCAACGGCCGCGGCGTGGCGCACGCCGCAAGGTGGCCTGAAAATCGACTTTCATAAACATAGGGATTTCGACTTTTAAGTGTCGTTTTTTTCAGCCCAATGTGCGCCATCGGAAATTTTTGCCACGCCGCCACCGAATTGTTCAAAGAAATAAAGAAAATGCGTTTATTTGCGGTAAACATTACGCAAAAAATAACAAAAACACAAAAAAAATAAGAAAAGGTTGGGGGAAACTTGCGTCACATCCACGCAAAACGGCTATCGCTCAGCATTATGCTGCGACCCTATGCAAGACAGAGCCCTAGCGCTGGTTTACAGCGACAGCCGGCTAATTTTTGTCGGCGTCACGTCATCGGCGCCAATGTTTAAATATGTAATTATCTAGTTTTAGATACAATGCAGATATGCCAGCAAACTAAACACTATAAATGTGCAAATATATGCCTATTGGTTTATTTAAACCAATTTGTTTATATGCGCACTGAAAACTTCGTCGTATGTGCGTAGAGAAGACCTGAAAAAGTCTTCCAGGCTGCCCAAACCAACTGGATCCTTCTGCCAGCTACTTTCTCAAAGAAGTGATCATAACTCCCAGATAGACATATTCCTTCACCCGCCGTGTCCTCGTGCAGGCGATTGGCGGTGGCAATCTCTCGCGTCCGGCCTTGGTGCACGTCATGGTACGGAGCGAGAGGGCATGGATAGCTCGCCGTCCGATAAAGTCCAGGCCCGGGTCGACGACGGTGCGTTGTGTTCCACGCGCGCCTCAAAGAGATGTCAGCACCAATGACGGAGTCCGCTAGAACCGATGCCTGCCAGGGTTGCGGGAAAGTCAGAAAGGGTTACCGTGGCCCCTGGCACAGGCAACTGAAGGAACACGGGTGGGTTTTAGTCAGTAAGAGTCTTGACTTGGAGAAGTTATTCGACGATTTCGCAACCTCAAAAAAAAAAGACATATTCCTTCACAACCTATCGAAGGTTCGCTACTCTAAACGAACCTTCGATATGGATTGGACTCATCAAGACGTGTACGTTTACAGTGACTTAACGTCTTAATTCATGGCGAGGCCAACCAGGCCAGAGGCTTCATTTTTATTTATAGGCAGTGCATCATCTGGTCTTAACTGTCGGAGCGACTCTGCCATTATGATGTTGCCATCGGCATAGAGAAGATGTGAGATGTACTCGCCGTGCACGTTGATTGTCCAGTCCAGTCGTGCTTTGAAGACAATAGATTGATGAACAATTGCGGGGATATCATATCCCCTGTCCCTCTGAGCAGTTAGAAGTGGCTGGTTTTCTTATCCTGGATCAGCAACGCTATTCTGTAACCATCTCACCGTGAAAACGTAGGTGAAGTGAGTTTGAAGTGAGCTTTCATTCCACCTGATACTAGGGATTGACACTTTTGACAGCTCACTCCACGCTCACTTCACCTCCGTTTTCACAGTGAGATAGTTACAGAATAGCATTGCTGGACAGTCATCGTGGCAGCGTCATACAAACTCACTTTGATGTAACGCCAGTCAATTCGACATCGTTGCAGAGGCCAGAACTGCCCATATTTCGATAGAGTCCTTCTCGTAGGTCGGAGTTACGAGTTAGAGCAAGAGTTCTTCACGTGATCCTGAAGTATAGTTCTATTTACAAGTTTAACGAATATGTCACGTGATGGAAATGGAGGATGGTCTGGTGTTAATTGTTTGAATAATATTTCTTCGAAATACATCATAGACGCTAACTAGTTTACAAATAACCACTTTGTACCTACTTTATACCCTGTACTTATAAGAAGCCACACCTTTAGGCGTTAATTTTAACATCAATGAAACGTCGATTTCCAACAACAGAATTATTTATCTGTGACCGAAGCATCGCTTAAATAATAAATGTCCATAACTGAAGGCTCCTACAAACAGGCGCGACACGCGACACAAAGGCACCGCTCGTCGCGCAACAGGCGGTGCCGTTTTTTAACAAACACAAACTACAGAACGCCACCTGCTAATTGCTATGATCCTTACATACTCATTTTGCTTCGTTTACGTTCATACATCTGCAACCTAATTGCGGACACACCTTCAATAACAATCCAAGAGTTTCGAAGGGAATTCCTAATCCAGTGCTTCATAGGTTTGAAAACTTCGTCTGCTCAGCAACATAAATAACGCAATGAACGTGGATGAACTGTCAAAATGAAAGGCTTTGTATGTGTGTTACGTAATTACCCCGCAGTAGGTATTGTTTTTGCTTTTCCACACTTCATTGAAATTAGCAATGGAAATTAAGTAATTAAAGTGTTCGAACACTTACCCAATGTCTGTATCGAATTGTTTTTATCTACATAATGCATTCTTTCAGTGATACTTCAATTGCTGCTTCAGCTAATCACAATTTCAAAATCTGGTAGTAAGAATCCTGTGCGGTTTCAGAATTAATGATGTGTTGAAATAAAGTAAAAAAAATAATAACTGTAAATGTTACTTATAGTGTACTTCAGGGTGCCTATATCTTGTATAGTGGATCGAAAAAAACTCAAGAGATCAGTCACTTTTAAAGTCAAGAATATCATGGTCATATCATATGAGAACCCAGCAGATTAATGTTTAAGAAGGTCTTTCTAGGAAAGAACCACACAGATTTGAGTGGACCTGTCCGGTCAGAGCACGCATAATGTTCCCACTGCTGAGACACAGGCCTCCTCTCGGACGGCAATCCACCACGCAGGCCCGTGCGGGTTGGTAGGTGTCACATGTCTGCGAATTTTTGGTTCCATGGACATGCGGGTTTCCTCACGATATTTTCCTTGGCTATTTTGAGAGCAATTGTAAAGTGGTCAGAGCACACATTCATCAGTAATTATTAACCACTTAGCTTTTCTAATCCATGGTCATTCCATTACAACAGTAACATCTTATTTGTCTCTATTATAATCAGATGGGGGCTATCAGTAACACTTATCATTATCACACGATAGCAATAATATATCCTTTTGTTTATAACTTTAAAGAGTTTGTCTAGTATCAAGTAGCATTGTCTTATTTAAGGTCAAGAAGATAAGCTGACAAACAATAACTGAGCGAAGGATGAATGAGAATTGTTACGTTCATTCAGTTGCTTTACGAATGGCATCGTCTGCAATGTCCTTTGTAAATACACACAAAACTTTTTTAAGCAATTTATATAAATAATAATTTATCATAAATTTAAATCGTACAAAACGATGGAATATTGTAGGATCATTTTTTAGGGTTTCATTTGAATTCCTGTAAAATTTTCCATTATCTCTCTGCTTACTTGCTTCTAATATCTTCGTATTTTCCCAGAGCGCTTAGTACTCTAGTGACGACCAGACTATTAATAAAATGATGCAATTCAAACTGCATCAATAAATTATACATCGCTTCATCGCGTGCCTCGATTATAACTACGACTCATGTCAAAGTAGTGAATGACATCCAATGGGATGTCATTCAATCACAGGCGAATTAATGAATCGCCTCTGCAAGGGAATATAACTACTATTGTAGGACTTGACTTTGATTGCTATTAAAACTAGCTCGTAAAGCTTCAGCTTAGGACTAGCACAGTAACGATACCTACACACTCACATGACAGCTTACTTTTTGACAGTTTTAATGTTCATCCATTCATTCAAGGAGATTGAATGAACATTCATTTTGAGATGATTCTTAAACGCAATTGATGATGTTCAGCTGAAAGTGATTTTGATCGTTTTTTTTTTGTTATTTCTCTTCGCACGCCTTTCCCCAGTAAACATGAAAATCTGGGAGAGAAATGCTGCGCCACTTCTTCCCAGCTAAAGCGCTAGGAAGTGGTGACTAGTGAAGGGCGGGCGTTTTGGGGGACTGTCTTATGTAATTTTGACGTTCAAAAAGTGCGGATACTCAGCCTAATTTGAATAAATTACGTTATTTTTTTATTTTGAATCAGCCTTAGATCTCTTTGTGATTTGTAATGCAATGCATGCCAGTCTCTGACACGAAGTATTTTGCATGCGTTAAAGCAAGCCGGATGCCTCGCGATTATAAGGTCAATCAGTGTTAATGTGTTGAGTGAAAATCATTGTTTGCAATTTTGCATTGTATGTTATTACAATGTTACTAATTAAGTATGTACTTACGTAGGTAAAAATATAGCATTATTAAATCCGATACAATTAATGATGGCTAAAGACGTTGCTGATTGGCTGTAATGGTTTACAATGGTACCACAGTATTTTCATCTCACGAAGCAACGTGCGCTTTATTTGTGTTATCCAAGTGTACATACACGCTGTGAATTTGTGCGAGAAGATGAGTAGCGTCAGCTCATAACACACTCGCGTATACACACACACACTTCCGACTTCGCCGTTGTCTCGGACGGTACCGAGAGCGCCTGCGCTTACACACACATTCACAGCGTGTTTGTACACTTGGTAACCACAAGTAAAGCGCGCGTCGCTTCGTGAGATAAAAATACTATATGGCATAAACTATTCTTCATTTCATGCTGATATGAGAGAAGACCGAGTTAAATGGCGTCATTGCGTGCAATTAGAGAGTCAAATATCCAACAGTTCGACTGTTATTGGATGATCATGCTGATATGAGAGGAAAAAGCCGTCGCTGTACTATATATAATACTCCTCTGCATATCTTCTTCGGAGAATACCCGCGTAATGATAAAATATAAAAACACCTGCTATCACTATGCCAAATAACCTCGAAAGGTGTTACGAAGAAATAACAATCTTATCAATACAACACGTACCTTGAATGTTTAAAAACATATAATTACTTACGCCTTATCTATGAAATTATGTCATAAGCATTTGATAACTGCCTTTTTTTTAACTTGGCTTGTAACCTAGACATAGAGAATGGAATAAGCGTTCCGTATTCAGTTGTGCAGTGAATACAGACCGAAAAGTACGAGAGAGACAAAGCCAATGTGCGGCCAGTAGTTGTCTCTTTCTAAAGTTGGCTTTAGGCTTGCAGAAAAGAGACAGGTATTGGCCGCACAGTCGCTTTGTCTCTTTCTAGAAAGTGATGTTTTTAGTGAGGCAAACGCTGTCCTTTATATCTATGGCTTCTACTAATTATAGAAAAAGTAAAGTGTGGCTAAGGGTGGGTGGCATTTTGAATTTCCAGTTTTGTAAATACTACCAATACACAAACAACTATCTGCAAACTGGATGACGTCAAACATGACCTATACTTGGCGGTGCTTGCATTACAGTAATTAATATGCATGTCATCATTCATGACATAATAAAAATATTGTGTTTTCAAACAATATGTTGGGCACCCACTCCGCACGAACTAAGATCGACAATATATGCCAATAGTTGTTGTATGATAGGCTGAGGAATAATTTGATAAGGCAAAGTTGTAATTCTAGAAAAATATGTAGTGACAAACATTGAAAAGAGTATGTTTAGATGGTTTGCTCATGTTGAGAGGATGAATGAAAGACGACTAACAAAAGGTATTTACAAGGCCGATGTGACTGGAAACGCCGGGAAGGGCGCCCTGGAAGGACATAACAGTGACCTTATTGGTGATATCATTCAGAAAGGTCATGGGGCCTAGTCTCTGATTCCGTGCCGAAAATATTGGCCCGTCCTAATTTGTTAAATACTTCGGAGTGAACCCTACTTTTTAGACGGGCTAATACACATCGGAAGTAAGGACAACTGTCAAATCGTGTCGTCATTAATTCTTAGTTCAGGCCCCAAACTAATCTTATGTTCTCAAACAGAAAAAAAATCCTATGCCAAAACAAAGAATTCTGAGTCGAATTCAAGAGTGAATTTCGAAAAAACTGCAGTAAGTAGACTTTTTCTACTTTGCTGCCGTCGCGTCGTACTGTCTACACGGAACGTCATTTTTGTCTACTCTTCCGTCGACAATACGGTGCTCATGCTACGCCTGCTGATGTATTAGTATCTAGATAAACTAAGCAAAGGATTATGTAAGGATCTTAGCAGGTGGTATTCTGTAGTTTTGGCCTACCCACATTAGAAGAAGGCGTGTGTTTATATATGTTTGTGTAATGTATGCAAGTATCACTCCAACAACATTAATTAGTTTACATTGAAAAATATTTGACAATTTGCAGATTGCCATAACATTGATCGTATTGTATCTTGTTGAACTGACTAATTGAAAGATTCGAGATTCATCTTAATTAGCCTTTGCAGACCAGAAACTTTTTAAATAAAAGCGAGCTTTGGTGGTACTAAATTATACATTATTTTATTTCTATAAGTAGTATGTACAGTCGCCAGCACATCAGGTTATACGAAGCTGTCAAAAATTTCTCCAAATGATTTTAAACCTTAAAATGTTGACAGTTACGTTCAAAATCGAATGAGATAATTTGACAGTTTTTGGTAGCTTGACCTGTAATTGCTGTGTGTACAGTCTGTATCAACAACACTTTTACACGTCAAAAATAAATTATGTTTTAAAATTGAATGAAAAAATGAGTTCCGTGTTTCCTATCTGACTATTCTGAGAAGAAAAACCGAAACAAAATCAAAGGTCAGTCTCTTTTAAAGTCCATACAAAATCTTGGTCAGATCAAGTGGTAATTTGAATAAATAAATAAAGGGGTCACTGGTCATCCAAATAGTTTAATCAAAACAAATATTATAAGTATGTACTATCAAGCAATTTTTTTTCACAAAAACAAGGTATTTATTTTTTAATTATCTTGAAGTCTATCATCTGTTTTATATTATTATATCTCATATTTTTAAAGCCTCCCCTGTGGCCCGCGATCTTTTTATAACACCGAGATAGCCTCAAAGATAAAAACTATAGGAGTGTCTAATATTATCTTGGTATTCGGCGTGACCGCTGTGTGTGGGGCCCAGCAGGCGTAGCACGAGCACCGTATTGTCGACGGAAGAGAGACAAAAATGACGTTCCGTGTAGACAAGACAGTACGACGGCAGCAAAGTAGAAAGAGTCTACTACACTTTTTACGAAATTCACTCTTTTACATAATTCGACTCGGAATTCTTTGTTTTGACATAGGATTTTTTTTCTGTTTGATTCTCAATTTTTACTGATTAAGTCACGTCAACCACAACCATTTTTCTCAAAGTGTCGAAGTATCTTATTTTGGATCAAACAATTTTACAGTAATATTGGCCTTAACTATTTCCTGGGTACTTATGCCCTATTAACTAAATGATGTAAAATAGGAGAAGATAGCTTTGTTCTTCTATTAATAATCACCGTTTTACGTTCAAAACGCTCTCTTGTAAAATCATGATTTTGTAGATAACCGTTTATACTTTGTGGCCGTCGAGTAGAAAGTTTTATACTGGCGATTCCAAAATCAAATTGTCTTCACTACCTTAGACAAATGTCAGGTCAGATGTCAGTGTGATTTTGACAGTAAGGATAGAAAACATTCTTCCGAAATAGTCTACATACAAAAAGACCTAGACGAATATCGTTAGAAATGAAAGACGAAATGACAGATTGTAGAAGGGTTTCCTTTCTACGGTGCGATGTCAAAAATGAAGAAACGAAATGTCACTTTTGTAAGAACCGAATCTAAACTCAGAAATGAAACAAAGATTGTGTAGATATTCTTCGATATAATTCTCTTAGCAAAAATATGAACGCTCTCTTCGACGGTTCAATCCTATGTACCGTGAAAACGTGCAAAAGTAAAAAACTGTCACAGTTCCAAATAATAGTGGCAAAAGTGTCAACTTTCAACAGCCAAACAATAATCATTAGATTAGTCGATTACTACTTCAGTGACGGGTATCTGTCAATGTTACTAAACGAAAATACAAGACTGTTTACGTGTCTATCACATCTGACAGATACTTGTCACTGGTTCAAATAATAACAATTGGCTAACCTAAATCCTTTATCTATAAAAATCAATGCAACTTTTCGTTGTAATTTTATAACTCAAGAACGGATAGACCGATTTTGCTAATTCTTTTTTTAGAATATTCCTTGAAGTATGAGAATGGTACATAGGGCGAGAAAACTTAAAAAAAAATGTTAGGCGGTACGAAGTTCGCGGGGTCAGCTAGTCGTGAATATAATAATACTGTTAGTCTTACACTTTGTATAGAAAAAGCTATGTCTATTCTTGGTAGAAATAGAAAGCGTCATGCTACGCCTGCTGGGTTCGATTCCCATGCCGAGCAATGTTATTGAGTTTTTACATCAGGAATTTATCAGTAGCTACCCGGAGTTTGGAAGTTGGCGGTGTGGTAATCCCGTGCCTTGGAAAGCACGTGGTCCTGCGCCTGGGGACCTTCTCCCTAAGCACAAAGCCCGCCGTTTCGGACGAAGTTACGGACGTTTACTACTCCGTATCACTGACTGACATTAGTCCGTGGCCCGAACTAAAAATTAATGTCAAAACGTTTAGACAGTTGTCCTTATTCCCGATGTGCTTTTACCCGTCCGGAAAAGTTAATTAATCGGGAGTAGGGTTCACTTTCTAAGTTTCGAACTAATTACTTTCGGACGGGCCCATATCCTCATTGCCGGACTTAGAGAGTAGGCCTGATCCCTCTCCGGTCGTATCGTATTGCCGTCCCATTGGACTATGGGAGTGAGGGAAGAGAGAGTGCACGTGCGGGGCAAGCACGGCCTATTGTGATAGGCGTGTGTCACACATTTTTATCACAGTTTGGGAGCAAAAACTGTGATAAAATGCGTGACTAATTATTATTATTTCAAGTCCATTTTCACTAACACTAAGCGTCACTTAAATTAATGGCACAAAGCGAGCTGTTGGATTTCGCAACTTTCGTTGCAGAGTCGAACGTTGAAAATTCAACAGCGCGACATTCATTCATTTAGGTGTCGTCTAGTGTCAGTGAAAACGGGCATTAGAACTAAATGAGGGTTTTCATGAAAATTCACGCCACCAGTTGACGTCACTTTGACAAGAGTGTAATCAATCACATCATTCAGTCACGACGTAATAAAATTTAGACGCTTCGACACTTTTGACAGGTGCCCTTACCTGACGTCTCAGTGCTGCCACCTCGTGGACGTCATTTCAGAAAAGCCTTATTTTGATATCTCGTTGACACTAGACAGCGCCGCCGCCATGATGGGTCAAAATATACTGGTCAATCTGTAGCTTTAACAATAATATTTACTTTAAAATACGTCAGTTTACATTACTATCTAAATAAAACGTTGCGAAGTAATAGCTGAGTGATTAATTGTTGACATTATACCTACTCATATTGTTATCAAATAAGGACAACGCGAAATAACAACAATTTTGTTATTGCATTAAATCTTGATTGACAATGAGAGTATGTCATCAGAAGGAATCGTGGAGTCGTGGCTAAATAATAAAACCAGCACGGGTCGATTGAAGTTTAAGCCACGGGTCGGGCCGTGGATGGGTGACCTATCTCATTTATAGCACACCGAGACCCCTCTGTGCTTCGGAAAACACGGTAAGCGTTTGGTACCGGCTGTCATTCGTAGACCTTTGACGGTTTTTACGGGTAGTCGGAACCCGAAAGTCTGACAACCAATCTTATCAAGGCGTATCGTGTTACTCAGTTACTGGGTTGTGAAATTCAGATAGGCAGTCGCTTCATGTAAAATACCCGGTTAGACTGGAAGCCGACCCCATCGCAGTTAGGAAAAAGGCCAGGCAGATTGATTATGTCATCAAAGTATCATAGATCCCTTTAACAAAACTTTTACTCTCTTATTAGTAAATAAAACTTAAGATAATGCAAATCTGTATATAATTATTATTTTCGCAATAAAATATAAATATTTATGAATGAGTCCGAGTCGAGGTCAATTACGTTGACGCAACAAATACCACGGTCAACAACATATGAATGAGAGAAAGAGAAAGCAAATAAAGAAATGTCTCAGATCATATGATTGTGTATGTATCGTCAGATCAATGTGCTTTCTGCAGAAACTGCACCCTAATTCCGTAACGCACTCGTAATTGCATTCGCCTTCATGTTGCCAATAGAATCAATTGTTTTCGCTTCATTTCTTTCATCAGCATAGATATTTACAAAGGTACGATTCGCTATGAATACCGTATCGACATTGGCACTTGTTCGATAACCTTATTTATGAACCGAAGGACTGTCAAAACGCTATTCACAGATCCGTGTGAAAGGGTTTTATTACCGATTGTAGGTGTGTTTAGGGGGAACGCAACAAAATGGTAGTAAATAGATAATTGTGGTAGAGCATTTTAAGTGGTACACACGGCTACACATCAAGCTATACAAAACCAGTTTACGCTTGTCTCGCATCGTACGGAAATCCTATACAATGTGAGATCAGCTTATACTGGAAATGTATAGCTTGATGTGTAGCCGTGTGTACATAAATGATTTTGATTGAGTATTTCATCAAGTGCAACTACAACTATAGTAACTACTAACAAAAAAAAAACAGATAAGTAACAATGATTTTATTAACAAATAAAATTTACCTGATTTCTATTATACTTGCTTGTAAACTCCAACTTTCTGACAAACCGGAAAATGTAAATAGAGGAACATTGTATCTTTTGCCGACTTTTGAAATTTGAACAAAAGGAACTCTTGACTAGTTTAAAAATACGTTTATTACAGAAAAATGGGTGTGGTTATTTTATCAGTATGTAACAATTACCTACAATTTCTTGCTATTTGCTCATTTTCATGTTATAAAGCGTAATTGAAATGCATATTTGCAGAAAAGAGTGTCACTGGAGCAGCGGCAGATGCTCACTGCATTCATGCAAGGGCATGAAGACCTTGCCCGGGGCCGTGCATCAGGAATGGAAACAGCCAGCATAAAAAAAAATCTGCTAGAATAACCAAATAAACATAGAATTACGTCATCAAAATAGAATCACGTAACTACTTCATCTACCCAAATAATAATCAAAATCTAGAACGAATTTAAGTGTTACGTACGAATGTACCTTAAATTATATAAATATACTAGGATCTATGCAGCGGTCAAAACAATGACAAAATGTTATATAAATTATGTATACTTACTCCAGATAGTACCTAAATTCGTTTAATTTTAAACAATATTTGTTGTTCGATATCACTTCCGATAGCAAAAACCTGTCGGAAGAATTGATGTCTTCATACCGTATTAGAACTGTCAAAATTGTACGGTGGCGGATTTGTGAATAGCGTTTATAGGACTTAATCGATGACATTGACGTTCGATACGGCACGAAAGCGTATCGTTCCTTTGTGAATAGCTAATGTAGGGACTTAAATTGTAAAAACGAAAGCAAATGTGTGATTTTGCAAATTTTAAAGATTACAACTTAGTTCAGTAGTATGTGGGGGAGGGGGGGGGGAGGGTGTAGAGCTTTAGCATCAAAGTTACGCTTTGACCTCAAAAACTTGTAGCTGTTTTATCCCAAATTCATTAGGTATGTAGGTATTTGTAACGGCATAATGCCATAATGCATCGGTAATAATGAGAAAAAAATGAGGCTACAGTTATGCACTACATACAAAAGTAGGTACATAACTGTGCATGAGTGCATATATTTAATGCACTACATACAAAAGTAGGTACATAACTGTGCATGAGTGCATATACACTCGAGAGCAATGAATCCGGGTCACTTAAAGAATCCTAAAAATCTCGGAAACTGAAAATGCTAGGTTAATGCAATAAATTGTATTTAATAGACAATGTAATACTCCTTAAATGAAGGTATTAAAACTTCTTAGTTATTGTAAAGTTATATCATAAAAAAATCAAATTTGAAAAAGGGCCACTTTCGAAGATGGAACTACGAAATTACAGCATTTGGTTTTGCTTTTGTTTGTAATCTGTCATTTATGTGGGTACATAAACCATGTTGATAGTGCTCTATATTCATTATTCAAGCTGAAATTATGTCGCTTACGCCTGAAGAATGCACCAGAATACTTACAATGCTGGAAACCGGCCGGAGTCAGCGCGATACAGCCAGGACTGTCGGTGTGTCGCTGTCAACAGTACAAAGAGTTCTCCGACGTTACGAAGAAACTGGTTCTAACCTACGCAGACCAGGAACGGGCAGAACCAGGTGTACCACAGCACGAGAAGACCGATACTTGGTGAACACCATGCTTCGAAATCGCTTTCTCACAGGAACTGAACTCACCAATCAGTTTCGACGCCTCGGAGGAAGTAACCCAAGTGCATGGACAGTAAGACGTCGGCTTGCTGAATCTAACTTAAAACCCCTTAGACCTGCAAACGGCCCTAAACTGGAGCGTGGGCATCGTATTTCAAGACTAAGATATGCCCAGAGCCACGTAAATTGGAGTATTGAAGATTGGTCAAAAGTTATGTTCTCCGACGAATCAAAATTTATGCTCTACAAGCACGATGGAAGACACAGAGTGTATCGAAGACCAGGGGAAAGATTCAAGCAAGCATGCATCGAAGAAAAAGTAGCCTACGGTGGTGGGTCTGTACTTGTGTGGGCCGGAATTTCTTCTGAAAGTCGCACAGAGCTGGTGATCATAGAAAACGGCTCTTTAACTAGCGTAAGATATGTGGAAGAAATCCTCAATGATCACGTTGGTCCATTTATGGTCAATTTAGGTGAGGATGCTATATTTATGCATGACAATGCCCGACCTCATACAGGTAGGATTGTGAATGACTACCTTCAAGAGATGAACATTACTCGTATGGAGTGGCCAGCGCGCAGCCCGGATATCAACCCGATCGAGCATGCTTGGGACGAGCTAGGCAGATGCGTAAAACAACGAAACCCTCCCCCAATCACGCTTCGTGAGCTCAAAATTGCTCTCACAGAGGAATGGGAGAATATTCCCCAAAATCGTATAAGGAACTTGGTGTACAGCATGCCAAACCGCGTAAACGCAGTAATGGAAGCACGAGGAGGCAATACGAAGTATTAAAATTCAAGAAAATCGTAATAAAGTTCAAAAATTTCATGTTTCCTATTTTTGTTTTAAGGAGAGATCAGCAGTTTTTTTCTTTATGTAATTTTGTGTTAATAAAATGTATTTTTTTTACTTTCATTTAAGGAGTATTACATTGTCTATTAAATACAATTTATTGCATTAACCTATCATTTTTAGTTTCCGAGATTTTTAACATTCTTTAAGTGACCCGGATTCATTGCTCTCGAGTGTATTTAATTAGTCATCTGTTTATTCATTATTTTGTTAAGTACCTGGTACTTGTTGACAGGCCTACACTGTCCTCTCATTATTTTTAAAAGAGTAATCGTGGAGTTTTTTTGCCGGCTCTTTTCTACAGGATGACCAATTGGAACCGCACACCTAGCTTTTAACGTTTCATAAGTGCCCATGTGAGGTTTATGTGAAATAAAATAATTTGAATTTGTTTAGCCTGCAGGTCAACCAATGACAGATCCAGGCCCCAGGGAATGTGGAATCTTTGAAGACTCAAACCCACAAAGAATTATTTAGAGAGCCTGTTACTGATGTCGTCAGCTGTGAAATAATTCAAGTGTCAAAGTGGCAATTGGTTTACCAATTTAAATAACGACTCATAATGTAAATCAATATGACAGAGGGCGCTTTCAAGAGCTGTCAGTGTAATAATAACATTGTTGTGAATTATTGCAACTGACAGCTCTCGAACGCGGTTTAGATGTGATGATCGCGTTCAGTTTCGCTCTTAAATGATATTAATTAAATTTCAGCACAGCTATTCACAACCGTTCGATAAGCTTCCGTGCCGAATCGAACATCAATCAATGTCACTGAAGGAGTATTCTAAACAATGGTCACAAATCGTTAACGCAAAATTTTTGTTAGTTTAAATCAAATAAACGACCACTAAGCTCCCGAACGCTATTTGCTGTCTGGAGCAAGGCAAGCCAGTTAGCCAGGTAACCGAAATGTGTCACTTTCGGCTATGGAAATTGTTTTTTTATATTATTAAATATTAAAGTACTAACTTCCACCTGCGGCTTCGTCTGCGTGGTATGTCGATAAATAGTAACCTATGTCCTTCCCCAGAGTTCAAAGCATCCTCATACCAAATTTCATCAAAATCGGACCAGCCATTTCGGATATTAGCCGGAACAAAAAGAAAGACTAAATTTTTTAAATTGTTTTTTGTTATAAGTACGTACTGTAAGTATAAACTCTCATGTGCGTTTAGTAAAAAGCCGTTATTTTGACATTACAAACTGACACTTCAATTTCATTAGTTGTACGTCTAGATGGTTAAACAGAAGCTATAAGACACCTTCGTTTCATCTTTCTACAGAAACTAAAGTCAAACAATGGCACATCAGAACACTTCTATCATATTCCGAACATGTCAGACGATTACGTAATATTTATCAACACAAACCGCGCCACGTGCACCAACATGGCCGCACACAGACACACACATGAACACATCAATATTTATGACACGTGCTACTTTATTATTGTTTAATCTATTACTAGCTGTGCCCCGTGGTTTCACCCGCATAAGTCTCGATCCCGGGGGAATATCGGGATAAGAAAAGCATCCTATCTCCTAATCCAAGTCATGGTCTGTCTACCCATGTGCCAAATTTCATTCAAATTTTTTCAGCCGTTTTAGCGTGAAATCGTACCAAACAAACATACAAAAAATCAAATCTTTCCTCTTTATAATATTAGTTTAGAAAACCAGTTTTATTTTATCTAATGACTAGCCCGCGACTCTGTGCGCGTGAATTTCTTGTTTTAACATAAAATAATATATTCTATGATACTCGGCAATGCAATGCAAAAAAAAGCAATGGATTAGCACATCTAAACCGCATTCAAGAGCTGTCAGTGTCAAACTTGTTAAATGATAAGTACTTAAATGATTTTATTTCTTTATGTAGGTTTGTACAAACACTTTTACACGTCAATCATATTTTTTCAACTAGATGAGGCCAGCGTTTCCTATCTGAGTACTCTGAGAAGAAAGGCCGAAACAAACTCGGAGGTAACTCTTTGAAAGTCCAGACAATATCTTGGACAGATCATATGAAGACAATGTAGATCGGTGTCTGAAATGGTCTATTGTTGTGAAATATTGACACTGATAGCTCTTGAACGCGGTTTAGACGTGCTGATCGCGGTCAGTTTCATGGATGATATCCGCTCTTAGTATAGATAATAATATACTTCGGGTACGCCGCGCCGTGGTTTAAGTATGGTCCTTCTGGCATCCGTATTGCGGAACACACTCACAATCGTAATGGATTTGGCTGTTAAAAAAAATCTATTGCCTTGAGCCAAACGCACTCTCAATGCCAATCGCTTTTATTACGAGAGTTTATCTAAATCGATTGCGTTGTGTTGGTCATCGTGAACACGAATTTGAATAATGAAGGCTTTTGTCTCCCTGAGTGATTATAATCGAACATTTTAACAAGGCTTCTCCTCAATCAATATGCCTAGACTTTTTCTCAACTATGTTAGGGTCAGCTTCCAGGCTAACCGAGCTGAATACCAGTGTTTTACATGGAGAGACTGCCTATCTGACCTCAAAAACAACCCAGTTACTGGGTAATACGATACCCCTTGGCAAGACTGGTTGTCAGACTTTCCGGCTTCTGACGACCCGTACCGACTGTCGAACAAAAACAACGGCTGATTCTCTTATCAGCTGATACAGATATTTATCATTCAAATTATCACAACCATCCAAGGACATTGAACTACGACTCAAAACCTGCCGCAATTTTTCCAAAATGAGTTAAAGGAACAATGTTTTTTGGACTTTGATTGTCTCCTATCTGTGATCGCAAATCTTTAAAATACTCTTTATCACCGTGACAGTGATTGTTTTATCCAATGCTGGTATGTGTTAAGATACAATTTGACGGGTCTTTGATGTTTCGGTATAACACTCAGATTACAAAGTTACCCAATCCAATAAAAGATCTTGAGATACATCATTTCAAAAAGGGTGTTCTTGGTTTATTAAATATTAATGCTTAATACACAATCAATGAGTTCCTAGATGACAAATTATAATTGATTGACATCTGTTTTTTTATTAAGTATATTTTAGTATATTATTATTCTGTTTTGTTTACAAAAAACGGGTGGCCGGGCGACCACCCGTTGCAGTGACGTAATCGGCAATTCAGTCGTCGCCGTCGCCCATTTTTTCGCGCGCTTCTTTCGCTGTACCGGATAACTTAAATGTTTTAATAAATTACATTTTAATTTGGTTTATTAAATTGTTATGATAATTGATTGTGATAAGGTGATAACGAATGATTCTCAATGTTGATTTTGAATGTTATGTTGTAATTATTACTAATTAATTAGAACTTATAATTGGAATATTTTTTGCGCGTCATTGACGGCAAGACAGCGTTTATTTTTATTAATATTGACATTTTTGTACTCTTTTGTTTACCTGTGTTCTATACTTAAATAAAAATATTTGAAATTTTCATGCTGGATCTAAAATGCTATTTTGCACGGTAATGCCTGCGCATATACTTCTTATGTTATTGAATAGTATTTATTCATATTAATTGGTTGTATAGTTACATTATATTCTAAGTGTAGCGGTATCTACATCGCCACATGCGAACTACGCATCACCCTGACGTCACGAAAACCCTGCATCGCGCAAGCAGAGTTCACCGCGCGTCTATCATTTATATACAACGTCCCGACATCATTCGTCGGGCAGTTGCCCACCAGACACGACACCCGTCTGTTCGGAGGATCCTCCCTTTTCTATGGAGGTATGAGTGAACTTTACACCCTGTTCCTCGTGCCTCTATACAAGGATTGTTTATTTATTTTATATAGCACTGCATCTGCCGACTATTTCAGAAGGCCAATTCCCGTATTTAAAAACGTTCAACATCAAGTCGCAATCTCATCTCAGCGACAGTCAAATGTCAATAATTTAGGCAAACGCTATAGGTAAAGTTTTTGACAGATTGAGACTGAGATTAGAACGTTCTTAAAATTACGGGAATTGCCGGTCTGTGCTTGTCAATTTTGTCTTTCTTCGTGAGTCTGTCACGGATATCTGTTTCTTTCCATATGTCGCTGTAGCAGCCCAAGAAAGAAAAGAAAGACGATGTAGGGATAAGATACTCGAGACTGAGAATGTATAGACAATAGCTTGTAATATTGTAACCCATAACAGGTTTTCTTGTTATAAAATCGTCGTAAATACGATAAAGCCGGAGAAGGAAGTATTTACCTAGGGCGCGGAAGGAAATAATCTGCGGTCAAGGAGATTGGTCACGCGCTGTCTGCAAATAAACTTATACACTGCACACTTAAAGGTACATGCAAAGACGATTAACAGGATAAGAGACTCAAGAAAGTGCTTCAAGACCATAAATGGACAATTTTTGGGCTCATATTCAGAAATAATGAGATTTTCGTCTCTGGCCAAATCACGTTCTTTGTTGCACAAATTATTTTTAACCGCAACCTTAATTACGATAGTACTACCAATTAAGTAGGTATAATTGCTTTGTGATTGCGAGTGAAGGCAATTAGGGTGCATACGACGACTTCTAATTATGAAACGTTATCCGTTTAAATATTGTGAAACACATTAAAAAGTGAAAATAGTCTCGAGAGTTATCTAAATACCTAGTACTTATAACTAAAGAAAATAGGATTAACAAGGCGTAAGAGCGGTTCTGCACTGCATCCGATCCGAATCAGAAATTCAAAATCCGAGTTCAATACGAATTGGGAATGTTCTGAATTCGGATGGACAGAGTTTGGATCTAGTGCGCAACTATGGCAACTTCGGACCGACATTTCTCGGATTCGGATCGGTTGCACTGCAGAACCGCTGTTTTAGTGTTAAAATGGCACAAAACCGCCACTATCACCCCCCCCCCCTTTTTTTTTAGGGTTGGAATTCGTCAAATAACTTTTCCTGCTCTGGGCGGAGCGAGACGGCGTGACAAGACTCTTACTGACTAAAACCCACCCGTGTTCCTTCAGTTACCTGTGCCAGGGACTATCGGCCCCCTGTAAGGCAAACGGACACGCAGATTGATACACGAGCCAGCCATTATTTCGCGAACAATCGCTGTTATATCTATCATTCACAATTACCTAGTAGTTGCCAGGCTGCACTCGACAATAGCTTTATAGATAGGGTTACCAGCATAGCTATTCACACCCGTTCTATACGCTTCCGTGCCGAATCGAACATCAAGCAATGTTATCAAAAGAGTCCTTTAAAGTCTGTTCACAAATCCAAAATTTAAGTTAGTTGAAATCAAATTTTCCGACAGTTCTTTTCTGTCGTGGCAAGGCAAATTAGTAATTAAAATTGATCGTTTTCGATTCGATCACTTGTCGAATGGTTGTATCTAGCTATGCAGTTTAAATAATAAGGTCTTTATATTTTCAAAGAAGATCCTAAACTCTATTGAAATTAAAATATTAGCCCGTGTTCTAGAACGATATTCTCGAGCATGTCAATTTTGACGATATAGGTGCACGTTATTTTGTCTTGGCAACTGGTAAATATTCGACCAAGTGTTATAGCACAGAATCAGCACTTGACACGTGTCGTAACGACATAGCAAAAGCATTTGACGCTAATGACGTTTCCATTCCTAAATCACATGAATGTGACCTGCCAAGATATTCAAATCATTGAGGAGATAAAGAATGATCAAATGTCTGTAGTAAGTACGTTGTAGTTTTTCTGTACGTTGTAATTTGGCAATCCCAAGATCGAGGGGGTCAAGGACGAGGCCGACCCAAAGAATGGTGGCCGCGTGCCGCGGACGCGTGCCGCGAAAGCTGGTGCGAGGTGGCGCGGAAAAGGGAACAGGAGAAGGACTTTGGCCAGTGGAAGGACAGTTGAAACTAGAGCAAAAAAATGGCAACCCTAACTAAAGATTTGATTGAAGTGCACTTATAAAGCCATTCATTTTATCACTCACAAGTATCAGCAATTGATAACGACCCAGTGTAAAGACTTTGGGACTTGTTTTAGAACGATTAGATCGAATAAGAAGAAGTTATCACAGTACAACACTAACTAAGCTCAATATACCTATCAGAAGAATTATGTCATCAAAATAAATCGATCGTGAATAAGTTACAGAGAACTGATATTTGCCAGTAAGTAAAAATGAAGTAAAATCAATACCAATTGGACAAATAAAACCTCGGACCAGTCTCAATTAACCTTAATATGTAAGGAAAGGTGAAGATGATTAGAATCACATGACGATAGGTCACGTGAAAAATGGCGGAAAAACGTTAGTTAATAGAATTTAGCATCAATTTTAAACTTTCTGTTATTTCGACCCATCACAGATTGACGTGACAATACTGCGTAATTCTACAAAATGATAATTACATATCAAGTAAACAGGAAGTTGCAGATGAAAACTAACTAATTCGAAGGACGATAACTTTAATAGCCTCACACGTTATATTTACACATATTAATAGGTTGAATGACGCAGAACTGCATAGTAAATAAAAACATTAATGACACTTCACTCGAAGCTTCGTATGGCGTGACTCATTAAACACGATAGGTTACTGGAAATGTACGCTCTCTTCAGAGCTGTCAGGATGGCAAGAGAATCCAGGGCGGCCTCCGTAAGCATCTTAAGCGACTATGAGACCGTCCGTATGAAACGTCCACTCTAAATTGCATTAGAATAGCCTCCACGAGTGGCGATACTCAAATGTACGTCCAGCTCACCCTGGTCAGTCGGCCCTGGTACAAACCTTGCTGACTGGCTATTCTTTTTACTCATTATGGCATGGTTCTGTCTGACATACCTGAAAAGAATTGCGGGAAGTATTTGCCCAGCACGGGGTCATTCATCATACTCTTGCCTTATTTGGAGTCGGCGCAGCATTTATTCTTCTTCGTCGTCATACCTGTTGACACCCTATTTCCAGCCATATCATCTGTCACACAATCTATCCATCGTTTCTTTGGTCTTCCTCTACTCTCAAAGCTAGTAAAAAAATGGCATGGCCTATTCATATAAAATTCGTGCTGATACGATAGTGAACGAACGTCTTTTGACTACTGTAGGACTAATAGCCACTGACAGCGTGCAAACAGGAGGATATTTAGCCTATCGTAACATCACGGGAGTCATATTTAACGACATCCCTGCACGAGGCTAGGGGCTAATTCGTTTTCTAGATCACTGCACCTCACAGGTTTCTTCTAAAAGTTGTCTGGGCCACATCTTTCTAGAATCATCTACTAAATCAACTTAGCCTATCGCAATCCACTGCTGGATACAGGCTTCTCCCAGGCTGCACCACAACACCCTGACCCCCGCCCTCCGCCAGCGTCTTCCGTCTGTCCCAGCCACCTTCTTAAAGTCGTCGGTCCATGTAGGTGGGGGGCGTCCCACAGTAATCCAATCGTGGCCTGGCCATGCAACACACTAGATAAATTACCCACCGTTTAGTATTGCAAACGCGACGTGTAAATAAATACATCGTGCGAGGTCGTCTGCTAATCAGGAGGAAGGGAACTTATCCATCCGTCTGTGCTAGATATTTCTAGAACATGGATACTTTACTATCCTGTTGTTCTGTTACGCAATTAGGATAATAATTTTCAGATACCTTTTATTTCGACAATTCAAACAATATTGCGTTATTTTTGCAATCGAGCAAACGATTTTAAAAAAATATTTGAAAGAAATTGTCATTCCGAACACAACGCAATTCGGTTTAAGGAATGACAATCGTCACTTACATGAGAACATTCAATCTTATTACTAATTATATTTTATCAGTGCGGGTAGAAGAAAAACAAACAGCAAAAGATAAAGCACGATCATTGTCAACAAAATTGGAAGCGAGTTCACTGTATTCCTAATTGTGTAGCATCCTATTCTGTAGTTGAACTGCCGAAATTACAACGATTGTCATTAGATTTGCGTTCCGTAGGTTTAAAACGAAACAATTGACAATCTCTATATTTTTAAGGGGACTACATGACCTAAACGCAAGTTTTTATTGCCTAAAAGTCCACCGCAGTAAACAAAATCAGAAAAATATATGAAAAGTCTAGGATATTATGCTAGTTAGATAGTGTGTTGAAAACATAATACAACTAATTTGGTACGATAGAAAAAAGTCACGAAGATACATCAATTAAAATATTTTAACGATTAAAAACCATACTAATAATATACATGCAATGATTGTTTTTTTTTTCAGATTGTTCTTCAAGCTACATTTTAACGTGATAGTGTTTTCATTTTTTAGTCCAATTAATAGATTTTTTGTAAATAGTGAATTGCTTCATAGTTTGCAATAAATTACCAGCTTTGTGCCATCGCGCTTCTCTTTCTTTTCTATGCAGTCCGACAGTGACAGCGCTTTAGCTATTGTCAGCCCCATAAGAAAACTTAAAGCAAAGAATTTAATAATTATCTGCCTAGCTTTGTCCCAACTATGTTGAATCTTACCAGATGCAGCTGAAATCCAGTACTTTACATGGAGCAACTGCCTATCTGACATCCACAACCCAGTCGCTTGGTAACACGATACCCTTAGGTAAGACTGGTAAGAATTTGCAAGACTTTAAATTGTCTTTGGAAATATTTTAAAACTTTCCACCCAGTGTTACTAGTTATAACGCCGTTTCTTACAGAATGTGAGGATGCCTTGGCAAGTTGGCACTGTTTATTGTAGAGTTTGGTGAGAATGTTTCGAAAACAACATGCAGTTTTTTCCAATACATTGAAGACACTACATTTGATAAATCCTTTGTGGGAGACTGGTATCTGCACTACGAAATGCCTGTCACACAGATTATTAGCCCCCCCAAACAGTGTTTAACAAATTATTGTAACCTTTTTGGTAGGAGAAAATAAAGGGGAAAATATAATAATTATAAAATTACAATTATTATTGACAATGTGGGTACCTACTACTGAAGTATGTTAAGGTATGGTGTCCTGTTGGTGTACTTTGATGTACTGTGGTGTGATAGGCAGGCTGTTAACGCATTTATCATTTACGGGAGAACTTGAAATTCAAAGTCTAGAACGTTACATTATCGGGATCAGTCCACAAGAGCGAAACAGTTATAGGTGCAAAAAGGTCGAGGTCCACATAATGGCGGATCGTAAACAGACTTGTTTAGCGATATTACGTGACTTGCAAACGCCATTCGTATTACCATTTAGGATTAATTATCACTATAGTGTTGGTACTGTGCTATAGTCTTCATTTATTATAGCTCAATACTCAATACTTTATTGCATTCCTTATTGTGTACATTATAGTAATTGGTAAGTTAAAACATCGAATCAATTATGGCACAGCAAAGTTAATGTTTCGTGTTAGCTTCGATAAACAAGTTTGATTGCCCTGATTTGGTGAACAGTTTGTGTTACTTGGTTCCTCGAACTGTGCATGGGTGCTGGTCACTACCAGCTTCTGTAAATCCAATACTGGCGTGCGCTCACCGTTACATCGCTTAGTCGACACATATAATGAGCGATTTAGTGATATCGACATACTATTTCTTAACCGTAATACTTTTAAAATAATAATTATAGTTAAAATTCTGAGGGATCAGCAGTAGTTTTTGTAAGCGGAAGCAAATTATTGTTATTATTATAGGACCTAATACACAAACTAGAGTTTTATCTTGTTTTTTTAGTTTCTTTTGTGCATGTAATTGATTTGGCCCTGACCACAGTTACGTTTGCCATCAGATTGTAAATATGTAAGTTGTAATCTGTGGAAGATGTAGTGGGGAGTATATTTGATAAGTTAATTGTAAAGTTATTACCGTTTATTTTTAATATACTACTGTTTGTTTTCCCTTTTATTATTTTACTATATTTATTTTGTTTCCGTTATCATTTTAGGACAGCCTTGTTGATAAATTTTTATCTGGAGTTTCTCTGTAGCAGGCCGGGGTCTGGGTTTGTACACGGTTGATGGCAATAGGCTCGCCCCCTGTTACATGGAACATAGCTGGCGGTATGTGGGAGTACTATAGGTACCTACACTTCTACCTAGTCCGTCAGGGATTACAGGCATCATGTTATCATCTGCTAGCATTTTAAAAACGATGTTGGATCGGCTTCCTGTCTATCCATTTGCGGGAATATTCGGAGGCTCTATTTTAGTGCTATTATCTTGTACTGCATTGCGGGGCGAGCACGGCCTACTGTGATAGACTTGAGCCACACATTTTTATCAGTTTTAGAGCAAAACCGTGACAAAATGCGTGACTCAAGCTCACAGAGGCCGTGCTCGCCCCGCTGCATTGAGCCAAACACCCAGAGAAATTGTTGAAAGTTTTCATGCTCCTTTAATTTTTAGGGCAAACAGCAATGTTGACTGTTATTTTGCGAATCAATCGATAACTAAGGGGTAATTGTAATACTCCTGATTGGGTCACAACTCACAAGCTAGGCCCCGGTCTATTCTGTAAAAATCTGACCGTGAAAACTTTTAAGTGAAGTTAGCTGTGATTCCACCTAGTGCTAGGGATTGACATTGTTGACAGCTCACTTCAAGCTAACTTTTTCACGGTGACGTTTTTAGAGAAAAGATCGACTGTCCTTGGTCTAAGTGCAAGGTGTCCTCAAAACTATCTCAATGATAATAAAACCCCCTGCATTACATAACCATGTACTTGTATGTAGGATGCATCAGGACAGATGGGCCAGAGTCGTCATGGTGGCTCAGGAAAAGCTGGCGTTACGACTTAGTTGGCGTTGTTTATTTTTTATTTTATTTCTGCTTGAGTATAGTTTTTAATATTGATGTGTGCTAGCTGACATAAATGGCAAATAATTTAATTTTGTATTTCGTAATGCTAATTACTTACTACTGTATAGAATCCTGTCTCCTAACTGAACAGACAGCAGTGCTACTGGGGAGTTTGTTGCGCCACTTCTTCTTTCCAGCTAAAGCACTAGGAAGTAGTGAAGGGCGGGCGTGCCGGGGGACTGTCTTATGTAATTCAAAAAGTGCTGATTCTCAGCCTAGTTTGAATAAATGACTTTTGATTTTGTTACCACGTTTGCACGGACTTAAAAATAATGAGGCGGGATTTTATCGCGCGCTGGATCGCACGTGGTTCAAAATTAACAGCTACACGGGTCGAAAGTTAAGTTACGCTTGCCGCGGTCGGCTCGTGGATGGGTGACTATCCATTACCAATCGAGACACCTCCGTGCCTCGGAAAGCACGTTAAGCGGTTGGTTATTCGTGGATCTTTGATAGTCGTTACGGGTTACAACTACAAGCCCAAAAATCTGACAACCATGCTTACCAAGGCGTACCAAGTTACCCAGTAACCGGGTTGTAACAGAATCGCTCCATTACTGGTTTTCAGCTGCATCCGGTTAGACTGGAAGCAGACCCCAATATAATTTGAAAAAAGCTAGCTAGACTGATGGACCAATGCACTTTGTAACCGACAGCATAAACTAGGAAGCACTCACAAAAAAAAAAATGGCGACTATTTTTAGATGAGTTTAGAACTGTCACGTTGATTCATTTTTATTGGCCAGCAAGTGAGTTTTATTCTAGCAATTTAAAATGGCCATGGCCCATGAATTTGACTCCTGGAGTGGAAACTACCCAAATTAAGCTGTAGACTGCAGACAATTTGGCTCAAATTGATGACCAATAGGCACAAAGTCAAATTGGTTGTTGAAATGCTGACCATCTGGAAAGATAAAATCTTTACCCTATTTCGAATAACATACATAAACATAACCTCACGCCTGTAATCCATGAAGGGCTAAGCAGAGGTGTATCTAAAATAGACCCACATTTCACCAGTTATGTTTATTTTTAACTCGATAATTATCGATACAGTTTAAAACATCGATATATTTTTTCACTTGCCAATCCCTACGTCCACGTCACAGCATGATGATACCACAGGGAAGTAACAATCTATGGAAATATAAGATGACGCTTTTATTTCCGTCAAAGTCCGTCTAGCGGTTGCATGAGGTCCTGAGTTCGATTCCTGGGTCGGGCAAAGTGTTATTGGGGTTTTCCATTTTGAATATCTCAGTAGCAGCCCAGAATCTGCATTGTGCAATAGGCTCGCTCCCTATTATATGGGACTTATACATAACTGCCTTACCCTACGGGAAACAAAGGCGTTATATTATGTATTTCTATACATTTTATGGACGACACTAGCCAGAAAACTTTCAATGACACGGCATTATTAAGTGTGGCAACACAAAGAGTATTGTCAAACAATTTATAACAAAGGGATAGTTTACACTTGTACCTACTAGAAAACTACAACTGAACAAAGAAATAGGATGACTGGATGGACGATCGGTCTCATATTTTTTTACAAAATACAGTCGCTTTTAAAATTATGAATTTAATTATCTCCTAAAACAATTTAATAAAATGATTAATATTCACAAAAACTTCTTATATTAAATAAACTATCAAACTATTAAAATTAAAATATAATAATCTAAACTAACTAAAACTATTAACAAATCAAAATATGGCGTCGAAAAATTCCTCCGCTTCGCTGTCGACTGGCAATGTACCCAAGAGACTGGCGGCATTGCCACGTTGTATGGCAATGCTAAGCCTTTGGCCAAGGTAAAGGCCAGCCCTTGGGTCACGGAGGGTGTCAACAAGCCGTTTGGAGATTTCGTTAAACAAACCGCACTCGGACCCCACGGCCCGTGGGTTTCAACCCAAACGGGTCGAAAATATAATTACAGATAAGGTATTTATATATATTATACTTATATTATAAGATATATATTATACTTTCGCCGCTTGAAGTTTTCCGCAACCGCAGCAGTAGCGCTAGCACAGCACGCCGAGCCAGGAAGATGGGGTGGCGCAAGAGTATCGACACACGTTGCGTCCCACACTAAAGGCCTTACCCACCTTCCAAGGAAATAAAGACATGCCGTCCGGTCTCTTGCCATCGTCGCGAGCCTAGCCATTAGGTTCTAATACAGCTGGAACGCCGACGGTGACAAGAGCTCGTCGGATGATGTCATTTATGTTCGAGTGCCGAACTAAGCGGCCCGCACTTCGGTTGCAAGACAGGCCATGGTGTCCGAGGCTGTTGACAACTTCGCCACAGTGACAGCGACGAGGAGAACAACAAGGAGCTCCTCTCCTAGTCGTAGGGAAGCAGCGAGGCGGAAAGTAGTGTCGTCGAACAAAGAAAGCTTCATCTCTCCTACCCTTACGATTGAAAGTAGATTTTCTTTTACAGTTTTAAAAATAACTAGTAGAACCTGAAACATTTGTTAACATTTTTTAATCATAAAAGCAGGTTATCGAAAAAAATAAATAATTTAAAGATTTCACCGAAGAATTAAAAAACATATTTATATCTCCTAAACTATCAATAATCCCGGAACATACATGGGGTATTTTGGAATTCCCTAGGTATGAGGAATCTATTTTTTTTAATGGCGTCATTGTTTGGACCACCCTGTACAAATCAGTCTAAAACTAGGAATTGTTTAATATTAGGTACCCTTAAAGTCTGTCTTCCCCATTACTTGCATGTTTTAGACCACCGTTTTCAAGACAGTAGTGAGTTGTCAATCAATCGACCAATAACTGCAAAAGATTATAACAGTGTCAACACTTATCTCGCTGTCTGCATTAGGCTTTAGTGTTTAATTCTAATGGCAATCTCGTACACTTTTTCTTTTCTCAAGAACTTAGCAGACGTATTACCATTATGCCAGCACTGTCAAATCCTAAGAAACTTTTATTAAACGCAATAAAACACGTTATCAAACTTTATTACTTTTTAATTTATTGCCTTTATCGTCGGAGGATCACGCGGTAAATTCAAGTTGTTTATTTACTTCGTCGCTGCGGCTGTGACTCGTCATCTGTCATGTCCAAATTGCGATCTGCAAGGTTTCTTTCAGATTTCTGAGAAATTCAACCTGTTTTTCGGCACGTAGTCTTGAATTGTAAGGATTTTAACGAGTTTGGTAAGTTAATGGTTTGGAAAGTTCTAGTCTATCGTGTTTCAATTTTAATCCCCCACAAAGAAATTTAAGATACTACCTATGTATAATAGATAGCAATTTTGTTCGCTTTGTCCCGTCTATAGTCATAATATGTTTGTTTTAAATGTCAATGGTCTCCCATCGCACACAGCAAACGCAAATATTAACTTTCCATACGCCAACCTATAACTTAGACTCTTTTTGTTTAATCAAAGAAGTCATATTTAATCGTGAAACCGGATTTTAAAAACAACAATGTTTTCAGGTTGAGTTTTTTAATGCAATCCATCATTATCATTATTAATTTAAAGTTATTGGCAGTACAAGTACATAATACAACCTTGTTTTTTCGTTTGTCCAACGCACAGGTAATCGATTTTGTTTTGTGTTAGTACAACATGACTTTACTTGACACACTTTTAATAGTTCATTCACCAGAACACTGCCGGTTTTAAGTCAAATATCAATGAGTGTTGCCAATAAACGAAACTACTCACCATCATTAACGGACAATAGCGTTCCTTTATTTTGCGAGTAGCTAAATTTACTTTTCATTATCATCATCGTTCAGTCTCTAGACCTTCACTGTTCACACAAATTCTCGCAAGCTGCGTCAAAGCGACTGGTCGCTTAAGGGTCTCCGAAACGATCAATTGCAATTGTAAATGTTTACGTGAACGAAGAATTCAAATGATAGCTGAATGAAGCTCCAATTGAAGGTGTATCAATTGCGCAGCCTAATTCGATTTAAGAACTGTGCTGAGAAAAATCGCGTCACTCATAAACAATATCATTTCAAACGCAAATAAGATAAGGGATTTCTTTCATTGGCTCTTGCTGTTTCAATTTAAAAAAAAAATAGATATACGTTTGGTATGAAGAATGGTACAAACTGAGATGAGACAGAAAATTTACGTCCGTCGTGAATGCGGGCGCGGTCGATTTTAAAATAACGATTATCATTAAACATCAAGCCACGGTGCGTCAATTGCCATCAATCAAAAATTTTGTCATTTGCTGTCAATCTCGTAGTAATATTGTCAAACGCTTCAATTGCATTTTGTAGACGATCGTTTTGCGCATCAATGTGTATCAATCACTTAAACATTGACAATTGCAATTGATCGTTTCGGGGACACTTAACATCCGCTAACAGCACCCAGTAGATTCCTACGATCTTCACTAGATCGTTGGCCCACCCATGTAATATCTTTTCAGTGTTCAAAAAAGGCTGTGTTGGGCAGTTCATGGCAAATCTAAGCGGCTTGGTTTTTAGATTCGCAACTCATTTAATGTAAACAGATTTTAGTAATGTGTTCCAATAAATCGATTGGTACTAAATAACGCAGTGCTGTGATAAGGAGCAAACCTACACGTGTGCCTATTCGCGCTTGTATTGATTAACCTCACTTGATTAAGCGTGCAAGTTGCGCACAAATCTCGGTACGAATTTCTTCAGTAATAAACCTAATTTTTGCTGCTTTAAAGCGCCCTTTACGTTTTCCAACATTAAATTATTCATCATAGCCGAAATCGAATTTGTTTTAGACAGGAGGCGTTAGCACGACCTAGATTTTGTAGTCGTCCACGGTCCAACGTTCGCTAGGCGATAAGGGCAGGCGGAAAACCCAACTCTGTACCAGCCTAGTTAAAAGGAGTATAATTATTTAACGGTCCAAAATTCATTTAACAATTGTATGGAAAATGTTGAAGGTTGTAGAAATGTCCAAAAGTATGCTGGTCGTAGATCAAGTCACATGAAAAAGAGATAAATGGATGACTTTTAACAGTAGCGGAATACCATGGATTATGTGAAACGTGTCCAGAAACGGTGAACCGTGAGATGAGGGCTAAGTGTGTGGAGGAAGAAGACATTCTGCGCCGACCCCAAATGAATCGGGATAAGGGTAGAAGGTTGATGTAAAACCCCAACACGTCACTAGTCCATCCATTCTTTATATTATACAGGGAAGCATCTCTATTTATAGAAGCTGGTATGGATGTAGTGGCAAAATTGACCTAGAGATGACGTGTGGCATCGCGCCAAAATGGCGGAATGCCGCCAAAATACTGTCAAAGAATAAAGTTGTTGTGGATGCGACGTTTTAATAGTCTTTGTGGCTTTGTTTAATTCTAATTACTTTGTCAGGTGCCCGAGGTAAACTGACAGTTAAATCTAATTTTCAATTTGCATTAGAAAATTTCTCATACATTGCTACGAATTGAATTAGAAAGGGTTGCTCTTTCGTCAATACTATATAAATGTTTTAAAGGCTGCAATTGGGCGTCGAAAAGTCATAGGAGTTCCAAGTTGAGGGCGTCGAGGCGAGTGACTACATAGGTAACACAAAAGAATCTACCTCTGTTTTTACGACATCATTTGAATGTCCACCTACATCTTAAAACAATCAAGTTGTAACTTGAGAGAAATCTCAAGGAAGCCAACAGTAAAACAGTTCATGCATGTTTCCGTATTGTATTACGTTCCAGAAGTAAGAAGTTGTATGGTTTCATTGACGACTTCATCAACTCCTGCCGTTATCCGAATTGATTTGTGGTCGGCGCAACATGTCTTTTTCCCCCATACTTCTCTAGCAGTCGTCATCACGCTAGTCACCCCCTTTCTAGCCATATTATATCATCTTTTACACAGTCCATCCAACGTTTCCGCATCCACATTCATACTCAAAACGTTCTTGACCTTTTTCTCATTTGCAATGACAATGCATTGTAAAATTATAAACATCGAGAATGACGATTTATTCATTTACTAACAAATGCATCTTTAAAGTTGGTCCCGGCTGTCATTTGTATCTTTGATCGTTGTTACGGGTGGTCAGAAGCCCGAAAATCTGACAACCAGTCTTATCAAGGGGTATTGTGTTACACAGTTACTGGGTTGTGGAGATCAGGCCATGTACAATGGTGCTGGTATTTAGCTGCATCCGGTTAGACTGGAAGCCGACCACAACATAGTTGGGAAACGGCTAGGCAAAATGATAATGATGCATCTTTAAATGTTCTTCTTGGTATTTACAGCGCAGTATAATTTAATACTTGAAGTACTAAAGATTATCCAAGAAAATTAAATTTTCTTAGGAAAGCCGAGGAAACCTATTAAATGGTCTATATTGACAAGACTTCGACGGCAACAAATAATGAATAGTGTAAACAGTTCCGCCCACTCTTCAACGGAAAAGAGACGACATTATCCACCGTTTTCGTTTCAATATTAAATTGAGTGATAGACAACGCTGCCTTTTTTTTATTTAAGGTGGGTAATCATCAAATAACTTCTCCCGCACTGGGCGGAGCGGGAGGGCGTGTCAGACTCTTACTGACTAAAACCCACCCGTGTTCCTTCAGTTGCCTGTGCCAGGGGCCACGGTAGCCCTTTCGGACTTTCCCGCAACCCTGGCAGAAAAAATCATTGTTTCGACTTGGATTTGAACCATCGCATCGCCGAACGTCGTCATACTCATACCGGCAGTTTGACGAACTAGCCAGCGAGACAACGCAGAGTCTTAGCCGCTGGTTCTAGAAGCATTACATTTTTGCACAAGAGTTCCTTTATTAACAAAGGTGAAAACTGAGGAAGAATTTTTGAAAATCCGTCCCCTAATCTATGCCTAAAGGGATTTAATAGCAGATAAAGTCTGTATGAATGTTCGTATTTGTTTCCGATGGGAAATAACGTCGGGCACACGGCTTGTATGTTCATAAACGCAACTAAGTCATGTGGATGAAGCAAAAGGAGTATAAGATCGTATTTCGAGACGTTCAAGATTTTCTGGCTACCCCTACGGAAAACTAACATGAGTTCACATTATATGAAAATCCGCCATTTTTATTCATCTGTCATTTGGCCCACGCATGTCAGGCTAACCTACATTCTCACGGTCTCAATGACCTCCACTCAAGGCCGCCGTATTCGTACGGAACTTTGGCTAGCCTTGATATGACCTTGAATGTAAAAGCTTTCTGTAGTAGCTTAATAGTGACAAAGTGCTACTATGAAACCAATTTGTAAATGATATTTAAGGCGTTTTTATAAGGCTGTAGACTCACTAGATCAGATCACTAGATAGAGGATTTTATCTTTGCCATTTTGTAAACAATAATACTAAAGTATCTTATTAGTAGACGTATTTGTAATAACTATAAAGTTTTTTTAGGATGTTTTGGCGCTTGAATGAAATTGACAGGATTTTTTGGTATAAAAAATAAACAAGATGGCAGCGATAGTTCCAATTTTGGACACGCGTCAAAAGATCCTTGAAGCACTTTCATTGTATTAGCAGTCAGAAGGGTTATTCCGTTTATCCACCATAAGGTGGATATGCGGAAATGCATGCCCGAGAATCCATCCTAGGCCTATTTGGATAAACGGAATGTATAGGCTTAGAGTGGATTCTTGGACATTCATTCATTAGGGTGGATTCTCAGACATGCATCTACGCGTATCCACCTTAGGGTGGATAAACGGCATAACCATAACCGAATCAGAAAGGCACCACTGCCTGTCCCTGTGACATAATCTCTAAGTACTTAGTAGCCTTCTACGACCCTAGCAGGTGTGGCTTGTCATAAATGCATTAAATAGGTGTATTTGCCAAGCACTTGCACCGATTAAAGTGCAGAGCAAACTAGACGGTAAGTTAGAAAACAAGTATCACTTATTTGCTTCACTAGCTTTCGCCCACGGCTTCGTCTGCGTGTTATTTAGATTTTTGTTATACACATTCCACGATGAAGGTCTTCTCTAGGCCTCAGGCTACCTGCCTGTCAAATTTCATAAAGATCGATTCAGTGGTTTAGGCGTCAAAAGGTAACAGACTGACAGAGTAACTCTCGCATTTATAATAATTGTATGCATAATTTTATTCAATAAAAGGCGAGACATGCCACGAGGGGACTTTTCGAAGAGAAAAACAGACGTGACATTGTCTTTTGGGCAGAATCAATAACCAGCATGTTGTTGGCAGTATCTTGAATATTCTTCATCTTATTTTTACAATTTAATCAATTCAATTAACTTAGCTGCTGAAGTTCCCAAATAAAAAAAAACAATAAATTCAAATCTATTGACAATCATCATTGATCATTGTAATCTTATACAACGTGTTTACTTCTGCTTCCTGACAAGGAAGCAGAAGTAAGGGAAAAAATATATAAATATTATCTCTAAATCTAAATAAAATACGGTATAAGTACGATTTCTGTTGCAGAATTCAAGAATTATTTCCCAAAAAAGTTTGGAGAGCCGTGATCACTCTGCGTAAGGACGTCCTTCAATGCAATTCATAACTTCACAAAATTAAGACAAACAACAGCGTTTGACAAACGCACGACTCAGCACGTACACAACTTGGTTACGTTATCATTTTATCAATTGACGAAATATTAGACATGTGATTTGGGTCGTCATTCATAACATATTATATTGATGATATATTCGGGTGGATTCGGTGTAAGGGAGAACTATGACTAGTCAGCAGATGGTCTCTTCGAAATAAAGCTGAAACTAAATCATTTCTAGCCTTTTCTCAGTTTTTAGTCTCTCTTGAAGTGGCTATTTTCAGGCCAAAATCATGTACCTATCGTACATTCTTAAACCAATGAGATTATGCACTAAAACATTGTTGAATGGGTAAAATAACATAAAATCACACCTATCGATTAGGCAGCAGAAGTGTACGTGAGTACACCAACATTTCGCCAGTTAAACAAGTTGAATGCAGAAGCGGACACCGATCCACAATGAGGCCGTCTGAAATAAGACTTAGTCAGCGAGGATTCATGTGTCTTAAATAGAGCTAACAAACTTCGCATAGCACTTGGATTAATTCAATTTCACTTTCAACTAAGTTCGAACAATGCTTCAACGATTCTTGTAAAACAACAATATCACAGAAAATAAAGTTGTTCAAACTTGTTCTTGCTTGTCATATTTCATGACGAGCTCTTTAAGCATTTAAATCTTTATTACATAGCTCAACTGTACCTACTGTGTGTTCCTACGGTCTGGCGGTTACGCAAGCTAACCATTAGAATCCCTTGGTCTTTAAGTTACGTAAAACTGAGATTTTATTATGTCATCTACCTGCACAGTGCTTGCCAAAACTTCGGTTCTGAGTAAATTTACGGGTTTGTTGTCTTTCGATTTTTGCGCACGCGTGTAGTTTTAGAATTCTTTTGAGATAAGCTTTTAATCGGCTTCATACACCTATTGAGAGTAATGGGGTTCTGATTCTGTCGAAAATTGCATATTTGCAAACTTCCATTAATCTCTAACGACTGGGAATTGGAAATACCAAGAGTCGTCGCAAGTAATTCTCACAATGAGTTTTTAATCATTGCCGTCTCGAATTCCCGAACAATCCAATTTCGAATTGCCTCTAGCTTCATTCTTGCGCAGGTATTCGTTTTAGCCACAACTACCTACATTGAAACACATGTCGTAACCTTCGTTTAGGATCCTATTGATCGAAGTTATATGAGGGATGTCGATTGAAATACTGGAAAGTTTCCCTTGTCGAGAATTCAGAGATATTTGAAATACGAAGAGCAGGTTTCAGATTGAAAATGGAATTTATTCATGCTCTGTGCAAATGTTGGTCCCACGCTCAGATCACTGTGTTTATAAATATAATCTGAGGTCCCACGGCTGGGTAAAGGTAGTAAAATAAGATGTATTCTTGTACATTGAAAAATCGAGCATTAAGCTCCACGCTTGCTCACTGCTTCGTATTAGCGATATCAAACCGACCATTTTAATCAATATTTTTGCTCACGATGTATCATTAGTCATAACATTATATGTATTTTTTACAATTAATTCGTCACTTTTCACGTGCTAAAGTGAAGACACTAAATAAAACTACACTCGAGAGCAATGAATCCGGGTCACTTAAAGAATGTTAAAAATCTCGGAAACTAAAAATGATAGGTTAATGCAATAAATTGTATTTAATAGACAATGTTTTACTCCTTAAATGAAAGTAAAAAAAAATACATTTTATTAACACAAAATTACATAAAGAAAAAAACTGCTGATCTCTCCTTAAAACAAAAATAGGAAACATGAAATTTTTGAACTTTATTACGATTTTCTTGAATTTTAATACTTCGTATTGCCTCCTCGTGCTTCCATTACTGCGTTTACGCGGTTTGGCATGCTGTACACCAAGTTCCTTATACGATTTTGGGGAATATTCTCCCATTCCTCTGTGAGAGCAATTTTGAGCTCACGAAGCGTGATTGGGGGAGGGTTTCGTTGTTTTACGCATCTGCCTAGCTCGTCCCAAGCATGCTCGATCGGGTTGATATCCGGGCTGCGCGCTGGCCACTCCATACGAGTAATGTTCATCTCTTGAAGGTAGTCATTCACAATCCTACCTGTATGAGGTCGGGCATTGTCATGCATAAATATAGCATCCTCACCTAAATTGACCATAAATGGACCAACGTGATCATTGAGGATTTCTTCCACATATCTTACGCTAGTTAAAGAGCCGTTTTCTATGATCACCAGCTCTGTGCGACTTTCAGAAGAAATTCCGGCCCACACAAGTACAGACCCACCACCGTAGGCTACTTTTTCTTCGATGCATGCTTGCTTGAATCTTTCCCCTGGTCTTCGATACACTCTGTGTCTTCCATCGTGCTTGTAGAGCATACATTTTGATTCGTCGGAGAACATAACTTTTGACCAATCTTCAATACTCCAATTTACGTGGCTCTGGGCATATCTTAGTCTTGAAATACGATGCCCACGCTCCAGTTTAGGGCCGTTTGCAGGTCTAAGGGGTTTTAAGTTAGATTCAGCAAGCCGACGTCTTACTGTCCATGCACTTGGGTTACTTCCTCCGAGGCGTCGAAACTGATTGGTGAGTTCAGTTCCTGTGAGAAAGCGATTTCGAAGCATGGTGTTCACCAAGTATCGGTCTTCTCGTGCTGTGGTACACCTGGTTCTGCCCGTTCCTGGTCTGCGTAGGTTAGAACCAGTTTCTTCGTAACGTCGGAGAACTCTTTGTACTGTTGACAGCGACACACCGACAGTCCTGGCTGTATCGCGCTGACTCCGGCCGGTTTCCAGCATTGTAAGTATTCTGGTGCATTCTTCAGGCGTAAGTGACATAATTTCAGCTTGAATAATGAATATAGAGCACTATCAACATGGTTTATGTACCCACATTAATGACAGATTACAAACAAAAGCAAAACCAAATGCTGTAATTTCGTAGTTCCATCTTCGAAAGTGGCCCTTTTTCAAATTTGATTTTTTTATGATATAACTTTACAATAACTAAGAAGTTTTAATACCTTCATTTAAGGAGTATTACATTGTCTATTAAATACAATTTATTGCATTAACCTAGCATTTTCAGTTTCCGAGATTTTTAGGATTCTTTAAGTGACCCGGATTCATTGCTCTCGAGTGTATATTACTTTACGATACAATAAATAATTTCACGAAATCCGTTGTAAAACATAATAATGATAGTGATTATCTGTGACAAAAGGGGACCCATATTGTATTGCATGCGAATGCAACATGATACCTACGGGAGGAAAGGCTGGCATAACCCGGGTTTTATAACAATAACAAACTTAATACCACGTTTCTGGCTGGAGAATCAGGGCTGCGCCTGTCTGTGCCCGGCTGTCAGGTTGGAGATGTATTTTTTTTTGTAATTCACTCTTTCTTTTGTTAAGCCTCAGATTCTTTAGTAGACTAAAGGTTCATTTTTTTTTCATTCCACATTCACACAACACCGACAAAATTATAAAGGAATTAACGTTTATCTGCTCCTTATAATACATTTTTGATAGTTCGGCAGGCGAGTTAAAGATGCAGTGTGCCGTAATACAACATCATTGGACCGGTTACTTAACTAATAAATTCATATTTCACTATTGATTCATTTTGTGTACAGACGTTTTACTTAGAGTGAAACAATCATGCCGAATGAAATGCAGTAAAATGAACAAAAAGCGTTTGATTTCGGCTTTCGCTAAAGCAAGCAAGTGTAATTGTAATTAGGTAGCTCTGTACAGAGAAATGATGTGAAGTGGCGAGGGGTTCAATTATTCCATCGTATGTTCCGAAATCGCTGTATAAAGCAGACGTGTGGGCTATCGAATGCTCATCATGTAACTATTTACATGATGAGCTTTGATCATTTCCCGTCAGACGTTCTGTCCGGAACGGAAACCAATTCCCGAATGGCGTCCATCGATTTTCGCTAGTTTCGAAATCGTGGCATCACCTCACGAAACGTTTTAGCAATTTGCATATCTACAAGTTATGTTAAATCGAACTTTCGAGCCGAAATTACATTAGTAGTATATTTCAGGAAATCATATTTTTTTTCCTGTAAGTAGATAGGACTGGATGCGGAAGCCGGAGGACGAGGTGTTGTGGGGCATGTCCAGAAGTGGAATGCGATAGCTTGAGTTGATTGAAGTAGGTATACTTAATTGATATGATTGATGAAAATACTGTCAGCCCTAAACTGGTGGTCCAGTTAAATGCAGTTGTGCACAATGTGTAACAAAACAGGTGCTGCAGTGAGTCAGCCACTTTATTTAGTGCAACACTGTACTTAAGTGGCCTACATAACATTATTATGAGAACAGTTATTTTTAGTTGTATTACTGAGGAAAATGGAATGAAGTACTTATTTCAGTAGGAGAGAAAAAAAAAAGTACTTTGTTTTTGCAAATATTTTTGGCTATGTAGGTACTTACAATCTTTTTATTGTATAACTTGGTGGAGAATGAGGACTTTGAGACGTAAACTTTATTGATTTAGGTGATAATTATTTTAGTTTGATTTTCAAGGAAGACTAGCTTATTTATTTGTTCTTGTCTTTCTTCACACAAACTTGAATTCTGAGCTCTTCAGTAAACTAATTTCAGGAATTTCAGTTTAATTTATCCTGAGAACATTTTAAAGTTAAAAATTAACAATAAAGCTATAACAGAGTATCCAAACTACAAAATGAAGAATGAATATTGATTTTGTTAAATTAATAAATGCTAGTTACTTCATCAAGGAATTAGAAATTGTTAACGAAAAGAAATAAAAGTCATTTATTATAATCAAGAAATAGGAAAGATTATAAAGTTTCTCTGACTACAATAGATGAATGTTGAATCTATACTAATATTATTAAGAGGTAAAATTTGTTAGTATGTAATCTCTGGAACTACCAATTGGATTTGAAGAATTCATTTTGCATTTGATAGCCCAATTGTTAAGGAAGGTTAAAGGCCAATAATACCCAGTGGTCTATATCGACCCCCAGGGGTCGATGTCGATAAGAAATGTATAAAAATGAATGTTTGTTTTATATTGTTAGACATTTGTCAAAACACACTTGAAGTTGATGACTTTTCAAATACAATGTTGACTAAGCAAAAGGTTTTGCTTACTTAAAACTTAGCTTAAGACTTAGCTAATATTGCCAATATTAGCTAAGTCTACCCGAAACCGAAAACCAATTAAGTAATAGAACATAAAATTGCTATCTTGTGGCAGATATCATTATTTATCAATATGTTAGACTAAAAAAGTTTATTTAAAAAACCCAGAAGGTAACACACAATGAGTTAGGGAGATAAGACAATGCTGTGCAAAAGCCCCACTCCATGCCCAGCGTTGGGAAAGCACTGGTTGGTAAAAATCATGTTTATGAGTTTGAATAAGTTTCACTTTAAGCATCTTTATAGCAATTTCAACTGAACATATTCAGTTCCTAACACAATAAAACCGAAACTTAAAAGATTATAAAAGTACCTACTTAGAATATTTTATTAGACCTATCGTTTTATAGGCATTATTGACGCCGTTATTGTACGATAGGTGCGTATGAATATTTAATTAGATTCAAATGACTGGTGTTGCGAAATGCAACCGGCTACAGTCTATCCAAACAAGGTCGGAAAACATAAATAATGAAAAAAAAACTCGTGCGCTCTGCAATGAAGTTAAAAATAATTAACGTACATTGTTATGAACTTCCGCAAGGTTACAAGAAGCCCTATAATTACGGCAGGATGTCCAATCATCGTTCTAAAAGTACTTACAGCAAAAAAAAATCACGAATTCACGAATAATAAGGTCAGGCGAAAATCGGTAGGACCGACCTTGTAAGACATCCAAGTTATTGCGAAAGCATAATAAATTAAAAACTAAATTAACAATATTACTTACCAAAGTCTATGAATTGTTTTATTGATAGCGGCGAAGGGTTGAATTGCGAGTAAAAATCAAGCATTTTCGTAACATTGGAGAAAATAGTCCCCGCTAACCTCATCTTGAATAACTTTTATTTAGCAACGTTTACAAACTGAAGAACTATTAAATTACCACGACAAAACTTATCACAGTCACAGAAGATTAGCACACATGTTTTCAAAATTAATAATTTTATTTTTCACCGGCACAAACGATACACAAAGAGAAAAATTTTGGACTGAATCAGTGTTGCCCCTTTCTGAAACTTATATATATTTCAAAGTGACGTGAACTTTGACCCTCAGTGTTGCGATATTGTAATATTTCTGTAATACGTTGTAATAAAACTCGTATACAGAATAAAAGTAGATTATTATTTCGCTTTCGCCAATCAATTTTGTATGAAAAACAAGTGATGAGCTTCGAAAGTGCAGCATGGCGCTGTTAGTTTTGTGACCAAAATGTCAACAACCAACATGTTATAATAATAATAACTAAAAATAATACTATAAGATGATATTGTTACAAGATTGAGTGAAAACTAAAATATCTCGTTGCACAGCACAGGAAAAATCTAAAAAAAGGATGAATTATTTTAATTAACGAAAAATCAACTTTAGCTACAAACAAAACAATATGTGACACTGACAGTGACACATTTGACGCGCAACCATTCCGGGCAGCTAGTGTTCAGCAGATACCAAGTTTTCCAAACGAAGAAAAGGGTAGTTTTTCAAATTATATTTAGGAAATTAGGATGTTTCATGTTGGGTTAGAAAAGAAGCTACACTGATGAATAAGTTAATGTTCCTCGTTTCCAAACCTGTCTGTTTCCAATTGCATACAATCAGATATGCGTCTGTGAGTTCTCCTGTTTCCGATTCCGTCCTTGTTTTTGTTGCTCTATTACCAGTTTCCTACCCCTAGAGCATCATTATTTTTCTGAGGATCTAATTTGCATCACTAAAATGGTTTTCGATTATATCCAACTGAACAGACAGCAGTGCTGCTGGACAGTTTGTTCCGCCCTCAGAATACTTCTGTATTCTGAGGTTCCGCCACTTCTTCTTCCCAGCTAAAGCACTAGGAAGTGGTGTAGCTCGGGCGTTTTGGGGGACTGTCTTGATTTTGACGTTCAAAAAGTGCTGATTCTCAGCCCAGTGATTGTTCTCAGCTGTCATTTTAGAATTGTTTAGAAAACATGTAAGTAAATCTAGGTAAATACGATAGCTCATTAGATTGTGATAATAAGTAAGTTATTAGCGTAGTGCTTGTTGTTAAACTGTAATGTAGCATTGAATATGCAGTAATGAAAGTAATTTCTGGTTGTGAAAACACAACAGTCAACTGCTATGTACAGTCGAGAGGATAAATAACTTACAATTACACAATATTCAAAACCAATTTCCTCCTAAAGTATTGAATGAAATTGTAGTGTTACAAACATAGTATTTTTTAAACTATACTATTATGAAATAAGTATTTAAAGTCTTTTCTCAAAGTTGCAATTGCTATTCCACAAGAAATAAGCTTTTGAATTTTGTGAAAGTGCTACATATTTATGCTCATTATCATATTATCATATTTATTGCTTCATTTGCTGTTGAAGTATTCAGCTGCAGCCGGTTAGATTGGAAGCCAACCTGCACATAGTCGGGAAAAGGCAAGCAGATTGATTGATTGAACTGTTAAAGTAAATTGATTGTTGCATTCAGTTGATTCAGATAACAATTAATTGCCTAGAGTTATGACTAGGTTTTTAGACAGAATATTTATGAAACCTGGGCCTTTCTTTAATTTTTTTACAGTTTTAATTTAACTCGCTTTATGTTGTTACTGAGAGCAGTGGTGGTTTACTTTGTATAAATTATTGCATCGCCCGCGCCACTGCTCTCAAAACGGTGAAGGAAAACATTGTGAGGAAACCGGCAAGTCCTAGAACCAAAAATTCAAATACATGTGACATCCACCAACCCGCACACGGCCCGCGTGGTGGATTATGGCCCACTCTCTCTCACAGAGAGGAGGCCTGTGTCCCAGCATTGGGAACATTATAGGCTGATTATGCTATGTTGTTACACATTTTTTTTAACAAGATAAAGTTCGGAAGGTTTGAAATTCTACACACTTAATTATTAAACTACAAGCCATGTCCCTGGAATTTCCCATCTGCAAAAATTACTAGCTTCCTCACAAACCTCTGTCCCCTATTTTGCCCCTTTAAGGGATGAATTCGAAAAAAACCATCCTTAGTTCTGACTTTCCCTTTATATGTATAAGGAACTCTTGTGCAACATTTAATGCTTTGCCCAGCAGTTTAGTGTGTTGACTCTGTGAATAAATTATTTAAGTTTTTTATTAAATGGATTTAACCCTACAAGGCACCCAGTTCCATATGTGGAACACTGACTTTAATCGTTCCTATAGCTATAAAACTATTAGTATTGACATCTCTTTACATCTTGATAGTAGCTAGTGACATTTAGCTATGTAGTAATACGAATCTTTACCTAAAGATGTCGTTCGTGTTTTTATTATAGTGCACTCAGTGTGAAATTTTAATGAAAGTGATACGTTAGTCGTTTGTCTAAAATCAAAAATAAAAAAAGAATAGTTATTGAACAGTTTTGACTCGAAAAAATTACTGTGTTATAACGAAGTGTATATTTTGCAGAGGTAAGTGGTTTTTTTTTATATTACAATAGTAAACGTATTAATAAATCATATTTTTATGTACGTTCCACATACGGTACGTTGAGCTTTAGTGGCCGTTTTTACTTATACGTACTTACGAGAACTTTCCTTATGAATACTTTGATTTTATTGCAGATAATGTCGCGAAGAAGATTGCGTGGTGGAGATATTGGGGGTTTCTTGAATATTCCTTCTAGGAGTGAAGATGAACAAGATTTTTTTGACGCTGAAAGTGATGATGACATCGAAAAAATTCATGTTCATCCAAATTTTTTTATCCGAGCAACTTAGCGACGTGGAAACTTCCTTATCTCCGCAGGGACATCATTGTTCGTCTCCCGTCAACGAGGTTGTATGAATATTGAAAATCGTCAGCCAGAAATATCAGTCCCTCAGCCTAGTACATCAGGAATGACTTCAGGGACAACTACAGGTAGGTACCTACCATTACACAATCTCGGGTACCTAGACGATCATCGACTATCAGTAACGCAATCGGTCCTAGATCTAGAATCCCAGGATCTGTGACTGTCACCCAACGAAAAAAGAGAAGATCTATGTATTTGGAATAATTTTTTGTGGGTCAAGAGCCAATAAATAGAAACAGCAAGAAGATACTGCAAGAACAGAAAAAGTATATACAAGTAGATTGCCCCCAAATAATCAAAACATATAACCAGCATAAGGGTGGTGTGGACCTCCTAGATTCGTTACTAGGGAAATATAAAATAATAATGAGGACCAGAAAATGGTACTTGAGGCTATTTTATCATCTTCTTGATGTAACTCTTATCAATTGCTGGTTATTGTACAGAAGAGTCGGGGATCAGCAGCATACGCCCACCCCAATGAAACAGAAGGACTTCAATTTTGAAGTAGGGAAAATTTTATGCATGTTTTGGCTATCGATGACCAAAAAGAGAGGCAGACCAGGTTTACCTGATAAAATATAAAATGAAAGGCAGAAACCAAATACATCAATCCTACCTCCTCGTGATGTCAGAAACGACGGGTCTGAGCATTTTCCCGTTGGGGATGAAAAAAGACAACGATGCAAATATCCTGGTTGCAAAAGAAAAACATTCTTAAATTGCGACAAATATCGCGTAGAACTTTGCCTAAATAAATATAATAATTGTTTTAGATCTTTTCATCAATAAAAAGATAACAAATTTATTATATTAGTTATATGATTTCGTTTATTATAAATTGCAATCAAGAAAAAGTAAAATATATAATAGTTACTACATTATAAAAAAAAATATTAAGTCACTAATTGAAAAAAATTCAAATAGGAAACTATTTCCAAAACAATTCAATTGTACTAGAATAGGTACCAAAAAGTATAGTTAAGGCTCAGTGTACCGTATGTGGAACTGAAATAAAAACAATTTTTTTCCGTAAAATATGGTTTTATTTTTATTTTTAAGGTTTCACATCTTCAAATCACTAATTACAACCTATATATTTTTGAAGCACTCAAAAAAAAAATTGAGCCTTGTAGGGTTAAAGGCAGATACTAATTTGTTTTTAATAATTTCAGAAGATGCAAAAAGTCTTTGTCTACGGTACATTAAAACGAGGAGAACCAAACCACTATTGGTTGCAAGATGAGAAAAATGGTGTTGGTAAATATGTGAAGGAAGGCGTGACCAAAACTATGTACCCTCTTATTATTGCAACTAAATATAATATACCATTCTTGTTGCATCACCCCGGGTTGGGGTACAACATTAAAGGTGAGTTTCTTTCATGGTTATTCACGCTTGGGGTCATCCATTAATTATGTCACATGTTAAGGGGGGTCAATAAAGTGTGACATGGGTGGCATGAGTCATAAGCTTTGTAACATCACATGTATAAATCAAGTTTTGATTATTTTTATGAAACTTCCATGCCCTGTGGAGGCTGTTGATGACTATGCCAGAGAGTCCATATCATAGTAAAATTAAGAGCTTGCAGCCTGCAGTGGCAGCCATCTAAAGTATTAAAACTTAAGAGCGTTTATTACCTTATGAGTGGCAATGTTGCAATTTAGTGTCATATTACGTGGTTTTCAATTTTTAACATTTAATCGGAGCTATATTTTAAAAATCTGTTTAATTAACTTTTTAGAATTACGTGAAAGTGTTTAAAAAGTAAGTAACCGTAATGCTTACAGTTATTTTACAATGAAAATAACGCCCTGCAAGTTTCCAATGTATTATTTGCATATAAATAGAACTGTAAACGCAACGATTTCTTACCTTTTACACAGTTTTCACATAATTCTAAAAAGTTAATTAAACACATTTTTAAAATATAGCTCCGATAAAAATTGGAAACCACGAAATATGACACTAAATTGCGACGTTGCCACTCATACATAAGGTATAAACGCTCTTAACATCAACTCTAATGATAAAAGTTAAAATGTTACCAACTCGTATAAACATTATTAGAAGATCTAAAGAACATTGGCGGCTAATTATTTGAACAAAAAAAGCTTGTTACATAAATAAAAAATATTGTAAAATGTTTGTTACTAATTCCTAAATATACTATAGAAAATATATTTAAGAAAAACCTCGGTGGTTAATAAATATTGACAGTTTCATTCTGTAGTTTTTTTAGCGGTAAATATGAATTTTAAAGCAACTCTAATGGGTAATCACAACAATGTTGCCAACTGCATGCTTTTCGCGCCAGATCTAGCACTTTTTTTGCTGTACAGCACCAGTTATTATGTCAAAAAAATGCCTAATAGGTGTTGTGGTGGTATTTTAAATAAATAAATTGACCTATACAACATACCTATTTATTTTTAATACTATGTCGTTTGAAAGATGTAGCATTTCTTGTTTTATTTGTACCGAAAAGAATGATAAAAATGGCGACTCAGAGTTTGCGTTGTTAGCAACACTGACAGGTCTGACAGTGACAGATGCTCTCGAGCCGCTGTTGTTGTCATTGTGTTTGAGTTTCGTGTGTTTTAGATTGGTATAGATTTTTGGAATATTATTTGACCCGGACTGTTTTATGGACTCTCGATCGATTCTTCCTCTGTGTGACCCGTGCGTGCTTTTGGACTGTGATTATCTTCTTTGCGTGACGACATTGTGCCCTTCATAACTGGACTCTGATTTTGCTTCACAACTTGGTTCTGTTGTCTGACTGGTGTTGGATCTTTACTTCACCATCACAATGGGAGACAGCGAGAGACCTCGTCGTCCGCGGATTTTATGCATTAACTGCAACATCTGCGTTAATTATCTACGTCGATATCGAGCATTGGAACTTGATACGAGAGTAACAGCATTACTCTGCAGCTGGGTATATCCAGCAATCGTGAGTACCTACAAAGATTACCTACTAATAACTAAGGTCTACTAGTATAATTTCAAATACTGATGACACATACATTATTGACGATTGTGGAGTAACCGGCAACGTCAGCGGGCAAATAATTACTTACATTTAAATAAATCTCTGGTATTGTAATGTAACTTAATAACATTAAGCTGCACAATTTTTAAGATTGTGCAGTAAGCTAAATTCTCAACCAAATACAATGATACTTTTACAGATCACTGCAGATGACTTTATCTGTGAAGCTTGCCGAGATCTTGTGATGTCAAGCTTAAATCAGAGACTACAGCAACAAGTGTCAAATAGTGATGAACAAGCTGGATCAAGTCAGCAAGGCCACACTAATGTATGCCAGTTGTGTGGTCGTTCTATTTTAACGAAGACGAAGTAATAGAATATGGATACAAAATCCTAATCAACAGCGTTTGTCCATGATCAATATTATACAGAACAGGATAGCACCGAGACAGGTTTGTAAAAGCTAATAATAAATAATTATGATGTTATAACATTAACTCTCTGAGAAGCTCGTGGCTAACAACAGCAAGCACGGCGTGGCGAAGTAAAAACAGCTGCACGGGTCGATCCGTTAGGCTAAGCTACGCTTGCCGGGGTCGGTCAGTGGATGGGTGACCATCTTTACATACCGAGACTCCTCCGTGCCTCGGAAAGCACATTAAGCCGTTGGTCCGGGCTGTTATTCGTGGAACTTTGACAGTCATTACGGGTCGTCAGAAGCCCGAAAGTCTGACAACCAGTCCTACCAAGGGGTATTGTATTACCCAGTAACTGGGTTATGGAGGTCAGATAGGCAGTCGCTCCATGTAAAATACTGGTATTCAGCTGCATCTGGTTACACTGGAAGCCGACCCCAGCATAGTTGGGAAAAGGCTAGGCAGATACATTGAACATTAACACTTTAAACGTCGATTGCCACTCAGGTGTTCAGATAACAATAAAAAATCTATTGTGTCTGCTAATTGGAGTGCGACGGGTTAATAAAATTGTTGTGAGGGAATTAACATGTTCTAGCTAGAGCAATAAAGTTAGAAGTTATTCACCAATTCAGGGTAGGCCCAGGTGGTGCAGTGGTATGAATTTAAATCTTCATTTTTACACTCCGTTATTAAGAAGTTTAAACTAAAACTAGTAAAATAATCAAAATAAAAAGTGGGCATCATGAAAATAATACTGTTTAGCAAAAGTTTTGCATCTAAATATTACATCATTTTATTATAAATATTATAATTCTTATCTTAAGTTTGTATTTTATTTCTAGATAACACCATCTGATTGTGTGTGCCAATCATGTTGGATAAGTGTGCAAAGAGAAGTCAGCCGAATTAATACTCTCGATGATGCCAGATCATCGGAAACATTAGAAGAAATAGAAACAACAGAAGAAACACATCAACCATCTGGTGCGCAAGCTCATGTTGAAAGTACCCGCAGTACAACCACAAATCAAATAATATTGCCTGACTACCGAAGAGCAGCAAATACAAGCAACCATTGTGTTTTTATAGGCTGCACTAGTACCACTCTGCGTACAATATCAGACAAATTGCGTGCTATTGTCCTGAAAAATCACAAATATTACTTGCCAAGTTTAGCTCGAGTGTGTGATGAGCATTTAATTAGCAATTCCTGGGAATCTCTAAATGAAGAAAACAGCATTAATTTGTTTACTGCTGAACAAATACAACATGTATTTACATTTGTAAATGCCTTCAATCCATCATTAGATTTTGAAAATATAGATGAAATGGATGAAGTGATTTTCCAATATTGGATGGGATTAAGTAAAGAAAAGTTCAATAATTTAGTTGAAGACATACCACAAATTGTCCAAATAAAAAGAGGCAAGCTAGGCCTAGCAGCATTGCTATTAAAATTGAGGACAGGCGATTCTGACGAAAGAATTTCATCACTAGTACAAGTACCACGAAGAACCTTGGAAACCTTAATGGGCAAAATAAGGGCAATACTAATAGAACATTTTGTACCAAGATTTCTGGGAATCAACCATTTATCAAGAGAAGATCTCTTACAACATAATTTATTGATTCCTGTAGGGCTATACCAAAACAATCCAAATAATGTAATTGTTATATGTGATGGCACATACATTTACATACATAAGAGTGCCAATTATTTATTTCAAAAACAAAGCTATTCCTTACATAAATACAGGAACTTATTAAAACCTTTTTTATTTGTTGCCTGCGATGGCTATATTTTGGATTGTTATGGTCCATACAAAGCCACTACCTCGGATGCTGTCATTATGAATGGCCTATTCGAAGAAGGATCTGCTCTAAGATCATATTTTCAAAGTGATGATGTATTCATTCTGGACAGAGGTTTTAGGGATAGCATAAGTTTGTTAGAAGGATGTGGATATAAAACATGTATGCCTGAAAGTCTCTTAGAAGGCGAACACCAACTCACAACAGCCCAAGCTAACCGAAGCCGCTGTGTAACAATTTGTAGATGGGTGATAGAGGCCGTGAATGGACACTTTAAGAGAGATTATAAAATATTCAGACAAGAATACTTTCATCGGGCCCTACCACATATGTTTGAAAACTTTAAAATAGCGGCAGCTTTGTTAAATAAGTTTGGTGTTCGCTTTCATGATAATATTTATGCAAGTGAGATTTTAGAAATAATAAGACAAAGAATGTTTCTTCAAAACAATCTGGCAGAAATGGTAGAAGCAATTAATATGAACAGGAGAACATCCTTCTTCACAAATATAACTGCAGATGCAGATAATTTATTATACTTCCCTACCCTGGAATACAGAGACCTCATTTTATTCGCCCTGGGAACATACCAAATACGTCAAGCTCGCTCGTATTATGGCGAGCATGTACGTTCCCATGGTGGATATACCATTGAGGTATGTAGTGAACCCATCAACACAGAGCAATATAATCTTAGAGGCAGTGGTAATACAACATTAATAAGGGGTAGAATTAAGTCGCGACATATAACCAGCCGAACTTACTTTGTTTATATAATAATTGAAAATAATATTCCTAGTCGTACTGGAATAACAGAATACTGCTGTAATTGTCTGGTGGGTCGGCGAACAGTCGGGTGTTGCGCTCATGTCATGACGCTTGTATGGTATCTGGGGTGGGCTAGGCATGAAGAACGTATTTTAGCTCCGGCGCAGTTTTTAGATAACGTTATTGTTAGAGAAGATGATGAAGAATAAATGTATTAAAAATGACTTGTTTTATTTCTTTCTAATAAATCATTATTTTTCATTTAGAGTTTAGAGTTTCAAATTCAAAATTCCCGCCAAAAAGACTAAAGTCGCAATATTTATTAACAACGGAGGTTTTTGCTGAAAATCTTTTCTAATATAAGTCTAGGAACATATTACGAACATTTTACGGTAGTTTTCATTAATGTAACAAGCTTTTTTACTTCAAATAAAATGATGTATGGGCAGCTGCCATTGTTCTTTGATTGTAAAACTTTTTGACGTGTGTTATAATTTCTACAAAAATGCCAAAATATGGGAGTCGCCGGTGCGAACCTGGGTTATATTATAAAATTGGTGCAGTTTCAAAAAAACCAAAATGGCAACTTAGCGGCTATTAAATCGGCGGCGACCTCTCACGCCCGGCCTTGGTTCAAGCCATGGTCCGGGGCGAGGGGGAGTGGGAGGCAGTCGCCTCCTTCTGCGAAGCAGTCATGCTAGCGAAGGAGGTGGCGGGACGGGAGAGGGAGAGAGTCTCCCGTCCAAGCCGCCGCGGTGGACGCTCCGGGCGTCGGGAGCCGCGTGATGACTCCCGGCCACCGTAGGCGCGGGCCTGCGGGCGGTGAGTAATGGGTAGCTCACCGTCCGATCAGGATCAGGCCCGTGCCGGACGGCGCGTACGTGTTCCACGCGCGCCTCAAAGAGATGTCAGCATCGAAGAGGGGGCCCACTAGGGCCCAAGCCTGCCGGGAAAGCGGGATCATCCATAAGGGGTACCGCTGACCCGGAACATAAAGGGCCAAGGAAGGAACACGGGTGGGTTTTAGTCAGTAAGAGTCTGACACTCCCTTCCGCTCCACCCAGAGCGGGAGGGGTCATTTGATGATTTCCCATCCTCAAAAAAAAAAAAGGGGCTATTAAATGTTTTTTTTTATTTCAGGTGAAGTATATGAAGTAGACGACACCATGCTTGGCAAACTAGACATTCTAGAGGATCACCCGAATTATTATGTGCGGGAAAAAGATGAAATCTTGATTTACAATCAAGAGCTGTAAGTCTCATTAAATATTTGTAGTTAGGAAAATTTAAAAAAAATACGAAATTACTATTTTTTTTCTGAACACATCGTCATCAAAATGTCCTTTACCTTTATCGAAGGTTATTTAGATCGGTCTTGTAATAAGCAAGTAAGCAACACACCGCTAGCGAGCATGGTAACAGGTGATTTTTGACGACACGTTTGGTGTAGTGGCTACAGTGGCTAAGTGTAGTCAGCGAAACCAAATGGTCCTGGGTTCGAATCCCGGTAGGGGCAAATGTTTGTATGATGAATATGGACATTTGTACCCGAGTCATGGATGTATATTTATAATATGTACTATCGAGGAAGTTCATATCTATGCACCTTTAGGACTATTTTTCCCTGTAGCGCTCGGGCGCTAACAGTAACTAACGTAAAACAGATGCGGTCATCGTGTTCACGGGATTTTGTTCTAAAACTGCTTAGATATGAACTTCCTCGATAGTATGTATTTACGAAAAAAAAATGTATTTAAGTAGTGTATCAACCATCTGGTATCCATAACACAAGCCTTAAGTGCTTAACTTGGAACTAGATGGTGCTGTGTGCAATGTCAGACGATATTTATTTATTTTTATTTATTTCTCTTTATGAGAAGAGACCTTTGTCCTACATTGGGACAGTTTCAATCTATATATACTAACTAGCTGCCGCCCGCGGATTCGCCCGCGTGGTATGACGTTAAAAAGTAGCCTATGTCCATCAGGACGCAAAGTATCCCCATATCAAATTTCATCAAAATCCTGCTGCTTAATACCGTAGACGGGAAATATGGTAGATTTCAGTATCTTGTGGTGTCTTACGACTTTCACACAAATTAAGTTGCGGGTAGAAGCTAGTCAGTAGGCCAATTCTCGTACTTAAAAAACGTTCAAATTCAAGTCGCAATCTCATCTCAGCGACAATCAATGTCAAAAACCTGTCAAAAATGTATGTAAATTGATTGTAATTTTGACAGATTGAGACTAAGATTAGAATGCGAACGGTCTTAAAAATACGGGAATTGCCCCTCTGATATAAGTAATATCCATTGTTAAAAATTGTCAACTAAAACAAGAATATTCGAAAAAAAAATCAGTTGCTCCATAATTCTGCCGTCATAAGAAAGAAGGCCGTAAGTGACAATTTTGTCAAAAATTAGTTATTAACATATTCGGAATCAGCAAAGAAAATGCTATCTTATGGTCTTACACACAAAGCTGTAACTTGTATTAAATTAGAGATATCGTATGGATTTGGAACTTAACTACGACATACATTCTGGTTGTTGAATCTGAAAAGCCTTAATTAGGTACACAATAACTGCCTTTTGTGTCAATTATGGTTCAAAATAAAGCCTTTTTTGACGTCTAAAACAAGAATCACTAACAAAAACCATTCAGTAAATCGCGGGCCTTCATTTTAGATAAAACTTCAATTATCTCGGAATCAACGTTGACGTAGTTACGCCCTTCTTTCTTATGACGGCAGAATTATAATAATATTATTTATGTTCGCTTAACTCGTCAAAATGTAGGGAATAGTTGTTTTTTTTTAATTTCAGTGTTGGTCCCATAGTAAAAAGTTGATCGTTTTCATGAGTACTAAACTCTACTGTCTCTTGTTTAATCTAAGGGGCCATCCATAAATTACGTCACACGTTATATAAGGAGGAGGGGTCAACAAAGTGTGACATGATGTAGAGTATTGACGACACGGGTGGCGATGGCGCAGTGGTTAAGCGATTGACTGCTGCGTTACGTGTCGCGGGTTCGATCCCCGCACGGAACAAATATTTGTATGACCTGCAAGTAGTTGTTTGGGATCTGGCTGTTTGTGTATGTGAGTTTAAATGTTTGTAAACGCACCCACGATACAGGAGAAATTCCTAGTCTGGGGCAACGTTTTTTTTAAAAAAAAAAGAGAAAGAAAGTGTTAAAAAAATTATCGTCGGTGGAAAAAAACGAAAATACAAAAACAAAGACACCGACTTCCGAAATTAAAGATATTGTTCACTTAGTAGTGATTTTTTGGAAGTTGGTTTTTACTTGTGGTAGGTATCGACCCCACAAATTCGTATACCACTACTTGCTATGTAAATATCAGTGACAGGAAGTTAAAATAACATCATCAACAATACACTAAATGAAAAAATGCGTATTATTGTACCTAACTCTAAATTATTCTAAGTAAAATAGACTGTATATTTTGCACAAGAGAGACACAGAGTACTAAAACAATCCTCGACCATGTCAGAATCTACGAACCAATCTCAAGAATAATAAATTCCATCTAGCCGTGAATTCCGCGATGTCTGATCACAAACATTTATATCTAGAAATACACAAACACAAACCAGAAAAGAGGCAATAAAATACATATGTAAAATAGATAAAAAAAACAAATAGCTCTTATTTGTAGATTTAAAAAAGGCGTTCGACACGATAAGCCACAAACTTCTCCTTCAAAAACTACATGATATTGGCATTAAGGAATCTGCACATAAAATGATTAAGTCATACCTAATAATACCGGGTATCTAAAATTGGTCAGGCCAAAAGCACTCCTCAACGAATAACAAAAGTCGGATTCAAATTACTGTGTTGAGTCGTGTCGCGACGCCTTCTGACGCAGTGTTAGCCAATCAAAACTTGTTGTGATTTGACGTAGCCCTGATCAGATGAGTTTGATTGGTTTATACTGCGTCTCGACACAACACCACACAGTAATTTGTCCGTGGCTTTACGGGTTTCCTGAGGCTTGTAGCGTTTAATGTATGCGTTGATAGCTGGACAGGTTGAATGTTATTTTCGGAGAGGTACGTTTTCGTGACGCTGGGTGTATATACAGACTAGCTCGCCGTCCGATAAGGGCCACGCCCGGGTCACCGGCGCGTTGTGTTCCACACGCGCCTCAAAGAGATGTCAGCACCAATGACGGAGTCCGCTAGGGCCGATGGCTGCCAGGGTTGCGGGAAAGTCCGAAAAGGTTACCGTGGCCCCTGGCACAGGCAACTGCCTTCAGTTGCGGCACGGTGGGTTTTACACACGGGTGGGTTTTAGTCAGTAATAGTTTGACACGCCCTCCCGCTCTGCCCAGAGCGGGAGATTAATGGAGAGGAGTTATTTGATAATTTCCCAACCTCAAAAAAAGGGTGATACAGACAAATTGGAAACCTCCTTCTTTTTTAAGAAGTCTGTTAAAAACTCTACTTTAACAAAAACTTCAAATATTACCAACTCATCAATGTTATCATAGTTATTGAAAGGTTTATTTAGAACTAGCTTCTGCCCGCGACTTCGTCTGCGTTTACCGGGATAAAAAGTATCATATGTGTCCATCTAGGTCATAAACTGTCTGTGTGCCAAATTTCATTCAAATCCGTTCAGCCGTTTTTGTGTCACTGAGTAACATACCTCCAAACATACAAACTTTCACATTTCTAATATGAATAGGAAGGGATTGCAAAATATGTGATGTCGCACTAGGGGACGTGTCACACATATATAGAAGAAAAGGAGACCAAGAAGGAAGAGTCTGAGTCAGAAGACGAGGACATGGGCTGCGGTCTGTTTGACTAAATGCACTTTGTAGTTTGCGCCGCGCTGGTCGTTATTCCATTTTCTATGGTATAAGCGTATAATATCAGTATTTATGTTTCTATGAAATATATTGCTGGGATATATAAACATATATGACAAGGACGGGGGACGGGGGCGGTCTCCAAAAATCATGAAATTTGTGTGACGTATTTAAGGATGGCCCTAACTAACACCATGTATATAAATTTTCAGTAGTGAAGAAAAGCCAGAATCGGTACAATGCTGGGTGTACTTTCTGAAGAACTTTAAACCGGAGCTGTTGCAGAGGCAACGTTATGAAACCTACAGCTCAACAGGACCCCATGGACTGGTTTACATGGACAGGTCTCAAAGAGATTCCTCAAATAATTATAAAACAGAAATTAATAAGTCTGAACCAACACAATAGTACAGGTAAAGGTCAGTAGATTAATTTTAACATTTAAAATTTTGTTTTTTGTATATAAATTCACTATTTCTGCTAAATATAATAAAGCGCAATAAGCTTTACCGTAAAAAAACTTTAAAAAGTTTTCAAAGAAGTGGCTAAGTTGCAAAATGACTTGGTAGACAGAGACAGCAGTATAGAGACAGCACTTCGCTTTGTTTTTGTCTATGCTTAACGAAAGCGCCAGGGTACCCCGCGAAATTCAAATTTTGTTACGGTCCCGAATCATATCGATACCGAAAATTTCAACTGTCGTAAAGGACATTTTGGGAACAGCGTCGCGTCGCGAGCTCTATCGATTGCTTTATTTAAAATATCCTATCTTTAAAAAAAGCCCCTTACGACCTGGATTTTCAACAGCTCTAGCTCGATTTTTTTTTATGTGGGATGAATCGTACTTAAACGTTTTTGGCTCTACAGAAAAGTCGTGTTTTGTCCTTTATGATAATTGAAATAAATAAATATAACCTGACACTGACCTGCAAATTGTAATAAAATTTGAATTTCACCGGTGGCGGCGTCCTTAGCGCATCCCTCATATAACTGTCAAATACTGCTGTCATTCTTGCTTGCAATACCAGAATCTTTAGGTTTTTTTTAAACTAAATATGTACTTACACTGCCATTTTATTTTAATTGTTTAAATTGGTCTACTGAACTTTTTCTGTGCCCGTGACTCGCGATTGTATTAAGGCGCGTCCATAACTCAGGCCGTGAAAATTCCATCGTGCGTTTCCGAATAGTTAATAGTGGTGTGAAAAAGTGGCTGGTTGGAACGATCTCACCACAATACAGTCACAAGCATTAATAAATTACTATGGAGAGCTCAGCAATAATATCTAATGTCATGTCATGATTCATCCATTAAATCTGTCGTCAAATATAAGTGATCATTTTTACAAGTGGCAGCACAAATATGTGACATCGAAGGAACAGCAAAACTATCTCGACGAGATAAGCGACGCCAAAATATAGGTGTTGCATCGGCTTCAAAAAGTTTTGTCACCTCTTAGAAATCAAAGCTGACGTGTCTTGTGTTATATTATAAATATCGTTATAAAAAAGATTCGCCACATCTTCAAGAAGATGCTGCACATCTTCAAGAAGATGCAGCATCCTTCCTATATTTTGGCGTCGCTTGTCTCGTCAGCAAGTTTCTGTGTTCCTTTGATGTCACATGTTCGTGCTGCTTGTATACGCATTCTGCATCGTGACGTACCTATCGCTCAAATACTCGTAGGCAACCCCATTGTAAATTAAAAACCTATTACGGATAAAGTCCTTTATGTATGAAAGAAGTAATCTTCGTAGACTACGAGTGGTTTGGCTGCGAATTTGCTACTAAAAAGTTCCTAAGCAAAAAAACATAATTATGTATTTAAAAAAATCGTGCTTTCACATTCCAACCTCTATCAGATAAGTGCTGTAAAGAATATTTTATTTTGACAAATACGGGTTGATTTTTCAATCTTCAGATAATTTTTATCTGCGGAATAAAATTGTGGCTTGACACTTTGTACAGAAAATATGTCAAACTGCCCTATTTATTCTTCAAATAAAAGTTAACTGACGATTGAAAAATCGGCACTGAATTAGAAAAAATATAAAAATGAGAAAAAATATTTAAAAACATCCAAGGCCATTAAAGCTGTGTAATTTAAGAAATATCTTTACAATTATATTCTTTTATTTGCAGCAAATCTTCCTTACACGAAAAAGAGGAAATGGACGACTTATTAATTAAGAAAAAAAAATAATTTGCTTAAAGCGACATTAATCATTTTAAAAGTACTTGGAAATTACTGATAACTGTATTTAATCATTACAATATATGTCATTACATGAAATTTATTATAAGTTTCATTTAAGTAGTTTTTGTTTGCACATTCAACTTACTCTGTCGTGGGAGCACTGGTGGCCCAGTGCTAAAGGCCACAAGTACCGAGTTAGGCACTTGAGTAATGTATTTCATCACCATTGCTCCCAAAACTGTCAAAGAAAACGTGAGAAACCGGCATGTCCTAGAACTAAACATTCGAAGACATGTGACATCCACGACCCCGCACTGGGCCCGCGTGGTGGATTACCGCCCACTTCCTCTCACAGAGAGGAGGCCTGTGTCCCAGCAGCGGGAATGCTAAAGGCTGATTATACAATTGTGATTATCTAATGGTATTACAGTATACCGCTGTACTGATATCTGAAATTCATGGTCTATTGATAGGTTGGTTGGTATAGTGATAGGTTTAAGTCCTTACAATCTGACGCCCTTATTGACCTATTCAAGCGAAAGCGCTAGGGTAGCCCGCGACAGGGTCCGCTAGGGCCGATGCCTGCCAGGGTTGCGGGAAAGTCCGAAAGGGATACCGTGGCCCCTGGCACAGGCAACTGAAGAAACACGGGTGGGTTTTATTCAGTAAGAGTCTGACACGCCCTCTCGCTCCACCCAGAGCGGGAGAAGTTAGTTGATGATTAACCAACATAAAAATAAAAAAAATTGTTTCCCGCGAAATAAAAATGTGCAACTTTATGATCTATATCAGTAGGCCAATTCTCGTACTTAAAAAACGTTCAAATTCAAGTCGCAATCTCATCTCAGCGACAATCAATGTCAAAAACCTGTCAAAAATGTATGTAAATCGTAGACAGAGAATGCTATAGACGCCTGCAAAGCGTGTCGCAGAAAGAGACAAAACAAAAATACGTCACACATTTAGGGTTACCGTGTGAAGAAAAATTTACCCCACAATTTAAAATGTCTATAGAAAATTTATTTTTCTCATAAATCGTCTTTAAATCAGTGTCCGTTCAAAATACATATTTGGGAACCTAGATATTCTGTAATACAATCGGAATAAATACACCCTAGCTACAGATTCCTAGATATAGGAATATGTTTGATTTACAAATTATTTTGGTACTTATTACGTTTGCATGAACTACGCATGCTCCCTCAACCCCTTAAAAGCAGGAGAGAGTGACGATGGATGATGATGATGTGATTCTAAATACCTACATTTTCTTAGATGATAGTAGTATCTGGCTTTGTGAGTAAATAATACAACAAGTTTATTTTTAATTAGCTTTTATTGATTTTACACGTTATTGTCCTAAATTGTCCGTCAATAACGTATTTCAATAAGTATATTATAGTAATTTGTAAGTACAAATACTTGTACTTAGAAATTATTATAATATACTGTACTTACAAGAATGCTTAAATTATTTCTAATTTCCATATTCGTTTCTTCATGTAAACTGATGGAGGAAGATGATGGAATGCAGGCCTTTGATTCCTAAAAAAAATTATTATCTTTAAGACGTTAATACAAAATAGATGTAAGAAGATGTTGTTTACGGAAAAAGATATTTTAAATTCTTGATCGATATTTTGAATCGCGTTCAGAGGTTAAGATAAGCCTGTCTCAGTCATTTATTGCACATACAATTTACAAAATAATAGTTCGCAACAGATAATTGTATAAGTATAACAGTTTTAAAAACACTGAACATATATAAAAAACATATAAAACCTGTATCGAAACTTAATAATTATGTTAATATCTGAATGTTTAGCAGAATAGGTAGGTACTGTATTCGGTAATAGCAGTGTTAGTTTATTCTTTTTATTTAACATTTTTTTTTAATAGAATGTCTGCTGCAAATTATTGATGACGGTTTTGGTGTCCAATCTGTTCGTCCTGTAGCTACGATCCAATTCCGACGTAAATTATCATATTCAGGAAAACTGCAACAAGCCATTAATCTTTCAGATATACAATTAACTAGCTGCGCCCCGCGCTTTTACCCGCATGTGTCTCGGTTCCGTGAGAATATTGCGATAAAAAGTATCCTATGTCCTAACACAAGTAATTTACCGATGTGCCAAATTTCATCCAAATCTGATAAACCGTTTTAGCGGGAAAGCGTAACAAACAAACCAACAAATAAACTCAATTTCGTATTTACATATAATATTAGTTAGGATTAGGATACACACTACAGAATACATATTTCCCATAAAAGTGGGCAATAATTTATGGAAAATTGGCAACACCAAAATCCTTAGGTTAGAATTTAATAATGTTAATTTTGTGCTTTTTATCGATGAATTTACGTCTAGGGTACATTATTCACAATGTATGAACACAGTAAAATGTTATTGATAGCCTAGTTACTGATAAAAAGTGCTATACTTACGAATGAAAGGACAAGTCTGGCATTTTCGTTTCACCTATCACTTTTACACCTTAGATCGCTACACCGCACCATGTTTTTTTATTTAATGGTTGAAATATTAAGGCTAAATTGTTCACAACATAAAATAACATAAATTACTAAACTTAAAGCACATAAAACTGAATTTTACAAGAAGACGATAACTATCTGTCAAACTTTGTTTAGCAAAGTACTATGCTAAAACCGTCAAAATCGTGGCACGCGCTGTGAAACAAAAAATCTCATCGTTCTGTCTCATTTCTTTACACGACATCGGCGTAACTTGCTCTTTTTCTTGTGTGAATGCGACAAAACACATCAATTTGTCTATAGCATTCTCTGTCTACGATGTAAATTGATTGTAATTTTGACAGATTGAGACTGAGATTAGAATGCGAACGGTCTTAAAAATACGGGAATTGCCCCTCAGGTGGTATTGTGTTTGTAACAAATATTTATCTACTGAAGTATAATTATCATTAAAATCATCAATGCGATATAGAATAGCGAATAGAGAGTTCTCTAACAAAGAAACGCCGCAAACGTCATGTCTGCATGAGATATTCACATAGGTACATTAGACCAATTTTATTACCATACAACCTGATACCTGAACCTGCTAACTGATAAAAGTAAAATTTTAATTACACGGACTTCTCAAGCGCGGTAAGAAGCAAAGTTTTAGGTAATCGACAATAGCCCATCGCGGCAACAAATAAGATCCAAAATGCTATTTTATTATTATGAAATATTTTTAAATAAGACTTTTCCTTGAATATTTGACAATACACTTATTTTTTTTTTCTGTTTCGTAAATGCGTTTAACCGTGCGACTAAAAACGGATAGTTTTTCGGTGTCCTACGTTTGGGAAGCGCCTTAGGTAATACGGGCTGGTTTCCACGTCAATGCGCGTATTTTGCGTACGGACGACGATTTTTGGGAAGCGCCTTAAATAAGTTTAATTTCACAAATTAAATACGCTAAAATACATTCGCACGACATTGTACAGCACGTTTTTTGCGGTATTAGGGCTGGGTTCACACTCACCAAGCATTAGGTACACCTAACGTTTCTTTAGAGCAGCTTAAGACTGACGTTTTTTTTTTTGTGCGTTTAAGATCGTTTATGTACACCGTAGACGCGCAAAAAAATGACGAGCGTATGTATACGAGCTTATAAAAGCTCGTATATATACAGGGCTACTTGTAATTCGACGTGTATCCGTCAGGAGCTAATAGGGGGGCCAAAATGCAACAAATTGGAGCCCCCTTAGTATGGCAATCGTTTTCGAGATACCTATATGAATTTTAAGGGTTTTTTGATATATACCCTAAAATTTACATTCAATTCCAAATAAAAAAAATTGAATGGGTACTATTAGACAATGATACCTATTGTATCTGGCACTTCAATTAAGCTATGATCATAATTAAAAGTACTTAACAACAGAATAAAAGTCCAAATAATTGTCAAAAGTCAATATCTCGAAAACTATTGAATTCATTCGGTCATTTATTTATTTATAGTTACTTAAAACGGTACAACCTACATATTATGTAACATAAAGACAAATTAGCCATACCTACATACAAGGATTTTAATTCTGCTTGTTACGTTTTGAAACCAGCCTTTAAGGCTGACGCAGATTTTGGCGGGCGCACCGGTTTCAAGAATCCTTATATTGTACATTGCAATGCCTTCTGAGCCGTGGTGAGGTGTCTATGACGCATTTGATTTTCAACTCTAGGTGTTGAGCCCAGCATTGAGAATCCAACAGAGGTCATCCCTGCGTGGCGACAAAAACGCATTGGACTGTCAACGCATTGCTTAGCGCCGAGAGTTGAAAATTCAATGCATAAACAAATCGCCCGTGGGTTTCAGGGCTTACTCTTTAGAAGCAGGCTTAGTTCGAAATAGTTCTGTGTTACACGAAAACAAGAAAGATGAATCATAGTTATTTTTTTTTTTCAGCAACAATGAATCCGTTGTAGAAGATTTGGACGAGGATGACGTATTGCTGAAGAGCTAAATTATTATGAAAATAATTGTTTTTTAGATAGAAAATATTAAAATGCATTCCTGTAGTAGTTGTTAGTGACTTCGGTTTTATTTTTACCTATTCTGTGACCATGTTTTTAGTTCAATTTAATATTTACACTTGTTATTTAATCAATATATATTTTTAAATATTATGTTGTTTATTTATTTCAAACTTAACCCTATATCAAATTTTCTTACATTCTGAGTCGCTAATGACTTTCTGTACCCAACACCGACCTTTTTCCGATAGTCTTCTTTAAAATGATATGAGCAGACAACATACAGCATTGATGAAGGTCAATTATCGTCTTTTCTGTATTTTTTTTTTAAAACGTTGCCCCATTCTAGGAATTTCTCCTGTATCGTGGGTGCGTTTACAAACATTTAAACTCACATACACAAACAGCCAGACCCGGAATAACTACTTGCAGAACATACAAATATTTGTTCCGTGCGGGAATCGAACCCGCTACACGCAGCGCAGCAGTCAATCGCTTAACCACTGTGCCAACCGTGTCGTCCAAGTTGTGTGAGCGCTGGAGAAGGTTCTGAAATGAACACACCTTTTTCAGTATAACATGTCTGTATTTCAATTCTTGCACACTTACAAACGTTCTAAGTACATTAATTGCAATATTTGACCCACTATTTAATTAGGTACTCGACTTAATATCAATACTTACACACTTCTTGAAGACACCCTTCTGATTTCGAAGCTCGAAGAGAACCAACTTAGCAAGTAGGCGATGCTCCAAACATCATGTTTCCATTCCGTTTCGTTATAAAACCAATACTTTTTCGGTAACTGTCAAATGGGTTACTTTTAAACGTAGACAGAGAATTTTTATGTATGTATGGCATCTCGCAGTTGGCCTTGAGAGGCCGTGACTGCTTAACCGGTCAATCCTGTGGTGCCTTCGAGCTAACTCAAAGCCTCCAGCCAGGGGCATAATATTAATTATAAACTAAGCGACCATCACCTAAGGGCACCCCCTGTGGGGTACGGACCTCGGCTTAGGGCGTCGCTGTGGAAGGACAGCAAGTTGGGGACAGGCTGGATCAAAATGGGTTCATTATTATTAAGGGGTAAAACTACTGGCTCAGCTACGCCACCAGCTGGCTCTGTGGATCCGATCAAGGGAGGGGAAGAGGAATCTATCGGGGAGGAACGCGGACGCGAAGCACCTCGGCGGCGAGGTCGGAACTTCGTTTTGTGTCTGTGTTTGTATACTGTACTGGTGGCCCTACTGCTTTCCTGGAGGAGGGTGGTGGGGTCGTCGGGGTCGGTCAGTGCGTGCCTTGGACGGCGGATTCTACTGATTCTAGAGGGGACATAACTGGCGGCCTTCGCAACCAGAGGGTTGCGATGGCTGCCAGCGGTATCGAAGAAACGCTTGCAAGCGCGTTTCATGAATTGTTGAATGGTGGGGATTTTCAAATCTAAATGTAAGTTAATGTTACGAACGAACCAGGGGGAACCCGTGATTTTACGTAGAAAACGGTTCTGTAGGGTCTGCATCCTGTGGATGTGCCGGGGGTGGGCCTGTGCGAAAACAGCACAGGCGTATGTCATAATAGGTCGGATGCATGCCGTATAAATGCGCAGTTTGCACCTGAGTGACAATTTACTGCGTGCATTTAGGACGGAATGTAGTCTACTCAGAGCAAAGGCGGCTCGCGAACGAACCACCTTTATGTGCTCTGCGAAGGAGAGACGTCTGTCCAAAGTCACACCCAGATATTTGGCATGCTTCTCCCAAGGGATCGGCATGCCAAACATCTTGATCGGGCGGGCGTCGTCATGTCTGCGTTTGACACGCGGTTTCAAGAAGAGAACCGCTTGACTCTTGTCGGGGTTAACTTCGATTCTCCACTTTCTGAACCATTCGCCAAGCTTGTTGACTGCGGTTTGTAGAGTGCGAGATATCGAGTCGGGGACGAGCCCAGTGTAATAAATGGCCGTATCGTCTGCGAACAGAGCCAACTGCGCATTTTTACATTTCGGGATGTCACTGGTGAATAGGGTGAACATGAGGGGAGCTAGCACAGAGCCCTGAGGGACTCCTGCGCGGATAGGGTGGGGGGAGGAAAGCGCCCCTTCGATACGATAGCGAAAGGTTCGGTTAGCCAAAAAGTCTCGCAGGATGAGTACGAGACGGTCTGGCACACCGAGTTGGTAAAGCTTATATAATAAGCCATTGTGCCAGACTTTGTCGAACGCTTTCGCTATGTCGAAGAACACAGCACCCGTCATGAACCCACGCTGGAAACCAGCGCTTACGTGTTCGATGATGCAGTGTACCTGTTGGACGCTCGAGTGTTGGGATCTAAATCCGAACTGTTCGTCGGGGATGAGGCCCTTGGTCTCGGCAAAATCTCTGAGTCGCTTGTATATAAGCCTCTCATAGATTTTGCCCAGAACATTGAGCAGACTGATGGGGCGGGAACTAGAGGGGTCGGTTTTGGGCTTGCCCGGCTTTGGAATACCGATGACAGTGGCCCTTTTCCAAGCTTGGGGAAAGATGTTGTTGCTCAGAGCACCATTGAAGATGATGGTCATGAGCATTATGAGGTTTGCGGGGAACAATTGGATCACCCTATTCGTGATTCCGTCTGGGCCGGGGGCTTTACGGCGATTCAGACCCTTGATGATATCGTGCACCTCGTCTGGGGTGATGGGGTGCAGAGGATTATCTGGGTCTTCGACGGGGGGCGTAGACAGAGAAAACTCTGTCTGCGCTTTTAGCCTTCCTGACTACACACTGATACAAAAATCATTTGAGGCAAATCCCATACTTTTAATTTTATATTTAGTATTTAAAATCACTACAAATCTTATTAATATTTGGATTGGAAATCATGACAGTTCCTAACAAAAGAAAAGCGCTTTGCACAGCATTAGCTAGTCAGCAATAAAATAGTAGGTAAGTACAAACAGCACTCTTTTGAGGAACACTTCAAGGAAAATAGGAACATCAAGTAACTGCCTTGAAAGTACTAGCAAAAGTCGCGCCACGCCGCAGCACATCGTCTGGACAGACCCTAACAAGTCTTTTTACATAGTCAAAATAGCCTTACTTATCATTAGACAGCAGTGGTGGCCCAGTGGTAACAGCCGCGGCTTACGAGTTCTAGGTCGTAGGTTCGACCCCAGTCAGGCGCTTTACTTTGTGTAAATTATTTCATTAGTACTGCTCTCAAAACGGTGAAAGAAAACATCGTGAGGAAACCGGCATGTCCTAGAGCCAAACATTCGAAGACGTGACATCTATAGCCCGATTCAAACTTTATGGCGGCTGTGAAGTGCGCTTCTCGTTGCGCAGTACCTCACTACTCACCCCCACTGACACGGGAATTGGTTACTGCGCAGCGACTCGCCTCATGTTCCGAGCCGCCATAAAGTTTGCATCGAGCTGTACCATCCGGCACTGAGCCTGCGCGGTGGATTACGGCCCATTCCCTCTTACCGAGAGGAGGCCAGTGTCCCAGCAGTTCCATTATAGGCTGATTATGTATTCCTATCATCACCGGCAGCCCTGTTCCACAATGTTTCTTTTTCTTTTCTTTTTTTTTATAGATACAAGGTGGCATAGTTTAAAAATAATTATTTATACCTACTACCTATTACTACCCTGACGAAAGTATCATGTGTTGCGCAGACTTATCCTTCGCGCACTGCTCAACTCACAGAATAGGTACTATTACCCACTCCTAGCGGAGGCTCAACACAGAACACTATTACTCCTAGCGGAGAAGAACGTCGACTTCAAACAAAAAAGATAAAACGGAAATCTGAAACGAAAACGCAAGTGATGATCAAATCAAGACAAGATTCGTGTTCGGCGCTTTCAGACTTCATTGCATGGATCAGGCGCGCTCAAGAATATGTCGCGTTCTTCCAAGTTCCAACTTCAATTCTGGTTTTTGGTCAACAATCTGAAACTAGAGTGCGCGCGGCCGAAGTCGGAAATCATCGTTAGCCGCAATCTTGGCGTTTGTGTCGGGTGACAAGTGAATGTGCCGTGTTCCGTATTTTCCAAAGTAAATAATCGCTATCTTTATGCCGTAAGTGATTAAAAGTGCTGGCAGGGATATAATATTTAAGGACAAACGCCCGTCGCCCGCAGATTTATCTTGCGCGCACTCTTTTCAATGTTCTGAGGATAGTCAAATTTAGTTTATATGTTAGTTCTCTATTTCACCCATAAATCATAATGGGGAAGTTCGGTCAAAGCTAATTGTAGATGGCGTGACCATAGCTCGGTCCCAACGGCTTTCTATTTCCATTTAGGAGTTTAATTCCACTTTTTCGTTATTTTCGGTGATTTCAATATTTTAAATCAATTATGTATTTGTTATGGAAAGAGTCAAAATCTAAAACCATAAATATTGCTTAATTCCTCGTCGTCTACGTTCCTCGTAAACACTGTTTTTTAAATACCTCGAGTCTGAAAAAAAAACCACCTGTGATAAACAATAAATATGTCAATGAATACGGTATTTTTCTTTGGAGTAAATCTTTGCCGGAGCATGTAAATACGCTAATATAAGCACTTCGTCATCCGTTTCACCCACGGAGCAAATACAATGTTTGTATTTGCTCCGTGGCGTGGGTTCACCCCTGGACGAATCGTCGTTCTCAAACTCAAAATCTGAGTTGTCAGAGTCAACCAACAAAATAGAAGTGCCAATGCGTTGATCTTCCATTTGCAGAAGAATATCCAATCGGTCTTTTTTTGGCAAGGTTTGAGGTTGACGTTGAGCGACCACCACCGTAGACAGAGAATAGCAGACCACCACCGTGAGCGCGTTCACGAGCGCATTTCTTAGTTGTCATAATATAAAAATGTACTCTGTGGTCATAATCATGAACGCAACGGAACGCAAGTTATTGATCGCTGTTAGCCATTGAGCTAGGAAAAAGGAAAATTCCATAGATGTAGAATTCCGTAGATCGGTAATGTCAACAATCAAACAAGACCAAAAACCATTGATCTAAGTATGCGTAAAATGTAAGTGTGTGCATAGACAGTGTTGTGACTTGTCTATTTCTTTGTTGGTCTTTATCGATAATTTATGCGACGTAATGAGTCATTCTGTTAAATGTCTTAGGGCGATTTTCACCAATCTTTTATACCTAGAATAAGTCTTATCGTGGGAATAAATTTAGAATTTTTGACAGTTCTTCCATACTAGAACTGTCAGATGTCAATTTTATTCCACGGATAAAAGATGTCTGACTTTGGTGAAATCAGCCCTTAAGGGTCTAACGCAATAAATACTATCGGCATGCGACTAGCCAGTAACCTCATTTAGCGGTAAAACTGGCATTTATAATATTAGTTAGGTTTACAATGTTTCTTTGTCCGAGTATCACGCAATTTCTATTGGAAATATAAAAAAAAATATATACTTACTCAATGGCAAAAAAACATCTTCACAATTAACGCAGTATGTCCCGGTAACTCTCGGTATACCAGGGGATCCTATCTTATCTTGTTTTGCTGGCCCTAGGCCAGAGCCCAGAGCGCTTCGACCCTTCTGGATCTTTTGTGCGATTCCCCTCCCTTCTACTCAACCCCTAGCCCTCCGTGCACCTTCTTCATGAGTCTCAGTATGGCTTATAGGGGATCCTAAGTTAACCAGAAGGATTCTCGAGCGTTCCTAGATATTTCTATTAATGCTTTGCCAGGTCATCCCACGCTGTGTCACTAACTGAGGGGCCATAAAGGTAACATTTTAGAGAAAATAGTGAAACAAAAAATATTTACTTATAAAAAATCATTTATTAATGAAATGCACAGTGTACATTTTATATTATACAGCCTATAATCTTACTCAATAAATGGTCTATCCAACACTAAAGTAATTTTTCAATTCGAACCATCAGGTAGGTTGCTAGTTCCAGAGTTTAGCGTATTAAAAGTCAAACAAACTCATCAGCTTTATAATATGTATTAGTTTATATAAGATTGTAATATATCTACATTTTATTTTGTTTGTTACAACAATTAGCGACATATAATCTAATTTTCTAAGAATATGCATTTGTACGAAGCTACCTTTATCTTAGATGTCGATATCAACAAGTCAAAAATTAGGCTATCGCATCACTAAAAAGTGAGGTTATAACTCCTTCGTATTTCTCTATTTGTTATTTCTTAGATACGGTGGTTTCAGGCATGCTAATTCATCTAAATCGTAAGTAAAATAATGTTCTCATCATATTTTGCTTAAAACCGGCTTATTAGTGCATTGCTTATGCAGAAATAACAATGTAAATAATTTGTAAACTTACCGGTGAAACGAGTAATCCTGGGGATTTTTCTTTTTGGAAGATTCACATCCTGGTACTGCACAAGAAACCATCGTATTATGGTTATATAATCACAGGTTATCACTCTAGTTCACTTAAATAATTGCCGAAACGCTCACGTAAACAGTTACCGGGGCCGCTATGGGCCGCTAGCAAATACGTGTTTGGCCCTGTTGACAGCGTCACTTTCTTTCTCTTTCTAACACAGCATAGTCCCGTTAAGAGCGGGAGCTCTCATTCACTCTCATGCCCAATCTACGGAATTCTATATCAATGGAAAATTCAGAAAATTGTAAGGACAGACTACAAAAAATTTTTTTTTGTACAATAATATATAGTATAGGATACAAATATAAGTCAATGCCTCCGCTAGGAGTAATAGTGTTCTGTGGTCTCTCATAAGTATACTGTACTCTTTGAGTCTTTGCTGTGGTCAATGCTGTGAGCATATTGACTTGCTGTGAGCGATCATGGTCTAATTCGGAATTTCGGAATGCAGGGCAAGTCTCCTGTCATAATTATGTTATCTATGCATGCTATGTGTTATCAGCCAAATAGCCTTGCCTTAAATGCCTTAATAAAAAGCATATTTCGCAAATAGGTTATGTTTAGATACTGTTTTTATTTATTATTTTGAGAGTATTAAGTTAAACATATGTGATAAGAGCCCATCACGTTACCTAATAATGGATTTCGCTCGTAAGCAACTAGAGAAATACGGCTGGACCGATGGTAATTATTTTGTTTTCATAAGTTCCGTTCCGAGTTAAGATTTATTTTCGAGTGCCTAAAAAGCATCTACCTTAAAATGCCTCTCTGCCTTGTTTACATTGGTTTTATTCACATCTATCTTTCTTAATTTTATCTCATTAATAGTCTAGACTCTAGAGTTATGTTCTGTAGAATCTCTAACGAATTTACTTATTTAGGTAAGTACTGCAAAATCTGTAAAATCTGAAGAATATGTTGCTGTGTACTTATATCAATGTAAATATCAATCTAGTTATAATATTTTGTAAACTCGAGTCTCCGGAGTCTCTTTTTTTTTCTCTTCGTCCTACTTGGGTTGGGCAGGCTAAGGTCTTGGACCATACCGCCTCGTCTTCAGGTCCTGCTCCAGTCTCAGTTTTTATGACGTGACACAAATTATTTGAAAAAAAACTTGTTTTTTTTTTCAGGCAAAGGACTTGGCAAGAATGAAAATGGCATATCAGAGGCTTTAAAGCCTAAACTGAAGCGTAGCGTGGCAGGAGTGGGTCACGATGCTGCGGCCGAGTTTAATGAGCACTGGTGGACCACACTGTATGATAAGGCTGCCGCAAATGTTGAGGTGTGTACTTTAAGATGCTGTCCATTTTGAAAGTAAAGATTATAATATTATTTTTATTTGAGTGTACCATTTGTGAAGAGTCAAATAAAACAAAAGTGCCGCCTACACGAAAAGACGAAGTATTTGTTGTACATAAATAACAATAATTATATGTATTTATTTGTGAAAGAATGAACCTGGGTTACCTAAACCCTTTTCATTTCATTAGGTAACTCTTTAAACAGTATGATCAGCGAACGATTTTGTTCTAATCCCAGGTTTAATTTTATTATCATTATGTTGTGGTATAATAGAAGAATAAATGAATTCAACTTATCACAGTCCCAGCATTCGTCATTCATTAGCCTGCATTTTTATTATCAGCTAGCTTCCTCCCGCGGCTTCGCTCGTGATATGTCGATAAAAAGTAACTTATCGTTGTCTTAGAGTGAAAACCTCGGGAATGCATTTTTGCTCAAATTTATTTTATTGCCTTTCTAGGAAGATAACCTCGCAACGCACGTTTGTTCTGACTAATTTGTTCGTTAATAAAAGCGGGTTAAATTTACATATTAATTCATAAAAAAACATAAAAGACACCATACAAAATTTTTACAGCAGACAGTTTTTTCTTCCTCCTGAAAAGTTACTTCTTTTATTACACTTACGAGGTTTTCACTCTAAGGCGTCGTTATGCCCTTCCCCAGAGTACAAAGTATCCCCATACCAAATTTCATAAAATTCGGCCCAGCCGATTCTAAGATTGCCAGAACAAACAGAAAGACCAAAAAAGTTTAAAATTGTTATTTTTTTAAGTGCCGTAATACCGTAATACCTTCATAATTATGCATTTAGTAAATAGCTGTTATTTTGACATTCCAAACAGAAGTTTAAATTTTATTTATTTGTATAGATATATGTAAACATTTCTATTTAAATTAAAATCATTTAAAGAAACTTAATGTTCCAGGTCAAAGAAAAAAACGGTAAAACAAAGAAAATCAAAACGAAGGACGAAAAAGAATTTGTCATCACAAACAGTACCTGGAAACTAAATAAGAAGCAAACAGATGCTGATAACGAAGAACAGTATGCAGATTACTTCGTCAGAACTGCGGTGCTAACTAATGGCGCTAATAACGTAGAGAGAGTTCGGGAATATGAGTCGGAGGATGATAGTGAAAAGAAAGATGTGTTTAAAATGACCGATGAGGAGCTATTTGCGAAATGTGAGGGAAGGACTGCTCATAAGTATGTATTTTGTTGTATTTGTATTATTTAAGGCTTATAATCAGTTTACTCTCATGTATTTATTTATTTACACTTTTTGCACACATAAAGAGATATGAAGGCAGACTTAATGCCTGATTTAGTCATTGTAGTGAGTAATAAATATGTGTACCTAAGTATGGTACTATTTTCAAGTTTCAGTTAGTGGTCTCCTAGAGAAAATACCTAGGTAAACTGAAAACTCTGGAAATCATAAAAGGAATGCTTTTGCCTAGCAATGGCGTGGGATAATATAGGCTTACAGACAACTAGTGATAGTGACAGACAACTTCAATAGCTCAAATCTTGTTTCAATAGTACATAGCTAGAAGGAGTCACATTTGGCTTAAATCCTTCTTGCTCCCGGATTTCCTTGGTAATAATAATTTTGTTTTGTATTTTACAGGGGCGCACGTCATGGCTTGAAAGCTACAGGAAAACTGGCAAGGATAGCTCAACAAGAAGCATTACTGCTGTCCCAATCAAAATACAGTGACTATTCACATGCCAAGAAACTAAAAGAACAAATGGAAGATATTAACTTAAATAGTGACTCTGATAGCACGGAACATAAAAAGAAGAAAAAGAAAAGAAAACGCTGTAATAGCAACGAAAAAACTGGAAACAAAGAATGTGTTTTGGCTGAATCAGATGGAGTTCTTTTGCCAGAAAAAAGTGAAGTGACAGACGATGACAGTGCTGCCAGTGTGATAAAAGTAGGAAAAGTTAGTAGAAAAACTAAAAAGTCAAAGAAGAAAGATTTTCGTGACATTGAAGTGATTCCCGAGGAAGATGAAGGTGTTTCAAAGCCTAAGAAAATAAAGACGGATAGGGAAGATGATAAAATGGCCGAAGCTATGGAAACGAATAACACAGAAAATATAATGTCTTCTGAAAATAAATCTAATAAAAAGAGCAAAAAGAATAAAAGCGTTGAATCATAATATGTGATGTCAACTTTATAAGTAAAATAATGATATATGTTTTTAAAGCTGTTTTAACCTTTTTACTCTCCACTCATATCCAAACTTGGTTCTTGGTTTTGTTAAAGATAAATCGTGTTTAAGCAACCTCTTATTATTTACAACACAAATTTTCGAAAATATTGATAACAGGCAACAAACTGACGCTGTATATACTGATTTTCGGAAAACATTTGATAAAGTTGATCGTAGATTGCTCCTTGATAAGATCGCATACAATGGTATCCTGGAGGATCTTCTTCGCTGGTTCGTCTCCTACATAACAAATAGAACCCAGAAGGTTGTGATTAATGGCTTCGAGTCTAACTCCATTCAAGTCGCGTCAGGAGTGCCACAAGGATTAAGGGCCTCTATTATTTATTGTTTATAAATGACATAAAACGTTGTTTCCCAAATTCAAAATTTCTCTTATAATTAAAAAGTTTTCAAGATAATTTCTAATGAACAGGACTGTATTGACTTCCAACAAGACCTTGATCGCTTTTCATACTATTGCTCTTTTAGTAAGCTATACTTACCTTGGTCTCCTTTATTGACATAGTAAATCAATACCGACTTGCTGATAGCATTATTAACAAGGTTACTTGTATTCATGATCTTGGTGTGCTGCTGGACTCGTAACTTCACCTGAATATCCAAATTGATAATATTACTAATAAGGCATATCAGATGTTTGGTTTGTGATGAGAGCATCTAGAGAGTTCCATCGTCCCTCCACTTTATTAGGTACACTTGTATAAGTCCATAGTTAGTCCACAATTAGAATACGCAGTACCGATTTGGAATCCATATTATGCTAAATATTATGAAATTATAGAATTGATTCAACGTAAATACCTCCGTGCTATGCAGTATAGATACTTTCGAAAAAAGCAGGTCACCAGTCGCTTTTAAAAAAATATGACTACAGTCAAGACGTACGCTGCTTGAAACAATGACTCTGTTTAATGTATGCTGAAACAAGTTTGATTGCCCTGATTTGGTGAACAGTTTGTGTTACCTGGTTCCTCGAACTGTGCATGGGGAGGTGCGCACCAGGAGACTGTTCGCTACCAGCTTCTGTAAATCCAATGCTGGCGTGCGCTCACCATTACATCGCTTAGTCGACACAAATAATGAGCGATTTAGTGAAATCGACATACTATTTCTTTAGCCGCAATAATATAAAAAATAATATACCTAGTTAAAATTCTAAGGGATGAGCAGTAGATTCCGTAAGCTGAACCAAACTTTTGTTATTATTAAAGGACCTATCTAAATGCTATACCTACACAGTTTTTTTTAGTTTCTTTTGTGCATGTTTGATTTTACCCAGACTACAGTTACGTTTGCCAAGAGTTTGTAAATATGTAGGTAAGTTGTAAACTGTGGAAAATGTAGTGGGTAGTATATTTTGTTAACTTATATGTTAAGGTATTCTTATTACCGTTTATTTACATACGTTTTAATATACGGTACTAATGTTGGTTTTCCCATAAGAAATAAAATAAAACATAATTTAATGTATGACATAATAAAAATGTTACACTAGTAGAATTAACCGTGGGCCCTAAACTAGGCACAACCTGTGTCTTGGTGGCCCACATAGCTGATTAAGAAACATTGTAATCTCATTATTCATAATTGTATACCTACCCAATAAAGGCAAAAGCCTTTATTTTGTGAGCAATAAAGAATATTCCAATTGTAATTTATTTATTTGTACACATAGGTACCTATAATGTAGTGGTACACGATGTTATAAAAATAGAAAAATATTGAGTCACTATGTGCTGCCTTGCAAGGCGTACAAATATTACTACACAGTTGGTAATAGGTATACAGGTAATAATAGCCTATATCATTTTATATAATGCTAAGTAACCGTCTTAAATCTTTAGTAATAAAATAAACATAAACAAAATAGTAACAAACAAATTAATGTAACAAAAAATATTAATTAAACTTAATAATTAAAGGAAGTAGGTAATAAATAAATCTGAGAAACTTATTACGGATTTTATTTTTCATCTAAATAGGTAGGTATTCATTTATAGTGTAATATGCTTTCTGTATCAGAAACCTATGGAGTGAATCTTTGAAAGTATATAAGTCTTTTGAAGCTTTTATCGATTTGGGTAGTTTGTTAAATATTTTTGGAGCCATTCCTAGGAAACTTTTTGAGAATAGGGCGGTTTGATGGGTTTTTGACTTAAGCGCACCTGGATGGCTTTTATTGGATAGGGTTTCAAATTGGTTATGGTTATTTTTGATAAACGTGGCAATTTCATAAATATATAGGTACGGAAGTATTAATAATTTTAAATTAATAAAAAAAGGTTTGCTGTCAGTGTTTTGGATCATGCATTCTGCACGAAGACACTTTTTTTGGGCTTTAAATGCCAATTCCCTATCCGTAAAATTACCCCAGAATATTACGCCGTACCGTAGTGTGGTGGAGACGTATGCGTGGTATGCGGTAAGAACGGTGCTGCGATTGGCGACCTTGCTTAAATTGTGTAAAACATAGCAATATTGATTTAATTTTTTTATTATATGATCAATGTGTTTTCCATGTCATGTGCTGATCTAACCAAAGCCCTAGAAATTTTGATATTACTATACTCTTTGATTTTAGCAATCTTATTATCTTCTTAATATTTGTAATAATAGAGTTTGTTCGTTGGTTAAAATTCATGATGTGGGTTTTTCCAAAATTTATTTTTAGGTTGTTATCGGTTAGCCATTGAATAATTACTAAGTTCTATCTATCTTGATATTAGATAGATAAGATTCAATAGGACCCCTAGCTGTTCGGATGGGATGTAAAAGGAAAATAATTGTTTTTATGAACAACAAATTAACTATATTTGGTAGAATTTATATGAAATAACAAGCAACACCCAAGTCTCTATCTGTCAAAGTTGTCAATATTTTTACTGAAATACGAAAACGAAAAATTGTTTAAAAATGTCCCTAGGGAAGATATTCGCGCTTGATAAAGTCGCAAATTTCTTCAATATCATCCGCCAGAATGGTGGAATTAGAGGATCCTTGTATAAACTGTACAGGTAAGAAGTAATTTAGTTTATTATGTAATTTGCTTTTAGGTTATGTTTATATAGATTTGAACACAGCTGATAGTTTTAAAGCTATTTTTTACGCAGTTTCTCTATTAAGGCTCAACATCTTATCTAAGTTGCTTCAGTAACATGCTTTAAATATCTAATATAATAATAATTTGTACTTAAATGTTTTTAGAGCATTATGCTTGTAGTTTCCCTTCAGCTGAAGGAAACTACGTCTTTCATACAAATAATGATCAAAATGGGCGCGCCAAAGTTCACCTAAATTTTCAACTCCAATAAATGGAAATCCGAAAATGTTCTTCCTAACATTTTTCATCCTAACAATCACAATTCCTAACTACTCTGTCTAATGTTCATAACTCCGATGCATTCAACTTCATAATGTCAGTAGCAATAAACATCTATTATACTTTTATTTGTTTTCCTATATTTTCTCAACATTAACATGAGTGTTATGAATATCGCCGGTAGCACTACAAATAGTATGAATGAAAACTTTAGGATGAAAAATTTTAGGAAGAGTGATCATTCGGATTACAAATCATTAGGAAGAACAATTTCGGGTAAAGAACTTTAGGTGAGCCAATATGGACCTGATCAAAATATCTATGGCTAGCCCATTTTTCTTACAATGTTTTATTTTACAGTCACTGCATAATTAAAGTCAAACTCAAATTATTTATTTCAATTAAACCATTTACAGGCACTTTTGAATTGTCAAAGAGTCGGTCAGTCAGAAAAATTAAGCTAGTTGCCCATTCACCAATTAGGTACATATTGTATTAATTATAAGCAGAGGGAGGAAGGGTTATGTACGAGTTATGTATGATGGGCCTGGATGTCGAAGCGGATCCACCTGTGATCAGAGCAGGAGGCCTCCTTGGAGACTCGCCACCCAGTGGTAAGTTCCGCCGTGCCCTCCGATACCAGAGTGAGATCTATGATTGTACGGCTTCTCCTGGTTACGAATGTTGGTTCGGAGCCAGTGTTTAGTAGGGATAGGTTAGTCGAGAATAGGTAGTCAACCAATGCCTTACCCCTCTCGTTTTGCGTGTCCATACCCTACAGCTGGCGGTGAGCGTTGGCGTCGGCCCCGACGACGACCTCAAACCCACCTTTCTCGCAATAGCTCACGAGGCGGGCGAGGTCATGTGGACGCCGCCGCGGCGCCTCCGCCTCAGGCATGTAGGCCGAGGCGAAAACGATCACCCTCTCCGTGGCGTCGTCACGCTGTATACGCATTCTTGCTGCAGAGACATCTCTGCAACAGAAGTCAGTTAAGATCTGTGTTTTTAAGTTACCTGTGACAAAGATGCACGATCTGGGGTGATCATGATCTGTGGTGACCAGGAGCTTACCGCCAAGATTTGAGAGTCCTTGTATGCGGCCCGCCCTAATCCACGGCTCCTGGATCAGGGCAATGGCCGTGTGCTGAACCTCCAGCCACTTGCGGAGCTGAGCCGTCGCGGTCTGACTGTGGTGGAGGTTAGCCTGGAGGACTCTACAGGTCGACGAAGGGAACGACATCGTTGGTCGAACCCCCCTCGTCCCCCTCCAGTCTAAGCCCGGCAAACAGGTCGCCCTCGTCGAAACCGTCCCTTTTCTGGCCCGAAGCCGGAGACAGGGTGATGTCGTCCAACTCCTCGCCCGATGAAGGGACGGCTCCCACGGTGGCGGCATCAAACACGGCCAACTCTGCTGTGGTAGCTGCGGCCGCGGATGCTTCCGGGTTGCATGATGATGGGGGAGTGGACTCCCCTGCTGGTGTCTGCAGTTCATTTGGCGCCTCGCCAATGGTTCCCGTGGTGGTCCCATCCCTGAGGGACGTCGGTGAACCTGCCGTTCCGACCCTGGAACTTCACGTACACCGCCCCCAATCCTATTGAGAGACGGCGTCCGGCCTTTATCGGGGCCGGGATTTGGTCCTCAGGGATACCGACCACCACGAACCACGCCGCGGCCTGCTTGTCGGCATGCAAGAGCACCCACCTCTTGATGTCTACCCAGGGGTTTTGGTAACTGAGAGCACGCCCAATATTGGTCGGCTCACCAAATACCCCTTGCTCGTCTGGAATCACGATCCCACATCGAGCACGTTTCATGATCTCCGCCTGACTCTTGACGACCAACGAGATGCTAGTCGGGAGAGAAAGGTCGGAGACAGTCTTTCTTAGCCATCCTAAGGTGTGGTCGTTACCGCACCACAGCTTCAGGACACCCCCGGCGAACAGCGGCTTGGCGTTGAAGGTCGGCCCTGGAGTGTCTTGTTTAGGGGAGCAGGCCTCGATTATGATCTGCTTCTGGATAGCAGCGAGTACCTGGTCCGATACGTCCTTGCTGAGGATCCCCGTGCGGTCGCAGGTGATCGCGACGTCGAGGGTAGCGCTTGCAGCTTGGGCGTAGCTTCGGATCGACCCTCTGGGATTGATCAAGCCGCGGCCGCTTATGCTCCCCTCGAGGTGTCAAGGTCTCGTTGAGAGCTCGCTTGGCCGCGGCCTGATCCTTCCAATCGGGTCGCTGTGTTTTGTTGCTACCTTCAGCCGGTCTCTCCGGAAAACTGGTTAAGGGTCGGCTGGGCGCTGGCCGGCTTGCGCCGGTCTCTACCTGCGACCGCTTCCCGTCGGAGAAGTTCAGCTGGCCGCTTGCCGGTTTGACCGACCTAGCGGCAGTAGCCTGTTTACGGGAGCCCTTACCTGTCATCCAACGTGATTGGCGGCGCTCCTTCCTCGTCACTCTGTCCTCCTTCTTACCCTGTTCGGATGGAACTGAAGGGTCAGTGCAAGGGCAACGGGCTTGTTAAGTGCGTTTACCCTTGCCCTTGCGTTTCTGAAACTGCCAGGCGCGTGTAAAAGCGTCTTCGGCGCAGCTGGCCGTCTCCGTTTGACTGGTTACGGCCGCCTGTTGGGAGGAGGCTTGAGGAGCCACAGAAGGATGAGGATGTTTGGCAGGAAGCCCGGTACTGGTATTACCCAGCGCCGGAGTCTGTGTGGAGAATGTCAGACCGGCACTGGTATTAGTCGTCGCCGTATTCGCCTGAGTAGAGTTCCCAATCAGCGCCGACGTCCTTTGTTTATTCCGGGACTTTTTAGTTTTGGTCTTAGCTGTGGTTCTCGCCACAGCCGGACCTGCACCCGCGCTGGTACCCACGGCGTTAGCCGCATGGTCACCAGGGGCGAGGGAAGTGCAAGCACCTCCCTTGGGAGTCTCATTGGCTTTCGCCTCCACTCCCAGGTTTGTAGATTTAACTGGCCTTAAATTTTCCATGTTAAATTCGTCTCTTTGGCTCCCACCCTCCATGGAGCCCGCAACTGGGAACGGCTCACTATTAAAAAGCTCGAACGTTAGGACTAGAGGACCAGAGAGATATAATATAGGGACGCAAGGCTGGCTTACAGTGCGACATCGGGTGCTCGATCGGGTTGGCGTAGGGGGGTCCAAAGGGGGGTGCATGTTGAAGCGCCTCCTCGTGGCGCACCCTGGGCAACGTCGGCTCCAATTTCTGGTCCCTTTTTGGTGGAGAATTGGGGCTGGCGGCTAATCTTCAACAAGCGGGGAAAGGCCATGGTTCCAATCACCGATCATGCTTGATGGTCGGTGAAGGGAACCGGGCTACAGAGGGTACGCCCACTCCTCCTCTGCCTACAGAGGGAGGTGAGTTGACCACTCACCTCCCTCACACTCTCCCACGCAGAGCCGCTCGGCTCAACCCCCCGACCTGCCCAGGTGACTACTTACTCCTACTCGTCATCAGCTTATTTTAGTGATGGACGAGCCCGCACCCACCCAGTCACTGAGGGGTTGCGGTTAGGAGTGGGAATTGGAGAGATGGAGGTGGGAGGAATGGGGATGTGGGTAGGATGAAGGATGAGGAATCTGGGGAAGGGATGTGCTAAGATAAATGGCGCCTGGAGGTTTTTGTAAGGAATTAGACCAAGAACGGGGTGGCAACCTCGGGAAGGTGCATCCGCCAGACTTGCCTTGAGGATCTTCACGTCTGTAGCGCTCTCCCTCAAGGCCCCGCCACCCTACCACCTCTGAAAGAAGCGGCAGGGTAGGCCTGCATCTATACTACCAAGCAAAGCAAAGCATGTCGTTGCGCAACCGCGAAATCATACATACAGACCCCCCCAGGCATCGGCCCTAGCGGACCCCGTCATTTGGCGCTGACATCTCTTAGAGGCGCGCGTGGAACACAACGCGCCGTCGACCCGGGCCTGCTCCTTATCGGATGGCGAGCTGCCCATAGCTCGCCGTCTGCAAGCCCGCGCCTACGGTGGTCTAAACCCCCTCTGTTGAAATTTTTCATTGGTTATTAATAAAAATATTTGCTAGTCCCATACATTTTGACCGCATAGGTATTGCACTTTTCTATGAAACAGCATATTTTTTCGATAACCAATGATAAATAACACTGGGGATTCAGAATCATTTACTGAATCCTTGGTAACATGTAGTGCGTCGTGTCCCTACCACCCTGTTTATAAGTACACATTTATGCATTATTAATGGAAGGGTATCATTTAAGCTATTACCAATTTAATTAGTTTTGTGTTTCTTAAATAATAGGGTTTGTCCTCCAAATAGTAGATCTGTCACCAAAATGTAGTCACCAAACAATGCAAAATCAGTTCCACAATAAATCACCTAAAATCCTGAGATATCAACCTGGGAACAATTTTTGTTTATCTGAGAACGAAAATATTTCGTGGCGATAGATCTATTTATTAGGTGATACAACTTGATGACAAATATAAATTTTGGTGATAGAAAATATAGTTCCCTTAATGGAAAAGCGTACCTGGAACAAAACATTATCTTGTAACAAGTCACTAGTAAACCTACATCAAAAGTCTTATACCGTAAAACAGGGTGAATACGGATGCAGGGGTGAATCAGGACGAAAATTTAACATAGATTTTAATGTTTAAATAATATAGTTTGTTGCCAACAAGATCACTTATTCATTAATTATTATAATACAGGTAACAAAATGTATGGAACAGCAGATTTTTTTAGTGAATGAATTTCATTAAAATTTTGTTTATTATCGTCTAAGTATACCATGTAGTAGACACTGTATACATGGTATAATTTAATGTGATAAGGTACGCGCCACTTTGTGTATAATATGTATGTGTATATATTGTATTTGTAACCCTAGCATTTATTTTCCCTGCATTGTATCCTATCGTTAATCTGTGAACAGCATTGTAGGCTGCAATATTGTCTATTATGTTTTGTGTATTTCCGGTTTCTATGTTTTATATTGTAGCTGTTTGTTGCTCCTATTGAATAAAAATAAAATACATTTGATGCTAGTAAACATAGTCTATTGTATTCCATATCTCAATGTTGAATACTTTTATTTTCAGACAGGATGAGCTGAAAGACGGCAAGCTTGTAGGGGAAGATAAATATGGTAATAAATACTTCGAGAACCCTCGCTTCTTCTATGGAAGGAACCGCTGGGTGGAGTACAATGACAACACCTACCTAAACTATGATGGTAGCCAGGTGAGATAACTTTATTTATGTTTTTTAGTCCACTGTGAACCTATACAACTAAATAAAACTGAAGTGTCTGTTTGTGATGTCAAAATAACAGCTTTTTACTAAATGCATTAATATGCCAGAGATTAGACAGAACCAAGAGACTAAAATTTTATAAATAGATTATTTTTATAAGTAGATAATTCTACTTATAAAAAAAATCTATTTATAAAATTTTAGTCTCTTGGTTCTGGCTAATCTCCGAAAAGGCTGGGCCGACTTAGATGAAATTTGGTGTGGGGATACTTTGAACCCTGGGGAGGGACATAGGCTTTTATCGACATACCACGCGGGCGAAGCCGCGAGCGGAAGGAACCTAGTATGTAATAAACAATTTCAGACGGGTCCCTGCTTTTAAAGCCTATTTGGTAGACTACTTTTATTAATATTTTTGAATTATGGATCTTAATTCTGGAAAAACTTGTAAATGTAGTTTTGTCATGAACATAATTGTCCCAGTGAATGGAAAGAACCTTTGTACTATAAAGGCACGAGGAACAGGGTGTAAAGTTCACTCATACCTCCATAGAAAAGGGAGGATCCTCCGACCAGTCGGGTGTCTTGTCTGGTGGGCAACTGCTCGACGATTGATGTCGGGACGTTGTATATATGCTAGTTGCGCGGTAAACTCTGCTTGCGCGATGCAGGATTTTGCGTGACGGCAGTGTGACGTAGTTCGCATGTGGCTATGTAGATACCGCTACAATACAGAAAATTAAAAAGCTATGTTATCATCTCTTGCTCTTTTTTTGCTGGGTCCTCAAACAAAGTCAGTCAAAGTTTCTTTAAAATGTAATGTAGATCGAGATATGTCTGATCCGTACTAGAATATCGACTGTATTTTGTTATCTTCCACATATTCTTTATTGTGTTACAGGTCCCTGCTGAATGGTTTGGCTGGCTCCACTACAAAACTGATCTTCTCCCACACCAGGTAAGCAAGATCTCAATACTAACATTCTAAGGTTTCATTGCCAGTTAAACCTCAAGGTTTCTGACCACTAACCAGTCTCGAAAGAAAATGGACTGTATTTTTCCTGTGGCAATCCAGCCATGGGAAAAAATAGTAGATTGTTATACAAGGAGCTAAAATGACCCATTATATACGAGGTAGTTTTACTCCCGAGCTTTAGCGAGGGAGTAAATAGAAACCGAGTTTTAATGGGTTTTTAGCGCCTTGTGTTACACTCTACTTTTCACTACGATTGCGAGAAAATAAAACAATCCAATACAATATGAAATATGTAGTTTATTTTATTAAAAATTAAATGTACAATTTGTACAATTTTGGATATTTAACGAGGTGTTTTTTCCCGGTAACTTAATTTCAGTCCTCTGTGAAGATGAATGTTGAGTGGTTTTTTCCTTTCTCTTCTATTTGCAAATTAGGGTCTCCATTCTCACTATATGATCACATTTTCACTATTGTAAAATTAATTACGGTCACTACCAATTCAATTTGCAATTAGAGAAAAATTATAAAGATTTCGCGCCAATGTCTTTTTTTGTTTTTTCTTCTGCAGCCGCAACGCATTGCATGCATTCTACCAAAGAGATCGCCGATTTTAGTTCCATTTTCAAAAATAAAATGAAGTTCTTTTTTTATGAAACAGTAATAAGTCGAGTCTATATTCATGATTATTCTACTTATGACTAAAGACTTTTTCGTTTTTGTAGGCTCATTGTCATTTGACACACAAAAATAAAAAATAAAAAACTTTTTCCCCTAGAGGAAAAATTGCTATTTTTTCTTCGCTCTGGTACGCCACAATGACGGTCTTTTTGAGCAAGAGGAGTGAAAAAAAGTGCTAAGAGGTTTTAATGTGAAAGAAATTGGTACGGTAGTCAGGTCAGTTGCAAGCTATTTGAACTTGATGCTTAGCCATGGGTTCACTGCTGAATAAAATGAAAGTGAAAATATTATAGTGATAAAATGTTTTAGATGTGTAATATCTTTCCTCTCGCTTTCCTGCAATCTGTGGGAGTGATTTCGTGAAATGCGACTGAAGTGTGTAACAGGAAGCCGGGGAAGCGCGCGCTATTTGATTTGACCAATGAGCGCGTGCGGTGGTAGAGTTGGCTGTCACATGGTAGTAACCGATTTTCCGAGAGATTGGTACTGTCACAGTGATTTCGGTAGTTGTCTACAGTTCTCCAAAACAATCAATTAAACGAGTAATAGATTTTCCGCATTTCGTAATTTTTGCATAAACCGAAGGTAGTTACGCTCTTTAAAAAAAAAAAAAAACTTTCCATGATTTTAAGTTGTGATTTTAACGTAAACTTCAGTTCACCAGAAGCTGAACCGCTCATAGCTTTTATAAACGATGACCTAAAGCTCGAAATGAACATTGATCGAAATGTTTTGTGCAGACAAACATTTGACGCAGTTTTTCAAAGGTTTTTAAATACTTTGATATCACAAATATATATGTCTCATATTTTAGGTATCATAAGTATGTTGTCTCCACTCTCCCCCAAATTGAACAAAGCTGACTGTCTTTCAATAAAAAAAAATGTATTATTCCTAGTTTTAATTAAATAACATACAATTTTCATTAAAAATAATTGTTCTTCGTTACGAAAAATCATTTCAAATAACACCTGAATCATTTTGTTTAAGATATAATGTAAATGTTTTGCTTATTACCAAGGTGAGATGTCAGATGTTACACATCATATGCGACTACTGTAAGGCTCGTTTAGTTTTTAATTTTTACTCACTCTGGCCAGACCTACACTTCAAAACCATTGCTGTATAATTTTTATTTAATCCTATCCACATTTCAGGACCCCAGCAGACCTAAATACAAGTGGATGTTAGACTTCACGGAGAACATGTCAGGCACGACCGGTCAGTACGTTCCCTACAGCACCACCAAAGCGAAGGTGCAGCCCTGGGAGCCCAAGAGCAAGAGCGCCTAGAGAAAGTACGAGCGTCTAGGTCTTCAAGAGTTATATCTTCAGTGGAATATATTATTATGATTTAGTTGTAATTTTAAGTAGAAAATGGAATAAATCATATTTTGAGTTCATTGTTGATTTTTGTTTTATTTTACTGCTTTGTTGACGATAATGGTGCAGCAGTGGTTCAGCGATTGGCTTTAGCGCTCCAGGCTTCGATTCCTATAATTATGATAAATGGTTTTATTTCTGTATGTTTATATAAAAACTTTTTACACGTCAATCATATTTTAAAAACTAGATATTTCATAATAAGTAATACCATTGACTTATTAGCTCAATGGGTAGTATGGGCTGGTGTCTGCAACTCCACGTCAGAGAGCGTATTTTGCGTACGGGTGGGAAAATCGATTATTTGATCCACCCCAGCTCTTCGAGGAAGGCCAGCAACGCCTTCAATACACAATCATAATCAATCAACAAACAATCAGTTTAGAAGCACATGAGCTGCTGTCTCGTCCTCCATGCAGGCCCTGCACAGTGGACTGTCTGTGACTCCCTAATACAAAGAGGTGTTTATTAAATGACCCGTGGCCAGTTAAGGCTGCTGAAACTGTACGCAGTTTTGAGAACCTGTTTCTTGAAACGGCCATCGATTGTAGGGAGTGGTTCCTTAGCCTACCTGCACTCACCTAGGTCCACCCATAGTTTGTGATGTTGGTCCCTGGTGCGTTTCTTTACCAGAGTGCATAAGTACCCGAAGGGGAATGGCACAATGGGTTTGGGACCCACTGGTGCAACGTTCGACCACCTTCTGGCAAGTTCCTCGGCTGCATCGTAACCTAGCGAACCGCTGTATCCTTTGATCCATTGAATGGTTATGTTATTGAGGTTGCCCACCTGGTTAAGGCGCTGGTGGCACTCATATATTAGCCCAGATCCAACTCGGTGACTGTTCAGCGCTTGCAGAACCGCCATGCTGTCTGAGAGTATGCGGATCGTGTGTTCCTTAACTTCCCTGGCCATGATGGCTGAGGCGGCTAGAGAAATACCCAGGCTTTCGGCCTGGAACACTGTGTTATGGACCTCCAATGGTGTGGAGATGTGCCACTACCGGTTTTGAATCCATCTGTGAAGATGCAGCTCCGTCAAGTCTCTGGTCAGTCTTTTTAAAAGTCCAGACATAATTTTGGTCAGATCTTGTGAGTACGTACTATGTACCTATGTAGATAAATGGTCTTTTGAGACCGTCCTGTCTATATCTGAGATTTGGATAGATATACTAAAATTCCTTTGTTTATGCCTATACCAAATATATTTCGCCTTGTATGCACTGCTACATACACCACCACGCTTGTGTTCCAGAAAGGATCAGCTGAGGTGTACAGAATAAGTAAGCCTACATTTCTCCAGTTTTGTTTCTGTCCAAAGTATTTTTTTTATTTGTAAATACATATTATCTCGCAGCCTAGGAGGTTGGAGGCTGTTTAACCGGGCTTGCCTGTGGTTGCCTTAATAAATTAAGGCCTCCAGCCAGGGCTTAAAAAACTTATAAACTAGGCGACTGCACGCTAAGAGCACCTGTGGGGTACAGACCTCGGCTTAGGGCGTCGCTGGGGGAGGGCAGCAAGGGACAGGATGGATCGGAATTATTATTAAGTGATCAATTTTAAGCTACAGCCTCAGCGGCGCGGGCTGGCTCGAGCAAGGGTCGGGGCGGACGTGGATTAGGAAGTCACGGCGGCAAGGACGGAAAGACAGCGGTCTGTTTTTGTGTTTATTGAGAGGGTGGCTTTACTACTCTCCTGGAAGAGAGTAGTGGCGTCGTCGGGGATAATTAAGGTATGCCTCGGGCGGTGAATCTTACTTATCTATGCGGGAGGGAGTGTAGCGGCCGGCCGCTTTAATCAGGAGATTGGTGTGCTTAATGTGCTTTATGCCACAGTCAAAGAAACGCCTTGCAAAGCGTTTCATGAACTGCGGGACAGTGGGCTCTGTCCAAAGTAATAGATTGCCTTATATTTCGCTCCGCAAGATCGTCTTGCTAACGTCGAAATTGAACATCCATTTAGAGCAAAGTAGCTTAGTTTTGTGTCAACTTAATGATGATATGATTTAATAATAGAAAACTCATGGTTGATGTAGTGGCAGAGTGATTGGCACCTGCGCTACGGGTTGCAGGGGCCTACTCCCTGAACACGAAGTCCGTTGTTTCGGCCGAAGTTACTTAGGTACTCGAGATTAGTCATGGGCTCTAACTATAAATTTACGACAAAACGTTTAGACAGTTGTCCTTACTCCTGATGTGTTTCTGCCCGTCCGGAAAAGTTAATTAATCGGGAGTAGGGTTCGCTTTTAAGTATATCGAACTACTATCGGACGGGCCCGTATCCTCGTTGACGGACTTAGAGAGTAGGCCCCCTGATCCCTCTCCGGTCGTATCGTATTGCCGTCCCATTGGACTATGGGAGTGAGGGAAGAGAGAGTGCACCTGCGGGGCACATGTCTTCGAATTTTTGGTTCTAGGACATGCCGGTTTCCTCTCGATGTTTTTCTTCACCGTTTTGAGAGCAGTGGTGATGAAATAATTTACATAAAGTAAAGCGCCTGTCTGGGTTCGAACCTACGACATACAACTCGTAAGTCACGGCCGTTACCACTGGGTCACCACTGCTCTCATCTATAGTGTATTCACGGAGTCGAGTTAGTAGAGCGCTATCTCACTCACACAATTTTTTAACTGCAATTGGTCAGTGATAAACGCTAATTAAGGCGGTGTACACAGTACGAGTACTTTTTAGTCTACTCATACTTCCCGTACTGTGCAGACGTAGTGCTCTTACTTGTGACTGTATGCTCAACTTGTGAAGCGGCTGCTATATTGGATTTTATGATTGATTGCTTTCTTGACGACTTGGCGGCTTGTGAAAAGGACTTTTCATTGTGAACTGAAATAGTACGATAATGGCGGATATCGAAAAACCTGCTGAGAAAAGAAAACGGCGGGCTTTTTTGTCTACCGAGAAGACTATGCTTTTAAATAAGTACCACGCAATGAGAAATGCAGACTCTTCGGCCTCCAAGGGTGACATTCTGAAAGCTGTTGCATCTTCTTTAGGTGGTCACTGGGCTTCTGTTCATAGAATTGTAAAAGAGAAGAATGATAGTGGTGAGCTAAAATCTCCGAAGAAATTGAAGCAACGTTTGTCAATTGTTGATACGATTGATAACTTTACAAAATGTGCCATCAGAAATATAGTCCACAATATCTTCGCGCAGAATGAAATACCTACTCTAGATAAGATTTTAAAGAATATCAGTGATGATGGCACTTCATATCCATCAGATATATAAAAAAGTAGGTACCCATAAAAAAATTCTATCAAATAAATGTCTCTCAATTTATACGACAGACGAAGCCGCAGGAATAAACTAAGCGAACTTTTAAGAAGCGCAGTGTGAACGCACATTTACATTTCTAGGGTATTGTTAACGCCCACTGACCCTAAAAAAGTTTCTTTTGTCTTTGTCATTTGTATGATAATGTGCGATAGAGAAGGCGCTATACTACTCGTAACTCGTCTCCGTGAATACACTATAATAAGTTACCTACCTATAATCTTGCAAATACATACTTATATCTTTCATTCATTCATTGAACAAAACAGAAAAGTCCTAGTGTGTTCAAAATAAAAATAACGAGACTTATTTATGAGATTATGTCACCAGCAAATTCCCGCCCTTCTTGCTACTTACTCGCGGCAACTATTTATTTAAGTTGAGCCTTAACAATGGCTCGTAATGACAAACCGGTTGCCACCTCATCAGTTAAGTAGTCGGTCAAGTTTTAACTTAAAAATATGCAATTAGCATCCTTGTGGGTCTCGCAGAAATAGACACGTGGCCATAATCGTGTGTCTGTTCGTAAGTACATACAGCAGCAGGCCAAGTTACCACAAACTGTCAAATTTTCTCATTTGATTTTGAACTTGACCTTGAAAATTTTAAGGTTTAAAATCATTTGGAGAAATTTGTTTAACCTGATGTGCTGGCGACTGTACCTTATTCGAGTAACATAACGCCTGTACTACTCGAAGGAGTAGGCTGAAGAGGTGTAGTTTTAATAGCTACATAAATACACTCACATATCATAACAGACAAATCACTTCCTCGATACAGTCCCCGTCAAGTCAGTTCAACTCAACTCCAGTTCTTCTAACTAAACAGACAGCAGTGCTGCTGGGGAGTTTGTTGCGCCACTTCTTCTTCCCAGCTAAAGCTCTAGGAAGTGGTGAAGGGCGGGCGTTTTGGGGAACTGCCTTATGTACCTACTTAATTTTGACGTTCAAAAAGTGCTGATTCTCAGCCTGGTTTTAATAATAGTAGATTGTTATACAAGGAGCTAAAATTACCCATTATATACGAGGTAGTTTTACTCCTGAGCTTTAGCGAGGGAGTAAATAGAAACCGAGTTTTAATGGGTTTTTAGCGCCGTGTGTTACACTCTACTTTTCACTACGATTGCGAGAAAATAAAACAATCCAATTCAATATGAAATATGTAGTTTATTTTATTAAAAATTAAATGTACAATTCTGGATATTTAACGAGATGTTTTTTCCCGGTAACTTAATTTCAGTCCTCTGTGAAGATGAATGTTGAGTGGTTCTTTTACTTTCTCTTCTATTTGCAAATTAGGGTCTCCATTCTCACTAGATGATGACATTTTCACTATTGTAAATTTAATTACGGTCACTACCAATTCAATTTGCAATTAGAGAAAAATTATAAAGATTTCGCGCCAATGTCTTTTTTTGTTTTTTCTTCTGCAGCCGCAACGCATTGCATGCATTCTACCAAAGAGATCGCCGATTTTAGTTCCATTTTCAAAAATAAAATTAAGTTCTTTTTTTATGAAACAGTAATAAGTCGAGTCTATATTCATGATTATTCTACGTATGACTAATAGTAGATTATGCACCGAGGGGCTAAAGTTGTGTCTTATGTCACGGGCGTCATATTGAATCTCGAGCGCAATGAAGCAGCGAGGGAGTTAAGAGTTTAACTCACGAGCGAAGCGAGGGAGTTAATACAAGAATCCTTCATTGCGCTCGAGATTCAAGCTAGCCCAAGGCAAAGACACCTTTAGCCCAGAGGAGAATACTCTACTTTTTACACCTACTGTGAGAAAATAATAGCCATAGTACGAAAAACAAAGTATTTATTAAATAAACAAACAGTAAGAATAACATATTTAGAACTAGTTAGTTATATGCACTTTGACTTCTGAGTACAAGATAAATGTTGAAAATACACTAATAGAACTGGTTCCGAAATGGACTTGACGCCTTTCGTACTTTTCCATTTTTGGAAATTGTCGTAGGCTTTTATATAAGTTTCCTTTGACTTTTCCGGCAGTAAATCATTGGAAATATTGTTAGCTTCGGTTGTAATGAATTCAGGAGTACAATCACTTTCATCACTCGGCATTTTATAATACTTTGTTGATAAATTTAAAGTTTAAATGCCAAAAATTCGCGCCTTTGTTGCGTCTACCAATAAGTAGCCAAGACACGATCAATTCGATTTTCAAAAAAAAGTCTCTTCTACGGTTTTGTCGTGTGTGTCTATTGATATCACTCACATGGAAGTGGCGTTTGTGTAAACTAAGCTTTATACAGGGCTGGCAGAATGGTTTTGGATGATTGGCTGTATGCATTTTGAATTTAGAACGTCATTGGAGACGCTCGTGAAAATAGAGTATTTTTGATAAAATGTGATCAATCGACTGTAGTATAGATAGGTTTTATTATTTATTCACAAAATCCACAGCAATCTTAGCGCAGTTTACTTAAAAATAAATTAACTAATGTTACAGCCAATTACTGTTACGGTATTACGGCGCGGTACGGTATTTGTTATTATTAATGCCAGTTTTAATGTTATTCCATTCCTTTTAAAAAATGGTTCGTAGTTATCTAATTATTCTTACAATATTATGTCTTCGAAAACATGGCAACGATATGAAGAAGCAGTCGTTATGATTTTGTAGGAAATCGAGAATATCATCCACGCGAAGTGAGGGTTTCGAGAATAGCTTTCCTCTTTCTGGCACCAAACGGTGTTTGTTAGTACTATACTGCCAATTTAGCTGAGCATGTGAGATTCCAAATTCAAATCACATTATTGACCCGCGGGTCATAATGAAATCCAGTATAACATTATTGACCGGCTGTGCCCCCGGCCACAAATGACTTACTTTGGGTTAAGGTTGCTTGACATATAATTTGACATTTTCGAGCAGGTGGTGTGAAAAGACTTTTTCGTTTTTGTAGGCTCATTGTCATTTGACACACAAAAATTAAAAAAAAAAACTTTTTCCCCTAGAGGAAGAATTGCTATTTTTTCTTCGCCCTGGTACGCCACAATGACGGTCTTTTTGAGCAAGAGGAGTGAAAATGACTTTTGATTGATTGATTGATCCCACTGATGTGTACATAGGTACCTAAATTCGTTGCGTTTTATTATTTTTTATGTTTTATGTGAAATCTTAATAATTTGTAACGATAATGTAAATTAAATTTCTATGTAGATAACTATTGTATGCCATACGGGCGGGGCATAGCTGATCACAGTGATCACAATTTAATTTTGTAAGACCAGCCGGTCGTTTCTGTAACAATCTCACCGTGAAAACGTAGGTGTGGTGAGCTAACATTCCACCTGAATGTAACACTCTCACCGCCATACACATTTAAGGTTTTTCTAGAACATCAGGCCACGTGGGCGGCTCGCAGGCCATGCAATGTCTTTTACACCACGCCACGCTAGGTTTTGTGTTACTATTACAGCACGCCATGTGGACGGCCAGCAAGATCCGTCGTTACGTTTTTATCTAGCAACCCAAGAAATAAATGAATTTGTGGGATCACCGCGGACCACATGGCCTGCTGGTACAAATCGGCTGTACAAATCTATGGTGGCTTGCTGCACTGACATTTATGTGGGCGGCCAGCAGACCACATGGCGGTGAGAGTGCTAGGGAGTGACACTATTTACAACTCACTTCATGCTCACTTCACCTAAATTTTCACGGTGAGATTGTTACAGAAGACCTCGGCTGTATGGCTGTATGTACCTACCTTTTTTGTTTTTGATGGGAATTATTCAAATAACTTCTCGCGCTCTGGGCGGAGCGGGAGGGCGTGTCAGACTTTTACAGACTAAAACCTTCTCGTGGTCCTTCAGTTGCCTGTGCCAGGGGCCACGGTAACCCTTTTGGACTTTCCCACAACCCTGGCAGGCATCGGCCATAGCGGACCCCGTCATTGATGCTGACATCTCTTTGAGGCGCGCGCGGAACACAACGCGCCGTCGACCCGGGCCTGCTTATCCGCCTTATACTCCGTCCGCCGTGAGTATACAGATACATGAGTATACACCTGTTACCATGCATTCAGGACATAATCTGAACCCCCCAGCGTTGAAATTTTTCCTCGGTTATTTAAAAGGAAGTTGCTGTTCCATACATTTTGTCCGCGAAAGTATTGCAGTTTTCTATGAAACAGCAGGTTTTCTTTTTGATAACCCACGAAAAACTTCTACGCTAGAGGGTCTAGTATTAAATGCTGAATTCATGGTTACAGCTGTGATGTCCTTGCCACCCTGTGTTTGCCACGACAAACTGGAAAATGAAACAAAGTTCCCTGTCTGCTCTAGTACTGATTTTGGGGTCAGAATTCAGATACCAGCACTGACAGTTTAATCACTGGGCGCTTGATGTAGGTAAGTACCTATTTTTTGTTTTCAGTGTAACAACCCTGACTAATCCATCGGTATCGGGGTGTAGCTCAGTGACTCTACCTAGAGCCCATCTTCCCGCGGGGAGGCTAGGTTAAAGCATATGTATACAACGTGTCGTTTTGCATCCTCGTCAAATTTCAGGAGGCTGTTATGAAAGACATAAATAATCAAATAAAATTACGATCCTGCTCAACAATTAATACATACTTGTTTTTTTAGGTATTTATGTTTGACAGTATTTCAGAATACTCCACTTTCAAAGAACAAAATCGCCCTGTTGCGTATGCGGTAGGCAGTGTCGTACGACTATGTCGCTGTGTGCATACGTTACAGTTACAGCGCAGTTACAGGGCGGTATCACACGGGACCTACACATGCCGATTTCCGAAAAATACAAAAAATGAAAAAAAAATACCTACTTATTTTATTATTGATTCGTGTCGAGCATCATTAGCATAGTTACCTCCTTGAATTTGACGAGGATGCAAAACAACATCTTGTATAAATAATATAAATATATATAAACTAGGCAGGCTCTGCCTAGTTCGGGACCTGAAGACCTTGTGTGGATGTTGTCTCGTATTATATTATATGTTTCAATTAAACCAATTAGGTACGCGCACTTTTGAATGTTGAAGAAGTCGGTCAATCAGAAAGATAACGCTAGCTGCCCAGCGTAGTAGGTACTCGTACCTACCTACGGAGAAGAATGGGCAAAAAACTCCATGGACACCTTTAAATCAAATTATGGTATATTTAATTTATTAAATTAATTATTAAAACCATACAATGTCAAGGATAAAAACTAAAATATATTATTAAAAGGAGTCCCTTTAGGCAAGGTTCCGAAGATACTGGCAGCGTTCCCCCTTTGAATAGCTAGACTAATTCTTTGTCCGAGGTAGCTGCCAGCTCTTCGGTCTCCTGTGATGTCGACTAACCTTTTTGCTATTTCCTTCCGTGTCAGGCTCAAGAAATGTTCCTGTATTTGACGAAGGGTACGCGTGAAGCCAGTAGCCGGCCTCATGCGCACCCACGGCCAAAAGCCTAGCACGCGCCGAACCTGTACTACAGTTCAAAAGATTGTTGTGAGTCAATTTGCAGTTTATGTCGTCCCAGCTCCTCTGTGAATTTGGAGAAACTGGAAAATTTTGACCTGGGCATGCAATTAAGAAAGCGTTTCTAGCTTCTTCCAAGCCAGTAATCTCAAAGTTAGAAGGGGATGCCCTTAAAATTTTACTTATGAGATTTGCTGAACTATGGACAGAAGATAGAAAGGCTGGTAAAGCGACACTGGAAATTTTGCGAATCCCTAAACCACCATAACGGATGGGTAGGGATGCTTGGGTCCAAGATTGCTCGTTCAGCTGCATATTAAGAATCGATTCTAAGCTAATTTTGATTAAGTCGTCTACTTGTGTCAAAATATCTGGGTGATTCCAAAAGGAGCAGCAACGGAGCACATACGTAAATTTTGGGACGAAAAGACAGAATTTTAAGATGCAAAGTGCATAATGTGGACTAATTTCAAGGAGACGGTCAGCAGAATTTTGAAATTTAGTAATTGAATTAATAATATATTCAGAAAAAGATTCATCAAAAATTGGAGAACCTAAAAGGTAAAGAGAATTACTGTTAACTATTTTAATATTTGGAGCCAAAATATGAAATTTTTGTTTTACGTCATTTAAATTTAAGTTGTTGTTATTCATAAAAAGTTCGCATTTGCTAAAATTAAGCTCCAAACCAATGGTTTCAAATTTATTTTTGATTAAAAAAAGGTCCGAAAACACAGTATCCACATCACCTCCTAGGGTTCCGTCGTCCAAATACCAAACGTTGTATTTAGAATTTAAATTTTTGATTATCGGATTTATAGCCAAACTACCCTGTTGACAACCTACTTCCGAGGACAGTTCATTAGAACGATATAACAATTTTGTTGGGTCAGCGTAACTGAGAAGAAGATAATTGTATATTTCCGGTATATGTTGTTTTATTTCCGTCAGCAGGGTATCCCTATTTACCGAATTGAATGCATTTTTGACATCAATTTTGAGCAACACGTCAGGCTGTCCGTAAGTTAGGAAAGAGCGTAGGGCATGGACGGCTGCCTCACACCCTCCTTTTACACCGAAGCCTAACTGTACGGGTTCAAATTCCGAATTTAATTTTGGTAAAATATGTCGAACAGCAATTTTGGAGGCCAGACGTCGTGGTGTTGATCCAACAACAATTGGTCTCACCCCTCCGTCTTTTTTGGTGAGGGCAGTGAGGTTCGCGCCGAAAAGAATGGGAACAATTTCTGGATTGACATTACCGTAATACATAAAGTTGATTAATTTAGTGATCGAATTTACAAGTTGCTCGCCTGCATCACCCACAGAATGCGATGTTAAGTCTTTCAAATGTTGGGGTGAGATTCCATCCAAACCTGCAGCCGAACCTGGTTTAAAAGATAAAATGGCATCCGTAACATCTTTGTTTTGAATTTGAAGGCATGCTTGCCCTGCTGTTGGTGGGTCGAGAAATATGGTTATATCATTTTTTGTTGCAATTATAGGCACGTATAATAAGTAAGAACGATGTAAAAAGACTTGCACTTAAAAGCGTCCATAAGAAAAAAAAAAATAATAACCCGTGACAGCTAAAAGAAGTCCCTACCGACGGCACCCATTCATGAACACGACATATGCATCAGCACCATTTATCTCAACCATTTTGAAGGCGTCTCATCTGCCATCCTCAAGTTAAGGGGACTACATGACCAAAACGCAAGTTTCATAATGCCTAAAAGTATATGATCCACTGCAGTAAACAAAATCAGAAAAATAGATGATATTCTTCAGGATATATGCTAGTTTGATAGTGTGTTGAAAACATAATACAAATTTGGTACGATAGAAAACATGCAGTCACGAAGATACTTACCTCTAATCATTTCTTTTAACGATTAAAAACCATACTAACATACGAGTACATAATGCAATCATTCTGGGGTTGTTTTCAGATTGTTCTTCAAGCAACATATTAACGTGATAGTGTTTAATTTTTTGGTCAAATCAATAGATTTTTTGTAAATAGAGAATTGCTTCATATTTTGCAATAAATTACCAGCTTTGTGTCATCCCGCTTCTCTTTCTTTTCTATGCAGTCCGACAGTGACCGCGCTCTAGCTGTTCTCAGCCCGTGCAGAAATGAAAGAAAAATTAGAACATCTCACTAGGTGCTTAGCAGCTGACATCATTGTTTATCTACCATGCACGTCGGATCTGCGTGGCCGAAGTGTAGATAGCTTTGGAAACGGTTTAATTCGTATCATACCGCCACTTATTACTTCTACTTAAAACCTGTTTGCACTGCCACGGGTCCTGGCGAGTGGCTCTCAAAGTTTTCACTTAGCCGAGTTTTGGAAAAGAGGTTCTTGGTTCCATGTGTTTGTAACGTACACAGTTATTACTCCACTCGCGTGTTTATTTATTCGCTATCTCGTCCCGTAATTAGCTCGTTAGCTAGCTAACGGTAACTAGGAGCTCCGGTTAATTTTGAAACTAATCGGGCTTGAAATAAACGCGCAAGTAAAAAATATCGTGTCGGACAGATTCTCGCTAACAAAAAACCTTGTCACTCAAGTCTAATGCACACATTCTCACATTAGTCAGTCGGCCATTACGCACGCAAACGGCAAGACTCATGAAGACTCACACATAAATGGGACTCAGTTTTGTCTTCCGTCCGCCATAGTTACAAGGAATGGTATCTTTAAAGCGGCGCGGGGGGCGTTGTTAAACCATTCAGAAGTAAAGTAAAGTAAACAGACGGGATTCAATATACAAGCCTCATCGTCATCATAGTAGCTTAGGCAAGTCAGCATTATAGTAATTTAACATCATAATTTATCCCTGCTGTCGCAGCATCATGCTGAGATAGGAGCCTTTTTGGCCTCGCACAGGTCTTCTCTTTATTCTTTTTTTTATTGTTTTCATGATTTTGTTAGATTTATTGTTTTTTTTTCATTATTATTATTTGTATTTCCTGTGCGTGTCCCAAATAAAATATTTTTCTTTTTTTCTGTCCTTTATTCCAATTGGTTCGGGGTCTTGTTTGAGAGATGATAAATAGGATGAAGTCTTAGTCCAACAGTGAGATAATGCAGTTTGCAGGCTGATAGTTACCAGTATTACCAGTTTTTGTTCAACGCACTCTGGGGAGACACCCGCGCTTCCAACCTGGCTGACTGGAGTGATATGGCTTCAGCCGATAGAAAAAGATGGCTACAATCAACCGCATATCAGTGGTAGCAATTTGACTTTGGAGTCATCTAAATGCAAGGGGCATTTAGATCACTCCAAAGTCCACTTGGACCTTTGATGACCTAAAATCTACGTGGCCACCTACTGGGGTCAGACCATATAAAAACGAAGAAGAAGACCACAATCGACAAGATAAGATGAAGAAGGAGGCATTGACCACCTATATGGCGTAGCATTAAAAGTGGTTTTCGTAGTGCAAGTGGTCACTGATTTGCGGCCTATTGTACCTAAAGGATGGATATTGAGCAGTAGGTATGACATTTACGGTAAACGTTGAATTTACTTCACGAACTTCCTTTCGCCCTTTGCGGGAGATCTGTGTCCATCTGTGGCCTATATAAAGTGACATTGATTGATGTGTCGATATTTTAAGACACACAAGTCTACGGATGTGGTGCAAACGTTGTTTTGATTATAAATAGACAGACAATGGTAGATTTGTTGTAAGTATTGGGCAATGGTGAGGTGGATTTGATGAACGGTTTGCAGAAACTTTTTAAGTTCGTATCTTCTGTGGTTTTCTATGTATGGGAATATACTTTTAGGCCTGCTAGGCCGGCTAGCATTAAGCAGCTAAATGATTGAGTGGATAATAGAAATGGATGCATTGGTATTTTTAGGTCGTGGGTTCGATTACCTTAGATGTTTTTGGTATGGCCTGATATTTGTATTGCTGGTTTTTTCGCACCTAAATCCGATTGCTGGCGTGGCGACGCATGCCGTGGCGACGCGTCGCGACGCTATATTTTAAATAAACAATTTATTTCTTAAAAAAAACGGAATATTTGGTTTTTGATTATGCCATATTTATTTTCTTTTATTAAACCATTCTTTCATACTTATTTACTACACTATTTTGTATAGTAAATAAATATGAAATAATGGTTTTCGATGTTTCATATCTGCCAAGCGTCCCGTACCGCGACGACAAAATTTTTTGTATCTAGGTATATGTTTTGTGTCTGTAGGTAATAAACTTATCTAGGGAAGGAGTCGATTATGAACAGTATATGTATACTCATGAAAAAATATAAGTAGAATATTTTAGACAACACTATTTATTTTGGAAGCACGGCAGTGCACACAGTCAAGTTCAATGTATTTCGTAATTATTATATTTTTCTTATTTTCTCAAATTCACTTAATTTATAACATAACAAAATTCTTGTGTGCGCCTCCCAAAGCGTGGCAATTAAACCATCCGATCCAAAATGGTCGAAATGGTAATAAAAAAACTTTAAGAAACTTTGTAACGAACCAACTGCCCACAATATATCTACAGGCACACGGTTCAAGACGAAGCTTTTGGGCTAATAACCCTGCAATATTCAACCTTATGCCGCATAGTGATATATCTCAGATTTGACCAGCAATGTTCACAACTATGGTCACACTAATGCAATTTAATAACTGCAAAAAGAAATAGGCTTTAACGTTATAGAAATAAGGTTTTAATTTGTTTGTGCCAGTCAATTAAGCTCACAGTACGAACTAAACTTTTTTTGCCATCACAGGTAAAAATATCTTTTAACTCGACTCAAATCCAGTGAAAATGCGACGCGGCGCGGTTCGTACGCGTCTTAATAAAAACTTTTTTGTAGTTTTGTAACTTAAAATGTTAGTTTTCAATGAAAAATGCACAAATAAACGTAATCTTTGCGTTTCAACTCAGTGTATGTGCAACCGTGAGCCGTCTGACATGTGTTCCCATTTATAAATCAGTTTCGAAATTCAAAATAGTTGTGTGGTGTGCAAAAGGTGTGCTGTTACGTTTGGAAAACAGGATTTTGTGATTCTTTTAAACTTTATGGTAAGTTTTAAGGTTATAATGTGATTGTAAATCATTGTTTTAGTTAGGGCGTGTGATTTTGAAGCATGAACGGTAAAGAACAAAGAAAACGTAAACTAGTTTTGAAAGTAAGCGGCATAAAATTTCGTTAGTTGTTAGGAAGACCGGTAACGAGGATGTTTTGTGTAGGATCTTTGCCTCTTTTTTGTTAAAAATAAAGTTGGAGTGGGTGCTAAAAATGGTTCTCATTCTACAAGATGAATTAGTAAAATCATTGACTTATTGGGTACCTGTATTAATATGTTATTTTATTAATTCTGTCTAGAACTTGTTTTTTCTTACTAACTTAGTCACTACATATAATATACGTTATACGTATCTAAGTCGAAACTTAAAATCAAGAAAACAATTAACACAATTTTTGTTTGGACTTCCTTTCACGATAAACTTTGACCCCCACTCATTAAGAACCCTTCACACTGCTCGTTAGTGCGCTAATGTGGTCAAACACATATCTAAATTTCTACCTAGAGGATGGCAAGCAGCCGTCGTCATCCTGCATGCCAATAACAACTTACTGCGAAGTGCGATTTAACAATCTGTCTGAACATTAAAAATAATTTTACATGGTCTAAGCAATCTCCTGTTTTAGAGCAATTTGTACGGAATCGAGGCATTCTCCTCGCAAAAGATAAACAAACGAAGTTATTTCCTACAACAAGAGAAGACCGCTGATGTTTGAAATACAGATATTTTATATCTAGTTCAGCCACAGATATTTCAAAATCTGATAATAGAATGAAATGCCATAGTGCATCACCATTGTATTATTAAAATTGCTGTATATTTTTCAACAAATAAATTATTCTTATTCTTAGCTAGGCCTGTGATAGTAGGTAGACTAGGCAGATGTGAAACTGCAGCCAATGGCAATCAACAAAATGATTCACCTTAAAAAAAAATAGTAGGTACCCTACCTACTCTAATTTCCATGTTGAAGATATGCAAAGAGAATTTATATTATAACGGCCTTTCTAAAACTGAAACATTTTATGTTCTTGATAATTGATGGACCTACCATGAAACAGCTATGGCTGCTAGCATATTTAGTTCTAAAGGCGTAAAGAATTATGTCTATAAACTTTATATCTAATGCGCAAAAAGTTTCTAATAGCTTCTGTGTAAAATTGTGGACGTTACCAATACAGATATATGCCTATAAAATGATGTTCGTCGATCACTGTTTGCTGCAACTAAAAATAATGTATTTAATATGCTATAACTAACTATGAGTCGACCGTCAAATGCCGACAGTTTTTATAGGAAAAGGCAAGCAGAGGTCGAAATGATAATTTCTTAATAACCAATTAATAAAATTTGATCTCGACAGTTCTCTTTCTCTTCATATTTGGTTGAATCTTTCAAACAAGCTAAGAATGTCATCAATGTTAAGAAACAAGATTGGACTAAATACACTACCCCGTGGAATTCCGAATTTTGTTAGTAGTGGCTGGCTGCCGCGATTGTTAAACGGTAACTTAGTGTTTACAGTTAAGAAGTAGTTTTAATGCACTAAAGAAAAATCTCCCATATTGGGACCGCGTCAACATATGCAAGAAATGATCGACATTGTGCGATGTAATCGAAAGCTTTACCAATAAATTCTACGACACAGTATTTCTTTTATCGATAGAATAAAACCCCAAGTTAAACTCCTCCTCAAACATGCGTAGTATCATAGTCAACAACGCAGCAACGGTAAGCTTCTTTGAATTCTTTCTTCCTTTTTCCGTGTTCAGTTTAACCCAACTGCCTGCAGATCAACACTCCATCAGGAACATCTACCTAGGACGTATCTACAATCCATATGAATTTGTTGAACTTTTTATCTACACTTCTGTGGAATTAATAAGAAACTTTGGAATGTATCATCTGTCATTCTCTGCAAGCTGTAAGCTCCCGTACGCATTGCTGCACGCATTCCGAGTTCGGTCCATGTTGCCTCCTTTTATACAAGTCACCTTGTCGCTAGCCTGGTGCATTATCCAACTATGCTGTTGCCAGGGAGCCGACTTTATAAGTCCGTCAACGAAGAAACGGCCCGTCCGAAAGTAGTACAATACTTCGGAAATAACCCTACACCCGTTTAATTAACTTTTTCGGACGGGCAATAACTCATTAGGGGGCTTACTCTACGCCCGTTAACAGAGACATGAGTCCGTCCGAAAGTAGTTCGATATTTAGAAGTGAACCCTACTCCTGGTTAATTTATTCTTTCGGACGGGCAAAAACTCTTTGGGAGTAAGAACATACTGTTTAATCGTCTTGCCATTCATTTTTAGTTTGGGACTCGGACTAATCTTATATGTGATAAGGAGTAGGAAACACCCGTGACTTTACTTACTTTCGCAATCGCAAATAAATTTATCGGTTTTTAAAGGGAAGTAAATTCGATAATACATTTAGGTACCTACTATGAAACTATGTAAAATACCAAAGTGTAGGTACATGATCTGACAAAGATTGAGGCAGAATTCGTTTCAGAAGAAGCTTTATTGAACCTAATACAGAAATAACAGTTTTAAAAGATGTTTACCTAAATACAGGAAGTTTTCTTAAAGGCCCATAACGTCCACAGTGAGTCTTTGTATATTTTGGTCGATAGACGTATTAAAAATGAAAAGGAATCGTAAATGAACTTTAATGTCTGTATTGGAGGTTCTGGGTGTAAATATAGCAACGGGCGAAGCAAAAGGGTTTAGACCTAAAAACTTTAGGTCACTGCATCGTTCACCCATTTTTGGGACATTTTAATGATCGGATTTATTGAATTATGTCCCGATATTACTAAAAAAGGAAGTGACTGCTGAGTTGTCGACTAAAAGAGAAGTACCATCAACAAAGTCGACGCATGATCACTTTTAAACATTTTTCGTTTGCACGAAGTGACCATGCTCAGTCCCCCGCCCACAATGATGTATTAAATTGATAAAATAAAAATTGTTTTTTTTTTTTTTAAAAGAAACACAATAATTATGTTTTAACCTTTTGCCTGGACAAAAAATATTTAGTACTTCCTTCCTTGATTGGTTGGTCAAATTGGTTATGGCGGGGGTTGGGTCTAGTCGCTGTAAAGAAATATAAGCCTTAATGTGGTCATGCGTCAACTTTGTTGATAGTAGGTACCTATGGAAGAAGGCATGCTGCGCTGACTTCACATAAATTGACATTTAAGAGCAAGAGCTTACCTTCTATAGGTTCGTTGGTTATCGCCTAACGCCACAAAAAAGCATACATTTTTAAATTATTGAATCAATCTTTTACAAAATAAATAATAAATAATAATGTTTATTTGCACCTTCAAAATTAACAGGTTTACAAAAAAAAAAGCTAGTTACATTGTTTTACATGTTATATTTGCAAGTAATACCTAAACTAAGATATCTTAATAATATCTTGTATTAAAGGTATCAGCGCCCACCCTCATTTGCATTCACATACCTAATATTAATTATACGTTGGAGCCAAAAATCTTAATATAGTTTTATCATAAAAAAACCCGTTTTACAGTTTAACAAGATATAATTGTATAAGCATTCTATGTAGGTTCAAAATAAACCAGATCAGTACAAAGATTTTTTATTTGTTTTATTCTTTGAAAGCTTATAACTTTACCATGGTATTCCTTTAGTGTTAATTTGTTATAACTTATTATTTTTATATAACAACTAATCTCCTTTCCATTTCCAAATTTCCCGTTATAATATTTAATCATTTCGCGAATACTTGATTCTTACGTTTTGTTATATTATATCAAATAAAATATTGTCAGTGGCAATAAGCACGAATAGTGCAACGACAAAAAAACAAAAAACTTTACCATGCAAAAAAAAAAACGACCAGCAGTTCTTTACCTTCCATGTTACATCTAACCACTAAACTTATTTTCAAATTCTAAGTCGGCTTACGCTTTCATTCCCAGTTCCATCTTGTCTACCCGCATCATCCCCGTAGTAGCATTACTTTATCAGGTAACATTTTTTTCTTAATAAGGGATACTGGTCAAAATTCCTATCTAAGTTTTTTTTTTTGGTTTAGGGCGAATATTTTTACGCACCCCGTCGAGATTAATAAGAATGGTTCTCATTGACAAAACTTAAAAGTCTTGCAGAATTCGTGGGTACACGAAGGTCGTCGCAGTATAATTTCTCAAAAGGCATTGAAGAGTCTGTTCAGTGCTTCTGTACACATTATAAAAAGAAGAAAAGTGATAGACGGTTATTTTGTTTTTTCACAATATGATTCACCATAGTCGGTTAGTCTTTAAGACTTCCTGTCTTCTTCGGTCATCATATTTATTTATATACATACCTACACCACAAAATACAATAAAAAAAAAAATTAACACTACAAAATATACAATGGGCAGCCTTATCGCTTTCTGCGAACTCTTCCAGGCAACCTAACCATAATATTTGAACCATATTTGAACTGTGAATGATTGATTTGAGTGTTTCTTTGTGATGATAAAATGGCTTCTTTATCTTATTCTTTTTGTTAAACACGAACTGATTCGTGATTTACAAGCTTACACCCAAAATTGTCTACTATGTAGGTATTAATCAATGGACATAATGTAGCATAATGAATACTTTGATTAATACAATTCCAAAATTCTATAAACCATAACGTTTGCTGATAAAATCTTTTAAATAGACCATCGGTAATCATGCTACCACTAAACAAATTCATCTCAACAAGGCATAAAAACAATCGACGACCAATGCCGAATAAAAAAAAGAACCTCAACAACAATGGCCGCCGCTATCATTCGCCACTGTCATTGCGCGCGCCATTCCGATTGATATAATAATAAATGTAATGGCTACGGTCTCACAGTCATCAAGCGCTAAGTGTTGGGTTACTTCGTTCCGAACTAATAGACTGGCCATTGGCTTCTGTTGGGCATGACTTAGTTACAAATAATGGAATGTGTGGGGAATATTTTCCATGGCGTTTGGCGAGGGAAATGCGTTGTCAGCTGGTTTTGTTGTTGAATTTGTTGCTACAAACTACTTACATGCGAAAAGCGAGGAAAAGAATGGCTTGCCCGAGACTATAGCTACTATCTACATCATAGTTATGTAAGCAAACTAAGTACCTACCTACTGTAAATGACATTTTCAGAAACTTTTTTAACAGTTCGAATGAAATCGCAACCTCTGAACGGTTTTGATCATTCATAAATCTATGAAACAGCCCATTTGCTTTCAGGAGAAGGAAAAAGGTACAGGATTTTCATCACTTGGATAATCCTTTTCCCGTTATGGCGATACTGACAGTAAGCAAAGTTGGACGCGGAGTTAACTGTAACTACAGGTGATTTTTTTCTGAACCATACTTATTTTTCTTTAAAGTTGACCCTATGTTTTCTTTCAGCGTTTTTCTTTAAGATATGTGGCTTAGAAGCTACCCAAACCGACTGGCTAGTGAAATAAATTGACCGTGACGGACTGTATAATACCCAAGTGTATGTAAAAATTCGCCAAACGGACTTGCGACTACGCAACGCATTCGAAAAGTTGCTTCTGTTCGTATGCTAGCGGACTCCGGCGCATACCATCGCACCCTGCCGTTGCCTCCCGCCGCATGGTGTCGCGTCCCACCACATGTTGTCGCCGCGGTATCCTCCAGCGCGCTCTTCAGATAGAGAAATCCTATTTGATGCTCCGTGTTCGATCTCTGAGCTTTAGAATCTATATCCTGTTACCATTTGAAAGGTACGAATTTACGTTGGTCAATTAAAAATACTCTGCCCCGCCGTAACACTGCTTTCAAAACGGTGAAGGAAAACATCGTGAGGAAACCGGCATGTCCTAGAACCAAAAATTCGAAGACATGTGACATTCACCAACCCGCACTGGGCCCGCGTGGTGGCGTACGGCCCACTACCTGTCACATAGAGGTCTGTATCCCAGTAGAGGGAACATTATAGACTGATTATGGCCCCGTTGCCGCCGTGCGCCGATGTGTGCTGGCTCCCAACTGTTGGAGGCTCTTTATAAACACCGTTATTATAATGGGACACGTAAGTTTTGAAAACAGAACGATGTCACCACAAATTCTATAGGAGGTCACAAGACTGAATATAGTTACTATAATTTTCCCACAAGTTCATATTGTTTCCTCAGAAACATTGTGTAATATGATACTGCAGTTGTTACATAGAAATCGTGACTCGATAGCACCTTTTATTTCACTATAATCTATTTGAAACTCGCCGACATAAAAGGCAAAATCACGAGGAACCAAACTAATGTTATGGCTAAAATGAATCTGTTTGTGCTTGCCTCAGACCAAATAAATTTGGTCTGAGGTGCTTGCGCGTCACTTACTTATACGCGTCAATCTAGCATTGTCCCCAAAATTATTCTTAAAAGTAATAGTCATCTTGACACTGTATTAGTGCAGAGCGAAGACCTCGGGGCACGAAGCACGAAGTCCGTCGTTTCGGCCGTAGTTACGGACGTACCCTACTCCGTATCACTTACGGACATAAGATTAGTCCGGGGCCCGAACTAAAAAAATATGACAAAATATTTGGCCAGTTGTCCTTACTCCTGCTGTGGTTTTGGGCCTTTCTTCTCAGAGTAGTCAGATAGGAAACGCCGACCTCATCTACATAGTTTAAAAAAAATATGATTGACGTGTAAAAGTGTTTGTTCAAACCTACTTATAGAAATAAAATCATTTATCATTTATCCGAAGCGCACCTACACTCCGTCCGTATACTTTCGGACTATCTTAATCTTCTCAAAGGTCTTACTTATGCAAAAAAATAACATGCCTATCACATGATTAAGTAGTTACGTACATACCTAACTACTTAATTTCGCGAATACCATTTTCCCTCTCATATCAGTTATTGACCTGAGATCAAATGACGCACATTACAAAGAATCATTGTTCAGAACAGAGACAGCTCAGTAGTAGTTCCTGCTAAATTGAGAGACTCTGGCCTCTTTAGAGTTATCGTAAGTTAAGTCTTGTGCGAAATCGGGTGAGCAGAAATACACGCAGCGCGCCGGTACTAGCCTTTGATCAGGGTAGAGCGAGATTAACTTTGGGCGCCCTTTGGTGGAAGCTTTCACTTTACTGTAAAATCTACTTCGGTTTTATGTTTAACGTTTTATATATAAAAGTAAGTAGTATATACATATAACGAAGTTAAAAGGAAAACTAGAATAGAATAGAATGGAATACTCTTTAATATGTACACAGGAAATTTTACATAGGGTGACACAATGGGCGGTCTTATCGCTAAAAGCGATCTTGTACAGACACCTTTTGGATAGATTAAAGGGAGAAGGAGAGACGATACAACAGTAGGCTTTACAAGTTAACGAGTAATAGTCGACCAACTTACATTTTGCAGTTGTAACGTATGGGAGAACATGTTTATCAACTACAATTTTAAGTTCGTTCTTGGGATTAATTCACCCTAACTGTTCTAATTATGCGTGGTCTGACACACGCACTTAGCCAGTTTAAAAAAAAATCAAATTCTGTGGCTTCTTGGGCTAGGGGCATTTAGATTTTTGACCAGTCTTATGGGCACGCTCCAGAAGAAAGTAATAGTTTATAGTGAGAACTCTCTTTCAGTTGAAAGTTATGAATCACTGGACAGCTCCGTCTGGCAAATGTTAACAGCATCCATTAGTGCAGAATGACAGACTGCCGTATGCGCTTTGTTTAATCAATTCTAAAATTAACAAGGAGTGATGTCTGTGTGTGGGGTCGTTACTCGTTATTGTTACTATAGCTTTAGGTTTTCTCGACTTGAGCCAGGTGGCCGACTCCCGGATCACGAAACCCGTAATTTCGGCCGAAGTTACGTACATAAGATTAGTTCGGGGCCCGAACTACCAATTAATGACAAAACTATTTGACACTCTTGTCCTCATTCCTAATGTGTTTTGTTCGTCCGGATAAACTAATTGATCGGGAGCAGGGTTCACTTTTAAGTCTCGAACTGCTTTCGGACGGGCCCGTAACTTTATTTGACGGGCGAGGCCCCCTGACTATGACTTTAAGATTGTGCCTTTGTTATGTCTCCAGACGTGTCAGCCGTCCACTGGTACGTCGAGTAGTACCTACGAGTATGTGCACGGAGAGGTTTGCCGCGTTGCACACCTTCGTAGTAGGGGACGGCCAACTTTAGTCTCTTACCTACTATTCTTTTACTGGCTGATCTTTTCTTATTCCATCTTTATCATCAGGCTATAGGGTTATAGATGGTGGAGAAACCATTATAACATACCGTCCGTGGACCTTCTGCCAAACCTACATTTCATAAAAAAAAAATCACTTTGAATATAAATTTATTTTAAAACACTAAAATACTGATCATTTAAAATTAATACCTATACTAAACAGTGCACAATTAACGCTAATAACATTCTACAAGACTTAATAAAATCGTAAATATTTTATTAATTTATAATATAAAAGCAAATGATTCTATTAATTTAATATTTCATCTTTTTCTTAGCAAAAATCGCCTTCATCCTCTCTCCTACATCCTACATTAACTTTGCGGTGCCCGACAGGGTCCATAATTGATTCGATGTTTTAACATGCCAACTATTATTATATAATGTACAATTAAGGAATGCAATAAAGTATTGAGTAAAACTTAAGGCAGTGACCGAATGGCGTCCAAGGATTGGAAGACGAAGTGTCGGTCGTCGGGCGGCGAGATGGGCAAACGATATTGTTGCCATCATGAGGCTGGCACATGAGAGTAGGGATGTGGATGATGATGATGATAGGGGTATAGATTTAGATGATAGAGGGGGCGCCTCAAAGAGATGTCAGCACCAATGACGGGGTCTGCTAGGGCCGATGCCTGCCAGGGTTGCGGGAAATTCCGAAAGGGTCACAGTGGCTCCTGGCACAGGCAACTGAAGGAACACGGGTGGGTTTTAGTCAGTAAGAGTCTGACACCCCGCTTCGCCCAGAGCGGGAGAAGTTATTTGATGACATCCCAACCGCAAAAAAAAAAGGAAAGGGGTATAGATTTCGTGTCTGATGTTGTTCGACCTTTAAAGTATGTATATATGTTTATTCTTTAGCGTGGTAATTTCCGTCCATCTAAACCCAAACGATTAGATAGGTTGGTACTACTGCTACTGCTCCAGTGGTCTAGTGGTCGCAAGCCCCTCTGCCAAGCATGAGGTCCTGGGCTTGATACCCAGGTCGGGCAAATAAAAAATTTTTTTTTTTTAGTTTTTCCACCTGGAATCTCTCAGTAGCTGCCCGAATTCTGGATTTGTGCTCGGTTGATGGCAACAGGCTCGCCCCCTATTGTATGGGGCTTAAATATAACTGGCGATATGTGGTGTACTATAGGTACACCTCTGCCTGATCCTTCGGGGATTACAAGCGTTATTTTAAGTTATGTATTACCTACTTCGTTTTAATAAACATGGCATCTTTAGCCTTTTGCAACTTGTTACTACTTACTTAAAACAATAGCATTTCAAAATATTTAAGTACGAGTGGGTTAACAATTTGCAATGAAGCAAATTATCCATTGTTTATTTAAAATTAACTTTTGTGCATTTCGAAAGTTTCTTCATTTCGTTTTAAATATGTTTTGCTACTTACAATGGAATGTCACAAAAGTGGGATGGGTACAATTATTTTGCTGACCTTGTTTGTGATGTAAAAACGCTTGTGAAGCCATTTTTTACCATGCCAGTTTGCAAGCAGTAATGAAGTAACACCTAAGTCAATATCCTCCTGTCCTTATGGGGCTGACAACAGCTAAAGCGCGGTCACTGTCGGACTGCATAGAAAGGAAAGAGAACCGTGATGACACAAAGCTGGTAATTTATTGCAAAATATGAAGCAATTCCCTATTTACAAAAAATCTATTGCTTGGACTAAAAAATGAAAACACTATCACGTTAATAACGCTGTTGCTTGAAGAACAATCTGAAAAAAAACAGAATGATTGCATGTATTAGTAAGGTTTTTAATCGTTAAAAGATTTGTTAGAGGTATCTTCGTGACTTTTTCCTATCGTACCACATTAGTTGTATTCTGTTTTCAATAGACGATCTAACTAGCATCCTGGAGAATATAATATATTTTTCTGATTTTGTTTACCGCAGTGGATCATATACTTTTAGGCATTACAAAACTTATGTTTAGGTCATTTAGTCCCCTTAAGATGTTTGCACCAAATTGAGTAATCAGGCCGTTTTTGCAATTTCGGTGATATTGTGCTGATACTACAAAAGAAAACGGTCAATACTTTGAAACTATTCTGTTTAATTCATAGATTTTATCTTGCTATAACTAGCGAAATGTGGGTACACTATAGGTATCTGCATCTCTGCCTAACCCCTACTGGATTACAGGCGTAATGTATGTTTATGTTGTGACTTTCCAATAATGTATTCCATTTTACGGGCCACACATGTCAATTTATTAGTGGAACTAAAACTATACTTCATTTATTGTCTTCGGTAGAAAGTGACAGTTGGTAATGTGACACAATTTTGTCAATTGTCTCGCAGTGTTAATTAATTGACCTACAGTATGTAGACACAGGCCAGTGGCCTCGAGGAGGGGCTAGAGAGGGAGTGGTTTTAAGGGGACTACATGACCTAATCGCAAGTTTTATAATGCCTAAAAGTATATGATCCACTGCAGTAAACAAAATCAGAAAAATATATGATATTCTGCAGGATTTAAGCTATTTAGATAGTGTGTTGAAAACATAATACAACTAATTTGGTACTATAGACAAAAGTCACGAAGATACCTCTAAAAAATTATTTTAACGATTAAAAACCAAATTTTTATACATGCAATCATTCTATTTTTTTTTAGATTATTCTTCAGGCAACTTATTATCATGATAGGTAGTGTTTTAATTTTGTAGTCCCATCAATAGATTTTTTGTAAATAGAGAATTGCTTCATATTTTGCAATAAATTACCAGCTTTGTGTCATCGCGCTTCTCTTTCTTTTCTATGCAGTCCGACAGTGACCGCGCTTTAGCTGTTGTCAGCCCCTTAATAAGAACATATTGTTGTGAAACCATCCACACTAAAATGTGGTATTAATGTCTGAACGAAAAGTATCTTATGGAAATGTAAACGGTTGGATCAGAATACAAACTTGTGGATGCCAACTTATTAGTAGTGCCATTTACAAATTGGGTGCTTCTATTCAATTATTTGAATACCTACTTATAAACCCGAAATTCAAATTTTAAATCATTTTATAAAGATGTTTTTCATTTGGTATACTTAATTGAGGTTGTATTGTCAATTTTCGTCGATGATTTATTATAATTATATATTAATTAAAATTAAATACATTGCATAATTTGAATTTCGGTTTAAAGTATCCAAATAATCAAATGAAAGGTACATTTTCTGATCAATTTGTTTACTTTTGAACCAAAGTGGTGATGATAATGAAGCTCGGGTAGGTGACTCCAAATGAGAATTTCGTTTTCACTTAAACGTTTAGGTACCCTTTACAAACGCGCTCTTCAATTATACACCAATTTTTTTCACCTTTCAAACTCACTTCCCACAAACATTGTTTTTAAAAGCACACAATTTAGCCGTGGCTACATAGTTTGCATTCAATGTTTGACTTCTTTAGTGAAAGTATACTGCAGTATGTTATTAAGGTAGTGATTCCAATGTAGGCATTATTACAATGTTGGCTTGGTTCGCGTGTCAGAGGTCAGTGAAAGTATGAAGTATTTTATGGGTAGTGTAGCGGTATCTACATCGCCACGTGCTAACTACGCTTCACACTGACGTCACGCAAAATCCTGCATCGCGCAAGCAGAGTTTACCGCGCAACTAGCATATATACAACGTCCCGACATCAATCGTCTGGCAGTTGCCCACCAGACACGACACACGTCTGGTCGGAGGATCCTCCCTTTTCTATGGAGGTATGAGTTAACTTTACACCCTGTTCCTCGTACCTCTATACTGGTGACCCCGAGTATTAACGTCAGCGCAGCCTTTGTCCACCTACTTCAACATTGTTAGAAAAAATCTAGGCAAATGGTATTAAAAGAGACTATGCAATTGATCAGCTCAAAAAAATACGTCTGGAGAACTGGGTGGGCAGTCGACCCCCAACCAATTCCCTGTTTCAGCTAGATGTGCAAACCAAGAGTAGTGATTTTGACACTTTTGAAACAGGAAAACACCCAAAATGATGATCTAATTGTAATCGAACACAAAATCATGCCTGTGCCTCAGTGTCCCATGTGATTTTTTCGAGTCTATGGCAAAACTGTAAACTCCAGCTTATCACCGAGGAAATACTCATATACTTCAGCTTATTACTGAGGAATTTCTTGATAGAAAACCTACTGACACTTGCATGATCCGGGAATCAAACCCTTATATTCGATCACAATACGAACTTGATAACGGGTCACGTACAAAATTAAAGCTAAATGCTGTCGGCGTGAAAAAAGTTTAAAACAATTATAAGTTTAACCTAATTTAGTTAATGGCACCTAGTAATAAAGTCGTGTTAAAATTGGCTGTGTTTCAAGCTAACTAAACAAAATAAGAGCTCACGTCTTGAAGTGCGCTGTTATTTACCGAGAAGTAGGTATTTCTTGCGCCGACCCGATATCTAGTCGATATTGTTGATCGAAGCTTACTTCGCATACTAGTATAGAATCAAGTCCTTGACGTGATGCTGGGGAGCTTGTTGCACCACTTATTCTTTTCAATTAAGTTTTATGTCGAACTATCTAATTTGGCGTCCAAACAGGCTGATTCACAGGCTCCTAAGAAATTTATTTTTATTTTTATTACCTACCTTACGCTTAGGAACCGCGCTTGCGACCAAGACCAACGAGGCAGTCGCTAAAATGATCTTCAGATAAAACATTCACTTTCTACAAATTTTCATAGATTAGGTACGCCAACAAAAAAATCATCTTTCCATTCAGAAAAACGTTTGAAAACAAGAAATAATAACAAAATTATGGTCCATTGAGTACCTGGTTTGGAGTCGTGACAGTCAACGTTTGTCAAGACGTTTAGAAAGTCTCATTATGTTCACACAGAGCACAGGTACAGGTAAAATGAACCAAAATGGCGGGTAATTGTTATCCTTAATAGCACTTCTTGCTGTTTAGTAGAGGTACGTAAATATGGACATGTTGTATTGTAATAGTCCACTACTGGACGTGGGGTTTGTCTATGTTAGACACTTACTCACTCATATGCGGTATCATGGGACATTTGACGAGTTAAAAGTTTATAAACGTTGCTTACAGTTAAGACACGTTTAAACGTCAAGAAATATATGGTTAAACCACAGACCAATAAATTATTGGTCTGAGGGTTAAACAGATGTTAATCATTACTTATGGGGGAACATGATAATGATAAATGATTTTAATTCTGTAAGTAGGTTTTTACAAACACTTTTACACGTCAATCATATTTTTTTTTTAAACTAGATGAGGTCGGCGTTTCCTATCTGACTACTCTGAGAAGAAAGGCCGAAACAAACTCAGAGGTCACAGTCTCTTTTAAAGTCCAGTCCAGACAGACAGACCAGAAAGAACCACACAGATTGAGTGGACCTGTCCAGTCAGTGCACGCAATTGTCAGCAATCGTGCAGCTCAACTCAGAACTTAAGGAGCTCAACGATTCGACGAACAATACCAAAGAAAGGACATTTGAGTAGGCCGCACAAGTTACTCTAACTGCCAGATCATGATTACACTAAGAGAGAAAAATACAAAAACAAAAAACAATGACCAACATAGTTCTCACATTCACAATAGTTAAAATAAGCATAATACATACTTTACAAAGTAAATACTCTTGTCATAGTATATACATACATAGTAACAAATATGGCATTCTTTAATTTCAATATCTTTGGGGAATAAGATCAAAATCGAAAGAAGAAAGAAAGAAGATACGTTTATTTGCGATAAACATGACGTAGAGAACGAACACAAGCACAAAACAGAACAAGTTGGGAGAAAATATGCGTCACATCCACGCTAAACGGCCATCGCTCAGCATAATGCTACGATCCTATGCGAGACAAAGCGCCACCGCTGGTTTTCAGCGACAGCCGGCGTTGACATGATGACGTCAACCGGTGCAGCAAACTCTTAAGATAAAATAACACCATAAGTAATAAAATACAAAATACCTAGTTCTAAGTGTTTATCTAAACAATATGTATTTATAAAATGATAACATTCCGGGCACGCGCCGCCGGCCTTGATAATCTGTAATTGTTTTTACCAAATAAAAAAAAATAAAAGTAAAGGCTCCCAGGCAGACAGGCGCGACGCGATTCTCGTAGAACAATTTCTAACAAAACTTCATGGAAATTGTTCTACCAAAATCAAATCGCACTATCGCGTCGCAGCTGTTTGCGGCAGCCTTAAATCAGCACGTTTGGCAAACGGATTGTTCATCGCACTGATCTCACAAATGACAGTCGGAATCTTCTTTGTGATGATGACAGTTATCATTTGATTCGGCTCGTAGAAGTCCGACATGGTTTAGTCTTTCTCAGAAACCAGCCCTACATGGGTTGCCATGAAGATTTCTACATGAAAAGTCAAGTCAAGGTCGGGGAGCACTGATCCCAATGATTAGAATACATAACTATATATTGTATCAAGCCTATTATAGCCTGGATACTGCCTGTCAAACTGGTATTATGGTAGTCAATGTACTAGGGACTTTTAACATTTTACACGACCGACCGGCTGCCATCTGGCCTCTGCAACCTGATATTTTAATGCTAGACCGGTTTCCAGACTTTCGGCTTCTCATTCTTTATACACTGTTTTTTTAGGTCTAACAGGTTATATAATAGTGCCTATGCGTGTCAAAACTATATGATTTTAGTGCTTTTGAATTTCGAGATGTCTTGTCGTAGTATGGTCACCAGTTCATGGAGTGCCATGGAAAAATTCTAGGCAGCAGTGCTCCGTCTTAAAAATGGAATTAATTGAGTGGCTGTTACTTAGCCTCGAGCCCCTCAGAAACATCAAATGTACTGTGTACCTACGAAGGCATGTACTCTATCCATCTGTGAGATGTCCATCTGTGAGATGTCCATCTGTGAGATGTCCATCTGTGAGATGTCTATCTGTGAGATGTCCATCTGTGAGATGTCCAACTGTGAGATGTCCATCTGTGAGATGTCTATCTGTGAGATGTCCATCTGTGAGATGTCTATCTATGAGATGTCCGTCTGTGAGATGTCCAACTGTGAGATGTCCATCTGTGAGATGTCTATCTGTGAGATGTCCATCTGTGAGATGTCCAACTGTGAGATGTCCATCTGTGAGATGTCCATCTGTGAGATGTCCATCTGTGAGATGTCTATTTGTGAGATGTCTATCTGTGAGATGTCCATCTGTGAGATGTCCATCTGTGAGATGTCCATCTGTGAGATGTCCATCTGTGAGATGTCTATCTGTGAGATGTCCATCTGTGAGATGTCCATCTGTGAGATGTCTATCTGTGAGATGTCCATCTGTGAGATGTCCATCTGTGAGATGTCCATCTGTGAGATGTCTATCTGTGAGATGTCCATCTGTGAGATGTCCATCTGTGAGATGTCCATCTGTGAGATGTCCATCTGTGAGATGTCTATCTGTGAGATGTCCATCTGTGAGATGTCAATCTGTGAGATGTCCATCTGTGAGATGTCCATCTGTGATATGTCTATCTGTGAGATGTCCATCTGTGAGATGTCCATCTGTGAGATGTCCATCTGTGAGATGTCCATCTGTGAGATGTCCATCTGTGAGATGTCCATCTGTGAGATGTCCATCTTTGAGATGTCCATCTGTGAGATGTCCATCTGTGAGATGTCCATCTGTGAGATGTCCATCTGTGAGATGTCCATCTGTGAGATGTCCATCTGTGAGAGGTCTATCTGTGAGATGTCCATCTGTGAGATGTCCAACTGTGAGATGTCCATCAGATCTGATTGATTCGGGTGGTTGTTACTTAGTAATGAGGCCCTCAAAAACCCAGATTGTACACACGGCTACACATCAAGCTATACATATCCAGTTTACACTGACCTCTCACTGTAAGGAAATCCTACACAATGCGAGATCAGCTTATACTGGAAATGTATAGCTTGATCTGTAGCCGTGCGTACGTGTCTTAAACGCGAAAGTGTCTACGTGTTACTCAATAATTTTATGACTTCCTGGGTAATTTCGTACAAACCACATTGCGGTGGAGATAGTTAAGTTGATCAATGAAATTAATGCTCAATTCCAGGTGTGAAAAATGGGATCGTTCTTAGGCTGATATTCAATCAATCAATCATTTATTTGCAACGAATGTAGGTTACATTAAATACAGGTGGAGTAGATAGGAGTGAGCCATATAGGTACATTCTGCCTGGAACTAGGCACGCAAAAATTATAAAAATTGTTAAGAAGCTATCCAGAACAAAATTATTTAAAAAAAATTAGCATAATCTTTATCGTAAAATTAGTCTCATTTCATCATCTGCCCTTTTCTCAACTGTGTTGGGCGCGGCTTCCGGTCTTATCTGCCTATCTGACCTCCATAATCCAGTTACTGGGTAACACGATGCCTTTTAATAATAATAATAATAATAATCATTTATTCGCAGACTTAGAAATCCATAGAATTAAATTAGTAAATATTGACATCAAAAACATAACCATTAATTACAAATAAGCATAATAACAAAAAAAAACATAATCAAAATGAATCACAAATAACATAAAAAATAACACAATACACAACGACACACACACACACACTACACTTACACTTTTGGTAAGACTGGTTGTAAGACTCAAAATTAGGCTCATTTTTGGTATCCCTAAAATTATGAACGAAGTCCTGAAATCTTTAGGAAATTGGTCTTACGCTGAACCATCTAAATCACATCCTCTTTTTCGATCACGAAGGGAGATCAACACCCAATTACTTATTTCTGCTAACCCTACAAAAAATGTAGGAAGATACTATTTATGTGCCAATGTTTGAAGAATAATAATGACGGGTTACCTTAACCACACAGTATATTATTAAACTGTGCCGTGACCAGTAACTAACAAGCTTTAAAAAAATGGACAAGTTTACAAGCAAGTTTACCTGCTCCAAAAATTTTTTTTTGAGACGGTCCTCTTTTGTTGTTAATCTTCTGCCGCCTTTAAGGTGTTTCGCCGATAATACATACATATATAATTTTATGAAGTTTTATGAATGGCGGCATTGTTAAAGAAGTTTAAATTACCTGTTCGCCGTTGGTTACTAGACCAACAGCAACAGGTCAGGGAATTTTAAATATTATTTTGTTTTTCATATACATATAAGCATAATCGCAGTCTGGATTTGTGATCGGTTATTCTTAATAGGCTCGTCCCCTATTAAGAAGGACTTATTGAAATTTAAAGTCGAAAGTCAAACCATTAATTTCAAGATTTTCAAGTAGGCACTTAAAAGGCACTTTTGAACGTCAAAATTTACATTAAAATAGAATTGATTCTAGTCGCCCCTTTCAAAAGGCAGTTTCGTATGGAGAAGAATGGGCAAGACACCTTTAATCTTTTAAAATGTGTTAGAATATTTTGTATACATTAATTACCTTTAAGTGAAGACGATGCACCTATAATACAACAAATAATTGTAGTTAAACTGTTTTAAAACACACGTAAATAGTGAAGTAAAAATAATACCTACTTAACAATAATGTCATACTTAACACAAAAAATAAAATTGGGAAAATTGAAATGACTCAAAACATTTATACTTTTAGGAACAACCTGTATCAATTCAAAAACATTCCTCCACCACTATTGTTTTAAGGACGGACGGTCAAATGGTCACCGGTATTCGCTTGTTAATAGATAACTGTTACTATTCCACTTACACCCCCGTTTTAATTTAATTTGTTTTATTTTTTAACCTATTAAGTACCTTCTTTAAGTTCTTTAAATTATGTTGTCGATTATTTTGGTGCACGGTAAAACTTTAACGAGTTTATGTTGCTACCAACTTAAATATATAAAATGTATACTCCGTGACTTTTTAGTCGTCTTACAAAGGTGGTCCACTTAATGTATCCGACATTAAATACCTCTAGGCGCGATTATTATTTTTTACCATTAATTAAAATAATAGGTAAATAAATAATACATTAGAAATATGAAACATCCTGTTAATAATGTTTACATATCAAACGGTAGAAAATACCTACCCAGCGCACGAGTCGAGTACTTAGATCATTCCGCCGCGCTCGCAACAGGGTGTTTCTAACGACGTCATGCGTCATAATCATAAATGTCATAATGAATAATATTTTTCTTTTTAAATTATTAAAATTTCATAAATACCTATTTTTACTTTTATGAACGTTTAATAATCATTGTATACATGAAGTGGGCTGCCGTTGTAAGACGACTAAAAAGTCACGGAGTATATGTGAACTACTGAATGAATAAATAAAATAAAATAAAACTACCATACGACAATAAGTAAAAAGAATTAAAAACTTAGCAATGACAAATAACTTCACATTATGTGATAGATACAATCATGGTGCTCACATAATTATTTACAAACTTCCAAATTTTTTAAACAAGTAATAAGTCAGTTATGTGAGTTAAAGTAATAAATTAAATATTAAATTATACAATCAAATTAGCAACCAGTTTGATTTTGTCTACACTCCAGATATACACGGTGACATTTGAATAACAGTTTTGCTAGAACAAACGTTGTTCAGACCATGGTCTACAACCATTCTATAGCATCCAATAGAAAAAAAAACGTCATTGGTTTTCGAAAAAATTCACAAAAAAGGCAATGTTAATAATGTCGGGATTATCGTTACACCCTACAACACAGACACTGCGGCTGCGACGCGCGGTGCTCGCGTCTTGAATGCAATATCGTTACCGTGATGAGTACTTTGATGTTACGGTTAATGTTTCAAACATTATTACACGTTTGACTAATTTGAGAACACATAGATTAGTTTGTTTTAATAACATATTTGATGCTGTAGAATAGTAGTAGACCATGGTCTGAACAACGTTTGTTCTAGCAAAACTGTGATTCAAATGTCACCGTGTATATCTTTATCTCCAGAATATCTGGCTCAAACCGGTCCCCATTTTGTGTGAGCCCTTTACAGTAAATGGCGAAATGTGGGTGTACGACGTTAACTTTTATAATTCTCTGTTTACTCCTTTCGGAAATACGCGCGTGATGTTATGTAAAAAGGCGCTAAATGAGTTTTAAACATCATTCTGTCTCTGTCATCTTCAAACATTTGACACAAACAGAATTATCTTTTAAACTCGTTTAGCGCTAAACCTGTTTTAAACATGATTCTGTCTCTATCATCTTCAAACATTTGACAGAAACAGAATTAGGTTTTAAACTCGTTTAGCGCTAAACGTGTTTTAAACATAATTGTATTTCTGTCAAATGTCACATACCTAATTGTTTTTTTTTCTGGACTATTTTAACCCTACAATTTTCTATCAAAATTACCGTTTTTCTTTCAGAGCCAATAATTTATCATTCAATAATTTTCCCTAGTTGTAAAGGTTATTAAATAACCTCTTAGGCAATCGAATTGATACGTTCCGTAGTACCAAAAATAATAACCAATAAACGTGAAAAAAGGAAGTGGCTCGATTTTTCTGCTCCCAAGTGTATAAGTAAGTATAGGTAGTTACTTCAAGTTTAATTGCACCAGCACCGACCGTTAACAGAAGTCGTAAAAGCTCCAAAAATGGCTATACAACTTTGTAATGACAGCTGTCAGAAATCAATTAAATACAGGCACGACTATACCTACTACTTACCTTTCACCAAGTGATTGACAAGCGTTAAGATACTTGACGAAACTGTAGTTTTGTCACCGTTAAAATAATATTGATATTTTTCCTTATAACTTTCAACATACTTAGTTATTTAGCTACTTAACTTGTTAGTTTTTTGGAACCAATTGTCATTGCAAAAAAAATAATGAAATCTATGGCTTCAAGGCAGACAGGCGCGACGCGACTAGTAGGACATTACTATGATAAGTTCCTAAAAATTGTTCTACCAGAATCGCGCCTTTACTTGTTGATGAAGATAATACTGTGGTTAATATTGGCTAATACCATGGTCTCCTCTTTGTTTTTTTTTTTTTTGATCTCAGAAACTGGGTTGTGGAGATCAGATAGGCAGTCGGTCCATGTAGAATACTGTAGACCATGGTCTTCTTTACTGGATAAACCTTCTTCACACATCGAAATTTCGAAGTGTCTCAGTTATACGGCTGGGCAAAGGTCTTCTTTCATACTGGTTTCTTTAGAAGGAAGCGCCAGAATGCCCGTCAAATTCAAAATTTCTTACGTTTTTTTGCAATTTTCAGGTCAGTATCAGGTTGTATGTTGAACAAAATATAATACGCGACCGTAACAAGTATGTAGGTATTTACAGAATAATAATGATCTTTAAAATCATCAATACAACCCTCTAAGTTTATATCATCCTATTGATTGATATCTTATGAAAATATCAATGAAAAGGATTATATTATAAAAATTGCAAAAAACGTAAGAAACTTTGAACATCGCGGTTAGCCCGGCCGCGGCGGCGCGCCATGAAATAAGTTGGACTAGAATTAATAATTTATTAGTCTCCTGAAATAAACTTAGAATAGGTAGGAATAGATTTAATTGTATTTTCAGTTTACATTAGTTGCTTATAAAAAGAAAACTAAGTTGCAATTCGGGTAGATGCTCGCGATGTTTCCCTTCACTGTATGATCTGCCGATGCCGTTTCTTTGCCTAAATAGCAAACCAAAATACAAGCAACTAATTGTTTACTAATTAAAAAAAGAAATATCATTCGGCCATCAGCAAAATTCTAGGCTGAATAACAACCTTCACAAACAACTAGGCATTATCGCGTCTTCCCACGCTTAAAAACAACAAAAAAACACTCTCGAATTGTTGACAAACCGCTTCGCCGAGGTCAATGACCGCGCGTAATCGTTCAATCATTCATTCAGGAGTGAATGATCTGTGTCGATGGTCGTTCAAAAAGATGTTTTGATTCGCTCGTTGAGAGATTTTCGCTAATTATTTTTTATGTTTATTCTTATTAGATGTGGTTTTTATGAGATTAAAATTATATGCAGGTTATTTGCATTGTGGTTTTTAGTGGAAGACATCAGTTTTATTTTTAAGCATGCTGTTGAGCGTTTCGTAGACAATCAGTAGGTAGGTAATAGGTGGTACCTCAGCTACCAGTTTAAGTCCATATGCTAGAAAGATTAGTTCTGTTTACCCGACTGCGTGACGCAATGGAGGGTAATGAGGGAGGTAAATGGGCTGTTCGGGAGGGTTGGGGGGGTGGGGGGGTGTTTTCTGTGACAAATAAACCTATTTTTCTTTCATTATTAATTTGTTTAGCGGCCTATATTTGTATTGTTTGTTCCTTTGTGGCGCTCTAGAGACCAAACGCGTGGGGGGTCGATTTGTTTAATTTTTAATCAGTATCACGTAAGGTTTTTGTCCAGGTGTGGGATTATGCAGGCTGGCAGTAACCAGTAAGTCCACGTTCTCACGGACGTGGAAATATCGCGGCGGAATTGTTTCGCGTATTTAATCTTCAACGCACTGCTTAGGGCCGAGAGTTGGAAATCCAACAGTTTGTTTTTTCGACGTACTGGGACACCGAGAGTTGAAAATCCAGTGACTGCTAAAATCCCGCCGCGATTATTTACGTCCGTGCGAAGGTTGTCTCAATGGTTTCGTTGTAGAGCTGTTCTGCTAAGCTTTTGGTGTAGGGATGTGTGTAAGGTCTCGTAGTTGCGCAGAGACTTTTAATAAGGCGCCAAAACCGGTCTTGCCCTTTTACATGCCCTTGACCATATAGCTTACAACATATTACGGGGTACTTAGAACTACCCGAGAGTACCTGCATTCTCCGGGTTGCAACTCTGTACTCAACTAGTTTTCAAATTCCTCCTATTTATCGGCTTAAAACTAGGTAAGTAGAACATAACACCACGCCTGTATCCCCGAAGGGATAGGCAGACAGAGGTGTACCTAGAGTACACCCACATTTCGCCAAGGGTGAAGGGGTGAGGCTATTGCCATCAACCGAGCACAAATCCAGACTCCGGTGGCTACTCAGATATTCCTGATGGAAAAACCCCATAAAACTTTTCCGACCAGGTAATCGATCCAGCACCTCATGCGGCCACTAGATCAACGAGGCGGTCCTCTTATTTTCCGGCTTAAAACTAAGTAGAAATAAGCCAAACAGCAACGTGACTGCTTGCTAGGCTCGTGAAAGCTATTTTAATAGCCACCTGCTCGCCAATTAATAATTTTCTAGAGATATAATATGAACAAGTTAGTGTTAATTTTAATTTAATTCCTACCAAAGGTTAACATTTATATTATACACAAAAACTTCTTATACTAAATAAACTATTAAACTATTAAAAGAAAAATATACTCGTTAAACAAATTAGAATATGGCGTCGAAAAATTCCTCCGCATTGCTGTCGACTGGTAATGTACTCAAGAGACCGGCGGCATTGCCACGTTGTATGGCAATGCTTAGCCTCTGACCAAGGTAAAAGCCAGCCCTTGGATAACGGGAAGTGTCAACCAGCCTTTTGGAGATTTCGTTGAACAAACCGTGAGCACTCGGACCCCATGGTCCGAGGGATTCAACCCCAAACGGCTCGAAAATATAATTACCGATAAGGTTATTATACTTTCGCCGCTAGAGGTTTTTCGCAGCCGCAGCAGCAGCGCACACACGTTGCGTCCCACACTAAAGGCCTACCCACCTTCCAAGGAAATAAAGATATGCCGTCCGGTCTCTTGCCATCGTCGCGTGCCAAGCTAAAACAGAGCTGGAACACCGACGGTGACAAGAGCTCGTCGGATGATGTCATATGTTCGCGTGCCGAGATAAGCAGCCCGCACTTCGGCTGCAATACAGGCCATGGTGTCCAAGGCTGCTGACAACTTCGCCACAGTGACAGCGATGAGGAGTTATTATTATTTTAATTAATTCTGAGAACTGGTTATTCTTGCAGAACATTTCGACCCGGCACTATCCGACATAGTATCAACAATTGTATAGTCTGTTCCAAAATTATCAGATAAAAGTGTAAGTAATTGGAAAATCATCGATGAAAATTGAGGTTATAAAATTAACCTCAATTGTCAAATGAAAATCATCTTCAAGATGATTCCAATTTAATATTTGGGGCTTAAGTATTTAAATATTCAAATTAAAGCGCTCAGATTTTTAGTGGAACTACAAATTGGTATCCACAAGTAAGGTTTCTTACATTTTCATCAAAAACTTTTGAAACAAACCATAGGTAGCTAACCTAAATACAAGCTAAGATCAAAGTGCAACACGCTGCAGTCATAACTTGTCTGCTGGTTATTAACATTAGCATTGCTGATCGAATGCTTGTAGTAATAATTTGTACGGGATGTACATTCGGCAAAGAGATTAGTGACCATCCAGGAAATTACGTATTTGCACTTTGTAATCTGAATTTCTTATTTTAGTGTTCGTAATAGCTTGTTAAACATAAAACAGTCACCTTTACCGGTTTCCGAAAGGCATGATTATAAATTTATAACTGTTGTGAAATCTCATCTCAAGCCATGGTTTTATTGAGTTGTTATTTCGCTCGACCAATCACAGCAGTTTACATGACATTTGGCAGTGTTTAGTTTAGCCTTTGATCAACGTTTCAAACACCGGGTGTTAGACACACAGACTGCGCTGCGATATTTATTTTTTAAATATTAGATAGGAGTCTTTTTGGCCTCGCTCAGGTCTTTGATTTTTTTTATCTATTTTATTTATTTATTTATAACTTTTCGCACAAAAGGTACAAAGGCGGACTTAATGCCTTAGGCATTCTCTACCAGTCAACCAAGGGTGGTGAAGAGATTAGATGGCAGGTGCTTTAATTGAAAGGAAAGGAAAGCATTGATTTGAACGATGTTTAACAATGATAAAAAAAAAAAAAAACTATCAAAATAACGTACACAAATATATAAATAAGTCCTATACACATACATACTATTAACTATACTATATACTTACATAAATACATATATATATATATATATATATATATACAAATTCCAGGAAGAGAGATGTTGAGATGACTCTACTCTATTTGTTTCGAAAATAACTCTGCAACTCTGTTTTATTGTTAGTTTAAACATTAATTTTGTTAGTTTTAAATTCTCCATTATTTAGCTCATTATCGTATCTTGTTCATACAAGCGTACAGATCATTAGTGACTCATCGAAACCACGTGAGCAGGTAGCCGTTTACCGATAACGGCCCCGGCGCGCTGCACATTCCTATCTCTATTGACATTTATGGCCTCACGACTCAGTTGATAACGCGCTGACTATAGTTTACTAATCACTTTTGCTGACAGTGCATACACCTGCTGATTAATTACGAAGGCACTGTTAGGACATGCCACTTCACACATTTATTGATCATAGTATAAAATAAATAGCGAGCTCTGGAACGAGCTATGCTTGGAGTCTCTCTGAGGGATAGAATCCGGAATGAGGTGATCCGGCAGAGAACCAAAGTTGTCGACATAGCTCACAGAATAATCAAGCTGAAGTGGCAATGGGCCGGCCATATTAGTAGTAGAACCAATGACCGTGTTCTGGAGTGGAGACCGCGAATCGGCAAACGTGAGGTAGGACGCCCTCAGGCTAGGTGGAGCGACGATCTTCGCAGGGTGGCTGGTAGCAGCTGGATGAGAGTTGCCGAGAATCGAGCTGAATGGCGTGCGTTTGGAGAGGCCTATTTCCAGCAAAGGACTGGTGTACGGTTTGAAAAAGAAATATTTGAAGATTTGCATGTTCCTTTAGCGAGTTTCATTTCTAACTGTACTAGCTTGCTTATTTGTTACTCTACTGATACTCGGTCGATTAATTAACGGTATTATTAAGTAGAATATGCAGCATCGTAGATTTATTTGCATGTGCTAGCTGAGATATTATGGTAAATAATTTAATTTAATGTTTTGTGTTTCGTGATGTTAATTACTGTACTAATACTACTGTATTAATCCAGTTCTTCCAACTGAACAGACAGCTGCGCTGCTGGGTAGTTTGTTGTGCCACTTCTTCATCCCAGCTAAAGCACTAGGAACTGGTGAATGGCGGGCGTGCCGGGGGACTGTTTTATGTTATTTTGACGTTCGAAAAGTGCTGATTCACAGCCAAGTTTGAATAAATTACTTGTGATTGATTTTGATTATTGATTTATAGGAAAATATACAGCCATGAAATTCGCCATGTGCTCACGGCTACACATCAAGCTTTGCATTTCCAGTTTACACTGACCTCTCATTGTAAGGAAATCCTATACAATGCGAGATCAGCTTATTCTGGAAATTTAAATTTATTGCTTGATCTGTAGCCGTGCGTACACCCGTCGCACTCTAACCGCCTTGCTGACTAGCTAATATTTTTATTACGTCATAAGCTATCTGTACGCACCCGACCTTGGTTTCCGTACCTACGTCCTTTTCGGGTAACCACTGAAAATCAGCGCTGTGCTGTGGGTCCCCCATAGCACAGCGAAAGCATTACCCTATTGAATGACTATTTCTTGAAACCACATTTCACATTACACACACACACACATCCACACACACACACATCCACACACATCACACATACATTCACTTTTCTACTTTTATATCTGTAATTTTTTTTGGTGAATATACGAGGGGGCGTGTTTAAGTTTGCGGAATGGAGGGTGAGAAGTGAAAATAAAAATAATAAATTATTTTTCTTTTTCAATATATTCACCTGCTACCCTTATAAATTTTTCAGATCTTTCAATTAGCTTATGTATCTATGTACCTTCATAAATAAATGCTTTGTCTTTGTCCGAAAAATAAGCTGAAACCGCGTCCTTCACTTCTTCATCAGTTGAAAATTTCTTCCCACGAAGTTCTTTTTTCAGTTTTGGGAAGAGGTAAGTAATAATCACTGGGAGCCAGGTCTGGGCTGTAGGGTGGATGGTCTAAAATATCGAAGCCCACCTTATGCAGGGCAGCCAACGCAACACGGCTCTTGTGAACAGGTGCGTTGTCGTAAAGAAGAAGGACACCTTTGGTCAATTTACCCCTCCTTTTTTCTTTAATGCTTTCTTTTAACCTCTTGAGGATAGAAGCATAGTATTCTCCGGTTATAGAAACGCCTTTATCTTTATAATCGGTCAACAGGATCCCTTCTGAATCCCAAAACACTGTTGCCATGATTTTTCCAGCCGATTGTGACACTTTAAACTTCTTGGGTGGTGGTGTGCCTTTTTTGTGCCACTGCATAGAGTCTTGTTTCGACTCAGGTTCATAATGATGAACCCAAGTTTCATCTCCAGTAACAATTCGACTTAATAGTCTGTCCTTATCTTCGTTACAGAGGTCCAAAAACGTGCGAGAACACTCCACGCAGTGTTGTTTTTGAGGCGACACGTGAGCATTCTTGGCGCCCATCTTGCACTGACCTTTGTCATGCCAAGATGATCGTGTAGAATTTTGAAAATTGTCGTATCCGATACTCCAACCATTTCTGCAAGCTGTTTCTTCTTTAGTCGGGCATCTTCCAATATTATTTTTTCGAATTTTTTAATGATTTCCGGAGTAGTCACCTCGATCGACCGTCCGGGCCGTGGGTCGTCTTCAAGTGAGGTCCTGCCTTGTTTAAAGAGACTGTGCCACTTGTAAACCATGGTTTTACCCGGGCAAGAGTCCCCGTAAACGGATTCCATCTCTTCCAGTATATTTTGAACTGACTTTCCTTGCTTGGTAAGGAACTTTATTACGGCACGGTACTCGATTTTTTCCATAATTCACACTTTCTTCCCAATTGAGTTGTTTGCTTGACGATAGTTCAAAGACTAATGATAATGAGCCAATTAAGATAAAACCTGGTATTTATACTAATATTGAGTGGTTGAAGTTGTTGCCATCCCGATAATGACCTATTGTTATCCCCTCCCCCCCATTCCGCGAACTTAAAAACGAGAATTCGTATTAAAGAGTATTGGTTCTATTCTATTTTTGTGACATTTGAGGCCAATTATTGTTGATGCTAATGATTATAATTCTGTAAAGCCATATTTGTTACGGCACGACGCGAATCACATTAAATCAACACACAACCTATCACTGATCTGCAAATTGCAAAAAACATAAGAAATTTGAATTTCACGGACAACCTGGCGCTTCCTCCATAAAGAATTCGTACCGATTGGAAATAAGTAGGTAGAATTAGGAAATGTATTTCAACATTACAACCTTTATTTAGAGAGGCAACAGGATACTGACCTAGTGTAAAATTACCACTAAAAGGACTGCGGCCACAGATTACTAAATTGCTACGGCCTTCAACACTACATAGACAATAATAATTACATCACTAAATCCACCACCTAAGGGCTTTGAAACTCCGAGACAGGACAATACAGTTTATTAGATCGGCGAGTGATAGCCTGACCCCATTAAGTCTCCATTTTAAATGCCATCTGCGCACGGCGACATTCTAAAAAAAGCTTTGATCGTCTTGTTAAGCTATAGCGTGGTCGATTATTGCGGCTTTAAGTACTAGTGAATAAGCGAAGGCTAGTTCCAATAATGTATCAAATTCTTTATACTTAGTGCTGTGATTTCTTGTCCTGCAAGGTAAAGGCCTCTTCTACGAGTAGGTACTGACTGATATACATGGTCCTCAAAGATTATGTCCGGATTTTTATATACACATTGACATTGATGTTTTTTATATTATATACTATGACATGAGTATTTACTTTGTATAGTATTATAATATTATTTTCATCCCACCATCTCGGAAAGAGTATTTTTAATCTTCAATATCTGAGTGGAAAAGCCGTTTTTATTCTCTAGAGGATAAAGTAAATTGAATTTAGAACATCGTGTGCACTAAGTTTGTGAATTAAAAAAAACATTAAACCTATTTACTGCTACCTCTATGGTGCCGAATATATCATACAACTTTTTTTTAATTTGTTAAAAACTCAGACTCGGAACCTTCTTGGTGTTCTTTTTTCAATTTGCTTTGTACGCGGTTCTTTACGCGGCATTTTTTCACGTCATTGTTAAACCTTATATTAAAAACAAGAAACTTGAAAACAAGTGAAAAAACTAAAATGAGTGATTCTAGCGACGAGGAAGTTTGCTTGACGCCAACAGAATTGACTGAAACTGTTAATAATGCGCAAATGAGCTTTCTCCCTCAACAATCACGCGAGAAGTATTTAAAACAGTACGATATGTTCAACACGTGGCGACTAGCAAAAGGAGCCAAAACTTTCTCAGAAAACGTTTTGCTGGCATATTTTATAGAATTATCCGAGAACAAGAAAGCAAGCACTCTATGGAGTACGTATTCGATGCTAAAAGCAACAATAAAGATGAAAAAAGACAAACATATCGATACCTATCCTAAATTAGTGGCATTTTTAAAAAGAGCCTCATCTGGTCATCAACCAAAAAAATCGAAGGTTTTCACAGTATCTGATATTGAAAAGTTTCTTAACGAAGCACCCGATTCCGTATATTTGGCGGCAAAAGTAAGTCAGTTGCACATTCAGTATCTACTTAAGTATATTAATCTCAATTAAATAGTATACTTAGTAGATGTTGATAGGCATAATTATGCGTTCATATCAATTTTATTCATTTATCTACTACAATACTCTTTACGTTACAGGTTGTTCTTATTATTGGAATAAGGGTATCATTTAAGCTATTACCAATTTAATTAGTTTTGTGTTTCTTAAATAATAGGGTTTGTCCTCCAAATAGTAGATCTGTCACCAAAATGTAGTCACCAAACAATGCAAAATCAGTTCCACAATAAATCACCTAAAATCCTGAGATATAAGGTCTAGTACCAAATAAATGTTTTTTTATGTATTATAATAGGTGTGTCCTAATAAGTATTTAAGCAAACTAATTTAAAGAGATCACCAATAGTAGTAGTTTTCTTATTCACCACGGATCGATTGATATACATAATATGTCGACGGTAGGGCTTGGTCGACGGAGCCCCGCTTCGCGGGGCTCCTACTTCTGGGTGGTTTATAAAAAAATAACCACGAAGGGGATGGCGGGGTCTCTCGACCCCGCCATCCCCTTCTAACCTAACCTGTCCGAGTCGGGGTGCCCTAAAGTCCAGATTGCATCCAGTTTCTCCTGGTAATTTGTCTCGGGTATCATTTAAGCTATTACCAATTTAATTAGTTTTGTGTTTCTTAAATAATAGGGTTTGTCCTCCAAATAGTAGATCTGTCACCAAAATGTAGTCACCAAACAATGCAAAATCAGTTCCACAATAAATCACCTAAAATCCTGAGATATCAACCTGGGAACAATTTTTGTTTATCTGAGAACGAAAATATTTCGTGGCGATAGATCTATTTATTAGGTGATACAACTTGATGACAAATATAAATTTTGGTGATAGAAAATATAGTTCCCTTGGAATAAACGGAGCATGTCGAACTAATGAACTAACACAACTTAATGTCAAAAACATTGAGAAACATTCAGATGACTTACTATTAATTAATTTACCTAATACAAAGACAAAAAGAGACCGCAACTTCGTCATTCGCAAGGAATACGTAACGATTGTTGAGAAATATCAAGCCTTACGCCCGCCTAACACTCCAATCAATCGATTTTTTCTACAGTATCGCAATGGAAAGTGTGTTAGACAGCCTATGGGTACTAATAAAATTGGCAGTATCCCACGAGAAATAGCAACATTTCTTGAACTTCCAGAACCCCTGTTGTACACGGGTCATTGTTTCCGACGAACTTCAGCCACACTTTTGGCTGATTCCGGAGCTGATCTCCTGTCCCTTAAGCGCCACGGAGGCTGGAAGTCCAATGCAGTTGTAGAGGGATACATAGAGGATTCCATCCAAAATAAGTCTAAAATATGTGAAGGCATCGTAGGAGCCATTACACTGAAAGAGCCTCAATCGGATCCTTGGACTGGCCCTTCTACATCAAAAATAAGCCGTTATGAAACACCTAACCATCTCCCTCTCTCTCCAACATTCACGCCAAGGGAATCCGATGAATCGGTACAACTATTAAGTATGACAGATAGTTTACCGAAAAACAGTACACAAGTGACTAACACCAATATTACAGTACCAAACAAAAATATTACACTCAATTTAAATAACTGTAGCAACGTTACTTTAAAATTTTCTTAATTATACCTTAGTATTATTTTGTTATAATTTAAAGATTATTCTGTAATACTTACCTGTCATAATGTAGTAATTAATACCTAAACTGAAATAAAAGTGTACCTATCTTGTGATTGTAAACGTTTTTTTTTTACATTTAGTCATTTCCTCGCTGAGGTGGAATGAAAAGTTACGTGTTGCACTCGAGTGCAAAGATTTTTCACCTCGTGCTCTTTTGATTCCCTCGCTAACGCTCAGGATTCTAATTTTGAATCACTCGCTGCGCTCGTGATTCATTTTTAGAATCCTTCGCTTGCTCGGTCATCAAAATTGAACACGCGGTTAAAAAGCAACTTTGCACTCTTGTATAACAAATAACTATTTAATTATTGTGAATGTGAGAACTATGGCGGTCATTGTTTTTTTTTTGTATTTTTCTGTTAGTTTAATCATGATCTGGCAGTTTGAGTAATTTATGCGGCCTACTCAAAAGTCCTTTCTTTGGTATTGCTCGTCGAATCGTTGAGCTCCTTAAGTTCTGATTTGAGCTGCACGATTGCTGACAATTGCGTGCACTGACTGGACAGGTCCACTCAAACTGTGTGGTTCTTTCTTCAAAAGACCATTTTAGATACCGATCTACTTAGCCTTCACATGATCTGACCAAGATTTTGTCTGGACTTTAAAAGAGACTGTGACCTCTGAGTTTGTTTCGGCCTTTCTTCTCAGAGTAGTCAGTTTAGAAATCTAGTTTAAAATTATAAAAGTGTGTACAACCCTAAGTACTTACAGAAATAAAAATCATTTCATTTCATTTCACACTAATATTGTATTTTAAAGAGGTGAAGTTTCTAAGTTTGTATGTAAGAGATAAGTCTCTGGAAGTACCTACGGATCCGATTTCGAAAATTCTATTACTGGCCGAAAGCTACACTATTGCCGAATGCCTTCTGGTATGTTTTATAGTATAGTCGACTACCACGCGGGCTAAGTCGCAGTTAGAAGCTAGTCTAAGACAAAATAATCGACTACTACGAACTACCAAAATCAAAGTCAAATCGTGTATTTCAAATAAGCACATAAAAGGCACGTCATTTGAACGTCAAAATTAACAAGAAAATAGAATTGGTTCTAGTCGCCCCTTTGAACAGGTAGATTCGTATGGAGAAGAATTGGCAAGAAACTCCACCGTTACTCTTTTAAAATGGTGTTAAAATATTTTATTAACGGATCTCCTTGCTTCATAATTAAGCGATAGGATTCAGAGAGTTGATGTTGATGGAGCAAGATCAACCGGATCTGTAGTAAGAATTGGGTTCTTCTAGGGCTCAATTCTTGGCCAATTTTTGTTTATGATTATTTATTAGACTTGTCTTACCCTCATATATGAAGCCATGAGTAAGGCATTACAAACCACTTCTTTCTCTTTACCGGCCATAATGAAATGTACATATCTTATCCCTCCATACGGCCATATGCCAAGAAATACCGATCCCTTATAATATTGATATCAAACCGACCAAGCTGTTTACAACAACTTGAATGACTAATTTCATTTATTTTTATTTGCCATTCAATAAAATACAGCTGTAAACACGACCCTCTTTTGTTGACAAGTCGGTTAAAACAGCTGTTTGCGCCGGATGTAGCCATAGAGACCGGATGTAGATGGATTAACTGTTGTTTTTGCTGCCATAGAGCGCGCATATTTGTTTTTTGCGCGCCATTCCAGTTGGAGTATGGCAATGGCAAAGGTATAATAATTATGCCAGAAGTATGTGGATATTATCTCATTGTTTGATCGCACTGGTTTTTTAATTGGTGTTCCTTTAAATTATTACCTATAAGTACTAATATTAGAAAGCTGAAATGTTTTTTTTGTTTGAAGTTCGAACGTGCTAGTCTCTGGAACTACCAAATTTGCGTTTGATATCCCTATTCATGAGGAAGACTAGACGCTACGACTCCTAGAATGAGAGCAAAAATAAAAATAAAAAAACAGAAAAAAAAAACGCTTAAGTTAAACGAAGTAATATAATGGTCCTTTAAATTGGTATTTCATTATAATTAGATGGTGGCTTTTAATGGAGTTAATTTTTATATTTTTACGACTGTACACACGGCTACACATCAAGCTATACTTTTCCAGTTTGCACTGACCTCTCATTGTAATGAAATCCTATACAATGCGAGATCAGCGTATACTGGAAATTATAGCTTGATCTGTAGCCGTGCGTACAAGCAAACCTATTATCCTTTTTGACGACATCCTTTTCATGATTGGCAGACTGAGGAAATATAAAAAGCCAGGCCATATTTAAAGCGTGTATAAATAACAAGAATGGGCTATTTATTTACGTGGCTACTGCTAGATTGAGAGTCTCATGAATAAGACAAGGAACCCGTTATTTGTCAGAAATTGGCCGAAACATCCCAGCGCTAAGTTGCTGGATTCGTTTTCTCCTCTACCGATCGTTATTTCTCCTGACCAAGGTTTATTTTGTTTATATGTATGTATCTATGTATTATTTTACAGTAATTTCTGACCTATCTATCCCGTATGATGCACCGGCCATATTTTATCTCTGCATCACCATACGGTTGAGTGGTAGAAAATGCCTCAGGCATTTTACAATTTTTCTTGTATTTGAGTGTTTGAAGAGTCACACACTCAAATACAAGAAAAAATGTGATATTTATTTAGAACTCCCGAGAGAAATACAAACTTCCTCGGGCATAATTTTTTTTTTAAATTTTGTGGCCATATCTAAACCATAATCACACATTTAAACTCGATTGATGTCGGGATGTTGTATAATAATGCTAGTCGCGCGGTAAACTCTGCTTACGCGAAGCAGGATTTGCGTGACGTCAATATGATGCGCAGGTCGCATGTGGCGATGTAGATAGCGCTACAAACTCATATTAAACATATTTTGCTTCTAGCTAGACCCAGTGATTTAGGATGAGCGTGGTCTGTCGGTGAATGAATGAATTTAAGATTTGTATTATTAAAGTAGATGTAAAGCAGCCAAGCCATAGTTAAACTTAGATGTCGCTGGGAGTCTTAGTAATAGACTCCCAGAATTACTGTGTAAGTTGAGAATTATCTTTTATCTCAACCCTTGCTATTGGTTTTCAGCATCAACACGCGGAAGATGTCGCTGGGTGACGTCACGTCAGCTCGCAGCTCACCGACGCCTGAAGCGTGCCCCGAATGTGATACCAGCGCTTCTGTTACTTCTGATTTGCACAAGGTATGGGTGGAATTCTTCTGATTCTTAACCACCTATTTATCCAACTTGGCCTCAGCAACCTTCTGAATGGGTTCCGCTTCCGATCAAAAACGAATGCTTGCACGTCCCTAACAAAAACCCTAATTGTAATTAGCCTATGTTACTCCTTATACTTAACATCAGCTGTCTGTCGTTGGAAGTCCAATCAAAATCGGTCCAGCCTTTTCGGACTTTAACCGAAACAAACAAATAGAGAGACGAACAATTTTTTAATAAATTTGGTTTTTTTTTATAAGTACTTTAATACAATGCTGTTATTTTGACATTACAAACAGAGACTTTGATTTATTTGTACACATTGACACACACATGACATTTTATTTATTTGTATAGATTTTGCGTCACTGTCAAAATCACAGTGATCTTTATTCTAGTCACAATAAGGTTCCTGTTGGGTTGTTGCTGCCAAACGTAAAATAATAATGAAAAGATTAGGCCCCATCTACATTCTGTGGCACCTTCTAACATTTCTCTTTCTCAATTCCAGTACCAAGTAGCATGCACTTGCAAACCAGCGTCAGCTCAGTACGCATGCGCGGACGACCCGGGGCCCCCTCCCCCCGCGAAGACCGACACACCCCCCGCGCTGCCCCCGCGACCACCAACCAGCGTGCTTGCAGCTACTAACAGGAGAAATAATGGTAGGTTTGAGATGAATGTGAGAAAAATGTTACTGTCATCCGTCAGACTTTCAGTTGTCATCTTTATTTGGGCTACACGTTTCAATCATCACAATTAGTTTAACGTAAAAAAAGAAGTCCGGAAAAACAATATTGTAACAAAAGCTTTGCGGGCCTATTACTCAAAACTATCCAAATTCTAAAACATACTTACTGCTCTTATCGCTAGCGCGGCAAAACTGTTAAATGGTGTTGTCATTCATTCTTAGTTCGGGCCTCGAAGTAATCTTATAGGTATGTCCGTAGGTGATACGGTGTGCAAGCGCCCGTAAGTTTGGCCGAAACAACGGATTTTGTGCTTAGAGAGTAGACCCCCAGATCTTTAAACAACGCCGTATAATCTAATAAAAAAATATATTATTGAACAGGTTATTTGTGCAAAAAGGAATGAGGTTTTGTGTTTCTGATTTTGTTCTTTTAAATTGAAGTGTCAGTTTGACCGGCGGGAAACTTAATCCAATTTTTTTTACCGCCTGCTGAGCCGAAAGTTCTATTGTTAACGAAATACCTGACACAAAAGCAGTTAAATCATGACAAGTAATCGGCCCAAAAATGTCAACGAATCCTGCAGAATAAAAAGGCGCTGCGAAATTCGGCGGCATACAATTTTATTGTTACCTCAATGCTTAATGTTTTCCGAACATCAATCTACGTTTTTGCAGTCAATTTCTAAATAAGAAACCATTTCAGTCCATTGAAATTTATTTAACGTGTGGGCGAAATAAGTTCCCACCAAAACCAAACCGAAATGTCATTCAACACAAAAGATAAAAAAAAACACATCCTTACATCAAACCTTTTTGCACAAATCTACCTGTTCTATGCCTAAAAAAACATCTCTATCTATTGATCTATACCTACAGTCATACAGTATAAGTACACAACAAAATCTATAAGTCACATTCCCATACATTTAATTTAAGACCTTTCTACCTGAGTCACCTAAAGAACCTATTGCTTCTGCGCGAAACGGCCATTGTCAAATCACATAACCTTACAACGTAAACTCAATAATGCAACGAGAATTAGTTTATTGTGAAAATAAAGTCGAATAATACGTGAATTAATACCATTCGTGTTAAATAACACTTATTTCGTAAAAAAATTAACGTGGTTTGTGTTATAAAGTGATAAAAACAAAAGAACGGAGGGAAAAAGTAAAAGACGAATTTGTGGAATTAATTTAAAGGAATTGATAAGTTTTAAATTAGGAAGTGGAAGTGTACACCTCTATTCAGCCAGTGCTTGTAAATAAATAGTTGTTATATGTAAAGAGGTCATTGTTCTTTACGCTCGGCTAGTTTGGGGTGTAAATATCGATTTTATAGAAAAGGCGCGAGATTTGAAAGTTCACGGTGGAATTTGAACGCTGTGCCTGTGCTTTGATATGGAAACTTAAAAAAACAAAGTGAAAGGGCGGGAAATCGATCGGACGTTGTAAATAAAAATATTGGAGTTTTCTCTTTGTTTATTTTAAATTGACTGGATTATTGTTATTCTAAGTGATTGTTGGATTATTAAAATGGGTGACTGTTTACTCAGTTTGTGATGCAAGCGTGTGGTGTTATGCAAGTAGTACAATACCAAGTATCGACTCCAAGATCTACCATAGCAGCAGAAGTTCCTCAACACTATGTGCCACCGCCACCATACTTCGGTAATTAGCATTATTTTTGAATATTATGAAACTGAAATGCCTGTAATATAATTTGTTTATTTGGATACATTGCTCTGCCACTAAAAAGCAACACAAAAATAAATAACAACAAATAGACTACCTACTGGCCGAAATCATGTGCCTGTACAATGAGAGAATAACAAACGCTTAGATAATATTCACAGTTGCTAAGTAGTGTTGAGTAGCCTCTCAGAAACAGGGAGACTCGCAAACGTATTTCACATTCAGATAACTTTATTAGCTCAAACATGTATGTACATACAATGATATTTATAATACGTCATTGTGTACATACAACTATAAAAAAAGCGGCCAAATGCGAGTCAGACTCGCCCATGAAGGGTTCCGTAGCAGCAAGTAACATATTAAGTTGATTGACATACGGACGGACAGACAGACATGACGAATCCATAAGGGTTCCGTTTTTTGCCATTTGGCTACGGACCCCTAAAAATGCATGCAAGGTGTAATAAATAATAATAAATAAATAAATATCGTCTGACATTGCACACAGCACCATCTAGTTCCAAGTTAAGCACTTAACACTTAAGGCTTGTGTTATGGATACCAGATGGTTGATACACTACTTAAATATTTTTTTTTTTTCGTAATTAATTGTAATAAGTAGGTACATTGAGTTGTGCTAACATGTTTACCTTATTGTCATGGTGTGCAAGTATTAAACAAAATTAGAATTATAAAACTTATAACAACATTCAGTAACATTGACAATGCTGACATAAATAACAAATAAAATAAATTGATTGATTCATAATTAATCCATATTTAAACAACATTGTCAAATATTCAAGTATCAAAAATAAAAACATAAAATTGTCAACGTAGGTCTAAAATATTCAATACAAACATCATTATCAAATTTATTATTACATTACATACATTTCCGATTAAATTAATATATAAAAGATCATGTCAATTTAAAATTAGTCCCATAAAAATTAATTCATATATTATCATAATATATTTATGCTTTACTAGCTAAAAAATATTTTACTGTCCTTGTAAATGCTACTACGCTTATCTCTTTCCAGCTATTGGGAAGCTTGTAAATAATGGGAGCCATACAGAATAACTTACTCACGTTGTTTTTTTATTTATACGTATAAATAGAATATATATAATATAAATACTGATAAAAGAATCCTTACTTATCCAAAACGGCATAACGATTTTCTATTGTTACCTTTTTACACAATACATTTTTTTTCGACTTCAAAGATAGGCTTGTTATGTTGAAAAAAAAAACTGTCGCTTTCTGATCACGCTCGCCGCAACTTTTGAATGGCAATAAAAAAACAGTCAGTCGAGATCGTGGTTAAAATATTTGTGTTTCGTGCGTTCAAAGTTTGATAGTGCAATTGATTAAGTTCACTGTCACGCACGAGTTTACGATTTGTCGGTATAAGTGAAAAAGTTTAGCCACAGTAGGTAGGTACACGTTTATGGTAGTTTGATGTACTCATCATTATCATCATTCTGCCGCCCTTATCTCAATTTATTTGTGGTCGTTACAACATGTTATTGTCTTCCATACTTCTTTCTCTATAAGTCGTCATTTTGGTAGTCACTCTTTTTCTACCCGGATGTGGTTTGATGAACTATGAAAGTATTAACTAATAGCTCGCCCCATATTACGTGGGACTTATGACTGGCGAAATGTGTGTGTACTGTAGGCACGCCTCTGCCTAACCCCTCGGGCATTTCAGGCGTGATGATTTGTATGTATGTCTACGTTTGAAACACGCCTTACGAATGTTAACCCATTCCTCATTCTCAGTTTATATTAAAAGCATAAAGTGTTTATAACATCGTTGTCATTCCAGCTTCGGTCGGATGCAACGGGAATGAGGGAACGTGCCGTCGGCGTAAATACGCATGGTGGTGTGTGGGATGCGGAGCCCTGGCGGCCGCGCTGGGCGGTCTACTGGCTGCGCAGCACATCCTGCTGCGGGCTTACACTGCTTCTCCACAACATCTGGAGACTGTGCCCGCCGCTGTTCCGGCCGCTATGGTGAGTCCAACTTCATACATAAGTCATTAAAGCAAAACGAACGAGGTGTGGTGTTGTTATTGTGAAAACGAATGATCTTTCAACGAGACCATTTACTGGCATCTTTGTGGGACGTCCCCAGCTAGAAGGATAGACCACCTGTGAGAGGTGGTAGGGTTAGACAGGGTTCGGAACGAGGTAAATGAGACTATTTTCGATCAATATCATCTCTTTTGTAAGTCAAAATGCCAGCATAAAATATGCGCTCAAACGAGTTGCGATCATAAGTCCGCCCTACAAAATATACATCCTAATCATCATCATCAGCTTATATTCGTCCATTGCTGGACGTAGGCCTCTTCTAGTGCAAAATTCGCGCTCTCATGTCCCTAGTCACCGCAGGAGACGCCCTGGGCGTTGGGATCCCAGGCCGATTCCCGGCCACCATACGCGCGGGCTTGCGGACGGCGAGCAATGGTAGCTCGCCGTCCGATAAGGACCAGGCGCGGGTCGACGGCGCGTTGTGTTTCACGCGTGCCTCAAAGATATGTCAGTCAGCACCAATGACGGGGTCCGCTAGGGCCGATGCCTACCAGGGTTGCGGGAAAGTCCAAAAGGGTTACCGTGGCCCTTGGCACAGGCAACTGAAGGAACACGGGTGGTTTTAGTCAGTAAGAGCCTGACACGCCCTCCCGCTCCGCCCAGAGCGGGCGAAGTTATATGATTTAACACCGTCAAAAAAAAAAAAGGCCTCTCCTAGTGAACGCCACTGAGCCCGATCTTCGGCTCTCCTCATCCAGTCTCTGCCAGCTGGCTTTCGCAAGTCGTCACTCCACCTGGCCAGCGTGCGTCCCACACTATTTTTGCCTAAACGTGGTCTCCACTCTAGAACTCGTTTTCCCTAATACTAAAGCAACTGGTATGCTTCTGCCCGTTTGCACTGCTCGCTGCAGCATTTAGTGACTTTTGTACTGCTGCTCTGTCTTCTCGCTACAGGACACTATTCTAAGGGTCCACAGTTCACATATATTCAGTCCGGTTTAGGAAGCCTTCCCACCATAGATGAGCTAAGCTGCGCAGTGATGTATGTGTATGATATTAATAAATTAATAGGGTCGTTTAATTTCCATAGCGCAGCTTGGTTAGCTCAGGTGGGGAAGGTTCAACGAAGCTAAGTTTTTTATAAACGTGCAGAGAGCATCGCTATAGCACATCTCATAGCCGGCTCTGGTGGAAATAATCATATAAAACCGGTGTAAAAATATGATTAACGAAGCCTAGTCACTTGTACTCTCCGCCATTATAATATTTTTTTTTGTACCGGACCATACGTGGCACAGTGGAACGAATGTATGGGAGAGGTTGGACGTAGACATCTCCGAAAAAAAAGAGTTAAATTATGCCAAACGAATGATGCCATCTTATTCGATTACCTAATGCCTTCATAACTTGTGCTGATAAATTTCTTCATAACTCCCATATTTCGGAAGTAATTTGAGAAAATGTGATATTTTACTATGAAAATGAGTGTATCGAGCTCTCTCCCTCCTGATTCCGGCGTTGTTTCAAGTAGCGGTCTCTAATATCATAATGCTAATACTAAGAGCTATATTTAATACTAAGACACATGGTGCGCCAAATGTGCACTTTCTGGGATAAAAGGAAATGAAAATTTAAAAAAAATTAAAATGGTTTTTCCTCATTTGTATTGATTTTAAACAGACAGACGTATGTAGAGGTCATATATAAATATATGAAATATTGTTTTTTTAAATCTTGTGTATTATTTACGAAAATATTCATAAGAACAGATGAGAGTATGACTTTTTTCACATAATATTTTATTTATATATGTTTTACAATAACGATAAAAACACGGTATTTTAGATAATACAATAATAAATTACCTAGTTTAATTAATATATTATACAATACATACAAACAAAACAACAGGTAACAATCACAGTATGTCAATGTCAGTAGATTCACGTTATAGGTTTCGACCTGGTTTCGAATTAAGATGTAAGCTCTAATTTACTAAGTTACACATTTTAAAACAATATCAACATTTAATTATCATCGTCATCATCATCATCATTAATTAATTCAAATTCAGGATCGATATCCGCTAAATCATTTATGCTAACAAATTCGATATCACTTTTCTCAGAATCCGTAAGCTCATAAAATTCCTTAAAAGAAGATTTTTTTACAAACTTATTTACTTTTGGACGAATGCTTGTAACAAGTGGATCAGAAGACAGTAAAAGATTGTGCATAATATCTTCATTGCATGAGATACTGCTATGCTTTCGAGAATGCCCCTCTCTATATTTTCGAAAATCTTTATTTCTAGCCTCAGATGCCTCTTCGGATAGAAAACCAATGGGCACAATTGACAAGTTCTGAACTATGTCTGGCCCATGCATTAAAATTTTATGAAGTGAAGAAGGCATATAATACCATGGGTATAACTCCACGTAAAGCTTAGCAGTATCAAAGCAGAACTCTCGGAATTTAGTTACGTTGATCTTCTCTCCTGATGAAATACACTGCAAGATCACACAGATTTTTCTTAAAAGCATAGCGTCTATTCCGGTCAGTTCAGTAGATTTAGTGTAGTTTTCAAAAAATCTCCTTGCCGAGTTGCCATTGTTGGTGGGTCCACTGCCTTGTTTCACAACATCGAGAAGTAAGCCCGTTTCTCTTCTTACAGCCTCTTGAACTCTTTTCTTCCTGTCATCAACTTGCCTTTTTGCTATATCACCCTTTGCTTGCCATGACTTTATGTCTAATTTGTAGGAAATGTGTAATAAGCATTCCATTGAGCGAATCCAAGCGTGAAGGGAGCTTAAGCTGTATTTATACATGTCCTCGTTTGCGTGTTTATCTTTGATTAACTCTAAATTATTCATCTCTTTAGGACTAGCCTTGCATATGTCACACACTGAAGCTGCTGTATCGGATATAATGGAATGAATTTTACCATCAATCATTGTCAACAGCAGTTAGTGTTTGACACTAATTCCATCAGTGATGGTGGATGGAGTTAAGGCTTCAATCTCGGCTTCGATTTCAGCCATCTCTCTCTGCACATTTTCTTTGGTTTCCTTTATAAACTTAAACAATATTGGCCGGCAAAATGAGGTGGAAGATGGTCGCTCGTTTTCCCAAATTGTTACACCTTTTGAGACGAGCCGCAGTGGTACAAGACTAATCATAAAATTACTAGCAAGATCGATTTGCTCATCTTCACTCGTCCTTTGATGATAAATGCTTTGGCTAGATGATCCGTCAAAACCCCATTTGCTGGTCAAAATGAGCTGTTGATTGGGATCAACAGGGGTTTCTAACGACCTAATAAGTCTTCTTGAGGTTAAATCCATCAAGGCTTGTAATTTGATTTTTGCAGAGCTCTCTGTAACTGTGAGATCGTCTTAGGCCGGATAGCACTTAATTTTTTCTTTAACCAACATGTAGTAACTCGGGTATTTAAAAGCTCCTTCTTGGGTGTTGAAATTTCGAAGAGTGTTGTAGCGCCATTTCGATAAATTCATCGATACATAAAGAGCCAATGCCTTCAAAGTTGATATTTCCCGTACCTGAATCGATTTACCTTCAATGAAGGCTTTGATTAGTGAGGCCTCTTCTGGATTCTCCATCAAGTATTTCATTACATCAGCTGTATCGCTTTCTCCTGCCTTTCGAAGCGCCCTTTCGGCCGAAAACACAATTTCAGCGCTGCTTCTGCTGCATGGAAGAGTATCTTTAGTGCGTCTTCTTTTTTGCCGGTTACTAAGGTCCTCAAAAGATTTACGAGGACTAGGATGTGTACAAGTTGAAGCATCAGATTTAGCAGGAGAAATTATGGGCTCGATGACGTCACTTACATTTTCTGTAGGAGATTCAATATTTTCATTCAGAAATTCCGGCCACTGTATTGCAGCCTGTAGCCAAATCTCATGTTTCTTCCGAAACTTTTCTGTGCTTCTTCCAGACTGTGTCCATTTTGCATAAATGCGGTAGTAAAATCGACGACACCAGTCTTTTAAACTTGTTTCAGAACTTTCACATAACTGAACACAACAGTTATCTTTTAAAACACTGAACAAATAGTTATAGTCGCGTAAATCTTTATGTGCGCGTGCGCATAAAGCAACGTGAAGATCAAGATTTGTATTAAAATTTGGAAAATACATTGCGACATTAGTGTGGCTACAACGAGGTGTAAATCAACACTGATTTTAAAATTACTAATAGTGACCTATTTATATTTGATCCAGGTACCCTTATTTGTTTAATATTGCAAGGTAATTAGTTTGAAAATGATGCATGCTTAATTAGTGTATTAAGAGCCATTTAGTAATTAAATAATAGCAATCTTCTTATCAGTAATCATTAGTGCATCAGTTTTACATGTAAACCTTAAGTCCCTAATCACATATCCAAATTCTCTAATATCTTCTCTAATTGGCTGCTCAGAAATGTTATTGTAATAAGGTGAAACCACCACAAAACAAAAAAATATATTTTTGTGTTATAAAATAAACATCACTCTTTATCCCAGAAAGTGCACATTTGGCGCACCATGTGTCTTAGTATTAAATATAGCTCTTAGTATTAGCATTATGATATTAGAGACCGCTACTTGAAACAACGCCGGAATCAGGAGGGAGAGAGCTCAATACACTCATTTTCATAGTAAAATATCACATTTTCTCAAATTACTTCCGAAATATGGCAGTTATGAAGAAATTTATCAGCACAAGTTATGAAGGCATTAGGTAATCGAATAAGATGGCATCATTCGTTTGGCATAATTTAACTCTTTTTTTTCGGAGATGTCTACGTCCAACCTCTCCCATACATTCGTTCCACTGTGCGTGGGCACCTTCTGGTTACGGAGATATTGAAGGTCAAAGTTTCAATCTTTTCTGACGTTTTTTACGAAAACGAGTTTTTAATGTTATAACACAACTTTAAATACACCTGAGACCCCTGTACCGTTGCATGCACCCATACGCACAATGATTTGCGTGCATTACATTGCACACTACCGAAAACAGCAATTATTCACACCAAAAATAAACTGAGTAATGTTACTTAGTTTGATGTACAGAATGCGTAGTTGACGACTATGTGATGAGTCTTTTTACACCCTGTAGTTTAGCTTCACCGCTTAGATACCTCGCTCATCTCTGGTGGAGCTTTAGGTGCAGCGCAGACGACAGACCTTTTTGTGCAAAGGAGTCTGCGGCACATAATGAAAGGAATGAATGAATTCTACCTTTTTGATTCATTCCATTTTTGTCAAGTCTGCCAAAAAGTCTGTCGTCTGCGCTGCACCTTATACTCACGAATGTGATCATATAATTAATTAAGTAAACATTTCTTGTTTCAGTTGGTACTAACAGGCGTCTGTATCATGAGCCTCGCCCGTCGTCGCAATAGATACAGCTATATGGTAAGAAAAGTATGTTCGATGTCATTCATTATATCACTGCTTGATAGCGCTTGCTGCATGTAACGTCTTGAATATACTGCATGAACTGTAACCATGATCGTCACTTGATCTTGCATGAATAGTACAGTCGTTTCTATAATGATGTTTTGGCGCTCGACTGACGTTGTCAGGGGGGCGCTGTTGGTAAATAATTGTGCGAAAATGTATTGAAAAAAACAAGATGGCGGCGTTAGTTCCGATTTTAGTCGCGTGCTTATAGATCTTTGTACAACTATGTCCAACTTGAGCAAGTGAACTTCTGCTGTGTGCTGTGTGTTCTGCTTTTTTCAGTGAGCTTCGGCTATCACCAGTTAGCATGGACGGTTTTGGGGCTGATTGCCCATGGTGTGCTTTACTTTAGTGTTGTCTGTCCTGATGCGTGCGTGCCGTCTGTCCGCACAGGTCAACTCAATGCTGCAATGGCTCTTTCTTCGAAAGGCTCTTTCAGACATAATCCTTCTTTAGATTCACATAATATCTTAATCTCCCTCTCAACGAGAGGAGGCCTGTGTCCCAGCAGTTGGAACATTATAGGCTGATTATGCTAAGCTTATGCTAATATAATGTAAAAGAGACTATGACCTAAGAGTTTGTTTTGGCATTTCTTGTCAGGGATAAGTCAGCTAGTTTTAAAATATTTATACAAAAATCAGACTTGTAACAGTGTTTTAGAAGATTTATTAACATAAATTAAACATCATATCATTTCATTACCGTATCACAATATGCTCATCGGAATAATTTTTATTTTGACACCTTTTATAGGTCATGCCATGGATAAATTAGATATCTTTTTCAAATACACAGTCGTGAAACACATTGTTTGTGAAATCCTTTGACTGCAGCATTTTGCATTAGATGAGATAGTCGTTAAACGCGAGCTATTCTTGTTCTCCATAGGTAGGTACCTACTACGCTTAGAATGGGCAACTACCTTCATATTTCTGACTGACCGACCACTCGACAATTGAAACCACGATTTATGTTTATGATTTAGGTTTATGACGACACGGTTGGCGCAGTGGTTAAGCGATTGACTGCTGCGTTACGTGTCGCGGGTTCGATCCCCGCACGGAACAAATATTTGTATGACCTGCAAGTAGTTGTTCCGGGTCTGGCTGTTTGTGTATGTGAGTTTAAATGTTTGTAAACGCACCCACGATACAGGAGAAATTCCTAGTGTGGGGCAACGGTAAAAAAAAAAAAATGTGCCTTTAAATGGTTTGATTTAAATAAATGCTTTGAGTTTCGGTTATCAAAAGTAAAATTAAATTACAGATTTGTTTTTTCTTACCAATTTTTTCTTTGGGCCCGATTGTTATTAAATCCTTCGATATTATTTTACCCCTACCGATACCTCCCCTATAATAATATTTTATGGCATCGTTATAATATCGGTATCGGTACTGTCGCATGACCAATTGAGCTGTAAACACGCTTCTGTAAAGTTTGCGTGTACCATGCTAATCATTTTTGACTCTAATCGCTTAATTTCGTGCTCCCGAATCTTGTTTTTAGTAGCAACGTTAGTATCAGAATCAGAATATTTATTTGTAAAACATAGGTATTTACATAAAGGTGTTAGGTTAAATTATTATTTGGGCGCTATGTTACTAAGATACTTTAAAAAAAATCGGTTGTCTGTAAAGTCGGTTTACTAACGATAGTTGAACGTGACAACGTCATAAGAAAATAATAAAAAATAAGGAATGGTTGCATTTTTCAAAAGAAAATTTAAATTTTATTTGTTTGATTTATATTTTGTATGGATATAGAGAAGGAGGTAAATGGAAATCACAATTGAATTGATCAAGTTACATTTATTTGTACGCATAAATACAATTATGTCAAGTTTTACCTTTATCGCCGCAATTATCGTTGCTATAAACAATTGACACCACATTCACTTTTCACTGCACTTCATACTTGACGAAAACATGTAAATGTATTATTGTATAGCAGCTGTCCACGCGGATGCTTCGCTCACTTAAGTAGGAGAGAGACAGATGTCGACCGCTGCCGAATGCGGAGGCCGATTGTGCCTCTTTGTCGCTCGTTCCGCGCTTTCGCTTGCACTTCAAGCCTTAAATGGAACGCCTCAGAGCGAGGTAACGCCGCATGAGTCATGTTTTTTCGTGCGGCGAGGTAACGCCGCATAAGTCATGTTTTTTCGTGCGTGCAGCCGGCTCCATCGAATTATAAGACGTTGTCACGTCAATAAATAAAACAAACAATAAAACAAGACAAAAATAAACTAAAAAATATTAAAAATTATCATTTATAAAATCTTGAGCAGTATAAAAACATTTCTCAATTAATAGCGAGGTGAGAGCTTTCTTAAACTTTGATAAGGGGCATATTTTTATACTATCAGGTATAAAACAATCTGCTGGTCCCTACATTTTGACGAGTTCTGCAAACATAAATGTAGGAAACAGCAGATTTTTTTTCGCGATTTCATATTTGGTCCCGTAGTAAAAGTTGTTCATAACGATGAGTACAATGAGCTCTTAAGAGTTTGGTGGTGTTTTACCAATAACCCTGTATAGACCCTGTATGTCAGTCAGATAAATCTTATTTAATACATCACTAGTTTAACTTAAGATGATAATAGTTTAAACAAAAGACAAGCTCCTTCACTGTTAGGATTTGAGAGTATAGAATTCATAATTCCGACCTGCAATTTATCCAGATCTAATTTGTCCAATAATTCCACTCTCTCTGCTTGAAATTGAACACATTCCATCAACAAATGGTATACATCATCTATACGACTGACCGGTTGGCGCAGTTGGTAGCGACCCTGCCTTCTGAGCCGCTGGTCCCGGGTTCGATCCCCGGACAAGTCAAACATTTGTGGGCATGAACATGTCTGCTTGACCTGTGTCTGGGTGTGTATATGTATATAAGTTTGTACATCAGTCATCAGGTTACCGTAGTACAGGCTCTGCCTAAATCGGGACCTGAAGACCTTGTGTGGATGTTATCTCATATTATTATTATTATTACTCCACAAGTATCACATTTAGGGGAAGACACCTTTCCCGCTAAAAAGGCAAAATTGTTTGATGGAATATGTTCGGTTCTGATTCTGTGCGCTGTCACGCAAAATCCTGCATCGCGCAGGAAGAGTTCATATATACAACTTTACAACCCCCCGACATCACGACACGACACCAGTCTGGTTGGAGGATCCTCCCTTATTTATGGAGATATGAGTCAACTTCACACCCTCATACCTTTATAGATGTACCCTACTAATCATTTTATGAACCAACTATGCAATAAAGATCCTCCTCCGATCTCCAAGAAGCGAGCTACAGTTGAAAATCCTTTAATTTTGAATGTTCTTTTGTACCAGATCAAAGTAGTGGGAGCTTGCTGCCTAGTATGCGCGCTGACCTGCGTGTTAGTCACCATTACCACCACCGTGATACATATGAACAAGTGAGTATTAAAGAGGAGCCCATCTTATAAAGGTGTTTTTTTTTGGTGGCGGCGAACTTTTAATATTTATGACATTGGCTTTATTTGACAGATCATTCTATAGCATTCATGTTTGAATATGATTTCGGGCATTAGCCGCCGCGGCTGGCGCGTACATGGCGTAGTTTGGAGGTCAAATTTTCACACACTCTTCGCAGTCAATCAGGCTGTATTTCGGCAATAATGCGCCGAATGTTTGCATCCAAGTGCTCGAATTGTTTCTGGTATATTGGTGTAGACATGAGACCTTACATATTCCGAGAAAAATCTCTGAGAAGATATCTGGTATCTTATTGTAATCTCATTGGATAGCTGAGAAGTTGTATATATTTTGGAATGTTCTGTCGATAAAGTATATCTATGCTTTTTGCAGAAATCAACCACTTAAGTCAAATTTTAATAACCTGCTAAAAAGGATGAAAATTGAATGTTCTGATTAAAAAAAGTATTAAACATAATTGTCATTTTATGATTGATTATTATGTATTTATGTATCGAAGTAGAACCAGATAATTATAATAATAAAAAAACATGCTTTGTTTTTTTTTAATACATTGTCGTTTGACAATGTATTAACACTCTCACCGCCATGTGGTCTGCTGGCCGCCCACAAAAATGTCAGTGCAGCAAGCCACTATAGATTTGTACATCTTTACCAGCAGGCCATGTGGTCCGCGGTGATCCCACAAATTCATTTATTTCTATAGAGCTTGGCTTGCTAGATAATAATTTAATAACGTATCTTGCCGGCCGTCCACATGGCGTGCTGCAATAGCCTAGCGTGGCGTGGTGTAAAAGACATTGCATGGCCCGCGCGCCGCCCACATGGCCTGAAGTTCTAGAAAAACCTTAAATGTGTATGGCGGTGAGAGTGTTAAAAAAAAACAAAGCATGTTTTTGTTTTTTGTTTTTTGTATTTATATTTTAGGGGTTTTTGTGTGTTTTTTTGTTTTTTGAAATATCAACCATTTCCGAGTAATTTGGTATTTTATATTTTTGGCGGTATACAAGTTTTTGTATACCGCCAAAAATATAAAATACCAAATTACTCGGAAATAGTTGATATTTGCATAGGGGTCATAAGGGGTCATTTGGTTGCAAATGACCTCACCCACATCCCCATAATGGATTGCCGACGTATTACCAAAAACCCTGTATAAACAATATTTATAAAATCGTAACATTACGGGCAACGACTCACGCGCCTTTGATAATTTGGGCGCGCAGTTGTCATAAAACTATAGGTTTCACGCTTTGATTATATACTTTATATAATCAAAGGTTTCACGTATTGACATACTGATTACGTATTAACATGGCGCATTGTAACGAATGTTATGATGGAAATATAAAAAAATAATAATAACAAAACTAAAGTATGTATTGGGTGATTGTCTAGGTATGGTTTTTGTAAAGTGTGCAGGAGCTTTTGATTCATTCCTATGTCCTTGTAGGTCCGGGGCAGTGGTCCAACTGCTTTGTCCAACTAGCTGGACCATGGGTCTTTACTAGGGGCAGTTGTCCAACTTTAAAAATAGTTGGACCACAACACCTTTAGAGTTCCGTGGTCCAATTAATTAAAAAAATAACTTGCCAACTCTAAAAACCTCAATTGCTTTTTTATGTGTGTCTGAGAAAATAGTGCTGTGGTGATTCATGTGGGTTAGGTTAGGTTAAAACTGTGACCATTAAAGCCAGAACCTTGTAGTTCACAACACTATTTTCTGTGGTACGTACCTATAGTTTTAGACCCAGCATACCACCAGGGGTATGGCCAGTGGTATGGTGGGTCCGCAATGTGCTAACCGTAGCCTGTATACCATTTGATAAATTTCGTTGAATGTTGTAAAACATTGTAAAAAAATAAAGTTTAAAAATTAGTCACCCGACTTTAATTTTGTTATTTTACTGCAAAGGGGTTCAATATAACGGTAAACCAGTAGGTACCATACACACATAAAGATGCAGTTGAGGTTTTTAGAGTTGGCAAGTTATTTATTAAATGAATTGGACCACGGAACTCTCAAAAGGTGCTGTGGTCCAACTATTTTTAAAGTTGGACAACTGCCCCTAGTAAAGACCCATGGTCCAACTAGTTGTACAGAGCAGTTGGACCACTGCCCCGGAATGGTCTTTGTCATGTGGCTTTAACCAGCACTCTGATAAGTTCAAATATCCTAACTATATAAATTTTGTTACAGACTACAAACCCTCAAGTTCTGCGAGTACACGAAGTTGACCCGCACCTGCACGTGCTTCTCGATGCCGCCGGACACACCGCACAGTGCGACTGAGGATGAGGGTAAGTGAATACTTCTTCTTTAGTATCAGTTCAAAGTCAAAGCATTTATTTCAAGTAGACACATAAAAGGCACTTTTGAACGCCAACATTTACATTAAAATAGAATTGATTCTAGTCGCCCCTTCCAAAAGGTATTTTCGTATGGAGAAGTTTAGTATGGGCAAGAAACTCCACCGTTACTCTTTTAAAATGTGTTACAATATTTTGTATACATTACTTATATAAATATTATGTGAAGACGACACCTATAATAAAACGACCATACCACAATAGGTAAAAATAATTTAAAATGTAGCAATGACAAATAAGTTAATTATGTGATAGAGCAGCTATACACGGTGCTCACATATTTATAAAAACTTTAAAAGTATACGATTTTCCAAATTTTTTAAACAAATTACAAGTCAGTATGTGAGTTAAAGTTTGAACTATATGAGGGATACCTCATGGCAAAGTAAAAATATATATATCAGTGAGTCCTGCGCCTGATCTCTCTCCGGTCGTGTCGGATTGCCGTCCCATCGGACTATGAGAGTGAGGGTAGAGAGAGTGCATCTGTGTCTGCGCACACACTTGTGCACTATAATATCTCCCGCGCCGAAGGCTAGTCTCCGTTGAGATTGGTCGCCATGGCCGAAATACGGTCTGGAGGACTATTTGAACTTGTTACATGATCAATGGAACCGATTTACATCTCTGAATGGAACAGTTAATCCAATACGTAAGATTTGGTTACGAATTTAATTGATAAAAGGGCAACCTTCCACAATACGTTGTTGCTATAATTGTGAAAATACCAATAAAAAATCATTTTGCTCCAGGAGTACGCTGCGTATTCGAAGGCGTGTCAGAATGCGGCGTAGTGCACGGAGCGCTGTACTGGTGCCTGCGCGGCGTGTTCGCGTTGTCGGTCAGCGCGGTGCTCGTGTGCATCTTTAGCTGCATGCTGGCGTATCAACTGCTCAGGTGAGACTTGTTCCTTCTCTCTCAGAACGTGGCGTGCGTATCAGAATGCGGCGTAGTGCACGGCGAGCTGTACTGGTGCCTGCGCGGCGTGTTCGCGTTGTCGGTCAGCGCTGTGCTCGTGTGCATCTTTAGCTGCATACTGGCGTATCAACTGCTCAGGTGAGACTTGTTCCTTCTCTCTCAGAACGTGGCGTATCAGAATGCGGCGTAGTGCACGGCGAGCTGTACTGGTGCCTGCGCGGCGTGTTCGCGTTGTCGGTCAGCGCTGTGCTCGTGTGCATCTTTAGCTGCATACTGGCGTATCAACTGCTCAGGTGAGACTTGTTCCTTCTCTCTCAGAACGTGGCGTATCAGAATGCGGCGTAGTGCACGGCGAGCTGTACTGGTGCCTGCGCGGCGTGTTCGCGTTGTCGGTCAGCGCTGTGCTCGTGTGCATCTTTAGCTGCATACTGGCGTATCAACTGCTCAGGTGAGACTTGTTCCTTCTCTCTCAGGACGTGGCGTAATAAATAAATAATCGTTATTAAATACTTACATGTAATGGGTAAAAGTACCTCACCAAACTGCGAAGTTTGTGGGGTGATTGAAGATATTTACCACGTGTTGATGGTGAATGTGACCGGAACATACACGATAGGCAATATTCGCTTGGTGTGGGATTTGAAGTGGGGGCATGTGACAGCATCCTAGCGTCCCCTTTGTAGGAGGAGGCTAGGATGTTGTGTCGACTGTTGTTGGCTATTTACCAAAACGAATAGGGACAACACTATAAAGTAGGTCATAATTATAATAATGACTGTTTATTACCCATTGTTTAGTTTTAAGTTGTTGAATGTTTTCTGTTACGGGGGTGACATTATCACTAAGTGAGAAAACCCTTTCAAATAAATAAAGATTTAAAAAAGCAAAAAAAATATATACTTAGTTACATAAACACACGCCTTCTTTCCATGAGGCTGGCAGAACCTAGATCTATCCTACTTATTTAATTTTTAGCAACAATAAAACGCAGATGCATTATCAAGACAAATATTTAATTGGAAATTATTAAGATTAATTACGAAAAAAAAACCTACTAACAACTTTATATCAAAAAAGTAACACTACTAACTACTTCAATTTCGATTTGTTTCAATTATAAAAATAAATTACAATTAATAAAGTTTTAGACTGCGCCTGAATCAGGTCTTTCCTATTGAAAAGCTTTTCTAATGCCTCTAACGTCAATATTTTCAAAAAATACATAACGAAAAAAAGAAATACATAAAAATACTACGTCTGAAATCGAAACTGAATAATGTGATCTTAGTAACTAGTGAACAAACGTCTTCATTTTCGGGTTCCTATCTAAAAATTTGTATATTACCTTTTTTTGCTAATGTCTGCGATTTATTTGGACGGTCTTCAGAGGTAGTCATCAATTCGTTCTTCGCTGCGATGTCAGTCAAAGTCTGTAGCTTTCGATTAATAGATGCTATAGCAATCTGTTGGATATGCTTCCTCGTATCCAGGATCTTAATTGAGTGCTTCAAGCCTGTGAGCATCCATTTGACTTCTACATACTCCATTACATTCGGGACTTGATACTTTAGTCTCACTTTACGTATTTCATTCAACCTTTGAGAGAGTATGTCGACCTGGACTTGAATTAAATCGCTTTCCTTATCCAGTTGCACAGTCAAATCTTCCTTATTCTTGATCGTCGACAACACTTTGTTCAAGTAACAGTTTTGCTCCATCATTGCCTTTTTATGGATTGTCAGGTTCAAATTAGCGTCACCAGTCAATTTTTTCAACTCCCCGAGCTGTTGAAACTTGTGATCTATCAATTTCAAACTTTCTCCGTTCTCTATTTTAAGTTTCTCGAAGTCAACTGGCCTCAGACTCTCGCTGAGCTCAGCTTTCACTTTGATCTGACCTTTCAGTTTGCTGTGCTGAGTGTTCAAGGTACTGGTTCTCAATCGTAGCTTCCCTATCTGACTATCCGATATCTTCACCCATTCTGTCATGAATCTTATCCATATTTCAGCTGGGATTCGTTGAGCTATTTTGTCCCAACCATCTACCAAAACCTGCTGACGGAACATTTCATTCGCCCTTTCAATATCAGTTTCTTTCAGGCCTACTTCTTCCAATTTTGCTTTTAATAAAGCACGCTGCTTCGCCCCTCTGTTCCTTGACTTGTTCAGGTTCAGCACTAGGACTTCCATTTCTTTGTTGACTAATTCAGATCTTTCTAGAACGTTGATCTTTGACCCAGCTCCGAAGATGACGGTGCCGCCGCTGAGTTTGGTTTTGGATTCTGCTCTCCGAGTGGAAACTCGAGAAGGACTCGCCAGCATCCTTGAAGGAATCGACTGGTGCCTCGAAGAGCTAACCAGCATTCTCGAAGGACTTGTAAGCGCGTCAGTGAGACCGAATTTAGATGCGCCTGCTCTCATCAAGCTTACTGAAGTGCCGGAAGGGATTCTAGTGGCGTACTCTAAGGCTTGATACACACCGTTCATCAACGAAGGTTCTAATCTCATTATAGTCTTTTCTAAGATTTCGTTTTCTAAGGTTAGTATACTGACTTTTTCTTTTAGTTCAGTCACAAACTTCACGAGCTCCTCGTCAGTAAGAACGTCCATATCAGTCTCCCATCGGCTGTTGCTCAATGACCGAGAGATCTGACTCAAAACACAGCTCCGTCCTCCCGTGTGGCTCAACGACATTTTTACGTTTCTTTAAATATATAACAAAAAAATTAAATAGTATTATAAAAGCCACATTATAAACTCTGATTGCTGTCAGTGTTTGGTGGATATGACACCTGCCATATGTGAGGAAGTTGAAGTTATTCATATGTGGCAACTAGGCAACGGTTGCCATGGTAACTGGTTCCAAATGGCGTGTCAGTTTCAAAGTATATTTGGCCAATTTCATTTGGTGTTTGACCTTGTAAAGCGGTTTTATATGGAGGGCGAGCACGAAAAGTGATAGTTTTTCTAGGTCTCGTGACTAGACGCAAGTTTCTAGTTTATTGGGTGTATTGGTTTTCTTTTATGGGTTTGCTGTCTCGACGTATCGGACGTATTCAGCGAGTAAATCCAGTCCATTGCTAGACTGGATCATATCGTCTACAATTCTACATTATTCCAGTCAGTCACAACGATGCGTGTTCACTGTTCGACGTTTAATTCAGCACTGGATTGACCGTCTGCACTGTTCAGTGGCGCTGGAATAGAATTGACGTACATTCCAGTGCCGGCCGGTTCACAATATTCCAGTGGCTTTCCAGCGCTGGTTTCGATTGCTGGACTGGAGCGCCACTGGAATAATGTGAACCGGCACTGGAAGGCAAGGCATAAAGGTATATTTGCTGAAACTAAGAACTCGATGATTGTTGCGACTGCAACTTATCTAGTTTAGGATGCCCTTTGTTGACCAGAGTACGATCAATTAGTAACTTAAAAGTAACCCTGGTATGTTTTAAGAAGAATAAATTTTTCACTGCCATTAAACCAAATAAAAATTGTAACAGTTAAATCAATATTTATTTAAAAATAACTTAATAGCTTTCCATAATATTATAATAATAAAATTAAGATTATACATACTTAAGAGAAAAGTGTAGAGGAACATACTAGGTAGCCACTCCCTAAACAAAACATGTGACCAACATAATTAATAATAATATAGTAAACGAACCTTGCTCTAAAACAAAACTATCTACAATATATTACTGAATCAGCCTTTTGAGCAACCTAACAGCCATGATTATTATACAGGGTTATTGGTAATATGTCGGCAATCCATTATGGGGATGTAGGGAAGGTCATTTGCAACCAAATAACCACTTATGACCCCTATACAAATGTTAACCATTTTCGAATAATTTAACATTTTATATTTTTTTGAAGATATCTGGTATCTTATTGTAGCTCGTTGGATAGCTGAGAAGTTGTACATATTTTTGGAATCTAAAGTTCGTTCGATAAAGTATATCCATGTCTTTGCAGAATTCAACCATTTTAGTCGAATAACTTGCTCAAAATGATAAAAAATTTAACGATTTGTAGCTCTGATTTAAAAACTATTAAAGACAATTTAGGTTTTTTTTTACAAATTTTCCAAATTGAGTAGGTACCGCAAAAAAAAATAACAAACTACTGGAAAATTATTGACATTTGCATAGGGGTCATTTGGTTCCAAATCACCTCCCCTACATCTCCTTAATGGATTGACGTCGTATTACAAATAACCCTGTATATAGCAAACGCATGAGATTTTCCAAAAATTATCAATGCTATGATGCCCACTAACCCAATGATTGCGTTGCGGCATCCCTTTCGACCCTTTCTTACATTGCAAGTCACAGAACATAACATAACACCTGTAATCCTCAAAGGTTTAGGCAGATGAGTACTTAATAGTACGCCCACATTTGACTCAGGCCTCCTCTCTGTGAGAGGGAGTGGGCCGTAAATCCGTAATCCACCACGCCACACCTACTCGCCAATTAATAATTTTCTAGAGACTATATCTCTAGAAAATTATTAGTGTGTAGCAGCTTAAAATAAACACGAATTTGTTCGTATATAATACGAACAAATTCGTGTTTATTTTAAGCTGCTCAGCAGTTACGGCTGCGGCCACTAGACCAACGAGCAGTCACTTATGTTGCAACAAGCCCGATTGGCTGCAAATCGTCTTTGTTGCATTGCAAATCAGTCGCGGGCAACAAGCCGCATGGGCTGCAACGCTTCTTTGGTACATTAAATTTAGTTACTCTTAATGGTAACTCACACTCAACTGAGGCATTCCTTGACTCTCCCGTGCTTTTCAATTTCTTCTTACTTAATAATATCTTTGACAGGTTTAGACTTTTCCTTTTAAAACTAGTTATAGCACATTGTTTAATACTAAGACTAGTCCCCAACCTTTTAATGGAGTGATTCAATTCGCTTATTTCCAGCTTAATCTTTACATAATCTAGCACATCTGGAACGAAGTAATTCCTTCTTTGTTCCTGAATCCAATTTAAGTGTTGCTCGAAAACGTTTACTTGTACTTCGAGCGAAGTCCTTTCAGCATTCAACTTTACAGTTTGGTGTTCCCGTAGAATTTTCAGATTTTGTACTTTTTTTAGGTAGTTGGTTTTAGTCATCAAATCATACTTGTGCATAGTGAGATTCAAGTTAGCGTCTCCCGTCATTGCTTTCTGTCCGATTATGTCTTTATTTTTGCGTTTTATGACTCTCAGCGCTTCTGTGATTTCTATTGTTTTAATTTCAAAGTCTACAGGTACCAGGCGTGATACCAAGTCCTTCTTGCGTTTCATATCTTCTCTCAATTTTCTGTGCTGAATACTTGCGGTACTAGTTCTTAGCCGCAACTTGTCTATTTGTCTGTCAATTTTCTTGCCCTGCTCTGCCATGAATCTGGTCCATGTCTCGGCGGGAATACGTTTAGTCATCGTTTCTACGCCTTCAATTACCACCTCCTGTTCGAACTCCAGAGTCCACTTTTCGAAGTCAATGGTCCGCAAACCAATTTCTTCTAACTGAGCTTTTAAGTAAGCATTTTGCTTCTTCGCAGTGCTTCTGAATTTCTTTAAATCTTTCATTTGGTTTTCCATAACGGCATATATTAGTTCTAGCCTTTCTTCGACATTGATCTTTGGTCCTGTACCGCTGATGATGGATCTGGACATTTTGACTGAAGATGATTTGAGCGAGGGTTCTAATTTCCGATGAAAAATCCGGGATTGGCTCTTGATATATGAGGAGCTTTGCGTGGTGTCTGTCAGGGCGAATCTCGAACGACTTGTACCGCCCATAGCTAATGTAGATTGTGATAGTTTCTTAGCATATTCTAAAGCCGAGTACGCACCGGTCATTAAGGATGGTTGTAGTCTCATGATGCTCGCTTCCAAGATTTCGTTCTCTAAGCGAAGAATTCTGACTTGTTTCTTGAGGTTTTCCACAACTCTTACTAAATCAGCGTCGGATAGGACTTCGATCGCGAATATGCTGATAGTATCTGATTCTAGGCCAAGGGTACTGCCGATGCCGTACACCATTTTTATGAGATACTTATTACAGCTTAAATCTGTGATTAAATATCAAAATCTCAGATCATAAATTCTTCTCGAAACAAAGTTTCGCACATAATTTGAAACAACTTCGTCTGTCAGAATTACTATTGTCTGTGACAGCTGTTCGCTGATTTTTTTTGGTTTCGAATAAAGAACTACTTTTCATGTTTGGAAAACGAGGCCTATTTGAAAGTCTATCATACATGGTCCGACTAGATGAGTGCACTTACACGAAACGATGAGACTGTTTACAGTCCTTGTACAGTTATTTCTTCCCTTTCCTCTGACGGCAACCCAATAGCAACATTATTCCAAAGAGAAATAAGATCACTGTTATACAAAATTAGAGGACAGTAACCGCGCTTTAGCCGTTGTCAGCCCCTTAACGTAGAAATCGCTCCGGCCATCACATGCGTGTGGCCTTAATATGATCGTTCCAAGCCTTGTGGCCGATAGGATTTCTCATTGCAATGGCACAAATGACGAATTTCCATACAAGCTGTTATTCCCTATTTAACCTCCTAAAGTCATGAGTTATCAAAAATCCTTCCTTAGCGCTCACTTTCGCTATTACCACGGCCGTGGCTAGTACACACGGCTACACATCAAGCTATAAAAAACCAGTTTACGCTGCTCTCGCATCGTACGGAAATCCTATACAATGTGAGATCAGCTTATACTGGAAATGTATAGCTTGATGTGTAGCCGTGCAAGGAACTTTTGTGCTTTCCAAGCCTTTTAGATCCAGCGGTTGTGGGTGTGAGTTGGCCGTCAGCAAATTCATTATTTTATGAATTTTATTAAATACTAGCTATGCTCGCGACCTCGTCCGCGTGAAATTTCTTGTGCCCCCGCCCCACCTCGTCGCATCGCACCGCTTGCTCGCGCTATTACATCGTTTTCGCTTGGCGTTCTGTCTGACTTTTTGTTCTTTTTGCACGACTCTTTAGGGTCCTAGCGTGATGTTCAAATAGCCTATAGCCTTATTCAAGAATTGGGCTATCAAATACAAAAATAATATTTCAAATCCGACTGGCAGTTCCAGAAATTAGCGAGTTCAAAGAAACTCTTCAGCTTTATGAATAGTGGTAGATAGATAATATATTTTATTTTGTTCTAGTCATGAACGTAAGAAGATGTACTGGGAGCAGCTGGAGCTTCGCTGCAGATCGCTGTACAGACCCTCCTCCGGACAGGCCGCGCCCTCTGCCGGGAGACAAGTGCAGGTAAGAATAGCACTATGTATTGATGAGTAGAGGTCGGTCGATGTGATAAAGTTCGTTTGCGGAAGCATTTCTGTGATCAGATTTTTTGGGGCGACCAGTAGGCTAAGAGACTGATGCGCTGAAGTAAGGTCCAAATTCCGAAGGTGACGGCAGCAGGGTTGCGGGTGACAATAAACGCAGGCAACAGTGTCGCTGCAGTTTTGATATCGCACGCGACGTCACATTTTCGACGGCAGCAACACTTCTCTTAATTTGTCAAACAACAATTATTTTTCATTTTTCTGGTCTTGTCTTTCTGCTAGTGACAGCCATTGACAGCTCTTTTGGTATGCCGTTTGCGGCCATAAGGCTAAGTTCAGATGAACGCGCGACGACGCGCGGTTGGCTCGGCGCGCGGTTTAAGATTGTAACAAATCAATGTTGTTGTGTACATGACCGCGCGTCACCGCGCGTGCCCGCGCGCACCGCCATGCACCGCGCGCCACCGCGCGCTGACGCGCGGTTTAAGATCTACACTCCTGTATCGACCTGTTCAGTTGACCCGCGCGCACAGACTACAATATAGTATAGGATACCCGCGCGGTTTGAGGCGGACGGACGCAAGGAGCGACGAAAAAAATGGAGGACGACATATCAATGGATTTACTAATAGACGAAATTGAAAAAAGAGATGCGATTTGGAATCTTAACGCGAAGGACTATTCAATCAATCCTCAATGTTACTATCAGTTTTTCTTTTGGTGATATGCAATATCTTACAGCACCACCTGTAGGTTGCAAATCCATTTCAACACAATCATACAAAAAGTCAAAGGATGCAATCGACATCCTAAAATAGTTGACAAATCGATCTTTGTAGTCTTAGTGTGGGATATAAAGTCACAAACAGGCTTAAAGAAAGTGTTTGACTTAAAATAGGGTGCACCCGGTATCGTCTTTGCTTTCAACGGCGACGTCGCAGTTTGCGGTATAAAACCCACAAGCAAATTGCCTTCTCCACGTCCATTCTCACTGAATGTTCACGCTAGACTGTCGCGCGCAAGCCAAGCCGCCGCCATCTGAACAGGTGAATCGCGCGGCAGCGCGCGTCGTCGCGCGTTCATCTGATCTTAGCCTTATAGGAAGCGTTTTTAGAGAAATCAGTAATCACAGAGTACGTTTACTACAGTAATGTCGCTGCGTTCTGTCATTGCGGTTGGGTAGTACTGCCGCTGTCGTCGCCCGAAGGCAACCTAAGACCAGACTAAGTTGTCAGTTTTGTATAAGGAACTTTATTTCGATTTGCAGTTAAGTTCATATTTCAAAAACAGGCTTGATGGTTTATACCATAAAGTAAAACCTTGTTTAGTAATATAACGGCTACACACAAACTCACAAATATCTCTTAATAAATCTCATTTGTGTCTTCAAGTTACAGCTACATATAAACATAAATAACGCAGCATTGCAAATGTAAGCGGGCACGTCTTTATGTCTGGAGGCTTTAATTTAGGTATTAAGTTCTGTTCACGTTTTTATTATTTATTTCTGCTTGAGTCTAGTTTTCAATATTGGTGTGTGCTAGCTGACATAATTATGGCAAACAATTTTAATGTTTCGTAATGTTAATTACTTACTACTGTATAGAATTCAGTTCTTCTAACGAAACAGACAGCTGTGCTGCTGGGGATTTTGTTCCGCCACTTCTTCTTCCCAACTAAAGCACTAGGAAGTGGTGAAGCACGGGCGTTTTGGGGACTGTCTAGTTTGAATAAATGACTTTTGATTTGATTAAAATAATGTTACGTGTGAAACATATAACCCTTCGCAGGATTTGTTTAGTAACAGCTGTATACTTAACCGGTATTCATGTTTATCATTTCCAGAGCAACTGTAGTTGTTGCGCGCAGTGTCACCCCACCCAGCCCGCGTGGGACATCAGTCTTCAGCATCGGTTCTGGGCGCCTGGTAAGTTCACTTATTAATCATAAAATTGGTTTTGTATCTTTTTAACTGTGACATGTCATCTGTATTTTGCTACCTACTGAACACCCACATTCGCCATCTATGTTAAGGTCCCGTGTATTAGGGGTAAGCTTTTTGTCATCGCCGCAAGGTCGCCTGCTTGTCAATCTTCTACAGATTGTACTTCGTAGCGTGTGCCCAAGAACTCCACGTCCTTATTCCACCGGCCCCCTTCTTCCATAGGTCATCTAGACGCACTGCAAGTTACCATCCTTACCTAGTTGCTATTCCACCAATTCGCACTAAGCGTTTCCAAATGTCTTTTGTTATGCGCACAGCAAAAGAATGGAACTCTCTTCCTGCGTCTGTTTCCGAACGCATACAACCCTAATCTCTTCAAAGTGAGAGTGAACAGGCTTCTTCTGGGTAAGCTCACTCCACCGTCGACTCTGTCTTTGTCACCACTGACTTAGACTAGAGTCAAGAGCAAACACATATTTTTTTTTATTTTAAACCTTAAAATGTTGAAGGTTAACTTCAAAATCGAATGATAAAATTTGACAAACTGTCAAATTTAACCATACAACTGCTAACATATAACTGCATAAAGCTGGAGTTTTTCAACCTGCCTCTGTGTTTCCGAACGCATACAACCCTAATCTCTTCAAAGTGAGAGTGAACAGGCTTCTTCTGAGTAAGCTCACTCCACCGTCGACTCTGTCTTTGTCACCACTGACCTAGACTAGAGTCAAGAGCAAACACATATTTTTTTTTATTTTAAACCTTAAAATGTTGAAGGTTAACTTCAAAATCGAATGATAAAATTTGACAAACTGTCAAATTTAACCATACAACTGCTAACATATAACTGCATAAAGCTGGAGTTTTTCAACCTGCCTCTGTGTTTCCGAACGCACACAACCCTAATCTCTTCAAAGAGAGAGTGAACAGGCTTCTTCTGGGTAAGCTCACTCTACCGTCGACTCTGTCTTTGTCACCACTGACCTAGACTAGAGTCAAGAGCAAACCCATCATAATATAAAAATTAAAAAACAAACAACCGGACACAAATCCAGACTTTGGGTTGCTACTGACCCCCTGGTGGAAAAACCCAATAATACTTTACCCGACCCGGTAATCGAACCCAGGATCTCATGCTTAGCAGCAGCGCATGCGACCTCTGGACCAACGAGGCAGACTTCGTAATCATGTAATGGTTTTAGAATCTTCTGACCATGAGGATATCTTAAAATAATTAATATACAAGGTGTTTAGGTGTAGAACCTGAGAGGAATTGTACCTATTCATTATTATGAACAACTCTCTATGGGACCAACAAAGAAACCGCCAAATAAAAATCAGCTGCCCCATATTGTTAATGATCGCATAACTCGACAAAATGTAGGGAACAGCAGATTTTTTCGCGTTTTAGTCATGTTTAGCAGTAACCGTTGACTAAGTAATATAATCTAGAAATTAGACTCTTAGGGCTGCCCACTGGCAGCAGGGCACGGCAAGAGATTTTTATGTTTCATGTATTCATACTCGTATTAATTTTTATGTATTCATACGTCATGTTCGTGAACGGGCGCCGTCAGTAGGCACTGGTCATTTCTTAGCTGCCACGGCTTATTTTAATTCCATAATTGTTTTTTTTTAAATCTTTTTATTACGGACGCTTTTAACGTGCACGTCTTTCTACATCGTTCTCACATGTATAATTACAACATGAATGTTGTAACCACTTTTTTGTAACAATATTTTGATTTAAAAGAGTGTCAATGGAGTTTCTTGCCCGTTCTTCTCCATAGCTACCTACTACGCTTTGAAATGGGCAACTAGCTTCATCTTTCTGACTGACCGACCCCTTGACAATTCAAAAGTGCCTGTAATTGGTTTATTTGAAATAAATGCTTTGAGTTTATGCGACGAATAGAAATATAACTTATTTATGGAAATAAAATTGAAATTTCAATGATAATGCCTAAGCACGCCGCGGCGTACCTAAGGATACCGCGGCATCGTTGCCGTTAAAATTTCAATTTTATTGTCAAACAAATAAGTTACATTTCTGTTCGTCGTATATAAATCCCTTGCCGTGCCGTGCCGCCAGTGGGCGCCGGCCCTTATGCGCCATCTCCACGGGCGAGAGGAATCGAGTGGATAGTCTCGACGTCAAATTCAGTAGAAACTGTATGAACAAATCTCCATACGGCCATGTCATAGCGGCGATAATTTAATGGCACAGCATGACTCTTGAACCCTGTTGATCCTGTATTTAAGTTGATTATATCACTACACTGGCTCACTACCACCAAGGCCTCTCCTGCAGGGTATGGAGGATAGAGGTAAGGAGAACTATCTCATATGTGGGGAAAGTTGAAAAAGTGTCCAGCATTAAACAATAAATAATAGTTCAAAAACCCTCCAAAATGGCGCTAGCGTAGGCAAATGGTGTGGTATGAATGTTGCAGTTGTTAGCAGACTGAAGTATGCCGAGTTAGAAAATTTATTAGTGACTAGAGTAGTTAGTGATAGTCCAGTATACCACACCTCAACAATTTACGTAGTCCAACATCATTATGTAAACATAACCTAAAATTATTGCTTTTAAATTTACCCGGTGGCTACTGTAGCGCCACCCTTATGTAGCACATTTTAACGGATACTTTTTCATACACAGATATAGTTCTCCTTACCTCTAGCCTCCATACTGCAGTGCCACTTCACTTTCAACTCTCAGAACAATAACTAAAGCATTGTTCTGAGTTTCAACCTTTTGCCCGCCATTAGTGGTGACTGACAGATGACATTAGTGACAGCATTGTACTTGTGTGAATGAAACAGTGTTTACATATCTATTAAATAGATACACTACAATGACTATTTTTATATTGCGATTCTCATGCGTCCTTTAAGGGGAAGCGCCAGGCTACCCGCGAAATTCATATTTTCTTAGGTTTTTTGCAATTTGCAGGTCTGTGTCAGGTTTTATGTTGAACAAAATATGAATGATTTATTTTTACTGAGCGGCATTTTTATCTTAAATGAAGTGTTTCGAATAGAAAAACCACTTTGAAAAATAACACAATGAACTAACCTAAAACTAGAAGTACTATACTAAGTTATACTAAACAATTTTTTTTTTAATATTTCCTAACCTCAATTGGAAAAATCGTCACTATCTTAATATGGTTGCCCTCTCTGTATTTCTAGTCACTCACTTAGTCATTAAGTCGCACGGCTAGAATTTTAATATCAAAAATGCATTAATCACAACCCACTTTTAGTAAGCTCGTTCTGGATTTTATTATTAATCAATATTCGTCGTTAGCCGCTCAAGTTATTAAAACAGTATCAGTCGCAATTTTTTTTAGTTGTTCGTTTTATAATTCCCCAATTATAATCATCAATACAACCCTTTAAGTTCATATACCTAATCAAATTGAATGACAATTTCTTCAATAGGATTATAAGAACTTGGATAGTATTGATAATAAAAATGATTATAATTCTGTTAATAAATATTTGTTACGGTTGCGAATTATAATTATTTTGTTCATTATACAACCTGACACAGACCTGCAAATTGCAAAAAAACTTGAGAAAATTTGTATTTCTTGGGCAATCTGGCGCTTCCCCTTTCATAAGCAATTTTGTATTACCCACAGGTCGTATAGGCAACCTATACTCGCCGAACCCCGGTACCGGCAGGAAGACTTCTGCGTGGAGCTGGTTCCCCTGGCCCAGGAGTAACAGCCAGAAGTAAGTTACCTATTTCCTAGTTTCGAAAATATTGTTGGAACTGATGAAGGTTGTACAATCTATCTTTGCATTGTATAAATTCAATCTCTTAGTATTGTATAATTGCATAGCACACGTGTGAGCACTATGTACCTACTCACTATAAAGCTTACTGGGTTCGTCTTTCACTGAGTTGAATGTGCCCTGGCGGCTGAGAGTATGTCATGCTCACTCAAATGTGTCGCTGGTGGTGGCGTGTGTATTGGATCATTGAGTTCCCCTGATCCTCCAGGATTTTGGACCTGTTCAGAATTCGCCTTGCTAACTTGCTCACTATCCGTTTCCCAGCTCCCGCTGCCGCATGGGCGTCCCTCAGTCCGGCGACAGCGCGTACGGGTTCTGCGACACCGAGGCGCCCCCGACGCAACAGGCGCAGGCCTACGACGACAGATACCCGCACTCCTTCAGCCAGACGCCCTTCACGAGGGCGCAGAGTTCCGGGACCTTCGCTCAGGGGACCAGCTTCGCGCAGGGACAGGGGAACTTTGCGCAGGGATCAGGGAACTTCGTTCAGGTTTGTACTACATTTTCAAAGGAAGCGTAATTTTTTTTTGATTGGACAAAAAAACCAACCGGCTTCCAAAAAAAAAAATCACTGCAAAGTGAGAAATAACTTTAATTTCTGAAGTCAGTGTCTTTGTATCTGTATTTTAGTTTTTTCCACCGACTTCAGAAAATAAAGTTATTTTTCACTTTGTAGTGTTTTTTTTTAGAAGTCGCTTGTTTTTTTTTGTAAAATAGTTTTTTTTATTTTTCACTTTTTAGTTATGTTACCTTACCTACCAATTCGAAAACGATCATCTTACACGTCCACGTCACGTACGTCTGAAGGCGATTTTTTGAAGAATTTTTTGTATATATTTTTTTAATTGCTCGACCGATTTCAATGAAAATTATATACACCTCTGAAGTATGACCTACCAAACAAAAAGAATTATCAAAATCAATTCATAAATTGGCGGAATGATCGTGAACAAACATAAACATACAAAAAAAAAAAAAAAACATACAGTCGAATTGAGAACCTCCATCTTTTTGGAAGTCGGTTAAAAAAGTAGCCTATTTCACTTTTTGGCTCATAAACTATATTTATGCGAATAATCACGTCGGTCCGTCGCACCGTTATTTCGTGATACAAGTTCAAACAAACAAACACAGTTTTTTTTTAGTACTAGGGTTTCCTATAAAACAACGGTAGTAGTTAGTAGAATTCACCTAAAGACAAGGGTAGTACACCTACAATGACATATACCCACACTCGTTCAACCAGATTCCCTTTAAGAGGGCCCAGAGTTCTGGCACATTCTTTCAGGGAAAAAAGCTTCGCACAGGGACGGGAATTTTGCACAGGATCCGGAGTTTTTATTGGATATTTCCACGGGAACGAGCATTTTTTCGGGATGCAAATTAGCATAATTAACTTCCTTGCTTATACAGGATTATTGGTATCGCAAAAAAAAAATCTGCTGTTCCCTACATTTATGTTTGCAGAACTCGTCAAAATGTAGGGACCAGCTGATTATTTTTTCGCGATTTATTATTTGGTCCCATAATAAAAGTTGTTCATAATGATGAGTACAATGACCCCTTAAGAGGTAGATGGTGTTTTACCAATAACCCTGTATATATACAATATGTAACAAAAACCCTGTTGTTCCTTTTACCTACGTTTTAAGAATCGGTCTAAATACGTAATAAAGCAAGTCATTTATAAAAAACTGTTCAAAAAAATTATTAAAATAAATATTTAATAATTAATATTTGTAATGTTTAACTGATTTCTTACCTCTGCAATTCTGCATGAAGCGATGACGCGAACCAGAAAAAAATAGAACGTACCCGCCCACTCTTTGATCTGTGCCGCCGGCCGGTACACCGGCGCCACTTACCTACATATTTTGCTACAAAAGTTCGTGACCTTGTCAGCTGTTGTTTTTCACTTTAACGAATGAATGTTTGAAAATGTTGGTTTACACGGTATTTTGCACAATTGATAATTGTTAAAACTACATTTAACACTTCACTACATTAAAAAAAAACAAAGTCGCCGCGTCTGTCACATAAAACCTTATGTTTATTTGAATGCATTAATTTATTATGATGTCTATTTGACGACTCGGAGATGCTCTTCGATATGACCACCTTTGTTGCAACGCCTACGTACGCTCCGCAGAACGGAGGTATCGGACTTGATGTGGTCAAATGCTGCTACTATCTGTGAACGCATTTCGAACTCCGTATCGCACGTGTTTTTGAACAGCTGTTGCTTTACACTGCCCCAGAGGAAAGAATCTAAAGGCGTCAGATCAGTGATCTTGCAAGTCCAACATTTGCTCCTCGGTGTCAATGTCTCCAGTCCTCGGTCTGCCTCTTCCTGCGTCAGCTCGATGTTGCTCTCGTCCGGGCACACTTCCGGTATTGTACGTACGTGCAAACGTTAGAATGCAATCACCGATGGTAATGGTAGACTCGCTAAACGTTCTTGGTAGAGTCTGCGTGCTCATCAGCATATTCAAATATTCTACGTTAGAATAGGACATGGTAAACGTAAACAAATCACAAGTCACTCACTACGTAGGTCAACAATAACATCCGTTCAAAACTAGGTTGCGCGGGAGACTAAAGGATAAATGAAGTGATTCGCCGGGCGGCGCCGGCGGGTGGCGGGGTCGCGGGGTAGGTAGGCACGCACGTGCGCCGCGGTAGCTTTGGCGGCATCTTCTATCGGTTCAAAGAAAGTCGCCGAACTCGTAGGCTATTTAGCGAAACAAAGATGTACTTGTAAAATCAGATACTCTAAACATTTTTTTGAATGTGCCGATTTTAATAGTTATTTGGTATTGACCTCTCGACTGGCCAATGCTCATTTTTTTTAAATTATAATTTCATCAATGTTGTTCTTGTAGGTAAATGTATACGTCCCTAAAAGGAACAACAGGGTTTTTGTTACATATTGTATATATTTTTCCACAATAGGAATTTCTCCTGCATTGTAGGTGCGTTTACAAACATTTAAACTCGCATACACAAACAGCCAGACTCGGAAAAACTACTTGTAGGTCATACAAATATTTGTTCCGTACAGGAATCGAACCCGCGGCGCCAACCGTGCTATCAAAACTGTCATACTACTTAATAATAAAATCATGTATCTTTCTAGGGCCAAGGCAACTTCCCCCAGCCGAACTTCGCTGGTGAAGGTTTCGGTGAAGCTAGCGGTAGTTTCGACGCGGCCACGGGCGTGTGGGGACCTCCTCCTCCTTACAGTCCTCAGGGAAGGAGTGGCAGCAGGTCTGCGTACTTCCTATTGTTTTGCTTTGTTGATGTCTGCTATTAACTAATTATGGAGCTGCATCTCTTTCCTTGTTTTATGTATATTAATGAGGTCATAATGTTGACGTGATGGCCGGGTCGTACTGAAATAAAGTAGTACAAACCAGGCACAGAATTGTAGTAAACAGCATGAACCGTTCAGAAGTGACGAAGTGAAGAAAACGACCTTTGACGAAATCAATGGTTTTTCCAAACAGAATGCTAATAATAATAATTATAATCGTTTTATATGTACTAATCACAATTGGATGTAGTTACATAAAAATGATCCAAGCCACACAAAAACACTTTTTTTTTAGAAATGTTGACGTTTGAAGTTTGGAAGAAATTTTTTAATTTTAATATTAATTGAAAGTATGATGTTGTGTGTGGTATAATAAAACTTTTTTATAGTATAGTCTAGCGTAGTATTGTATTTCCCGAGGTATATGTAAATTTATACGGTTGGATAAATGCCAGTTTCCATATCGCACGTTTTAGTCTTTTTAACGAGCCATACATGTGGGTTGTTTCTGAGGTTGATAAAAAGTGATAGACAGTGGTTTTTGCTTGGAATTTATTTACTGGTCGATAGTTTTGATATTTAGCATCAGTTTGATCCTGTTGTGGATTGGATCCTTTTCGTTTAAATACGTCCAATTAATCTCGTTCCAGACACCATTTACACCACCAGGACCCAGCGGCGGCGACTCTCCTGCACCACCACCACATGGAGCCACGCACGGCCATGCACGACCATCCCGCGGCCATGCAGGCCCACACCTGCGCCAGGAACAGCTATCTCATGCAACAGCACATACCTCCCAACGACATGAGAATCACGAACCCAGAGTTAGCCAGAATCAACCCGGAATTGGCAAGAATCAACCCGGAATTAACCCGAATTAACCCGGAATTGGTCGAATTTTCGCGATTAAATCCGGAATTGGCGCGTTTAAATCCGGAATTTGCGCGTTTAAATCCGGAATTGGCGCGTTTAAATCCGGAACTGACGCATATGGGGCAGATGTATCCTCAAGACGTAGCGGAAATGGCTCGAATGCAGGCGGAGTTGGCTCACATGCCGCCGGAAGCGAGGTTTAATACGTTGAGGGGACATTTAGTTCCGTATCGATGTCAACGGTTGGGCATGAGTGCTAGTAACCTGCATAGAGATTGTAGGATTGATGATGCGGTGGGCATTGAGTGCTTGCACCAGAAGACTGGAAGTAAAAGTTAGTGAAGTTCCAATACTAATGTCAATTTATTTTTGAGAATTGTTGTAAAGAAGTTTTTATTTGGAGTAAAGTAATAAACGTTTGTATCAATATTATTTAATCGCATTGCTCTCTCGCATGGCTAATTTGAAAAAAAAATCATCTCAAAATTAGCAGTTTACAGTTTTATCTGATTTAAATTCTTGATTCCAAGTTCACTTAGCAACGAATTTAGATATATTATGAAATTTATATTGTCGTTTCAATATCAAAGAATGGTACAGTCAGTACTCTGCATAACCCGACCCCCTCTACTATTCTTCTTCTTTGTAAAAGGGGTCAGGTAATGCAGAGGACTGACTGTACTAATTAACTATAAAAATTATAGTTTTTTTTTACTTTAATTTTTAAACGACTTATACTTATAACTTTATTTCAATAATTATTTTAATGTGTTTAGTTTCAGATCAAAGTATAGACTCGTGTCAGAAACAAGGCAAGGAGAACCTGGGCTTTCAGAATGACAAACATTCTCCTATAACGTTAGTATTAACACCTACTTGCTTCTCTCTTATACAGGGTTTTGAATCCAATGATTGATGATGACGTTCAAATTTTTAGTCGGTTTAAAAAATAAAATTGCTGTTGCATACATTTTGACTGCGTTTTCTGTGAAACAGCAGATTTTTTTCTAATAATCTGTGTCTACTCTAGGACCATGTGCTGAATTCATGGTTACAGTTTTTGCGTTGATGTCCTTGACACCCTGTATAGGGTGGACATTTTTAAATAGGTACTTCCATATTACGGCACGACACGGTTGGCGCAGTGGTTAAGCGATTGACTGCTGCGTTACGTGTCGCGGGTTCGATCCCCGCACGGAACAAATATTTGTATGACCTGCAAGTGGTTCCGGGTCTGGCTGTTGGTGTATGTGAGTTTCAATGTTTGTAAACGCACCCACGATACAGGAACCATTCCTAGTGTGGGGCAACGTTTGACAAATAAAAAAGAAAAAGAACGTAAATGTGAACCAAAAAAATTTGATATTTTTTAATTAACGTGAACAAAAATAATTAGATTGTGACAAAAATCGCATGAATGAAATAGAGAGAATGGTTTTTCGTATATCTTGATGAGAAAACGCTGATAATTATTTAGTTTCAATACCGGTATTGAAAGAAAGAAAGAAAGAAAGAAAATGCGTTTATTGGCATTACAGCAAAATAAATACACCTTAATACTATAAAAACAGAATACAAAAATTATAATGCCAAACGGGCCTCAGCTCAGCATAATGTCAGATGACAACACAAGGTGTACCACCTGACGCTGATTTTCAGCTGTAACCCACGAGTGCCATACGCTAGAATAACAAAACATAGGGAAGCTTGTGTCCGTTTTAATACATTAATAGAATGAATTAAATGTGATAGTACATAAAGAAAAGCTCATACAAAAACAAATAAAATGTTGTGACATACATGTGTGTGTGTTGTATTGTGATTAGTGAAAAAAAAAGTAAAATAAATATTGTTGCACCGTTTGGTTATACTGCCAGAAAGACTTAATTCTGCCAAAGTAACTAAACGAAATAGCCTCCAGTTTCTACAATACCCAATTATTTTCCAGATCATCAATGCAGGACTGCCGTGCCGCCAGCAATCAGAACGCGGAGTCTGAAGTATACTTCGCAGACGTGTCTAGCTGCTGTAATGTGAGTGTTAAGGTATGCAGCATTTAATGGCTAATGCTCATTTATCGTAGTTTAAGTGCTCCAATGGTAACATCCGCGACTTGCGATTTGTAGGTCGTGGGTTCGATCCCAAGCAGGCACTTTACTTTGTCTAAATAATTTCATCGCCACTGCTCTCAAAACGGTGAGAGGAAACCGGCATGTCCTAGAACCAAACATTCGAAGACATTTGTGACATCCACCAACCCGCACCTGGCCCGCGTGGTGGAGCACGGCCCACTCCCGCTCACAGAGAGGAGGCCTGTGTCCCAGCAGTGGGAACTTTATAGGCTGATTATGTGAGCACATTTTGTAAGATTACCGAAAATTAAAAAAAAAACTAATCTATGAAGGTTCATATTATTCAGATTTTAAATTTTCGTAATACAATTTTTTTTGAAATTCTCGATAGCTATTACATATCGAGACCCCTCCGTGCCTCGGAAAGCACGTTGAGCCGTTGATCTCAGGTGTCATTTGTAGATCTTTGACAGTCGTTATGGGAAGTCAGAAGCCTAAAAGTCTGGCACTAGTCTTACCAAAGGGTATCGTGTTACCCAGTCACTGGGTTGTGGCGGTCAGATAAGCAATCGCTCCATGTAAAATACTGGTATTTAACTGAATCCGGTTATACTGGAAGCCAACCTCAACATAGTTGGGACAGGGTTAGGCAGATCGTTCAAATTCAAATTCATTTAATTTTATTACAAAATGTGCCTTAGGGTCCAAAACAATGTAAGTCCGTATAAGAGATACCGTATAAGGAACACGGGTGGGTTTTAGTCATTAAGAGTCTGACACGCCCTCCCGCTCCCCCAGAGCAAAAGAAGTTAATTGATGATATCCCACCCTAAAAAAAAAAAAAAAATGGGTCCAAAACAATACCGAAACCGAAATGGCAACACTATTTTATTAATTCTTCTTCATCCTTTGCAGGCGGACTGCTGCATGAACGCAAACGTCTCAGCTCTAGTGGGAACCATAGAGAATCATCCCGAATCAACATCAGAATCAGACACCGGCTCCTTCACACTAACGCGACAGCAGCGCCCCCAGCCGCAAGTTGGCTCCAAGCGGAGACCGCGACAAACTGACAAACACTTGAAAAACCAAGAAAAAATTAGACAGGTACTCAATAACTCTGTTAGGTTGACTGAACATCAAATAGAACAGTTGAACAATTCTATGAGAATTAATGAACGAATTGAACGAGAACGGATGAGTGATCGAATGAATGAGACGAGGCTGAGTGAAAGGATGAATGATTCTAGAGATAGGTTGAATGATAGGGAGAGGATTGAACGAATGAATGATGTGAGGATCAGTGATAGAATGAATGAGACAAGGTTGAGTGAGAGAATGAACGATTCAAGAGACAGGTTGAATGAGGGAAGGTTGTGTGAGCGAATGGAGAGGTTGAATGATTCACGTATAAGCGACAGGATGAATGATTCTCGCATTAGTGACAGAATGAATGAAACGAGAATGAGTGAGCGTATGAATGATTCTAGAGACAGATTAAACGATTCAAGGAGTTGTGAGATTATAGACCCGAGAATAGAAAGGATAAACGACTCCAGAATCAGTGACCGAATGAACGAGACAAGACTAAGTGAACGCCTAAACGATCCCCGTGTTTGCGAGCGGATGACTGAAGCAAGAATAGAAAGAATGAACGAATCCAAATTGAGTGACAGAAGTGACACTCGCCACAGTGACCGAATGAACGACTCTCGTCTTGAAAGAATAAACGATTCACGCCTCGAACGAATGAGCGACATAAACTCAAGCGTCAGAATCGACGGGAGTCCAAAAATGCGTTCACACATAAGTCCATTACGGATCGTGAGATCTAGCCCCAAAAACGTAACTAAAGACCACCCAAAGCAGTCAAGTTCAGACTCAAACAAGCCTGATTTTAGGCAAATCTCACCCCTATCTCCGAACACTGAAGAATCATTATTGTCTGATGATGATAGGCCACAGGATACAGTATATTCGAACGACCCTGAGCCTTCTAAATGTTTGGGGCCTGATTCTCAGTACGAGCCCGTGAGGGATGGAAAAGAGGAGATTTTGAAGACAAATCACCATCATTGTTATAGTGATACTAATACTATGGATTCTGGATGGCAGAGTGGCTCTGAGAAACAGGTAACAGACTAATACAGGATACTGACACTAAAATTGAAGCGGATAACTACTTTCTAACGTTTATGACTTGCTTAAGGGGCCGTGCACGAAATCGACTGATTTTGATAAATTTTGTGCATTATTTGTAGGAAAGGGAAAAATTGTTCAAACAAAATTATTTGTGATTAGAAAAGTTGAGTTTTTTTGTTTTGCATGTGGTTGAAAGGGGTTTTTCAAATAAGTTAAGTATTCTTGGAAAATCCATAATATTCGCAACAAGTTTTCCAAAAAATTACGCGAGACTGACGTTAGATCATTTTTTTAATAGAAACTTCGTTTGATTTTTAATATTAAAAAATATCACCAACGTCATTATATGGTCTATTTGCACGTGGCTGGACCACTTTATTCAACTTGGATACAAAATATAGCAGAAAAATAATGTTGTAAAAACCTATTTTTCGAAACAAACCCTGTCAGTAATGTATTTTTTCCTATTATTGAGCAAACTGTTTCAAGAAATTTAAAATCACACATTCGTCTTCAGCTAATCATAGAATAAAATTAAAATTTCATTTTATGTTAATACAATATTTTCACTAAGTCAATCAAAGGCGAAATAAGCTATATTTTCGAGAGCGCAAAAGTGATGAAACTATTAACCGGTGCTGTGACTGACACGAATAGTTTAGCGCCCCGAAAACTGTATTTTTGTAGTCACACAGACATAATGTTTCAATTATTTCCCGCTTTCTCACAATTAAATAAGAAATTGACAAAATAGAGTATTTTGCGTGCACGGAGCCTTAAGTACAATTGTAAAAGTTGTAAGAGCCACATACATAACTTATGTCACACCTGTGTTCCGCAAAGGGTTAGGCAGAGGTGTGTGTGTGTATAGTACCTACACCCACATTTCGCCAGTTGTGTTTAAGCTACGTGTAATAGGGGGCGAGCCTATTGCCGTCAACCGGAACCACTCTGTAATGAAATCTCGTTTCATGAAGGATTTTCGTGAAAGACAGAAAAAATAAAATTAACTTTCTGATTCTTTTTTAGTCGTTGTTTTTAATCGACTTCAAAAAGGAGGAGGTTGTTAATTCAACTGAATGTTTTTTTAAAGCATTAAACTTTTGTCCTTGCAATGAATATGAGGTTTGTGCGAGTGTGAGTCAGCAATTACAGAAAAAAAGGGAAAAAAATATTTTTTATTCTTATCAATTAATAAAAATAAATATTTCTATTATTCTTGGTTCAAGTGTTCTATGTGCTGTGCTAAAAACTATGGATTTACCTTAAAATGATAGACGTATGACTAGCTTTTAATAAAATTGTCCGCAATATTCCACAATTTGTCGTGTGTGGGGAATGTATTAAATAATGTCTTTTTTTCACAAACGGACACGTTTAAGTTAATGAATAAAACCCTTTATTTTTCCAATAAAATCCTTGTGTTAGTAATTCATTGATGGTGAATTTAATCATTCATTCATCTCATTACCATTCATTCGTTATGCACCTTTCATTCACCGTAATTTTTATTAAACATTCATTCATTTGCCGCATATTCACCCTTCATTCATCTTTCATTATTCATTCATTCAGTCAATGGATTATTTTCCCAAGGAATATAATTTAAAAAATTGCGTTTTTCTGCGATTTGACTTCAATAAACGCAAAACTTGCCGTTTTCCGGATTTGACGTAGCAATTATTAATTTCTTATTAATAATAAATTATTATTATGTAAAAAAAATTGGTAGTGTGTTAATAACGCTCTCTAAAAAGTTAAATAATATTGAGATTATTATTTGTAATAAAATAAAAAAAACCTCGAATTTGTAGATCGCGTAGATAAGTTTATAAAAGAACTTCGTTTTAATGATAGGACTATTATTACTATATATTAATAGTAACGAATTATAACTATGCCAGATGTCAACAGTCACTATAAGTACTTGAATTCAGAATCTTAGCTAATTTACATGCATTGCCACTCAACTATCTACTTAAGCGTTATGTAATCGAAGTTGATTTTTGAGTGACCATTGGTAATACATAAGTCATAAATACATTTGGGTTGCAATGGAATTTGAGCTATATCTTATGTGACATTGAGATTGTTGTTCCAAAACTTAATGATTATCTCAGATTCCGAATTGAAGTTTATGCCAATGCCAATATTGCCAATACTCGTATTTTGAGTAATAATTTATTACGTTGCGTAAATGTGGATGTGTAGTGATCGTGCCAAGTAGACTTGCCAACTAAAAACTTAGCGATACTTGTGTAACTATAAGAAATTAAACTAGTTTTACATAAAATATTCCAAATGTTTGTAAAAGTGGACTCATCGTAAGACACCAGGGCAAAAGAATATTTAAAATGGTTGCCTTAAATGTGTTATCAGACGATACGTGGGTTATGGGTATAAACACACCGGTGTTTACCAAAACCGGTGTTTACCGGTGTGTGTCAAAAAGGACCGCCTTTTTGATGGCCAGCGGGTCAAATCTACAAATAAAATAGTTACAATAGTTGTTGCGTTTTAACATGGCAATAACGGTCATTGCCCTTTCCCTAGTATTACTCCAGGAACCCAAACAATAAAGTATGTTGGATTTTTCTTTATTCTAACATGTTGAAGATCACGATAGCTATTATACTGATTCAGGACGTTAACGGACAGCTATAACAGTTCTGTAAAACTAGTTTAATTTCAAATGAAAACCTGTTTTATAATAAAAACGACCAAACTTAGATTCCTATGATCATGATTCTATGAGGTACTCAGTTTTGTGTGCTTACTGCTGAAGTAATGTGTTAGGGCGCTCCCTCACCGCGAACACACGCATGTAATAATGTTTGCAAACGCTCCCACAATACAGGAGAAATTCCTAGTGTTTGGGCAACGTTTTTAAAAAACAAAAAAATCAAGAAAAACAATAACTTCCACCTATTTAATTACATGTATTGAACAATCCTGCTGGTTTCAATTAATTTTCTACACTACCTAGCAGGTGACGACCTGAGCAGTCTACATGCAAAACCCTAGCCGTTGAGTTTTGAATTGGCTCATTACAGGTGAATGCTCCTGGTGAGGGAGCGCCTTTATTATTATTAGAAATGAACTAGAAACCTTTTACAGAATATACAATGATATATTTCGTAAAAGTATTTCATTTCAACGTTGTCTTGTTTGTTGTAATGTTAAGTTGTCCCTCTGCTATACAAAATTGTTTTATATTCATCCGTCCACCCATTTGTTGTTTGTTAATCATTGATTCATGAATTATTATATTTCCACGTGAATTTTTTTATTATACTTACTACTGGTTTTAAATGATTTTTGTTCTACCCTCAAAAAGTACTAATTATATTAGAAAATTTAAAAATAAGTCGAATAATTATTCTACTGAACGAAATAATATCCATTCACCCTTTCACTCATCGCGTCTTTCATTCATCATTCATTCGTTCATGGTTATTTTTTCATAGATAAAAAAACAGGTACCTCGTATACTTAATAACCACTTAGACTATTTTCCTGAAAGCCTAAAACATCAGTCTATAAAAAAAAGTATTATATTTATCAAACAATTGTGGCCATAAAGGTTTCCTTTTTATTTTTATTTTATTCTTCAATTTAAAACAATAAGTTGTGTAAATATTTTATAATTATAAGTATGTGTAGTGTAATTTTTTGTCTATTATTATTGAGATTATACAGGCTGCAGTAATATTTTGTTGAATACAATTCAATTAATACTTTGTTTACATTACATTTTAGAAGAAAAAAAACATAATACCAAAACATCACGCCTTGTTACCCGGAAGGGCCAGGAGGTGTAAAGCTCCCTTGTAATACCCCTATTACAAGGGAGCTTTACACCTCCTGGCCCAAGGCGAGCCTATTGCCATCTACCGGGCAAAAATGCTAACACCGGGCTTCTACTGAGAAATTCCAGATCGAAAAACCCAATAAAACAATAATTCTTTAATCATTAGTCATAATTTTTCATCTAAAAAAAGGTCCTGCTTCTGTGAGAAATGATTATTATCTTCATTAAAATATTACTGCACCAAAATTTCGTAGTTGCTAGATTTGTCACTGTAATGCCAATATGGAATTGTTTTAATATTATCACGTATACAGGGTGTCCAAAATAAAAACACGGCTGGCAGGCCTAATATCCCAGAAACATGGAGAACTTTCTTTCTTTCTTTTTTAATCTTGGAATTATGTTCCCATGAAATAATGGATAATGCAAAACACTAACTTAACGACTTTGATCAGCCCTGTATAAACTTGTCTATAACTTGAACATTTTGTGTATATTCGTTATACTCGTACTTTAAGTGTTTTAGCGTTGACATAAGTTTTAGATGTTAAGTTATTTTTGACTATTCGCGTCATAAAATTTATGAAAGAATCAACTCATTTTGACCCCGGTAAGTATTGAAAATTTCCAAAATAATCTTATCAAAAAAATGTTCAATCACTCACCATTCGCATGTAGCGTATGAGTTTTTCTGCGTAAGCGCGACGCTAACGTTTCCTAGGAGAGCGGTGGCCACCACATAACGGCTGCAGTGACGGCTGTCATAAACATGATGGCGGCGGTGTTTGACTTTTAAGGTGTCAAAAAACGCTCTCTATGGAAACACCAACTTACTTTCATAAATAACATTTCGGTGACGTAATTCACCCGTAAATTGCGGACGCTATGTGGCGGACACCGCTCTTTTAGGAAACTGTAGATTTACGCCGCTTCAATGTGACTTCACCAACGTCATGGGGTCTACACTCTATGTACGAAATCCGTAGTTTTGGCCGAAATTACGTGCGCTTCCTACTCCATATCGCCTACGGGCATAAGATTATTTCGGTGCCTCAACTAAGAATGAAAGACAACACGATTTGACAGTTGTCGTAATTCCCGATGTGTTTCGAAAATGTTAATAATGCGGGATTAGGGTTCATTTCTAAGTATTGTACTCCTTTCGGACGGGCCCGTATCTTCGTTGACGGGCTTAGAGAGTAGGCTTCCATATGTGAAGGTACCTTCATTACATCAACAATAATGTCTTTGTTCTAATGTTTTTTTAAAAAATCCTCAATTTTTCCGATTATATTATTAAATATTTTTAATAACTCGAGGAATTATTATGGAAATTATTAAAGTATTGTATGAATACCTATAGTTGTGATTTTCATTTACTATTAGATTTAAATAAGACTATACTTTAATTGCTATGTACCTATATTGTTAGATCATTTATTGATAACGGTTCTATTAAAAGACTGAAATCTTATTTTTTTTTATTTATCAACTTGTAAGCATAGGTAAGTTGCCCCGTTGCCCGCCACATGCGAACTACGCATCACACGATGACCTGACGTCACACAGATGCTACAAATTCAAATTCAAAACATTTATTTCAAATGAATCGTACATCCAACAGTTTTTGACTAAGTTCACGGTCACGCTCAATTCAAACTCAAAACAATTCATCCGTAATCAAACATTCTTACGAACTCTACTCTACGAAGAGAAGACAAATCACTTTCTTAACAAAAACTCATTATTTTCTTGAATTTTGACATCGCGCCGTAGAAATCTTTCTACTATCAGTCATTTTGTCTGTCTGTGGCCACGCTACCCATGCTGGTGGTGTTTATACAAGGGAGATATGAGAATTTAATCATTTTTGACCTAGGACTAAACGTTTAGTTATTGAGATATTTACTTAAAACTCAAATACCTACAGGGATTCCAAGTTCTCTTTATTCACATCAGCGAATGTTGACGCGACATGCCTACAAAGAGCTCACAGAAATCCTTTGACTCGATCTGTTGGTTCAATCGAAGTTAGAGGTAGCTAGAGGCCGGTCCCGAGGTCGGTCCGTGGATTGATGATAATTAATAACATATTCATTCCGTGCCTCGGAAAGCACGTTGAGCCGTTGGTCACGGCTGTCGGTCGTAGATCTTTGACAGTCGTTACGGGTAGTCAAAAGCCCGAAAGTCTCGACAACCAGTCTTACCAAGGGGTATCGTGTTACCCAGTAACTGGGTTGTAGAGGTCAGACAGACAGTCGCTTCATGTAAAATACTGGTATTCAGTTGCATACGGTTGGACATGCATATATATAAATTGTAAATTCTTAAGCTTTGATAAAAAATAAGGGAATCTAAAAATAAAACGACAAACAATTTCGAAATATTCTTTTTATTTATTTTTAATTCCTAATCAATTCCTAAACTTATAGTTAGGCAAAGGACCCCCTTTACAAATTAACAATATTCGTTTTGAATGAAAATGATTTAAATGAAACCTTTACCTCGATGTTTTTATTTAATATCCCTTTCCCGTGGTGTTCCTAAAAAATAAAGATTGAAGAATTCCCTTTTTCTGTAGTAAAAAAATATTTTTACCAATAAATCGTGTGTAATCGTTTAGCATCAAAAAATTAGACAAAAGCCGTTGTCAAAGCTTAAATCATTCAGCCAGTTTTCGTATTTCGAACATTATTCAGACTATGATAAAGTATTTAATACAAAATTGACAGCTTAGACTCTGGTTTGAAATCAGTAGAACTTAATTTTTTTTTGAATAAAGTTCATCAAGCCATTTTTGTATTTCGAAAAATACAAAAATGGCTTGATGAACTTGCTTCTCGTTTTGTACTAAGGCCGAATATGCTAAAACAGTCTTAAATACAGTTCGTTTGTCTTAGTGGTAATCCTTAAGACATAGGAGATAAGACTCACTATGAGTGATATTATTGATACCCTACTATAATAATGTTATGCTAAATGAACTTAGCAAACCCAATCAGGCAACTCACAAATAGTACTTAAAGTACTGTAGTACTACTTAAGTACTGTTCGAAGTAAAGCCAAAGATATAAGCTATACTTTATTTGTAAAAAGGGTCCCTAAAAAGCTAGTTTAAAATTGGAATCACATAAAGTGAAAGTAAGTATTGCAAGCACCAAAAAATTAAACTATATAGTAAAAAGTTAAAAAGTATGGCCAATCACAGAGATTTTTTAAAAATCTTATAAGTGTTTATCTATGTATTTGAAAAGGCATTCTTTTGTGATTAAAGGCTTATAAAAATAAAATAATCCTTTTTTTGCCATTTTCTCTAAACCCTTTCACGAAAAATGTAAAAGTTACTCATTAAAAACTGGCTGTTAACATTAAAAAATGAAAAAAAAAGTTGCCAGTATTTGAATTAAAAAAGATTTATACAATTGTTTTTTAAGCAGAGCAGCTGCGCAGAAGTTTCTAAAAAAATACTGTTATTCTTTTACAAAAAGTCACAACTCCAAAAAGGCATGTTTTGCTTACAGACGTAAGTGCACTATGTTTAATATTCACAATTAATGGACCGAGGCTATCTATGGAACAGTTATCATAAGACTAGTGGACTTAATGCGTCTGCATTACGATTTAGTAAAGCGCACATTACTGGAAAATCTTTTTAACAAATAAAAAATGTAGATGGCATAATTTTTAACTAAAATTGGCATAACATTTCGTCAGTTACCATGAAATTAAAAAGCCAAACTTAGCATGAAATTTTGCCAGAGTTGGCATGACATCTAGCAAAACTTGGTCTAGCCAGAGATGGTGGCATAATATTTTGCCAGAGTCGGCTTGACATCTAGCCAAACTTCGCATATTTTTTAGACCTTCTTAGCATTAAATCTACCCAAACTTGGCATTATATTTTTAGCCAAACACGGCGTAATATTTAGCTAGATTTGGCATGACATCTAGCCAAACTTGGCATTACGTTAAGCCAGAGGTGGCATGACATTTAGTCAAACTTGGCATGATATTTAGCCAAACTAGGCATGACATTATACTTGACATGACATTTAGTCATATTATTTGCATTCGGCATAATATTTTGCCAGAATTGGCATGACATCTAGCGGAACTTGGCTAAACAAGCTAGCTAGCTCTTGGCTAAACTCGGCATGACTTTTAGCCAAATTGGTACAAATGCCCTAATAATTCAAATATTTTTAGTGGAAACATTTGAACTATGAGCGTGTTGTTTTAAATAATGTGCGCTTACCTTACACTGGTATAAAATCATTAAAATCTAAACTACATTAATTACGTCCTTAGTATTACGTTATTATAGTTAAATCACTTTATTTTTAATCTAAGTTCGATGTTAAGTGTCTACGGAATGGTTCAGAGCAATAATGTACTTTATTTGTTAAGTTTTTTGGCAAAAATAATAAGTACGAAGTAAAAAAATATTTAAAAAATATTGAGGAAAATAAAAAAAAAACTTAATTTTAAAGAGTTTTAAAGTCATGATTGGACGAATTCAAAAATAGTTCCAAAAGCCACCACTATCACTGGCGCTAGTAGCACAACAGTATTTATTCACCTTTCTTTTTTTTTTTAATTACCAATCAACAACAATTTTGCATTTTTTTTCAAAAAACTTCATGGAATGTTTCTTTTATTATTGCCATGTTAAAACATCCTTTTACTTGAACAAAATTAGCAAACTAATTAGGACTAATAGACTGCTGGTCAAAATGCTCGCTTTGCTCTCAATAAAGGTGTCTCGCTCGTAAACGAGCACGTTCTTCGAAGTATGCTCGGCGACCGAGGCTGGGGTTCCGTCCATGTCTCCAAGACGTTGGTTTGCTACTTTGAGATTCCTTAGAAGTGCTAGTACGTCTTCTGTAAAAAATAAAAGATGAAATTATGCCAAGAGGTAATTATAGTTTGTCTTTTTAATAAAATTATCTTAGGCTTTGAACATAAGAAATGTAGTTGCCCAGCAGCGAAAAATTCAGCAGCACTGTATGATAATTAATGTGACAGTTTACAAATGATAAAAATACAGATTATCTATCCAATAAATTACAGTTCCAACGACACGTTAAACAATACAGGGTTACAGACTGGTAACTCGACGTATTCCTTGCAGGACTTCATAGTAGGGTTAAAATGCAACAAATTAAGCAAATTTTTTTATATATTTTTTTTCACTAGACAACTTTTTGTATTAAGTAACAGCAAAAATCACAAAAACAAAATTTTTTTTTAGTGATATTTGCCAAGGTTTATTTATTTATTATTTATTTATTTAACCATGTATGTAGGTTTCTGGCATTTTTGAACTTTTAACTATGAACAAAGATTTGCTACAGCATCAACTATGATATTAAGTTACATTTCAGTACAGTCGCGCTGTAAATCATTTTAAATTGGCTCCAAATGATTTAATCTGGGATTTTTCATAAAAATACTGAAAATGTAACTAACTCAAAAACTACTGAACTTCGGTAGAACATTTGGTGGCTTAATTTGTTGCATTTTAACCCTACTATGACGTTGTGCAAGGAATACGTCGAGTTACCAGTAACCCTGTATATAACGAGCCTAGAACAATGTAGTATGGCCAGGCCTCCTTCACTCGGCCGTACCTACAGCGATAAATGCCTATACTTTCGCGTGGTGCCGTCGCCACTCCGCCAGTCGGTTGTTAAAGCTCGCGCGCAGAGCTCGCGTGCGCGTATTATTTTAAATAAGTTTCGAATAGTGAACAACAAGAATGGCTGCTTTAGGCACTGAGCGTTTATGCGAGCTGAATTGCACTTTGTTGCTTAGTAGCAAGAGTCGCTATTTCTATTAATTATTGCGCGTAGTGCCGCTACTGTACTTGTACTATTTATTATGTGGTATGGTAACTGTTTTCTCACATTTAGCAGTCAATATTCATAAAAACGTGAAAACTTCACAAGCCATCATACAGTAACGCTATAGTAAATAGAATGCATAATACATAATGATATTATTTCTGTAAGTAGGTTTACATAAACACGTCAATTTATATATTTTTTTAACCAGATGAGGGCGGCGTTTCCTATCTGAATACTCTGAGAAGAAAGGCCGAGACAAACTCAGAGGTCACAGTCTCAAAAGAGACTGACCTCTGAGTTAACCAGACATAATCTTGGTCAGATCATGTGAAGACCATGTAGATTGGTGTCTGAAATAGTCTTTTGAGGAAAGAACCACACAGATTGTGTGGACCTGTCCAGTCAGTGCACGCATTTGTCGGTAATTGTGCAGCTCAATTCAGAACTTAAGGAGCTTAACGATTCGACGAACAGCACCAAAGAAAGGACATTTGGGTAGGCCGCATAAATTACTCAAGCTGCCAGATCATGATTAAAATTACATGAGAAAAAACAAAACAAAGCTATAAGCCCTCACATTCCCAATAATTAAATTAATATAATACTTTACAAGTTAAATACTCACATCATTGTATGTATAAAATTCATCAATGTCAATGTGCATATAAATATCGGGACATACCTAATCTTTGAGGACCATGTAGATTGGTGTCTGAAATGGTCTTTTGAGGAAAGAACCACACAGATTGAGTGGACCTGTCCAGTCAATGCATGTATAAAAATTTAATATTAGTCATAGTCAGGACGCGACGAAAACATGCACCTCACAGGATCGGAATTTATATATTATGATTGATATGATTATCATATTGAAGGCTCTTTAAAGAAATAAAGTTGCCCTAATTATTTGCCGAATAATTATCTCGTCTATAAATTGTCAGTACTTTATAGCCACATAAATAATCAAATTTTTAAGCTATTTAGGTCATGGAAGCCGCGAATATACCAAAGCCATCCATTTTAATTCCGAGTTATATCGCACTCAAATCCCTTTCACAGTAATAAATATTTAACCACACTGATAGCGGCTTTTAACTCATTCATCATAGGAGGAATGCTTATATATAAATAATGTTGGCCAGTATTTTCAACTATAGGTACCTTCTACCCGCAACTTCATTGGCATGAAATTAAGATTTATTTTTTATTTAATAAAACTTTATGCACATGCAAAAAATACTGTGCGGCAATACCCCAATGGTTTGGTGATCAGATGAGTAACCATTGAGGAGTAATCGTAGTAATACAGTAAAAATGGAGTGTCTCTCCGGCTTTTCTCCATAGAAAACGGCCATTAAGAACCGTGCACCTAGCTTCTGACGTTTCATATGTGCCCATGTTTGAGTGCAAATAAATATTTTGAATTTTTGAGTCGCACCATTTTTAGTAGGTACTCCTATAGAGGCACAAGGAACAGGGTGTAAAGTTCACTCATACCTCCATAGAAAAGGGAGGATCCTCCGACCAAACGGGTGTCGTGTCTGGTGGGCAACTGCCCGACGATTGATGTTGGGAAGTTATAGTCACGCGGTAACTCTGCTTGCGCGATGCAGGATTTGCGTGACGTCAGTATGACGCGCAGCTCGCATGTGGCGATGTAGATACTGATACAATCCGATTGGAAGCCTCTTTAGAAATAGAAGAGTATAAATGTCCACAAACCTGCCTCTTTCTGCCCCTCCTCATAGTCCACCTTGATGAAGGTGGTCAGTGACACCTCGTACACCATGTTGGAGCCAGCGCTGGAGCTGATCGAGCGACGCTTTCTGCCGTACGCTGTCTGACCGTTGCTGCATTGTACCTGGAAATATTATATAGAATTGAGGATATGTTTGAAGATTTAAATAAGATTCAAAATGAAGATTATGGTATCTACTAAATCTGCAGGTTCTGCGGGGTAATTGCGTAATACACTAACATTACAGTAGGTATGCCTTTTATTTCGATGCCCTATGATTTTTTTCCATCTTTTTTATATACATGTACATATAATATCAATGTTATATGTATTAAGTCTGTTAGTTTATATTATACAGGGGTATTGGTAAAACACCATCAACCTCTTAAGGGGTCATTGTACTCATCATTATGAACAACTTTTACTATGGGACCAAATATGAAATCGCGAAAAAAAATCTGGAATGTAGGGAACAGCAGATTTTTTTTTTTTGTAAATATACAAATTTATACAGTAATAAACAAATAAATTAACATGGATCGGCGATTCTTGTGTATTTGCTGTAGATACTGACTATGAGTCCTGGTTAATATTTCACGTAGGCCCCAGAGCCGCATTTCCAACAGGAACCATTTAAGAACTGATACAATAATGCTACTAATTAGCACTTTTCAAGGCGTAAATACTAACATAGGAGTACTATAACTCACATACTTTTGTTTATTTTTTTTGAAGGTGGGCAATCAAAAATAACTTCTCCCGCTCTGGGCAGAGCGGGAGGGCGTGTCAGACTCTTACTGACTAAAACCCACCCGTGTTCCTTCAGTTGCCTGTGCCAGGGGCCACGGTATCCCCCTCGGACTTTCCCGCAACCCTGGCAGACTACTATTATTATTTCCTTTATTTCATTTACATACATATCAATTACATTTCTAAATATTTTTATAAATAAAAAAATACCAAAAACATTTAAAAATATAAAAAATAGTAGCCCACCGGTATCGGGAACAGGGTCCAAGCTACCGGCGGTCAGGGCTCCAGAGAGAGAAACTTCCTAACAATGCGGGCCGTGTCCAGAAGTACCGCTTTCTGAATCAAGCCCTTGATCCAGCTGCCTAACGAGAGCCTCCTTAGGTGTTGGTCGAGGCTCTTGGGTATTAGCCCATTGGCTGTCACGACTATCGGCACAATGACCGCTGAGCCCACATCCCAAATGTCGACAACCTCGTGAGCCAAGTCAAGATACTTGATTTGTTTATCTTTCTCGGCTTTCACGAGGCTCTCATCATGCGGGATGGTTATGTCAACAATCATTGCGCGTCGCTCCAATCGATCCACCACCACTATATCAGGCTTATTGGCAACAATAGTCCTGTCAGTGATGATGGATCGATCCCAGTACAATGTGATATTACCATTTTCGAGAACTGGGTCGGGCACATACCTGTAGTACGGTACCTCCGATTCCACAAGGTTGTATTTCAGAGCAAGCTATTATTATTATTATTATAATAGTAGTACTCACCCCCTGGCACTTGTCGAGGCACACGGTGACGGTTCCCTTGAACTGCACGTAGGAGGTGTCGGGGAACTTGAACGCCTTGAACTTGGCGGTGAGCGTGTCTCCATCAGCTGTCACGAAGTTATCGAACAGGTATGTGTCCACTGAGCAACTGCGGAAGAAGAATGTTAGTATGCAAGTACGTAGGGTACGCTGCGCGGGACCCGACCTCGTCAGTGGATATTATACGATTGCTCGGGACGCATGTGTTTTATTTCTCCGCAACTAACAAAGAAAAACGAAGATTTATTAGTTAGGAAAGAGTACTAGACATCACTTGGGCTTTACATAGGTTTTTTACCCAACTGCGTGACAGCAAAGACGGGGTTATGTTACAAATGTATTCGTTGGGCTGACCTTATGCCATCATATTACGGAAATCTGACCAGTTGGTGCAGTTGGTAGCGACCCTGCCTTCAGACCCGCTGGTACCGGGTTCGATCCCCGGACAAGTCAAACATTTCGGTTTGACCTGTGTCTGGATGTGTATATGTATATAAGTATGTATATCAGTCATCAGGTTACCGTAGTACAAGCTCTACCTAGTTCGGGACCTGAAGACCTTGTATTTTATGTTGTCATAAAATAAATCACCACCAGATAGACACTTCTCTTCTCCTATAGATAAACCTTTGATAGTTTGATTTGTACCACTATTTAACTCAGATCGAAAGATCGATATAGAGTGCATCTGGGATCTGAGACCCAAATATAAATTTCCATAGGACCATGAGCAAGATGATAGCGGACACTAAATACATACGTATGTGAACTGCCTTATTAAAAGTCGGTTAGACCTTACTGCCATGCTTAATAACCTAACTGCATGAATATCCCTTTAGTTCGAAGTTTGATCACGCGTAGTTTAGTTTAGTTTCAGTTTATTTCCTGGAATCTACGTTACGACTAGATAATTTCTGAAACTTACCCATTCAAGATAATGGTCTCCTGCTGCTTTCCAGTATCAGTGACATGCATATAGTTGACTAATAGACCGTAGATCGGCGCTGACTTCTCGTTCAAAAAGATCTCCATCGTCAGGGGAGTACCAGGGGTGACTGAGATCTCGCCGGATACCCTGGAACGTGGTTGGTTAAAAGTTAGGTTATGTTTAAAACACACACAGTTCAGTTTTCTGCGTATTTGGTGGTGTCTATGTAGAGGTGCGAGAGCTGTGGTGGCCTTAGTAACAACCGCGATTTACGAGTTGTAGGTCGTAGGTTAGAACCCCGACAGGCGCTGAACTTTGTGTAAATTATTTCATCACCACTGCTCTCAAAACGGTGAAGGAAAACATCGTGAGGAAACCGGCAGGTCTTAGAACCAAACATGCGATGACACATGACATCTACCAACCCGCACAAGGCCCGCGTGGTCGATAACGGCCCACTCCCTCTCACAGAGAGGAGGCCTGTGTCCTAGCAGTGGGAACATTATAGGCTGGTTATGCTTTTGCTATGAAGAGGAGGAGGTTTTTCTAACAGAACAGACAGCTGTGCTGCTGGGGAGTTTGTTTCACCACTTCTTCTTCCCAGTTAAACCACTAGGAAGTGATTGAAGGGTGGGCGTTTGGCGTCTTATGTTATTTTAACGTTCGAAAAGTGCGGATTCTCAGCCTAGTTTGAATTGATGACTTTTGATTTTGTTATGTAGCTTGGGAGACACAAATTACTGAAACGATGATAAATGTTACGATCTTGACAAATGACATGATTTATATTGCTATTCGTTATCTATGCTGTAGTATCCTATAAGTGAAGGGGTAAACTTATTACTACCCATTATTTATGTGTGGTGTATATATGTTGTAACTAAACTAAACCGTAACCCCTGTCGTATATTTGGCTGGTCTTTGAAAGATTGATGTTTCTAATGGAATTCCTTCGAAATTGAGTTAAAAATCATGTGTTTACTGACCAAGGAATATGCACTTCTATTCTGTGTAGTTAACTAACGAAAACTGGAGTAGCTGTGGATTAAAAAAAATGTTGTAGGTATACTCACTGTTTTCCATTCTGCTTGACGATGGCTCCTAGAACTGGTTCTGGCGCCTTGCCCTCTTCGTAACGCGTAATGTTCAGCACACTGAAACATAGAGAAGATTATACTATTTAAATTTCATTATCAACAATAATTTAATACTTAGATAGAACAAGAGACACTTAGAAATCAAAGGCTCCTCCATATTGTTGCCATCTGGAGACGTGCCAAGAAAAGTGGCACTGCCCCGTAGGCCTTGAACTCTTGTATAGGTGTAGCTGCAATAGTCAAGAGACCGGTGACTCGCATAAGGCAATAATTGTGGCTTAGAAAAGATAACAAGACAACTATTTGCCGTCTATGATGTTTGGTTTAGGTTTAGAAGGGAAATTTCTCGGAAACTTTGGCAAAATACATTTGATACTTGACGACCTTGTTAAGATCAGAGAGTTGCTTGACGTTGCCAAACCCCGCGACCTAGAAACTTAACCAAGGGACTTCAAAAGCGACTCCCAATATTACTAAACCTTGATAAACCTTCAAAAGCCAGTCAAATCATTCTTATGGGTTACTAACTCAGGCTCATAGAAGTCCAGCGGGAAAGGATGTACGTCTCTTCTGGCAAGAGACCATGCTAAGAGTCTGAAGAAAAAAGCCCCAAGAGATTTTGCCAAGAAACTGCTCTGTCATTCCAAAAGCGACTATCATTCTACTCGACCTAGATAACCTTCAAAAGCCAGTTCATTAAACTTTATGCCATAATCACTCAGGCTCATTGAAGTCCAGCGGGAAGGGATGCACGTCTCTCTTGGTGAGCGCGCGCAGTTCATCCGCCACCACGTACCCCGCTGTAAGCGTCTCCACGCCGCTTGACGAGTTCTTTATCACCCGCGAGAAAACGAGTGCAGCATGAAGTAACACGACGAAGGAATCGAGTCGCTTTGTTTCGTAGCAAGGATGAAGATGATATGACCAAAGACAAGAGGAGAACAAGAGAGTCATAGCCAAGTAGACAAGAGACTAGGTAGTTGGCCAAAATACTACGCTAGTGCTATGAAAATTTGCTTATTGATCGCAGAACGATATAATTATGACGAGATAGAACAATATACGACCTTCTTTTGTTTTGCATTAAGGGTGATTCCCTCGTAGTAGCAACCGATACAGCAGCCTTGGTGAAGGGACCATGAGAACTGGTTACGTATTGACGTAGACGAGGAGAGGTCTAGATTAATTGCCAAGAGACCATGCCAAAAGTTTTAGCCAAAGACATTGGGCCCAGAGTCACACACTGTCATTCCAAAAGCAACTTCCAGGCTACTTGACCTTCATGAACCTCTCCCAGAAGTCGTTATGCTGTACTCACTCAGGCTCATTGAAGTCCAGCGGGAAGGGATGCACGTCTCTCTTGGCGAGCGCGCGCAGCTTGCCCGCAACCACGCACTTCGCTGTAAGCGTCTCCACGTCTCCTGAAGAGTTCTCTATCAAGATTTTGCTGTAGAATGAGCGCTTGCCCTGGAACGGAGGAAAAGAGAATGTTAAAATTTGTCCGGAAACAATCCAACATTTTGACGGTGATATACGGGGGATATAATAATAATATGAGACAACATCCACCCAAGGTCTTCAGGTCCCGAACTATGTAGAATCTGTACTACGGTAACCTGATGACTGATATACATAGTTATATACATATAAACACCCAGACACAGGTCAAACAGACATGTTCATGCACTCAAATGTTTGACTTGTCCGGGGATCGAACCCGGGACCAGCGGCTCAGAAGGCAGGGTCGCTACCAACTGCACCAACCGGTCAGTCAGATATCTACCAGAAAAGAATCGATTCAGTTTCAGGGTTCCCCTAGTTTAGGAGGCAGGGGTTTTCACTATTTGTGCACCCTTTTCCCAAAATCCAATGTACCTATGTGAAATGTATTGGTATTGTATACAAAGGTATCACGGCCTTAGTAGCAAGTCCTCACAAACCACCTCTAAAAGTAAAAATATTATTCAAATATTTGTGCCAAGCGAGTGGAATAGGCATTAACAGACAATGATCTTCCTGCTGTGACTCAGGCCTCTTGTCTATGAGAAGGAGTGTGCCATAATCGATTTATTTATTTAATGACTTTGAGTGTCTGTCATATTTTTAATGTATTTCTTTTAGTGACAAATAAACGTTCTTTTTTAAATAATAATTACGATCACCAACAGCAAATACATTCAATATTGGCTTTCAATATGATAAGCCTCATTTAGACTAAAAACAATAATTAAATGACGACTAAAGGTGTTAGTTAGGGCAATTTGATGCCAGATTAGATAGGAACAGCTAGGAAAACTCTTTGTCTTCTTAAATTTTATCGGCAATAGCTTAAGTGCTAATGCTGGTGTAAGTAGAAGGGGTTAGCTACACAAAGAAAGTTAAAAGAAAAATCAATTGGGACACGCACAGGCAATACACACAGTAAAAAAAAGGAGCATTTAAAAGTAACACAATTAACATTAAAAATAACAATAAACAAGAAAATATAAAATAAAAACCTGTGCGAGACCAAAAAGCATATCTCAGCATAATGCTGCAATATAACAAATTAAATACCACAGCAACAACGCAAAAATACAACAAGCTTGATTGCTGGGCATTGACTGGCATAGTTTGTGCCAGACATGCTAAGGATTAGTCTCAGATCAGCACAGAGAGTGTTAGTAGGGTGGGTGATCGCCCCTGTTTGTTACTGGTTAATTGTGACTGGCTTTAGTTTTGTGTTAACGTCTACAGCTTCAGGGATAATTTGTCGTAGATAGAGACATAACTTCTAAAAAGATTTTGAACTGAAGGTAAAAACGTAATTGATACTCACTGTCCCAGTATTTAGCACCCTCATGACTGCACACTTGTGAGGGTCTTGTAGATCCAGCACAAACATGGCGACGTTGCCGACCATCTCGGGCTGGCACGGCTTGTACTCTGCAAATAGACGGAAAAACATTGTTAGTAAAAGATTTATGGAAAGCGTTAAATTAATGATTATCCATATGTCAGCTAGCACACACCAACATTGAAAACTATACTCAAACAGAAATAAATAATAAAACAGTAAACAGAACTTAATACATAATAAAAGCCTCCAGGCTTAAAGGGCGTGCCCGCTTACATTTGCAATGCTGCATTATGTTTATACATGTAGCTGTAAGTTGAAGTCACAAATGATAAACTACTTAGGACCTTCGAAGTAAACTAAAGGAATAGTTAGTTACTAATATCAATAACAAATCCATAGTCAGCAAGATGACCTGTCACCACAAGCAGCACCCGTTCACGAGCATAACGCAAAGATCAGTCATTACCCCCCTCTCCATATTTGAGGGTCAGCTTTCACATCCTCGCATAGCTGCATAGCACATCTCTGGTGGAAAATCAGCTTTACTCTACTATGGTTAGAATGGGCCTTTAAAACGTCAGGGACGTGACCTTTGTTTTTGGTTCTTTTATAGGTACAAAAGAGCGATAAAGACGTTCTTTAAGCAGGTCTGAGAGAACGTCCTTGGTGAAAATGAGGTACAGTGCAGTTAAAATGGAGAGGCAGAAGATGGAGGATGGTGGATGGGGATCAAACGAATAAATGATTTGATTTGATTTTGAAGACATGATCAGGGGCTCATCACTGATAAAAAAAATACACCTAGCTAAAATTAAAACTAAATAATTCTTGACTGTCATGATGAACATTAACAATCATTTCGTTATTTATACCGCAAAGTAGATTTATAATTTTCTATCGATTCCGTGCTTTATACTCTAGATATAATCCCATTCTAATCTACAGAAGGAACGATCATTGATCACAATGCTTGGCCTTCCTTGCTTATTTGTCAGATGATTAATTATTAATATTAATAATACATGCTGGTAAAAGTCGTGAGTGCGCACCGGGACTGGATTTAATTATAACAGGACGAGACGAGAATATGAAGTGGTATTGTGGAACAGAGACATTATTTGTTGACTTGATGTTAAAGTAAGGATGGCAAAAAGACTTCTAAGGATTTAATTAATGAGAATTATATGACGTTTGATTAAATACATGCCCTTTTTCAAATGTATTCCCGTTCGTCCCATCCAGACTCAAGCTCGTGAGGAATCAATTTCTTCGTTCCCACAGCTGGGAGCGCCATCAAAATTCAGCCACGTTGATATATCTGCCGTCAGCACAGCCGTATTGAAACGTCAGTACCGCTTCACTTGGCCTGACGTCTTTATTTTTAGATGGGTATTATTTAGAGCTCTTTGGTGCAGATTTTTTTGATTTGATAATTTCTTTTTTGGGAAGGATTTGAAATATCAATCCGGTGTTTTTTTTAATATATTTTTTTAAATGTGTTTGTTACCTCAGAACTCCGCCATTTATAAATCGATTTACAAAATTCTTATTTTGTTTGAAAGGGTATACTTCCCGATTGGTCCCATATGAATTCAGTCAAGTTCTGATGAGTGGTTTTTGAGTCAGCTTCAATAATAGATACGTATTTTTTCCACTTAGTGTATTTTGATGATGTTGTAATAACTTCCTGTCACTGTTATTTACACTGCAAGTAGTGGCATACGACTTTGTTTGGGGTAGGTACCACAACCAAAAATTTTAAACAAAAAAAAAACCACCGACTTAAAAAAACAAAACATTACAAAGTGAAAAATAACTATAATTTCGGAAGTCGGTGTCTTTGGTTTTTGTTTTTTCGTTATTTATCACCGACTTTTTTTGTGCCTTTAAACCAAGTAACTGAGCATAATCATGATTATCATGCAGAGGTTAACAACGGTTGTAACAACTCGTCAAGTTCGTGAACGGGCGCCGCCGCGCCGTCAGTAGGCACTGGTCATCTCTTAGCTGCCACGTCTTATTTTAATTCCTGAATTGTTTCTATCTTTTTCATTACGGACGCTTTTAACGTGCAGGCCTTTCTACATCGTTCTCACATGTATGTATCATTTCAACATGAATGATGTAACCACTTTTTTGTAACAATATTTGGATTTAAAAGAGTGTCTATGGAGTGTCTTGCCCGTTCTTCTCCATAGGTACCTACTACACTTTGAAATGGGCAACTAGCTTCATCTTTCTGACTGACCGACCCCTTCACAACTCAAAAGTGCCTGTAATTGGTTTATTTGAAATAAATCTTTTGAGTTTGACTCACCTCTTTACCTACATTCTAAGCAAATAAACGTTTGTTATGTATATTTCTGTTAATAATAAATCCAGTCACGTATGAGTCCCACGTAATAAGAGGGACCCGGTCGCAATTAACCGGGGACAAATGCGGACACCACCGGCACACCCGTGTACGCATTTGTGTCTGGGGTCTACTTTGTAAACACGAAATGCGTAGTTTCAGCCGAAATTACGGGCGTTTCCTATTCCATAGCACTTTTTTTTTTTGGCCGTGGTAAATCGTCAAACAACTTTTCCCGCGCGGGAGCGGGAGGGCGTGTCAGACTCTTCCTGACTAAAACCCACCCGTGGTAACCTTTTCAGACTTTCCCGCAACCTGGCAGGCATCGGCCCTAGCGGACCCCGTCATTGGTGCTGACATCTCTTTGAGGCGCGCGTGGAACACAAAGCGCCGTCGACCCGGGCCTGGTCCTTATCAGATGGCGAGCTACACTCCGTATCACCTACGGATATAAGATTATTTCGTTGCCTGAACAAAAAATTAATGACAAGACGATTTGACAGTTGTCTTAACTCCCGATGTTACTTTAGCTTTACCCGTCCGAACATGTTGATTAATCGGAAGCAGCGGTTATTTCTTTATTTCTTTTGAAACGCGCACAACAACAGTATGGAACTCTCTACCTACGTCTGTGTTTCTGAACGCATACAACCCTAATCTCTTCAAAGTGAGAGTGAATAGGCTTCTTCTGGGTAAGTTCACTCCATCGTCCACTCTGTTTCTGTCACCACTGACCTAGATTAGAGTCAAGAGTAAACCCATTTTAAATAAAAAAGTATCAAACTACTGTCGGAAGGGCCCATAACTTCGTTGACGGGCTTAGACACTAGGCCCCTAGTTAGTTGCGTAACACACATAAAATAACAATTGGTCGCAATGGGTTTATTTTGACAGTTGAGTCACGTTCATTGCGTTATTTACGTTGTTGAGCAGACAAAATTTTCAAACCTACTACTTAATAAAAATAAAAAAAGTTTATTGCATCATCTTATTTAACTTAATAACGTTACAATAGGGAGAATCCTTTTAAGCAAATAGTTTGCTGTGTTAGGATGCTCCCTCCACCCTTCCCTAGGCTATACATTTATTATTAAGTAAACTTCTACAAAAAAAAAACTTAAAAAAAAAAACAAATGAATGACATGGAAACAGTATTTTTATTGGAAATTGTGTGTTATGTGAGTAGTGGGTGTGAGTGAGGGTTGTACTAACACAGTATACATGTAATTACCTATGTAATTTGAGGTAAAAATTATGTAAAAATGTTTGCTAGCTTTTTAGCTAGCTATCCTACGACTAGTCTTGGGATCGGCAAATACTGTAGGACATTATTTTCCAATAGCGGCAGAAATATCATAGCGTACTTAAGTAATATATTATGTGTACTTCTAATAAAGTTTCATCGATTCCATCATCTTTTCCACTTCGTCATAGGGCCATTTAGACAAAGCGTTTTTGCATTCACGGTAGGTTACTAGTGGGTATGTCAAGTTCTTTATTAAGAAGATTACTAAGTTAGAAGAATAATTAGAATTTTACTATGAAGCAATGTCTTTCGAAACTCTCGGATTGTGATTGAAAGTGTTACGCAACAGGCTGCTAATGAGAAATTCGTGAAAGGTAAACCCAACTCACCCTTTTCCTGAGCAACACGCGTGGCATGAACACCATAGAAACGGGTTTTGTCGACGGAAGAATAGACAAGATGAAAGAAGAAAGTAAGAAAGAAAATGCGTTTATTTGCGGTAAACATGACGCAAAATAACACAAACACAAAAAAAAATAAGAAAAGGTTGGGGGAAACATGCGTCACATCCACGCAAAACGGCTATCGCTCAACATTATGCTGCGAGATTCCTTTAGAGATCTGTCTACAATCTGTCATTTTATCTATGCTTCCGTCGACAAAATTCGTTTCTATGGTGGTCATGGTATGCGTGCTGGAATCGAATCCGACACCTCACGAGTTCTGTTCACTATGAAATAATTTATGAGTACCTACACTGGCTTTTGCCCGCAGCTTCGCCTGCATGGAGGTCGGATATGATGCCACGGGAACGTACTATCAAAAAAAAAAAAAGTATCTTTTTTCCTAACACAGGTCATGACCTTTAGCGGTGGCGATCTCTCGCGTCTGGCTCTGGTCCAGGCCATGGTACGGAGAAAGACGGCATGCGAAGCCGTCACCTCCTTCTGCGAGGCAGTAATGCTCGCGAAGGAGGAGGCGGAACGCGTAAGGGAGGGGCAAAATTCGCGCCTTTACGCCCCTAGCCGCCGCAGGAGACGCCCGGGGCGTCAGAAATCACAAGCCGATTCCCGGCCACCGTAGACGCGGGCTTGCGGACGGCGAGCAATGGGCAGCTCGCCGTCCGATAAAGACCAGGCCCGAGTTGACGGCGCGTTGTGTTCCACGCACGCCTCAAAGAGATGTCAGCAACAATGACGGGGTCCGCTAGGGCCGATGCCTGCCAGGGTTGCGGGAATGTCCGAAAGGGTTACCGTGGCCCCTGGCACAGGCAACTGAATGAACACGGATGGGTTTTAGTCAGTAAGAGTCTGACACGCCCTACCACTCCGCCCAGAGCGGGTGAAGTTATTTGATGATTACACACACTTAAAAAAAAAACAAATAGGTCATGGTCTATCTGTGCGCCCAATTTCCCCAAAATCCTTAAAGACGTGAAAAGGTAATATACAGACAGACAGAGTTACTTACGCATTTATAATATTATTTTCATCCCACCATCTCGGAAAGAGTATTTTTAATCTTCAATATCTGAGTGGAAAAGCCGTTTTTATTCTCTAGAGGATAAAGTAAATTGAATTTAGAACATCGTGTGCACTAAGTTTGTGAATTAAAAAAAACATTAAACCTATTTACTGCTACCTCTATGGTGCCGAATATATCATACAACTTTTTTTTAATTTGTTAAAAACTCAGACTCGGAACCTTCTTGGTGTTCTTTTTTCAATTTGCTTTGTACGCGGTTCTTTACGCGGCATTTTTTCACGTCATTGTTAAACCTTATATTAAAAACAAGAAACTTGAAAACAAGTGAAAAAACTAAAATGAGTGATTCTAGCGACGAGGAAGTTTGCTTGACGCCAACAGAATTGACTGAAACTGTTAATAATGCGCAAATGAGCTTTCTCCCTCAACAATCACGCGAGAAGTATTTAAAACAGTACGATATGTTCAACACGTGGCGACTAGCAAAAGGAGCCAAAACTTTCTCAGAAAACGTTTTGCTGGCATATTTTATAGAATTATCCGAGAACAAGAAAGCAAGCACTCTATGGAGTACGTATTCGATGCTAAAAGCAACAATAAAGATGAAAAAAGACAAACATATCGATACCTATCCTAAATTAGTGGCATTTTTAAAAAGAGCCTCATCTGGTCATCAACCAAAAAAATCGAAGGTTTTCACAGTATCTGATATTGAAAAGTTTCTTAACGAAGCACCCGATTCCGTATATTTGGCGGCAAAAGTAAGTCAGTTGCACATTCAGTATCTACTTAAGTATATTAATCTCAATTAAATAGTATACTTAGTAGATGTTGATAGGCATAATTATGCGTTCATATCAATTTTATTCATTTATCTACTACAATACTCTTTACGTTACAGGTTGTTCTTATTATTGGAATAAACGGAGCATGTCGAACTAATGAACTAACACAACTTAATGTCAAAAACATTGAGAAACATTCAGATGACTTACTATTCATTAATTTACCTAATACAAAGACAAAAAGAGACCGCAACTTCGTCATTCGCAAGGAATACGTAACGATTGTTGAGAAATATCAAGCCTTACGCCCGCCTAACACTCCAATCAATCGATTTTTTCTACAGTATCGCAATGGAAAGTGTGTTAGACAGCCTATGGGTACTAATAAAATTGGCAGTATCCCACGAGAAATAGCAACATTTCTTGAACTTCCAGAACCCCTGTTGTACACGGGTCATTGTTTCCGACGAACTTCAGCCACACTTTTGGCTGATTCCGGAGCTGATCTCCTGTCCCTTAAGCGCCACGGAGGCTGGAAGTCCAATGCAGTTGTAGAGGGATACATAGAGGATTCCATCCAAAATAAGTCTAAAATATGTGAAGGCATCGTAGGAGCCATTACACTGAAAGAGCCTCAATCGGATCCTTGGACTGGCCCTTCTACATCAAAAATAAGCCGTTATGAAACACCTAACCATCTCCCTCTCTCTCCAACATTCACGCCAAGGGAATCCGATGAATCGGTACAACTATTAAGTATGACAGATAGTTTACCGAAAAACAGTACACAAGTGACTAACACCAATATTACAGTACCAAACAAAAATATTACACTCAATTTAAATAACTGTAGCAACGTTACTTTAAAATTTTCTTAATTATACCTTAGTATTATTTTGTTATAATTTAAAGATTATTCTGTAATACTTACCTGTCATAATGTAGTAATTAATACCTAAACTGAAATAAAAGTGTACCTATCTTGTGATTGTAAACGTTTTTTTTTTGCATTTAGTCATTTCCTCGCTGAGGTGGAATGAAAAGTTACGTGTTGCACTCGAGTGCAAAGATTTTTCACCTCGTGCTCTTTTGATTCCCTCGCTAACGCTCAGGATTCTAATTTTGAATCACTCGCTGCGCTCGTGATTCAATTTTAGAATCCTTCGCTTGCTCGGTCATCAAAATTGAACACGCGGTTAAAAAGCAACTTTGCACTCTTGTATAACAAATAACTATTTCACTCCTCTTGCTCAAAAATACCGTCATTGTGGCGTACCAGAGCGAAGATAAAATAGCAATTCTTCCTCTAGGGGAAAAAGTTTTTTTTTTTTTAATTTTTGTGTGTCAAATGACAATGAGCCTACAAAAACGAAAAAGTCTTTAGTCATAAGTAGAATAATCATGAATATAGACTCGACTTATTACTGTTTCATAAAAAAAGAACTTCATTTTATTTTTGAAAATGGAACTAAAATCGGCGATCTCTTTGGCAGAATGCATGCAATGCGTTGCGGCTGCAGAAGAAAAAACAAAAAACAGACATTGGCGCGAAATCTTTATAATTTTTCTCTAATTGCAAATTGAATTGGTAGTGACTGTAATTAATTTTACAATAATGAAAATGTCATCATCTAGTGAGAGTGGAGACCCTAATTTGCAAATAGAAGAAAAAGGAAAAGAACCACTCAACATTCATCTTCACAGAGGACTGAAATTAAGTAACCGGGAAAAAGCATCTCGTTAAATATCCAGAATTGTACAAATTGTACATTTAATTTTTAATAAAATAAACTACATATTTCATATTGTATTGGATTGTTTTATTTTCTCGCAATCGTAGTGAAAAGTAGAGTGTAACACACGGCGCTAAAAACCCATTAAAACTCGGTTTCTATTTACTCCCTCGCTAAAGCTCGGGAGTAAAACTACCTCGTATATAATGGGTCATTTTAGCTCCTTGTATAACAATCTACTATATAGTTTACCAAGGAGGGGCTTGTGGCTAAGTAATAACAGCTGCACGGGTCGTTCGATTAGGTTAAGCTACGCTTGCCGAGGTTGGTCCGTGGATGGGTGACCATCTTTATATACCAAGAACCCTCCGTGCTTCGGAAAGCACGTTAAGCCGTTGGTCCCGGCTGTCATTCGTCGATCTTTGACAGTCGTTACGGGTCGTCACAAGCCCGAAAGTCTGACAACCAGTCTTACCAAGGGGTATCGTATTACGTAATAACTGGGTTGTGGAGGTCAGATAGGCAGTCGCTCCATGTAAAATACTGGTATTCAGCTGTATCCGGTTAGACTGGAAGCCGTAGGCAGATGGATGGTTTTGGATGGAGGTAGGCAATCTAAGCCGCCATAACACTAAGCTGGATAAGTTTATTAATTGTTAAACCTAACACCGTACACATATGTACTTAAATATGATAATTAACAACGTAGATAACTATCATAAAGACAGAATTATACGCCATTTGACTATTAACAAGCTAACTTCTCATATTTTCACAATTGTGTACAGTTTCCCTATTCAGAGAACAATATGGCGACCTCTTTTGTTTTAATTATTGTGCGAACGAGCCACTTTCACTGGCTTTGCTTATGGCGATGTGAAAACAAAGATGGCGGTGTAAGTTGACACTTTTCGCGATAGTGCTTGCTCAATTCAATAATTTTTTTAACCTACTTCAAAAAATGAGGAGGTTATTATATGTACGTCTGTATGTAAATAAAAATAAAAAATAAAGTTAGATGCCTATAATGTTCCCACTGCTGGGAGACAGGCCTCCTCTCGGTGAGAGGGAATGGGCCCGAATCCACCACGCGGGCCCAGTGCGGGTTGGTAGATGTCACATGTCTTCGAATTTTTTGGTTCTAGGACATGCCGGTTTCCTCACGATGTTTTCCTTCGCCGTTTTGAGAGCAGTGGTGATGAAATAATTTACACAAAGTCAAGCGCCTGTCTGGGTTCGAACCTACGACCTACGACTCGTAAGTCGCGGCTGATTCCACTGGGCCACCACTACTGCAGGCGTTAAGATATGATATATATTTAGTTTGTAGGTACTAAAAGACATGAGGCCTACCTTTGAGCTGTTCCAAGTAGGTGATACTCCTGTCTCCATCCATGGGGATGGTCACCTTCATGACCTCTGGAGTGCATTCTACCTTCGATTCTGATCCTGTAACAATAGGAAAAAAGTTTTATTAAAGTAGGTAAAATTATTGTTAAAAAAACGGTTTTCAAAAGCGGTCCACAATTTACAAAAATATCAAACTCAAATCATTTATTTGAAATAAACCAATTGCAGGCACTTTTGAATCGTCAAGGGGTCGGTCAGTCAGAAAGATGAAGCTTGTTGTCCATTCCAAAGCGTAGTAGGTACCTATGGAGAAGAACGGGCAAGAAGCTCGATGGACACTCTTTTAAATCAAAATAAGGTTACAAAAAAGTGGTTACATCATTCATATTGAAATTATACATGTGAGGACGACGTAGAAAGACGTGTACGTTAAAAGCGTCCCTAATAAAAAAAAAATATAAAAAACAGTTCAGGAATTAAAATAAGCCGTGGCAGCTAAGAGATGACCAGTGCCTACTGACAGCGCCCGTTCACGAACATGACGTATGGATCAGCACCATTCAACTCAACCATTTTGAAGGGAACCTAATGATCCAATACACACGCCACCACCATCGACACATTTGAGTGAGCATGACATACTCTCAGCCGCCAGGGCACATTCAAGTCAGTGAAAGACGAACCCAGTAAGCTTTATAGTGGGTACATAGGTAGTGCTCACACATGTGCTATGCAATTATACAATATAAGATATTAAACTTATACAATGCAAATATACGAGGGCGGGTCAATAAGTCCGTGACTTTTGGAATAAAACACAGATTTTTTGATAAATAAATCATTTTATTTTTCAACGTAGTCTCCCTTGAGCTCTATACACTTTGTCCAACGCTTCTCCAATTTTTTTATCCCTTCCAAAAAATATGATTTGTCGAGGTCCTCAAAATAGGCCTTTGTTTGCGAGATGACTTCATCATTGGAGTCAAATATTTTTCCACCAAGCCATTTCTTCAGGTTTGGGAACAAGAAGTAGTCACTCGGAGCCAAATCTGGAGAATAGGGCGGATGAGGGAGCAATTCATAGCCCAATTCATGGATTTTTGCCATGGCAACTGCACATGTGTGCACCCTTGCATTGTCTTGGTGGAAAAGAACTTTTTTCTTGGCCAAATGAGGTCGGTTTTTTTTCAAATCGTCATTGAAGCGGTCTAATAAGTTGGCATAATATTGCCTATTGATTGTTCTTCCCTTTTTAAGGTAATCAATGTGGATTATCCCACGTGCATCCCAAAAAACAGTCGCCATAACTTTATTGGCTGACAAACCCGCCTTGGCCTTCTTTGGCGCCGATTCACCCTTAGAAACCCACTGTTTTGACTGTTGTTTGGTCTCTGGTGTGTTGTGATGGATCCATGTTTCGTCCACGGTTACAAAACGGCGCAAAAACTCCTCCATATTGCGATTAAACAACGCCAAACCTTCCTGTGAAGTTGTTACACGATTGCGTTTGTGGTCGACTGTGAGCAAACGCGGCACCCATCTTGCGGAAAGCTTTCTCATGCCCAAGTGATCATTCAAAATTGAAACCACTGAGCCATGCGAGATCCCCACGGCTTCCACAATCTCTTGCACTTTCAATCTTCGGTCGGCCAACACCATATCGTGAATTTTTTCGATTGTTTCGGGTGTAGAGACCTCAACTGGGCGTCCAGGACGTTCGGCATCTTCAGTGCTTGTACGGCCACAACGAAATTCAGTAAACCACTTTTTTACCATTGAAATCGATGGTGCAGAGTCCCCATAATATTTATCAAACTTAGCCTTGGTCTCGGTAATGGTTTTTTTTCGCAAAAAATAATGCTTAATAAGCACACGAAATTCACTTTTTTCCATTTTTTCCTCAAATTACTGGGTAGTCTGATAAAGATAGCTGTCGAACACAAACTAACTGACGCAGCAAGTTCAAATTTTGATAGGAGTCAACTGACAGATGCCTGTTGACAGGAGTAGTGTTGCTTTTTCAGTAAAGAGGTCAGAAATTCAAAAAGTCACGGACTTATTGACCCGCCCTCGTAGTTTTTACAATCTTCATCAGGTCCAACAATATTTTCGAATGCTAATCAATTAAGTAGTTTATGCGCCCTTGTGATTATCGATGAACAAACATACACTAGTCAGATAAACGATAAAAGATTTTATTTCTGTAAGTCGGTTTGTTCAATCACTTTTACACGTCAATCATATTTTAAAAGTTAGATGAGGTCGGCGTTTCCTATCTGACTAGTCTGAGAAGAAAGGCCGAAACAAACTCGTCTCTTTTAAAGTCCAGACATAATCTTGAAACAAAAACAAACAATAAAGCTTCAGAATGTATGCAGAGAAAGTTGGAAACTGAAAGTCTGTAACCGTTCTATTGCAGGGCAAAGACTTATCTCATGCTAAGAAAGAACGGTTTTAAGGCTCCTTCAAATAGGTGCGACACGCGACGCGAATCGCACGCAAAACAACAACGCAGCACACGACACAAAAATAAAATATGCGTAAGACGTCATAAAAAGCAGTATTTAATAAAAAACATTTTGGTCACGCCACCCAAAACATAGATAGGTACCAATAAGTTGCCAAAAAGTATCACAGACCTACACAAACTGTAACAATTAAAATTAGGTTTGCACGAATTCCTAGTTGCAAAATGTTACTAAGTATTCAATTAATGATTATTTAAATGATTTTATCTGAAATGGCACCACTAATCTTAACGATTATTGTAATTTAGATTTGAGTTGTTTAACTTTTTATTTTGGTATTTCTATGTTTAATGTAACTCTATTCAAAATGTATTCTGTATAATTAATGTTGCAATTAGTACCTAATATATTAATTTGCACACCTCATTAGGTTATAATACAATGTAGGTACCTTTTATACCTGTAACACCTTTTTAACATGTAGGTATTAAGCAAATAAATTATTTGATTTGATTCGAAATGCACAGCCTGTCGTCGACGAGCGGTGCCTTTGTGTCGCGTGCAATTCACGTCGCGTGTCGCGCCTGTTTTGGGAGCCTTTGGTCAATACGGAAATTGAGGTTACGATACTTATTTTTATTTGACTCGGAGTCCGTGTTGAGGAAGCGTAGGTATACTGAAATTAGAAAAAAAAAACCGGCCAAGTGCGTGTCGGACCACGTGCAATGAAGCTTTCCGTAGTTGGGTTGACTTTATCCGAAGAACAAACTTAACATTGTAGTTGAAAAACATGTTCTTCCATACATTCCAACTGCAAATGTAAGTTGGTCGACTATTATTTGTTATTTTGTAAAGCCTGTGCTAAAGCTGTGATCGTTTTCCTTTTAACTTCGTTATATATATTACAACCGTGAATTTTTCCACATATCCAAAAACAACCGTTTAGCTGGCAGGGGGGACACTTGCCTCTTAACAACAATTTGCACTTTAAAGCTTAATATTTCACAAACGGATCCTTTGCTCGAAAAATTGGTCTCACAAACCCGCAATATTTTTGAAAGACATATTGAACGACACCCACCACTATGTGGTAGACGAGAAACAAAAAACATCCCCACTTTTCGTATAGAGGAGGTACAGTCAGCGTCACAATACGGATACCCCCTTCAAAGTTAATTTTAATACAACTGGGGTACCCAATCGATGCAGCCCACCGTACCATACATTTTTATTTTATTAAAGATTTTGTTTCACCACTTTGTCTTTTTTATAAAAAATATATACAAACAAAGTGAAGCTCCTGACCCCTGACTCCTGCTCATATACTATATTGTAGTCTGTGCTCCTGCTCTATGCAAAAACACCTGTGTTAAAGGAGCCTAAAGTTTAGTTCACTAATATCCATTATGGGGACTACATGACCTAAACGCAAGTTTTATAATGCCTAAAAGTATATGATCCACTGCAGTAAACAAAATCAGAAAAATAATATGATATTCTTCAGGATATATGCTAGTTAGATAGTGTGTTGAAAACATAATACAACTAATTTGGTACGATAGAAAAAAAGTCACGAAGACACCTCTAAAAATTTCTTTAAACGATTAAAAACCACACTAATGTACATGCAATCATTCTGTTTTTTTTTCTTGAGATTGTTCTTCAAGCAACATATTAACATGATAGTGTCTTAATTTTTTAGTCCAATCAATAGATTTTTTGGAAATAGAGAATTGCTTAATTTTTTGCACTAAATATCAGCTTTGTGTCATCGCGCTTCTCTTTCTTTTCCATGCACGACGACGACATGATAGGGACGGCGCTTTTGCTGTTGTCAGCCCCATAAAGACATTTTAATTGCTAGACGCAATTACCAACTCCGCCGGTTGTGTCGGTTTTGTTTACTAAACGATAAAAGTTAAAACTTATACAGGATGAAATTGAACACTTGCGCCAACTCGAAATAGGAAGTTCAGTAACTGTTACGTAGTCATTATAAATTATCATTTCCCAAATCTAAATTCTTGAAAAAAAAAACTTTATTGCTAACAGAGATTTTACATTGGCCCCAAACTAGGCAAGCCTGTATCTTGGGCACCAAAATGGAGGGTTTACCATTTAAACATTTATTTTAAGAAACATGTTCGGTAATAAAAGTAAAATAGGTTTGCTTAAAAAAACTAAATAAAAATCTAAGAATCAAAATGAAATAAAACGTAACAAACAAATCGAGAAAAAAAATGAAAATAATAATAATAAAACTAGAAAAAACGCTACTATGTGAATGAGTGTGAGTGGAAGTGTGATCATATGATGATGAGTTTGAGGGTGTTTAACCGTGAGTATCTGTGAGCGAGACAGAACGTGAGAGTGGTTCTAACGTATGTGCGCAAAAAATATTTTACCACTGTAATTAAAAATCGTTTAATTATCGTCTTAGATAGTGCAAACTAAGTTATTGCCTTCAAGCAGACACGAATTATCGTTGTTACAATAAAATAAATATAAACAAATATGAAAAGTAAAGTATCAATTTTCGCGCGCGCCCAAAGAGCTATCTATTCATCGCAGATTTCACAACACGAAGCAAGTTGCCAACGCGACGTGTTGAGCTAGCGATCATTTACCAAATTTTGATCGTTCCTAGGAAAAAAAGGATGCGTGAAGATGTTGCCAAATCGCTTGTCTACTCTATCCCTTTCCTTTCTCTTGGCCGAAAGACATGCTCAATTTTTTTTTTAAACACGTTGAATTATATATTTTATTCTGGCGCACCCATTCAATTTATATTTATATATTATTCATACTATTATGAGATTGTTCAAAGCCACTATGTAATTTAAAAGCGTGCAGTGCAATACTTTTTCCGATCACCGAACTACTTTATTAGTTGTTGCATTTCACCAGCACACATCAAACACTGCAATTTAAACCTTATGCTAACAATCATAAAAGTTACATACCACGCTCGTGATCGGCAACGACTATACCAATCCTCGATTTATATTTGGAAACCCGAAATGATAGCCTTTCAAACCGGTAATCAGCCATCTTGTTTAACAGGTTACTAGTAGGGTTGCCAAATCTTGTAAAAGAAATACAGTGGTAAAAGAAATATAAAGAATATTTTCAGTATTTTTTTAAATGTTTGTAATTGCATAATCAGCCTATAATGTTCCCACTGCTGGGACACAGGCCTCCTCTCGGTGAGAGCGAGTGGGCCGTAATCCACCTCTCGGGCCCAATGCGGGTTGGTAGATGTCGCATGTCTTCGAATTTTTGGTTCTAGGACATGCCGGTTTCACCGGCACCGTTTTGAGAGCAGTGTTGATTAAATAATTTATACAAAGTAAAGCGACTGTCTGGGTTATAAACTTATAACCTACGACCTTCAACTCGAAAGTCAGGGCCGTTATCACTGGGCCACCACTGGTCATATAACTTTTGTAATAGATGCTTACATAATTAATTATTGCTTCTCGCGCATCTCATCAATTTAGCACCTATTTTGAAGGCTTCGTAAGCGTCACCAAATAAATGCAATGCTGTATTAAATGTATTGATGCCCTTTTTCTGTCGCCCCACCACTTAGCATTCATCACTGAAAACTTTAATTCTGTGAATACCGAGGCGGTAAAACTGACTATTATACTTTATTTTTGTTGATCAGATGACAGTACATAATTTAGTTTTTAATTTTGGCAACCCTAATTATGAGACTGCGTGACCTCTTGCATTTGTTATGTCATGCACAAAAATATAACCAAGGTGAGGTTGTTCGTTTTAGAGCATTTAGTGATAAATGATAATAAATGTTGTTTGTCTATAGACGTTGTGTTGTTTGTCGAGGATAATTCTAGGTAGGAATGACGAATTGTTGAGACTGCTATATAATTTTTGTATACTCTGAGGTTCCTCGGGTTTAAGCCTCCCACAAACAGGCGTGACACGCGATTCGAAAGGCATCACTCGTCGCGCGACAGGCGGTGCCTTTGCGTCACATGCGATTCGCGTCGCGTGTCGCACCTGCAGGAGTGCAGGAGTCTTTAAAGTTAAACTTATCATTTATATGGTAATAACAAACCTACATAAAAAAAGATAATGCATTTTTAACAGAAATTATCTCATTCCCTTTTGAGGTTTCACATGACGCAGCAGCCGTTTGAATCTTAATCTAATTCCTAGGCAATAACAATAACGACATCTCATAAATACACGTAATAAGTTTGCCTGACTAGCAGCGTGGCCAAACTGCCATGAATTATCTTAGTTCAACCAGTTTCTTTGGATATTCAAGGTACACCGTTTGAAGAATGGTCACCCATCTTCGGTACAACAACGGCAGCTTTACCTCTCGGACGGGTTATAGCTACGATACCCAGGCACTTGTTTCGGACTCAAAAATGTTTACTTTATTTGTTTATCACTTTAAGCACACAAATGTTCAGAGGCGGACTTAATGCCAATGTTATGGGTGATGCAGAGACAAACTGGTAGCGGTGCAATTTATAATGATAAAGATAATTTTATTTGTCCAAAACATGAGTATACATACACGTGGCTTGCAAGATGTTACATCAAATTAACTGACAGTCATGTTTTGCCTGAACGGCGTACAAATATATGACGTAAGACACTACACAGCATCAAGTGATTTTAAATTCGTCCTTTAGGAATACATATTTTTAAATCTATAGACACGCATAAACTTATTAGAACTATAAATATGATACCTATACCTAATTATCTAAAAATATAAGCACAGATAAATGTACCATAAATACACGAATAAATACTAATAACAAATAGGACAAACAATGAGAAAATATTACCGCTGTGACGATACCTACTGCCAGCTTCTTGCGAATGTGCTCACGAACTTTAGTTTTAAAGGACTTTAGTTTTTGCGGTTGGTTGCCATCCTGATTTACTTTAAACTCTTCGCTTACATAATTTCGTCATACATAAAAAGACAATGTGTAACCTAGGCCTCTGACTACCCACAGAGCGTGAAGTTAATCACATTGCGCTCAAACCAAGGGCATCTATACATGTACGTCCATTATTTAGATAACATAAAGCTGGTTCACACGCGAGAGCCGCCGCCCGGAACGAGCGACGAACCGACATCGCGATGGACCGTGTGGAGGGGCCATTATATTGGGTTTATGGAGGATAAAACTGTCCGTTATGAAATGATTGACTGACAGACAGAGCATAATGTAAATCACTGAAGATTTTGGATGGTGAACCAGCAGGCGTTCCTCCTGTCCTGATGGTAGTGGTCACACCCGCCTATGGACTTTTGCTACTATAGTTTGACGGATACAGCAGTACCGCGGCTTAGGAATGCGCGGCGAGACGGGGGGGCAGTGCAGATCGCTCATTTGTCAACGCTCACGGCCCCCCGCCCCCTGCCTCGCCACGCACTCCTAAGGCGCGGTACAGCATTATTGGTCTAACTATAGAACCATCATGGGTGCGTGTCCATCTCAGAGACAGGACCGCTGTAATGTCTCAAACTCAGGCACCCATATCCTTCGAACCAGAACAGAATAATGGTCCTTCGTGGCAGAAATAGGGATGATGTTAGATAAAAAGTGGCATGTGCGTGTCTGTGCTAAATATATGAAAGGTTTCATTTCTATGGTGCTAAATAAATGTGTTTTTTCTTTCTTTTCTTTTACTTACTTCCCCAGAATAATTAGCAGCTCCATTGTAATGTACTCAAAAGCTATTTTTTTTTTACAATCTAGACAATAGATATTTACTGAAACCCTATTTCAGTTTTTTTGTTCCACCAGCACAGCTTATTACAGTATAGCAGAGTTTATGAAAGAGGACAATTTTCTTAATTTTTGAGATGGCACCGTTGTATTTTTTTGGAATAATTGTAAATTTTTATTGACAGTAATTTCTATTTTTATTGACCAATTTATTTAATGACTACTTTGAAATTGAATTGTATCTAAAACATATGCATATTGAATTGTAATTATACCTAATCTTTAATGAATAATGAAGTAATGTAATTTTGATGAATATTATCACGGTTTATGCACCACCTCGTCCTGCCAATTTGTACGCCACGCTATGCGGCTGAACGTGTTAGAACTTTCTGTATACCATTACTATCCTGCATGCAATGTATCATGTACACCATGTTTAAACAAAAATAAAATTTAATTACTTACTAATATCCTGATTAAAACCTCTGTCATGGCCACCGCAGTAATTCTAAGTAACTTGGACGAACTGGACAAACGATTCATTGCAAATCATTTAGGCTTCCATGCCCATCTTAGGGTTTTAGAAACGGCTTTGTCTCTGTTTTTGTGTGACGTGTGGACCCCTGCTGAGAAAGGGCTACCTTTTCCATGTCCTTAAATAAAACTTATCAATAAAACTTTTTCTAGGGTCCTAGAAAACCCACTAAAATTAGTTCAAAGTTTAATGCAAATATTTAAGGCCGGCTCATTTTCAAATATCCTTTCTTTTCTTTTTGTTTTTTATTATTTGCTGCCCGTGTCGGAAATTATCCCAGAGGAACATGATACAAGGACAAAAAGTAGGCGCTCCTATGTTACTCCTTATAACATCAGCTATCTGTCAGTGAAAGTCCCGTCAATATCGGTCCAGCCGTTTCGGAGATCAGCCGGAATAAACAGACAGATAGAAAGACAGACAGAAAAAAATTAAAAAAAATGGTAATTTGTTATAAGTACCGTATATACTTCCATATGCATTTAGTAAGAGCTCTTATTTTGACATTACAAATTACAAACAGACACTTTATTTGTATGTATAAATTCATTAATTCACTCATAAACAGTTACTAAAAATAAAATGCATTCATACAATTTCCCCTTACATTCTTGCTTATTAACTTTTCAACAAATACCCGGGACGTTCCTTACTCATGGTCACACTACACTATCTAAAGAATGCTACCTCTAGTCGAAACATTAATGTTTAATTGCAAATCATTTCAAGTTCATTATAAACTTCCGTGTTGGACTTGTGAATTGATGAAAATAGTGATATTTTCTAAGGGAGAATGGTTAATAAGGACCATGAAAGACACGATACTTTTAGCATTGGTGACCATCGCTTATCCACCAACCCGCACCCTACTTGCGTCATCATAGGCCAGGCAGACGCCTGGCCTATTCCTGACTATGTTGGGGTCAGCTTCCAGTCTTACCGGGTACCACCTACCACTGCAACTGAATACCAGTTTTTTTTTTTTAAACGTTGCCCCCCCACACTAGGAATTTCTCCTGCATCGTGGGTGCGTTTACAAACATTTAAACTCACATACACAAACAGCCAGACCCGGAACAACTACTTGCAAGTCATACAAATATTTGTTCCGTGCGGGGGGAACCCGCGACACGTAACGCAGCAGTCAATCGCTTAACCCCTGCGCCAACCGTGTCGTCAATTTTACTTCCGTCAAATTTACCGTGTCGTCAATCGACGTGAAATGCTATTTCGCGTGTTCTGGCAAAACCTCCAAACACGATATTTGACTATTTATCTCATTAAACAGTAATAGAAATATTTTCTAAATTATGAGAAGCTATTTTTACTGCGAATATCTCAAAACTTTAAGTAGAAATAACCACAAAGTTATTCTGTTGAAATTTTCTAAAAATAGACAGAAGATATTGTTGGTTCGTCGTCGATATGCAGCACTGAATTAACAATATCATATCATATTATATATATATCTTATATATTATACAACCCTAATCTCTTCAAAGTGAGAGTGAACAGGCTTCTTCTGGGTAAGCTCACTCCATCGTCGACTCTGTCTCTGTTACCACTGACCTAGACTAGTCAAGAGCACATCCATCTTAAATTAAAAAAATATCATTCATAATCTTTTGGTATCTGATTGAAAGTGTGATACGTAGTAATTGGGATGCTGCACTGTGTCCGCTTAGTGGATTATGACCCACTCCCTCTCACAGAGGAGACACGTATCCCACCAGTGGGAATGTTTACGAGGAACAGGGTGTAAAGTTCACTCATACCTCCATAGAAAAGGGAGGATCCTCCGACCAGATGGGTGTCGTGTCTGGTGGGCAACCAGCAGCAGCTGACCTACTTTTTTCTACACCCATGCTATAAATCAGAATACAATTACTATACTCAATAAGTAGGTACAAAGTATTACAAATACACGGTCAATTCTCAAAACGATGAAGGAAAACATCGTGAGGAAACTGGCTTGTCCTAAAAGCAATAATTTGAAGACATGTGACATCCACCAAGCCGCACTGGGCCCACTCTCATAGAGAGGAGACCTGTATCCCAGCAGTGGGAACATTATAGGCTGATTATGCATGCATGCGTATAAATTAAGCAGGCGTAATAATTGTGGTGAAACGAGGACAATATGCAATTTAAAAAAAAAGTCCGTTTTTCTTTGTAATTTTATACATTTTTATTCGCTCTGGGGTTTCCATAGTAGTTTTTTATAGTATGTTTTTTTACGCTCCTCTCAACATTTAGTTGTGAAGAGCGTAAAACTACAACGACTCCGAGATTAGAGATAGCGGTGCAACAGAAAAACACGCGATTTCCTTTATAAATTGTGTCTATCCATTTGATCACGCACCACGAACTTAAGTTTTACTATTACATTTTGTGATGCGCCGACTATTAAGTTTTTTCAATGCCCTAAGTCAGGTACTATGGCATTGAAAAAACTTTATAGTTCTACTAAGTACCAGCACTGTGTACGTCAAGGATCATAACCATTCGTAAACGATCCCTAACCACTAATCTTGTCTATTGTTCTTCACCTAAACATAATTTTTCATGAAATGTATGGCTTTTTTAGTGCAAAAAGTAACATTTATATGTATAATAGTCCACTATTTCATTTAAGATAGTGAAACTTATAAGTAATCCCGGAAGTTAAGCAGACTATACGGTTCGCGTAACATAAACCGCCTTTATTGGTGTGTGCAGACTGCAGTCAGGGCTTTTATTCGTGCGCAGTCACTTTATCAAACGATGAGTTTTGACATAGACAAAGAAATATAATTTAAATAGTGTGTGAGGACAATGGCTAATAAAATGCGGGGCATTTAACTGTTTCAATATAAGTTTTAGATTTATTTCTAAGCTGTTTGAACAACATTTTGGTTGAAAAACGCTCGAAATTTTATTCGTAAAATTAAATCTAATTTCAGTTACCATTTTGACACAAACATACTACAACATCTGGCGATTGACAATATTCAGGCTGCCATGCGTGGTGATTGTGTTGTAGCGGTATCTACATCGCCACATGCGAACTAAGCATCACACTGACGTCACGCGAAAAGTCCTGCATCGCGCAAGCAGAGTTTACCGCGCAACTAGCATATTATACAACGCCCCGACGCCTACCTGACACGACACCCGTCTGGTCGGAGGATCCTCCCTTTACTATGGGTATGAGTGAACTGTACACCCTGTTCCTCATACCTCTATAGTGTCAATAATTACTCGTCTGACCATTCACAATTAACCTATAATGTTCTCTCTGGAAACACAGAGATCTTCTCTGTGAGAGGGAATCCCAGCCACAGCTACGTGTTGACAGGCCTACACTGTCGTCCCATATATATTAACGGCAATTATTTTAAAAAGGCTAACCGTGGAGTTTCTTGCCGGCTCTTCTCCAGAGGAAACGACCAACTGGAACCATGCACCTAGCTTCTGACGTTTCATAAGTGCCCATGTAAATGTCGAATAAAACATTTTGAATTTGACTGACAAGTCTATTTTCAGCAGAACATAATATTTTAGTACGGTGATTTGGTCTCTTTGCAAAATGTTATGCTAACAAAAACAAAATAAAAAGTCAGCCATTTTGGTGTTATAAAACATAAAAAGGATTGCTCTATAGCTGGTCCCATCCCTTCCACAGCGTAATAAAAATATATTAGCGGTGAAAGGGTTATCTATGATGTTTTCCTACATTTAGGGTAATGTGGTGTTTGGTGTAGGTAACAGCTTTGTTTTTTTTTTAAATATTACTCCCATTCTTCACAATGTTATTTTTGTATCTGCATGTCTGTTATCACGGCAGGAATATAATATTTTATTTTATTCTATTCGGGAACCTTACAGCTAATTTATACTGTGTTCTTAAACAATATGAAACTGCAGGCCATTAACAAGTTTCCACAGATAAACACCAAAAATAAAAACGAGAAAAAAAAGGTCGGTACAAAATACCTTTTACTTAGATTAGGAAAAAATAATGTAACAGGGGGGGGGGGGGAGGGGGAACTTGTTACCACAGAACCAGTGGTGATGGCCTTCTTGATAAGGTACTAATTTTGGAGAGGCTCCTTATCTCGCACAAATCCTGCTTGTTATCATCATCTGCTGTAGAACGTCAGGTTTGCAGCCATTTCTGGTAACCGACTGGTCACTAGTATTGTTTCCGTGTTGTAGGGGCAATGCATAAGCGGCAGCGGGTGGCTTTAAGCGTTTTTGTGGTGGAGTTACAAATGGACTTGTTGATTTCAGTAGTGCCTTCTTGAAATAGTTTGGACACCACGCTGGCCGTAGCAGAGTATGCTGTAGGTCCATATTTAGTTTTTTTCGATGAGGTAGAAATTGGCAGGTATACAGGGTGACAGGGACACCGCATAACAGGTTGCGCATCAGACACACAAAAAAAAATGCAGACATACATTTTCCCTTAGTTGGCATTAGAATGTTTGGAATCATTATTTAGTTATTTACTTTACACAAGATAGTATAGTTGCCAGAACAATTTCATTTTATTTATATCGACAACTAGGCACATCACATATCAATTGTCTTTCCCTCATCATACATGCTTTGTTTGATTTTACTTCTTAACTCTTTTCTAACAAATAATAATTTAAGTTCATACTAAGAAATAACTTGTTAGCGTTATATAATTTGCTAGCTGAACCCGCGAACTTCATACCGCCTTTTTTTTTAAATTTTTCTCTCCGTATGAACCATCCTCGTACTTCAAGGAATATTCTATAAAAAGAATTATCGGTCCATCCGTTCTTGAGTTATAAAATTACAACGAAAAGTGGCATTGATTTTTATAGATATAGGTAGATATCATAGTTTTTAACAACGAGCATGGTTGAATCAATATCAAACAAATAATAATATAATATAGAATAAGCATAATAAGCAATAGAAAGCATAAAAAAAAAAAAACTCGATTATGATTGTAAATGTAATGCTTGGTCAATCCCTAGCATCAGTGGGATGACACTGACAGCTCACTCCACGCTCACTTCGCCCAAGTGTTCACTTCACGATCACATTTTTACAGAATCGACACACTGATGCTAGGGATTGACACTTTTGACAGCTCACTTCACCTAAGATTTTACGGTGAGATTGTAACAGAATAGCTCGACAAAACTGCAGGTTACAGGAACATACTGGAACTGACTGGACAGGTCCGCTCAATCTGTATGGTTTTTCATCAAAAGACCGTTTCAGATACCACTCTACATGGTCTTCACATGATCTGGCCAAGATTATATCTGGACTTTAAAAGAGACTGTGACCTCTGAGTTTGTTTCGGCCTTTCTTCTCAGAGTAGTCAGATAGGAAACTCCGACCTCATTTAATTTTTTAAAATATGATTGACGTGTAAAAGTGTTTGTAGAAACCTACTTACAGAAATAAAATCATTTATCATCAGGCCGTAGCTACGAAAGACCAGGACTAAATACTGATGAGAACACAAGTAACCTCAACATTACCCCTCTTTTTCAACCCGCTACCGCTAATGACTTGCTCCACTTTCACAGTTAATGTTTAACCCGGCGGCCGCTCCGATAAGGCGCGTCCCTGTATTTATGTGAGAGCGAGCCAGGGGCCGTAAATCTGCGCATGCGACCTGCCTTATGCGGCCGAATAAATTAACTGTTCTCTTTCTATTATACCTAGAACTTCAAAAAGTTTTAGCTTTATAACAAGTCTCTGGATAGGTTTCATCGAGGATTTAAGGCTCCCGCAGACGGGCGTGAAGCGACTCTAGTAGAATAATTTCTATGATAACTCCATGGAAATGGTTCTATCAGAATCGTCACACCGTCATCGCATCGCACCTGTCTGCGGGAGCTATTAAGGTGCATTTAAAAGGGCAGGCGGCAGTTCTTTTGTTAAAATTAAAATTAACAGATTACTTAGAAGATACCAGAAATCTTTAAAATGCCATAAAGTTAACAAATTAAACACAATACTTAGGCATAAATATCTCAATTTAATAAAAGAATTAGAGAAGTGTAATAGTGAACTAGAATTATGTACTACTATGTATGACACTGACACTCAGCGCCTGCAGGATGAATTGTTTGTTAGGGAATATGCTCTAAAAGATATCTTTAGCAAATATGAGGCTACTCAACAAGACCTGAGTAAGCGCATGCAGGAGGCTAATGAGTTAGCTGACCTGGTCAAGCACAATGCAGAGAGGTATGAGTCTCTGACGAATAACATGTCTTTTAGCTGTGCATGCTCCCTGGCACCCCAGCCTCAAATTATTACACCCACACCCTCAGTGGCTCAGCCAGTAGGTAGCTGTAATAATGTTGGTAGTAATAGTATGAATAATTTGATTAACACTACTTATGTATTTTCTGACAAATTTGGTCAAGGTTTTGGTAGTATATTTAATCAGTGTTCGAATCAATATGTAATTAATAATTGTTTACCTGGTGCCAGTATTAGCCAATTAGTTAATAATATTAGATTGACAAAAATAAACCCCAGTTCAACTGTTATTTTATTGTATGGGGATAGTTTAACTGTAAGGAAAAAGGACATAATTGAATGTGTCCATTTGATGTTATATCTCAATGAGACCAATAACTGTAAATTTATTTTATGTGCTCTGCCTTATTCTAGATATTTGTCTGATGAGCAAAATAGGCACATTTATAATTTAAATATGTTCATTTATAATAGGACTTGTCGACACAGTGACACTATTTTATATTTTGATTGTAATCAATTTATTACTGATTACAAACTGACAAATAATACAATGTATTTGCCACCTAGTTGTAGGAGACACATTGCTAACCTATTAGCATACAATATACACAGTGACACCGGTACCTGTAGGTTATCGTCGATTACTGTTAGTAGTGGTACTAACACTACTATTGATACGCCTTGTAGTTTAAACTATTAGGTGCGACAACGGGTCAGCCGCATATGTTGAATGTTGTACATCAAAATATGCAGGGTCTGTCCGGCAAAGAGTTAGAGTTAAGTTTATTTATGGAGAACTATGATGTTCAGGTGCTATGTTTGACTGAACACTGGTTGAAAGAACATGAAGTAGTGTTTATCAATGATGATAATTTTACCATTCAAAGTGCATTTGTAAGGAAAAGTGCTATTCGCGGTGGATCTTTAGTTCTTGTTTCAAACAAGTTGAAATGTAAACAACGTTCTGATTTAGTTAATCTTTCCATCGAGCGCACTATTGAGTTGTCTTGTGTTGAACTCGAGCGATACGTTATAATTTGCGTTTATCGACCCCCCTCTGGGGATTTTATTCGTTTCGAATCGGTAATGGAGGATTCACTGAATAAATTAAAATCAAGTAATAAAAGTATAATTTTATGTGGTGATTTTAATATTAATATTTTAGAGGTTACTCCACTAAGTATTAGACTTCTTAATCTGTTTAGGTCCTTTAATTTAATTAACTTGTATTTTGAACCTACTAGGATAACAGCATCTTCATCGACTTGTATTGATAATATTTTTAGTGATTGCGATGCCAAAAATAAATTAGTGTTAAGTGACTTACCGTCTGACCACTGTGGATTATTAGCTAGCTTCCCTATGCCAATACATAAAAAGCCACATAAAATTGAATGCAGGCCTTATACAGCTAGTCGTTGCAACAAGTTTAAAAATAATATAGCCCTTAGAATTAAACCGTCGATTGTAGAACATGATAATCCTAATATAATCTATGGAGCCCTTTTTGATGTTGTGCAAAAAGAATACCAATCTACTTTCAAGGCCAAAACTATTAATATTAATGGCACCTCCGCTGGCTTTAACCAATGGGCTACTCCAGGTATTTATAAAAGTAGAGCGAGACTATACGAGTTATATGGTTTGAAAAATTACAGGTTTGATACTCCTTTCCTAGAGTATGTCAAAAATTATTCAAAATTATTTAAAAAGATTTGTGTTTTTGCTAAATCTAAATTTTTAAGCGATACAATTAAAAATTCGAACAACAAAGTAAAAACCACCTGGAAAATTATTAACAATGAAACGGGTAAGTCGGTTAAACAAGAAAGACAATTAGAGATTATGGTCGACAACAAATTAGTTAATACAGCAGCTGACGTAGCTGAAGCATTTAATGAGTTTTTTGCCAACATACCTATAACTACGACTCGCTCCTTAAATTCGTCCCCATCTGAAGCTGAAAACCTTTTGCATAATAGTGTACCTAAATGTAGTCGCTTATTTAGCTTCGAACATGTAACACCTCGTGATGTAATTAGTGTTTTTAACACACTCAAGTCAAAAAACACTGGTGATTACTGGGGCATCTCAATTAAACTTGTAAGTAATATAATCGACATCGTAGCCCCCTATCTAGCTGTTACTTTTAATAAATGTGTTGATTTAGGAACTTTTCCTGACCTCATGAAGAGTAGTAAAGTCATACCATTATTTAAATCGGGTGATAAAAATAACGTTGGCAATTTTAGGCCTATTTCTATCTTACCTGCATTTAGTAAAATATTTGAAAAATTAATACTCAAGCAGTTGCTAAGACATTTTAATTTAAATAGCCTCCTTCATGATGAACAATATGGCTTTACAAAAGGTCGTTCGACTACAGATGCGGGTGTTGCTCTGCTGAAACACATATTTAGCGCATGGGAGAGCTCGCAAAATGCTATTGGAGTTTTCTGTGATCTCTCCAAAGCCTTTGATTGCGTGCACCATGACACGCTTTTGCGTAAACTAATTCATTACGGTATTCAAAACGAAGCTCTTAACGTATTAGATTCATATTTACATAATAGGCACCAATGTGTAGATGTTAATGGTGTGAAATCTTCCGGGCTACCAGTTCAGTTAGGTGTACCTCAAGGCTCTATACTGGGCCCATTTTTATTCTTGGTGTATATAAATGACTTACCATTCTATTTAAAGGGCATCTGTGACGTTGTACTATTTGCTGATGATACCTCTCTTATCTTTAAAGTAGACAGGAATAGACAAAATTTTGACGACGTAAACAGTGCACTATCAATGGTTACAGATTGGTTTACCACAAATAACCTAGTTCTCAATGCCAAGAAAACGAAATGTGTAAAGTTCGCCTTACCGAATGTTAGAAATCTAGGACCCAACATCGTCTTAGATAAAGAGGTACTTGAAACTGTAGACTCGGCAGTATTTCTGGACATAACAGTTGATGCCAAGCTTCAGTGGGGATCACATATATCATGCCTAGCGGGTAGGCTCAGTTCGGCCGCCTATGCCGTCAGGAAAGTAAGACAATACACTGACGTTGATACAGCTCGGCTAGTCTATTTCAGTTATTTTCATAGCGTCATGTCCTACGGCATTCTGCTGTGGGGCAAAGCCGCTGATATTCAAAATATATTTGTTCTTCAAAAACGAGCTGTACGAGCAATTTACCAGCTAGGTGCTAGAGTTACTCTGAGAGATTTTTTTAAAGAGATTGGTATTCTCACGGTGGCCTCACAATTCATCTTCGCCAACATCTTATATATTAGGCAAAATATACACTTATACACAAAAAACAGTGATATTCATAATATTAACACTAGAAACAAGGAGAAACTACGTGCTCCCTTTCACCGGCTTCATAAGGTCCATAACTCATTTGTTGGGCTTGGTATAAACTTTTATAACAAGCTTCCCTCTTCTTTGTTAGAATTGCCTTTTAATGCGTTTAAAGCTAAAGTAAAATCCAACCTTTGTTCAAAGGCATACTATTCAATCAACGATTACTTAGACGATAAAAATAGTTGGTCGCTGTGATTAACTCAAGACAATGTTTATGTTCTTTCTCCAAAATTAGCTTACCTACTGACAAGTTATACGAGTTCATATAATTGTTTATTTTATTTGACTATATTTATTAGTCACCTTAGTTTAATTTAATTTTTATTTATTATTGACATAATCTGCTCATTTCAATGTTTTTTTAATGAGTTGTATTGCAATATATGGTTAGCTAGCGACCTCGACAGTTCATCATATTATTCTTTTGAGCAACCGGCAGCAAGTTCGTCATGCTCCCTTAGATGTCAATGCTTGCGGTAGCGTCGGGGGTCGGGTTGCCTCCTTCCCTCAAATATGGCGAGGGGGTAATGGCTGATCTTTGCGTTATGCTCGTGAACGGGTGCTGCTTGTGGTGACAGGTCAGCTTGCTGACTATGGCTTTGTTATTGTTATTAGAAATTAATGTTTCTTTATTTTACTTCGAAGGTCCTAGTTTATCATTTGTGGCTACTAGTTACAGCTATATACATATAAACATAATGCAGCATTGCATATGTAAGCGGGTACGCCCTTTATGCCAGGAGGCTTTTTATTATGTATTAAGTTCTGTTTGCGTTTTTGTTTTTATTATTTATTTATGCTTGAGTATAGTTTTAAATATTGGCGTGTGCTAGCTGACATATGGCAAATAATTTTAATATTTTTGTGTTTCGTAATGTTAATTTATTTATTACTATATGTATAGAATCCAGTTCTTCTAACTGAACAGACAGCAGTGCTGCTGGGGAGTTTGTTCCGCCACTTCTTCTTCCCAGCTAAAGCACTAGGAAGTGGTGAAGGGTGGGCGTTTTGGGGGGACTGTCTTATGTGATTTTGACGTTCAAAAAGTGCTGATTCTCAGCCTAATTTGAATAAATGACTTTTGATTTTGATTTTGATTTTGGATGCCGTATTTATGAAATTAGTGAAACTGCCGCTTTTCTCGTGGGGTGAATCCTTGTGGATAGTTATCTTCAGCTTGGGGATGACAAAGGGTTGAGAGCATGTCTCTCATCAGTTAAAACCACAGCCGTTGCCATCCTCAGCACATGCGAGCGTAGAGCCTCTAAAGGGCATCAAATATCAATGAACCATGAGTCAAAAATGCTGATAAATTAAGGTGATCAAGAGTGGCTAAGATCAGTTTTGTCGCTTCGGAGAATCACAAACCCCAGGACTCCTTAGATTGATAATTTTGTCCATCCACCTCAATACACTCAAACAAAAATTAACCGCGGTTACATCAAAGCCTCGTTACGTCACACCCAGACGTCAATACTGTATTCAGAACACGTCAGATGGCGCTTTTGCACGCCGCCGGATGTGATACGTGTGTGCACGGCTGGCGACCACATTATCGAGCAGCGACCTATTTTTATGGCGGTGTTTAATTGTTATTTCGTACTTTATAAAAAGGGCTATTCGTTTTTTGTAAGCTGATGGATTGGTTGGCAGTTGAAACGTGTTCGGAGAATGAAAAATATTGAGTATCTATGTTCTGTTTCGGGCATAAGACCAGAGGAGCACGGCAGAAGAGGGAGGTCGCCTGTACTCGGCAGTGGGTAGAACGATGTTGCCAATGATAATAATCATGATATTCGTACACACGGCTACACATCAAGCTATACACTTCCAGTATAAGCTGATCTCACATTGTATAGGATTTCCGTACGATGCGAGACCAGCGTAAACTGGTTTTGTATAGCTTGATGTGTAGCCGTGTGTACATAACCGTATACACATACACACACCCTCCCTCACACACACACTCATTCGAAACACACCCACTTAAACTGCTACAACAATTATGAATAAAAGTCTAGTTCTAGTTTTATTATTATTAAATGTTTATGTCTAGTTTCTATCTATAAGTATAACCAAAATTGTTGTTAAGGAACTCAGTTTTTGTCTTTCGCTCCTGGGGTGGGCGCTAATAACTGCGACGCAGTTACTAAACTAAAGCAGTATTAGCTTACACAAACATTGTTATTTATTTATTTTATTATTTATGTACTCATATTAAAACAGATACAGATAGGTACGACATATTACAATTGAGTATAAAGGTACTGCTTATTTCTTAAGAAATTTCTTCCAGCAGACCTGCGAAAGGAGATAGGAAAAAGAAATGTAGACGATAGTGTGTGAAAACAAACAAGAGAAGAATTTGGTGTGGTGGCTGCCACCAATAAAACTAAAATTATTTAAGAAAAATGTATAGTGCATGTCTATTATTATTTACAATCATTTACCAAATATTCTTCAAGACCTACCGCTGACATTGTTTAAAAAACACTTTTCAAACTATTAGTATTTAAAAGGTATTATACCATTAAGGACTATTTAGAAGACAAGTTAATAAAATCTGTAATTTGTAAGTTAAATTAATAATTAACATCGCTGATTGTGAATATATTTGCACGTCATGTTGTGGCAGGATATGCTGAAACAAACTTACTGTAACACCTTATGTACCATATTCTAGCAAATAAATATTTTGACTGATTGATTGATTGATATGTTTTTATTCCAATAAAAATATTTGTTAATTATGTATTTTGTATTGTATGATGTTCTGTTATGGGAAGACGTTCTATTTACTAGAAAACCTAACTTGGACTTTGGCATAACTGTCTATATCTTTGGCAGTTCGGTTCCAAAATTCCTTATTGACACGTTCATGACTAGTGGTACGCTACACGTGTCGTGTACGACGTGTACCAATAATCTTTAACAAAAAGAAAAAAAGCCCCAAAGCTAATTAAGCTAATTAAGTATGCTTGAATATGAGGCTTTTGACAACGTTGGATGTGTATACTTGTCCCTTTTTTATTATTTTTTTTATTTGTAATGTGCGTTTTGTTTGTGCAGAATAAACATTTTTTCTTTCTTTTCTTTTTTCTTTAATGATATTTTGGAGAATAGATGTAATGCCTATAGGTGGCTTACTTGTTTCTCGCACGTTTAACTAGAAGCAGGCCTCGACATACATTTGGAGAGGCTAGTGTAAGCACGTGATCTGTAAATAGGCACATAAAATACGTGTAGTGCCATGAGCTAGTGTGGTTTAATAAAACGTGTACGTAAACAACTGTGTGTAGTATGAGAGGTACTATCGAGGAAGTTCATATCTAAGCAGTTTTAGAACAAAATCCCGTGAACACGATGACCGCATCTGTTTTACGTTAGTTACTGTTAGCGCCCGAGCGCTACAGGGAAAAATAGTCCTAAAGGTGCATAGATATGAACTTCCTCGATAGTACCTTAAAATTGTTAGACCTTATTCGTGGAGCGATGTTCTAAGGGTGGTTGGTAGCAGCTGGATGAAAGCCGAGGGTCGAGTGAGATGGCATGAGATTGGATGGGTATATTTCCAGCTGTAGACTGTTACTGGCTGAAGAAATTGATAGAGTTAAGTAAGACAGGTTGACAGGCATTACAGCTGACAGTTTCTTATGGTATAAGAAAGCAGTTTCAAACAAAAGTGCAATGCCTTGACGGTACGGTCTGCATGGAACAACAGTAGGCCAATTCTCGTAATTAAAAACGTTCAAATTCAAGTCGCAATCTCATCTCAGCGACAATCAATGTCAAAAACCTGTCAAAAATGTATGTAAAAAGATTGTAATTTTGACATATTATTGAGACTGAGATTAGAATGCGAACGGTCTTAAAATTACGGGAATTGCCCCTCAGATTTTTGTTTAATAACCGATGACAAATTTTAACTAGCTGTAGACTTCTACTGGCTGATGAAAATGATAGAGCTGAGTAAGACAGATGGTCCATCTGATTTTAAGTGGTGACCTTTTCCGAATAACACGACAAAATCAAATTGATTTGATATGATTGAATACCTAGTAGGTAATGTCCACATTGAATGTTTTAACCGTGTCGCTGCATTGCGTTCTTATTCTAGAATCCTACATACCCACAAAGTTAAAAAAAAAGAGTCCGGAATACAGCACTGCTTATAGACCACACCAGTTTTTATCAACCCCATTTTTTACCTCGTCTAAGCGCTCGTGCGTATCTATTCTATGAAAGTAGTGTACGATAGAAAAAAACCCATAGCTTCCCGGACGACACACATCTGGGCCAGGTATGCAGGTGACCGCATCACTTGGCCATATGTAAGCAGGTCTAAGAACAGGTCTTGAACCTGTTCCCACTGGGGTAATGGCAGAATTATCTTTTTATCATAGGTGCATGTTTCAACTGGCTGCATTTGCATGGTAATGGGATATTTTTGAATAAGTTGATCAGGGTTCAGGGTTCCATATATGTTTTTAAAATGCTTAAGGGTTCGCGCTGGTCTCTAGTGCTGGACATGGGTTCTTGGTACGATCCCCAGGTTGGGCAAATTCTGGGAAGGTAGTCATTTTTACGTTATTTGTTCTCAGTTGGTCAACTCATTAGTGATACGTAGGTCACACTATCTTTATCGTACATCGTGAGAACACAATACAAGAGCCCGACACCAAGCATCATGCAGTAGCTCACCAGACACAACACTCGTCTGGTCGGAGAATCCTCCCTTTTCAATGGAAGATGAGAAAATTTCAACCCTTTTCCTCATACTTCTAAACTCATCTACCCACCCTCTTCGGGAATACAGGATGAAGATTTAATGTAGGTTACCAATTCTTTCTTTCTTTTTTTTTTAAAAAAACGTTGCCCCACACTAGGATTTCCTCATGCCTCGTGGGTGCGTTTACAAACATTTAATAAGCTCACATACACAAACAGCCAGATCCGGAACAACTACTTGCAGGTCATACAAATAATTGTTCCGTGCGGGGATCGAACCCGCGACACGTAACGTAGCAGTCAATCGCTTAACTGTGTCGTCAAAATTAAAGGATGACAGGAAAGGAGGACAGATCCAAAACTTCACGAAGATTTTATATGAGGGAGTTCATGCTACACCGTGCAGCGTCCGTGTCCCGTCCGAGTCTTTGGTCCCTACAAATTGAGCAGACACGGACGCGGCTCGCACCCGTTACGGTCTAGCCCCTTAGTTCGACCACCTACTTGATGGAACCTGTATGCATTATGAATATTGATTACATGGTGTAGGTACAACGAAATTGTTGGGTGAATCACAGCTCTCCTAGCTAAATCACTGAGTAATCTGTATTAAGGAGAGACAGTTTCGACTCCCTATTTGAGTATCACAGTAATCATGTTTTGTGCTTTTGGAGTTTAGAATATAAAACAAAACAAATGTAAACAATAATTAAATATAAATAAATCCAAATTAGAATGAGGAGTGGTGAGTCGAGTGTGCGTGTGTTTGTGTTGGTGTGTGTGCATTTGAATAACAGGAAATAGGGTTACTTTCATGCAAGTGACAATAAGTACTTTTCAGTAGGTAGGTAGGGTAGGGGTACGTTCAGCGTCACCAATACCGCCATACATAATATGTATTAGAATATACACACACAATATACACGGTGTGAGGAACATTAACGCTCAAACTGTTGCCATGAATTCAGTACAAGATTCTAGACCCACCATCATTGAAATTTGTCATCGGTTATCAAACGAAAATCTGCTGTTTCATACAATTTAACCGTGTAAAGGTATCTGCACACAGCGGGCGCGGCGCGGCGGGACGGGACGGCGACGCGACACTGAGCAGTTGTAATGTACTAGATATTACGGACGACGGCGACGCCACACAGAGCCGTCCCGCTCGACGCGACGGTAACCGTCTCTCTGTGTGGCGTCGTCCGTAATATCTAGTACATTACAACTGCTCAGTGTCGCGTCGCCGTCCCGTCCCGCCGCGCCGCGCCCGCTGTGTGCAGAGACCTTAAGCGTTGCACTTTTGTTTGGAACTGCATTCTTGCACTATACATATATGTGAAGAAAAAAAACTGTCAGCTGTAATGTCTATTATATAAACCTGTCTTACTCAACTCTATCATTTTCATCAGCCAGTCTACAGCTGGAAATATGCTCGTCCAATCTCATGTCATCGCACTCGACCCTCGGCTCTTATACAGTTTCTACCAACCACCCTTAGAACATCGCTCCACGTATAAGGTCTAACAAATTTAAGGTAGGTATCTCTCATACAACCGACAGTTCTTTATGGACGCGTCTTATTGGCCTACACGAGCTGAAGGCACTCTGCCGGGGGTGCGGGAAAGTCCGAGAGGGATACCGTAGCCCCTGGCACAGGTAACTGAAGGAACACGGGTGGGTTTTAGTCAGTAAGAGTCTGACACGCCCTCCCGCTCCGCCCAGTGCCGGAGAAGTTATTTGATGATTTCCCACCAAAAAAAAAAGCTCAAGACACTACATGAATTTTGGGTGCCTATTTACAGATCACGTGCTTACACTAGCTTCTCCAAATGTATATCGAGGAGTTGTGGGAAATCAGGGACCACGGTAACCCTTTCGGACTTTCCCGCAACCACGGCAGGCATCGGCCCTAGCGGACCCCGTCATTGGAGCTGACATCTCTTTGAGGCGCGCGTGGAACACAACGCGCAGTTGACCCGGGCCTGGTCCTTATCGGACGGCGAGCTACCCATTGCTCGCCGTCCGCAAGCTCGCGCATACGGTGGCCGGGAATCGGCTTCGGATTCCCGACGCCCAGGGCGTCTCCTGCGGGTATGCCGAGGCCTGCTTCTAGTCACTCGTGCAAGAAACAAGTAAGCCACTTATAGTCATTACATTTATTCTCCAAAATATCTTTATCTATAGTTACACCACAATGTGGTTTAACCATAGATAAAGATATATTCTACTCAGGTATAAAACAGTCACTTCTAATATTACTGCTTTATATAAAAGTCGGCGAGGGTCCAACCGTTGTATCGTACAATTTGCGGAACCCTAATCAATATTGTCCGTCTCAATAACCTATTGACAAGCCAGATGCTAATGTAACAGAATATTGAGTCCTACATCTTATCTAAATAGGCACATTAAATTGTATGACATACTTTATATTTCACTAGCTTGTGCCTGTGGTTCCACCCGCGTGGAAGTCGAAAATTATCCCACGGGAACGTCCTACCGATATACCAATCAATACCACCAGTATTGGTTGGTATATCGGTAGTACGTTCCCGATACCAATATAGAATACCAGCGCTGCGGTATTTGTTTGTTTTTCAAATATCGCAGCATCATGCTGAGATAGGAGCCTTTTTGGCGTCACACAGGTCTTCTCTTCATTTTTATTGTTTTCATGATTTTGTTAGATTTAATAAAGAAAGAAAGAAAAATTGTTTATTCTGCACAAACAAAACGCACATTACAAATAAATAATGTTCTTTTTTTATTGTTTGTTTTTCCTGTGAGTGCCCCAAATAAAATATTTTTCATTCTTTCTTTCTTTATATAAAACCATTCTATGAGCAGCGGTAACGGCGGTAACGGTATCCCAGTGGTAACGGCCACGACTTACGAGTTGTAGGTCGTAGGTTCGAACCCAGACAGGCGCTTTACTCTGTGTAGATTATTTCATCTCCACTGCTCTCAAAACGGTGAAGGAAAACATCGTGAGGAAACCGGCATATCGTAGAACCAAAAATTTGAAGATATGTGACATCCACCAACCCGCCCTGGGCCCGCGTGGTGGATTACAGGCCACGCCCTCTCACAGAGCGGAGGCCTGTGTCCCAGCAGTGGGAACATTATAGGCTGATTATGCATTCTATGTCCTAACTCAGGTCCTTGTCTACCTGTTTGCCTGACATCTAATTCCGTACAGCCTTTAGGCGTGAAAAGGTAAAGGTCTCTGCACACAGCCGGCGTGGCGTGGCGGGGCGCGGCGTGGCGGGGCGGCGACGCTGCGCTGGCGCGGCGGCATCGGTCACACTGCGGGCGCGATCACGTCAAAAACACCTATATTTTGTATACATTTCTACTAAATGTACGTATAATCTTGTATTCCCGCTCGGCGCGGCGGCGGCGTGGCGCGACGGTTACCGTCGCGTCGAGCGGGACGGCTCTGTGTGGCGTCGTCCGTAATATCTAGTACATTACAACTGCTCAGTGTCGCGTCGCCGTCCCGTCCCGCCGCGCCGCGCCCTCTGTGTGCAAAGACCTTAAGAGTCAGAGAGACAGACGGACAGGTAGGCAGGGTACTACTTTTTTCTCATTTATGATTTCAAATGTCTCAAGGGACATTTAAATCGACATTTGCCAGCGTCGATATTACTATGGATGATATTATATTGTACTTTTCTTTTTACTGTTTGTAATAACTGGATGAGGGGCTCGTGGTTAAGTAATAACAATAACAGCCGCACGGTTCGATCGATCGGGTTAAGCTACGCTTGCCGCGGTCGGTCTGTGGATGGGTGACCACATTTATGTACGGAAACCACGTTAAGCTGTTGGCCCCGGCTGTCATTCGTGGATCTTGGACAGTCGTTACGGGTTTTAGCAACCCGAAAGTCTGACAACCAGTCTTACCAAGGGGTATCGTATTACCCAGTTACTGGGTTGTCGAGGTCAGATACTCAATACTCAATCATTTATTGCATTCCAGAATGTATATGCTTAGGTGGTAAGTAAACATTTGTTGTAACCATCGTGGACCCTGTCGGGCACAGCAAAAGAAGAATTGGAAGGAAGAGGACTTAGATAGACAGTTGCTAAATGTAAAATACTGGTATTCAGCTGGATCCGGTTAGACTGGAAGCCGACGCCCACCTAATTGGCAAAAGCCTAGACCAGGCTTTACTTTCTGTAAATAATTTCACCATCACTGCTCTCAAAACGGTGAAGGAAAACATCGTGAGGAAACCGGCATGTCCTAGAACCAACCATTCGAAGACATGTGACATCTACCAACCCGCACTGGGCCCGCGTGGTGGATTAGGTACAGCGCACTCCCTCTCACAGAGAGGATGCCTGTGTCCCAGCAGTGGGGTCATTATAGGCTGATTATTATCAAATTCTGCAGTGGTCAAGTTTGGAATAGAAAACGGTATTTGTGGATCCAAAGCTATAAACACATATTTACGGTGCCGTAAAAAATTGTCTATGCACATAATTTATAAACTTTAGTACCTTAGTATCGATCGTGACATTACCATATGAAAGCATAGTGATGTAAATTACAATATTTTGTATATAGAGCGGTAGTTTATGGGCGCACAAAAAAGGGCCCAGCGTAACGGCACTTTAGCGGCACTGGTGGTAAAAATATCGATAATTTTGAAGGTCGAATAGAATTGAATGCTCCTCACTATGTACATCATATCATTACAGATATAAATGTAGAAATTTTATATGGGGGTCTTAGTCAAAATGGTTTTGATTTGCCCAAGTGAAAGACAAAGTAGGACAAAGAAGTGAATGTGACAACCATGCTGGCCAGATAGAATACATGACTTTATAGCTGTCTGGCGGTTTTGAGTATTTTATATCTGGTAGCGTCGTGTGACGGGTCGTTTTGCTCCCTAAAATAGGTTTCAGCTACACGATGACTGATGCATGCATGCCATCTGTTAGGACAGGTCAACTCATAGCTGCAATGGCTCTTTCTTCAAAAGTCCCTTCCAGACATGGCCCTGCATTGCTAGACTCACATAAAATCCTAATAATACAATGTTTGGACTTTAAAAGAGACCATGACCTCTGAGTTTGTTTCGGCATTTCTTCTCTGGGATCAGTCAGCTAGTAAATGCCGGCGTCATCTAGTTTTATAATATTGACGTGTATAAGTGTCTTAAAAGATCTACTTACAGAAATAAACATTTTATTTCAAGTTGATTCAGTATAAAAGTCAGAGGCTTTTCTTATTCAGATTAAAATAAACTTTGTAGTATTATATTTAGAGTTGTATTTTAAGTTTTCCTGTCACCTGGAAGACTTGATTTGTCTATGGTTGACGTGAATTGACTAGGGCATTAAACGGACGTAGTTACACGAAAAGGATCCAATCCACACAAAGTCACTTTAGAAAATATTGAAGTTTGAAGTTTGCAAGATATTTATTTTCTTCATTGGTATTCATTTTAAAATTAATTGAAAGTATGATTTTGTGTGTGGAATAATAAAAATTTCTTATAGTTAATAGTATAGTCAAGCGTAGTATTGTATTTCCCGAGGTATATGTAAATTTATACGGTTGGATGAATTACAGTTTCCATATCGCACGCTCTAGTCTTTTTAACGTACCATACATGTGGGTTGGTATTGAGGTTGATAAAAAGCGATAGACAGAGGTTTTTGCTTGGGTCTTATTTACTGGCCGATAGTATTGATATTTAGCATCAGTTTGGTGCACTTAACTCATTTTTAATGAGGATCAGTAATGCTCGCGAAGGAGGAGGCGGAACGCCTGAGGGAGAGGCACAATTCGCGCCCTCATGCCCCTAGTCGCCGCAGGAGACGCCCTGGGCGTCGGGAATCCCAGGCCTATTCCCGGCCACCGTAGGCGCGGCCGGACGGCGAGCAATGGGTAGCTACAACTTGTAGCGGTATCTACATTGCCACATGCGAGCTGCGCGTCATACTGAGGTCACGCAAATCCTGCATCGCGCAAGCAGAGTTTACCACGCGACTAGCAATTTTAGACAACTTTCCGACATCAATCAATGGGGCAGTTGCCCACCAGACACGACACCCGTCTGGTCGGAGGACCCTCCCTTTTCTATGGAGGTATGAGTCAACTTTACACCCTGCTCCTAGTACATCCATAAATCAAAGAGTGGTAGAGCTCAAAATCATCTAGTTTATTTATTTTTATTGACACACGTCCTTAACATGTCACATCACTACCAATCCTTTTACGACCGCCACTTTCATTAAGTTACATAAACTTTGTATTATGTCATTATATAAGAACATAACTACCTACATGTAGCTAGACTTAATTGCTTTATTTTTCTGTTAATTATAGTGACTTTTAACACTTAAGTGTGATGTTATTTCCGTATGACATTGTTTAGGACGCTTTCCATAATCGCATGGGTAAAAATTGTTACTCAAGAGCACTTTTTGCGCTCTTATTATAATAATTATATTAGTTGGTCTAGTGGACGCAAGCGCTTATGCTGAGCATAAGGTCCTAGGTTCGAATCCCGGACCGGATCCGGTCCGGGTCGGGTAAGGGTGAAGCCTGACGAGCGTAATTTTTTGAGTGGTGAGTCGCGTAATTTCTGCTCGCCAGAAATTCTGATGGGCCGCCAGACGAGCGTAATTTATTCAGTTGCTTTTCAACGCTTGTACTGGGTGTTTGTTTAGTGCAATGGATATAATAAAAACGTTGTGTATTTACGAAGCATATCGCGAAGACACAGAAGATGATGATAGAAGAAAATACTGGGTGAATCTACTCAACAGTGAAAGACTGATGCGCGGACAGTTTCATGTCTTGTATGAACGTTTATGTGCATCGCAGCATAATGCTGCAATATTTAAAATATAAATACCGCAGCGCTGGTATTCTGTTATGGCTCGCTGTGATGCCACGGACACACCTACGGACATCTATAAATCCCACTAGGGGATTACAAAAAGAAAATAATAATAAGTAAATAAAAACCATAATTATTTATGTAGGTACATGAATCATCGACAATCTATACCTTGATAATAACTACATACCTAAATAGGCATAGCATGTAGATTATCAGTCGTCATTAAATGAACAATGTATACTGATGGTCAGTACAAAAATGTTGCCACAACAAAAAAATAATGGCACAATTCCAAAGGGCCGGTTGCCTTTGCCACTAAGGGAGTCTCGAGTCATAAAAATTCATATGTATCAGGTGTGACCAACTGGACGAGTAACTTTTACTATTAATAGAATAAATTAATAGTCGGTACGGTATAAGTTGGTAGTAAAAACTTACTATGTTACAGCTGCTTGATATACTGAGGTAAATATAGGCTCTCATATAGGTTATGAGAGCCTGTGGCTATTTTAAGCTTACAAGGAATATAGGTTGACTGACTAGGGTAAATTAAAGTAACCTCCGCTAGTACGTATTTTAATGTACCTTTGTAGGTATAGTTTGCTGAGTTTAATGGAGAGCAGTGGTGACCCAGCGGTAACGGCTGTGACTTACGAGTTGTAGGCCGTAGGTTCGAACCCCGACAGGCGCTTTACTTTGTGTAAATTATTTCATCACCACTGCTCCGTGCCTCGGAAAGCACGTTAAGCCGTTGGTCCCGGCTGTCATTCGTGGATCTTTGACAGTCGTTACGGGTCGTCAGAAGCCCGAAAGTCTGACAACCAGTCTTACCAAAGGGGTATTGTATTACCCAGTAACTGGGTTGTGGAGGTCAGATAGGCAGTCGCTCCATGTAAAATACTGGTATTCAGCTGCATCCGGTTAGACTGGAAGCCGACCCCAACATACCTAGTTGGGAAAAGGCTAGGCAGGCAGGCAGTGGTGACCCAGTGGTAACGGCTGTGACTTACGAGTTGTATGTCGTAGGTTCGAATCCAGACTACTTTGTGTAAATTATTTCATCACTACTGCTCTCAAAACGGCGAAGGAAAACATCGTGAGGAAACTGGCATGTCCTAGAACCAAAAATTTGATAGAAATGTGACATCTACCAACCCGCACTGGGCCCGCGTGGTGGATTACGGTCCACTCCCTCTCACCGAGAGGAGGCCTGTGTCCCAGGAGTGGGAACACTAGAGGCTGATGATGATGAGGAGGATGAGCTCGGGAAATTAGTTGTTCAAGCAAATTGAAACCGTCGATTGAATACGTCAATTTCTCTTGTTGCCATTTCAAACAATTGCCGAAGAAAGACAGTTGTGATTTAAACAGACCATTTAATTTAGTCGTGGACGTAAAAAACCCTCTTTTGTCAATTTCTTATCTAATTTTGAGAAAGCTGGAAATAATTGAATCATTATGTCCGTGTGACTACAAAAGTACAGTTTTTGTGGCGATAAACCATTCGAGTCAGTCACTGCACCTGTTAATAGTTTCATCACTTTTGCGCTCTCGAAAATATAGTTTATTTTGCGTTTGATTTATGTAATGAAAATATTGTAGTATCATAAAATGAAATTTTAATTTTATTCTATGATTAGCTGAAGATATGATATATTATTATATATTTAGATATATATTATATGTGATTTTAAAATTTCTTGAAACGGTTTGCACAATAATATGAAATAATACATTACTGACAGGGTTTGTTTCGAAAATATGGTTATTTCAACATTATTTTTCTGCTATATTTTGTATCAAAGTTGAAAAAAGTGGTCCAGCCACGTGCAAGTAGACCATATAATGATGTTGATGATATTTTTAAATGTTCAAAATCAAACACAGTTTCTAGTAAAAAAAATTATGAAACGTCAGTCACGCGTAATTTTTTGGAAAACTTGTTGCGAATATTAGTGATTTTCCATGAATACTTAACTTATTTGAAAAATCCCTTTCAATCACATGCAAAACAAAGAACTCAACTTTACGAATCACAAATAATTTTGTTTAAATATTTTTTCCCTTTCAAAATCAAAAGTCATTTATTCAAACTACGCTGAGAATCAGCACTTTTTGAACGTCAAAATTACACAAGAAAGTACCCCCAAAACGCCCGCCATTCACCACTTCCTAGTGCTTTAGCTGGAAAGAAGAAGTGGCACAACAATCTCCCCAGCAGCACTGCTGTCTGTTCAGTTATAAGTAATTAACATTACGAAACACAAAACATTAAATTAAATTATTTGCCATGTAACTATACTCAAGCAGAAATAAATAATAAAAAATTAACAAACGTAATACAGAACTTAATATATAATAAAAGCCTCCAGGCATAAAGGGCGTGCCCGCTTACATATTCAACTTTCCTACAAATAATGCTCAAAATTTATAAAAATCATTCGATTTCGTGCACGGCCTTTAACAATTAATTAGCCTGACTTTACCTACGGCACCCTGGTTATTGAACCCTTTTTTTTTTTTTTTTTTTTTTTTTTTTTATTGAGTATGGGAAATCATCAAATGACCCCTCCCGCTCTGGGTGGAGCGGAAGGGAGTGTCAGACTCTTACTGACTAAAACCCACCCGTGTTCCTTCCTTGGCCCTTTATGTTCCGGGTCAGCGGTACCCCTTATGGATGATCCCGCTTTCCCGGCATGGTTATTGAACCCTGCAAATATCATGCTGCATTATCAGCTCCCACTGCCACCAGCCCACTCCAGCCCACTGCTTGGACACAAGCCTTTTCACTTCGAGAGGGAGAGGGCTGTAATCTACCACGCGGGCCCTGTGCTGGTTGGTAGATGTCACGTGTCTTCGAAGTTTTCGTTCTAGGACTTGGCGGTTTCCTCACAGCAGTGCAAAGTTCACCGCTTCCGGCTGTTGTGTAATCACTACAGCTGCGGACTTCGGGGCGCGGAGCCTAGCCGCGACGCTTCGCTCTTTGCGCCGCTGCCGCCTCTCCTCCCTTTTGGCCGCCGGAGCCCTCGCGGTCTGTGTAGCCGTCCCGCCCGCCCTGGGCATGGGCGACACCGCGGGTTTCTCCTCCTCCTCCTCACAGCAGTGCAAAGCAGTGGTTATGAAACTATTAAACATAGACTAAAGCGCCTGTCTGGGTTCGAACCCACGACCTACAACTCGTAAGTCGGGGCCGTTACCACTGGGCCACCACTGATAAATGATAAATGATTTTATTTCTGTAAGTAGGTTTGAACAAACACTTTTACACGTCAATCATATTTTTTTTTAAACTAGATGGGGTCGGCGTTTCCTATCTGACTACTCTGAGAAGAAAGGCCGAAGGGCCGAAGGCACTGCTCACCAACCTATCTTGCTGACTGTCTAGAATATTTTAACTACTTTCATACTTAGTTCGTGACACGAGAGAAGACGCCTCTTCGGTAAAGTAGGTAGTTTTTTGTGTTTCTTTTTTCTTCTATTTTGTTGTGAATGCTGTGTACGTCTGTAATTGACGTAATCACATATGTCCATGTCTCTGTTCTCTTTTATTTGTAAATGTTTGTGTTTGTGTTGTTGATGTGCCTTAATAATAATATAGTTGCAAGTGCGACTGCTTACTGTGGGGTCCTGGATTCGATCCCTAGGTTGGGTGAAGTTATTGGATTTTTCCGGAGATTCAGAATCTCTAGTTTGGAGAGTAGATTTGATTACATATTAACAAAACTGGCGAAATGTGGACTCAAAATCCTAAGGAATACCGACATGAAATTATGTTTAGTCTAGATTTCGTGTCGATTTTCTACTCACACAAATAAATGTATTATCATAGCGTTTGATAACACACTACAGTCAGTAGCATGTAACTTGGCAAAAGTCGTTTTTAATTTTTTTTACTTTATTTTAAACAGACATGTTTAAAAATAGCTTATGGCAATAACCATAGAAAATATAGGAAAATCCAAAAGTGCAAGCTGTTTTTTTTTTTTTTCAAGCCTCATAACGTAACGCTCATTTATTTTAATAAAATAATTAATACGTATAATTGATTTATAATATAAAAAAAAATCAAAAACATGTATGTACGCAAGACAAGTTTTTATATTTTTGTACGTGTGTATCATTATTGAATTTTAATAAAAAAATAAAAACCTACGTAAACTAGGCTAGGCTACTGATATGAAATACGGCGCCAGTTCACCGAACTCTGGAACTACCTAATAAAAAAAGCTCGATCGCGATATATAATTTTTTTCGGGAGTTATCGTTGGTATATACAAAATCAAGACGTCCACGTAATTTTTTTTCTCAAAACGTTTTGTTTTCAAAGTAGCAACATAAAATGATTTTTAGAAAATATAAGATTGTTTCATTTAAGTATTTTCTCGATGTACATCTACGCTTATTATTGTATAAGTGCAATATAGTCGTGATAGAGGCATTTAAAGATCACAACATTGCTTGACCTTAACGAGTCGGGAGTAAAGCACTATCTCAACCGCTTCGCGTTATGAGGCGTGCAATAATGACAAGCAATAAAATTGTCCTGGTGCACCCCCTACAATTAAGTCCCGTTCAGCCGGTCGATTCTGTAAACATTTAACCTTGAGGACTTGTGTGGAGTGAGCTGTCAGTGTCATCCCACGGGTGCTAGGGATTGACAAAGCATTACATTTACAATCATAATCGAGATTTTAATAATAATTATGTTTTATTCAAATTCTAATGATCGTTTTATATTATATCAAAGCTAGTATGTAGATAAGTGTCTAAACATTACTATTTTGGGGGTTTAAAAATAAAATAGCAAAACCGAAATTCAGTTAGAAAGTCAATGTCGTTTTTTTCTTTAACATTTAGATACTTACTAGCTTTGAAATAATATAAAAATATCAATAGAACTTGCATAAAAATATATTAAAATCACGATTAAGATTGCAAATGTAATGCTTGGTCAATCCTTAGCATCAGTGGGATGACACTGACAGCTCACTCCACGCTCACTTCACCTCTACGTTTTCACGGTGAGATGGTTACAGAATCGCACTGCAGTTACTTGGCAGATCATTTCATACAAATTCTGTTCTATTTTATAATTTATTCGGTGAGTAGTGTCTATTCGGATATCGTGAAATAGGTACCGGTAAAACGGGGCCAATAGGGACGCTGGGGTTAATTCGGGACGAAACTTTAAAAGGGATGTTAACATTAAAATAATATTATTTGCTGCCAACAAGGGCACTTAATCCTTAATTATAATACAGTAAACACATTAGAGTCCTTTTTGGCAACAAATACTATTATTTCAATGTTAACATCCCTTTTAAAGTTTCGTCCCGATTAACCCCTGCGTCCCTATTGGCCCCGTTTTACGGTACTTAGTGTACATGCGCACACTTACTCCCACTACGCCAAAACCTTGCCAAGTTAAGGCTTCTACAAACAGGCGCGACACGCGACGAGACACGAAAGGCACCGAATGTCGCGCGCGCGACGAGCGGTGCCTTTGTGTCGCGTGCCATTCACGTCGCGTGTCGCGCCTGTTTGTAGGAGCCTTTACGTGTAACGCCAACGACCGTATACCTAAGTATTTATGTCTAGATGACGTTGAAACAGCCACTTTAGCAAGCTAAGTCGTAAACCCGTAACCTCAAAAGTCGTAAAAATATTAGTTACTACATAAAACTTTAATTTTAAGTCCTACTAGTTTTAATTATCATTAGGTACTAAGTGCTCACGTAGCATTGCGGGTTTAAACTTGACTCAAACGAGCTTTAGCAATTTTTCACTCTAAAATAATTGGTTAAATGTACTGAAGTTTTACTGTAACAGTGAAATTAAAGCTAGGTTATAATTACTACGTGGTTGGTTAAAGGTTTACTCTTAAATCTCTTAACTTGCTTTAAAAGATTTTGAGAGTAAAAATAAATAATTAAGGTAAATTTACATAATTTATACAAGGTGTAACAGACTAAACGCAAGTCCTGAAAGTAGTTTGCTCATAATTGACTACTGAATCCATTTCAGTAAATAAATAAATAAGTAAATACAATGACCAGGACAATTTTTTTTTGAAGCTAACTATTATTATTAAGAAAATCGTGTTTCCCTAGCTTTACTCTGTGCATTTAAAATTGAGTCTTATTGCCTGGAAATAAGATTTAGTTTTCCTTGGCTCGATCTGAGGTCAGTATTGCAAAAACATACAATTTGTAAAAATACCTATATTATTAGTTACTGAAATGGATTCAGTAGTCAATTATGAGCAAACTACTTTCAGGACTTGCGTTTATTCTGTTACACCTTTTATATTGTAAGACATTTTAAAAGAGTAACGGTGGAGTTTCGTGCCCATTCTTGTACATACGAAACTACCTTTTGGAAGGGGCGACTAGAATCAATTCTATTTTCTTGGTTGACTTCCAAAAGTGTATTTTTTGGGATTATTTGAATTAAAAGAACTGACGTTCGATTCCAAAAAAAAAAACGGATAATTAGCCCGGAGTTTTGCGGTGTCATACCTCAGTGCCTCGGTAAGCACGTTAATCCGTCGGAGTCGGTCCCGAATGTCATTCTTAAGAGCTTTGACAGTCGTTACGGGTCGTCAGAAGCCCGAAAGTCTGACAACCAGTCTTACCAAGGGGTATCGTGTTACCCAGCAACTGGGTTGTGGAGGTCAGATAAGCAGTTGCTCCATGTAAAATAGGCTTCCAGTCTAACCGGATGAAGCTGAGTACCAGACTCAGCTGAACCCGGTTAGAATGGAAGCCGACCCCCACATAGCTGAGAAAAGGTTAGCAGATGATGATGTATTGCTTAGTAACGTATTTTATATACCTATACATATATTTATTATATATCTAATTTATAAAAGTAAGCGCCACAATTTTAAAATTAACTGTTCTCAACACAAAAGTGCATTGATGGCAAATAGTGTACTCTGTATGGCGCCAAGGACATGCTATCTAATAATGACAGATGACATAATTATTATCGTGCTGTTGTATATTATTTATTACTTGACTTATTTAATTTTTTAATTGTTGTTTGACTATATAATAAATTATGCATTACTAATCGACTTGAACCACGATAACAAATCCTGACATTTTATTATTTCGTTGTATTTAATTAATTAACTTTATAAAATTGGTAGTAGAAACAAATACAAAATTGGAGAGACCAATGAACACATTATATGTTATCTGAATTATGTACCCATTTTCACAATAAATTAACTTCAACTTATTATTGTTTACAAAGTCCATAGATACGGAATTCTTGACAAATACAGATGCTACACAATTTTAGGCAACTGATGGATATTCATCATTTTGGTCTTTGACCAGTGCGTGTTGCCAGTGATGACCGATGCTCTGGTCGCTCACATGTGGCCCCTCAATAGAATACTGAAAATCACCCAAAGGGCAATGGAACAAGGGCAATGGGTCTCGGTATGTAAAAATGGTCACCCATCTACGGATAAACATAGCTTAACCTGATCGATCAACCCATGCAGCTGATATTTCTTAGCCCCGAGCCCCTCACATAATAAGCAATCCATATTTGCGATTAAGTTTGCTTTAACTCGCTACAATATGATTACAGGGTAACCCTCAGGCCGACTCAGATGTATTCCAACCACTAGGTATAATAAATCATAGTAATTAACTAGATATTTAATGTCCTACTATATAGTACATACTAATTCCATGCAGCCTACATACAAATGACAACTGCTGTTTATAAACTAGTGATGAGCAAGCGTTTGTCGATAAAATTTGATAGAGTCGTGAAGTAAACATAAACCTTACGACTTATTATGTTTGAGTTTTAATAATAAAAAAACATGTTTTTAAATAGTAAATGTTTATAAAATAAGTTTAATCGTATTGGGAATCCCCGTGTCAAAGGGTAACTACTATCTAATATAAAGGCAGTCTGCACAAATTCTTTGATATTAAAAGAGTTGAATTATTTGTAAGAGCATCACATAACATCAAGCCTATATATATACAGAGTTGATACGACAGAGGGGTTTCCTTTAAACTGCCTATACTAGGTATCATTTTCAAGCTCTGTACCAAAAATCTATTAAATAGGAACAGTAGTTTAGTCGCAAATGATTTTTAAATTTTTTGTCCCGTTTAACACGATGTATCTTTCCTAACAGCCGATTATGTCTATACGCATAGGTAATGCACATTAAAACGATAAATCTGAGTTTATCCTACGATGCGTTGTTGCCGCTCTGACGCAAGTCACATGTACAACCAAATATTTTCGCTAAAAAGTTGGCAATAAATACACACACACTTGCACTTTCATTACAAAGGCTGGTTGCGTTTTACTCTGACTTGTAAGCTATTTAGTTTGTTAGAAAAAAAAATCATTTTGGTACTTTATATTTATAAACCGTATTGAATGAATACTAAACACGTATAGTATACGTAGTGTAATTTAATGCCCCTCTATCATATCAACTCTGCATAGTGTCCGGTTGATGGCAATAGGCTCGCCCCCTATTATATGGGACTTAAACATAAATGGCGAAATGTGGCCGTACACCTATGCCAGACCCTTATTTGTAAATGGTTTGTTTTAAATAAAGTAAAGCCCCGAGGTTCATACCGAAGTGGACCAATGTTATTGACGTTATCTGGCGAAAAATCCCTAATATCTATAAAGTCAAAAGGTTTATTGATGTAGGAATAAGAATATTGCGAATTTGGAACGTTACGCTGCGGTTACCCGAAATAAGGGTCACTAGCTCGATCTGGACGGTTATACGAATATCCTGATCGGATTCCGAAAATTCTTTCACTATAGGGAATTTACAGGATTGGCAAGTGTCTTATGATATATATTGTATGTTAAAACAAGAAATTTCACGCCGAATTCGCAGGGAGAAGCTTGTTTAGCATTGCAAATGTGCCACATCACATTGCATGCATACCTCAATCCAGTTAGCTTAAGTAAGATAATGATTTATACCAATAGGTAATAAACTCTATGCCTAATGGCTATAAAGCTGACATCTAAATAAAACTGACAGTTACTTATTGAGGTAACAGGCACTCTAGGTAGGCTAGATATTATATAAATTTGTCCTACCTAAAGTCTAACTGAAAACGTCATTACTCTAACAGGTCTATCGGGGTTTGCAACTAAATAGGTGTTGGCAATAGTCAGTCATAAACCCTAGGGATGTGCCGATGTGGGTGTAGTCGTTTTGAGAATCGAGTTGGAATAGTTCCTTGGCAATTGGGTATCGAAATCAGCTTCCCAATTGTGTAACACGCGTTCTTTCACAATCCCTAAGATTTTGAACTAATTTCCTAATCTATTTCTTCTTTCCTTTTTTTTTATTTCTTCTACTATCCTATCGCAGGTATGCTGGCAGAGATTTCATTAGAAATAAGCATCACCTTTGTACCTATTTTTCTGTTATTTTCTTCTTGTCTGTTTATACAACGTTATAATTAGTATATGCGAAACCCGAAACACCTGTCTAGTATTTTTATGAAAAGAATCTATGTACAAAATTTCAAAACTGTACCATGAAAAATCACAAAGTTATAAGCTTGTTTTGTTACCTGGTTGTCCGTACAAAAACATGGTCACCGCGCGGCGCCCCCGCGCGCGCGCGCCTCCAAGGCCGTCTTGCGCTCATTGATAATAGTTTGGTAGTAGGTACCTAACCCCACGGCAATTGTATTGTAATTAACTGGTGATAATTCTTGGGCACGTCGGAAATGATATGGATATTGTCCATCATCTCGCAACGTGCGCCATGCGTAAGGTTGGGTGACGTTAAATATCGTGCCGGCCCGTGGTGTGCTGCTCTCGGGATTGCTGGCGATGTAGTTCAAAATTCCTTCTTGCACTGTGGTAGGAATTCGACTCACTCCTCTATCAACGGCTGTCGGAGGCCAAAAGGTACCGTACTTCCTTGATCTTTGTGTGGCGGAAAGCATTGTATTCCACGACACTCCGATGCCAAATTGCTCCTCGTACCGCCGCACTGCCAACGACACGTTATCACCACAAACCGCTAGTGTACGTACCATCTCTGTATACTGGACGTTTGTGAATTGAAAAGACATGGTTAAATGATACTTTTTACACCCTATTAAGCGAAACACAATAACACAACTGTACGCACGGCGACCGCGCGCTCGCAAACGGGAGCGGGGAGCGCAACACGTGCGCGTCAGCCTGTAGCATCCGGGCGACTGAAGGGGTTGTTTTACCCCCGCGCCGCTGTGCGCCCGCGCTGCCTACCGCCTAATGCCGCTACGACCTGCCGTGACCTGTGTTGTGCGCGTATTATTGCGGATAGGTACTAAGTGCCGCTCGGTGTCCAACTTGTAACCTATTTTAAATATTTTTGGGACAAAATATAACATGGTATAAAAATTATTGGAATCGATTCAGTTACTTATTCTGAACAAACTATATTCAGGTTTCGCATATACTATTTATAACGTTGTATAAGTGTGTACATAAATGGTTAAATAAATAAATATGATTGAAAACATCGTCTGTTCGACAACGTAAGTAACACAACGAATGTTGTTGAATTGTCAAAATGAAAGGTATTGCAATAAAATTGTTAGTCTGTTACGCAATTACTCCGCAGGAATTTTTTAATTAGTTTGATTTGTAATCACAATATCCTATTATTCTTTATATTTTATATCTTACTATTTACCTTAAACGTATTAGTTCACGAGTATATGGAATAACCTAACAGGGCTTATTATTCAGCCTGTCAACATTTTAGAAAAGTCACATTTTGGGCATTTTTTCTCAGATAACGAACAGAAAAGCTGCAAACATCGTTAGTGTAATATGTAACCCACATTCCAAGCAATCTTAAAAAAAATAGGAAAGCATCTAGCTTTTTCAATCTTCCACAAAAATCGACTATAAACACAAAACTATCGACAAAACTCGACTACAAGTTTAATTTAACTCCCATCCCTATAATTACAGTACTACGCATACTTTATAGTTAGTATTTGATAGTTAGTAGTTACGATATGTAGGTAACACAGAGACATACAAACCGGGACAGTGCTGGGCTGATTGCCTACACTGACCTAGGGGCCACGGGAAATTGCCATGAACTAGGTACTAGCTACCACTAACTCACTCGCTGGTTAGTAACTGGGGAAAATTGTGTGGAAAAGATAATTTGGTGTTGGTTATAAGTGGCGTTGGATGAATTTATAGGAGGAGGTGTGATGTGAGGGGCTTGTGGCCAAGTAATAACAGCAGCACGGGTTCATCGGTCAGGTTAAGCTACGCTTGCCGCGGTTGGTCACTGGATGGGTGACCTTCTTTACAATACCAAGACTCTTCCGTGCTTTGGAAAGGACGTTAAGCTGTTGGTCCGGGCTGTCATTCGTGGATCATTCATTGACAGTCGTTACGGGTCGTCATAAGCCCGAAAGTTTGACAACCAGCCTTACCAAGGGGTATCGTATTAGCTATTAAATGGGTTGTGGAGGTCAGATAGGCAGTCGCTCTATGGAAAATATTGGTATTCAGCTGCATCTGGTTTGACTGGGAGCCGACCCCAAAATAGTTGGGAAAAGGCGAGGCAGAAGATGATTGGTGAATTTATGTGAGAATTTGAGACGTCATAAGTGCTGTAGTGTTCTCCTGCACGAGGTTGTGTAGTACTAATATGACTTTTTCAATTCATATGTATTTTCTGAGCGTCTCTTGGACTTTATTGACATGGAAAAACTTCGTGAGGAAACCTGGACTCATAGTTCATATAAGTTTGAAATCGGTAACCAGTCTTGAGCAGTGTTGATCAAAGCTCGTGCCTTCTTTGTATGAGAAGAGGCTTTTGCCCTGCAGGGGGACAATAATAAGCTAGAGTTATTTAAGCGCTGGATTCGCTTGCAGGTTTAATTAATAATACTCATTCAATTTAAAATTGTCTAAAGGACCTCTGTGAATTGGCTTCGGCCCCTCGTACGCCTTCCACAGGTCTGGGACTCCATGGTCCCGAGATACGTAAAGATATAGGTAGATAATAATAATAAACATCTTTATTTCCCAAAAATACAGATTGTACTTTAAGTCAACAATTTTTGAATTTATGGTAGTGAAAATTTACATTAAACATGTAGCCATATCTACATCGCTACATGCGAACTACGCATCACACTGACGTCACGCAAAATCCTGCATCGCGCAAGCAAAGTTTACCACGCAACTAGCATAGATACAACGTCCCGACATCAATCGTCGGGCAGTTACCCACCAGACACGACACCCGTCTGGTCGGAGGATCCTCCCTTTTCTATGGAGGTATGAGTGAACTTTACACCATGTTCCTCGTACCTCTATAAACATTTGGATGCTGCACAAATGTATACACAATAGATTAAACTCTGTCTCTTAAACTAGGGTATCCTGTATCTTAAGAGACAGTGTTTCGCAATGAGGATCCAATTGATATGTGCACGAGTGGATTGTGTCGATTTGCATTCAGAAGGGAAAAAGTTATAGTTTACTTTAGTTTTTAAATTACTCGTATGCATGAGTATGTGAGAGTGCGAGGGTGAGGGTGAATTAATGTGATTGAAGGTGTGTAATTGCCTAAGATGGCTTATGGAAGTGATTGCTACGGTGGCGGTGCTGGGAATATATTCATGCATAGCCACGTAATTCTACGTTCTGTGAGAACCTTGACTTGACTACACATTGATTTATTATTATTATTTGTTATAAAGTTAGAAGAAAACGTCTACGGTTGCACTATTTGTAATTACGTGAGTACCATCTATGTATCTATCCACTTAATTATTTAACTGTCTTGACTTAATTTTTAATATTTTGTACTTAATGTAGTAGGTAATTTTAATTAAATAGTAATTTATCAGTCATTGCTTATTTTTATATTTTGTAGCTATTGCAGTGGGTAATTTTGTTTAAATAGTAATTTATCCGTCGTTGCTTGGTTTTAATATTTTGTACTTATTGTAGTACTTAGGTGTTTTTATTCAAATAGTAATTTATCTGTCATTGCTTACTTTTTAATATTTTGTACTTATTGCAACAAGTGATTTTATTCAAATAGTAATTTATCTGTCATTGCTTACTTTTTAATATTTTGTACTTATTGCAACAAGTGATTTTATTCAAATAGTAATTTATCTGTCATTGTTTAATTTTTAATACTTTGTACTTATTGTAGTAGGTAATTTTATTTAAATCGTTATTTTATTCTAGGTACACCGTACATCGTGTCCACATATATTATTGTATATAAATAAAAATGAAAGGCTGTTCGTAGGTAATCGCATCACTTGAGAACGGCTGGACCGATTAGACTATTCTTTTTTTTTAAAACGTTTGTTACACATAGTTCACAAAAGCTTTTTATAAAAAAAAAAGTTATATAAACCCGGAAAATGTTACATTTGAGTAAAACTCAACGTCCTTTTTTCTATGGGATTTTTGTTTGAATTACTAGCCAATGCCCGCGACACCGTCCGCGTGAACTTTTCGAAGAGTACCAACCTTTGAAGTTTCTTGCCCATTCTTCTCCATACAAAACTACCTTTTGGAAGGGTTTTAACAAATAGGTAGAGCAGTGGTGGCCCGGTGGTAACGGGCCCGACTAACGAGTTGCAGGTCGTGGGTTCGAACTCAGACAGCGGCACTTTACTTTGTATACATTATTTCATCACCACTGCTCTCAAAACGGTAAAGGAATACATCGTGAGGAAGCCGGCATGTTCTAGAACCAAAAATTCGAAGACATGTGACATCTACCAGCCCGCACTGGGCCCGCGTGATAGATTACAGCCCACTCCCTCTCGAAGAGAGGAGGCCTGTGTCCCAGCAGTGGGAACATTATAGGCTGATTATGCTAATGTTAACAAATATATACTTTATTATTATAAATTCATTATGGTGAAAGTATATAAAGAGTATTAAAGTGAAAAGATATCGTTTTTATAAGTAGTTTAGTGACTACTTCTACGTCAAAATTGTTTGTTGGCAGGTCACGGCCATATTCAATATTTATTTGGAAAAAAATTGGCACGTACATGTCTACAGGTTCGCCATCCCTGGCCTAGTAGGTACGTGCTAATAAACGTTTATAGATCTTGGCCTTTTTTTTCTACGGTGGCTATCATCAAATAACTTCTCCCGCTCTAGGCGGAGGGGGAGGGCGTGTCAGACTCTTACTGACTAAAACCCACCCATGTTCCTTCAGTTGCCTGTGCCAGGGGCCACGGTAACCCTTTCGGACTTTTCCGCAATCCTGGCAGGCATCGGCCCTAAAGGACCCCGTCAGTGTTGCTGACAATAGATCTTGGCCTAATGGCACAATTACAATCCAGTCCAGCTCCTACTTCCACTGCGATGACCAATGCAGTTAATTGAGTTAATGCATCGGGTGCCCGAATTCGATTAAAGTCTTTCGGAAACCCGAATACGAGCAAAAGACCTAATGTAATTGCGCTTTAAGACTAAGGGCCGGTTTGTTGAACCCTAGACAACTCAACCATTAGTTAAAAATAAAATCTTTGCCAATATGTGTTGATCAAATCAACACATCTTGCTAAAATTTAACCATAGAACTCAAACTCAAAAAAACTCAAACTCAAAGCATTTATTTCAAATAAACCATAGGCACTTTTGAATTGTCAAGGGGTTGGTCAGTCAGAAAGATGAAGCTAGTTGCCCATTCTAAAGCGTAGTAGGTACCTATGCAGAAGAACGGGCAAGAAACTCCATGGGCACTCTTTTAAATCAAATAATATTGTTACAAAAAAGTGGTTACATCATTCATGTCGAAATTATACATGTGAGAACGATGTAGAAAGACGTGCACGTTAAAAGCGTCCGTAATAAAAAGATAAAAACAATTCAGGAATCAAAATAAGCCGTGGCAGCTAAGACATGACCAGTGCCTACTGACGGCGCCCGTTCACGAAATTGACGTACCTATGTATCAGCACCATTCAGCTCAACCATTTTGAAGGGAACTCAATGATCCAATACACACGCCTCCACCAGCGACACATTTGAGTAAGCATGACAAACTCTCAGCCATAGGGCACATTGAAGTCAATGAAAGACGAACCCAGTAAGCTTTATAGTAGGTACTATTTTTAAGTAATGGTTGAGTTAACTACGGATCAAAAAACAGGTCCTAAGCAACAAGAAACCTCTTCCCTTAAACTAATAGGAACAGTAGGTAGTGAGCAATTTCCGTGAGCTACCTCTAAATTCTATTTGCATGATATAATTGACTACAAAACCATGTTCCGCCCGTGGTAGTACACGGTACATAGGGTGGATATGTCTGAGTGTTATGCTTACAAATTAAGCCCCCGGGCTAGTCGTGGGTACCTTATTCTTCGAAGATTAGGCTGGGTGCACGTGAGCGGTTAAGGACGCGTAATTTCTGTATGGCAAGGAAATAATCCATTTCTATTAATCATCATTCATCATCGTCATCAGTCTATAATGTTCCTACTGCTGAGGCGTAGGATTCCTCTCGGTGAGAGGGAGCGGGACGTAATTCACCACACGAACCCTAAAAAAAATTACTCTTAAACTAAGCATGATATGCAAAAAATATGATACAAGCATCGTGGGCGTCTTTTAATCTGCATATTTTAGAGCACAAATGGACCTCGTATCTTTGCTAGATTCAGATATACAACGTGTCACATAATTAACGCAAGACCTCATACACCCCAATTAGAGAATTGAGTTAAAAGCATAATACAATGACCAAAACCATTACTTTATGCATTATGAATTGAGTCTTATAGCTTTGAAATAAGATTTAATTTTCTTTGACTCAATCGGCGGTCAGTATTGCAACATACATAAAATTTGAAAAAATACCTAAGTATAGGAATAGTTACTGAAATCGATTTAGTAGTCAATTATGAGCAAACTACTTTCAGGACTTACGTTTATTCTGTTACACGTTGTACACGAGTTTTTGGTTCTAAGTTTTTCGAAAAAGCCGCCGTATTGGGATTAATTATTTTAACTGAAGTTATGCTTTTTACTTCCCCTACACACCACAAACATTTCTTATTCCATTTCTATGCAATCTAGAAACGACAATCTTTTTAAGTTTGGAAGAACGGTATTCGTTCTTTGTTGTAATTTTAACTATGGGACCCTAAAAAATTGTATGTGTGTTAAATTATAAATAATCTAATAAATATCGAATAAAAATTTAGTCGATAAAACCCGGACCAAAACGTGGTAATTCTAGCAAAAATACTTAACTTGAAATAACTAACTAGATTCATCTAGTTCACTAGAGATTATCAGTATTATAAATAACTTTTCCCAATACGGCAGATTTTTCGAGAAAAATAAGAGATACTAAAACAAAAAACTCGTGTAGGATCTACCAAAGATACGAGGTTCATTTGTGGTTTTAAATATGCAGCATTAAGAGACGCCATGGATGCTTCTTACATTATTTTTGCCTAACAGGCTTAGTTAAGGCCGTACCCAGACCAAATAACCTTGAGCACTCGTTCCCTCTTTGCCGCACGCCACCTCTACAATACTTCGTAAAAATTACTAGCGCCATCTGGCGAACAACTTACGAACTATGAAACTGCGACTAGTAAGAGATTTTTTCTTCTACTTAAATACCTATCCGGATGAAAAATTAACGATTTTCAAAAAAATATTAAGTACTCAAAAACTAGACGGGTCAGCTTAATGGGGATTCAAAATCTTGTGTCTAAATGATTATTTCAATCAGCTTTTTAATAAAAATGCTATGTCCGAAAAATGGGCATCTAAAACACTGTGCGTTGCTCATTCCAAAACGTAGATCTATAAGAGGTGATGAATTGATATCGATTACTTTTTGCTTTGATTAAAAGTGCAAACTTGTCTATACCTACAATAAGCAAATAACATCACTAACAAGACGAGTCACAGATATGACAAAATATTTATAGAAAGTCGTCGGTCTGTCCCACTCCTAACCCGACCCTATGACCTAGGGCCAGTTATCTGGTACAGGACCAGTGATTGTACATGTCGGCCGTGTGTGATTGATGACCTACTGGCTGTGAAAGTACCTAGGGGACCAAGACTTAGCCTAAGCTTAGGCTCCACTTGTTGGTAACGTGCGGGAAAAGTTAGGTGATAAAATGTTGGGTTTCTTTTTTTGTGCAGTCAAACAAAGCCTGACGACTAAAAGAGAAGTTTGGAAGAAAAATACCTGTTGCGCAAACCACAAATAATTCATTTTTATAGGGGGCAGGAGAGTTACAAAACAATGTTTGGGTGGGTACATTATTTATGCACGCACGGCAATGCCTGCAGATTAATTAATTTTTATGTTATTTAATAATATTTATTCATATAATTGGTTATATTATTTTATTTTTATATTTGTTGTAGTACGCACGGCTACAGATCAAGCTATTGATTTCCAGTATAAGCTGATCTCGCATTGTATAGGAATTCCTTCCAATGAGAGGTCAGTGTAAACTGGAAATTTATAGCTTGATGTGTAGCCGTGTGTACTAATCATTCAACCTGACTTGGTTTCCGTACGTCCTTTTGGGGTAACGACTGAAAATCAGCGCTGTGCTGTGGGTTCCCAATAGCACAGCATCATGCTGAGTGGAAGCCTTCTTGTCACAGTCATGACGTGCAGCTGTCGACTATTTCTGTTTTTGTTTTTATTTTTCTTAATTTATTAGAGCTAATCGTATCTTTTTTGTATACAAGTGTTTCTGTGACAAATAAACCTATTTTTCTTTTTTCTTCTTTCTTTCAACTATTGGTCACACAAAGAGCAGCATACATCAACAAAACTTTTTTTTTATTTATAATGTGTTTGCTCTTGACTCTAGTCTAGGTCAGTGGTGACAGAGACAGAGTCGACGATACAGTGAGCTTACGCAGAAGCCTGTTCACTCTCACTTCGAAGAGATTAGGGTTGTATGCGTTTGGAAATACAGACGCAGGTAGAGAGTTCCACTCTTTTGCTGTGCACATAACAAAAGACATTTGGAAACGTTTAGTGCGAATTGGTGGAATAGCAACTAGGTAAGGATGGTAACTTGCTGTGAGTCTAGATAACCGATGGAAGAAGGGGGCCGGTGGATTGAGATCGTGGAGTTCTTGGGCACACCCTCCGAAGTACAATCTGTAGACCGACATACAGGCAGCTAGACTATCTAGTGAATATTTTCAGAGTAGTCAAGTCTTGGACATTACTCTCTAGAAATGAATATTGGCAGTGTAGTGAACAAATGAGTATTTTTCCTAACTTGTTTATTGATTGTTCTATGTTGTCTTAGGATGTTTTTTTACAATTGTGAGGCTCCCGTTTGACTATTCTCAAATGCCTAAAAGTAGGTAACTTATATATATATTATTGTTATTATTTTAAACTGCCCCACACTAGGAGTTTCTCCTGTACTGTGGGTGCGTTTACAAATATTTAAACTCACATCCTACACATACAGCCAGACCCGGAACAACTGCATTTCATTCTACATTCGTTCATTTATACAAATATTTGTATAAATGAACGAATGTCCAATTACTTTACCAGTGAGGCCAGTTGCGAACTAACTTTCGGTCCTTACCTGGAAACAAATAAAAACAAACATTAGCAATCATAAACATTTTAATGCACAAAAACATTGGCCATGAATCTTTATTTATAGCAGACTGACAATCTGACGTAATTATTTAATTATTGTGTTATTTACTCAAAAGAATACAGAGTTGAGTTTACCGATAAGGTAATTAGATGGAATCTGTCGGCCGTGCTGTCGGTTTTGAATCCAATCCCCTTACTTACGCACGCTTACACAGCCGCACGTTCCCGCACATAATGTACACCACGCCCACAGATGCACCTATATGTTTTTTTTTCTCATCTAAAAATATTATTGTAGTAACACAATTAGAGAGGATCGGCAGTTCGGCACTGTTACTCCCTAATACAGTCTATTTCATAGCCTAGCAAGGAGAACAGCACGTCACCCACTTGATTAACAGAGATTTAAGACTACCCACTTTGTGAAAACTGTTCCATGTACTGTAATCTGTTTTTATATAAATAAAGATTATATTATTAGATTATATCATTTCTCCATCTTGGACCTCTTTATACCACTCTAAAGGCAACCGCCTTTAGGGTGTACAAATTCCATTACATTTTCTAATTGTTTTAGTAGAATCGCGTCGTGCTGTCGCGTCGGGCCTTTGTGCCTTAATATTAATTTTTTATATGAGACAACATCCACACAAGGTCTTCAGGTCCCGAACTAGGCAGCGCCTGTACTACGGTAACCTGATGACTGATACACATACTTATATACATATACACACCCAGACACAGGTCAAACAGACATGTTCATGCACACAAATGTTTGACTTGACCGGGGGTCGAACTTGAATTACTTAATCTTAATTAATATAATTAAAAAATAATAAAATAAAACTTAATCGAATTGCGCATGTATAGTAAGTTTTGGTTAATCTATTAATGGAAATCTTAAATTCATTTAACGCAAATACTAAACCGTTGTCCAGACGCATTCAATTTTGCACAAGGTTTCCATGTGACGGTAAAATATGGAGAACTTTATCATAAAAAACACCTATGTATATATACTATAAGTACCCATGTTTGCAAGGAAATAAATTATTTGATTTGATTTCCTTACACATATAGGTTGTCCCAGAAATCAACGTCAAGCCGGAAACAGGTGATATAATATATAGTCGTGACAGATATCAGAAAAATATAAAAAAAATGTTTGTCATGCACTTTTCAAATTATAAGTATCAAAAAATAAGTCTGAAAAACTGACACCCTGTGATGGTCTTTCAAGTCCTGTGACCACAAATATTAACTTTTTTTCGTTTTTTTTTCTGTAATATAACCATGAATAACCTTTCTGTAAACTCAAACTCAAACTCAAAGCATTTATTTCAATTAAACCATTTACAGGCACTTTTGAATTGTCAAGTGATCGGTCAGTCAGAAATATGAAGCTAGTTGCCCACTCCAAAGCGTAGTAGGTACCTATGGAGAAGAACGGGCAAGAAACTCCATGGACACTCTTTTACACAACACAACAGTTTCAATACTGTTTAAAATTAAAACATAACTGCCTTAGTTTTCACAGGGTGTCAGTTTTTCTGATTCGTTTGTTTGTTTTATTGGTTGTTTTTTGGTTTTTCGATTGATTTACTACAGAGCCATCCAAATAAATTCTATGCTAGATAACCTAATTGAGGGTCTCGTCGCTAAATGATAGCCGCCGCACGAGTCGATCGAAGGTTTAACTACGCTTGCCGCGGTCGGTTCGTGGATGGGTGACCATCCATTACATATCGAAACCTCTCCATGTCTCGGAAAGCACGTTAAGCCGTTGGTCCCGGCTGTCATTCGTAGATATTTGACAGTCGTTACGGGTAGTCAAAACCCCCAAAAGTCTGACGACCAGTCTTACCAAGAGGTATCGTGTTACCCAGTAACTGGTTTGTAGAGGTCAGATAGACAGTTGCTCCATGTAAAATACTGGTATTCAGCTGCATCCGGTTAGACTAGAAGCCAACCCCAACATAGTCGAGAAAGGCAGGCAGATTGATTTAGGTAAACTAACTTTCGAGTGAAGTCATTCAAAGCGAGCCTCCTCGTGAGCCCTGGTTTGATGATAAATGTTTAACTAGGAGTTATATTAAGTTAGCGATAAGGCTTCGTTCTGGCCACTTTCCATCAGCAAAGTTTGCTTTCCTAATGCGAAAGGCTGCTTCGCCTAATTGTGACACTTGTAATAAAATTGAAGATGTGCAACATTTGCTGATGGAATGTGATAAGAACAAAGATAAAAGGGAATCTTTGGCTAGGGAGTTCAAGCTAAATATGTGGGATGTTGGACTTATCCAAAACATTTTGTCCTACCCTAAATCTGAAAGGACTAAACGCATAATTTGTGGTTTAATGCAGAGGTCTGGGCAATGACCCTCTTTTCTAAATGGAAAGGAGGGTCATTCCCCGGACTTCTGCATTATAAATATTTTTATTTATGGTGCGGAGGTCTGGGCAGTGGCCCTCTTTTCTATTTTCATAGTATTTAGGTATAGTAGTGTAGTAATATAGTATAATTATAGTTGCATAGTTTTGTGTAAATCAGTAAAAGGTACAATGGGGTTGACGTATCCGTGTGGATAAAAACCCCTTATAAATAAAGAATTAAAAAAAAAAAAAAAAAAACTTTCGAGTGTAAAGTGGTATGTTTTCCTTCACATTTCAAAGCGACTTCATGCCTGCTCTTCCAAGCCCAACTACCCGTGCTAATTGTCACCTTTACCACAGAACCTATCATTTAAACCTCTTTCCACCTCTCTGAGACACTATCTCATCCAAATCACGTTCCCATACAAATACGGTCACACAATTATTGAGATGACGCTCAGATAGCATCTTCAAACTAGATTAGATTTTAATACTGTAATTTAGAAAAAAAATCCCACGACATATCTCGCATCTGAGAGCGTCATGTTATTATATTTATATAAGTTAGTCTGAGAAAGAAACATAGGAAAGAAAGAATGACATAAATTGTTCGGGTTGATGTCATTTGCAAATGACAGTGTTTAGTCTGTATTTTATTCATTGGACTTGGTAAGTCTGGATTTCAGTAAAAACAACTGTGTTGTCTCGCTGCAGGGCAAAGGTCGCTCTTTTAAAACAATTATGTACATTAAATTAAAACTTTTACCGTACAACCTTGCTTGTTAAAGGTGATTAATTTAGATGTAATTTTTTTTAAGTATATAAAATATATCATCATACAAAAGAATTATTCTTTACATTTTTTTTTATTAGAAACCATTTTTTTTTTAACGTTGCCCACAATAGGAATTTCTCCTGCATCGTGAGTGCGTTTACAAACATTTAAACTCACATACACAAACAGCCAGACCCGGAACAACTACTTGCAAGTCATACAAATATATGTTCCGTGCGGGGATCGAACTCGCGACACGTAACGCAGCAGTCAATCGCTTAACCACTGCGCCAACCGTGCCGTCGCTTGCGTTATTCACCAAATTTTATACCACTCGAAATGCTCGGATACATCAAAGGAAATTGGAAGTTCAGAATGGACCACGTTAACCGCAGTTACGGGCCAACATTTAAAAGAAAATTAATCTTTAAATAATAAATGTCAAAAATGGTTCTTTTGTATGATGATAATGATAATAAAGATAACCTGATACGATTGATATTTTTATTTTATTTTTACTTTTGAAAAAAGAAACTCTAAATGTCCGTTATTTCCCGCAATGGTAGTTTAATGTATAGTACAACAACATTTCGGCAGCCCATGTAATAGGCCTAAAGGCCCCCTTCATCATTATCATTATCCGCAGCCCCACTTCACCCACTGCTGAACATAAGCCTCTCTTTTCTTGTGCCAATCTCCACGCTCTTGTGCCAGACTCATCCAAGTTCTACCCGCGATGGCAACTATGTCGTCCGCCCTTCTCGCTGCCGGACAACCGACCCCCGGGCCCCCTTAGCCCTCTACAGTCTTAACCAGTCAAAAATCTAAACTCCGGCCTGCTACTGAGAATAGTCTTTGCCTGACCTGGGAATCACACCCTGGCTAAAAGGTCCCAGCAACCAGGCCATTAAAAAAAAAAAAAAAAAGGAATCACACCCTCACTCACGCTGATTATAGGTCACGCTTTGCAGTTGCGCTTGTGACCACGAAACCAACTCGTTAATAAATTATTAAACTGTCTTACAACATTATAGGAAATAGCAGGATATTGACTATAACAGTACACTGTACCGTATTGTGGTAATTTTTCGAAGAAATCTAACAACTAATTACAGAATAGCAAACTTTTTCGCTCATGTCATGGTGGCGCCACTATTAAAGGAATAACGTTAAAAATGCATTAAATTCAGAACATTCTATGTTAGTTCTCCATTTCGCCACACGCACTGATAGGCTTGTCGGTCTATACTGTTGTGATTATTATGTTGACAGCTGAAGCGAGTTGTTTATGGTAAATTATGTTGTCTATGACCGTTCGTTTAGCGGTAGGGCTAGGGCACCCATGTGCCGCTGTGGACATGTTTGAAATTTATGTCAGTAGGTAATGTTTATTATTTTGTTGCCTCCTTTGAAAACTAACGTTAGTTTACAAGATCGACAGACTTTAAAAATACGAAACTTCTTTTAATTTTTTTATTAAATATAGGTTTGCTCTTGACTCTAAAAAAAAGCAATACCTAACAGAATAAATATGTTTTGTCGTATTCAATTGGTTCATGGTGAAGATAGTCCGAAGTGCATTTTCTTTTATAACAAAAAGGGGTTTTTTTTTGTGCTGGAATAACGATTTAATCAAGAAAATTGTAAATTAATTTTTTATAATCATTATTATCTCACTCACATCACATACTTAATACTAATAACGTATATAAATAAGGAAGCCACATAGTAATGAATTACTTCTACACTTGCATCATAAAAGCTGTAAAAGCCTACCTAGTGTGTGAAAATGGCGCGAATATTGGCTGACACGGAGCTGCAATTTTATGTCTATTGCACAATTCATTGGATAACGTTATTATAAGGCACATAATAATTAGAAATAAAATCTATCGTAATAAAACTTTATAGCTATAACACAACCTGTATTTCTATTCACAGCCATAAATCATCTTTAAGAAAGCCTTAATATACAATTAAACGAAAAAAATAACCCGCCTTAATTACATCTTGACAGGCCGCCATTATGTGCCACAGATAATAGAACGCCGATAGATTGATATCGGTTTCACACGATCTGCCTACGACCCCGATTACTATCTAGATGGTATGGAACCTCTTTTAAGTATTAATTGTCTGAGAAACTTATTAACAATGAGTGACGTATAGTGGAGTGATTTATTAAAATTACAAGTTAATAGAGACGTCATGCTGGTTGTTTGTTGTTTTTTTTGCCTTGACTAAGCTGTTGTGGTGTCATTATCCAATTATCGCAGCTTGTTACTGTGTCATCGCCGACAAGACAAAATCAAGGAGAAGGGATTGCAACTGTTACAGAGATGTTATAATAGTTATTTAAGCAACTGGTGTATAATAATAAGGGGTATTAAAACACGAATGTATATGTATATAGTATCACATGAGTGTTTTAATACCTATTGATGTACAGTTGCATACAAGACATTATCTACACCCATGTTAAGAATCCTGTATAAAATACACTGAAACCATAGGGTGGTACACTGTTGTAAGAACCCTATGTAAATTCATGATAAGTTTAATTGCTGAGTATCTAATACAAACAAACTAAGAAATGTCTGGGGGTGTGATACCAAAGCTTGTATCACTTATTTTCGTAACCAACAAGGTAATAATTTTTCGCAATACCTACTAATATCGAACAAAAATGGCGGGATATGCCGTGAATTGGAATAATCTATAAGTATATTTTTTAAATTACTTATTAGCTTTGTAGTGAAACGCGAGTGCATGACAATGTTCTTTTTTTGAAATTCATAAAGATACCACGGATTGAGTAGTGAGAGTGTGGCTGTTTGATGAGTAAGGAAGGGATCGAGTTCGAGTTGCATTATAATGAAGTTTAGTACAACATTATAACACTCGTTTGGATGATATTATGGTTACTATGACACTGGTTGTTTTAATGTTGGCAATAAGCTAATTGTTTCCGAAACTTTTATACAGGATTTATAGCATGGGTGTAGATAAATTCGATTAGTAAATATTTTAAAGACTCCTTATAATAGACTCCAGAATAGATTTCATCCTACTTCCTTGTTTACAAAATTTGTGTGTACCTATGTCTACATTATGTTTTTATCTTTCCTATGATTATTTGAAATATTTCAAAAACTCAAACTCAAAGCATTTATTTCAAATAAACCAATTACAGGCACTTTTGAATTGTCAAGGGGTCGGTCAGTCAGAAAAATGAAGCTAGTTGCCCATTCCAAAGCGTAGTAGGTACCTATGGAGAAGAACGGGCAAGAAACTCCATGGACACTCTTTTAAATCAAAATATTGTTACAAAAAAGTGGTTACATCATTCATGTTGTAATTATACATGTGAGAACGATGTAGAAACACGTGCACGTTAAAAGCGTCCGTAATAAAAAGATAAAAACAATTATGGAATTAAAATAAGCCGTGGCAGCTAAGAAATGACCAGTGCCTACTGACGGCGCGCGGCGCCCGTTCACGAACATAACGTATGGATCAGCACCATTCAGCTCAACCATTTTGAAGGGAAGTCAATTTCTTGTACACACAGCAGCTGGTCAAGTTACCACAAGCTATCAAATTTTCCAATTCGATTTTGAACTTAACCTTCGACATTTTAAGGTTTAAAATAATTTGGAGAAATTTGACAGTTTCGTGTAACCTGGTGTGCTGGCGACTGTACATAGTTCAGTACCTACATAATCTGTTTATCCATGTTAGAATATAATTTGTGTTAATTTTCTTTTTATTGTTCACCCTAGATATACATAAGTATGTTGTCGAGATACCTTTTTAATTTTGACTAACTTTATTATTCTAACTTTATTTCTCTTTTTTTTTTTTTGTTGATCGGTACTCTATTTTAGATTTTCACAGTCACCCTATTAGTAAAAGAAGATAAGTTCCTGGCTGTTTATAAGTGTAGATACCATTTATTTTTTATCTCTACGTAAAATATTATAAAATTAAGTGAAAGTGTGGTCAGTAGGTCGTGTTAGGGGAGGAGTTGTAGGAGTTGAAGTAGACACTCAGGGGGACAATAAGCAGAAAAAAACTGAGACTGACATTTTTTTTTCCCAGAATTCTACCAATTTTATTGTAGTATATATTTTACTGTCCTGCACCCCTAACGCTACACTCCAACCGAAAGGAAATGGTGGGTTAACACGTAGACTACTTTTTTAACCAAGTACGTGAAGTAGGTAAGTAGCTTATCCCCAGGGTTTGAATGAAATGGCAGGAAGAACTATGTAGTTTAAAAATAATAACCAACTGCTTCTAGTTATACTAGAAACTTACCCTGTTATCCTAGTATAATGTAAAATACTTTCAATAGTCAAAGTCAAAGTCAAAGATTTATTTGCAGATAAATATGGTTACAAATGTTCTTAAAATGGTAGATAATGTTAGTAGCTTAGCATATTTAATCATAACATAATGACATGCAAATTTTCGTTATAGGTAGGTACAATTACATTATTGCTTAAATTTAAATTGAAAGAATTCTTTTATATTATAGAAGGGATTCTCAATTAACCACCTACGTAAAGCCCTTTTGAAGCGAACCATTAAATTGGAAGTGCTTTAATTTGGTTAGGTTAGGTTAGCTATAGTTATAGTTGTAGCTATAGTTAGAGTTAAATAGCTATAGTTGTTTAAAAAAATCAGTTCGTGATCATTTCTCATCTCTCTGTAACAAGACCATCGCAATGAATGTTATTAAGCTGTCAAAATAAAGGCTCGACCGATTGTGAGTGTCTAACACAATTACAGCTCCTTACTGGGGAGTGTTTTTTTAAATGTAATATAATTATTTATAAGTAGTTTTAAAACAGGCTCAAAGAACTAATAAAACCTCACGAAGTGCGTGCGTTTCGAATCTTAGAAGCAACTGATTATTTACGTCCTTTTATTCAATACCCTTATTTTACAAATAAAATAAATACACATTCAACAAATACACCAATAAGCATCGATAAGTTCAAGATGTCCTATCTAAAAATGGCGCGCACAGGTGCGTTAAACGAGTTCTGTAAACAGTCAGGATTACACACGGCTTAAAACGTAAAACACTTACGAATTTAAGGCCTGCTAATAAAGAAATAAAAGAAAACAAGTCACCATACTTGTAATAACTCGAGACCCAACAAATTGCGATGATGCTTTCATGATGTGCAAAGACACCGTACATTAAAGTTCTTTTTTAAAGTAACAATGTAAAAAGACCTGGCTCCGGAGAAAATATTAATGTCACTAAAAAAAAAACAACAATGGCGGCGGGAACGCGTTCTATTTTTAAACCAGTGTCAATTTTACTTTTTTCCCGCGTCGCGGTATCGTGAGCAGTGTTGTAAGGTCTGCGTGTTTTAGGGACCATAAAGGTAGAATAAAGTGTTTAGAACATTTTATTTGAAAAGAGATTCTTTTACACTTTTGAAATACTTTTCTTGGTCTCGTGTTATTGTTGAATAGATTTCAGAAGGTATTTTATAAAGTTCGTCAAACTATGATACAATGGTATATTAACAAAAACTTATTATACTAAATAAACTATCAAACTATTCAAATTAAAATATAATAACCTAAACTTACTAAAACTATTAACAAATTAAAATATGGCGTCGAAAAGTTCCTCCGCATCGCTGTCGACTGGTAATGTAGGTACCCAAGAGAGTACCGGCATTGCCACGTTGTATGGCAATGCTAAGCCGCTGGCCAAGGTAAAGGCCAGTCCTTGGGTCACGGGAAGTGTCAACCAGCCGTTTGGAGATTTCGTTGAACAAACCATGAGCACTCGGACCCCACGGCCCCAAACGGCTCGAAAATATAATTACCGATAAGGTTATTATACTTTCGCCGCTTGAGGTTTCCCGCAGCCGCAGCAGCAGCGCCAGCACAGCACGCCGAGCCAGGAAGATAGGATGTCGCAAGAGTATCGACCCACGTTGCGTCCCACACTAAAGGCCTACCCACCTTTCAAGGAAATAAAGACATGCCGTCTGGTATCTTGCCATCGCCGCGTGCCAAGCCATTAGGTTCTAGTACAAGGGTTAACAAAACAATGGCTTTTGAAAAGAACCTCCTTTCATGATATTTCTTCCGACATTGGTTCAGGCTATCTATTGTCTGCCTGTCAGTCACTCACTCACGGAACTTTTTATAAGAATGGGAATGGAAGAGATACATTTCAATTTTGTCCCATGTCCTAGTCTTTTTTTAATCTACATAATTTGATTGTACGAGTATCTCTCTGTCAAACAACAGTTTTAAGTGTCACTCAAGTTACCTATATTCAAAGTAAGTAGTGATGTTCTGTTTCATACAATTGTACATAAATAATGGTAGGTTAGTTTAAGGTACCTGTGTTGTTTATGGAGTCGGAACACGATAATAACATGATAGTTTTCTTAGTCGACCATCATAACTTGGTGAAGCACTTATTATTATTGTTGTAAGGTTTGATGTTTTGAGGGGCTCGTGGCTAAGTAATAACTGCCGCAAGGGTCGATCGATCAGGTTAAGTTACACTTGCCGCGGTCGGTCCGTGGATGGGTAACCGTCATTACATACCGAGAGCCCTCCGTGCCTCGCTAAGCCGTTGGTCCCGGCTGTTTCTTGAATCTTTAACAGACGTTACGGGTCGTCAAAACCCCGAAGGTCTGACAACAGTCTTACCAAGGGGTATCGCATTACCCAGTAAATGGGTTGTGGAGGTCAGCTAGGCAGTCGTTTCGTGTAAAATATTGGTATTCAGCTGCATCCGGTTAGACTGGAAGCCGACCCCAATATAGTTGAATAACGTCTAGGCAAATCTATTGTATTTGATCTAGCCAATTTAACACTACAAAGACACCATCAGCTTTAAATTCCATCCAAGTGCGATTCAGTTTTGTTTCCTCGTGAAATATTGACGTTCATATTACAGCGACATCATGGGGTGAATTATTTATCGTCTAGTTTATTGGAAGCGCGCCCAAGGGGTAGTAATAAGACTGTCATTGCCCCAGGTGTATATACTATAACTGATGTAAATGAGACTTCAAAGCGGGTATGAATTGGAGATATTCACTCGATGTTCATTCGATGTCTAATCGTTACATGAAGAACTCAAGGAAAGTTGAGTTGAACTAAGTAAATGATTACTTGCAATTAAATGAAAGAAAATTTAAAACTCATATAAAAAGTTGGCTTTGTAAAGAAGCATATTACAAATTAGAGGATTATATCCAAGATAAGAATGCTTGGAAACATGCTGGTCCAGCTCCATAGGACAATCTAGTGTCTTGACAAAATCAAACTTGTTGCTTCAATATAGTTTATTATTCTTATGACATTCATTTACATTCTGTGATTACTTTAACTCACACACTGACATATTATTTGTTTAAATAATTTGGAAAATCGTATACTTTTACAATGTTTGTAAATATGTGAGCACCATCTATCACAAAATTAACTTATTTGTCATTGCAATTTTTTTTTAATTTTTTTAGCTTTTGTGGTAGGGTAATTTTATTATAGGTGCATAGGTCTTCCTTCACATATAATTATATAATTGATATATACAAAATATTGTAACACATTTTAAAAGAGTAACGGTGGAGTTTCTTGCCCATTCTTCTCCATAAGAAACTACCTTTTGGAAGGGGCGACTAGAATCAATTCTATTTAAATGTAAATGTTGACATTCAAAAATGCCTTATAGGTTCCTATTTTAAATAAATGCTTTGAATTTACTGACACTTGCGTGCACTGACTGGATAGGTCCACTGAAATCTGTGCGGCTCCTTCCTCAAAAGACTATCTCAGACGCAAATATGCATGATCCTCACATGATCTGCCCAAGACAATGTCTCGACTATAAAAAATACTTCGACCTCTGGGTTTGCTTCGATGCTCCTTTTCGGTGTTGTCACCACCACCAAAATTGTTTGTGCAAACCGACATACAAAAATGAAGATCATTTATCACTGGGTAAAATGGAAGTTATATGAGAAACGATGAGGAATGCTCAGGCGAAGATGGCGAGATAATAAAGAGACTAGTTCACGTTAGTAAGTAGGTAGTCTTTTTCAGGATACATTGTACGACACTAGCTATCATGATCATCAGCTTCATAATGATTCAGATTGACATTGATAGTGTGTAGCGTGTGTGTGTGTGTGTGTTTGTTGTGTGTTGTACTGTGTGTAGCAATATTCTTATATTGCTAATCCATTGTTTTATAAAGAAAATCCTCAATAACAATATTGATTACCCTGAGTTGTTGTTTAACATTTTATTTTAATGTGCCAAGTAAAGCCTTCGTTTTAATCCACCCATACGTGTACCTCATACGTCTTCGAATTATAGGCAGAACAGCTACATTGTGCGCGCAAGCAGAAATTTCAATGATAATTATATGCAAGGAATATGATTTTGATCCGTTCCCTATTAGTGTAAATTCGACCAGAAGGTGATTTATCAAGTAGCGATAGGTTCTATTACTTATTTGTTTTAGTTTTTATTATTTTATCTATTATTTCAGTTATATAATTGTAAACCACGTATTTATATTGCTTCCTACTTTAATTAAGGCTCCGTGCACATAAAAGACCCTCTTTTGTCAATTTCTTATCTAATTGTGACAAAGCTGGAAATAATTGAAACATTATGTCTGTGTGACTACAAAAGTACAGTTTTTATGGCGCTAAACCATTCGTGTCAGTCACAGCACCTGTTAATAGTTTCATCACTTTTGCGCTCTCGAAAATATAGTTTTTTTTTGACTTTTATTTACTAAATGAAAATATTGTATAACCATAAAATGAAATTTTAATTTTATTTAAAGATTAGCTGAAGATTAATGTGTGATTTTTAAATTTCTTGAAACGGCTTGCTCAATAATAGGAAAAAATACATTACTACCAGGGTTTGTTTCGTAAAAATAGGTTTTTTCAACATTATTTTTCCTAATAGTGAAGTAAATAAGTGAGAAGCTTCCTCTCTCTGGAGCCTGGCCACTGGCAGCTTGGACCCTGTTCCTGATGCCGATGGGCCACTATTTTTTATATTATTAAACGGAATAAATATGTATTTTATTAAAAGTTGGTTTTATAGTGTACTTAAAGTTTTCCTTATCAAAAGTTTATACGAGTATAACATTTGGCTTGAGAAGTTCAATCACATTTAAAAATATTTTTTAAAAAGCTCTTTTTCTAAGACCAAATTATGAAATGTTTTTATTTGGCCCGCTTTTAACAACATTTTTATATACGTATGAAGATGGTGTATAAATTAAATAGTATTTCTATAAAACCAGCATGTAAACTCACCATTCCAATCACAGATAAAAACCAACATAATCAAGTTATCTTCAAGTAAACTACTAGTAAGTAAATAGGTTACTAAGGTACCATAGATAAGCTACCATAGACCAGAGTGCCACTCTATAAGCATCGTGTAGATCGTTATCTTGTTATTTACTGCGTATCTGAAGCTTTGATGGTGCCGACGTCCGCTGCTAATTTTATTCAAAAGCTGGGATATTCTGGAAAAACTTGTTGTGGAATTGGTTACATTTTACGGAATAGTCTGGACGTGGGCCTGTTTTTGTTGCACCTAATTAATAATCGTTTACATTTTGATACTGAAATCAATATTTGGAACAGTGGTTCAGCGCTTAAGGCGCCTGAATGACATTAGCTGGGGGGCGTTGTTCGTTAACATTTTTATGAAATTGTCTGTGACATTGTCACAGAAATATATACATAGCTGTACTAATAATTAAGCTGAAGAATTTGTTTGTTTTTTTGTTTGCTTGGACTTGCTAATCTCTTTCACTACTAGTCGGATATAAATAAATCTTTTTGCATTTGATAAGCTATTTATACAGGGTTTTTGGTAAAACACCATCAATCCTCTTAAGGGGTCATTGTAATCATCATTATATACAACTTTTATGGGACCAAATATGAAATCGCGAAAAAAAATACGCGGGAGAAGTCGCGGGAAGAAGCTACTTGTATTATTAAAACAAGATGGCGGCGCTCGTTCCAATTTTGGCCACGCGCCAAAAGAACTTTGTAGTCTTGGAACAGGTGAGGTTTACACTTTACCCACTGCTCAATGCTCATAGCCCATCTTTCTTTTTTTAACTTTTTTGGCATTCATTACAAATTAGAGCTGAGCTTGAGATAAATTGGATGTTCGATAGATATTACACATTTGTTTAGAAAACAATCCGTGCATAAAATGCAAAGCAAAATCCGTGATAAAATGCGTGAGTCAAGCCTATCACAGAGGCCGTGCTCGCCCCGCTGATGTTGATGTTTTCTTGAGTAAGAGGGCTATCACAATTTTTCTTGTATTTGAGTGTTTGATGAGTCACACACTCAAATACAAGAAAAAAAATGATATTTATTTAGAGCACTCCCGAGAGAAATAATCAAACTTTCTCAGGCATACACTCAAACACTCAAATACAAGAAAAATTGTGATAGCCCTCTTAAGTGGACTAAGCTCGCCAAATGCATGAATGTAAACGAAGAAAGGAGTATGTAAGGTGGCGTTCTTTAGTTCCTGCCTACCCCCATGGGAACAAAGCGTGAGTTTAAGTAAGTATGTACCAAGGTCGCTTACCTTCAAAACCTCTTCCAAGCTCTGTTCAAATGCATCTTTAATTTCAGTTCAGACTGAATGAAAACGGAGATAAAACACCATTGACTGGAGATGTGCCCGGTTGAAGCCAAAGACTTGGGGCCGTACTCTTTTAAATCAAAATATTGTTACAAAAAAGTGGTTACATCAGTCATGTTGTAATTATACATGTGAGAACGATGTAGAAAGACGTGCACGTTAAAAGCGTCCGTAATAAAAATATAAAAACAAATATGGAATTAAAATAAGCCGTGGCAGCTAAGAAATGACCAGTGCCTACTGTTCACGAACATGACGTATGGATCAGCACCATTCAGCTTAACCATTTTGAAGGGAACTCAATGATCCAAAACACAAGCGACCACTGAACTCTAGATACATCTCTGTATTACTTTTCGCGGTATACAGGTGTGATGTTATGACAAATGAATGATAAATTATTTTATTTCTGTTGTAGCGGTATCTACGTTGCCAGATGCGAGCTGCACGTCATACTGACGTCACGCAAATCCTGCATCGCGCAAGCAGAGTTTACCGCGCCTTTAGCATGTATACAACTTCCCGATATCAATCATTGGGCAATTGCCCACCAGACACGACACCCATCTGGTCGGAGGATCCTCCCTTTTCTATAGAGGTATGAGTGAACTTTACACCCTGTTCCTCGTGCCTCTATACTGTAAATAGGTTTGTACCAACACGTCAAAAATATTTTTTAAACTAGATGAGGCCGGCGTTTCCTATCTGACTACTCTGAGAAGAATGGCCGAAACAAACTCGGAGGTCACAGTCTATTTCAGAGTCCGGACAAAGTCTTGGTCAGATCATGTGAAGACTATGTAGATTCCTTAAATGGTTTTTTCAAGAAAGAACCACACAGATTGAGTGGACCTGTCCAGTCAGTGCACGCAATTGTCAGTAATCGTGCAGCGGAACTCAGAACTGAAGGAGCTCAACGATTCGACGAACAATACCAAAGAAAGGACATTAGAGTAGTCTGCATAAATTACTCAAACTGCCTGACAATCAATAAACTAACTGAAAAAAAAAAACAAAAAAAAAACAATGTTTTGTTCTAAAACTATAGGGAATATGGGATTGATGTGCTATCGTTAAACTGAACAGTTCTTTGAAGTTCGACGAAGGTTTTAATACGACGACAAACCTCTTTTGAGTTTGACAGACATGAAAAAAAAATGGTTGTGCTTTTTTATTGCACAAACAGAACTTTGTAGCCGTAGAATAAAAATCTTTATGCTTTGATGTTTTTTGCACTGACATTTTAATAATATTATTTCGAGCGTTGTTTTATTAATTTGTTTAATTATATAAACATAACCGTCTGTAATCCCCGAAGGAGGATAGGTTTACCTATAATAACACCCACACTTCGCCAGTTATGTTTTAGTCCCATGACAACCTTCAATTCCATGAATGTAAAAAAAAACAATCGTTCACGAGCTCGAGCGGCTTGGGTTCTGTGATATAGAGAACTTATTATTTAAATACGAACTCTAGACAATATTCGTGACTTCTAGTGGTACTTCCCGATTCCGAGATATTACATCGTAGGGCTAGAAGTCTCCTAATTAGGAGTCAAATTCACCCAGCCTATATGAGAAATAGTATGTTCTAACTACCATAAAGCCACACACACACGCACACACCCTCGCCACACACGCACGCACACACACACATAAAGAGAAGTCATACCGGTATCTCTTAACTTTTCATTCATTGTGTACTTGTTTGTAATTACTTAAAATAGTTTAGATATCCAGTTACCTAAAAATATGTTGATCCGAGGGAGGAGCAGAACCACCCAATACAAGCATTATTACATGCTTCCTGGGAGGTTCTAGCCACAGAATAATATTGTACAAGAAAGTTAAGCAGAAAAGGAAAGCACGTTAAGCCGTTGGTCCCGGCTGTCATTTGTGGATCCTTGACAGTCGTTACGGGTCGTCAGAAGCCCGAAAGTCTGACAACCAGTCTTACCAAGGGGTATTGTATTACCCAGTAACTGGGTTGTGGAGGTCAGATAGGCAGTCGCTCCATGTAAAATACTGGTATTCAGCTGCATCCGGTTAGACTGGAAGCCGACCCCAACATACCTAGTTGGGAAAAGGCTAGGCAGATGATGAAAGTTACAGAAATAAACAATTTTTTTTTTATTTTTTTTTTATTGATGAATTACTATCCTCATAAAAAAAGGGCTGCTACCTGAGAAACCCCTGATGGAAAAACCAAATAACAATTTGTGCGACCTGGTAATCAAACCCAGGACCCCATGCATAACAGTAGCGCTTGTGCCTACTAGATCAACGAGGCAGGCTAATTTGATTTATTAGTCTAGTAATTTGTTTAGAGCACGCTGTAGTTGGCTTGACTTTCCAGTTTTTTTTCAAATTACAATAAACTAATTCATTCTAATAATTAGTATTAATAATACAGTATCGTGAATGTACAGGGTCAAATTAAATTATCTAACGAAACTCCACAGACGTGACGGATCGATAGCTTGCCACGATAAAATAAAAATAATTTGATGTTCTTTTTTTAGGGGTCAACGACCGATTGGCTTCTTGTTATATGAAATATGAGTCGAAACATGAAAATATTTTTATCGCGTTTAGATATCGATACCAATCACATCTGTGAAGTTTACACAAAAATTTTCTAACAAATATTTCAAATTAATACACCAACTGCAAGCAGTGACCCCACAAAAATCATATTTTTTTTTTGGTTTTGTCTTGTTTAGATATCGATACTCGTCAAGTCTGCGGAGTTACGCTAGCTAATTTAATTTGACGCTGTATTTTGTATGGGTACAGATATGGGTAAGAATAATAGAACTGGATTTAAGAATTAATTGATGGTCACTTGAATCACATAAAACATGGATTCTGTGCCTGCAAGAACATGAAACTGCATTTCAAAGATGCCTAGATGTATTACAAATTAAAAAAAATAAAACATAACATAACCAGAGGTGACCTTATAGTATACCCACATTTCGCCAAGATTTATTACGTAGTTTAAAAATAAAATGAAATGTTACAGTTTGAAATCCTCCATTTTTATCTTCTACATACAGCTTGAATATTAATTAATCTAATAACAAACTCCACTCACGTCGCCATCTTTTTATTCCATTTTCGTTTTAGCATTCGTCTCAAAAGCGCGTTATTCTTCTAAAAATAAACTCAAGTAACGTCTTGTTCACATAGGTACATGTATTTACACGGGCAGTCGCCATTTCTCAGTAGGCACATTGTTTGTTAGGCCATAATTAGAGTAGCAAGCTGGCGGTATGTGCAAAATATTCCCTAATGACGACAAAGAGAATAAGTAATCACGACAAGAAAAAATAAAGTTGCTTTTTATTTTTAGTCTGTGATTTAAAGATGGCGGAGTTTTGTGTGGCTTTTGTTGTTGTCACTTTGTTTATCCCTGGCTCCCTATTTTAACAATGGTTTTGAATCTCATTAAAGATTATCACGACCATCCTTTATTTTTGCTCACAATCAGTATTGTTTTCGTTTTACAGAAGTTATAGGTTAGATAACGAGGAAATTGGTTACTGTTGGTTACCTACTGCAGGCTAACTCTGATCAAAAACCTTAATTAGTTAAGTATTGTAATAACAATCGTTTTCATTTTAACGTTTCAACGATATTCATGGCGCGGTTCTAGTAGTTGATCAGACAAACTTTTAATACATTTTAAGCCAGGGCTTAGAATGTATTTAGTTTTAAAGACAATACAATAAATCCAGTGGATTTTGTTGTATTGTCAAGCGATAATAATTTCAAGTGTATATTGCTATTGATTTCTATTGACCTATATATATCAACTTACTAATTCAAATATTCCACTTACCAAGGGACATGTCAAAGAGATTTGTTTTTAATTTTCACATTTTTATATTTTTGTACTTAGGTATACCTACCTGTAAGAGGGTCTCGTGGCTAAGTAATAGCCTAAGTATTAAGCCGAATGGGTCGATCGATCATGTTAAGGTACTCTTGCCATGGTTATTCCGTGGATGGGTGACCATCTTTACATATCAAGACCCCTCCGTGCTTCGGAAAGCACGTTAAGCCGTTGGTCTCAGCTGTCATTCGTAGATCTTTGACAGTCGTTACGGGTTGTCAGAAGCCCGAAAGTCTGACAACCAGTCTTACCAAGGGGTAACACGCTATCTGTGTAATCGTATTACCCAGTAACTGGGTTGTGGGGGTCAGATAGGCAGTCGCTTCATGTAAAATACTGATATTCAGCTGCATCCAGTTAGACTGGAAGTCTTTTAAGACTAATGACTATAAATTTCGCTCCAAATACCTACATGCGGCTGAAACAATGAACTGTAGTGCAACTTTTGCTTGCCAAACATACTATGAGGCTTCCAAGCTAAGTACGGGAAATTTATTGTTAAGCCAATTGACAACTAACTTTAATTATCTGTATTCAAATCGCAACTGTCATTCTTGACAATTGTTGTATGAAATGGCCATAAGACGGCAAATTGACGTAGGATGCCAGTTTCCTCAATGAATTTACTTGACGGTTACTACCACATGTCATGGTCCTACTAACAGCCTGTCCCTCAAAGTCTTACATCGTTTAAAATGTTAATTATGTTCGATCGTTTAAATCATACTTTTTAATGGATTCGTGACCACTCATAATGTGTGAACCACTTAAGTCAGTGGTGCAGTGTAGGTTCACGCTGTTGTGTGTAGATGAGGGTCGACAGAACTCTTTGTAGTGAAGTTGATGGGTGTTTTAAGAGCAGATGTTTATATTGAGTGTATAATAATTATACTATTGCAACGCCAATCGGCACAATCATCGAAAAGTCTTCATCCACAGATGATAATTTTTTTAAGTGTAATATCTTTAAAAAAAAAAGGAATTGTTCTTAGTGTTCTAGTGTTCCTGTGTTCTTAAGAAGATGGTTTGCAGATTGTTGGAGAGGAGCAGATGAGTGATAAGGTATATTTTTATTCATAAGATAAGATAATGGTTAATAACTTTATATAATATAAATTATGCCATTAGTGAAATTTCAGTGTCCGCACTAATAAACCATAAGTGTAAACTGTGTTCTGTTCCCACAGACAAACCGTGAAAACGGTTTTGCGGAGCAAAGTCCATAAGCAAAGATTTTTTGTAAACGTTTTTTAATAAATAAAATAAAATAATAAAATCTCACTTTCCTGCAATCTGTGGGAGTGATTTCGTGAAATGCGACGGAAGTGTGTAACAGGAAGCCGGGGAAGCGCGCGCTATTTGATTTGACCAATGAGCGCGCGCGGTTGTTGAGTTGTCCGTCAGATGGCACCAACCCATTTTCCGAGAGGTTGGTACTGTCAGCCAACAGTTGCGTGTGTGTGACGAGAAAGGGAAATAGAGAAGGTGAACGCATCAGCTGTGCGCTGAACCTCAAATAATACCTGAATCATTTTTTTTAGGATAAAATGTTAATGTTTTGCTTATTACCAAGGTGATATGTCAGATGTTACCTCGCTCGTTTTTTTTTTAATGATTCGATTAACTGCCATCGTTCGATCTTCGATTATTTAGGTATGAAGACTCATCAATCATTGTGCCGGGCAAGTAATTGCTAACAGCCACGACCAACACTTGAAGGTTCTCTCTTTTTAACTGACTTCAAAAAAGGAGGAGGTTCTCAATTCGACAGTATGTATTTACAAAAAAAATAATGTTTGTTACCTCAGAACTTTCGACTGGGTGTACCGATTTTAATGATTCTTTATTTCTTTGAAAGCTGGTGCTTACCGTGTGTCCCATTTAAATTTTACTGAAATCGGTCAAGCGGTTTAAAAAAAATTAACAATAATTTATTTTTAAATAAAAAAAAACCGCCTTCAAACGGACGTGGTCGTGTAAGACGATCGTTTCGAATTGGTGTGGGGTTACGTACCATAACTAAAAAGTGAAAAATAAAAGCTTTAAACAAAAACAAACCCGACTTCCAAAAAAAAAAACACTACAAAGTGAAAAATAACTTTAATTTCGGATGTCGGTGGAAAAAACTAAATACAGATCCAAAGACACCGACTTCCGAAATTATAATTATTATTCACTTCGTAGTGTTTTTTTTTTGGAAGTCGGGTTTTTTTTGTTTAAAAGTTATTTATTAGGCTGTTGGGTCAGTGATTATGTAAAAATCGATCCTAACTTATATTAGAAATGCGAAAGTAAGTTTATTTGTTTGTTAACCTTTCACGCCAAAACGGCGGAACGGATTTGGGTGAAATTTGGCACACGGATAGACCATGACCTGGGTACATGGGCGCATAGGCTAATTTTAGTCCTGGATTGAAGACGAAGTCACGGGAACCGATACTTAATATTATTAATTCCAAAATAACTCTGTCTGTATGTTCCCTTTTCACGCTTAAGCCACTGAACGGATTTCGATAAAATCTAAAATCCTAGGAAATCCACACGGGTGCTGCCGCGGGCAAAAGTTAGTGTGTCATAAAGAAAGAAAAAATATGTATTTATCACAGACTACGGCACACAAGCACAAAAAGTAATATAAAAAGCGAGAGTCCCATCTCTAGTTTAAAAATTAAAACGTGTAAAGCATTCCTCTTTTAAATTAATTTCTTTGCCTGGTCATTTTGTAAGCAATTAGTGCGCAGACACACATTGCGAGTAGCCGCTGCGTTATAAATTAAAACAATGTCGCGACTCGTGAGTGCGCGGGTTTTAATGGAACTAGTATCCGATAGAGATGTAGCGAATGTGAGTTGTGACGAATGCCGAATATTCGGCATTCGTCATCGAAACTGAACTTATGTTCGGTTTCGGTAAATAAGGCTAGGTAACTAAATTCGCCATACTTGTAGTTAAACTTAAGTGGCGAAATAAACCCTGTCTTTCGCGGAATACAGTCGTGATGTTGTGGCGGCCTGTATTGTGATCAACATCGCCACATGCGAACTGCGCATCACACTGACGTCACGCGAGCAAATTTCGACGCGCGACTATGATATATTATATACAACGTCCCGACATCACTTGTCAGACCCCGACCCTTGCTCGATGAAGTGCCAGCCCGCGCCATAGCTGACCCTGTAGCTTTAAATTCCCGTGTTAATAATAATTATCCAAACTTGATCCAGCCTGTCCCACCTTGCTGCGGTTCTCCCCCCAGCGACGACCTAAACCGAGGTCCGTACCCCTCAGGCCCCCCGTGCCCTTAGCGTGCAGTCCCTTAGTAATGTAAGAAATTCGCCCCTGGCTGGAGGCTTTGAGTACGCTTAAGGCAGCCACAGGATAGTCCGATTTAAGCAGTGACGACCGGTCAATAGCGAGATGCCATACACAAAAAAAATCACTAGTCGGGCAGTAGTCCTCCAGACACAACACCCGTCTTTATTTATTTATTAAAACTTTATGCACAAGTAAAAAAATATTTAAATTGTCCTTAGCGGGCTGCAAGTATTTCTGAAGCGCAAAAATCTGTCCTCAAAAAGAAAAAAACAATGACCTCCGATCCAAACTAAAAAGGAGGCAGTATGCATTTTATTTATACATTTACCTACTACCTATACATTTTTTAAAATCGCTTTAGAACATTTGGCCGTAACGAATACGCCGAAAGCCGATACCAACCCCCACATTCGGCCCACCTCTAGCACTCCTATTTATTAAGGCCTTACTAATAGAATTATGGTGACACTGACACTAAAGTAATTAGTTTAATTGCTATAGATAAATCCTGTGACCAATTATATCAACGTACGATGTACAAGTCCCAGTACTTCATCTGTGACATCAATGTTTGTTTAGCATAATCAGCCTATAATGTTTCCACAGCTGGGACACAGGCCACCTCTCAAGGAGAAGGAGTGGGCCATACTCCACCAAGTGGACCCAGTGCGGGTTGGTAGATGTCACATGTCTTCGAATTTTTGGTTCTAGGACATGCTGGTTTCCTCAAGATGTTTTCCTTCACCATTTTGAGAGGAATGGTGATGAAATAAATTACACAAAGTTAATCGCCTGGTTGGGTTGTAACCCATGACCTACACAACTGGTAAGTCCGGGCCGCTACTACTGGGCCGTCATTGCTGACAGGGCCACCACTACGGAAAGTGCAACGTATCCTGTCATATAGATTCCTTCGCGCAGCTTTTATTTAGCCACGAACGCCTCGAAAGTCAATAAATCTAGATATTACCTGGAAATACTGTTAAGGTGCTCCCTCACCGGAAGCATTCGCCTGTGATGTCACCGTTCAGTCGGTCAAATCTGTAAAAATCTCACCGTGAAGACTTGCGTGGAGCGAGCTGTCAATGTCATCCCAATGATTCTAGGGATTGACCAACGTTAAATTTACAGTCGTAGTCGAGATTTTAATAATAATTTTTACCCAAATTCTATATTGATCATTTTATATTATTTCAAAGCTAGTATGTGGTTAGGTGGCTAAACATTACTATTTTCGGGGTTTTAAAATAAAATAGCAAAACAGAAATTAATTTAGAAACTTAATGTAATTTTTTACACTGACACATTATGTATTAGCTTTGACACCATATAAAATTATCAATAGAATTTCCATAAAAAATATTATTAAAATCTCGATTATGATTGTAAATGTAATGCTTGGTTAATCCCTAGCATCAGTGGGATGACACTGACAGCTCACTCCACGCTCACTTCACTAAAATTTTCACGGTGAGATGGTTAGAGAATCGCACTGCAGATTCGAGCATTCCATCAGTGAGTGAGGAGAACTGAGGTAATGGTAATATAGTAATGCTCCAAATCGAATCTTGAATTGTAACATTACAGGCGAATGCTCCAGGTGAGAGAGCACCTTTAAAAACTAAAACCTTCTAAACAAATCCAACAAAGAGACTTCATCTAGTTATACAATATACCAAGAGATTTGAACCAATGACGCCATCGAGTAGGCAGCAAGGTTTTGAGTGGGTTCCGAACCAACTTTACATTACCACCCGAGAAATTGAAAACAGTCCTTATGTCTTCGGCTTAAGGTTTAATTTCAAGTTCAGCAGTGTTACCAAAGACGTTACCTTTTTCGACAAGGCCGTACTTTTAAAGTGGGAGTCAAAATTGTTTGAATAACGAACAAAGTCTGCTGAAGTTTTTTTTTGTGTGATTTAGTCAAAGAAAGTATACAAAGCGGCGTGTATCTTATCACATTAAATTATACCACGTATAATATAATATGGTATACATAGACGATATACAAAATTTGAATGAAATCCATTCATTAAATGCGTAACTCAAGTAGGCTTGAGTTACGCATTTTATCACAATTATTTTTTTTATTCGGCCTGCGGGGCGAGCACGGCCTCTGTGGTAGGCCACAGAGGCCGTGCTCGCCCCGCAGGCCGAATATAAATAATAAAGCGTAACAACAGTCTGATATTTGGCTTATGCCGAAATCACGTCCCTTGTACCGATATTAGGGGCACACCTAAATCCATTTTTCGGCACATTCGCTCCACTTTCGTACAATTTAAATAACGCGGAGCGGTCAAGCTTAAATTTGTCATATGTAACCAAATAAGGCTTATTGCACACCGTCCGACTACCATATACGTAGGACCGGAACTGATGGACGTTATTTGGGTTAACCGTTGTGACAGCTGTTGCAAATATGGTCGAGAACTTATTTGATTTTTTAAATATTTCTACTTATTAAACGCGTCTTGGTCCGCGTGGATTTCATGTTTTTAGCCCAGTACTCGCTACCAGTAATCATTGTCAGTTTTCACTGCCAATTCTCACTGCCAGTTATCACTGCCAATTCTCACTGCCAGTTATCACTGCCAATTCTCACTGCCAGTTATCACTGCCAATTCTCACAGCCAGTTATCACTGCCAATTCTCACTGCCAATTCTCACTGCCAGTTATCACTGCCAATTCTCATTGCCAGTTATCACTGCCAATTCTCACTGCCAATTCTCCCTGCCAGTTATCACTGCCAATTCTCACTGCCAATTCTCACTGCCAGTTATCACTGCCAGTTCTCACTGCCAGTTCTCACTACCAGTTTTCACTACCAGTTTTCACTGCCAGGTTATCACTGCCAGTTCTCACTGCCAGTTCTCACTGACCGTACTTACTGCCATTTCTCACTGCCAGTACTCCACTACTTACAAGTATTTTCGGGAACCTAACCTTGGATTATAACTAAATAATAAACCGTTGACATCCGATGCTAAATATAGGTCACCATAACAAACCGTTATTCGGAAATACGAGTAACCAACACCTTCCGATAATTGGCTATAGGGTTACCCCTTAAATCGGAAACCGAATAACACCTTTGCAACCTGTGGGTGTCTTTATGTCAGTGTGATTGGTGTTAAGTGTTATGTTCTCAGGAAGTACTAGCTTAATGTCATTATGTGCTAGCCCGCGGCTTTGCTCGCGTTAATTTAGATTTGACAATCAATTCGAGTTGTTCTCTGTTTGTTGTTTGGCTGATGCGCTCATGGGCTCAGAACAGTAATTTTTTTCTGGATGAAAGGTGGATATTTCTTTCTGTATCCCTGACAACGTAAGTAGGTATGCAAAATGTCATGACGATCGGTTCAGCGGTTTAGGGCTTGAAAAGGTATCAAGCAAACAAACTTACTTTCGCATCTATAAAATTATAGTTAGGAGGATGAAATACCGGTCTATGTGTCAATAGACCGGTATTTCATCCTCCTAACTATAATTTACCTAGACTCACAAATGTAAAAGGTACTTAATATTAAAAAAAAACTTAAAACACTACACGTGGCGCTATCTACATATTATCATAAGAACGTTATTGTTATTTTCCTAGAGAACAGTACTTTTTTTCCGGATTAAAGGTACCGTCCGATTCTGTACACCTGACAACGTATATGCAAAAATTCGGGATGATCGGTTCAGTGGATTAAGCGTGAAAAGGTAACAAACAAACTTACTTTCGCATCTAGATTCCAAAATATTAAATGGGATTTCTGTAATTTGTCATGTACCTTATATGTTTGTAGTTTGGTACTGCAATAAATTTCGAGGAATTCATGGCTGAGTGAAAGCTGCGTGAATAAGTCGGTTTGTGAGGTTAAGTCGCACTTGTCGCGTTCAGTTAGTCGACCACCTGCTGGGTTAGAAGGAGTTCGCAAATGGTTCATGATGTCCAATGTACGTACAACGTAATCAGCATGTCAAAACGTCAAACCTATAGTTTTATGACAGCTGCGTGCACAGATTATCAAAGGCGCGTGAGTCGTTGCCCGGAATGTTAAGAGTTTATAAATATGGTTCATATAAAGACTTAGAACTAGGTATTTTGTATTTATTTTATTTCTTATTGTATTATTTTAAACTTAGCGCTTGCTACACCGGTTGACGACATCACGTCGGCGAGTGTTGAAAACCAGCGCTGGGACTCTGTCTCGCATAGGGTCGTAGCATTATGCAAAGCGATGGTCGTTTTGCATGGATTTGACGCATATTTTCCCCCAACTTGTTCTTTTTTGGGCGTGTGTTCGTTCTCTGCGTCATGTTTACCGCAAATAAAAATATTTTCATTCTTTCTTTCAACGTTACACGCGAGTGGTAATGTAAGAGTCTGGAAGACACTGCTTTTAACCACCCACCACCTCCTCCACCCTGTTGGGGGTTATCCACGATGACATCCAGAAGAAACAATAATGGGCTCGACCATTATTTTGGCCGGAGAACCGGGGGTTGTTTGTGGCGTAGCTTGGGAGAAGTCAATATCCAGCTGTGACCATACTTTTCCTCCCAGAAGCACCCTACGCTTAGCAGACCCACACCCTTTGCACAACAAAATCCTTGTGCCACAAAGGCTGAAACGCTGAAACTGTTTTTTAAAGTGTCCCACTCACTGGCGAACGTTCAAATGAAAGACTGAAGCTGTAGCGAGACAGTGCTTCCTTACCCAAACCATTCGTTCCACCCGCTGAAGACCTCCCGCCTGGACATGAGTTGCCTTGGGTAATCTGGAAGTTTTTAAAACAGACTTCGGAACCAGGTTGGCCGAAGCAAGGACAACCTGTTAAGATGGAGATTCATAGACGACTCCGCCTTGGTGTGTTAATGTGGTGCTGTTCCACAACGACGGGACACTTCTGCGTGTCCTGCACGTTGCAGGAACGTTGCACGTTGCATCGACACGCTAAGAAAAAGAAGTCACTCTTGTAACGGCTACATCACTAAGGGAGCTTTAGCCTACCACAACAATGTTAGGTAAAGGTTAGACTACGATAGATACGGTCAAAGCTTATGAATAACAAAGGGAAGCACGGTCAAAGAACTTTTGCAGTAAAAACAGACCTCAGGGTGCCAAACATTATAGTTACGGTGTCTAGGGCTGTCACTGACGAAAAAGTATTAAAAAATCATACACCGTTACATTTTGATCGTTTTAATCTTTTTATGGGACATTTTACTCATTATTATGAATAACTTTTACTATGGGAACAACACTGAAATTGTGAAAAAAATCTACACATTATTTTTAGTTAGGCGAAAATGAATGTATGGATCAGCAGATTTATTTTTCACGATCTTTTATGTCATTAATATTAATTCATGTTCCCAAAAATGGTATCCAGAGTTCCAGACCTGTGGCTATTGTAAACAGATTTACCTACTGTTTTCTTCAAAACGTTTTGTGTCATATGACGAAGGCATTTGGATTTCTTCGTTATCAGACTGGTCGGACATAATGAGTAACCGAAATTATAGTCAAAACATTAGGTACACACGTCTATTAATGCCCTAAAGTTCAGTAATTACAAAATTATCGCTCGGTTAGGCAGATGTAATCAGATTACAATATGGAAACGTGGTGAATTCAATATAGGATTGCAGGAAAACGTTTCGCAAATGCGTTTCCACATAAAGTCGGCTCAGACCGCCCTCACTTCTGACATTAACGTTTACAAACTTCAAAAATATCATATGTCAAACGACAAGGGACAGCCGTCACTTCAGTCTTGCCACTTCCTATAATTCGTCAAGTGCACTACATGACGTGTCCAATTGGTCATAGTTAGATGAAGTTACTAATAATAGCACTCTCTGTCTACGCTAATAATCAAAAAAAAAAAAAATAAAAAAAAAATAGACGGTGGATCAGTGTTGACGTGTTGACGATGCGACATAGACAAAAACAAAATATTTTCGGGTTTGGGTTACAACAGATTCAAACAAGTTCATAATACATTTACCCGATCACCACAATTTTAATATCAATTCAATTAATTTTAAACATAACGTAACGCCTTGGTACCCCTAAAGGTAGGGCAGACGTGTACCTATGGTACACCCACATTTTCCCAATTAATTTTCTTCAAGTCCAACATAAAATTGATAAAGTCCAATTGCTTGTCAGTCAGGTTTCGACCTGCTACTTTAAACTTAAGAAATAGGACTGTTATTCTGTAGGCCATCGTCATCACCTGCTACCAGTCTAACCAGATGCAGCTGACTATCAGTATTTTATGGAGCGACTGACTATCAATTTTTTTATAATTTTATCTACTTTTATCTAATTGTATCTAATTTAGTTTAATTTAATCACATTTTGTCTAGTTTTATGAAATTTAACTTATTTTATGTAATTGTAATTACTAGCATTAACTTTTATGTGTGGCGCAAACTGTAAATTGTAATTGTGTCTCATTAGCGACAGCTGATGTCTAAAAGTAATAGTGTCTCATTAGCGACAGTTGAGCTCTAAAAGTAATTGTGTCTCATTAGCGACAGTTGAGCTCTAAAAGTAATTGTGTCTCATTAGCGACAGTTGAGCTCTAAAAGTAATTGTGTCTCACTAGCGACAGTTGAGCTCTGAAAGTAATTGTGTCTCATTAGCGACAGTTGAGCTCTGAAAGTAATTGTGTCTCATTAGCGACAGTTGAGCTCTAAAAGTAATTGTGTCTCATTAGCGACAGCTGATCTCTAAAAGTAATTGTGTCTCATTAGCGACAGTTGAGCTCTAAAAGTAATTGTGTCTCATTAGCGACAGTTGAAACTCAGAAAGTAATTGTGTCTCATTAGCGACAGTTGAGCTCTAAAAGTAATTGTGTCTCATTAGCGACAGTTGAAACTCAGAAAGTAAGTGTGTCTCATTAGCGACAGTTGAGCTCGGAAAGTAATTGTGTCTCATTATTAGCGACAGTTGAAACTCAGAAAGTAAGTGTGTCTCATTAGCGACAATTGAACTCTAAATAAAAAAAATGAAAATTACTTACTATGTAACACTATACCCCTTGACATCTTGGCCTTTTGACTACCGGTAACGACTGTCAAAGATCTACAAATGACAGCCGGGATCAACGGTTTATGGCGCTTTCGGAGGTTTCCGAGGCACGGAGTAATTCTGTAGACTTTTAACGACGAAAAGGGTCTATAAAAAGTTCCAAAAGCCAATTTCTCAAACGTGCCAACCATACAACACTCCATTTGATCCCCAGTGCTACGAGCTAACAAAATTTGTGGACAAAAAAGACCTTTGTCCAAACCAAGTAGAGCGTGCAGGGACTAACGTATCACAGTCGAAATTATAGTCTTTTACGGAATTAAGCGGATCAAGATTATAGGGGGCTACAAATTGGGGGACAAAAACGGGGGAAAAAGTTGAGTGATCGAGTGAAGATGGATGTTTGAGGAAATGGCTGGTTTTGTGGTTAGTCGCGTTTGTTTTAGTGTTTCCGAGTTTTTTGGTAAAAGAAAAATGGATGTGGTGTAGTGTAATATTTGTGCGCTGTGACGTCTTCATTATCAATAATATTAGTTTCGTAATATTTGCAGTCATTTAAATGGCTATTCATACCGCTACATGTTTTTTTTTTATTAATTTAAATAGCTCGTTAGGAAAAACATGCTTAGGTATTGAAAACAGACTCGTAGAATGGTTTTTAAGGACGTTTTCAATAATATCTCGGTTTTTAGCGAATTTAAAAAAAGCAGGAGTTTGTGACTTCATTGTGAATTATTTATTAGATGTTTTATTGAATACAGATAACAAGTTAAAATAGCTCGTTCTTCGAACATAACTTTCGTAGTTTGTTTTCATAGACAAGACGGAAAACGTTGCTGACTTTTCTTGAATAGTCCATAATGTCTACATTGTCTGTCTTCTGTTATGATATGACTGAAATACGTTATTTTATTTCCAAGAACAGAGAAATCAAAAGGGTCATTACTGTTCCCTTTAAATAAACATTAAGTAGGTATCCATCCTTCTTTCCTAGTAATTGTTTCTGAGACACCGCCCAAATTGATAGAACGCTGACAGAATACATTAATGTAGTTACACTAATTGATTCGGAATGAAATAGCTTTCACGGATCGTTTAGCGAATTCTTGGGAATTCAAATGGAAACCACACACTTGAGTAATGAAGTGAAGTTTGAGTGATAATGAGAATTAATTTAGTGTTGACGTAATCACATCTTTACATAGTACTAGCTTCGCACGCGATTTCGTCCCCGTGAAATTCTGTGGTGTTAAGGTAAAAGGGGATAAGTCATAAATATTGAAAAACGAGCTTTTTGCATAGTAAAAGTAGTTGCAAAGTAAAAAGGACATAAACCAGTATTTGTGTTAGAATTTCGTACAACTCAAATTGCAAATCGAGTCTAGTCAGGAAATGGCAAAATACTAAAAGGGTTTAAAGAGTTAAGTTTACTCATCTCATTATTGCGTTTTAGACTTATCCCCTTTTATCTTAACACCACCGAATTTCTCGCCTGCCCGCGCTATCACTTCGTTTTCGCTTAGCGTACTTAGATAAATAGATAGATAAACCATTTATTCAATGCACACAAAAGACGTAGCACAACACACAAAAACACAATTAAATTATAGCAAATGACATTGAAAAATGTTTTGAAAATGAAATCAGAAATATTTTATTTGTGATACATAGGTAGGTACAGCGGTTGGACTTGTTTTAGGTTAATGTGCGCTAAAAATGTTTATTGGTCCCAAAACAGTTACATGGATTATAAATGAGGCATCCCCAGTAAGTAATTGAAACATACTGATGACATAAATATAAAAACAAGGTGCCAACATACAAAAAATAAAAATATCAAACATAATTTTATTATAGATATTAATAGACACTATGACATACTACAAATGAAAATAGCGACAGAGATTTTTTTTAGCTCAGCCCCTTAAGGTCATATTGTGATGTTAAATAGCCTTATAGCCTTCCTCAAAAATTGGGCTATCAAATGCAAAAAGAATTTTTCAATTCTGATCAGTAGTTTTAGAGATTAGCCCCTACAACCTCACAAATTTACAAACTTTACGTCTTTATAATATTATTATATTATAGTAGCTGCGTGTTTTGTATAAATAAATAAATACAATCTGTGAACAATACCAATATATTGGAGTCCGCGCATTGCACTAAAGAATGCTTGAGAATTCGTTTGAAAAACTATTTTCCTTTGTGATTTTATTGAGCAGTTTAAAAATCCTAACGATTATAATCGTAGTGCGCGCTTAGCCTAACTGATTTGGAATGGAACGGCTTCCACCTTTCACGAATCGTTTAGCAAATTATTGAAATTTCAATCCGAAAATTAACACTTGGGTTTATAGAGGTATTAGGAACAGGGTGTTAAGTTCACTCATACCCATAGTAAAGGGAGGATCCTCCGACTAGACGGGTATTGAGTCTGGAGGGCACCTGCCCGACGATTGTCGGGACGTTGTATATATGCTAGTCGCGCGGTAAACTCTGCTTGCGCGATGCAGGATTTTGCGTGATGTCAGTGTGATGCGCAGTTCACGTGTAGTGATGTAGATACCGGTACAGGTTTAACTAAACAGTTTCAGTGTTATTACAAAAAGCGGTTTAACTGAAAACCGCGGTTTGCGTGATGTCAGTGTGATGCGCAGTTCACGTGTAGTGATGTAGATACCGGTACAGGTTTAACTAAACAGTTTCAGTGTTATTACAAAAAGCGGTTTAACTGAAAACCGCGGTTTAAAGCTCTATAAACTACGGTTTAAACCAAAATGATATTACAAAACGTGGTTTTTCGAAAAACCGTGGACCATATCATGGTCTAACGCTAAACCTCGGCGGCCCCTAGTTTAAACGATCAAACTATGGTCTAAATCGTATCAGTCAAAGTTTCTCTTGTATTTTATAGCATCTTTTTCATTGTGTTGTGTTGTTTTTACACGAAAATGGATCTTAACATGGTCGATTTAATTGATATTGAGGATATTGAAGCCGCTGAGTTGTTGGGAACGCCACGCCGACACAACATAAATCGTGTTCGAATCAATCAAATAAATTAAAATTAAATTTGAATCAATTAAACACTGATTTCAAGTTAATCGAAGTAATTTATGTTTATTTACTTTTTCTCGGTACTCCAATTCTCAGATCGTTTTTTCTTTTGTTGGTCCATCACAATATGATATTAAAATTACCTATAATAGGTAATACTATACAAAGAGGCAATTGTTCTATTAGAAACTTCGATAACTTAAAAATTCCAAAGCTAAATGAACTTTGTTCAACTTGCGATGGTTTTGTTTAATGTTATGGTTTCATATAATGCGCGAAAATTTTACGTTTCGTTACACGTACCTAGATGTATTATTAGTACTTAATACGACATTAAGTCATGTGCTTAAACCTAAACAAAACTGCAATCGACGAAATAACTAATATTCCATGCAAATTAACACTCTCAATATTTTTAACACTCCTAAACATCATAATAATCATTAGCGTATTAACAAAAAGTTTTCATTTCTGAGCATACGGAACGTTGTAATAGAATGATAACATGGTCACAGATTACTAAATAGTTACTACGTAACAGATACTTCACTCAGTAGAAAATTTCCAATACCTATTGAGATAATAGCCTACTCCGTCGCCTCAACAACCACTGCATGCTAAAATGTGCCTAAATGCTCAAGCGTACAGTTGTGATTGCTTCGCACCGCGCGATCCTACAGCAATCGCAGTGAACCGAATTTGGACCGCAAGCGGTCCGAGAGCGCTCGCTCGAGCGGTAGGTAATTATAGCGCGCAAGTACATGGAGTGACGGAGGCCTGACATGGTGAACGAATAATATTTGTATTACTCTGTGGTTGTTACAAAGACAATGGTTCAAATGACGGCACTAAGAAGACCACGGTTTTTTGAAGTTTTGTAATACGGACAAATTTAGACCATGGTTCTGCAGATAAGCCTGGACTTCGTAGCACAGGTTTAAATCAAGGTTTATTTAGTTTTTTGTAATAAGACTGCTTGAGTTTTAACGAGAATTAATTTAGTGTCGATGTATAACATTTATAAAACAATAATTACGAGTACGATTCTTAAATTCAATTCTATAAAGTAGTAAGTAATGAACATTACGAAACACAAAACATTAAATTAAATTATTTACCACATGTCAGCTAGCACACGCCAATATACTACCAACAAAAACATTTAAAACTATACTCAAGCAGAAATAAATAATAAAAACGTAAACAGAACTTTTTTTTTTTTTTTTTTAATTTATTTCAAGGGCTTTGTAATACCTAAATAAAAGCCTCCAGGCATCGAGGGCGTGCCCGCTTACATTTACAATACTGCATTATGTTTATAAATATAGCTGTAACTTGAAGTCACATTAATGATAAACTAGGACCTTCGAAGTAAAATAAAGAAACAGTTAATTACTAATAACAATAACAAAACCATAGTCAGCAAGAAATCTACTTACGCCTGGTATGGAGCACAGTAACACTCCTACATATTTTGAATAGTGAACCATTTGTGACAGGGTCCTAATCAGAATTCAGATCATTATCTGCACAGTGTGCAGAATAGAATAATAATTAGACAAAAAACCATTAGGTGGGTACTTGAAGCTTTATTTCGCGTTTTTGAGAAAATTATTTAAAATTCAAATCTCATGCAAAATGGCGTTGGAAGTTCCCGAGTGGTGGAACATTAAAAATATATTAAAGTGAACAAAAAATGAATGGGTATTATTTTTGTGCTTTTTTAAATTTTTTATGTAAGGAACTAATTAAAACCTGAAATCTGAAATTTTCAGTAGCAACACAGTCTGGATTTGTACCCGGTTAGTGGCAATAGGCTCGCTTCTCTTACATTTTTTTTTGTATTTAAAATCATCAAATAACTTCTCCCGCTCTGGGCGGAGCGGGAGGGCGTGTCAGACTCTAACTGACTAAAATCCACCCGTGTTCCTTCAGTTGCACAGGCAACTGAAGGAACACGGGTGGGTTTCACGGCCGAAAAGTCCGAGAGGGTTACCGTGGCCCCTGGCAACTGCCAGGGGCCACGGTAACCCTCTCGGACTTTTCAGCATCTCATTTTGCGTCTCTTATATGGCTTAAACATAATTCGCGAAATGTGGGAGTACCATGAATAGGTACAACTCTGCCTTAACCTCGGGAATAACAGGCGTCATGTTATGGTATGTGTGTTGTGCTAATTCAATTAAACTTTAGTTTCGATTTCATTTTTTATTATTATTATGGGTTTGCTCTTCACTCTAGTCTAGGTCAGTGGTAACAGAAACAGATACATGTGGAGTAAGCTTATCCAGAAGAAGCCTGATCTCTCTCACTTTGAAGAGATTAGGGTTGTATGCGTTCGGAAACACAGACGCAGGTAGAGAGTTCCACTCTTTTGCTGTGCGCATAACAAAAGATAATTATTTGGAAACGTTTAGTGCGAATTGGTGGAATAGCAACTAGGTAAGGATGATAACTTGCAGTGAGTCTAGACGACCGATGGAAGAAGGGGGCCGGTGGAATAAGGTCGTGGAGTTCTTGGGCACACTCTCCGAAGTACAAGAAATTTGTAGAAGACCGACAAGCAGGCGACCTTACGGCGATGAGCCAAGCTGTGAAGCTTGGCATCCACCAGGCTGACGTCGCCAATGAGCCTCTGCGTTCCACTGAGTCAAGCGCGGCAAGTTGGTACTTTGCTGAGCCATCCCAAAGGTGGCTGCAATACTCCATGCAGAATCGGACTTACGCTTTGTAAAGGGTAAGAAGCTGTCCAGGCGTAAAGCATCGCTTCACTCTATTTAGGATGCCCAGTTTCTTGGCTGCTGTTTGAGCTTTGTACTCGATGGACATGTACATTTCTGCTGTTTCTAGATAAAACATTTAGAATTATGTAATGGGTTAATGGTAACCCAGGTATGGTTTACCCAGAATAAAAATACTTGTTTAATCCATCACACAATCATTAATCATCAACAAAATTTAATTTCATAAAATTAATCACTATAACCTTCAAATAACCGTTAATAAATGGTACTGATGACGTCACCAACCCCACCCACTTATCCGCACAGTGGTCATGTATTGTGTACATAATTCGCCAAGTCACCGACAGTTTAGCACTGTGTACCAAACCAGTTAGCTTGGTGGACAAAAAACTTCACGTGCCTTGTTTGATTTCTGGTGCAATAACCTTGGTAGTCAGAGAAAAAGCGGCCAAGTGCGAGTAGGACTTGCACACCAACGGTCCCGTACGACCGTACAATATTTAACACTACATTTTCTTTTTTACCTTAAGGGCCTGATAACAGCTAAAGCGCGTTCACTGTCAGACTGCATAGAAAAGAAAGAGAAGCGCGATGACACAAAGCTGGTAAGCTGGTGGTCTCTATTTACAAAAAATCTATTGATTGGACTAAAAAATTAAAACACTATCACAATAATATTTTGCTTGAAGAACAATCTGATAAAAAACAGAATGATTGCATGTATATTAGTATGGCTTTTAATCATTAAAATAATTTTTTAGAGGTATCTTCGTGACTTTTTCCTATCGTACCAAATTAGTTGTATTATGTTTTCATCACACTATCTAACTAGCATACCTATATCCTGAAGAATATCATATATTTTTCTTATTTTGTTTACTGCACTGGATCATATACTTTAAAACTTGCGTTAAGGTCATGTAGTCCCCTTAATAAACTCAAAACACGTTTCTTTTAGAAAGGACACCCTTTATTTTTTTTATCTTTATTTAATTTTCATTATTTATAGCGGCTATAGATAGGAGTACACCCTCTGTGCAAATGTAAAGTGTCTATTTATTACGGTTCAAAAGATACAGCCTGTGACTGTGACAGGTGGACGGACGGACACCGTTGGCAGACTTTGAGTACGGAACCCTAAGAAGTTTACTTATATACCTACTTAATAGTTTCTTCGTCTACTAGTAACCGTTATAATTAATAAGTAGGTGCTAAGTAATAATATTGACTGAATCGAGCTGAAAATAAGAGCTTACAAAAGTTATTGAATCTGAATAGGGTTAAATGATAAATTATTTTATTTCTGTAATTATCTAGGTTTGTACAGACACTTTTACACATCAACAAAGCTAGATGAGGTCGGCGTTACCTATCGGACTACTCTGAGAAGAAAGGCCGAAACAAACTCAGAGTTCACAGTTTCTTTTAAAATCCAGACATAATCTTGCTCAGATCATGTAAAGACCACGTAGATTAGTGTCTGAAATGGTCTTTTGTGGAAAAACCACACATATTGAGTAGACCTGTCCAGGCAGTGCACGCATGTGTCAGTAATCGTGCAGCTCAACTCAGAGCTTCATTAAGGAGCTCAACCAATCGACGAACGTTACCAAAGAAAGGAACTTTGGGTAGGCCGCATAAATTACTCAAACGGCCAGGTCATAATTAAAAATAACTGAGAAAAAAAAAAACAAAAGGTTATTATAGAATAATAATCATCAAATCACCACTGCCTCTTTCTTCAAAATGCCCTTCTAGACATGGCTCTGAATTGTTAGACTGACATAAAATCCTAATAATACAATGTTTGGGCTTTAAGAGACCATGACCTCTGAGTTTGTTTCGGCATTTCTTCTCAGGGATCAGTCAGCTAGTAAATGCCAGTGCCATCTAGTTTTAAAATATTGACGTGTAAAAGTGTCCTAAAAGATCTACTTACAGAAATAAAATAATTTCACCACACTTGTTTATTTGAGGGGCTACCTAATCAGTCTATAGTGTTTCCACTGCTGGGACACAGGTATCCTATTAGCCAGAGGCTGTAATCTACCAGACGGGCCCAGTGCGGTTTGGCAGATGTCACATGTCTTCGAATTTTTGGTTCTTAAACATGCCGTTTCCTCACGATGTTTTCCTCCAACGTTTTGAGAGCAGTGGTGCTGACATTATTTAAACAAAGTAAAGCGCCAACCTGGGTTACGAACTGACGACCTACAAGTCGTAAGTCAGGGCCGTTACCACAGGGCTACTGGCTAAGTAAATCATCTTCTCCTGCGGTGAATCCGTAGATGAGTAAACATCATTTTCAATTTGAGGCCACTGCGTTAAGACAATTTACTGGTTACGAATTAACATTAAAACATTTATAATCAGACTTTAGAAATCTAGTCAAACTTGCTACATAGTAAAGAATGGCTTAGGCTGAATGCCATGGGTAAGCATACATAAATTTTCAAGAATCTAGTCAAATCTTCAACCTTGAAAAGCAATTTACCGTCTGCCTAGTCTTTCCAACTGTATTGGGGTCGGCTTCCAGTCTAACTGTATGCAGTTGGATACTAGTATGTTACATGAAGCGACTGCCTATCCGACCTCCACAACCCAGCTGGGTAACGCGGAACCTCTTGAAAAGCAACCAGTCAGAAATAATATTTTTTTAGACAGACTAATGCCTTTGATACAACTACTGTAAGCACTTTAATATTAAGCCCATTGCACAGCATCGCAACTAATTAACAATATAACAACTAAGTGAGTAGACGTTTAAATGCAAAATTATACCCTAATCAAAGAAACTTGTGACATTATCTGGAAAGCTCCGCCTCTCCACAAACCGTTTCAGAATTTCTAATTAACAACATTTGGATAACCAAAAAGTTTTGCATGAGAAAGTTTGTTTTACGGTGCTGCGACTGGTGCAAAAGGAAAAAATAAGTACGTACGAAAAAAAACTGAAAGATAAATAATAAGAGACGATACAGTGATGTTTATTTTTATTTTTTTACATACTTCTTTGACATAATCCAGATTGTATTTTGTGAATGTGAGAATGTTGTAGGCCTTGTAAACTTAAGATTTGTAGTCCATTTTCTATCTTGTTAAGTACCAGGTACCTGTTGACAGGCCTACCACTGTCCTCCCATACCTATAAACACTGTAATTTGAAAACATTGTAAAAGCCAATTATTTTTAAAAAAAGTAACCGTGGAGTTTCTTGCCGGCTCTTCTAAATAGGAAACGACCAATTGGAACCGTGCACCTAGCTTCTGACATTTCATAAGTGCCCATGTAGGTTTATGTCAAATAAAATAGGTTGATTTAATTTGATTTGAGTGCTATAGCGATAGCGGTACAAAGTATTTCTGCGCGCGGTCAAATCTCTCGCCGCAATCTTGTTTTTTTTAAACATTTCAAGTGACATTTTAGAAAACAATTGCACAAATGTTGTTGAAAACGCCCCCATTTCAACGTCCTTCGTGCGCCTAAATATGCTTGTAGCGGTATAAAGGATCTTTGAATGATAATGACAGGGGGCGTTTTCAAAATTTCTACCCTGGGTGATAAAGACTCAGCTCGCCGTCCGATAAGGACCAGGCCCGGCCAGGGCCGACAACGGCGCGTTGAGTTCCACGCGCGCCTCAAAGAGATGTCAGCAGCAACGACGGGGTCCGCTAGGCTCGATGCCTGCCAGGGTTGCAGGAAAGTCCGAAAGGGTTACCGTGGCCCCTGGCACAGGCAACTGAAGGAGCACGGGGGGTTTTAGTCAATAAGAGTCTGACACGCCCTCCCGCTTCGCCTAGAGTGGGAGAAGTTATTTGATGAGGTGCCAACCTCAAAAAAAAAGGGGGGGGGGGGGGCGTTTTCGGTAAACATCTTTGAAATTGTTTTGTGATATTGTATTGAAAAACTGGCGGTTTTGAGTATTTTATATACAATTAATGTCCTGCAGATCTGGTAGCGTCGTGTGACGGGTCGTTGAGCTCCCCAAAATAGGGTTGAGCTACACGATGACTGATGCATGCATGTATGCTGTCTGTTAGGACAGGTCATCTCAAAGCTGCAATGGCTCTTTCTTCAAAAGGCCCTTCCAGACATGGCCCTACATTGTTAGACTCACATAAAATCCTAATAATATAATGTTTGAACTTTAAAAGAGACCATGACCTCTCCACTGAGTTTGTTTCGGCATTTCTTCAAATATTGACGTCTAAAAGTGTCTTAAAATATCTACTTACAGAAATAAACATTTCATTACAAAACCTGTATCAAATACCTTTTGAATTTTCGTGGTCCTTGGGTAAGTTCTTGTAACTGCTAAAGAAACTCATTCTGCAATGCTTATGTGTCTTCTCATATGGAGAAGGAACGGGCATTGATCACCACGCTTAGTCACCGCGTGCTAGCGATTTCAGACTATTATAATGGCATTTACGCTATTGCTGAGTATGAGGTTTTGGGTGCGATTCCCAGGTCAGGCAAATGGCTTTTGGGTTTTCCATCCGGAATTTCTTAGTAGGAGCCCGGAGTCTGAATTTGTGCCCGGTTGATGGCAAAAGGTTCGCCCCCAATTGGCCTGGCGAAATGTGCGTATGTTATAGGGACACTTCTGCCTTACCCTTCGGGGATTTACTGGCGTTCTGTTATGTCACGATGTTTTCATTCACCAAAAAAGCCTCATCATCATCATCATCAGCCTATAATGTTCCCACTGCTGGGACACAGGCCTCCTCTCGGTGAGAGGTAGTGGGCCGTAATCCACCACGCGGGCCCAGTGCGGGTTGGTGGATGTCACATGTCTTTCGAATTTTTGGTTCTAGGACATGCCGGTTTCCTCTCGATGGTTTCCTTCACCGTTTTGAGAGCAGTGGTGATGAAATAATTTACACAAAGTAAAGCGCCTGTCTGGGATCGAAGTCACAGCCGATACCGCTGGGTCACCAGAAAAAGCTTTCAAATTCATAATTATGTAGATATACACGTCTCTGAAAAGTTCGTTTCGTTTTATATTTTTTTCCGAAGCTCAGTGACATTTCACCCACGGGTGAGGTATTAATAAAAGATAACATGTTTAGTCCACTCCCACGCGCGCTCGACCCACTGTGTGGTGTTAATCTTCTTATTAGCTGTTATATTAGATTGATCGCCGTTTTTTGTTGGAACTGTTTGGAGTTTAGTGACTTCTAAAGAGGGCTTTCTCATTTATTTTGTGTGTTGTATGTATGTTATTGAAATTTAGTTAGCTACCTATTTGGTCGGGCGCCTAAAAAAAACAGATTTTACCGATGAAATCAGAATTATCAAGCGTCTGCATAAATAACCAATTTTCTTCTTTGCATTTTCTTGTCCGTGTTGGCACTCAAGATTAGCATAGAAATTGCCAAAAACATCTTCAGTCGAGATGATTTCTAACGCTACAAGGTTATACAAGGTTATTATAGCGGGTGGCCAAAATCGGAACAAACGCCGCCATCTTGTTTTTTAATACATTTTAAGTATGGAGGGTAGAGGTAAGGAGAACTATCTCACCTGTGAGGAAAGTTTAAGAGCGTTTATACCTTATGAGTGGCAACGTCGCAATTTAGTGTCATATTTCGTGGTTTTCAATTTTTATCATTTAATCGGAGCTATATTTTAAAACCTTACCTTATTAAACCTTATTATTTTACCTTTTAAAAATTACGTGAAAGTGTTTAAAAAGTAAGTAACCGTAATGCTAACAGTTATTTTACAATGAAACTATCGCCTTGCAAGTTTCCAATGTATTATTTGCATATAAGTAGAACTGTAAACGCAACGATTTCTTACCTTTTACACAGTTTACACATAATTCTAAAATGTTAATTAAACAGATTTTTAAAATATAGCTCCGATTAAATGATAAAAATTGAAAACCACGAAATATGACACTAAATTGCGACGTTGCCACTCATAAGGTATAAACGCTCTTAAAAAGTGTCCAGCATAAACAGTAAATAACAGTTCAAAAACCCTCCAAAATGGCGCTAGCGTAGGCAAATGGTGTGGTATGAATGTAGCAGTTGTTAAGGCACTGAAGTATTCCGAGTTAGAAAATTTAATATTTTTATTGACTAGAGTAGTTAGTGACTGTCCAGTATACCACACCTCAAAATTTACGTTGTCCAACGTTGTTTTGTAAACATAACCTAAAAGTATTGCTTTTAAAATTTACCCGGTGGCTACTGTAGCGCCACTCTTATGTAGCACATTTTAACGGACACTTTTTCATACGCAGAGACGGTTATCCTTACCTCTAACTTCCATAATTTTAAGTTACAAAACTACAACAGTACAAACTTCAACAGCAACCCCATATCAACGTCATTAGAGCGCCAAAATATTCTTGTAGCAGTGTTTAATTCTCTTTTGAATATCATGGAGTATTAAGGGAATTTTGAAAAAAATACAGAAATTGGGAAATATATTTCGATAATTCACAAATTATGAAATAATGTTTATTTGTGTGAAGAGATCTTCCAAGACACTTTTACAAGTTAACTTTTTGGTCAATATTTTTAAAACCAGATAACACTGGCTAATGTTTACCCTAGAACAGTAATCTGAAAGGGTATACTGGTGCAGTATTTCAGCTCAATCTATTTATTTAAGGCGAAAGCCAGGGTAGCCCGCAAAAATCAAATTGTCTATTGAAAGACTATTTCGTGAAATCATGACATTTGAGGCCAATAATTCTTACTTAGACAGGTGTAATGATGATTCTAATGACAAGAAATTTGGAAATACATATTTGTTACGGTCGCGTATAATGTTTTGATCAACATACAACCTGCCCCTGATCTGAAAACTACACAAAACGTAAGAAAAAATGAATTTCGCGGGCTACCCGCATCCCGTATTGCTATTATTTGCATTTCACAGAATATCAATACATCACCTGACAAAGAAAACAGTCAGAACAATTTATCTGATTGCTTGTGAATTTGTGACTGACATCAACAATTGGCCTATATGGATGAAACCTTAGATGGGTCACTAAGCAAAAAATCCGGACGACTCCCAGCCCTACTAACGAACCCACAAGTTTAAAACAATGATGTAGTACCTACATTAGAGCTCTTTCACAATGGGTGCGAGCCACCATATAAGGATGGCCGGAATGACCGCGAAGAATGAGTAACCGATGAACCAAAAAGTCCCGTAAGGTGCTTCAGTTGTTGCAAAAAGTTTATTGATTTTAATTACGTTTCTCATGTGGGCGATGTATTTTTATGGTGTGGGCGGTGTTTCTTTGAACTTTGTTGTGTTTTTTTTTAATAAAAAGCAGTTATCATCGTTGGCATGACTAAAGAATAATATTATAACGGAGCCGGATGAAACGTGGGATTTTGAAGATCTACTCGATTCCTCAATGTAAAATCTCATCTCTACTTTCTTGGGGATACAGGTGGTAGATAACATTAGAAATGATATTTGATTATCTGTTCTCAATTCCTAGACCATGGGTAGAATATTTACAATGACCTGCTTCTAAAAAAAAAACAAATCATGGAGGACAAACACACGACATTTCATTTGTTTCATTAAGGACGTATTAAGAAAACAATGGAATAAAAAAACGAGTCCAATCCACTGTCAAAAATAAATTGTCAGTCTTATTAATTGATAAATGTTATTACCTACTCCATTTGTGAATTTCTAAATGATAAAACTGCATAGTTACCTAATTAATTCTGACATCTTTGATTCTTTATTTTATTTAATTGACCATATTATAATCATTTTCATATTGACAGTATTTTAGACTATTCAACATGTTTCAACCTCATTCAACAACTGAGCATGTAAAAAATCTGTTTAAGGAAGATGAGTATTTTCCCCCATTTCAGATGGAAAATCGATCTATGCTCACATTTTTTGTCTCTCTTGACCATTTTCTTCTTCCCTCATCGTACCATCACTGTCCATCCGAACAAGTTATAATAATCAAAATAATTACGTCCCATCCATAACTAGACTACCTCAATAAAATAGCCAATATACCCTGAAGGCATTACATGGAAATGCCACGTCGTGGGTTGACACAACATCAAATTACTCGTCACGTTCTTTCTATGAACATGCTCTATGGTTGCTAATCAGAATATTAAAAACATGTTCAATATGAAATATGGATCCAGGAAATTATGATAGGAAAGTCTTAATTTATAGCAAAGAATTCTTATAATATTATATACCTATATATTATCCGGAAAAGAACCGGAGTTACCGACATAGCTTACAGAGTAAGCAAGCTGAAGTGGCAGTCGGCTGGCCATGTTTGTCGAAGGACCGATGGCCAGTGGAGCAGACGAGTACTGGAGTAGAGACCGCGTATTGGCAAACGTATTGTTGGAGGTCCCCTGGCTAGATGGACTGTCGACCTTATAAAGGTGGCTAGGACAGATTGGATGCGGAAGGCGGATGACAGGGTGCTGTGGTGCAGCCTGGGAGAAGCTGCGATAGGCTGAGTTGATTGAATGATTACTCAGTCCATGGTGGGTCGAAAATCAGAAGAGCTGTTCTACCGATACCTCTTACATGTTAGAATCATCATCTCGGTCGGCTTCCAGTCTAATCGGAAGCAGCTGAACGCCTGCCTTTCTGACCTCCACAACCCAGTAACTGGGTAACACGATACCTCTTGGTTAAAGCCTTAGATGTCAGATATTATTAAGTAGTTTGTTTTTTGTTATTTTACAAGGGAAAATTGTTGCCCATTCCTTTGCCGCTAACCTTTTTTTGCAACGTGAATACTGTGTTTTTTCTTCTATATTGCTGTGAATGCTGTGCACGTCTGTTATTGACGGAAATACTAGTCCATGTCTCTGTTCTCTGTTATTTGTAAATGTTTGTGTTGTTGATGTGCCTTAATAATTAATAAATGAAAACCTTGAATATTTTGCCCGTATGTATCCTAATTATGTCCCTGTTGGTGTGTATGTGTGTAGAGCAAGGATCACCAGTTAGTTTCACTGGAGGTCCGTTTAAAAAATATGACTGTCGCGGTCCGTTTGGTAGACGATTACTAGCAATGAAATTATTAAATACAAATTATAAATAGGTAATACGAAAAGAAACTCTGAGTATTTTTTATTAAGTAATAAAGGACAAAAATTAAAACAAAAAGTAAGTAATTAATAATAATGTGAAAAATTACATTTTATACTTTGAACTATCTAATCTGTCTAAAGTCTGGAGTAAAGTTGGTGCAAGCTAAAATTCAACATTTTATTTTAATAGATTAAATAAAGGTACTTATAGGTTAATTTTACTGTTTACTTAAGGTTCAAATATTGTTACAAAAAAGTGGTTACATCATTCATGTTGAAATTATACATGTGAGAACGATGTCGAAAGACGTGCACGTTAAAAGCGTCCGTAATAAAAAAAGATAAAAAAACAATTCAGGAATAGAGAATATCATAAATAAAGAGATGACCAGTGCCTACTGACGGTGCCCGTTCACGAACATGACGTATGGATCAGCACCATTCAGCACAACCATTTTGAAGGGAACTTATGGATTCAATACACACGCCACCACCAGCGACACATTTGAGTGAGCATGACATACTCTCAGCCGCCAGGGCACATTCAAGTCAATAAAACACGAACCCAGTTAGCTTTATAGTAGGTACATAGTGCTCACACATGTGCTATGCAAACCTTTGCCAGGTCATACTTTACAGGCTGGGCTGCACACAAAATAAGGCAAGTCCCAAACATCGACACAAGCCATTTATTTTCTCACTCTATAATTATACACCGTTATCTTCAATTATAATCGAAAAACATAAATTAAAATATTAATCGCCCTCTCATCAACTACAAATTTCATACAACGTTAAACAGCAGTTCCAGAAAATTAATGTTTTCACACTAAAATCATATAAAACAATAAAACAAGAGTTTACTGTTACCGTGAAATGCATGAAAAGTATTAAATTACACGGCTTTGATTTTTGGCCACGATTCAGTGCGACTTGGCACAGTGACCGACTACTTTAGTGTGATGATCTTTTAGTGAACTAGTTTTTGAACGCGTAGTGGATTAAAATGGATTGTAACACGGAAAAAAATTGGTTCATTGTACGTTTTTCATAGGATGATTGTGTCTCTGAGGGGCTCGTGGCTAAATAATGGACATGGACGCTTGCTGCTGTCGGTTTGTGGATATGTGAGCATCTATTACATATCGAGACCCTCCGTGCCTCGCAAAAGCGCGTTAAGAGCGTTTATACCTTATGAGTGGCAACGTCGCAATTTAGTGTCATATTTCGTGGTTTTCAATTTTTATCATTTAATCGGAGCTATATTTTAAAAATCTGTTTAATTAACTTTTTAGAATTACGTGAAAGTGTTTAAAAAGTAAGTAACCGTAATGCTTACAGTTATTTTACAGTGAAAATAGCGCCCTGCAAGTTTCCAATGTATTATTTGCATATAAATAGAACTGTAAACGCAACGATTTCTTACCTTTTACACAGTTTTCACGTAATTCTAAAAAGTTAATTAAACAGATTTTTAAAATATAGCTCCGATTAAATGATAAAAAATAAAAACCACGAAATATGACACTAAATTGCGACGTTGCCACTCATAAGGTATAAACGCTCTTAAACCGTTGGTCCCGGCTGTCATTCGTAGATCTTTGACAGTCGTTACGGGTAGTCAAAAGCCCAAGTCTGATAACCAGTCATACCAAGGCGTTTTGTGATAGCCAGTAACTGGGTTGTGGATGTCAGATAGGTAGTAGCTCCATGTAAATTACTGGTGTTCAGCTGCATCTGCTTAGACTGGAAGCCGATCCCAACAAGTTGGGCAAAGGCGGACAGATTGATTGTGTCTCTAGGTTTTCTTTTACGGCCAGTTGTACCGTCTTCTGATAAGTGTCTATTAACTTATCAAAAGCAAGAGCAGTGGCGGCCTATGGTACGGCCCCCACTTACGAGTTTCAGGCTGTGGATTCGAACCCTAGCAGGCGCTTTACTTTGTGTGAACAATTTCATCATCACTGCTCTAATAACGGTGGAGGAAAACATCGTGAGGAAACCGGAGTGTCCTAGAACCAAAAATTCCAAGACATGTGACATCTACAAACCCGCACTGGGCCTGTGTCCCAGTAGTGGGAACATTATAGGCTGACTTTGCTACTATAGAGGCATGAAGAACAGAGTGTGAAGTTCACTCAATCTGTGTGGTTCTTTCCTCAAAAGACCATTTCAGACACAAATCTACATGGTCCTCAAAGATTATTATAATATTATTCTAATTATTGTGAATGTGAGAACTATGTCGGTCATTGATTTATTTATATTTATTTTTGTATTTTTCTCAACGTAATAATGATCTGGCAGTTTGAGTAATTTATGCGGCCTACTCAAATGTCCTTTCTTTGGTATTGTTCGTCGGATCGTTGAGCTCCTTGAGTCTAAGTTGAGCTGCACGATTACTGACAATTGCGTGCACTGACTGGACAGGTCCACTCAATCTGTGTGGTTCTTTCCTCAAAAGACCATTGCAGACACCGATCTACATAGCTTTCACATGATCTGACCAAGATGTTGTCTGGACTTTAAAAGAGACTGTGACCTCTGAGTTTGTTTCGGCCTTTCTTCTCAGAGTAGTCAGATAGGAAACGCCGAACCCATCTAGTTTATAAAATTTTTGATTGACGTGTAAAAGTGTTTGTTCAAACCTACTTACAGAAATAAAATCATTTATCATTTATCACTCATACCCATAGTAAAGGTCCTCCAACCAGACGGGTGTCCTGTTTAGTGGGCAACTGCCCGACGATTGATGTCGGGACGTTGTATCTATGCTAGCTGCATAGTAAACTCTACTTGCGCGATGCAGCATTTTGGGTGTCGTCAGTATGACGTAGTTTGCATGTAGCGATGTAGATACCGCAACACTACCTATAGATACCGCCTTCTGATAAGTTTCTATCCATTTATTACGTACACAATTTCTAAGTAGTTCTGTTTCGTTCTTGAAATTGTCTCGTTAGTAAAGCCTATCCGGTCACTGAAACAGGGCCTTATTTTTATACAGCTTAATTGTAGTAACACAGACAGACACGAAAAGCGACATGAATTTATAATATGTATAGATGCAATGAAAAAAGCTTAAACTAGGACTTACCTTTAGCTATAGCAGCATGTACGAAGCATAGACACAGGAAAAACTTTAGAGCCGCCATTTTGAATATTTTACAAGGTTATTGTTTATGGTAATCACAAATCACTTGACACTGTATTTACCTGAAAAAAGGAAATTAATATAATTAAATAACATTCTTAAAGCAACTGTTTTCACCCTACATTAGGATAAGTACTGGCTAAGTGGCTACATAGATACATAAAGTCATGCCTTCACCCCATGAGGGTAGGTAGACACTGTTGAACGTCATCTGTTACGATTCTTACACGCCCTTTTTATTTCGTTTACGTTCATACATCAGAAGGCCAATTCCCGTAATCGTATCGTCGTCGTCAGTTTTGTGCTCGTGATTAGAGATCTCTTTGTTATTTTTACTTTTTTCTTAATTATAAGAGCTACTTATCTTTTTGTATGCACGTGTTTCTGTGACAAATAAATCTATTTTTCTTTCTTTTCTTTCTTTCTTTAAAAAATGTTCAAAATCAAGTCGCAATCTCATCTCAGAGACAATCAAATGTCAAAAATTTAGGTAAACGCTATACAATTTTTGACAGATTGAGACTGAGATTAGAATGCGAACGTTCTTAAAAATATGGGAATTGCCCCTCTGGTCATACACACACGCCCGGTTGCGAGTACTACGCATTTATGCTTTCTGAAGAGCATCATTATGGGGACTACATGACCTAAACGCAAGTTTTATAACGCCTGAAAGTATATGATCCACTGCAGTAAACAAAATCATAAAAATATATGATATTCTTCAGGATATATGCTAGTTGTGTGTTGAAAACATAATACAACTAATTTAGTACCTACGATAGAAAAAAGTCACGAAGATACCTCTAAAAATTTCTTTTAACGATTATAAAAATGACAATTTTTTTTTTCAGATTGTTCTTGGTGCAACTTAATAACGTGATAGTGTTTTAATTTTTTAGTCCAATCAATATATTTTTTATACATAGAGAATTGCGTCATATTCTGCAATTGTCATAGCGCTTCTTTTTCTTTTCTATGCAGTCTGACAGTGACCGCGCTTTAGCTGTTGTCAGCCCCTTAATAAGGTCACAAAGTACTGGCTAATATGATCAATGATCATTTATATTATTTCAGCTGTAGGTCGAGCTCTTTCACAAAGAGCGCTTAGCGGTAGAACTTTTCCGAGGAAGTACTAATAGCGTACCTATTGGATATTGCCACCGTGCTTCGTTCCTGTGTTTTGTGCCGATGAAATTTTTGCTGTTTGTCTTTACGATTATTTTGGTACAGGGGGCCTAAACTCCCTTAGTACGTCAACGAAGAAACGGGTCCATCCGAAAGTAGTTCGATACCTCGGAATTAGCCCTACAGCCCGATTAATTAACTTTTTCGGACGGGCAGTAACACATAGGAGTAAGGATAACTGTCAATTGCTGTTATCACCAGAGGTCGGAATTAGGTAGAGTTATTTATGTACTTGCATCGAAATGTTGATATTAATCGAATTAATGATGAATGAATTAATCTTCCCGGGATTTGTAATGGGCAATCCCGTGTGGCCAACAATATTACAAATAAATAATAATAAAAACCTCAGAGATAGACAGACAAATAAAACAAAGATAATTAACATACAATTTTTGCGCATTGGATTTATGCAACTTCGGACAGCCAATGTCGTTGATGTAAATTTGGCAACGTCGCGCGTGCAGTGGTTTAAATTGTGTGAAAGTAAATAGCTGTTTATTTAATAAATCATGGGATTTTTCTGCTCTTTAAAATGTATCTCGGGATTTGGGGCATATCCATTTTATTATTTCGCTGTATGAAATCAGTGTAAGTACATAAATAACTCTATCTAATTCCGACCTTTGGTTATCATTCTTTTTTAGTTCGGGTTTCGAAGCAATCTTGTGTCCGTAGGTGATACGGAGTAGTATCAAAGAATAAATCAGATAAAACTGACACCCTGTGAGACTAAGAACTAAGGCAGTTTTGTTTTAATTTTAAACTGTAATTTATAGAACGGTTATTTATGTTACATTACAGAAACCAAAAAAAAAGGAAAAACGGTAATATTTGTGGTCACAGGACTTGAAAGATCATCCAGAGTTGGGTTGCGGGAAAGTCCGAGAGGGATACCGTGGCCCCTGGCACAGGCAACTGAAGGAACACGGGTGGGTTTTAGTCAGTAAGAGGCTGATACGCCCTCCCGCTCCACCCAGAGCGGGAGAAGTTTTTTGATGAATACCCACCCCCCCCCCCCCGAAAAAAAAAGGGTGTCAGTTTTTCCGTTTTATTTTTTGATACCTACTTATAATTTGAAAACTACAAGACAAAGATTTTTTTAAATATTTTTTTGATAACTGTCACGACTTTAACACCTATTTCCGGCTTGACGTTGATTTCTGGGACAACCTGTATAGCAGAAGAGAGCACTAAGGAAGGTTTAAAAACAAATCAACTCCTAAAGGGGTTAAATAGGGGATGACAATTCATATCATTTGACATTTTGGCCGATGGGCAACACCGGGCACACAAGTTAACATAAGAAAATCGAACCACGGAAGTCCCTTTTCTGTCTAACCGAGTATCTTTCCAACACAATGAGCCAACATTCCACTATCTATGTATGTCCGTCTGTACAGTTTAAGTGGTAGGTACCGTAAATTGTTCAGCCTATGCATCGCTGGCTGCCACCAGAGCGTAGCGGGTTCGATTCCCGGGCACTGATTGATAATTAAAATAATCATTACCTTTGTGTGAACGTGTTAGTTTATTAGTTGGTACCATGATGTGATGTGGTTTGGATGTTCGTTGAATGGTTGAAGTTCCGGGTCAAGTGAGGTTTCCTTTATGTCGTGATAAAGTTACATTCCGCAGGCCTCGAAAATATTACTGTGGCCCCTGGCTCAGGCAACTGAAGGAACACGGGTGGGTTTTAGTCAGTAAGAGTCTGACACGCCCTCCCGCTCTGCCCAGAGCGGGAGAAGTTATTTGATGATTTTCAACCCTAAAAAAAGGCCTCGAAAATATAAGTAACTAACTAACCCGCATGAGTCTCGATCTCGTGGGAATATTGGATTTAAAAGTATTCTATGTCCTAATCCAGGTCATGGTTTACGCATGTGTCAAATTTCATCCAAATCCGTTCAGCCGTTTTAACGTGAAAGCGTCACAAACAAACAAACTCACTTTCGCATTTATAATATTACTTAGGATTAGGAAAGCCCCAATAGCATTTTGGTTTAAATTGTTGGGACAATCGTAATTAGTATCACTCATAGATAATAATATGATAAAGTTTTAAGACCTAAGTAAATCTTTTATTATGCCAAACAAGAAGGTATATCTTAAATTTTTTTCTTCTTCGGAGAGTGTGCCCAAGAACTCCACGACCACATTCCACCGGCCCCCTTCTTCCATCGGTCATCTAGACGCACTGCAAGTTACCATCCTTACCTTGTTGCTATACCACCAATTCGCACTAAACGTTTCCAAATGTCTTTTGTAATGCGCACAGCAAAAGAGTGGAACTCTCTACCTGCGTCTGTGTTTCCGAACGCATATAACCCTAATCTCTTCAAAGTGAGAGCGAACGGGCTTCTTCTGGGTAAGCTCACTCCATCGTCAACTCTGTCTTTGTCACCACTGACCTAGACTAGAGTCAAGAGCAATCCCATTAAAAAAAATAAAAAATTACTCGCTCCAATGTATATATTACATTTTACTCCACCCGTTCGTGCTAGGCCCATGGTTTGTTAAAGAAGTTTGCGTTTTTTTTTAATAGCTTTTGGTCACGGCTTCGCTCGCCTTAATTTAGAATTTGACAATCAGTTCGGGTTGTACTCTGTTTGGCCGTTGCACTCATGGGCTCAGAACAGAAGTACTGTTCTGAGCCCATACCAAAAGGTAAGAAATCGTTGCGTTTACAGTTCTATTTATATGCAAATAATACATTGGAAACTTGCAGGGCGTTATTTTCATTGTAAAATAACTGTAAGCATTACGGTTACTTACTTTTTAAACACTTTCACGTAATTCTAAAAAGTTAATTAAACAGATTTTTAAAATATAGCTCCGATTAAATGATAAAAATTGAAAACCACGACATATGACACTAAATTGCGACGTTGCCACTCATAAGGTATAAACGCTCTTAATATTTAAAATTAACTTAACACACTACACGTGGCGCCATCTATTATCATGAGAACGTCATTGTTGTTTTCCTCAGGAACAGTACTTTTTTTCGGATGAAAGGTACCCTATGTCCGTTTGTCCCTATGTACACCTGACAACGTATATGCAAAATTTCAGGAGGATCGGTTCAGTGGTTTAGACGTGAAAAGGTAACAAACTAACTTACTTTCGCATTTATAATATTACTAGTTAGGATGCAATATAAAAGATACCTAAAAAGGCGTTATTACAAAAATAATATGGTATATAATCTGTTGTTTCCGTTTCTAAAAGATAGTCAGAAAATAAAATGTTGTCTAAAAAAAAAACCTACTAGCAGTCCTTTGAATTGTTGAAGTCAATCCAGCGAACAAATCACAGCTGACAGTTGATGATATTTGCTAGAGAGACTACATTGTGTGCGGTCACTAGAGTGAGGTTTAAAGTAAACTTTGCAGAATAGCACTACTGAGCAATTGGCAAGCAAGAATCAATCCTGTATTCTTTTTTGCAACCATTGGAATCCTCTTTCGCCCCCACAAACTAATTGCTTCATTTATTCATCGCGCCCTGTCATAGCAACGCAGGGAGTAGGTACAGTAAACTTGATAATTATAGATGTATGCATCAACAAGAATTAATTAAATTCACTACAATCTTTGTTTTTTCATTTTGTAATTTTAAAAGTGTGGATACAAAACATCTAAACTATAATATACTATCCCACCAAAACATTTCATGTAAAATGTTGCCAAGACGACCACATAAGGTTTGCCCTGTGAAAAAGATATCAGATCTCATGTAGAGCCAAGCTTCTGAATCTACACGGCCTAACTCTACCGACCCTTACTTCACAAATTCTACATAATAATATCAGTAAAAAATTATGGCTTCGCCGTTTCGCTACCGTCGTGGAGGTGATGCGAATATTTAGTTTCTGAAGTAAGTAACGAAACAGCCAAGCCATACATTTTTACTGATATGTAGAATTTATTATTATATATAATAATAAATTGACATGACATGACATGACACTAATTTCAAGTCGTTCGTGGTGCGCGTTCCTACTAACAATTTGATGACCTTCCTCAAGGAAGAGTTTTGGCCGAAAGGTGTGCTGTATCGGCGTTTCCGCGGCCGGCTACGCGACACCTCGCAGTGTAACTCGACGCCGTCACTTCGTGTGCAGTAGTCTTTACTTTTAGATATGTATTAGTTTATAGTTATTGTTATATGCTTATATATGTATTGTGTTTTATGGGCCTTAGTTGCCTGAAATAAAGGATTATTATTATTATTATATATCATATTTGATTTTTTGTATGTCTGTTTGACGCTAAAACGGCTAATCTAATTTTGATAAAAAATGGCACACGGGTAGACCTTGACCTGGATTAGAACACGGGATACTTTTTATCCCAATATTCCTACGGGATCAAGACTTATGTCGGTAAAACCGCGGGGCACAGCTAGTAATTAATAAAACCACAATTAGAAAACAAACAACAACACCACAAAACTACAACGTTATTAGGTAATTGTAACACCTGATTTGTAATACATATCAACATTATTTGCAAATAAATATATTCTGTTCTCATTGGGTACCGATTGATTTGAGTTACATTAGGTCGGGGATAAAGTTCATTCGTATTGTATTTATAAATTCAAGACTCAAGAGCTCGTGTGGCACGCAAATATCGAGGTTTTTTGTATACCCAGACTTTTTCAAATGGATCAAACTGTTTTGTGGTCAACCCCTAACTCTTCAGCTATGTCATAACTATATATGTCGACCTTGCTACACTTTTAAAAAAATGCCATCGACTTTATCTTTAACAGGGCGACCAGAGTGAGCTGCATCTTTGAGATCATAATTCCCGGACTGAAAACGCTTGAACCAACTTTGTGCTAGTCTTACTGACAGTGCATTAAGTTCATAAACGTCATTATTTTTTTCGTGGCTTCTGTTCGTTTTTTTCCCCCTTTTGTAATACAACTTCAAAATGTGTTGAATTTCTTCGTTAGATTCAATCGTTTTGGCGGACAGAAAAACAATTGAAAAATAGTGAAATCGTTTTTTCATCTCTTTTTCTGTTTTTAAATGTCATCTATTTAATTGTATTAAAACCAGCCAGATACAAACAGTACAGCCAAAGAGGTTTTATTACAACTTCATACCTGTATAGTACGAAAAAACTTTTACCCCGACTAGAACACAAATTGTAGACAGAGATATATGAATTTTTGAAGCCCAAAAGTCTGACAACCAGTCTTAACAAAGAGTATATAATTATTTAGCTGCATCCGGTTAGACTGGAAGCCAACCCCAACATAGCTGGGAAAAAGCTAGACAGATTGATTGATATGAGTTCTTGTCGATGTATATGTCGGCGTCGCATTGTAAACAACACGTGCATCGGGTCACGCGGGAGCGCGCTGCGTCATTCTCCCACCTCCTCGCTACAGGCGCGGAGTTGGGGCGCGCGCGCTACGTCGTTACCCCACCTCCAATACTAGAGTATAAAAGCGTCCGCACAGGCGGCACGGACACATTCTGACTTCAGGCGTTTCCCGATGCACAGGTTGTACTATTTTTAGTTATTGCTGCGCTGTATAATTATTACTGTGTATATTGTTGCTCTTTGTCTGGACTAAGGTGTTACTGTGTTACTGGGTGTCACGGCTAATTATTTGATTATTTCATAAGGTGCTTTCGTATAAAATGGCTGATTAAATGTAGTTTCCTGTAAATTAATTAATTAAATAAGTTATAATAAATTCTAATTTCTTACTATTGAAAAACCTATTTTATTTCACAATATGTCTGATCCTGTGCCGTCATCAGAAGTGGGATCAGACCCACTCCCACCTTTATCTGGGGCTACCGGTAACTTAATACAGGAACAAATGTCATTTTTTTCGGCTAGTATGGAATCAATTTTTCAAAAAATAGCAGATAGTATGACACCTCGCCACATGACACCCGGTATACAGTCAATGCTGATTCCTTTCGATCCTGATGCACCTGAATCAGACATTATCAACTGGTGTGCGTTAAGTGAGATCATAATTGAGAATAAGAAGCTAGAAGGTGTAGACCTTATTTTAGCCCTCACTCACTCTCTAAAGGGCCGCGCTGCAATGTGTCTTACAAAAATCAAGCCAGATAATATTTCATGGGTTGCTATTAAGGAAATGTTGATCTCTAAATTTTCCAAGCCCATGACAATGCAGGACCATTTTGATTTAATTATCAAATTTCAAATTGATAATAAAGAAACCCCAGCTGAGGCAGGAATGCGGTTGTGGCAACTTATTGAAAAAGTTCCTGATGCGAATTTACCGGAAAAAGTAGTGACCGGTTTTGCTATATCTATCATGTCACAATGCGATGACAAAATTCGCCGTGAACTCAATTCTGTCGTTATAAACAATAAGAATCAACTCTTCCGCATACTGCGCAGCTTCTCGTTAAAGAGAAGAAATGAAGAGGCGGGCACATCTGATCCAGACACGAAAAAAACTCGTCCTTCAATACCATTTCGGGGAAACTGCCATTTCTGCGGGAAGATTGGTCATCGAGGGCAGGAATGTCGTACCAGACAGCACATGGTTTCAAAAGGTACACCTGTTTCAGCAAAAACTCCGCAGCCGAACCCTGGCGCGATCTGCTTCGTATGTGGCGAGGCTGGCCACGTGGTCACCACTTGCCCTAAACGTTGGAGGAAGAAAGAAGACCTCACACCGAGCAACACTAGCAAACAAGTAAACCTGTGCTCCAGAGCAGCGCGTGGTGTTCTAGAAATAAGTGGTATGCAATTTCCTTTTATATTTGATTCTGGGTCTGAGTGTAGCCTTATAAAGCAAAGTAACTGTGATCTTCTTAAAGGTGTAAAGTTTCATGAACAAGTATTTTTAAAGGGGGTCGGTTCTAATAAAGTTAATTGCTCACTCCAAATAAAATGTCCAACCATGGTACAAAACTGTTTTCTCGATGTTACATATCATGTATTGCCTGATGAATATCTCAATGAAAACATATTATTAGGTCGCGATATTTTACAGCAAGGAATATCCGTTGAGATTAGTAACGATGCCTTAACTTTTTCCAAAAATAAAATTTCAAATCTTAGTTCTAAATTAGAAATGCCTCTTGATATTAATTTGATTGACACAGATCTTACTGGTAAAGAAAAGGAACATTTGATTGAAATACTAACTAAATATTCTTCATATTTCATACAAAATCTTCCCACTACGCGTATTAAGACCGGTGAACTAAAAATCGATCTCATAGATCCAAATAAAACTGTACATAGGCGACCTTACAGGTTATCTCCCACTGAGTTAGGAATTGTTAATGACAAAGTTCAAGAATTACTAGATGCTAACATAATTCGAGAAAGTTCTTCGCCTTTCGCGAGTCCTATATTATTAATAAAAAAGAAGGACGGTAGCGATCGTATGTGTGTTGATTACAGGGAACTCAATAGCAATACTCGACCGGACAGCTATCCTTTACCACGAATTAGTGATCAAATCGATAAGTTACATGGGGCCTGCTTCTTCTCTAGTTTAGATATGGCCTCTGGATTTCACCAAATCTGTGTACATAAGGAGTCTATAGAGAAGACTGCCTTTGTTACACCTTCAGGTCAGTTTGAGTACTTAACAATGCCATTTGGTTTACGAAATGCACCACAGGTTTTTCAAAGGGCTATAAATACTGCACTTAAACCTCTAAATGATGATAAAATTCTGGTCTACATGGATGACGTACTTTCTGCATCAGAAACCGTCCAAGAAGGGTTGGTTCGTTTAGATAGATTGCTGGATATATTGTCTAAAGCAGGATTTTCTTTTAACTTTAAGAAATGTTCATTTATGAAAGAAAAAATTGTATATCTCGGTTTCGTTATATCCTCTGGTGAAATTAGACCAAATCCCCATAAGATTGAAGCCCTAAAAAATATCCCTCCTCCAAGCACTGCTACACAGGTCCGACAATTTATAGGCTTAGCCACATATTTTCGACAATTCATTCCAAATTTCTCAAAATTGATGAAACCTTTGTATCCTTTAACCGCGCTCAAAAAGGGTAAAATTAATTGGACCTCTGAACATAATGACGTACATAAGGAAATAGTAAGTTATCTCATTACTGAGCCAGTTTTAAAAATCTTTGACCCTTCTTTATCTATTGAACTCCACACTGATGCAAGCAGTGAAGGATATGGGGCTGTACTTATACAAAAAAATAATAAATTACCTCATGTTGTCGCTTATTTTAGTCACAAAACCACAAGTGCAGAAAGTCGTTATCATTCGTACGAATTGGAAACATTAGCCGTAGTTAAATCTGTGGAACATTTTCGACATTACTTATATGGGCGTAAATTCACAGTGTTTACTGACTGTAACGCCTTAAAGGCCTCTCATTCCAAAAAGGACCTTACACCTAGGGTGCATAGGTGGTGGGCAATTTTGCAGTCGTATGACTTTGACATCATCTACAAGGAGGGAAAAAATATGGCACATGCAGACTTCCTTTCACGAAATCATGCTGACACTTCTTTTGCTACTAAACCAGCTAAAATTGTAAATTTGTCTGAACTGGAGAGTAGTTGGTTGTCTGTGGAACAACAACGGGATTCTGAAATATCAGACATTATTTCCAAATTCCGTTCAAATGACTTACCATCTGAAATATCACACACATACGATATTAGGCAGGGCATACTTTACCGTAAAATAGAACGTGATAAAACCACTAAATGGTTACCAATATTGCCACACTCTTTAACCTGGTCAATGATTAATCATGTACATAGCGAAATAAAACACCTTGGTTATGAAAAAACTCTCGATAAACTATATGATCTTTATTGGTTCCAAAATATGTCCAAACTTGTTAAAAAATTTGTTGATTCTTGCGTCGTTTGTAAGGCTTCCAAAGGCCCGTCGGGTGCCCAGCAGGTCCGTCTACATTCAGTCCTTAAATTAGCTGTTCCATGGCATACAATTCATTTAGATTTAACTGGCAAACTCAGCGGAAAGAGCGAGCGTAAGGAATATTGTTCCGTGATTATTGATGGATTTACAAAGTTCGTCTTGTTAGAGCATACTTTAACCCTAAATGCATCCGATGCTATTAAATCACTTAAAAATACTGTGAACCTTTTTGGCGCTCCTAAAAGAATAATTGCAGATCGTGGTAGGTCATACGACAATACTGAATTTAAGAATTTTTGTAAGGATAATCATATTGATTTACATTTAATAGCCACTGGTTCTTGTAGGGCCAATGGCCAGGTCGAGCGTGTCATGAGGACCTTAAAAAGTATGCTCACTATAGTTGAAACAGATTCGGATAGCTTATGGCAAGACCATTTAGGCGATATTCAGTTAGCTCTCAACAGTACTCGGTGTAGAGTAACGGGGTACACACCCTTAGAATTAATGTTCGGTATTAAGGGTAGTTCATTAGGGATATTGAGAGTATCTACTGATCATCCTGATGAGGATAGGTTAAACCTTGAAACCATTCGATCCGATGCTTCTGCCAGTATTAAAGGGCTGGCCCAATATGACACAGGTCGATTTAACAAGGGTAAAGCTATGGTAAAACCTTTCTCAGTAGGTGACTTTGTCTTTGTTAAATGCGAAGAAAGACACCAAACGAAATTAGACCGTAAATACAAAGGTCCCTTTAAAATAACCGCTATTTTAGAAAATGATAGGTACGAGTTAAAACACATTAATGGAAACACTAGAGTCTACAAATATTCTCACGAAAAATTGCGAGAAGTACCCCGTGGTCAGTCATTCTTTTCGGAAATTGCAGAAAATTATAATGATGATGAGGATGACGTGTCGGCGAATAATAACACAGAGGTTCTTGTTCATGAGACTAGGCAACAGATTAATGTTGATGATGTTCTGTCTGCTAGTAGTGATACCATGTCTGCCAATAGTGATACCATGTCTGTCAATAGTGATACTCGTACCATGTCTGTCAATAGTGATACCATGTCTGCTAATAGTGATACCATGTCTGTCAATAGTGATACCATGTCTGCTAATAGTGACACTATACCTACCAATTCTCATAGTAATGCAGATTGTAGAAAACCTGGTTTACGTACTGTTTCAGTAGAATCTAATGGCCCTGAATCAATTAACATTGTAACAGAAGCACTTGTACACCAACCGAAGCATTGAGTTATTTGTTAATTAAGCTAAAGGAACAATACTTGTTCGGCCTAGCTAGGTCCGGTCCAGTTTAACTGTAGGGACACACCTGAAGGGCAAAACAATTGCCGGACCAGGGGACTGATCTTGTAGGGTCAGAAGTTGACCGGACCAAGAAACGAGCCTTGTAGAGTCATGGCTGACTGGACCAAGTGCTTAAATATCTGAAGGGTCTAAGTAAGACCGGACCAGAAATAATAGCAGGATGACCAAACGGTGCTTAATCAAATTTTTTTGTTTTAGATATAACATTGTAAACTGAGCGTACGAGGACGTCCGCACGTCAGCATGGCCGTGTCGGCGTCGCATTGTAAACAACACGTGCATCGGGTCACGCGGGAGCGCGCTGCGTCATTCTCCCACCTCCTCGCTACAGGCGCGGAGTTGGGGCGCGCGCGCTACGTCGTTACCCCACCTCCAATACTAGAGTATAAAAGCGTCCGCACAAGCGGCACGGACACATTCTGTCTGACTTCAGGCGTTTCCCGATGCACAGGTTGTACTATTTTTAGTTATTGCTGCGCTGTATAATTATTACTGTGTATATTGTTGCTCTTTGTCTGGACTAAGGTGTTACTGTGTTACTGGGTGTCACGGCTAATTATTTGATTATTTCATAAGGTGCTTTCGTATAAAATGGCTGATTAAATGTAGTTTCCTGTAAATTAATTAATTAAATAAGTTATAATAAATTCTAATTTCTTACTATTGAAAAACCTATTTTATTTCACAATATGTCTGATCCTGTGCCGTCATATACATCTTATTGATGTTGACTGTACCGCACAAAAATAAAAATAAAAATCTTTAGGCCGTGTTAAACATAGTACTGTCGAATGAATAACGATTATGACTACCGCAGGAACAGCTGCTTCTTGGAGGTTGTAATCGAAATTATAAATACGACTGGCTAATTATCATCACGCCTGTAGGCCTGTGTTCCTTGAAAGGGTCGGCAGTCGTGAATAGGACTGTCACAATTCGTAGTTTGAAGGTGGCTCGAATTCTTTGGTGGGTGTGGCTAATATGCATGACATTTCGTTAATTAATTAATTAAATTAGGTTTATTTATTTAGTATTGTTTATTTAGGTGTAATTTATTTGTTTAGTGAAATAGACGACGATTTATAACGAAAACGAGCGTAAAATTTCATAAACAGACTACTGGGTGTATTTATTCAAAATAAAATTATTTAAAATGTTGAATCAATTGTCTGTAACTGTACGGTAAAACAATTGCCATTTTCATACTCCGGGAGTCATTTATTTACGCACAAAGATATATTTGATTAATTCTGTGTCGTCAGGGTTTGATAATGTCGAGACAAGTAGATATAATTTTTAATGTACACTGGTTTCGACGCCCATAATTACTTTTAAAGTACAACCCAGCCCTCTGGTCATGTGAAGTGTCGACCAGTCGGCGAAAATTACCTTAAAAAGGAGACGCGCACTCGGGCCCCATCAAACGGCTCCCCATAAGGTTACAGTATTTGCGCCGCTTGAGGGTCTCAGCAGCCGCAGCAGCAGCGCCAGCACAGCCCGCCGTGCTAGGCACATGAGATGGCGCCAGGGCGTCGACACAGGTTGCGTCCCACACCAGAGGCCTACCCACCTTCCAAGGCAACAACATCATGCCGTCTGGTCTCTTCCCATCGTCACGTACTAAGCCGTTTGGTTCTAATGCCGCTGGTACGCCGGCGGTGACAAGGGCTCGACGAATAATATCGTTGATGCTGGCGTGCCGTGCTATACGACCTGCGCTCCTGCAGCAGGACAGGCCATGGTGCCCGAGGCTGTCGACAGTTTCACCACAGTGACACCGATACGGAGCGACACAAGGCGTGCCCAAGCGGAGACACGTAGCCAGCCGAAACGATGAGTCATCCATCATAGTGCCTATGGCGGATGAAATGAGCGCCTGAAGCCACATACCTGACTCCCATTCTCCCACAGCCTGCAGACGGGCACGCTCCACCGTATTAGATGACGTGCTCAAAAGGGTATTTCGTATAGTACTGCAGAGCGGCACGTCCCTCCGTCTCTGGGAGGACGGGTTGTCGGGCAAATCCATATTGGGACAAGCCATTTTCCAAGCGTTCAAAGCATCGGGCAAACACGGTACCTCAAAATCGACTAGTGAGGAAGATAATACTTTCCTGGTTAATTTATCGGTACTGTGGACCGAGGAGAGGAAGGCCGGTAAACTTATACTTGAAATTTTGCGGACGCCGAGACCACCCAGACGAATGGGAAGTGTGGCTTGCTGCCACGCTCGGTCGTCCAGGACCAAATTAATAATTAATATAATTTATTAATACTCACAAATTATATTAGTAACATGCAGGAACACTAAAAAGAAAAGAAAAACACAACCACTGGAAGGTTTAAAAAGCATTGTTGCTAACACGTAGCTTGGTAAACCTGCCTTTTGTAGGCCCATCCAGCCTCTCTGCAAACATGATTATTAAGTGTTGCAATTTAACATAATGTGAGTGTGTGTATGTGACACACACTCTCATGCACACACACACTATTTTAGGATATATCTTTATGTTTCTTTCTCTTTCTTCTTTTTTTAGTTATAGTCCAAGTCTTGTTGTTTAATTTGAGATTTTACTTGTAATTTTTTGTTTAATCTGTGTTCTTTTGTACACCACTTTTACCATTTCATAATTTTGTCATTGAAGAGCGAGATTTCCTAGCACAGGTATATCTTTTACTTTTTTTTTTTTTTTTGAGGATGGGAAATCATCAAATGACTCCTCCCGCTCTGGGTGGAGCGGAAGGGAGTGTCAGACTCTTACTGACTAAAACCCACCCGTGTTCCTTCCTTGGCCCTTTATGTTCCGGGTCAGCGGTACCCCTTTTGGATGATCCCGCTTTCCCGGCAGGCTTGGGCCCTAGTGGACCCCCTCTATGATGCTGACATCTCTTTGAGGCGCGCGTGGAACACGTACGCGCCGTCCAGCACGGGCCTGGTCCTGATCGGACAGTGAGCTACCCATTACTCACCGCCCGCAGGCCCGCGCCTACGGTGGCCGGGAGTCATCACGCGGCTCCCGACGCCCGGAGCGTCCACCGCGGCGGCTTGGACGGGAGACTCTCTCCCTCTCCCGTCCCGCCACCTCCTTCGCTAGCATGACTGCTTCGCAGAAGGAGGCGACTGCCTCCCACTCCCCCTCGCCCCGGACCATGGCTTGAACCAAGGCCGGGCGTGAGAGATCGCCGCCGCTGCCGATCGCCTCTACGAGGACACGGCGGTGCTCCGCCCATGCAGGGCAGGCCCCCACCGTATGCTCCACCGTGTCCTCGGGGCGATCATCGCAGTGGTGACACCCGGGCGTTTCCTCCCGCCTGATGATGTGCAGGAACCTCCCGAAACTTCCGTGTCCGGTGAGGACCTGCGTCAGGCGGTAGGTGAGGACGCCGTGACGCCTCTCTAGCCACTCCTCAAAGAGGGGTCTTACCGCCGCTATCGTGGCGTGCCCTAGGTATATCTTTTACTTAAAAGGAGGTGTATGTAAGATTTACTGAAAAAGTTGTACAAGTTTCTGCAATAAACATTTTATTTTTTATAACTGTAATGTATTAATTAAATTCTAGAATCTAATAGACACCATTTATATTTTATGATCTTTGAAAAAAAAAAGTATTCTTTATGAGAAACGCCGCAGGGCGCTCTTTGGATAACCGGAGACGCCTTTGGAAAAATTACGATGTTTTTCTACATGGCATAAAATGTGTGTAACTAATAATTTTAGATTTTTATTTCTTTATTCAAATATTGTATTAATATTGTAGAATAAACCAAGATTAAAACATCTACGAGGCCTGATTTATAAGCTCACTATGCACGAGTTCAAACTAAGACTTTTTTAAATTCTATTTGCTGTACTCTGGGCACTTAACGTGTACGTCTTATTTACATCGTTCTCACATATAATTATACATTCAATATAAATGACGTATAACTAATATTTATACGTCATGTTCGTGAACGGGCGCCGTCAGTAGGCACTGGTCATCTCTTAGCTGCCACGGCTTATTTAAATTCCTGAATTGTTTTTACCTTCTTTATTACGGACGGTTTTAACGTGCACGTCTTTCTACATCGTTCTCACATGTATAATTTCAACATGAATGATGCAACCACTATTTTATAACAATATTTTGATTTAAAAGAGTGTCCATGGAGGTTCTTGCCCGTTCTTTTCCATAGGTACCTACTACGCTTTGGAATGGGCAACTGGTTTCATATTTCTGACTGACCGACTACTTGACAATTCAAAAGTGCCTGTAAAAAGTGAGAATTTTCTCAGGTAATCGAATAAATTGCAAACTTACTACCGCCTCTGACGCCACAATAAACGTGGCCACGTACTGGGCCCAAACAGCCATAAAACATTCATGTACATCTAAATTAAAAGCAGAAAAAGATTGACTACTAATGGAAAACATTGTGAGGTAACCAGGGACTCAATGCATATGATATTGCCAACAAGTAGTGGGCAAGCTTGGTGGGTGATTGATCACCACGCTTGCCCACTGCTTCTCTGTTTGAAAAGAGGCATTTCTTGATTGCAGTCTCAATTTAAATATAAAAATGGAAACGTTATTGTTTTGTTTTTTATTTTTTATTTATGTTGGGTTTGCTCTTGACTCTAGTCTAGGTCAGTGGTGACAGAGACAGAGTCGAGAGAGGAGTGAGCTTTCCCAGAAGAAGCCTGTTCACTCTCACTTTGAGGAGATTAGGGTTGTGTGCGTTCGGAAACACAGACGCAGGTAGAGAGTTCCAATCTTTTGCTGTGCGCATTACAAAAGACATTTCGAAACGCTTAGTGCGATTTGGTGGAATAGCAACTAGGTAAGGATGGTAGCTTGCAGTGCGTCTAGATGACCGATGTAAGAAGGGGGCCGGTGGAATGGGGTCGTGGAGTTCTTGGGCACACTCACTGAAGTACAATCTGTAGAAGACCGACAAGCAGGCGACCTTGCGGCAATGAGCCAAGATGTGAAGCTTGGCATCCACCAGTTTTACGTCACCAATGAGCCTCTTAGCTCTGTGTTCCACCGAGTCGACGAGTTTTCCATGAGTTTTATAGTTGACGTCAATCAAAGTCAAATAATCTATTTAAATTAGGACTAATGTTTTATTCGTCAGATTACTTTTATCTGAAGAATAAATATAACGGTTTGACAGCTTTTATATCGACAATATCTCAAACCGCCATATTTTTAAGATGAAATTTATCTGACGATAAAAAAATCAGCGCTTAGGTACACTAAAGGCACTTTTGAACGTCAACATTACGAGAAAATGGAGTAGAATGGGCAAGATAGAGAGAGATGAGACTTTGTATTCATTCATTATACATAATATAATTATAATAATACGTGAAGACGATGTAACTAGAAAAAAATACTATACTGCAATAGGTACGAAGAATTAGAAATAATAATAATAATATTTTTCCGTGTATGATAAAACATTGATCAGGCTGGGGCCATAGTCCTTGCATAGTTCTAGGTAACCAATACACTATAGCCACCCAAACCCACAGCTCAATATGTTTTGTTCCCATGTTTTGCAATAGTCCTGCACCAACCGGGGGTTGTCCTTGGGTGCACTTGCATAGAGCATACAAGGATAATCGTCGGTTGGTGCCTCATTCCATTAAAAATTGTCTAAGAGGCCTCTGCAAGTTGGCTTCGGCCCCTCGTACGCCTCCCAAAGGACCGGGACTCCCGAGATACGTAAACATAAAGAATAATAATAATAACATGAGACAAAAAAAAAAAAAAAATTCTTTCTTTCTTTCTTTCTTTCAACATCCACAGAGTAGAGCCTGTACTACGGTAACCTGATGACTGATATACTCGTACATACTTATATACATATACACACCCAGACACAGGTCAAACAGACATGTTCATGCCATAGAACTATTATTACTAGGTTCATGCACACAAATGTTTGACTTGTCCGGGGATCGAACTCGGGACCAGCGGCTCTGAAGGCAGGGTCGCTACCAACTGCGCCAACCGGTCAGTCAAATGAAATGAAGCAATAACAGATATATTAACTATACGATAGATACAAACATATTTACAAATATTGTAACCGTAGACGATTTTCAGATAACAAATAATTAGAATATAAATTGCAATCAGTTTCTCATTTTGCATTTGGTATCTTATGTGACCTTTTGTGACGAATGGTACCGATTGTCAACGTTTTTAAAAAAAAAAAAACACAACACACCAAATGATAAATTACAAATGATTTTATTTCTGTAAGTAGGTCTGTACCAACACTTTTACACGTCAATCATATTTTTTTAAACTAGATGAGGTCGGCGATGCCTATCTGACTACTTTGAGTAAAAGGCCGAAAAAAACTCAGAGGCCACAGTCTCTTTTAAAGTCCAGACAAAATCTTGGTCAGATCATGTGAAGACTATGTAGATCGGTGACTGAAATAGTCTTTTGCGGAAAGAACCACACAGATTGAGTGGACCTGCCCAGTCAGTGCACACATTTGTCAGTAACCGTGCAGCTCAACTCAGAACTGAAGGAGATCAACGAGTCGTCGAACAATACCAAAGAAAGGAAATTTGGGTAGGCCGTATAAATTGCTCATACATTGGTGAAGAGGTAAAAAATGACCTTTACAGCAATAATCACCTAACATTCATACATTCAGTTTTTTCTTCACTACAGAAACGGAAATGGTTTTTGTGGTAAATACATATTTCTTTGTTTAAAGATGAGTCTTTAATATTTCGAACTACAGTTAAATAAAACCCAGGACAAAATTTTAACATTCGATACCGACTTTTTTCTGGAGTTCCTCTGCTAACACGAGGTTTTTGGAACTTATATGAACCACGTAAATACCTATTTGAATAAACTAATAAAAGATCAGCCGAAAAAGTCAACACAGAAAGGTTATGTTGAATCTAGGGGACCAAGGGGACAAATATCCAGACAAAGGGCTGGATAATAATGGCAGCTGAAAAATGTCGTTGCAAAATTGGTCAATTTTTTGCTCCACTTGAAGATAGATTGGAAGATCTGTCGCTCACCATTTCCGAATGCAACTACTTGAACAACGACTCAGTTAGTCATTACATTGTCAGTGTCGATAATCGGTACGATAGAATAGAACACTCTTTAAAGACTCCCACAGACAGGCGCGGCGCGTTTCTTCTAGAACAACTTCCATTAGGTTATCATAGAAATGGTTCAACTAAAGTGGCGTCGAGCCTGTTTGCGGGAGCCTTAATATGTACACCGACCATTTACACACCACCACCACCATTTACACCTACTAGTATTTAATATTATAAATGAATGTAACTGTCTGCCTGCCTGTTGGTCTGTCAGTTATATGCATTTACTAGTACTCGTAAGTAGTTCTCTTAATAATAATAAGCTGTAATATGGTCAAATTATAGGCGAGGACGCTGGCACCCTAACACAAGTTAAATCTTACTTTGAGCGCCAGAGTTAATTGAAAACACTCTTTCCCTTAGTTGTAACGCTGCGTGGTGTTTAGATATGTAAGTGTTTTTGTACAACTGAAGGTAACCACAAAATCATATTTTTTTCACTCTTCGAATTTAGATGAAATTTGGCACATGATCCAATATAATAATTTATTGATAATATTTTTTTTTTAATGTTGCCACACCCTAGGAATTTCTTCTGTATCCAAACGCACCCACAGCGTTTACAAACATTTAAAGTCACATAAACAAACAGCCAGACACGTAAAAACTACTTGTAGGTCATACAAATATTTGTTCCGTGCGGGAATCCATCGAAACCGCGACACAGCGCAGCAGTCAATCGCTTAACCACTGCGCCAACCGTGCCGTCAATGTATATTGTATGCTGACTGTAACTAGAATAAATAACATAGTTATTTGAACAGTGATCTCCAAATTAGGCAGTGCCTGTATCTTGGGGGCCTGAGTAAGATAGATAGAATGATAGACCAGGACATAGGATAGGTATTTTTTATCCCAGTAGTTTAACCAGTATTAAGTTCTTGAGAATCATTTCCGAGCTCCACGCTGCCGAATGCTCGAGTAAAAACTAGTTTTTATCGCCTGGTAGCCTTGCTTGAGCTTTTAACTTATAAGTATGTTAGTTTTGTAATGAAGCTATAAGGAAAACTCCTTTAAATCTTATCTTAGCTTAAATAAATGAAAAAAGTGTAAGACATAATATAGATGTTTATACATTTATTTATTAGATACCAAACTGTTTTTTTGACTACAAATGTGTTTATAGGATAGGCGTTTATGTTTCGTATCGACAAGAGTTAATAAGAATAGCTATCTCATACTGTGGTAGAAAATTAAGCCTTTTAGCAAGGCGGTAGTGAAGCTATAGAAGTATGAGGAACAGGGTGTAAAGTTCAGCCATAACTCCATAGAAAAAGGAGGATCCTCCGACTAGACGGGTGTTGTGTCTGGTGGGCAACTGCCCGACGATTGATGTCCTAGTTGCGCGGTAAACTCTGCTTGCGCGATGCAGGATTTTGCGTTATGTCAGTGTGATGTGTAGTTCGCATGTGGCTATGTAGATACCGCTACAGTCTTCCTCTTAACAATGAATCAATCGATTCAGCTTATCGTAGTCCACTGCTGGACATAGACCTCTCCCAGGCTGCGTCACAACACCCTGTCCGCCGTCCGTATCCAGTCTGTCCCAGCCACCTTTTTAGGTCGTCGGTCCATCTCGGTCGTCGGCCGTCTTCCTTAAGTGTGAAGTATTATCTATTAATGATCACAAGTTACGACCTTTATTAAACGTTTTCAGACTTTCTGACAAAGACTTTGTTATTAAACTTTAAAGAATATAAGATTTGTAATAAAATACTTAATAACTATTAGAAATAACTACTTTTGATGGATGATTTTATCATAAACTTTATGACTGTAATGTAAAAGTTTATGACAGACTGTTGATTATCATTTATATTATTATCTTCAACTGTATTTTATAGGCTATTACGTGTTTATATTAGGTCCTTACATATGAAATTGGCGTTTTGTCCAACTGGCCACTTTGACCTCAAATATCTGGCGTTTGGTTAGGAATTCCAAATTCAAATTTATTTTAAATATAGGAGTCTGTCTGTGTATTTGTATTTCCAATTTAGCGATTCATTTGTTTTCGCGCCATTTGATTTTTCTTTGACATCGTTCTGTTCACAATATAGAAAACTTAAAATATCGGGTTATTTAGGAATACGAGTTCCACCGTGGCACCAGCGCTGCAGAAACAGCTGGAAGGGTTAATGATGTGTATGGGGAAGCTACCGTAAAAGAAAACACGGTACGTTTTTGGTTCCAACGGTTTGGTTCTGGAAAATTTGACCTACAGAACAACCCCGTGGACGGCCGGAGACCCTAGATCATAATGAAGAATTAAAAGTGATCGTGGAAGCGGATCCATCGCAAACCACGTCGAAGTTAGCGGCAAGCTCCGGCGTGAGTGATAAAACAATTTTAATTCACTTGAAACAAATTAGAAAAGTGAAAAAGCCCGAAAAATGGGTATCACATGAATTGAGTGAACCAAACTAACAAACGCGAGTCGAGTGCTGCGTTATATTTCTCAACCGTCACAATAACGGGGGGATTTTGAATCGTATCGTTACTTGAGATGAAAAATGGATCCTGTACGATAGTCGGAAACGCTCATCACAATGTTTGAAGCCAGGAGAACCGGCGAATTCCTTTTTTTTTTTTTTTTTTTTTGTTTCCGGGGTGGAAAATCCTCATGGATGTCCGCCGCCCTGGGGCGGGCGACGGGGTCTGTCAGACTCTTACTGACTAAAAACCACCCCGGTGTTCCATCTCACACCTACGCCGGGGGTCGCGGGAACATACGATCCTTCCACAACCCCCGACTGGTGCCGGCCCGCCACTGCGGGCCTCTTCGGGTCAGGGGGGGGAGTGAGGTGTTTGACTCCCCCCGCGACGTCTAACAGGGGCGCGCGTGGAACACTACGCGCCGCCACCTCGGGTCCTGGTGTGTGGGGGGCGACGGACGTCCCCGAGTCCGTCGCCCCTGGACCCATTTAGGGGGGCTGGAAGAGGGCGTTGTCCGCCCTCCGCCGACGCCCGGTGCGCCTTCTGCGGGCCGGGTGAGAGGACGAGATCTCCCTCTCCCTTTCCGCAGCCTCCTTCTGCGAGACGACTGTCTCACAGAAGGAAACCACCGCGTCCCAGGACTCGTCGCTGCCGACCATCGACTCGACTACGGCCGGCAGCGACAAGTCACTGCCTACTTCTGAGATGAGGGCACGGCGCGGCTCCTCCCAAGCGGCACACTCTGCCAGCGTATGCCGCGCCGTGTCCTCCCGGCAGCCGACGCAGTGGTGACACCGGGCGTCCGGCTCCCTGTTTATGCGACACAGGTACTTCCCGAAGCAACCATGCCCCGAGAGCACCTGCGTCACCCGAAACGACAGGGAGCCGTGCCTCCTCCCGAGCCAGCGCTCGAGCACCGGCCGGACCGCCTCGATGGTGACGAGGCCGGCAGTAGGGCGTGAAAGCCTGTCCCGCCATTCCGCCACCAGGACCTCGCGAAGCTGAGACCGACGCAGCTCTATGTGTCGCTGCATCGGTCCCTCGCCCCGCGCCCTCGCTTCCTCGCGCCACCGATACAACGACGCGAGTACTTTCGCCTCGAGGTCCCAGGGCGGGGATCCGGCCAGTACGCAAGCCGCCTCGTAGGAGATCGTGCGATACCCCCTGATGACTCTGACGGCCATCGCCCTCTGCGGCTTTCGCAAAACAGCGATGCTGCCGGCCGTCAGGTCAGAGGCCCACACCGGGGCCCCATACAGGGCCATGGATCGCACGACCCCCACGTAGAGCCGCCTACAGACGGCGCTCGGGCCCCCCAGATTGGGAAGCAGCGTCACAAGCGCGCCAGCCGCGCCCAGCAACTTGGGCGCCAGCCGTCGGAAGTGGGGCTCAAAGTTCCACCGGCTGTCGAGCACCAATCCTAAATACTTCATGGAACCGGCGAATTCCTGCCCCAAGCGAAAGTTGACTCAGAAAAAGGTACTGGTGACTGGTGGACCAGTGCTGGTGTCATCCACTACAGCTTCCTAAGATCTGGCCAGACGATTACGGCAGATCTGTATTGTCAACAATTGCAAACAATGATGGAAAAGCTAGCCGTTAGACAACCGAGACTGGTCAATTGTTCTAGCCCACTGATGCTTCAGGACAACGCTAGACCATACACTGCATAACAGACTGTCGCTAAATTAGAGGAGCTGCGATTGGAACGTCTCCGACACCCACCGTATTCCCCGGTCCTTGTTCCAACAGATTAAATTTTTTCCGGAATTTAAACAACTTTTTGCAACTAAAAAAAAATCAATTCCGATGAGACTGTCAAAACCTCCTTCAAAGATTTTATTGATTCTCGCTCCCACAATTTTTTTAGCAAAAGGATCAATGAACTGCCGATAAAAGGGCGAAAGTGCATAGATAACAATGGTACATAGTTTGATTGATTAATTACAATAATTTAATTTAAAAAAAATCGTTTTGCTTTTAGACAGTCCCCTATAACGCCCGCCATGTGGTTTCTTGTGCCAGTTTGTCCGGGGTAGCCCTATTGCTATTATTTCAACCATCAATCAGCATTGTTATGTCCTAGCAGGTAAAATTACAGACAAAAAAAAAAGCTTTTAATTTTGTCTTATTTCCACGGTAACATAGGCAGGTTTCTAAAGGCAGCAGTCTTCACTTTCCTTTAGGTGTGTCATTGGCTCACTGAACTGTGTTATCTAACTATTGTTACAAGGATTCGCTTACTTCTACACTCTACGCTCTTCACATTATCGGATTACCAGAATTTCTGTAGAATATCTACGTACTTAACATCGTTTCAGTGATACAGTCTCCTTGCGGAAGTCTATTTTCTCTGAGGCCTAGAAGTCTTCAAGTCTCGAGTGAACTCAAACTGACTTTATTTCAATTAAACCAATTACAGGCACTTTTGAATTGTCAAGCGGTCGGTCAGCCTTAAAGATGAAGCTAGTTACCCATTCCAAAGCGTAGTGTGTACCTATGGAGAAGATCGGACAAGAAACTCCACGGAATATTTTAAATCGAAATATTGTTACAAAATATGAATATCTTTTATCAATATTAATTTAGTAAAATTTTTTTTTGCACCTAGGCAAGCGTGCTCAATGATCGACCACATCATATGACATAATGGTCAAACGAGCCTTTTCATTGAATTTTTTTCTCATGTGAGGTCTTACATGTCTTCTTATTTGTCTTTCTAGGAAATATCAAAGATGCATAATTTTAAAGCATGATCTTGAGGTGACATCATTGACCGGTCACCGGCATTTCCTTATTTTTTTTTTAAATTAAATATCGTCTGACATTGCACACAGCACCATCTAGTTCCAAGTTAAGCACTTAACACTTAAGGCTTGTGTTATGCATACCAGAGGGTTGATACACTACTTAAATACATTTTTTTTTCGTAAATACATACATATTATAAATATACATCCATGACTCGGGTACAAATGTCCATATTCATCATACAAACATTTGCCCCTACCGGGATTCGAACCCAGGACCATTTGGTTTCGCTGACTACACTTAGCCACTGTAGCCACTACACCAAACGTGTCGTCAAATTATTACTAGTTAATTTTATTGACTTATGTAGATATCGTATGTGCTATTGTCAAGATTGTCTTACGCAACTGTCGGGCAGTCGATATTTAGTTGAGAGAATATTATAGAGAGAGATATATAGAGATATTTAGTAGACCGCACTTCATAATCTTCTTCTGTCGTGTTCGTTTGGTTACGGCATTATGATCATAATGATGTTCTCTCTGGGACATACTAAAGGTTCACCAGAGAAGTTGTTGTATCCATACGTGCTCAAGACGGCCATCGGGTGGTTATAGTTGGAAGAATCCTGTCCTATCCCTGTTCATTCCAAGGGTATGTGTCATTTCCTGTAGGAAAAGGAAACGATCATTGATCGCCAAGCTTCCTCATTACTTGTTGTAATTTCTTCGCGATGTTTGTTAATATATTACTAGTGTCCGACCGAAGGTCTATTTTTGGCCGAAGCCGAAGCCGAAGCCGATTAATCGGCAATCGCCACAACCTTCGGCAGAAGCCGAAGCCGAAGCCGAAGGTTTATAATCTCTCAGTAATTAATTTTGTTCAATATTGTCTACAAGCTATAATTAATATTAAAACACTTTTCGCTAGTTCACTTGTCTTGACGCGCATGCAATGTGATATTTGACAGTGACTGCCCGCGGCCTCTGCAAACACGACCGATCCGTCGCTCTCTCACTCAGTCTTTCGTAACAGTTCGTTCAATCTCGACGGTTGCTCGGACCTTCGGCGGAACCTTCGGCTTCGGCCGGGGTTTGGGCCGAAGCCGAAGGTTTCGCCGAATATGGTTTTTTTGGCCGAAGGTGGCCGATGCCGAAGCCGAAGCCGAAGCTTCGGTCGGACACTATATATTACTCATTTAAGCTGGGACGTTTTGCACCTGCACTTATTCCATGTTTCTTGAGGTCGGTGAATTATCTTTCTCTCTTTCACTCTCCCCTACCAACTGTCAGCTTTTCGTAGATGTCCTCACACTGTTCATCTTTCCTTTGGTCTCTCTCACCATAGGTAACTACACCAAAATCTACATTCATCACTCTCTTAGTCACATTTGTTTCTGCAGGACATTAGGTGGGCTGATAAAGCAGGTTCGCAGATTATGGTCATGTATGCAGAGTGCGTGGGATACAGAAACAGCAATCACGATGACTCACTTGCCTTGATAGGTTCTCATGACTTGTAAGCACACAATACTGACGGAGTTATTTCAAGGTCCATTCATTTGTACAACCCAGCCTTTTGCAGTCCACCGCTGGCCTAAGGAGCACTGGTTTTGAAAGTTAATTAGTAGATTTTTTCAACTCTAATCTCATGTAATAACATTACGGTTACAACATTATGGTCCTCAAAGATTAGGTCCGGATTTTTATATACACATTGATATTAATGAATTTTATATAGACTATGACATGAGTATTTACTTTGTAAAGTATCATAATATTATTTTAATTATCGTGAATGAGGTGTCGGTCATTGCTTTTTTGTATTTTACTCAGTTAGTTTAATCATGATCTGGCAGTTTGAGTAATTTATGCGGCCTACTCTAATGTTCTTTCTTGTTATTGTTCGTCGAATCGTTGAGCTCCTTAAGTTTTGAGTTGAGCTGCACGATTGCTGACAATTGCATGCACTGACTGGACAGGTCCACTCAAACTGTGTGGTTCTTTCCTCAAAAGACCATTTTAGATACCGATCTACATATCCTTCACATGATCTGACCGAGATTTTGTCTGGACTTTAAAAGAGACTGTGACCTCTGAGTTCGTTTCGGCCTTTCTTCTCAGAGTAGTCAGAAATAAAATCATTTATCATTACGCCTATAACACTAAAGGGTAATGCAGAGGTGTATCTATAGTACACCCATATTTCGCCAGTCATGTTATGATATGTTTAATTCCTGTAATAGGGGGTGAGCCTTTTGCTCCTTGAGAAATTCCTGATAGAAAAACCATATAACACTTTGCCCGACAACGACCCGTTGGTGCAAAAAGGCTAGAGATTCTTCCAATGGAAACCAGCCTTCATTTGTTTTTAAATTGTAATAGGCAGGTATAGATCGCCGTTTTTTGTTTTTAACGCGTTATCCAGTAACTGGGTCGTGGAGGTCAGATAGGCAGTCGCTCCATGTAATAATAGGTACTGGTACTCAGCTGCAACGGTTAGACTGGAAGCTGACCTCTTGACTGACTGGTTACTTACAATCATAATGCTTTTCAACATCAAAATCTCTGAATAAGATCTATTTCATCCATTTACATGTGAAATAGATTGCTTCACTGTTTTCACTTGAACTCAGTTACATTATGAGCAGCAGATTAATACAATACGTATCGTTACCGCTATCGTTATCCCTTTCACTCTCACCTGTTTTATCACACCACTCTTTCTCCCACATGTTAACGATTCAACAAAGTTCCTGGAATGAATCGTTTGACAGCTCGATTTCTTAAAAAGTTTAAAAAAGAACGAAGAAAGGTTATGTTTAGAAATTCGTCAAAGCTTTAAGTTGAAAATAAAAGTTGTTTGTCTAATTTAAAAGGTTTCGTCAATCTTCATAAAAGTTAACAAAGATTGGTAAATAGTAATTTAACGATAGTAGGTCTAAAGTGTTCACTTCAAAGTTTATATCATTAGAACTTTGTTTGTGTAGGAGTTAACTTGGGTAGTTAGCCAAACTTAGCACCAAAGTCCTTCAAACACACTTTAGTCTGCAACCAAATTCTTCCACACTTACGTAATCTTAAACAGGTAAAACCACGAAAAAAAAACCAAGAAAATACTTACAAAACAGGCTAAAACATTCACATCACTTGCACTGCACCAAAAAGTTTTGATAACCTCAAAATTTTGACAGCTGATCAAACAGAAATCGAATTCGGAACTCAATTAAACAGATTCTAATTACAAATACATGTTAGGTGTATATTTATTACGTTTTTCGGGCGTGTTTTTGTTGTTTGACTGAAGCACACACGTCCGTTCCGTGCGGCGGTACCAAGGCGACTGGTTTTTCTCCTTGACTTGAATGCTTGATTGAGTTAGGCTGCGTTTACGCAGGTGGCTTGGCTCTTGGGTGTTATGTATACGGAATGCGCCAAGGCATAATGCAGGTTAGGTGCTGTTTATTAGCCATTTGGGTTCAATTTTAAAACCTATATTAACAACTATATTATTATGTGTGGACTCTGGCTTGGGTTTTAGTACCTATTGTATATGAAATTATTGTGATTGCTTAATTTATCTCGTTGTTTAAGAATGATTTTATAGAGAAGTAAGATAGAAGAAAAATACATGTTGAACCGACTCTAAATAATTTGGCACAAGGGCAGGAGAATCATGATGATGGTGATGATTTATGAATGATTTTTCAGATTAGCAGATTAGAATGGAGATTGAAGACGATTCATTGTGTTGGGCATGCAAACTCACACATTAACACACAAACAAATACACATACACACACCCACACAAATACAATTACACACACACACACACATACACTAAAAAAAAACTTACTTTCGCGCAAGAGAAGAACCAACACTATTGTTTATTTCTTTATAGTTTTTTTTCTTCTTTTTGTTCTTAGTTTATACACATGTTAATTTTGTTTTTGCCTTGTCATTTAAACAACAAAATTGTGTCTTTTATTACGGGAGGACGCTGGCTCCTGCAACACAGTTTCTAACTAGTGCAGAAGTCAGAGAATTCTATTAAATATTGTAAACATGTTTTATGTCAATAAATATATTTTTGATTTTTTTTTGTTGTGTTGAAAAACTTACCAAATTGTCATTTAGCGACATAAAATCAAGTAACTGAAACAATCACAGTCCATACTTTCCCCATGTTGAATCACAGCGACCAGTTCTTCATGCATCCGGTCTGTACATACCTTCAAGTCTTCGGCCCATCGCCGTGGGAGTCGTGGTACCTTTCCTGATTCTACGTCTCCACTCAAGGTCTCATCTGCTCCGATGACCATCGGTTCTTTTGCACACTGGCATTTGCCTGCAGCTTCGCTCGTGTGGAGGTTGGAAACTATCCCATGAGAACGTAGGTGCTATCAGAATAAAAGGTATTCTATTCCCTAACTGAGGGCATGGTCTACCCATGTTACACGTTCAGCCATTATGCGGACTAGATGACCTAAACGCAACTTTTATAATGCCTAAAAGTATTGATCTACTGCTGTAAACAAAATCAGAAAAATATATGATGTTCTTCACGATTATGCTAGTTAGATAGTGTGTTGAAAATATAATACAACTAATTTGGTACGATAGAAAAAAGTCACGAAGACACCTCTAAAAATTTCTTTTGACGATAAAAAACCATACATGCAATCATTCTGTTTTTTTTCAGATTGTTATCGTGATAGTGTTTTCATTTTTTATTCCAATCAATAATTTTTTTGGTAATATAGAATGCTTCAAGTTTTGCAATAAATAATTAGCATTGCGTCATCGCGCTTCTCTGTCTTTTCTATGCAGTCCGACAGTGACCGCACTTTAGCTGTCGTCAGCCCCCAGACAGACGGATAGACAGACAGACAGAGTTACTTTCGCATTATTAAGTACAGTATAGATTGTCCACAGCTTGCTGTCTCTGCAATATAAAAATCAGTTGTAGCGTCTGATTATTATGTTTATCTTAAAAAAAAGTGTTGAGTTGTTCACCCTAATTCGCAAGTTGAGCAAATATTTTTCTTCTCTGTTTCAACAGATCTAGGTTATCAATTCAAAGGTCATCAATTCTTTTTAAACATCGGAATTAATATTAAATGATGAATAAAGATTCATTATTTATTTGTGTAAGTATGTTTGTAGAAACACTTTTACTCGTCAATTATATTTTAAAAACTAGACGAGGTCGGCGTTTTCTATCTGACTACTCTGAGAAGAAAGGCCAAAATAAACTCAGAGGTCACAGACTCTTTTATTTGTTACGAATTTTGAAAGTTATTAAGTATGATTTGGTAATTGTAGACAACCGAGTAACCAAGTGTAAATACATTACACATGAAGGTAAAATGGTAGGTTTAAAAGCCTGATGATCATCTCTCCGCTTGGTGAATCTGCTGTTAAATCGAATGCTTGTGACTGTGGTTGCTTGCCTTAAAACTGCATATTTGCCAATTAACTTGACATGAGGTTTGACTAAATAATTCGTTACAATTCTCTGAGGTGCAAATTATTATTACCTACTTACAATAAACTATCAAATAAAAAAACTTCCGATTTGACATCAGCATAGGTATTAGCGATAATGCCTGAAAATTTGAGGTAACTTCGTGTTGTTTTTCTATCTAGAAAATTTAATTATTTATGGTTCTATAAAAAGTTTCGGCACATCACGTACGTTTAATTACTCATATAATAATATTTATATTTATAACTAAGTCTTGTCAATTTCACGAGAAAACAAATAATCGATTGGCCATTTTGATTTACTCCACTTCTTAAAATAGCCTTCACAGATGGCGACACTTATGCTAATGTACAGACGCCAGCAGGTCAAGCTACCCGAAACTGTCAAATTTTCCCAATCAAACTTGAACCTTAATGCTTTAGCGATAAAGTTGAAAATCTATTAAAGAAATTTGACAGATTGTAGTAGCTTGATGTGCTGGCGTCTGTACCTACGTGGTGTGCAACCTGGATGCCTGACTCCCGTTACCATTTGATGACTATCTAATTTGTTTTAAACGGCCAGAGCTATTCTTATTAATGTCAGTTAGTGCCGACACGAATGAGAAAGATGTACTAAAATAAATGAATGAGACTTCATTATGTAACGGCCTTTATTTAACACGATTGCGAAGTGAGCCTTCGAAGTCTGAGCTTTTGAACAATTCTATAACATCCTTACTTAATACACTCTTTAAATGAAATTCAATCTTATTTCTGGGCTATGAAAGTCGTATTTCGTTTGCGCCTTTGCTCTTTTCACATGACAATGGAAATTGTACTGTGTCTTATGAAGAGTAAGCTAGGTTTTGGGTTGTACCTCACTATAGCCACAAAAGTTTTGATAGCCACCGCGTTATTACAAGCCTCCTTTGGTTTACCGACTTTAGAAAGAGTGGTAATGAGTGTTACACGGTTTCTTTCTATTTTTGTGCCTGTGTCGAAGGTCACGGTTTCACGGAGATGTGGGAATCTGTAATGTTGGTGTCTGTGTGAAAATCGGGGACTCTTGGATATCTTCGGGCGGATTCGGGTTCAGTATTTTTGGTTTTTGGCAAAAATACCTTCGCAGAACTTTTAATTAATAATAATAACCCCACCGCTGTATCTCTACGTTGACGTCGTGGTGGGGCTTGCGCGCTCCGAACTCTAGGTCTGTGCCGGTAGAGTTTACTTTGCTGAAACAAGTATAGGTTGAGGAGCCAGACCAAGAGAGATACATAAACCCGCAGGGCAGCATGTGGCGAGCTGTTGGGCAGTAGCGACCCCACGGACCCTATCTCCCGGGAGTAGTCTTATTCCTCACCTCTGGCTTGCCTTTATTGGCCGGCTGGAGTGAACACTGACGGAATAGAGCTACTACGTCTTTCTTGCCTTTATTGGCCGGTTTGAGTGTATATTCGCAAGAGCAAACGTGCTCGGAGGAAGGAAGTATCCCAGTAAGTGCTGGTAGGGATCTTGACCATCTTCCGGGCTCTGGCGTTGTTCTGATAGCCGTGGAATACCTCTCCACTCCTCAAGCACCTCGGGAAGTGTTGCCCGCTTGTCACTACGTCACTATATGCTAGCGACGGCTTCCGGGGCCCATTATTGAGTGTGCAAGTCAGCCCCTGCCATTTATCAGTGTATATATAAAATATTGATAAGGCAGGGGTCACAGTCCTTCCATAGCTCTTGGTAACTAGTCCACTTTAGCCACCCAAACCCATAGTCCAATATCTTTTATTTTTATTTATGATGGGTTTGCTCTTGACTCTAGTCTAGGTCAGTGGTGACAGAGACAGAGTCGACGGTAGAGTGAGCTTACCCAGAAGAAGCCTGTGCACTCTCACTTTGAAAAGAGTTTCACTTTTTTACTATTTTTCTCATAACCTGCAATAGTCCAACACTGTGTCCAACACCAACCGGGGGTTGTTCTTGAGTGCACTTGCAAAGTGCATATAGGGATAATCGCCGGTTTGTGCTTCATTTCCTTAAGTTATAAGTAGAGTCTAACGGGCCTCTGCGAGTTGGCTTCGGCCCCTCGTACGCCTTCTAAAGGTCCGGGACCCCAGGGCCACGAGATATGTCAAAGACACTTTAAATAATAATTCTTTATTGACGTAAGAGGTTACAGAACTTGTTCGAAGTCTCTGACTCCTGAACTAGGTGTATCTGTATGTCAGGAGTCAGCGCCCTCTCCCATTTCATTTAGCTTAGATAGTAATGTCAATATAGGAATAGACAAACATATTATAGAAGACATAAAGACATATAGACATATTCTCTTCAAAGTGAGAGTGAACAGGCTTCTTCTGGGTAAGCTCACTCCACCGTCGACACTGTATCTGTCACCACTGACCTAGACTAGAGTCAAGAGCAAACCCATCTTAAATAAAAACAACATATTATAATTTATGTGCTACACAATACAATTATAAAAGAAGTAAAAACAAAATAAAATAAAATACAATAACAGAAAATAAAAGTATGAAATGAAATAAAAACATCAAACATAATTTATACTTAAATTATTATATCGTGTCATGTGTACGTGTGGGTGGGTTCCCGTTCGTGTTTGTGTGTGAGTTGGTGTGTGAAAGAAAGGTATGTTCTATGAATGTATGTGTTCCTTTGTAGAATGAGATTAATTATTTATTATTAACCGACGAAAAAACGGAGGAGGTTCTCAAGTCGACGCGTATATTTTTTTATTTATGTACGACCACGCATAACTTTTTACAGGGTAGTTTGATTTTGATAATTCTTTTTTTATTGGAAAGGGTAAGCTCCGAAGTTGGTCCCATATAAATTTGGATAAAATATTCCAACCCTAAGTGAAGGAAAACAGGGGATGATTGAGTGTTCACTCACTGATTGTAATGTTTGATCACGCATAATTTTTTACAGATTAGTCTGATTTTGATCATTCTTTTTTTATTGGATAGGGTATACCTTGAAGTTTGTCCCATATAAATTTGGAAAAAAAATCCTATACTAAGGGTGGGAAAATAGGGGGGGGTGGGGGGGGAGGGGTAGGGGTAAAAATTTAAAAAAATTTTGGAGTCGGTGCCAAGCAATATAAGATACCTAAATGAGGATAAGGATGTAGTAATTAGCAGATTATAGCCACAAAAAATTATAAAATTAAAACTTTTTAACAAAAAAATTAAACCGCCGAAAAAACTAAAAACAATAAGAGCACTAAAAAGTTAAATAATACTATATCCTACCTATATTAATAAACCTAATCTAACCTACGATTAACCTATACTAAAATTTAAAAAAAATTTGGAGTCGGTGCCAAGCAATATAATATAAAATAGCAATATAAAATACTCTGGAATTACCAGTCAGACGTTTCATTACTTAGCTTGGCACCGACTCCAAAAAGTTTTTAAATTTTAGTATAGGTTAATCGTAGGTTAGATTAGGTGTATTAATATAGGTTGGATATAGTATTATTTTTAACTTTTTAGTGCTTTTATTGTTTTTAGTTTTTTCGGCGGTTTAATTTTTTTGTTAAAAAGTTTTTTTCTCTACATCCTCATAACCAAGAGTAAACAGCCAGCCAAGCTATTCTATAACCATCTCACCGAGAAAACTTTATTGAAGTGATCTTGAAGTGAGTTGTCGATAGTGTCAATCACTAGCATCAGCCGGTCGATTCTGTCAAAATCTCACCGTGAAAGCTTGCGTGAAAGCTTGCTAGGGATTGACCAACGTTACATTTACAATCATAATCGAGATTTTAATAAAATTTGGATCCAAATTCTATTGATCATTATTTTTATATTATTTCAAAACTAGTATGTACCTAAGTGGCTAAACGTGACTATTTTCGGGGTTTTAAAATAAAATAGCAAAACAGAAATTCAGTTAGAAACAAGATGTTGTTTATTTTTTGACACTTAGATACTAGCTTTGAATTAATATAAAATTATCAATAGAATACATACATTTATTTATATATTTTATTTATATACATTCTTATTTATTTTGCCTATTAATTATTTTGCGCGAATACCGATAATTCGTACTTAGATAAAGATAATAACATCAATGGACCATTTTAAAACGATAATCACGTAATTTTTTTTAACGATTTAGATTGTAGAAAAAACAGTTTATAATTACTATGTTACTGTAGCTGAAGCTCCCATTTCTTTTTGTCGCATTTATTCAAAGTCATCCTGTATATAACATTTAATTAAAATCTCGATTATGATTGTAAATGTAATGCTTGGTCAATCCCTAGCGTCAGTGGGACGACACTGACAGCTCACTCCACGCTCACTTCACCTAAGTGTTCACGGTGAGATGGTTACAGAATCACACTGCAGGTGGAATGATAGCTCACTTTACTTGAGTTATCACGGTGAGATTGTTACAGAATATACATTCGTTTGTTTATTTATAAGTTCATAAGTAGGTATTTAATTTTACAATATTGAAATGTATAAGCTAATAGACTTAAACTAAAATTAATAATATGGTTAGTATATAAAAAAGAAAGAAAATAATAAAAGAATCCGCATCGAACGGCTAGCAATGGGCATCTTGCCGTTCGATAAGGACGATGGCGATGGTCGATGGCGCGTTGTGTTCCACGCGCGCCTCAAAGAGATGTCAGCATCAGTGACGGGGTCCGCTAGGGCCGATGCCTGCCAGGGTTGCGGGAAAGTCCGAGAGGGATACCGTGGCCCCTGGCACAGGCAACTGAAGGAACACGGGTGGGTTTTAGTCAGTAAGAGTCTGACACGCCCTCCCGCTCTGCCTAGAGCGGGAGAAGTTACTTAATGAATTCCAACTCACAAAAAAAAAGAGCATCGAAAAATTCGTTCGCATTGCTGTCAACAGGAAAAGTGCCCAAAAGGCTGGCAGCATTGCCACGTTGTATGGCGATGCTGATTCTTTGGCCAAAAAATAGGCCAGCCCTTTGGTCACGTGAAGAGTCGACTAACCGCTTGGCGATGTCTCGAAAAAACAAGTGGGCACTCGGACCCCATAGCCCATTAATATTTTAAGCAGTCGTCTCTTTGAATAATGCCTAACAATATTTGGAATAAGATTAAACAAAGACTTTTACAAAGTTTTTCTACACATAACGTTTCCACTGCTGGGACACAGTCCACCTCTCTGTGAGAGGTAGTTTACCATAATCTACCACGCGGGTCAAGTGTGGGTCGGTGGCTTGGTGGATGTCACAATAATCCTCGAATTTTGCGTTCTAGGACATGGCCGGTTTCCTCACGATTTTTTTCCTTCCCTGTTTTAAGAGCGGTGATGAAATATATAACACAAAGTAAAGTGCCTGTCTGGGAGCATTAACTCTATAATCTAAAAAAATAAGCGGCAAGAACCTACTAAAACTTTTAATTAAACTTAATAATACTAAAAAGCGGAAGCTTTAGTAGGTACTTACATTTGGTTAGGCCTAGTTCTTAGAATATTGCTTCGACCTACAGCGTAAGTAAAATCTTGTCTTATAACCTTCAAAGCTTTCGACCTAGCAGCTTAGACAAAGTTTATAACTTTATCTTATGGATTAAGTTTTTCGTTATTCTCCATGCCGTACGGTTGTATTAATCTTTTTTAAATCTTTCTTTTCCATCGGGAACAAACTGCGACTAATGCATTCCCCTTACACTTATGGGAAAATATATAAAACAATGGTTAGACCTGCTGTCTTGTATGGATGTTGTCAGAATGTTGGACCACAAAAGGGATGAATGAATGGCAATTGCATGCAGCTGAAATGAGAACGCTAAGAGCGATGTGTGGTGTTACACGAATAGATATATAGAAGAACGAGAAACAGGGTGCAAAGTTCACTTATACCTCCATAGAAAAGGGAGGATCCTCCGACCAGACGGGTATCGTGTCTGGTGGGCAACTGCTCGATGATTGATGTCGGGAAGTTGTAAGTAAGTAATAAGTAACAAGTTTATTGATTCATAACGGGCGTCACAATATTTAGGTATGACACTGGATCCCGCACTAGGATACCCTGTGTCACAGGATCCAGTCTCTTTGAATATAATAATATAAGTTAACAAATGCAACGGTTTAAGTATAATTCATTTAACTTAGGACTAAAAAGGTAAATGTATGTATGTATGTGATGAGTGTAAGTATGTATGTGATGAGAGTGAGTGTGTATGTGATAAGAGTGAGTATGTATGTGATGAGTGTAAGTATGTATGTGATGAGAGTGAGTGTGTATGTAATGAGTGTAGCAATGCATGTGATGAGTGTTAGTGTGTATGAGATGATGAATACTTTAATAGTTGAATGACAAAAGATGTTCCGTTTCAGCATAATTAAGCCCAAGGAGCAAATCGTGAACCAGTTTTCTGCATCCAAACTTTGTCAGGGGGAAGATTTTAACTTTTTTGTTCACTTTTTCATACGTTAACACATAAATTACAAAACACTTAAATTTGGCAATAAAGCTTTCTTGCGTATTGGACCATACCTCCAATACGCAAGAAAGCCTTATTGCCAAATTTAAGTTTGCAGAAAACTCTGTTCCACTTAGGTTTTCTACGTGAGCGCTGATCTGCTACCACTGTGGCAGCTGCTGTTTTATGGAATTTATGTAGCACTGATAAAATGTAAAGTTTGCGCACCGTAAGCACTCTTGTTTCACTCTTGTTTGTATATATGCTACTCGCGCGGTAAACTCTGCTTGCACAATGCAGGATTTGCGTGACGTCAGTATGACGCGCAGCTCGTATGTGGCGATGTAGATACCGATCACTAAACTAGTAGCGCGCCGAAATTGTTAGGGGCTCTTAAAAACATAACTGGCGAAATGTGTGGGCTCTAAACGAACACCTTCTCCTTACCCTTCGGGGTTTGCAGGCGTGATGTTATTTAACGTTCCATAACAGCCGCCATTTTAGACATCTAATTACTATTAAGTATTTTTCGTAGGTACCTAAGGATTTTTTCGTGTTAGACCGTCTCCTTGATTTGTTTAGTAATTTTTAAGTGCGATTGCTGACCGTGCGGCGTATTCCATTTAGGTCTGGAAAATTGTTGTTGTGTTTTAACATTAGGTAGTTGTCAGCAGTAGCCCTGAGAAGAAAAAAGACTAAGCAAGCTAAAGTGGCAATGGGCTGGTCACATCTCTCGCAGCGGCAGAACCGACAATCGTTGGAGAAAACGAGTTTTAGAGTGGAGACCGCGTTTAGGCAAACATAGTGTGTGACGCACGCCGGCCAGGTGGAGTGACGCCTTGCGAAAGGCGGCTGGCAGAGACTGGATGAGGAGAGCCGAAGATTGGGCTCAGTGGCGTTCACTAGGAGAGGCCTACGTCCAGCAGTGGACGAATATAGGCTGATGATGATGATGAGCCCTGAGTCCAGATTTGTACCCGGTTATAGTGGCTATAGATTCGTCCCCCTATTATGTATATATATATTATATCCCCATATTATATGGGATTTTAATATACTTAACTGACGAAATGTGAGTGTACTGTATTACACGTCTGCCCACTCTTTCGAGGTATACAGGCGTGATGGTATGCATGTTATACCATCCACGGCATTACCACATTACATGCTAAGTTACCGTTTATTCATAGATTCGCAAAGGTTTTACCAAACTTAAGAGATTCGGAGGCATTTGCATAATGTATGGGAACCGGGTCACATACATCCTTCTTACTTAATTCTACAAAGAGTTACGGAAATGGCCGAATTTACAGAAGATATACATAATCATTTTCTCAAAAATGCTTGGAAATTTGAGCATTATTTTGGCAACCTTCTTCGGGATAAATCTAAATTGCTGTACCTACTGGCCAAATACATGCGAGCAGCGGCCGGCAAAAGTTGTATGAAAATCCATATCTGTCGTGTTTTAGTGGCCAAATAAATTACATAGTAAACTCATATCTAACGTGTAATTAAAAAACGGAATGATCTTATACTCCGAAACATGGCAACCAAGGACGTAACTTATCAAAGGTTTTATTTAAAATTCGAACTGGCTTGAAATTGTATTTTATTTTCTGCGCATTATTTGAGAAAAGTGCTATACAAGCACTGACCTATATTAGAGGTCAACAAACAAACAGCAAAAGGATAAAATTGATGCAAAAAAGTGTTTTTGCAAATCATATTCAACCACATACCTAGTTCAATTAAAGAATTAAACCTATACTTATTTAAGAAAAGGCTTACATTTTTCCTGTTGCATAAAGCATATTACAACGTTTCGGAATTTTTGATAGACAAAAAATGTAATGACTGTGAGACTGTGAATGACCTTTTTTTTTTTTTTGAGTATGGGAAGTCATCAAATGACCCTTCCCGCTCTGGGTGGATCGGAAGGGACTGTCAGACTCTTACTGACTAAAACCCACCCGTGTTCCTTCCTTGGCCCTTTATGTTTCGGGTCAGCGGTACCCCTTTCGGATGATCCCGCTTTCCCGCCAGGCTTGGGCCCTAGTGGGCCCCCTCTTCGATGCTGACATCTCTTTAAGGCGCGCGTGGAACACGTACGCGCCGCCCAGCACGGGCCTGGTCCTGATCGGACGGTGAGCTACCCATTACTCACCGCCCGCAGGCCCGCGCCTACGGTGGCCGGGAGTCGTCACGCGGCTCCCGACGCCCGGAGCGTCCACCGCGGCGGATTGGACGGGAGACTCTCTCCCTCTCCCGTCCCGCCACCTCCTTCGCTAGCATGATTGCTTCGCAGAAGGAGGCGACTGCCTCCCACTCCCCCTCGCCCCGGACCATGGCTTGAACCAGGGCCGGGCGTGAGAGGTCGCCGCCGCTGCCGATCACCTCTACGAGGACACGGCGGTGCTCCGCCCATACAGGGCAGGCCCCCACCATATGCGAGGGACCGATGCAGCGACACATAGAGCTGCGTCGGTCTCAGCTTCGCGAGGTCCTGGTGGCGGAATGGCGGGACAGGCTTTCACGCCCTACCGCCGGCCTCGTCACCATCGAGGCGGTCCGGCCGGTGCTCGAGCGCTGGCTAGGGAGGAGGCACGGCTCCCTGTCGTTTCGGGTGACGCAGGTGCTCTCGGGGCATGGCTGCTTCGGGAAGTACCTGTGTCGCATAAACAGGGAGCCGGACGCCCGGTGTCACCACTGCGTCGACTGCCGGGAGGACACGGCGCGGCATACGCTGGCAGAGTGTGCCGCATGGGAGGAGCCGCGCCGTGCCCTCATCTCAGAAGTAGGCAGTGACTTGTCGCTGCCGGCCGTAGTCGAGTCGATGGTCGGCAGCGACGAGTCCTGGGACGCGGTGGTTTCCTTCTGTGAGACAGTCGTCTCGCAGAAGGAGGCTGCGGAAAGGGAGAGGGAGATCTCGTCCACTCACCCGGCCCGCAGAAGGCGCACCGGGCGTCGGCGGAGGGCGGACAACGCCCTCTTCCAGCCCCCCTAAATGGGTCCAGGGGCGACGGACTCGGGGACGTCTGTCGCCCCCCACACACCAGGACCCGTGGTGGCGGCGCATAGTGTTCCACGCGCGGCCCTCCTAGACGTCGCGGGGGGAGTCAAACACCAAACACCTCACTCCCCCCCCCCCAGACCCGAAGAGGCCCGCAGTGGCGGGCCGGCACCAGTCGGGGGTTGCGGAAGGATCGTACGTTCCCGCGACCCCCGGCGTAGGTGTGAGATGGAACACCGGGGTGGTTTTTAGTCAGTAAGAGTCCGACAGACCCCGCCGTCCACCCCAGGGCGGCGGACATCCAGTGACACCCGGGCGTTACCTCCCGCCTGATGATCTGCAGGAACCTCCCGAAACATCCGTGTCCGGTGAGGACCTGCGTCAGGCGGTAGGTGAGGACGCCGTGACGCCTCTCTAGCTACTCCTCAAAGAGGGGTCTTACCGCCGCTGTCGTGGCGTGCCCTGCGCTGGGTTGCGACAGTCGCTCTTTCCATGCCGCCATGAGATCGCGCCGGAGGTCCGTCCGCTCCACCGCGATTTACCGCAGAAGCGGGGTTTCCCCCCGGCGGCGGCGTAGTGCCTCCGCGCGCCACTCATACAGGCGCGCGAGGACTATCGCCTCCAGATCCCACGGCGGCAGTCCGGCAAGGAGGCTTGCCACCTCGCCCGAGATCGTGCGGTAGCCCCGGATCAGCCTTACGGCTACCACCTTTTGGGGCGCGTTCAGATAGTGGGCGGCTCTCCGCCGCAGTGAACGTGCCCACACCGGGGCCCCATACGTAGCCATGGACCGCACGACCCCCGCGTAAAGCCTCCGGCAGGAGGCGTTTGGACCCCTCAGGTTGGGCAGGAGCCGCTTGAGGGCGGCCCCCGTCCGTTCCAGTTTGGGAGCCAAACGTCGGAAGTGCTCCACGAAGTTCCACCGGCTATCAAGCACGAGTCCTAAGTACTTCATCGTGGACTCGACGCCGATGTGCACCCCTCCTACCACTGTGAATGACCTTAGTTTGACATTTTTGTATTATTTTAATGATTACTTTTTTTTCTCTCTTTTTTGTTTAAACATCATTTGAATATTGACGTTAACATAATTATGTTACTTGTATATTTTTTCTTTTTGTTTTTATATTTTCTTATTTTATTTTGTTTCTTTAATTTTTTTTTGTGAAAATCAATTAGTACTGCGTCAAGTTTGACTATTATAATTATGTTGGAAACTTTACTTATGTTTAAACATCCGTGAATATGTGTACGCCTTCTGGTTTATCATAGCGCGCTTGTAATTTCTTATAACAACTATTTTATTGGTACCTATGTTAACAAATGATTAAATGAAATATGAAATATGATCAACCCGTGCGACTGTTATCATTTAGCCACGGGCCCCTTCTCATTGATAAATCATTAATGAACGAAATCACAACTATAATAGAGTTCAAGATCATGGATGCAAGATATTACTGACAAATGCGTGCACTGACTGGACAGGTCCACTCCATCTGTGTGGTTCTTTCCTCAAAAGACCATTTCAGACACAAATCTACATGGTCCTTAAAGATTATTATAATATTATTCTAATTATTGTGAATGTGAGAACTATGTCGGTCATTGATTTTTTTAAATTTATTTTTGTAATTTTCTCAGTTTAATCATGATCTGGCAGTTTGAGTAATTTATGCGGCCTACTCAAATGTCCTTTCTTTGGTATTGTTCGTCGAATCGTTGAGCTCCTTAAGTTCTGAATTGAGCTGCACAATTACCGACAAATGCGTGCACTGACTGGACAGGTCCACTCAATCTGTGTGGTTCTTTCCTCAAAAGACTATTTCAGACACCAATCTTCACGATCTGACCAAGATTATGTCTGGACGATAAAAGAGACTGTGAACTCTGAGTTTGTTTCGGCCTTTCTTCTCAGAGTAGTCAGATAGGAAATGCCGACCTCATCTAGTTTTTAAAATACGATTGACGTGTAAAAGTGTTTGTTTAAACCTACTTACAGAAATAAAATCATTTATCATTTATTGATGGGTCTCTGTGGCGCCGTTCGTGTATGCTTTCGCATATTTTTCCACTCTTTTGACATTTGATCGCAAGGAACATAATAATAATAATACCAGCTGCAGGGCGAAGGCATCATTTCATACAGAGAAGGCAAGAGTATTTTATTTTATTCAAGATGGGTTTGCTCTTGACACTAGTCTAGGTCAGTGGTGACAGAGACAGAGTCAACGGTAGAGTGAGCTTACCCAGAAGAAGCCTGTTCACTCTCACTTTGAAGAGATTAGGGTTGTATGCGTTCGGAAACACAGACGCAGGTAGAGAGTTCCATTATTTTGCTGTGCGCATTACAAAAGACATTTCGAAACGCTTAGTGCGAATTGGTGGATTAGCAACTAGATAAGGATGGTAACTTGCAGTGCGTCTAGATGACCGATGGAAGAAGGGTAGTGCCCTTGACGGTTTGACGATTCCAGACTTGTATTAATTATAAGTACGTTTCCTCACGTTGTTTAACCATTTGGTTTGGAAAAGATCCGGAGCTACCAACATAGCTTGCAGAGTATGCAAGCTGAAGTGTATTTGTTGTATTATATAATTGCATAGGACAAGTGTGAGTACTATGTACTATCGAGCTACCGTTTACCGGGTAATGCCTTTCATTGACTTGCATGTGCCCTGGCGGCTGATAGATGTCAGGCTCATTCAAATGTCTCGCTGACGGTGGCGCGTGTTTTGGATCATTTAGCTCCCTTCAAAATGGTTGAGCTGAATGGTGCTGATCCATGCGTCATGTTCGTGAACGGGCGCTGTCAGTTGGGACTGAGCGGTTCACCTCATCGGTGACCTCCCGTCACCGATGAGGTGGACCGATCAAATAAAACTGGTCATCTCTTAGCCACCACGGCTTATTTTAATTATTTTATTATGGATTGTTTTGTTTGAATTTATATTAGCTGTACACTGGACACTCAATGTGTACGTCTTATTTACATCGTTCTCACATATAATTATAGCTATATATACAAGATTAATGATGTAACTAATATTTATGTAACAATATAATTTAAAAGAGTGTCCATGGAGTTTCTTGCCCGTTCTTCTCCATAGGGTACCTACTACGTTTTGGAATGGGCAACTAGCTTCATATTTCTGACTGACCGACCACTTGACAATTCAAAAGTGCCTGTAAATGGTTTAATTGAAATAAATGCTTTGAGTTTGAGTGTCAGTGGGCTGGCCATGTTTGTCGAAGGACCGATGGCCGGTGGAGCAGACGAGACCTGGAGTGGAGACCGCGTATCGGCAAGCGTAGCGTGGGACGCCCCCTAGCTAGATAGACCGACGACCTTATGAAAGTGACTGGGACAGAAAGGACGCGGAAGGCGGAGCACAGGCTATTGTAGCGCAGCCTTTTTTTATGAGCTTGGGAAATCATCAAATAACTTCTCTGGGCGGAACGGGAGGGCGTGTCAGACTCTTACCAATTAAAACCCACCCGTGTTTCTTCAGTTGTCTGTACCAGGGGCCACGGGTTACCGTGGCCCTGGTTACCTTTCGGACTTTCCCGCAACCCTGGCAGGCATCGGCCCTAGCGGACCCCGTCATTGTTGCTGACATCTCTCTGAGGCGCGCTTGGGACACAACGCGGCGTCGACCCGAGCCTGGTCCTTATCGGACGGCGAGCTGTTGTGGCGCAGTCTGGGAGAGGCCTATGTCCAGAAGTGGAGTGTGATGGGCTTAGTTGATTGATTGATTGATGGTTGTCTTCACTAATATCAGTAATGTCCAAAATAAACTCGGAAAGTACATATGAATTGAAAAAGTCACATCGGTTTTTGCCCGGTTCTGAACCCACAATCTCTTGCATGAGAGACGAGGCCTAATAAGCTTAGAAGAGTGTGCGGTAACCATAACCACCAAAGCGGTGGTGTGTAGAGGTAATTTTGGTGGGAAATAAAACGGGCCTTCGTCTTGTTAGCGTGTCGATGGCAATCTAAATGGACTTGGATCAGGGGGCCTACTCTCTAAGCCCTTCGACAAAGATACAGCCCCTTTAGAAACTAATTCGATACCTACTTCGAAATGAACCCTACTCCTATTTAATTTACATTTTTGAACGGGTAAAAACACATCGGCAATTAGGACTACTGTCAAATCGTGTTGTCATTAATTCTTAGTTCGGGCCCCGAAATAATCTTATGTCAGTAGGTGATACCGAAAATCCGGACTTAGAGCTTTGTTTGTGCGGTGTTTGGCGTCATCACTTAGCGTCCACCAGGTCCTGTAACGTGCAGACGACAGGACACGCTGAACACGACATTAAGTGCCTTTATAACATAACATCACGCATTCCCGAAGGATTAGGCAGAGATGCATCTTTAATACACCCACATTTCGCCAGTTAGATATATCTAAGTCCCATTTAATATAATGTAAAATGACTGTTTGTGTCTGAGACTTTAAATGTCTGTTAACGCACACACAATACAGGAGTAATTCATAGTGTGGGGCAACGTTTTATATTAGAAAAAAAATACAATAAAAATAACAGTTGGAGCCTATTGCTATCAACCGGGCACACGGGAAATTCCTTCAATTCTAACCTACATAACCTAACCTAGGGCCTCAGGCTCAGCAGTAAGTAGTGCTTGCGACCATTAGACCGATGAGGCAGTGTTTTTATTAAGTTATTCAGATGCAATCGTTTTAAGACGACTCTGTGAATCTGTTTGCGTTATCCTAAAAACCTGTCGAGTGTAATGACCTGCAGAGTGGTTTCACAAGCACAGCCACTTTAGGTAGGTAATTAAATCGTCTGTCGGCTCCCACGAGGGTTGGCAGAAAAGATGATAGGCGAAATTTGGAAAGATATGATAAAAATTTATATTTTCTCAGGTTTTATTTTAGTAGGTAAAACTTTTGTAAATTGGTATAGGGAGACTTAAAGACAATCGTATGTATGTAGGTTTTGATGATTTGGTTTAAATATTTTATTTTAATTTATTATTTTATTTATCTTCTGTAGAGCAGTGGTAGCCCAGTAGTAATGGCCGCGACTTACGAGTTTTTGGTCGTATGTTCGAACCCAGACAGGCGCTTTACTTTGTGTAAATAATTTCATCACCACTGCTCTTAAAACGATAAAGGAAATCATCTTGAGGAAACCGGCGTGTCCTAGAACCAAAAGTTGGAAGACATGTGGCATCTACTGACCCGCACTGGGCCCGCGTGGTGGATTACGGCCCACTCCCTCTCACCGACAGGAGGCCATTGTCCCAGCAGTGGGAACATTATAGGCTGATTATGTATATCTTTTATACAGATTATCTTCTACCTGGGAATCTCAGAACGTTGTAGGCCTTGTAGGTAGGCTCATAGATGATTAGGTTTCTTGGCCATCTCCTATTTTGTTAAGTACCTGGTACTGGTTGACAGGCCTACACTGTCCTTCCATACCTATCAGCACAGTAATTTGGAAACATTGTAAATGCCAATTATTATTAAAAGAGTAACCGTGGAGTTTCTTGCCGGCTCTTCTCAATAGGAAACGACCAATTGAAACCATGCACCTAGCTTCTGACGTTTCGTAAGTGCCCATGTACGAGTAGGTTTATGTGAAATAAAATATTTTTATTTTGATTTTAAAGCGATCAAAGTTCTTTCTTTATTTTCTTTAAAAAAAAAAAAACGTTGCCCCACACTAGGAATTTCTCCTGAAGTCAAGTTATTCTGTTGAAGATCCTTAGATTCATTGTATTCTTTTAATTTAGCAACGTTTTGGAAGACTCGGTGCTACAGGTGTCTATTAAAATCGGCAATAAGTAGTTGTCGTGCCTGCCTTCTACCTATCTGAAAAAGGATGTCGAAGCAGCATAGATAAGAAAGACATATTTTTTGCTGACGTAATTAAACGTTGTGTCGAAAAGCGTTTATCAAATTTTACGTATTTATAACGTTGCTCCGCTAAAAGTGCTTTAATTATTTTATTTATGGATTGTTTTGTTTTAATTTCTATTTGCTGTACACTGGACACTCAACATGTACGAGTATGTCTTATTTACATCGTTCTCACATATAATTATACCTATATTCAACATTAATGATGTAACTAATATTTATGTACTTGACAATATAATTTAAAAGAGTGTCCATGGAGTTTCTTGCCCGTTCTTCTCCATAGGTACCTACTACGCTTTGGAATGGGCCACTAGCTTCATATTTCTGATTGATCGACCACTTGACAATTCAAAAGTGCCTGTAAATGGTTTGAAATAAATGCTTTGAGTTTGAGTTTGAGTGCTAAATCTATTTCGTTTTTGTTTATCTTCATTATTAGAATTATCTTGTCTTTGTGTATAATAATAATATATTACGTTTATTTTCTCTACCCAAGTTATGTAGGTAAATACCTACAGTTAATCGACAATAGTGCACAAACAAGGAGGTAACTTTGTGAGAGACTGGTGCCTGAGGTAGGTTTATATAAAAACCTGTATTACAGGTCACCAGCATTGCGATTTTGTAACCATATCACCGTGAAAACTTAGGTGAAGTGAGCACAGAACACTATTACTCCTAGCGGAGGAAGTGAGCGTGGAGTGAGCTGTCAGTGTAACCCCACTGATGCTCGGGATTGACCAAGCATTACATTTACAATCATAATCGAGATTTTAATTCTCTTTTTTTAATGTTAATTCTGTTGATCATTTTATATTATTTCAAAGCAAGTATTTAAGTTTCCAAATATTGTTTTTTAGAGTTTTTTTTTTATCCGGTCGTCCGAAATGCGCGCGAAAAATAATCGAGTGGGCTGAATGCCAGATGCGTCATTTGAAATAATATAAAATGATCAATAGAATTAACATTAAAAGAAATGAATACCTATCTCGATTATGATTGTAAATGTAATGCTTGGTCAATCCCTAGCATCAGTGCGATGACATTAACAGCTCACTCCACGCTCACTTCACCTAAGTGTTCACTTCACGGTGAGATTTGTACAGAATCGACATACAGGTATGCACGTGTTCCTGTGATGTCATCATTCTCCTGCCCTTATCCCAATATATTTGTGGTCGGCGCAACATGTCTTTTTCTTTGTTATGAATCGTTGAGCTCCTTAAGTCTAAGTTGCGCTGCACAATTACTGACAATTGCGTGCACTGACTGGACAGTTCCACCCACAGAACCACACAGGGTTCTTTCCTCAAAAGACCATTTCAGACCCCGATCTACATAGCCTTCACAGGATCTGACCAAGATTTTGTCTGGACTTTAAAAGAGACAGTGACCTCTGAGTTTGTTTCGGCCTTTCTTCTCAGAGTAGTCAGATAGGAAACGCCGACCTCATCTAGTAGTTGCGTATATATTAATATTCTAGTGTTATTTATTTTAGAAGTATGTATGTATGTTTGTATGTATGTATGTATATTCTCATATTATTTGTTTTATTTTATTAAGTGAATTGTTTTTGATTTTATGTATTTTATTTTCTCTTTTACTCTTACACACGCTTCTACATCTCTTAATCTATTATCCTATCGCAGGTATGCTGGAAGAGATTTCATTAGAAATAAGCATCACCTTTGTACCTATTTTTCTGTTATTTTCTTCTTGTCTGTTTATATAAGTGTGTACAAAAATGGTTAAATAAATAAATAGTTTTTAAAATACGATTGATGTGTAAAAGTGTTTGTTCAAACCTATTTACAGAAATAAAATCATTTATCATTTATCATTCATACTTCTCTATCAGTCGTCATCTCGCTAGTCACCTCCTTTCTAACCATATTAGGTATCATTCACACAGTCCATCCATATAGCTTATCGGGAACTGGTTTTAGTTAAGGATAAAGGCAGCCAGTCTAATAATTAATGTGAAATCTTTCTTAACATAACAACAGTAAGTAGTAGTTACCCCGGGCTTACAAGTAAAGCTCTATCATGTAGGTTTTACTTTTACTTAGTTATGTCAGGCCTCCGTCACTCCATGTACTTGCGCGCTATAATTACCTACCGCTCGAGCGAGCGCTCTCGGACCGCTTGCGGTCCAAATTCGGTTCCCTGCGATTGCTGTAGGATCGCGCGGTGCGAAGCAATCACAACTGTACGCTTGAGCATTTAGGCACATTTTAGCATGCAGTGGTTGTTGAGGCGACGGAGTAGGCTATTATCTCAATAGGTATTGGAAATTTTCTACTGAGTGAAGTATCTGTTACGTAGTAACTATTTAGTAATCTGTGGTTATGTGCAGTCACTGTGTATACTGTGACTGACCGGTTGGTGCTGTTGGTAGCGACCCTGCCTTCTGAGCCGCTGGTCCCGGGTTCGATCCCCGGACAAGTCAAATAGTTGTGTGCATGAACATGTCTGTTTGACCTGTGTCTGGGTGTGTATATGTATATAAGTTGGTACATCAGTCATCAGGTTACCGTAGTACAGGTTCTACCTAGTTCGGGACCTGAAGAGCTGGTGTGGATGTTGTCTCATATTATATTATTGTGTGTCGACTGCTGTATTCAAAATAAAAGCATGTTTTTTTATTTTGAAAACCGCAGTAACTGACGGTATAAACATGTTTTTTATTTGGGATATGAGGAATGCGAAGTGTGTGCCCAATTCGAATTCCATAAAAACAAAACAATGATTGTGAGCTCGGCAACAGTTTTGCAATCCATAAATCCAGATATACACAGTCCCATAAGGCGTATAAAAATAATGTTAAAGAAGCTGAAAAGGAATTTAATTAAATTGAAATTTTATTTGGGCTACACGTTTCAAAAATCACAATTCATTTAACTTAAAAAAAGAAGTCCGGGAAAACAAAATTGTAACAAAAACTTTGCGTGCTACTCAAGACTATGCAAAATATACTTACTGTTCTTATCAGTAAGTATATTAACAGAGTATACAAGTTTAAATATCTCGGGCACTGGGTGACCGATGATTTAAAAGATGATTTTGATATAGAGAGGGAACGCAGAGCGTTGTCAGTTCGGGCGAATATGTTGGCGCTCAGATTCTCCCGGTGTATAGACGCAGTCAAAATTACCTTATTTAATGCGTATTGCGCCTCACTGTACACCGGGAGTCTGTGTGCTAACTACACGCAACGAGCGTACAATGCTCTGCGGGTCCAATTTAATAATGCGTTCAGGGCGCTGTTGCGGCTTCCACGTTTCTGTAGCGCATCAGCAATTTTTGCTGATGCACACACAGATGGCTTTGCAGCTTTATGGCGCAAAAGGACCGCGTCATTCATTAGCCGGTTGCGTGGAAGTCGCCACAGCATCTTGAGTGCCATTGCTGCTAGGCACGATTGTCCCCTGACATGGATGTCACTGCAGCGGACCAAGTCCCTGCTTACTATTTTGTACTAGTTTTATGTGTCATGTATGGATCAAAGTTATCTGAATAAATAAATGTATTATTATTATTATTATCGCTAGCGCGGCAGATTTCCACACAACTTTTCAGTTACCGGTGCCACTCTCAGACTTCCTCTTATGTACTCATTTCTTAATATATCCACTCGTGTAACACCACACATCCCTCTTAGCATTCTCATCTCAGCTGCATGCAATTGCCTTTCATTCATCCCTTTTGTGGCCCAACATTCTGATCAATACAAGACAACAGGTCTAACCATTGTTTTATATAATAATATCTTCCCCTTCAGTTTAAGGGGAATGCGGGAGTCGCAGATTGTTCCCGATGGAAAAATCGTCACGCTTTCTAACCATATCATCTTTCTTAGTCACGACATTGTCCTCATTCTTCCGTATCATATGCTCACACCATGACAACAGATTTGACAAATAAACCTGTTTTTCTTTCTATAATTTCTTTTAGAGTTTCTGTTTAAAGAAGGATCTTTATTCCCAATAAAGACATATGTCACTTACTTGAGAATATACATAAAAAAACAGGGTGAAATTGAATTCATGGGCATTCTTTTAAAGGGTCATTGTACTCATCATTATGAACAACTTTTACTATGGGACCAAACATGAAATCAGAAAAAAAAACAACTGTTCCCTACATTTTGAAGGGTTATGCAAACATAAACGTAAGGAACCGCAGATTTTCTTTTCGCGATTTCAGTGTTGGTCCCTTATTAAAACTTTTTCATAATGATGAGCACAATGACCCCATAAAAGGACACCCATGAATTCAATTTTACCCTGTAGATTACAAAAGGTTCGTCATCAGTTTGTGATTCAGCGTCATCCAATAATAATAATAATATAATAAAATCCAATCCAATGCATTCATTTGTCCAGAAGTGATCGATCCGCAATCATGTGCTGGCTAAGTTGAGTTTTGAATGCATTGAAAGAGTGTAGATTCCTTATAAAGGACGGTAATTTATTATACAATATTGCTCCTTCAAAAGTTAGCACTTCTTTGCCATTGTTAGTTCTTGTTTTAGGTAAAACCAGCAAGCTGGCTCTGCTCTGCTGGCTTTTACCGTCTTATTACAAAACACGATCTAACTTTAGCCCCAACCTACACATTCGATTTAGTTTTTGTATTTGGAACTTTATGCCGACTTTAGTAAAGTTCTTAATACAAAATTGACAATCTAAGACCGGACTAAGTTGACAGTTTTGTAAAAGGAACTGTATTTCGATTTCAGTTATGTTCTTATTTCAAAAACAGGCTCGATGGTTTAAACCATGTCAAAAGAAAAACCTTGTTTTGTAATAAGGCCGATAGAGTTTAAACTTAACATACCTATATATGTACTCATTCTCGCTTCCTTTTCATCCGATCAATACCCAATCAATTCAAGTTTTTTATTTAACCAATGGCAACGTTTTGATTATTACAACAGGATGATGAACAAGTGAAAAAAAAGTTAATTGCGCGCAAAAGAAGTATTACTTCATCCAATATTGTTGAACTAACCAATATAGTTTGACATGTGGCCGAATGACGAACTAAATCAAAATGTACTGAATTTGAACGAAAGGTGCTTTGTCTTTGCAAGTGGCGCCACCCCGAAGGCTCAAGATTGATTGGTCGTGTTGTGTGCGGCTCGTGTTTTTGCAATATAAGATGAGGTTGCAGTACCGGTTGGTATTGATATCTATGTGATGCTAAAGTTGTTTATTTTTTAATCTGTGTATTTTTAATCATATAGTTGTCTGTGGGGCTAAATTACGCGATGAGTTGATTGGCACAGAGAATAATAATTGGGATGAATTGTGGGCTAAAAATCATGGGCTATCAAATGCATTATAAAGCAACGGATTCCTAGAAGAGCGGTGGCCGTCACATAGTGTCCGCAATTTACCGGTGAATGACGTCACTGAAACGTGATTTATGAGAGTAAGTTGATTGATGTGTTTTCATAAAGAGCGGTTTTTGACACCGTAATGTCAAACCACGACGTGACGGCACGGTTGGCGCAGTGATTAAGCGATTGACTGCTGCGCTGCGTGTCGCGGGTTCGATTCCCGCACGGAAAAAATATTTATATGACCTACAAGTAGTTGTTCTGGCTGTTTGTGTATGTGAGTTTAAATGTTTGTAAACGCACCGACAATACAGGAGAAAATCCTAGTGTGGCGCAAAGGATGTTTAAAAAAAAAAACCTCGGTGCCATCATTTTCATGTCACTGCGGACATTCATAATTTTTGACGTTCATAATGCCGTTTAATGGCCTTTTTTAAGTAAATATTCTTATTAAGATTGAATATAAATAAAATCCATTAAAGAACCGATGCATGAACTGTGTGAGAGAAGATATGGCTAGAAAGGGTCACCCCCTTTCTATATCGCGTAACGCGTAACGGTATCTATATCGCCACATGCGAACTACGCATCACACTGACGTCACGCAAAATCCTGCATCGCGCAAGCAGAGTTTACCGTGCAACAAGCTTAATTTTTTTTTCATTTGTTTACCATTTTTTTTATCAGAATAGCATTTTTAAACCACAAAGGTTTGTGCTTAATGCTAAATACAACGCCCCGGCATCAATCGTCGGGCAGTTGCCCACCAGACACGACACCCGTCTGGTCGGAGGATCCTCACTTTACTATAGAGGTATGAGCGAACTTTACACCCTGTTCCTCATACTTACCTTCTTTATGAGAATGGAAGAAAAAGACATGTTGCGCCGAGGACGATGTGAGGCGATGAGGACAGGAGAGTGGTGATGATGATGTCCAAGAACAGGCCTACTTAATGTTATGATATCCATTTAAAGGGCATTGTCATTGTTTTACAAACTCACGTAACACAAATTTGTGCAAGGGTTGCGGGAAAGTCCGAGAGGGTGGCCCTTGGCACAGGCAACTGAAGGAGCACGGGTGGGTTTTAGTCAGTAAGAGTCTGACACGCCCTCCCGCTCTGCCCAGAGCGGGAGTAGTTATTTGATGATTTCCCACCGTCAAAAAAATAAATAAAAAATTAACACAACTTTACAGCCTGTATTTACTAAACGGGTCGGCAGAGGTGGGTACACCTAAATTTCGCATAATTCAGAGCAATCTGAAAATTCTGAAATTTATTTCTAATAAATATAAACTTACCCTGAAAAATCCAAGAGAACCTGTATGACCATTCCTTTTTCCTAGAAAACTACACGTTAACCTAGATGTCTATATACCTACTTATGTTAACAAAACCATGAACTTTATGATTTCTAGAAAACAGAGGCAGATTTGCATTTAATTTTCAGCAACAAACCTCAAGGGCTTTTAAGTTTCAACCCCCGCACGTTTTAAATTATGCACCATTCGTAGAACCGGGTTACTTAAGTTTCTATAAACACAATTATGTTTGTAGCGCCTTTAGTAAATGTTATAGCAAAACTCTGTCGCAATGTGATTAAGTTTTCTTTGGTCGTGAGTAATGTGTAGGAGGTTAAGTTAATCTTAAGTTTGTCCAATAACAGCTGTGTTCTCTCTGTATAGTCGATTTTGTTAAAATTAACAAATTTAAAATTAATTGTGCTTGACTAGTAGTAGGTAACTATGTTGGGATCGGCTTCCAGTCTAACCGGACGCAGCTGAATACCATTATTTTACATGAAGCCACTGCCTATCTGACCTCCACAACCCAGTTACCGGGTAATACGATACCCCTTGGTAAGACTGGTTGTCAGAATTTTGGGCTTCTGACGACCCGTAACGACTGTCAAAGATCCACGAATGACAGGATCAACGGCTTAACGTGCTTTCCGAGGCACGGAGCGGTCTTAGTATGTAAAAATGGTCACCCATCCATGGACTAACCGCGGCAAGCGTAGCGTAACCTAATCGATCGACCTGTGTGGCAGTTATGACTTAGCCACGAGCCCCTCCTCTTGACTTTATAACCAGTGGTGACGATTCTCTTGTCACAAATGCCTCTAAACTAGACTCACCAAAATTCTACTTTATTCCTATCAAGCGACGATCTTCCATTCTGAAATTGACTAAAGTGATACAACTTATCTACAGGGTGTCCCGTAAATAATGGATCAAACGTAACGGGTAGGTAGCTTACCTCATTTCCAACAACTAATTTGAAAAGTTTAAAAAAACCGGTAATTTTTTTTTCGATTTGAAAAAAAAAATCAATTGAACATTTTTTTTCTAAGGCAAATAAAATTATATTTGAAAAAGAAAATATTAACAATAAGCTATTCAGAAGTTTTTGACAAAAATCATACCTAAAAATGTTATTAGTTGCAGCGACAGCATTAAAAACACTGAATGCTGTTAGAGAAAATGGTAAAATTCGAAAAAAAAATATCTTGGTTACCTTACCGATTTTTTTTAACTGTTCAAATTAGTTGTTTGAAATGAGGTAAGCTACCTACCCATTACGTTTGATCCATTATTTACGGGACACCCTGTATATTTTAGTTCGACAGCACTAAGGTGGCACTGAGTTACTAATCTATATAAAATGGTAATTTTGCTATTCTGAATTTGACGTTTTTCACCTAAAATTTTGCTTGTCTAACTTAAATCTAACTATTTATAATCGCGATTAAAAAGGTGTGGAATAGAATTAGTTGTCACGAACTAAAATGCACACCAACACCTCGACTTCAGGTGCAAAAACAGTACTGTATCTTATGTTTTGCTTATATCTCGAAAATGGTGTGTCCAATCGCAAAAATAATGAAAATTTCGACCCCCTTTTTAAAATACATAAACCCCTAAAACTCAACATGTAGGTAATAATTTTTCATATTTTCCATAGGTACAAAAAGTAAAAAAATCCATATTCGTCGAGGCAGCATCCGGTGCGCGCCTCCGGCTCTAAAAAAAAATCACGGTGTAGGGCAAACAAGGACCACATGGAGTCGCGATTGTCAAATTCGATTTAACTTGTCAAAATAAATTTTAAATTTAGAGTTTTTTTTTTGCAGAATAGCTTTAAGATTAACTTAGCCAAAAGCTTCGATCAATAATAGAAAAGTAAGGAATTTTAGTGGTTTTTTTAGTTAGTTTAGTTCGGTGTACAGGAGAATCGGCACCAGTGTAGACGTTATAATAACGACTTATTTGTCTAGTTTACCCGTATGCCAATTCTGCGCCCGCAGTAGGTAGGTATATAAGACACTATGTCAATTAAAGATCCTATGTAGTAAATAATCAGCTTATAATGTTCCCACTGCTGGGACACAGGCCTCCTCTTGTTGAGAGGGAGTGGACCGTAATCCACCACGCGGGCCCAGTACGGGTTGGTAGATGTCACATGTCTTCAAATGTTTGGTTCTAGGACATGTCGGTTTCCTCACGATGTTTTCCTTCACCGTTTTGAGAGCAGTGGTGATGAGATTATTTACACAAAGTAAAGCGCCTACCTGAGTTCGAACCCACGACCTACAAATTGTAAGTCGTAGCCGTTACCACTGGGCCACCACTGCTCTCACATACACACGTCCGTCACGTCTCTGCTCTTCTTACATTGAACCAAAATAAATAAATAAAAATACATCACACATTATCTATAACAAAATATTAATATTAGAGTATTTATTGACATTTATTAATTATATAATTTTAGTATCATTATATATATTAAAAAAAAAACATTTAAATAATCATTAACGTTTTAATAGGCTCCATTGATCAAAAAATACATCTGTAACCTACTTTTAAATGATATAAATTCGTTGCTTCGATAATAGGTCATTTATTATAATATTCATGGGGCCATACAAAATGCACTATTGTCAAATATACTGAGTGTAATGGCAAGCCTGGTACTTTTTATATTTATTTTATTTTATATTATTTTTAATGTCTAATGTTAGTTCATTGATTTACAGTGATGGGAATGTCAATATTTAAAATTTATATATTGTGGTGTACATACATTTGAAAATACTAGGAACGCTTCAAAATTAGATTCAACCTATCCATCTACATATTCCATCACAAATTCCGTTGGAGCATACATCCTACGCAATTCATTCGATATCCTACCCCCCTTCCTGTCCCTCCCCCATCCTCCTTGCCCACCTAGTGACACAATCCCGGTGTCCGGGGCCCGGGTATGGCTGCATTGATTGCACTGGCGCACTGCAGATGCGCTAGATTTAATGTTGCGTTCTAGGGATGGGATACGGTCGATATTGGCTGCGATATCGAAAGGTGCCCCGCCCAGACTAGGCTGTTTTTAGACATTCTTTTGTACAGCAGCCGTACTACGACGTGTGAATTCCATCATTGTTCCAGCGTGAAAGAGAAACGGAGCTATACGTGACCGATAGCACTATCTCTTTTTGCAACGGACTCATGATGGTATTAACACGTCATAGTACGCCCCTGGTTTTAAGGTTAACCGAGGGACATACTTCATAGGAATGAAGTACTCATGAAAATCAACATTTAATGATAATTTAACACCCATAGAATGTATGTCCCTCTTTTATTAATTTTTTAAAGGAAAAACAAACAGTATCATATTATGAGATAGTCATATTATTATATTAAATATTATCTACATTTTAAAACAATTATGCTACCCACTACGTTACAATTACAATTAACAATACAATTACACAACACAGACAAAATTACAATTATACAATACAGATTACAATTTAAAGTATTTTAAAACTATCTAGTAACACAGATGCAATACCTATACAATAGTCATTGTTCTAGAACTAATTAATTAGATAATTAATTAATTATTAATTAGACTGACCGGTTGGCGCAGTTGGTAGCGACCCTACCTTCTGAGCCGCTGGTTCCGGGTTCGATCCCCGGACAAGTCAAACATTTGTGTGCATGAACATGTCTGTTTGACCTGTGTCTGGGTGTGTATATCTATATAAGTATGTATATCAGTCATCAGGTTACCGTAGTACAGGCTCTGCCTAGTTCGGGACCTGAAGGCCTTGTGTGGATGTTGTCCCATATTAATTTATGTTTTAAATGTTTTTAAAGAAAAAGTAAATTTGTGTGCGTACACTATTAAACATTACGATATTACATAGAGTTGATACGACAGAGGGGCTTTTCTTTAAACTGCCTATACTAGGTACCATTTTCAAGCTCTGTACCAAAAATCAATTAAATAGGAACAGTAGATTAGTCGCTAATGAATTTTTTGTCCCGTTTGAACACGATGTATTTTTCCTAACAGCTGATTATGTCTATACGCATAGGTCATGCACCTTAAAACGATAAATCTGAGTATAACCTACGATGCGTTGTTGCCGCTCTGACGCAAGTCACAAGTACAACCAAATATATTCGCTAAAAAGGTTGCAATAAATACACACACACATGCACTTTCATTACAAAGGGTGGTTGCGTTTTACTCTGATTTGTAAGCTATTTAGTTTGTTTGAAAAAGAAAATCTCATTTTTAGTGCTTTTTATTTTTATACCGTATTGAATGAATACAAAACACGTATAGTATACGTAGTGTAATGTAATGCCCTTCTGTCATATCAACTCTGTATATAGTATAGATTACTTTTAGGTTGGTTCTTATTCCTACGCAGAATCAATCTGCCTAATCATTTCCCAACTATCTTGGGGTCGGCTTTCAGTCTAACCGGATGCAGTTGGATACCAGTATTTTACATGGAGCGACTGCCTATCTGACTTCCACAACCCAGTTACTGGGTTACACGATAAGACTGTGGTTGTCATATTTTCGGGCTTCTGGCTACCCGTAACGACAGTCAAAGACCTACAAATGACAGAGCGCAATGCACGTAGGGGTCTTGGGATGAAATGGACGGTCACCCATCCACGGACCAACCTCGGCAAGTGTTGCTTAACCTCGAAAATCAATTCGCGTGGCTGTTATTATTAAGCCACAAGCCCCTCTTCTTCTTCTCGTCTTAATAGTTTGTATTTCTAGTAAACTCATGACGCGTTTAGGTACAATTAGCTACTCGACGAGTTCGATAGCAGATTCGACTGACCATACTCCCTTCGATCAACAATAAAGGATTAGGAACAAAAACACATCGCACAAGTGGACGCGATTGTTTGTAGTTTGACTATAAGCCTGAACACTCAAACATAAAGGCTATTATCGTTTGAAAAATATTTACTATTTCGGTTGAAAATTAAATTTAATGTATTTTTTAAATAAGAACAAAATACTTATTGAAAATTAAAACAGATTTTCTAGGCAATAAGGTTGAAAATACTATGCATTTACCACAACATTATTTTGTGGTCTTATTTATCCTGCCGTTTTTGATGCGCTTATTGGAAATCTAGTACTATTGTTGATAGAAGAGTACTACAATTACGTAAATTGCTTTATAGGTTCGTCTGCTCAAAAACGTAATAACGCAACAATCGTGGCTGAACTGTCAAAATGAAAGGGATTGCAGTTATCTGTCATTTGTGGCCCAGTGGTAGCAGCCGTGACTTACGAGTTGTAGGTCGTAGGTTCGAACCCAGACAGCCGCTTTACTTTGTGTTATAATTATTTCATCACCACTGCTCTCTAAGCGGTGAAAGAAACCATTGTGAGCAAACCGGCATGTCCTAGAACCAAAAATTCGAAGACATGTGACATCTACCAACCCGCACTGGGCCCGCGTGGTAGGTTACAGCCCACTCCCTCGCAGCGAGAGGAGGTCGGTGTCCCAGCAGTGGGAACATTATAGGCTAATGTATGTTACGCAATTGCCTCACAGGGTGTCCAATAGAGCCACCGTAGGCGCGGGCTTGCGAACGGCGAGCAATAGGCAGCTCGCCGTTCGAAAAGTACCAGGCCCGGGTCGACGGCGCGTTGTGTTCCAAGCGCGCCTCAAAGAGATGTCAGCACCAATGACGGGGTCTGCTAGAACCGATGCCTGCTAGGGTTGCGGAAAATCCGAGAGGGATACCGTGGCCCCTGGCAACTGAACAGGCAACTGAAGGAACACGGGTGGGTTTTAGTCAGTAAGAGTCTGACACGCCCTCCCACTCTTCCCAGAGCGGGAGAAGTTATTTGATGATTTCCCACCCACAAAAAAAAAAAAAGGTGCCCAATAGAGCCTCAAATATCTTCATAGACAAAATAGACTGTCGATAGTTTTCGTAGAACAACACTATTCGTCCTGTTTACGTCATCGCTTTTCCTGACCCCGTGGCATCTGACGGTGAATCTAATTAACGCACTTATGAATCCAAACTAAACCTTATTCACATGCAATACAGTTAAATTCCGCTTGACAATTTATTTGTCAGGAATATTTTTCAATGTAAATGAGACCTTCACTACAAACAATAGGGTTTATTCTCCTGTGGCAGATATTATACTTTCAGTGGGTTGTATAGAAAACAGTAATTTTAATATTACTAGTTTTGTGTTTCAGGGATAGAAAATGCTGGTCTTTAGTTAAAATGTCAGACATCGAGTTTGTTTATTGCTTAAATGGTAGCTAGAATAAAATTTCATTTCTCTTTTTACCCGACTACGGCGAAGCAAAAAGGAGGGTTATGATTTTGCTCGTATGTATAGGTAATGTATGTTCATCTGTTCCCACTCATAACATCTAAACTTCATAGCATAATTTGATAAATGAGATATCATTGGAAGAATCTCGATTATCTGTTAGTTAGAGACTACCTATGTGATGTCACGAAAATTCCAAAATGGTGGCTGCATAAAATTGGCGAAAAAAATGATCTGTTTAAATATCGTGTTTGGTATCTAACGAAAGTAGTACTTATGGAGTACTTTCTGAAAATATATTGGTTATCTATAATTATCTAGACCTACATTAACCGCAAATTTTACTGTTGAATTTTCACAAACCAAAGAAGTGGTGGGTAACCTACCCTCAGTGATCCCAAACCCCGAAATAAATGAAATAAAAAAAATATAAAAACTAAAACCCAACTACGACAAAAACAACAACTAAAAAGGTATAAACAAGACATCACTGACAGACAAATTAAAAATCCAAAGTCACACGTTAACTGTTCGGCTTATGCCTTAATTAAATGACGTGTGACTTCGGATTTTTGTTAGTGGCCCCTGGCACAGGCAACTGAAGGAACACGGGTGGGTTTTACTCAGTAAGAGTCTGACACGCCCTACCGCTTCGCCCAGAGCGGCAGAAGTTATTTGATTATTTACAAACCTAAAAAAAAGGGTCAGTCAGTGCAAAGTTCCAGTGAAATCAGAAATCAGAAATATTTTATTTGTGATACATAGGTAGGTACAGTGCTATTATTTGTATACGAATGTGATACTGACATAGCTCATTCATTGTTCCGTGTAGACATAATTTATATAACAGAACAACCCCTGGCCTGCTGCCACCGGCTACTGGAGGGGAGTTGTGTATTCAAGGCGTGCAAACAATCAACCTTTCGGATAACAGATGTAAATCCATCACAAACATTAATTTATTGTGTAGGTAGAACTCACAGAACTGCTGCAGAGACACGACAGAATTGTCGGCCTGCACACGATATTGAATAATAAAGGTCAAAGCGTGGGGGAAGGGTTTGGAGCCACTCGGCAGCAGTAATTAGTGGGAACAAAAAGATTGTCAAAGATAAAGATGGTTGCATCGCTTAGGCAAGTTATCATAGTCATGTTAAAAGAAAAAAGATAGATAAAGATGGTTGCATCGCTTAGGCAAGTTATTAAATATAGTCATGATAAAAGAAAAAAGATAGATAAAGATGGTTGCATCGCTTAGGCACGTTATCATAGTCACGATAAAAAAAATGTTTATTGCAGAAACTTGTAAAACTTTTACAGTAGTTAAATCTTACATAGGGACCCTCCTTTTAAGTAAAAGATATGCCTGAGCTAGGAGATTCCGCTCATGATTATTCATTTAAATTCCTTAAGCTTTTCCAGATATTCATGGTCAACAAATAGAAAGTTCACCACTTCTAATGAGTTTATCAAGTGTCCTGCAAAGTTTTCTTTAAAGTTTTGGTCTTTTCGAGAGGATACACAAGCATACATAGCCGATTCATCTCAAACCTACCTTTTGTATCGATTTTTTCTCTTCAAATCCTTTCATAAATGTTTATAATTTACTTTTTCTCCCTTTCCATGTTTCTCTTTATCAGAAATCAATTAACGTTACCACCATGTTGAATTACTCGTAGTTGTTGAAATTAATAACTGTGACATTGAATTAGGGTTTAATAGCAACGTGTTCACATGCATACAAATTGCAGAACATAGAATGTACATAAACAACAGAAAATAACTTCACGACTGTTGTCCCGAAGAGGTTAGCAGAGCTGTAGCTACCTACACCCACAATTTCGCTAGTTATTTTATAAATCCCATGTACACACAGCAACTGGACAAGTTACCACAAACTGTCAAATTATATCATTAGATTTTGAACTTAACTTTCAACATTCTAAGGTTTAAAATCATTTCGAGAAACTTGACAGTTTTGTATAACCTGATGTGCTGTCGTCTGTACTAGGGGATGAATCTATCCAAACAGTCGCTGTGAAATTCCTAAATAGTATAATAATAATAGTCCTTTTTTTTAATGTGGGAAATCATCAAATAACTTCTCCCGCTGTGGGCGGAGCAGGAGGGCGTGTTAGACTCTTACTGACTAAAACCCACCCGTGTTCCTTCAGTTGCCTGTGCCAGGGGCCACGGTAACCCTTTCGGACTTTCCCGCAACCCTGGCAGGCATCGGCCCTAGCGGACCCCGTCATTGTTGCTGACATCTCTTTGAGGCGCGCGTGGAACACAACGCGCCGTCGACCTGGGCCTAGTCCTTATCGGACGGCGAGCTGAATAATAATAGTCCTCCAGACCGAATATCGGCCATGGCGGCCAATCTCAACGGAGACTAGCCAACGGCGCGAGAGATATTATAGTGCACAAGTGTGTGCGCAGACACAGGTGCACTCTCTCTTCCCTCACTCTCATAGTCCGATGGGACGGCAATCCGACACGACCGGAGAGAGATCAGGCGCAGGACCAACGGCTTAACGTGCTTTCCGAGGCACGGGGGTATCACACCGCCACCTCTCAAACTCCGAGCCGTTACTAAGAAACTCCTAATGGAAAAACCCAATAACACATTGCCCGACCTAGGCATCGAACTCAGCAGTCGCGCTTCCAACCACGAGACCAACGGGGCAGTTAAAAACATATATATAGGGATGTATAATTATAATTATGAATGTTGAAGATGATGAAGATTGTAAAATCTATCTTTGCATTGTATAAGTTCAATCTCTTAGTATTGTATAATTGCATAGCACATTTGTGTGAGCACTATGTACCTACTATAAAGCTTACTGGGTTCGTCTCTCATTGACTTGAATGTGCCCTGGCGGCTGAGAGTATGTCTTGCTAACTTAAATGTATCGCTGGTGGTGGCGTGTGTATTGGATCATTAAATTCCCTTCAAAATGGTTGAGCTGAATGGTGCTGATCCATGCGTCATGTTCGTGAGCGCGCGCCGTCAGTAGGCACTGGTTATTTGTTGGTAGCGACCCTGCCTTCTGAGCCGCTGGTCCCGGGTTCGATCCCCGGACAAGTCAAACATTTGTGTGCATGAACATGTATGTTTGACCTGTGTCTGGGTGTGTATATGTATATAAGTATGTATATCAGTCATCTGGTTCCCGAAGTACAGGTTCTAGTTCGGGACCTGAAGACCTTGTGTGGATGTTGTCTCATATTGTTATTATTTCTTAGCTGCCACGGGCCACGGCTTATTTTTATTCCTGAATTGTTTTTATCTTTTCATTGTGGACGCTTTTAACGTGCACGTCTTTCTACATCGTTCTCACATGTATAATTTCAACATGAATGATGTAGCCACTTTTTTATAACAATATTTTGATTTAAAAGAGTGTCCATGGAGTTTCTTGCTCGTTTTTCTCCATAGGTAGGTACCTATGCTTTGGAATGGGCAACAAGCTTCATCTTTCTCACTGAACGACCCCTTGACAATTTAAAAGTGCCTGTAAGGTTTATTTGAAATAAATGCTTTTTTTTTTTTGAGTTTGAGTTTATAATATTGAGGTAAATGTTATTTATTTTCCGGTGAATTTCCATTTCTGTACTTTAAATCTGATGTTAAAAGTGCTAATTGGTAGCCCCATACAACAATCGGTCACAACAATTTATAATAAATTACCAAATCACGTGAAAGACGACGAGAATACAATATGCATTCTATATGAAATTAAGATCTCTTTTAATATAAAAATGTTATTACATTGTCGAAAACTTCATGACAGATAAAACTTTATAGATGTAGGTACTTCATTCAAATTTATTTCTTTATCTTTGTAAGATCTGCTCTGATGAAAATCATAGTTCTGTCTATTCCAGTGACATAGCATTTATTTTATTTTGTATTATTATGATGGCATACAATACCATGCCATAAATAATTAATCACCATAACTGGATATGACATGATTGTATATTTATCCTATATCAAATAGTATCAAGTATGTCAAACTGTCAGATTTATTCTTCAGATAAAAATGATAGGACTATTGAAAAATCAGCCCTAAATGGGTTTTTGTAAGCTTAGACTAAATTTACACACTTATGCTTTGCGGTGCCCTGACAGGGTTCATGTACAGACGCCAGCACATCAAGCTACTACAATCTGTCAAATTTCTTTAATAGATTTTCAACTTTATCGCTAAAGCATTAAGGTTCAAGGTTGATTAGGAAAATTTGACAGTTTCGGGTAGCTTGACCTGCTGGCGTCTGTACATACAAAAACCGACAGTAATTTATTCTAAAATGTTTGACGTACATGAGAGGAACTATAATATAAATAATTTAAAGAAATATATCTTTGAAATTGGTAATAATTGTATTAACCCATAGATATTACAGATCTTTTCTGGAAAAAGTAGATCGCAGCTGGCTTCGGTTTGATTTGAGTCCCTCCTTTTAAGAAACCGTTTGATTTGACTCCCTCCTTATAAGAAACCGTTTGATTTCAGTCCCTCCTTTTAAAAACTGTTTGATTTGAGTCCCTCCTTTTAAGAAACCGTTTGATTTGAGTCCATCCTTTTAGGAAAGCGTTTGATTTCAGTCCAACCTTTTAAAAACAGTTTGATTTGAGTCCCTCCTTTTAGGAAATAAGCAGTAGGTACCTTTGTACACAATCTTTCTTTTACTCTTCTTTTCTTTATTTGATGTTTGGACTCCCATACTAGCTTTTTATTGCCCCCCTGCTGGACGAAGACCTCTGCTCACATAGATAAGGCACGAGCATTGATCACCACGCTTGCTCAAGGCGGGTTGGCGATTTTAGGCTTGGCTTTGTGTGTACATATATTTATACTTCTATTTTTTTGTAATATTAAATAGAGGGAGAGAGCAAATTTTGTGAGATTGTGTACATGTGGAGGGTAATGTTCGGAACCACCTATTTGAATAATTCTTTTACCATTTGAAGGGTAAATTATTGCCTCCATACTATCCATACTTAATATTATAAATTCGAAAGTAACTCTGTCTGTACTGAACCTTACGCCTAAATCAATAAACGGATTTCGATAAAATTTGGCAAAAAGATAGATAGATAGCATCCTGGGGAAGGACATAGGCATACATTTTTGTCCCATTCGCACGGTCCCGTCGGATAATTTTCGACATCCACGCGGGCGAAGCTGCGGAAGAAGATATTGGGATATACAGAGTTGATGCGACAGAGGGGCTTTCCTTTAAACTGCCTATACTAGGTACCATTTTTAAGATCTGTACCAAAAACCAATTAAATATGAGCAGTAGTTTAGTCGCAAATGATTTTTTAAGTTTTTGCCCCGTTTGAACACGATGTATCTTTCCTAACAGCTGATTATGTCTGACGCAAGTCACAAGTACAACCAAATATTTTCGATAAAAAGATGGCAATGCAAACAAGGAAGCAATAAATACACACACACTTGCACTTTCATTATAAAGAGTGGTTGCGTTTTACTCTGATTTGTAAGCTAATAAGTTTGTTTGAAAAAAATAAATTTTCATTTTTGGTGCTTTTTATTTTCATACCGTATCGAATTAATACTAAACACGTATAGTATACGTAGTGTAATTTAATGCCCCTCTGTCATTATCAACTCTGTATAATATCATGAAAATAATAAATAGGTGGTGGTCGTTATGATCATCTACAAAGCACCGCAGGTAAAACTTGAATGACCTGAGGACATACCAGGAAAACAGGGCACAAAAGGGAGGAGGCCTTTACTCAAGAACGGGTGGAGCAAGGCTATCAGTGATGTAATGATCCGCGAAGGCAGTTCTAATAAGTAAAATACACCAGAAATTTCTTAAAAACTTTATTTACAAGTGATACAATATATCCGGCGTGCGATGGTCTTCACCTCACGGATAAGGGTCTCCGGTTTTAGAACAAGCACGAAACCAGTGAGTTTGAGACGAAGCGGTTTAAGAAGGCTAATGGACGTATCTTCGTGTAGCATCTATACACGGTGACATTTGAATCACAGTTTTGCCAGAACAAACGTTGTTCAGACCATGGTCTACAACCATTCTATAGCATCCAATAGAAAAAAAAACGTCATTGGTTTTCTAAAAAAAAACACAAGAAAGGCAATGTTAAAAATGTCGGGATTATCGTTACGCCCTACAACACAGACATTGCGCGGCGCTCGCGTCTTGAATGCAATATCGCTACCGTGATGAGTACTTTGAAGTTACAGTTAATGTTTCAAACATTATTACAGGTTTGAACAACATAAGACTAATTTGAGAACTCCTAGATTAGATTGTTTTAATAAAATATTTGATGCTGTAGAATGGTAGTAGGCAAAACTGTGATTCAAATGTCACCGTGTATATAAGTCTTCTCATAGATGTACAGGACGGCATGCTTTATCTCTCATATCAGCACGAACTACATGACGTGGTAAAATATTGCAGTGGGGTTGCAGGACTGATTGTCCAGGGTGATAGATATGTGGATCATCTACAAAAGACCGCAGGTAAAACTTGAATGACTGTAGCACATACGAGGAACACATGGCACAAAGGAAGGAGGCCTTTACTCAGGAAAGAGTAGAACAAGCCTGTCAGTGATGATGAAGGCTCGTGAAGGCAGTTTTAATAAGTAAAATACACTAGGGATTTTCAAATAAGTTTATTTACAAGTCATACAACCTATCCACCGCGCTGGGGTCTCCACCTCACGGATATGGGTCTCCGGTTGTAGAACGAGCGAGACACCAGTGAGTTTGGGACGTACTGGTTGAAGTGGGCTCGGTCTTCTATAATAAACTCTGGTAAGTCCCCCCCTTGGGCGTGTATGTGCTGAAAAGGAGACGAAAATATTAGTATTAGGTACTAGCGGCGAGATGTGCTTACAATAAAGTCAAAGTCAAAGCATTTATTTCAAATAGGCACATAAAAGGCACTTTTGAACGTCAACATTTACATTTAAATATAATTGATTCTAGTCGCCCCTTCCAAAAGGTAGTTTCGTATGGAGAAGAATGGGCAAGAAACTGCATCGTTACTCTTTTAAAATGTGTTACAATACTTTGTATACATTAATTATATAATTATATGTGAAGACGATGCACCACTATAATAAAAATTACCCTACCAAAATAGGTAAAAAGAATTTAATAAACGTAGCAATGATAAATAAATTAATTAAGTGATAGATACATGGTGTTCACATATTTACAAACATTGTAAAAGTATACGATTTCCCAAATTATGTAACCAATTAATATGTCAGTGTGGGAGTTAAAGTAGTCACAGAATGTAAATCAATGTCATAAAAATAACAAAGTATACAATTAAAGTAGCAACAAGTTTTAATTTTGTCTAGACCCTAGATATTACTACTATCGCGGGTTGAATCTGGATGAGGCTGGCACTGGAGCGTGGGGATTGGCACAAGAACAGACAGGCCTATGTTCAGCAGTGGGTGAAGTTGGACTATGAATGATGACGATGATGAGATTATTTCATTTCGGGTAGTCTGAAGCCCAAAAGTCTAGCAACCAGTCTTACCAATAAGTATCGTGTTTTTTGCACGCCTTATAACGAGAAGCGGTTGCGGTCTGCTTTACTCTCGACTCGTCAAGGTCAAGCAATTTTTTGATCTTCAAATGTCTCCATCACAACTATATCGCACTTGTATTATAATATGGCTAGATGTACATCGAGAAAACACTTAAATTAAACCATCTTATAGTTTTTAAAAATCATTTTTTGTTGCTACTTTGAAAAACAAACGTTTTGAAAAAAGAAATACGTGGATGTCCAGATGTCTATACGCTGATTTTACCAACGATAACTCTCGAAAACATTGATATAATATATCGAGACCGGGCTTTTTTTATTAGTTACAGAGTTTGGTGAACTGGTGCCGTCAGCTTACGTAGTTTTTATATTTTTTAATTCAATGACTAGCGTACAAAAATATAAGAACCCGACCCACCCCGTCGCATCGCATTGTCAGCCCACGATATAACTTCGTTTTCGCTTAGCATTATTTCCGACTCTTTTTCTTATTGCTCGGCTCCTTAGGGTCCTAGAATGATATTAAATACCCTATTGCCTTATAGATATAGACAACATAAATTTTTCAAAAGCAACTGGCAGTTCTAGAGATTAGCGCGTTCAAAAAAACAAAAAAAACAAATCTTCAGCTTCATTATTAATAGTATAGATATAGAATATATAGTATATATAACTTTTAGGTGGGTTCTGGATCTGGCCTTTTTAGGGTTCCCTACCAAAACTTTGTCTTGAATTATAAGTAAGTTATTGTAAGTACCGCTGTTGGTGTACCAATATTCTCTCTACCTGCGTCTGTGTTTCCGAACGCTTACAACCCTAATCTCTTCAAAGTGATAGTGAACAGGCTTCTTCTGGGTAAACTCACTCCATCGTCGATTCTGTCTCTGTCACCACTCACCTAGACAAAGGCAGCCGCTCCATGTAAAATATTGATATTCAGATGCATCCGGTTGGACTGGAAGCCGATCGCAATATAGTTGGGAGATTTTTTTAAGTTTTTAGTCATAGATCTCCTCTTTAACGTTAGATTATAATAACCTATTTTTTAAGTAAAACGTTCTGTTCTTCCGTGGGGTGGGGACCTGGTGATTTGTAAAACAGGCATTTTATGCCTAACTCAGACACCAGCTCCTCACATTGCTAATAAAAATAAATAAAATACCTATAATAATGTGAAACCTAGAATAAGTCATTGTGAGGAGAAATAAAGAACTAATATTATTATTAATGCTAGGTAGATGATGATTAGGATGACATCTTACTATGACCTCTATCGTGACATATAAAATACTCAGAAGGTAAAATACAGTACGGAACCCTGAATGCAATATTCCAACTTGTACTTGGCAGATTTTTCTTTAAATCTGCTTCCAGAGTGTTATTCTATTAAGTTTAGCATTTCTGTATTTTTGCGAAAAGCGTGTGGGTACTCAAATCGTACGTATTTCTTTTCAGACAGGCTTACGGTTTACGCATGAAGAATATATAAGAAAATTATTAGGTTTTTTTGGAATTTGTTCGGAGCTCTTAAGGGGACTGCATGACCTAAATGCGAGTTTTATAATGGCTAAAAGTATATGATCCACTGCAGTAAAAAAAATCTAAAAAATATATGATATTCTTTAGGATTTATGCTAGTTAGATAGTGTGTTGAAAACATAATACAACTAATTTGGTGCGATAGAAAAAAGTCACGAAGATACCTCTAAAAATTTATTTGTATGTACGATTAAAAACCATAGCTTTGAAATAATATAAAATTATCAATAGAATGTGTACAAAAAATATAAATAAAATATCGATTATGATTGTAAATGTAATGCTTGGTCAATCCCTAGCATCAGTGGGACGACACTGACAGCTCACTCCACGCTCACTTCACCTAAGTTTTTACGGTGAGATGGTTACAGATTCGCACGACTGAATGAGACTCGCGCAGACCAGGCAAGTATATGACACATAAGGGAGGAGGCCTATTATAATACTCAGCAATATGTGGAACAAGGCCGCCAATGATGTTGACGATAAGTACATCCGAATTGGCCACCCTGTTTATGTCTTCTCATAAATGGACAGGACAACACGCTTCTCTATTTTTGAGAAGTAGGTTAAATTATTATTTAAATAATAATATGTTAACATAAGTGTTTACGTTGGTTGTGATTCAAGCGAACTAAGCAAAATAAGAGCTCACGTCTCAAGTGAGCTGTTATTTATCGAGACGTATTTCTTGCGCTGACTTGATATCTAGTCGGTATTGTTGATCGAAGATGCCAACAAAATAAAAATTGGTACCAAATAAAAATTGTGTGAAAATAAGATGTCACTAAGACGAAGAAAGAAATTCTCCGCGTACATTTTTGGTTCTATATATGATCACACTTTTGTTATTACTTTTTTTTAACTTTTCTACCAATTATTCCCTTTTGTCTTGTTTAAAAAAATATGAACAAACCTGAATCAAAGCAAGGACACTCAAAATGAAGCCTAAAACGTTAATCACAGACGCCATTTTCGACCGAAATACTTTTAAAATGACACGCAAAACACACTCATTTTCACATTTATACCAAAAATAACCGATTTAGGCTGAACATTGGTGACAACGCGTGGCTTCTACGCCTAAGTACTGGGCATAGAGTTTATAATTAAATAGCTTTAGGGCATGTGAACAATGATGTTACGCTAATCGTATTAGTGTACTTCATTTGACATAGGCAAACCTACGATAAAACGATTTCTTTTTAAGGTTCCGTAGTCAAATGGCAAAAACGGAACCCTTTGTAAGTTCGTCATGTCCGTCCGTCCGGATGAAAAACCGCTCTTTCACGGAGACCATTAGCACTACATCCATGAAAATTCGAATGAAGGTGTACTCTGTACAGCGCTAAACAATGGTGGATTTAATTTGCGACAAAAATAATAACTCGCCAAATATGTAACTACAAAAAAAAAAAAAAGGGATGAAACAAAATAATTAAATGCACATACGTGTGTTATTGTAATTCGAAAACGTGTGACATCCACCAATCAACCCTGGGCCCGCGTGGTGGATTACAGCCCACTCCCTCTCACAGAGAGGAGGGCTGTGTCCCAGCAGTGGGAACATTATAGGCTGATTATGCAACCATAATGCACACATACAGGTGGTCAGTGTTAATAAAATAGAAACAATTATGGACCCTGTCGGGCACAGCAACATTTTAAATAAGTAGGAGAGAGGAAGAGCGCTTTTTAGATTTTTCTTATTACTACCTACTTAAATATTTAAATTATTTTCTATCTGTTTTTCACAACAGTACTATTAGTTATATATTATTATGTATTATCACTTCTTTATTCATTTTTGTATTTAATTATACAGAGTTGATACGACAGAGGGGCTTTTCTTTAAACTGCCTATACTAGGTACAATTTTCAAGCTCTGTACCAAAAATCAATTAAATAGGAGCAGTAGTTTAGTCGCAAATGATTTTTTAAGTTTTTGCCCCGTTTGAACACTATGTATCTTTCCTAACAGCTGATTATGTCTGACGCAAGTCACAGGTACAACCAAATATTTTCGCTAAAAAGATGGCAATGCAAACAAGGAAGCAATAAATACACGCACACTTGCACTTTCATTACAAAGGCTGGTTGTGTTTTACTCTTATTTGTAAGCTACGATTTAGTTAGTTTGAAAATAGTACATTGTTCACCGAGAGAAGAAAGTGACCGATTACCGTCGAGGGTGTCGTTTGAAGCCCGAGCCGTAGGCGAGGGCTTTAAAACACCCGAGATCGGGAATCGCACTTTCTCTCGAGTGATACATAGTGCTTTATACTACACCTACGAGGAAAATAAAAAACTAAATCTTTACTAATTGAAATTTATACTGAAATTGTTGCAGTTAGACATTAATGTTTGTTTGAGATGTTTGCGACAATGTAGGAGAAAAAAGAACATGTGAAAATTGTAGACCCAGTTATTGGGTCTACAATTATCACATGTTCTTTTTTCAAATTGTTTATCCTGCCGATGCAGGGTCGCACTACCAGCCCGACACCATCCAACACACAGCTAGTGGCCAGTGTCATTTTGCGAACTTGGAGATAAAAACTCACTGTAAAAACTTTTTGGCTTTTGATATTTAGGTTACCGGCGCATAGTCTTACCCAAAATTAAAAAAGAAAAACCACGTAAGAAATGGATTTTCATACACTTTTCTCTCCCGCTCAGATGCGTTTTCTCCCCGCACATTTGTTCGATATGCAATGACGTACTTTCTACCGTAAATTTGATAAAGTATCAAGGTACTTTCCAAGCAGGTGTAGTATAAAAAACATTTCTCATTTTGTATGCTTTTTATTTTTATATCGTATCGAATTAATACTAAACACGTATAATATACGTAGTGTAATTTAATGCCCCTCTGTCATAATAATATCAACTCTCTCTCACTTAATTGTTTTGTATTGCAATTAGTATTAACTCATTTACTTTATTATTGTTGTATCTATTTATTATTGAATTTACCAACATAGCTTGTAGAGTTAGCAAACAGAAGTGGCAGTGGGCTGGCCGTGTTTGTCGAAGGACCGATGACAGGTGGAGCAGACGTGTCCTGGAGTAGTAACTGCATGCCGGCAAGCGTAGGTAGTGTGGGACGCACCCCAGCTAGATAAAACGACGACCTTAAGAAAGTGGCTGGGATAGGCTGAATGCGGAAGGTGGAGGACAGGGTGTTGTGACGCAGCCTTGGAGAGGCCTATGTCCAGCAGTGGACTGTGATAGACTGAGTTGATTGATGAGTTTATAGAGGTACTAGGAACAGGGTGTAAAGTTCACTCGAACCTCCATAGAAAAGGGAGGATCCTCCGACCAGACGGATGTCGTGTCTGTTGGGCAACTGTACAACCGTTGTACGTTGGACGTTGTATCTATGCTAGTTGCGCGGTAAACTCTGCTTGCGCGATGCAGGATTTTCGAGACGTCAGTGTGATGTATAGTTCGCATGTGGCGATGTAGATACAGCTAGGTACAAGTTCCTTGTAAAAAATTACTGCCGCCAAGGTAATATCTACCTATTGCTACCACCAGGCAGCGTGGCTGTGTGTTTGAAGGGCATGGTTGCCGGTTTAATAGCAGGCACAATGGCACTTTTTGTGAAATAGACAATGTTTGGGATTGACCAGAGACATTAAAAATATAATTACGATAGACGGTGCATGGCGAACAACATTGGCTAGAGACGCGTCACGGCGTTCTCCCCTACCGCCTTTTTTTTTTTTTTTTTTTTGTCGCTGAGAAATGCTTTATGCATCCCCGCTCGTGGGGGGACGAGACGGGGTATGTGGGACTCCTGTCGAAATCCGCACTCGACAGCATACCCACTAAAACTCAGCGGTGTTCCCACAACGCCGTGATGGGAGGGCTATGGGAAATCGGCTCAGCCTCTACTTCCACAGCCCTCCCGGCGCATGCCCGCCTAGTTAGCGGGCCCCGCATGCCCCCCATTTAACTGGGGGGCTACGGGAATGGCCGGGAACACCCGGCCACTCCCGTCCGACACTGGTGGAGGCCCGTGCAATACAGGCAAAGGGCGCCCCCGCACCCACCGCCTGCTGGCCTCCACCCGGGAGGAGCCGGAGGTGACTACCAGACCGGCGTCTTCCTCGACCCCTCCCCTCTCCGGAGCGGCGCCACGCGAGAGAATCATCCCCCCGCGTGCGCGCCGCTGCCTCCCTCCGGAACACGACCGCCTGTTCCGCATCGGCGGCCCTGCCCAGTCTACGCCCACTCACCTCCCTCTGTAAGCAGAGGAGGAGTGGGCGTACCTGCCCTCTGTAGCCCGGTTCCCTTCACCGACCATCAAGCATGATCGGTGATTGGAACCGTGACCTTTCCCCGCTTGTTGAAGATTAGCCGCCAGCCCCAATTGTCCCCCAAAACCGCACTGGGAGAAATTGGAGCCGACGTTGCCCAGGGTGCGCCACGAGGAGGCTCTTCAACATGCACCCCATCTCCCCTACCGCCTGACGCAGGTCCTCACCGGACACGGATGTTTCGGGAGGTTCCTGCACATCATCAGGCGGGAGGAAACGCCCGGGTGTCACCACTGCGATGATCGCCCCTAGGACACGGTGGAGCATACGGTGGGGGCCTGCCCTGCATGGGCGGAGCACCGCCGTGTCCTCGTAGAGGCGATCGGCAGCGGCGGCGACCTCTCACGCCCGGCCTTGGTTCAAGTCATGGTCCGGGGCGAGGGGGAGTGGGAGGCAGTCGCCTCCTTCTGCGAAGCAGTCATGCTAGCGAAGGAGGTGGCGGGACGGGAGAGGGAGAGAGTCTCCCGTCCAAGCCGCCGCGGTGGACGCTACGGGCGTCGGGAGCCGCGTGACGACTCCCGGCCACCGTAGGCGCGGGCCTGCGGGCGGTGAGTAATGGGTAGCTCACCGTCCGATCAGGACCAGGCCCATGCCGGACGGCGCGTACGTGTTCCACGCGCGCCTCAAAGAGATGTCAGCATCGAAGAGGGGGCCCACTAGGGCCCATGCCTGCCGGGAAAGCGGGATTGTCTGAAAGGGGTACCGCTGTCCCGGAACATAAAGGGCCAAGGAAGGAACTCGGGTGGGTTTTAGTCAGTAAGGTCAGAGCGAGAGGGGTCATTTGATGATTTCTCATCCTCAAAAAAAAAAAAAAAGAGCAGCTGGTCCGAACTCACGCTTCATACATTTTAAAGCTTGTGCACGTGTGTAGGTACCTACCATGTTTTTTTTAATAATGATGTTTTGGTTATTTTTTGTACCGTATGTGTAATTTTTTGAGTTGAACTATTTTGAGTATTATATTTTCTATCGAAACTCTTAATTTTCGTATGTATGTCGTACGACGACGTCAAATACGTCTTGTATATACAGCGGCATTAGGTGCATAATATTTCAGCCGGCTCCTTATTCCGATGTATACCGCGAAACCGCGATTTTAGATACCTAATTACTTTTTTAATTTCCCGAGTGGTTTTTATCATTAGGACCTTCCCGCTTTGGGTTCGACAACTTATAAAGAGAATAAATATTAAAATTTATATCCAAGGACGTATACTTTTGCCTTTCGTTAAATAACTATAGCATGTCAAAGGTGATCAATTAAGGTATTTTGTTAATTCATTGTCTGGGAAAGCTAAGAAGGAAAATTTAAGTTCATACACAATTCGATCAAATTTTTAGCAAGTATATTTTTTTTTTCGAAAAACTTTGCCCCACTCTAGGAATTTCTCCTGTATTGTGGGTGCGTTTACAGACATTTAAAATCACAAACACAAACAGCAAGACCCGGTATATTATAAACTTACGAAGATTTTGCAATTAATTATTACTTAATGTACATCTATTGGTAAAACATCATCAACCTCTTAAGGGGTCATTGTACTCATCATTATGAACAACTTTAATTATGCGACCAAATATGAAATCGCGCAAAAAAATCAGCTGTTCCCTACATTTATGTTTGCAGAACTCGTCAAAATGTAGGGACCAGCTGATTTTTTTTCGCGAATATAATTTTACAAAGTCAAGTATTGGTGATTTAACTTATTTAGTGCAATATTATTTCACGTTTCTGGTAATTTTAGGAATTATGCGTGGGTTCATTAATAATTACGTGACGCGTTCGACGAGAGCATTTGTCGTAGTAGAAGGTAATAAGGACTGACCTGGCCCTGCAGTCTCGACATAGTTAGCAATAGTTTTCGGTTGCTAAGTCCTAACAATCCAGATGTAAATGTTGATGTAAATGTTTGGTAGTGTCGACACTCAAATTTATCGGTTGTTACCTACCGGTACCTAGGTACCTAAAATACCAGTAACAACCGATAAATTTCAGTGTGGAGACCACCAAATATCGTTACATCTGGATTGTTAGGACTTAGCAACCGAAAACGATTGCTAACTATGTCGAGACTGCAGGCCCTGGAATTCTGGTGCGGGCTGTTTAGCTAGCTGGCTCCACGTGCTTCATTGGTTGGTGTTTTCTTCGGCACGAGATCACTGCACTTTACTCACGATTAATGTTCACTCAATTAGCTTTATAGATATTATGGCGGTTATAAACGTTCCAGAAATATAGTGCGCGCGCACGCATATTATATACGCACGAATATAGGGGATTACAACGTAAAATATGCAATTCTCGTAAAGTATATCGACTCCATGGCAGTTGTGAATGGAACTGCATCGCACATTAGCCGGAGATGGCCGAAGTAAGAACTCTTGTCTCTCAATCATTATGGAGTGGAAAGGGATGAACATAGGAAGCGACCGAAAGCTCATCATAATAACTCTCAGGGGTCTACTCTATAAACCCGTCAACGAAGATACGGGCCCGTCCAAAATTAGTTGATCCGTCATTACAAGTGCCAAATTAAATTTTTCGGACAGGCAGAAACACGTGGACAACTAGGGACAGCTGTCAAATCGTGTTGTCATTCATTCTTAGTTCGGAAACCGAATTAATCTTATGTCCGTAGTTAATACGGAGTAGGAAGCGCCCGTAACTTCGGTCGAAACCACGTACTTGGTGCTTATGGAGTAGACCCCTAGATCTGGTGCAAGACAGTTGGCTGAGTTGGCTTCAGTACTCGTTACCTTTGACAGTAGAATATAGTATTTTTATTTAAGTATTTTCTCTTTGGTCCACCGTCCATCTTCTCAGTGACTGGTGTCCAGTCGAAGTTCCACCAATACAGCACACTGTGCGACCCATCGCGCAAATTGTAGGACTTTTTGATTATAAGAGTCAAATCATTTTATGCTACATTTTTTGGCGTCAACAAGTATAGCTATAGTTTAATATAATTAATATTAATTGAATATTGTGACATAATTTTTTTAGAACATCAAACCTAGGAAGACTGAGATTTACGAACGATTAAACCCTAAATTAATAAAAGGATTCGATTTTTTGAACACCATGTATTCACACTTCCTGCCGTTTTTCTTTGGAATTACGAACCAAAAACATCGGAATAAGGATTTTTACATCGGAAAAAGGTGCCTCCGACTTCTTTTAATATATAATTAATTTAGAATACAAATCAAGATCTAATAGCCAAACCTATTGTCCCTTTCAAGAGTATAAGTAATAGTATGTATGTTTATAGGACTTATTTGTGTATTTGTGTACGTTGTTTTGATAGTTTATTTTTTTATCATTGTTAAACATCGCTCAAAATCAATCCTTTCCTTTTCTTTCAATTAAAGCACCTGCCATCTAATCTCTTCACCACCCTTGGTTGACTGGTAGAGAATGCCTAAGGCATTAAGTCCGCCTTTGTACCTTTTGTGCGAAAAGTAATAAATAAATAAATAAATAAATAAGAGTAGAAACAATACTGTCCATCTCCTTTCGAGTTTTAGTAAAAATACCGCGGAAATAGGTACCCTTACCTGAATATTACGCTAGATGGCGTCACTGAGACATGGGATCACAATTTTTCTATGACATTTCTTCTGGTATCTTCTCCATAATATCCTAAATCTCTTTGGGAGCGACCTTTTACTATTCGTCATTCGAATAGATCGAATTAAGTAGCTTCAGTCTATTTTGCGTAGGCATATGAAATTTTGCTTGATTTAGTTTTTCAGGTGTGATTCAAAGGACAGTGGGCGAAATAATAACGATATTGCTGACATAATTTATATTATTTAACACATATTCAATACACAAGGTACATATAATGTAGTCTTATGATAGCTATAACAACAGTACATTTAGAGACGTTAGGCCATCAACAAAAAAACAATCGGAGAAGATATTTTATATCTTTAACAAATGTTATGGGCGAAAAAATATCTCGACATATCATTAAATAGTTTCAGAAAATAGGTAGGTACACATCACAGTATTTAGGCTATATTTTTTATTTATTTTATTATTTCGACAAACATCAACGGATTTGAAAACAGTGAATATACGATAAAAATGTGATAACAATTAGATTTTTTTATTAAAAAAAACTTTATTTTTATTTTGATATGTATTTCCTAGGCACCTAACATAGATTGAGAGTTTCACTAAACTTTAAGCGAGAAATTAAAAATATTTTCTTATGTTATTCTTATCTTAGGACTAGCCATACATGATATGTTTAGTAATAGATTTTATTAATTTTAACATCAATATTTACTAATATAAATGCCTCAGCCAGTAAGATATGTATTTGTTTCATTGAAGACTTATTAATTAATGTTATTTTTAAATCTATTCATAATATTTAGAGATTAAACACTTTAAAATGGTTTTTATGATAAGATGTGACAACTGTCACCATACGTAAATACTATTTTTTTAAATAACATTCATAAGTATTTAATATTGAAACATTAATCTCCATATTTCTAATTCTACACAATAAAATAAAAACTAAAAATGATATGTTTCAGCTTTGCTTAGCTTTCTTTTTGTATTTTTTTCGAAGCGTCTTTTATACAAATAAAATGTAGCGTATCGGTTGACCGTTTTTCGAAGCGAAATTTCATTACTTTTTTCTCCATTTTTCGTTTTGTGATTACGCTCACAAAAAAAAGAATAGAAAAAAGTTTTACCTAATTTATTTACTGAATTCAAATTAGTTAAAAAGAAAGGGCAAACGGTAAAACGAAAGAGTAAAGTAATAAAAAATCTGATTTATTTTTGTGAAAGTTATGGGCGTAATCACAAAACTTTAGTCGTTAATGAGTTTGACACAAAATTTTACGAGTACCAGTTCGTAGCAATGGAGAGCATCGTAAAAGATTTGTTATCTTTTTTACTAATAAAAATCTACTTTTTTGAAGCTTTGCTTTTGCAAATTATAGAGGTTCTGTATTATGAACTTTTATTAGTAAAAATGATGTTTTTTTGTCACGTTGCGTAAAATGGTATAAAATCTGCCAATTTTTATAATTCTGATGCAAATATATTTCCTGCACACCATCATTTACCTTTAATCTATTTTAATACTTTCATTACGTTTAATTTCCAAAAAAAAAACTCCAGCCAACATACAAGATTGCACTCAAAGAACAAAGACAAAAAAAGGACAAATTCACGAACTTATACTATGTACCATTTCACGCAACGCAAAAGGTAAACAAATTAATGAAGTCTGTAAACGCCAATGCGTTTCTCCCCAGCGGTGTGCTGCACAAACTCGCGGATCTGGTCAGTGGCAACGGGTCCAATGCATACCAGGGGTTCCTTGAAGTATCCGCAGCTCTGTTAACAAAAAATATACATGTCATCGTTGTGTCACCTGCCAATATAAAGCCTTCCCAAAGTCCGGCTTACGCGAGAAGTCCCGTGGCAATAAGTGGAACTAATTATACAGGGTTATTGGTAAAACACCATCAACCTCTTAAAGGGTCATTGTACTCATCATTATGAACAACTTTTACTATGGGACCAATCAAATCAAATCAAATCAAAAGTCATTTATTCAAATTAGGCTGAGAATCAGCACTTTTTGAACGTCAAAATCACATAAGACAGTCCCCCCAAAACGCCCACCCTTCACCAAATATGAAATCACGAAAAAAAATCTGCTGTTCCCTACATTTATGTTTGCAGACCTCGTCAAAATGTAGGGACCAGCAGTTTTCTTTTTCGCGATTTGTAATTTGGTCCCATAGTAAAAGTTGTTCATAATGATGAGTACAATGACCCCTTAAGAGGTTGATGGTGTTTTTTGTTCCGGAATTTACGCACACCACCAAACACCCCAATTAGAATACTTATTATGTTACACGCTGCGCCCCGCGGTTTCACCCGCATAAGTCTCGACCCCGTAAGAATATCGGGATAAACAGTACCTATTCTATGTCCTAATACAAGTCATGGTCTACTTCTGTGCGACATTTCATCCCAATTCGTTCAGGAGTTTTAGTGTGCAAGTGTAACAAAACAAACATACAAACAAATCAAATCTTTTCGCTTTATAATCTTAGTTTAGAGAGCGATAATGCTATGCATGCAGATTTTTACTATTGATTGTGAGATTGTGGGAGAAAATTGTGGGCACATTACAAATCTACGCACGCACACAGTCACACACGTCGCAGCTGGGCTACCAGCCTACCCTACTACCTACCTAGGTTAGGCCGGTAGCTCTCCGTGCCTCGGAAAGCACGTTAAGCCGTTGGTCCCGGCTGTCATCCGTAGATCTTTGACTGTCGTTACGAGTAGTCAGAAGCCCGAAAGCCTGACAACCTGTCTTAACAGGGGTTATCGTGTTACCCAGTAACTGGGTTGTGGAGATCAGATAGGCAATCGCCCCATATAAAATACTGGTGTTCAGTTGCAGCTTGTTAGACTGGAAGCCAAACATTGTGGAGAAAAGGATAGTCAGATTGATTGATCTGCCATGTCTTAAAAGGATATCAAGAAAATCAAAACGAGTACTACATGAAATCGACACAGGGATCAATTGATTTATGCTAACGAAAAGACGCTTAATATCTGGCGATGATTATATTGTTCCTCGAATATCCTCAAACTTCGATATTTTCCTCAACCAAGTAATTTCATCGTATTTTTCCACTAAAGCGTCTCCAATATTCCATCTCTGATTTTTTTTTCTTGGAACCAATTTGGAATTTATGAAACTTTTGACAAAAGAAACTCTTACAGCTAATAATTTAGAAAATTATTTGTATTTGAATGGCTTTTAAACGAATTAGGGCCGCTTGAAGGGCATTTTAATGAATTCAAATTGGGAACTTCTCACAAATATTTATTAACAATTAGTTAGCTGTTGTCCGCGATTTCGTCTGCGATCCAGGATGAAAAGTAGCCCATGTCGTTACACGGGTCATGGTCTATCTGTGTGTCAAATTTTACCCAAACCCGTTTAGCCGTTTTGGTGTGAAAGCCTTGCATACAAACAAGCTTATTTTCGCATTTATACGTAATATTAGTTGTCTCTTGTAAAATTTCTTAAGCAATAAAAAGTGTGTACCTAAATGTAACGGGAAATATTTAACTGATCCTCGAAAAACGTATTGACCATCTAATGATGCACGCTATTTTAAATTAATGAATCTCCGTTGAGCTTCTAATGATGTACTTACACTTTATTTTTAAACGAGACTCTTTTCAACTTTTTGGCCTTTTCTCACAGTTGGTCGCAGTAACTAAGGTAGGGATCCCGTTTCCTTCGCTAGCAGCGAACGATAAGTTAATGACTTTTTTTTGTTATGTATTTTCAGTTGTACATATACAGGGTTATGGGTAAAACACTCAGATCATATAAACACAGGTAAAATACCATCAACCTCTTAAGGGGTCATTGTACTCATCATTATGAACAACTTTTACTATGGGACCAAATATGAAATCGCGATAAAAAAATCTGCTGATGAATGATGAGTACAATGACCCCTTAGGGGTTGATGGTGTTTTACAAATAACCCTGTATACAGCATGTCCCGGAATTTATGCACACCACCAAACACCCCAGTTAGAATACTTATTATGTTACACGCTGCGCCCCGCATATTTATGAATACATATTTGGTGCCATAGTAAAAGTTGTTTATAATGATGAGTACAATGACCCCTTAAGAGGTTGATGGTGTTTTACCAATAACCCTGTATAAATTAACTAGGCTGGTCTACTCGCGACTTCGTCCTCGTGAGAATTCTGGTTCCCCCGACCCACGCTATTACTTCGTTTTCGCTTAGCGTTCTTTCTGACTTTTTTCTTTTTTGCTCTGCTCCTAAGGGTCGTAGTGTAATGTAAAATAGCCTATAGCCTTCCTCAAGAATGGAGCTATCAAGTGCAAAAATATTTTTTCAAATCCGATTGGCAGTTCCAGAGATTACCCCCTACATACAAACAATACCTTATAATATTATGATATGTTGGCGACAAAACGTAGCACCGTTAGCCACTGCGACGACCGGAGGGTGACAGTGGCTTGCGGGGAGCGGGGGACGAGGAGCCGAGCGCCGACGCCGCCGCTGCTAACACGCACCACGATTCACTCGACTCATACGACACGGACCAGAGGCGCGCGTTCTTATAATCTAATATACCAACCTACCTAAATTTACAGTCCGCTATTTTATTTCTACCACCTCTGAATATCACCAACAGATAGATAAATAAATAAAAAAATGAAAGAAAATACGGAAGAAAAGCCAGAAAAAAGAAAAGCTTTTTATAAAGCCTATAGGGTTGAAAACCAAGCCTTTATCGATAAAAACCTTTTTCATCCCACCATCTCGGAAAGAGTATTTTTAATCTTCAATATCTGAGTGGAAAAGCCGTTTTTATTCTCTAGAGGATAAAGTAAATTGAATTTAGAACATCGTGTGCACTAAGTTTGTGAATTAAAAAAAACATTAAACCTATTTACTGCTACCTCTATGGTGCCGAATATATCATACAACTTTTTTTTAATTTGTTAAAAACTCAGACTCGGAACCTTCTTGGTGTTCTTTTTTCAATTTGCTTTGTACGCGGTTCTTTACGCGGCATTTTTTCACGTCATTGTTAAACCTTATATTAAAAACAAGAAACTTGAAAACAAGTGAAAAAACTAAAATGAGTGATTCTAGCGACGAGGAAGTTTGCTTGACGCCAACAGAATTGACTGAAACTGTTAATAATGCGCAAATGAGCTTTCTCCCTCAACAATCACGCGAGAAGTATTTAAAACAGTACGATATGTTCAACACGTGGCGACTAGCAAAAGGAGCCAAAACTTTCTCAGAAAACGTTTTGCTGGCATATTTTATAGAATTATCCGAGAACAAGAAAGCAAGCACTCTATGGAGTACGTATTCGATGCTAAAAGCAACAATAAAGATGAAAAAAGACAAACATATCGATACCTATCCTAAATTCGTGGCATTTTTAAAAAGAGCCTCATCTGGTCATCAACCAAAAAAATCGAAGGTTTTCACAGTATCTGATATTGAAAAGTTTCTTAACGAAGCACCCGATTCCGTATATTTGGCGGCAAAAGTAAGTCAGTTGCACATTCAGTATCTACTTAAGTATAACTATTAATCTCAATTAAATAGTATACTTAGTAGATGTTGATAGGCATAATTATGCGTTCATATCAATTTTATTCATTTATCTACTACAATACTCTTTACGTTACAGGTTGTTCTTATTATTGGAATAAACGGAGCATGTCGAACTAATGAACTAACACAACTTAATGTCAAAAACATTGAGAAACATTCAGATGACTTACTATTAATTAATTTACCTAATACAAAGACAAAAAGAGACCGCAACTTCGTCATTCGCAAGGAATACGTAACGATTGTTGAGAAATATCAAGCCTTACGCCCGCCTAACACTCCAATCAATCGATTTTTTCTACAGTATCGCAATGGAAAGTGTGTTAGACAGCCTATGGGTACTAATAAAATTGGCAGTATCCCACGAGAAATAGCAACATTTCTTGAACTTCCAGAACCCCTGTTGTACACGGGTCATTGTTTCCGACGAACTTCAGCCACACTTTTGGCTGATTCCGGAGCTGATCTCCTGTCCCTTAAGCGCCACGGAGGCTGGAAGTCCAATGCAGTTGTAGAGGGATACATAGAGGATTCCATCCAAAATAAGTCTAAAATATGTGAAGGCATCGTAGGAGCCATTACACTGAAAGAGCCTCAATCGGATCCTTGGACTGGCCCTTCTACATCAAAAATAAGCCGTTATGAAACACCTAACCATCTCCCTCTCTCTCCAACATTCACGCCAAGGGAATCCGATGAATCGGTACAACTATTAAGTATGACAGATAGTTTACCGAAAAACAGTACACAAGTGACTAACACCAATATTACAGTACCAAACAAAAATATTACACTCAATTTAAATAACTGTAGCAACGTTACTTTAAAATTTTCTTAATTATACCTTAGTATTATTTTGTTATAATTTAAAGATTATTCTGTAATACTTACCTGTCATAATGTAGTAATTAATACCTAAACTGAAATAAAAGTGTACCTATCTTGTGATTGTAAACGTTTTTTTTTTGCATTTAGTCATTTCCTCGCTGAGGTGGAATGAAAAGTTACGTGTTGCACTCGAGTGCAAAGATTTTTCACCTCGTGCTCTTTTGATTCCCTCGCTAACGCTCAGGATTCTAATTTTGAATCACTCGCTGCGCTCGTGATTCAATTTTAGAATCCTTCGCTTGCTCGGTCATCAAAATTGAACACGCGGTTAAAAAGCAACTTTGCACTCTTGTATAACAAATAACTATTGTTGTATAGAAAATAACATCTTGTCAGACGGGACGAATAGACGCGCCTTTAGTTTCAGATAAAAAAAGTTTTAGCGGTACCTATCTACATCGCCACATGCGAATTACGCATCACACTGACGTCACGCAAAAATCCTGCATCGCGCAAGCAGAGTTTACCGCGCGCCTAGCATATCGTATCAACATAATCGTCGGGCAGTTGCCCACCAGACACGACACCCGTCTGGTCGGAGGATCCGCCCATTACTACGGGTGTGAGTGAACTTTACACCCTGTTCCTCATACCTCTATAAAGTCATAGTGGATTCGTCGAAACACGCATTTGTTATCGTAAGGACTGTGTGGATAATTCTGTTTCTTTTTTTTTTTCATGCTCAGTTAATTTAAATGATGGTCTGGCAGTTTGAGTACTAACGGCCCACCCAAATGTCTTTTCTTTGGTATTGAAGAGTCGTTGAGCTCCTTGAGTTCTGAGTTGAGCTACACGATTACTGAAAAACGCTTGCACTGACTGGACAGGTCTACTCAAATCTGTTTGGTTCTTTCCTCAAAATACCATTTCTGACAATCTCATGGTCATCATGGTCGTCACAATGATTTGAGTAAGATTATGTCTGGACTTTAAAAGAGCCTTTGACCTCAGAGTTTGTTTCGCCATTTTCTTCTCAGGGGTGAAGGAGACGCCCTGGGCGTCGGGAATCCCAGGCAGATTCCCGGCCAACGTAGGCGCGGGCTTTCGGACGGCGAGCAATGGGTAGGTCGCCGTCCGACCAGGCTCGGGTCAACGGCAAGTTGTGTTTCACGCGCGCCTCGGGGTCGCCTGCCAGGGTTGCGGGAAAGTCCGAAAGGGTTACCGTGGCCCCTGGAACAGGCTACTGAAGGAATACGGGTGGGTTTTAGTCATAAGAGTCTCACACGCCCTCCCGCTCCGCGCAGAGCGGGAGAGGTTATATGGCGATATCTCAACCAAAAAAAAAAGAAGCCTAGTCATATAAGAAATGTTGACTCCATCTAGCTTTCTTTTGAGCATGGCGTGTAAAAGTGATTCCGACCTCATAATTACAAAATTAAAAAAAAATATATACAAAAATATGACAGTAAACAACAGTTCAAAACACAACCACAAACGGTCTTCAAGAGATTACAATACATTATTCTTGCGCCTTTTAACTTAATAGGTCCCAAGTTTTCCGAGTTAATATTTTTATTAAGACGCCGACATCCCCTAAATGTGTTACGGACTGTACTGCTTTGGTAACTCGATTTTATTGAGGAAAACGAAGTATTCCATGAGGTTTTAACAAAAACTGTGTTCTTTCTTTTTATTATTAATTTTGAGGAGGATTTGGATAAATGGTAAATGAAAGTTCTGGATTATTTTGAAAGAACAGAGAATTGTACTTCATAATATTTTTTTAGGCCACTGACTTCCGTGTTTTTGATGTAGGTTGTTTGAGGAGCCTTCAACTCAACCCTACGGGTAATTGATTAAACTGGGCTCTTCGCATTAGGTTGCGGAAGGATCATACGTTCCCGCGACCCCCGGCGTAGGTATGAGCTGGAACACCGGGGTGGTTTTTAATCAGTAAGAGTCTGACAGACCCCGCCGCCATGAGGATTTACCACCCAGGAAACAAAAAAAAAAAAATCGACCCCCGGCGTAGGTGTGAGATGGAACACCGGGGTGGTTTGTAGTCAGTAAGAGTCTGACAGACCCCACCGCCGGCCCCGCGGCGGCGGACATCCATGAGGATTTACCACCCAGGAAACAAAACAAAAAAAAGCTCTTCGCATGAGAGGATACAAAAAAAACAAGCGTGTTCCAAACTCAAATTAACCAAAATCGTGATTGGTTGCGTCATGTACGGAGCGCCATTGAAATACCTACTAGTGTTGTGACATTCTGGCTACTCATTGGCGATTTGAGTTCGTAATTGGGGGTCTACTCGCTAAGCCAGAAATCCGTAGTTTCGGCCAAAGTTTCGGGCGTTTGCTACTCCGTATCACCTACGGACATAAGAATATTTCGGCGCTCGAACTAAAAATGAACGACCACACGATTTGACAGTTGTCATAACTCTCGATGTGTTACTACCCGTACTGAAATGTTAATTATTCGAATGTAGGGTTCATTTCAAAGTATCGAACTAGTTTTGGACGGGCCCAAATCTTCGTTGACCGCCTTAGAGAGTAGGCTTGGTTACTTTTGAGTAGCGTCGTAGACGACAGGCCTATAGCTTTGGTCTCCTAAGAAATCGGACAACGGTGACATAATACCGAGCATTTTTTGACACCTTAATGTCAAATACTGGTGATAATTACAGATTTTCACAGTTGTAATAATATAACTGAACCGCTTTCCTAGGAAACCCAAGAAAATTTGACTTTCGACTGTTAAGTTAAAAGTCGAAATTTCTCTCAAATTGAAACCAACCAATAAGAATTCGAACAAATGGTTTCATGATCAGCAAAACTTTAATATAATTTTCTCGCTTCCAGAGCAAACTCACAGTAAAATCTATTCCAACAAAATCCCTGTTCAGTTAAAGATAAATATAAAAAGAAAGTTTCTTTTGAAAGGAATCTTTCGTATTCATGTCTATTTCCACGCCTAAGTAAAAGGCTTTGTCTCAAGATCTTTTTCTGGAAATATATTTGAATAGGTATAAAATAACATATTTTTCTGAATCTTAGATAGGGTTCTCGTGTCTTTGTATTTGATATTTTACATAAAATGCTGGGTATGAGGAAGTTCATTATTTATTTTATTATATAAGTACACACAGCAGCAGGTCAAGTTACCACAAACTGTCAAATTTTCTCATTAGATTTTGAACTTAACCTTCAACATTTTAAGGTTTAAAATCATTTGGAGAAATTTGACAGTTTCGTATAGCCTGATTGCTGTCGACTGTACACCATAAAAATTAAAGATAAATAAAGTAGTAATTTTACAATGGGCGGTATTATCGCTAAAAGCGATCTTTTAAAGACAACCTTTAGATGAATTAAGGGCGAAGGAGAGACAATACTATAATAATAATGATGTACTGGCGACTGTACACATAGTAATTATTTTATAATATTATTATTACATTTAACTATTTACACTAGGTACTAAATTAAATGACTAACTACAAATAAATACAAAAACAAAAGAACACTGTCGAAATACTCGTCCGCATCGCTGTCATCCGGAATCGTGTCCAGAAGACTGGCAGCATTGCCACGTTGAATAGCAATGCTTATTGAAATATTATAAAAGTAATATTTTACTTATTTGTTTTAGTGCTTAGTCACAGTACAGGGGCCGTACTTTTACTATGACGTGTTAACACCATCATGATTCCGTTGCGAAAAAGAGATAGTGCTATCGGTCATGTATATATTATGATATGGTCTCCGTTTCTCTTTCACGCAGGAACAATGATGGAATTAACACGTCATATTACGGCCCCTGATCATCAACTGTATAAGCCTATCCCAACTATGCTGCTGAGCTGGCTTTCAGTCTAGGCAGCTGAATACCAGTATTTTACATGGAGCGACTGCCTATTTAACCTCCACAGCCCACACGATACCCCTACGTTACGGGTAGCACGATACCTCTTGGTAAGACTGGTTGTCAGACTTTCGGGCTTCTGAATTCCCGTAACGACTGTCAAAGATCTACGAATGACAGTTCGGACCAGCGGCTTAACGTTTTTCCCGAGGCGCGGAGGGGTCTTGGTATGTAATGGATGGTCATCTATCCATGGACCAACCTCGGCTAGCGTCGTATGTTATTATTTAACCACGAGCCCCTCAATCCCAGTGCAAATGTACTGAATGATAATACAAGTTCAATTGGGCCCAAAAGTGCGACTGTGTAACAGTCGACCTTAAACACGAAATTACAATATGAATTGTACATAAGGCCAGAGCAGATTAGGACACTTAAGGGTTCTCTTGGGTACCTGTTTTTATGACACTTGGCGAATAATGGGGGCTGAATAAAGTCGCAGTATAGGCTTCAAGTTCAGAAGTATATTTTCTCCTCTCTAAAACACGTCATACCGTTACGTGTGGTAGCACGTCCTTACCTCGCATCTCATGTTGGCACTCATATTATACTCACACACGAACATGCACACACACACACTCACAAATACACACACACGCGTACATTATACTCACACATATACTCACAGACTCCCACATATACTCACTCACTCACACCCACACTCACACACATATACTCACACACTCACGCAAATAGTGTATTTTTATTATTTTTTTATTTCTATTGTTATCCTAGTACGTAGTAGATTTCCGGTATGGAAAAGCGGAGTCTCCCAATACAGACATTACTTGCTTAAAGGGAGGCTCCAATTACTAATCTCTTTAGCCTTTATTTATGTTAAAGTATTTTTTTTTATATCTTTCAGTTAGCTGCAATTCTCCAGAATATCTCACCTTCCTAGGCTTCTGCCGGTGTCGTCGCTGCATGATGCAGCACAGGCCCCTGGTGACGTCACATTCGCTGGAAGAGTTGCAGTCCTCGTTGTATTGCTTGCGGCCGGCTGTTGGTGGGCGGCAGACGTGCATCTCGCCTGGGTGGTGACAGAAGATTAGGGGTTGCATGGTTTACTATGGCAAGCGAGTTTTTGAGGTTTGCAGAGGGCAAACAGAACATTTTATGAACCAAAAAGGTTCCTGCCTATAATGGAAGATGGAATCATCATGGATTTGACATGTCTATATTTCTTTTTGGTTTTGTTTACATGACAATAGTAGAAATTCACTAAGAAGTATACAGGTAATTATTAAGGTCGTGAATAGCTCAAAACTTTCCAATATCGTTTAGATAATCCTTGTCTTTGTAAATAGTACATTTGGATGTTAACGATCCATCCTGCTTGATCCTGGTAATCAAGACTAACGTGGATCACACACTACAACGCGCCACACGACGGGGAGCGGTAAACAGAGCCAAATTCTCCGCGTGGAAACGCATTTTTAGAGAATTTATATGTAAAAAATCACGCGCGTTATCTGCGCCCAGTCTCGTGTCGCTTTGTAGTATGTGATCTACATAATATACTTGATTACAATAATAAAACAATATATCAAAGCCATATCATTAGCAGACACATCTGAACATCGGTTGTTAGCTGCAACCGGCATTCAATCTAATAATAAACTTAAAGTTAACACTATTTTGTCTGCTTCGCGGACAGTAAAAGTGTAAAAGGTTCTTAATGAAATCAACAGATGTTACTCACCAGGTACCACCTCCTCACACACTAGACCAGCATCGCATTGGTTTTCTCGGTTGCAGATCTCGCCCAGTTTCCTGCCGGCGAACGCTGGCAGGCAGCGACCGCCATCCTCTGAGGACAAATAATTTTCACTAATAATTATCACAATTACAAATAAATTCAAAAATTGTCCTATAAGTAGTGCTTTTCTGTATAGTTCGTTTTGAACCTCACCACTTATGTGACCGCACACAATTCGAAAGCGAACTCATTTGTTTTGGAAGTAAATAATCGCGGATTCACAACGTTCGAATTTCGAAGTGACGTTTTTCGGATATCGCATAACAAAATTATTTTGTGGGTACATAAATAGTAGCCGCATGGGTAGGCTACGCTTGCCGCAGTCGGTTTGCGGATGGGTGACCATCCATTAGGTATCGAGACCCCTCCGTGCCTCGGAAAGCGGTGTCCTTTCAGTTCACCAAAAATGAATTTACAAATTTTTACTTGACAAGCAACGATTGGCAAAAACATGATTTGTCATTTCATCATTATTCAACAACAAGTTTGCCAAATGATTCACTTAAGAAAATAATTATATGATAAACTTTTTTTTAATAACGTATTTTTTGACAAACAATTTTTTTTTTCATTTTATCTCATAAAAAACAACGTTTGGAATAAAAACGTTTAAATTAATACGCCAGAAACGACTTGCGCTAATAGAAAAAAAGAGATTATTTTTAATAGACTACCCGGAACCGAACTAGTTAGATTAAGTTAATTATTTTTTTAAATGCCGAGGGAACGAAGCGAGTGGTGCCGTGGCAGCGGCCGGCGAGTGCCAGAAACGACTAGATTATATAGAAAAAAAAATACTTTAGTAGGTTTAAAGAACTTTACTACTTGCCTGTAAATTATTTGACCTAAATGGAAATTGCAACCAAGTAGGATTATTTGTAGTTTAATAAAATTATGCAAAGCAATACCGTCGTGATCACTTTGTGACTGGTTTAGGAAATGTATTATAAAATTATATTTAGTATAAACGTGATTTTTCCAAAAGAATCCAAATATTAAATGAAACATAATTATGTATAAATCATTAAATATCATCCAGAACTTTTGTAAAGGGAAGCATTTGCCAAATAAATGTTTGTTTAGCGAGTGTTGATAAAAAAAAACATTTGCGGAATAAGTTGTTTGTGAAATAAATAGTATACGATTTGGTTGTAAACCAAAAATTTTGACAATGGTGTTTTGGTGAAACATTAGTGAACCTCGGAAAGCACGTTAAGCCGTTTGTCCCGGCTGTCATTTGTAGATCTTTGACAGTCGTTACGGGTAGTCATAAGCCCGAAACACCGACAACCTGTCTCATAGGGGGTATCGTGTTACCCAGTAACTGGGTTGTGGAGGTCAGATAGGCAGTCACTTCATGTAAAATACAGGTGTTCAGCTGCATCTGGTTAGACTAGAAGCCAACCCTAACATAGTTATTGCATGACTAGGCATATTGATTGATAAAAGCTAGGAAGATAAATTGATATTGCATGACATATTTTCTACCGATCATTTTTACCGACGATGATTTTATTTGAAGACAGTCATTAAAAAATCATCACCAATTAAATCATTTATTTCAAATTAATTGCAAGGCCAAATCATCTCTTTATAGAACCCTGCACGAATTCTTTAAACGATTCATTTCCGATACAAAAAGCTTTTTTGCTGCACGTTGACTATGTAAACACCGATGTGTGCTGAATTTCTAATAAACTGTGGGAGGAACGAATTCGTATTTATATTAAAAATATCCGTTCGGTAATTGAAAAAGGGCGCCATTTTTGTGAAAGTCGTATAAGCTAAGGGGATAGGAGACAGCTTCACTACTAAAAACAGTATTGTCTGCTAAAAATACAAACTTTGATACTCAATATATTTATTGCTTCCACATGTGTACTTAGGTGGTAGGTTTACAAAAATGATCATAGTGGACCCTGTCGGGCACAGCAAAAGTAGGACAGAGGAAGAGGGCTTTTATTTGACAACGTAGTTATTAGGTATATAGATTGTAACTATTTTATAAAACATGTAATTTAAAATTTTTCACTTAAATATTCATTGATATTTTAATAGCTTTTAGATATTAGAAATTCTTTTAATTTATTTGTGAATGTATAAAATTTTTGTTCTTCTTTAATTTTTTCTGGTAATTTATTATATATTTTAATTGACATGACTAGTGTACTCGTTGAGTGCATTTTTAGCTTAGAGCGTGGTATGTATAGATTGGGGATCGAAGTGTGTATTGTAAGCCTGCCACTGTGGCCCTTTGTACACACACGTTTCTCTTGCCGTGAAAAACTACGGTTTATTTGCCGTATAGTTTTTCCACGGAGCAGAAACAAAGAGTTTTTCATAATGGAAGTTTGTTAACTGGGGCCCGTCCGAAAGTAGTGCGTTATTTAAAATTCATTTCATTCATTGACTTGAATGTGCCCTGGCGGCTGATAGATGTCAGGCTCACTCAAATGTCTCGCTGACGGTGGCGCGTGTGTTGGATCATATAGCTCCCTTCAAAATGGATGAGCTGAATGGTGCTGATCCATGCGTCATGTTCGTGAACGGGCGCTGTCAGTTGGGACTGGTCATTTCTTAGTGTAAATTTCTATTTGCTGTACTCTGGACACTCAACGTGTACGTCTTATTTACATCGTTCTCACAATATATACTTATACCTTTATTCAACATTAATGATGTAACTAATATTTATGTAACAATATAATTTAAAAGAGTGTCCATGGAGTTTTTTGCCCGTTCTTCTCCATAGGTACCTACTACGCTTTGGAATGGGCAACTAGCTTCATATTTCTGACTGACCGACCACTTTACAATTCAAAAGTGCCTGTAAATTGTTTAATTGAAATAAATGCTTTGAGTTTGAGAAGAGGGTTTACCTTTAAATATTTATTTATTTAACACTTTAAGCACACAAATGTACAGAGGCGGACTTAATGGCATAGGCATATTCTACCAGTCAACCTTTGGGTGATGCAGAGACAAACAGTGGTAGGTGCAATTTATAATGATAATGATTAAATATTTTTAAATTTATAGACACGCATAAACTTATTTAGTCTATAAATACATATACCTAATTATATATAAATATAAGCACAAATAAATGTACATAAATACATGAATATACTAAAACACAAATAGGACAAACAATGAGAAAACATTACCGCTGTGACGATACTGCCAGCTTCTTGCGAATGTGCTCACGAACTTTAGTTTTAAAGGATAATCGGTTGGTTGCCATCCTGATTTCATGGGGGAGCGCATTCCACAGAGAGATAAGTAGATTGAACAAAGAAGGAAGAGTGAATGAAGTCTGTGCGGTGAGTGGGACATTGAAGAAGACGATTGTGTGATGAACGTAGACTTCTATTGTGGTTGGCGCAAATGTACTGAAAATGGGGGCTAGATAACCAGGGGAAGAGGGAGAATCAAGAAATGAAAACAAGGTAGCCAGCGCCCTTTGCTCTCTGCGCTGGCGTATGGCGTATGATCATATTTACGCAGATTGAAAACGAATCGAATGCAGTTATTCAGAAGACGGTCAAGTTTGTCGAGGAGATCTGCATTCAGGTCATAGTAGCACACATCACCAAAATCGATGATAGGGAAGATTAAGGATTGCACAAGCATTGTCTTCGTACTCGATGGTAACAAATTTTTCAATCGGTACAGGGCCCGCAGCGTTCCGGTAACCTTCTGGCTTACCGTAGCGACTTGTGTACGCCAGTTCAGGGTACTAGCAACGTGCTCGATGACGGGCTTAGAGAGAGTAGAGCCCCAGTTAACAATCTCCCGATTAATTAACTTTTCCGGGCGAGGAAAAACACATCGGGAGTAAAGACAACTGTCTAAACTTTAGACAGTAATTGTCTTTACTCCCGATGTGTTTCGTTGTTAATGACAAAACGTTTCGAGTCTTAACGTATGGTTTTCAATGTTTCACATCTGCCAGGCGTCCTGTGACGGCTCAATTTTTTCTGTAATTAAAATAATTATAATAAAATAAAACTTTTTTTTAAAACTAAATTCCCGATCGCCGAAACACAACTGGCGTGAATTATGTTTCGGCGAACGGGAATTTAGTTAAAAAAAAAATCCTTATTTTATTATAAGTATTTTAATTTGAATTTATGAGATTACGAACTTTTGGCACAGTGGTAATGGCGTTGTCTCAGTATGGTCGTCACGATGACAAATAATTAAAAATAGCAGACATGGCCCCTGGTCATACATGCGCACTGGTTGCTCAATGTACTACGCACACGATATTTTTGGAGGACATCACCAGAACGGTAATGTAATTCTACATTTGAAGAAGGCTCGAGGGTTTTTACCCCCAATATATTGTTGTAGAGGATTTGATTTTCAGGAAGGGAATTTGCATTAGATTTGGTTTCTGAATTTCCTATTCGGATTACCCAACTTCATCAATTTAGGATATTATTTATGTATCTCATGTCAATAAGAGATGCGGTGAGGTTAGCCTCGAACAGTTTAGACGAAATTTAAATCATGGCCAAAAAGAATTATATTGTATTCTAAAACGGGATCAAACAGAATTTAACACCAATTAACCCATATACTCGTAAGTTAATGTCAATCCCCGAAAAACAACATTTCCAAATTCACCCCAACAAAATATTAAAAATGACAACCCCTTACGCCACTAATGAATTTTTAATTATCTCGCGTTTTTCTCCTAACGTCCGTAATTATTCATTTAATTTATATACACGAAACGCCCTTTGAAGTTAATTATTGAACGTTTTAACCCATACATTTTTAAATGTACCGTCTAGCGAACGATAAATTCTTTATCAAAAGGGATGGACCCGTTTCACGCTGTTTAGAGGAGATGAATATTATGTTAGTTAGTCCCTTCCTGTTGAATTTTTCAGTTCACGGGTAGAGGTAGACGGACAAATTTAATGTATGTACGCCTTTGAACGTAGTCTTGCGAACGAAGCTGGTTAATTACGAGAATTACAAGTGCCTAGAGGGACCTGTCTGAATAACACGTACGCAGACTGTGATTAGCAAAATTATTTGTAATATTAAATTAGTTTATGCGTGTCTTTGTATTTAAAAAAAGGTATTCCTAAATTATAAATTGCACCTACCACTGTTTGTCATGCATCACCCAAAGGTTGACTGGTAGAAAATGCCTATGGCATTAAGTCAGCCTCTGTACATTTGTGTCCTTAGAGTGTTAAATAAATAATTCATTAATATTAGTCAGTATTTGTACTGTAACGGTATCTACATCCCCACATGCGAAATAGGTACGCATCACACTGACGTCTCGCAAAATCCTGCATCTCGCAAGCAAAGTTTACCGCGCAACTAGCATTTAAACAACGTTGTATATCTCGTATTTGCGATGTTTCGCGTTGCGATGTAGATACCGCTACAGTACTATTGCAAAGAGCAATGCCCTCATCGCTAACAGAGGAGGATCATTAGGTAGGTTTGCTTACTGCGTGTTGACAATTTCCGACCAAAATTTTATATAAGTTTTTTTAGGTTTGGGCTTAAAAATATAATTTTCCCAAAAAATACACAAAGTCACTTACATAAGAACAATGCTTCTAAATTATATAAACTTATTTACTGTACTGTCAAGGCCTGTACACGGGAAGTCTCTGGTTCAGCTGTTCACGGGGGACGATAAATGAATTGCGCCTCCAATATAACAATGTTTTCAGAATGATGTTGAAACTCACTCGTTTCTGTAGTGCCTCGGGGATCTTTGCCCAATCGCGTACAGATGGTTTACAGGCTATCATAAGGGAAAAGGTGGCATCGCTTGTGAGAGGAGGATTCGGGGGAGTAGCAATAACATCCTGAAAGTCGTGGCTGAGGGCCCGAGAGCTCCTGTGCTGAGGCACCTCATGCAGAATCATTGTCCGCATGAAATGCCTCGCAAGTACATGTCTCACTAACTGGTTGGCTTTTCTATTTTGTTACCAATCCTAGTGTATAATTTGTAGTATCTAAGGTATGGACTAATAAAAATGGTTCCTATGTTGTCCCAAATAAAACAATTTATTATTATTTTTATATGATAAAGAGAAAATATTTGATTTTTGTATGTTTGTTTGTTCCGCTTTTACGCTAAAACGGCTAATCAGATTTAGATGAAATTTGACACATGGGTAGAATATGACCTGGATTAGGACATAGTATACTTTTTACCTCGATATTCTCCCGGGATCGAGACTTATATGGGTGAAATCGCAGGGCACAGCTAGTGAAAAATTAAGTTCGTCACAATCAAAGTCAAAGTCAAAGCATTTATTTCAAATAGGCACATAAAAGGCAATTTTGAACGTCAACATTTACATTTAAATAGAATTGATTCTAGTCGCCCCTTCCAAAAGGTAGTTTCGTATGGAGAAGAATGGGCAAGAAACTCCATCGTTACTCTTTTAAAATGTGTTACAATATTTTGTATACATTAATTATATAATTATATGTGAAGACGATGCACCTATAATAAAAATTACCCTACCACAATAGGTAAAAAGAATTTAATAAACGTAGCAATGATAAATAAGTTAATTAAGTGATAGATACATGGTGTTCACATATTTACAAACATTGTAAAAGTATACGATTTCCCAAATTATGTAAACAAGTAATATGTCAGTGTCAGTCAGTGTGTGAGTTAAAGTAATCACAGAATGTAAATCAATGTCATAAAAAATAATTAACTATACAGTTAAAGTAGCAACAAGTTTAATTTTGTCTAGACCCTAGATTGTCCTATGGAGCTGGACCAGCATGTTTCCAAGCATTCTTATCTTGGATATAATCCTCTAATTTGTAATATGCTTGTTTACACAGTGAACTTTTTATATGGGTTTTAAATTTTCTTTCATTTAATTGCAATATATGACAAGGTATTTTGTTGTAGCATTTAACACAGTACCCCATAAAAGATGTATGTTTAGCTAATCTGAAAAATGGTTGATCTATTTTATCTTTATTTCTTGTATTTAAATTATGTCTATTACTTATTTTATTAAAAATATGTAGATTTTTTCTGACGTACCTACATAATATTTTCATAAATGAATTGGCAAGGTACCGCCATAATATTAATCCTTTTAAATAGTTCCCTGAGAGATTCGCGGTGACGTAGATTATAAATGGCTCTGACAACTCTCTTTTGCAAAATAAAGATGGATTCAATGTCAGCAGCCCGACCCCACAGTAAAATGCCATACGAATCGTTACTACTTCAATTATGGTACACCCAATCCAATTAATTTAGTTTCAGCTAAGAGTCTTGCATACATTGAATAAGTGTTTTTTTTTACATGGGGATTTTTCCAATACGTCATTGAGTTCACGTTTGCATTTTCACGCATATTCTTTATTGTGTACATAAAAACAGTTACTGAATAGATACAGGCAAGTTTGACTCAGAAATGTGTACCCTAACAGCAACTCTTCACTGATAACATCATCATCATTCAGCTGCCCTTCTCCCAATTTATTTGTGATCGGCGCAACATGTCTTTTTCTTTCAAACTTCTCTACTAGTCGCCATCTCAGTAGTCAATCCATGTCTAGCCATATCATCTTCCACACAGTTGCTGTCAAGTCTATCAATCGTTTCTTTGGCCTGTCCCTACTCTTAGCCATCCACATTTTTACTCAAAACTTTCCTCACGGAATTTGCCACTCCTAACCGTCACTGAAAACAAGCCCACCGTAAAAGTGTCCTCTATAGATTCTATTTCTTTGACCTTTTATCAGTAAAATGTTTGGAAAATATCCTAATTTATTTTGCAAACCCTTTTCTGCTTAAGGATTCTGCAATTCTGCAAAAAGCGTTTAACCAAACTCCACACATTATAATTATGCCGTTATAACAAATGTGTAAAATTTTTATAATGAAGCCCATTTAGTTTTAGGGAAGGGTGTTATTTCAGCTAATTGAGTCTTTAAAACATTGAATGAAGGTCATGTTTTTATACATGAGGGCTTTTCCAATACGTCATTGAGTTTTTCACATTGCCTATTCACGCTTATTCTCTGTGTGCACAAAAAACACACAGTTAGTAAACAAATAGACGCGAGTTTAACTTATAAATAAGTACCCTATTTTTATTATTTTTTTGTTATGGCATCTCATAGTTGACCTTGAGAGGTGGTAACTACTTAACCAGACTATCCTGTGGTTGCCTTAAGTAAACTCAAAGCCTCCAGCGAGGGGCATTTCAAACTCAAACTCAAAGCATTTATTTCAATTAAACCATTTACAGGCACTTTTGAATTGTCAAGTGGTCGGTCAGTCAGAAATATGAAGCTAGTTGCCCATTCCAAAGCGTAGCAGGTACCTATGGAGAAGAACGGGCAAGAAACTCCATGGACACTCTTTTAAATTATATTGTTACATAAATATTAGTTACATCATTAATGTTGAATATAGGTATAGGTAATTATATGTGAGAATGATGCAAATAAGACGTACACCATTGAGTGTCCAGAGTACAGCAAATATAAATTTTAACAAAACAATCCATAAATAAAATAATTAAAATAAGCCGTGGCGGCTAAGAGATAACCAGTCCCAACTGACCATCACCATTCAGCTCATTACTTATAAACTAAGCGACCATCACATATGGGCACCCCTGTGGGGCACGAACCTCGGCTTAGGGCGTCGGTGGGGAGAGGACAGCAAGATGGGACAGGCTGGATCAGATTTATATTATTTTAGCTTGATGAGATCGGTGTTTCCTATCTGACTACTCTGAGAAGAAAGGCCGAAACAAACTCAGAGGTACAGTTGGGAATTTAAAGGTACAGGCTCAGGTACTAGCTCGGTTACTATAATATGTCCCCCTATGGCGTCCCCTCTCGGCTACCATGTAAATACCTTTTGTGAGTGGTCTTTCTTTCATCCTGTCAACATGACCAAACAATCTAAGCATACTCTTTTAAGTTGTTGTCACTTCATCATTCTATTTGTAGAAGGAATATAGTTAACTATGCTCTCCTTTAACAAACATGTAGATAAAACTCCAAAGGGTTCATCTTCATAAATAATAAAGCAAATAAAATATTTTTCATTTCAAATCCAAGAACAAGTTTAAATTATTCAATTCTCTGTATAGGAGACTATACTAGGCAATCATAGAAGCATTCTGTATATTTAAAGGTACATTTTAGACATGTTTACACAATCCAATTACGCCTGTCTATCATACATGTAAGTACTTTATTAGGGTTCCGTTCCCCTTGGATAAAGTATAAGTTAAGTAAGTAAAATAAAGTAAAGTAAGTAAGTAAGTTGGATAAAGTATAAGTTAAGTAAAGTATAAGTAAGTATAAGTTGGAATAAAGTATATCCCCACTATTTTTATTTTAAATACGGTGCCCACACTAGGGATTTCTTCTGTATTGTGGGTGAGTTTACAAACATTTAAACTCACATACACGAACAGCCAGACCCGGAGCAAGTACTTGTAGGTCATACAAATATTTGTTCCGTGCGGGAATCGAAATCGCAACACGCAGCGCAGCAGTCAATCGCTTAACCACTGCGCCAATCGTGCTGTCTTACTAAGGCTCCGCTGTCCGTCCGTCCGTCCGTCTGTCACAGGGCTGTATCTTAGCCCCGTAATAGATAGACTGAAATTTTCACAGAGTGTGTAGGTACTACTTTAATGGCTGTTATAACAATAAATAATCAATAATAATAATAAAAAGTTACAAATTAAAGGGTGTTAAAGAGAAACGTAGTGTAAAATATTGTAGGATTGTACTGGACCCTTCGTGTGTGAGCCCGACTCGCACTTGGCCGCTGTTTTAGGCAAATGTGAGTTATTTTTTATTTTTATTTTATTTTACAGAAAGCTTACAGACTAATAACAGGATTAGAAATCGTTCGTAGGTTAAAAAAAATTGCTAATTACAAGCTTCCACTTATATACATCTAGTTACTTTACCTTGCGTTGACTATGTTTGCTAACAGCGATTTACAAACTAAGAGAAACAAAAGAAAGAAAAAAAACTTAAATAAGTTACGAAAGTTAAAGTGTTATAAAAGTTAATTAGTCCAGTTGTGCAAGATCAAAACAGTTAAATCATATAAACAACCTCCCATCATTACCATTACTCCACTAGGTATCCATAAGCCGAAGTAGTCACCTTTCATGACTATCTCCAAAATATTCCTTGTTTAGGATTTTTCTAATAGTATGTGCTTTGGTGCAAAATAGGTCGATCTCCAGGTGCGTTGGTAAACTATTGAAGGCTTTTACACTACGAATAAAAAAAGCGTTACTCCTGTAATTAGTTGATGCGCATGGTGCCTGCAACAGAGGTCGTCTGCGCAGGTTATTTTGATTAGTGCGAAGAAGTATTTTGTTGAGTAGATCCGGACAATCAGTCGAACCATTTGCTATGCCTACCAAAAAACATATGTCACTAATATTACGTCTTATGTTCAACGGTATATATGTACCATATACCTTTATAATGTACCAGTACCCTTAATAATAATATAGGTACGTACAAGCTCGTAAAATGTACGTATTTTATGTAAATTGTAGGTGCACGATGTAATAACATCGTTCGTCTGTACATACATAATATGATGATAAAAAATGTATTAACCAATATGTGAAGGGTGTTTTTTTATGTAGGTTCTTAATCATCTACATTATATTGGCGTACGCTTATGTATGGCAGTGAATGTTGGGTGTAGCGAAATAGGCATGAAAGTATAAATACTGTGGAAACACTACTATAAAACTATGAATAATAGACTGAGGAACAGTATTCCGTCCTCGCCACCGAGGCCCGCCGCGACGCACGCCCCAATCCACGTCCGCCCCGACCCTTGCTCGAACCAGCCCGCGCCGCTGATCCTGCAGCTTTAAATTCGTTCCTAAATAATAATTCAAATCCAGCCCGTCCCTTGCTGACCTCCTCCAACAACACTCTAAGCCAAGATCCGTACCTCACAGGGGATGCTCTTAACGTGAAGTCGCCTAGTTTATAAGTCTTTAAGCCCTGACTGGAGGCCTCAATTTATTAAGGCAACCACAAGCACGTCCGCTTAAGCAGCTTACAACCTCCTAGGTTGATCGGCGTGATGCCATATATAAAATAATAAAACGAGCGAGCCTTTTTTTTTTTTTTTGTGGATGGGAAATCATCAAATGACCCCTCCCACTCTGGGTGGAGCGGAAGGGAGTGTCAGACTCTTACTGACTATAACCCACCCGTGTTCCTTCCTTGGCCCTTTATGTTCCGGGTGAGCGGTACCCCTTTTGGATAATCCCGCTTTCCCGGCAGGCTTGGGCCCTAGTGGGCCCCCTCTTCGATGCTGACATCTCTTTGAGGCACGCGTGGAACACGTACGCGCCGTCCAGCATGGGCCTGGTCCTGATCGGACGGTGAGCTACCCATTACTCACCGCCCGCAGGCCCGCGCCTACGGTGGCCGGGAGTCGTCACGCGGCTCCCGACGCCCGGAGCGTCCACCGCGGCGGCTTGGACGGGAGACTCTCTCCCTCTCCCGTCCCGCCACCTCCTTCGCTAGCATGACTGCTTCGCAGAAGGAGGCGACTGCCTCCCACTCCCCCTCGCCCCGGATCATGGCTTGAACCAGGGCCGGGCGTGAGAGGTCGCCGCCGCTGCCGATCGCCTCTACGAGGACACGGCGGTGCTCCGCCCATGCAGGGCAGGCCCCCACCGTGTCCTCGGGGCGATCATCGCAGTGGTGACACCCGGGCGTTTCCTCCCGCCTGATGATGTGCAGGAACCTCCCGAAACATCCGTGTCCGGTGAGGACCTGCGTCAGGCGGTAGGTGAGGACGCCGTGACGCCTCTCTAGCCATTCCTCAAAAAAACGAGCGAGCCTTACAATAGCCACATTTCACCTTGGTAATAAGCAAAACATTAACAATATATCCTAAAAAAAATGATTCAGGTATTATTTGAAATGATTGTTTGAGGTTAAGCGCACAGCTGATGCGTTCACCTTCTCTATTTCCCTTTCTCGCCACACACACGCAACTGTTGGCTGACAGTACCAACCTCTCGGAAAATGTGTTGGTACCATCTGACGGACAACTCTACAACAGCGCGCGCTCATTGGTCAAATCAAATAGCGCGCGCTTCCCCGGCTTCCTGTTACACACTTCCGTCGCATTTCACGAAATCACTCCCACAGATTGCAGGAAAGCGAGAGAAAAGATATTACACATCAAAAACTAAGGAACGAAACAGTGCGGTTTAAAAGAAGATAAAAGTAGTGACAAAATTGAAAAGAGTATGCTTAGATGGTTTGGTCATATGGAGAGGATTAATGAAAGTCGATTAACAAAAAGTATTTATTGGTATTTATCCATTTTTGGATGTGAATGGTAACGCAGGGAGACGACGCCCTAGAACGAAATACGGGATTAGATGGAATAGGTGCGCCAAATTAAAATATATAATTCAACGTGGTAAATAGAAAATTTAGAGCATGTCACTCGGCCGAGAAAAAAGGAAAGGGATGCACGTACGTGTGCGTAGGCAACGATTTGGCAACGTTGTCGCGCGCCCTTTGTTTCGTAGCATAATCAGCCTACAACGTTCCCATTGCTGTTTTTTTCAAAGAGCTGTGGATTTTGAGACTAATAAATAAATAAGTATATAAGGATCGCAGAAGGTGGCTTTCTGTAGTTTGTGTCTTCCCCAGGGGCCGAAGGCGTGGGTTGATGGATGTGTGTAGGTAAGCCTCTCGTAGATTTTGCCGGGAAATTGAGAAGACTGATGGGACGGTAACTCGTGGGCTTAGACTTGGGCTTGCCTGGCTTGGGGATACCGATAACGGAGGCCTCTTTCCATTTTTGCGGTAATTTATGTTGCTGCTCAAGGCGTATTTGAAGATGCACCTATGCTCCAAATATAAGTTATATATTTAGTATGTACGTACATAAGTATCTGTTATTTAGGATTTGTTTATATATGTGTATCTATTTTAGTGATTTGTATAGATACTTATTATTTGCACCAACGACAGCCCCATTTTATGTCAAGGCAAATCACTGTCCATTCCAAGGTTGCCTGGAAGAGATCGCAGAAAGCGATAAGGCCGCCCATTGTATATAGTGTAGTGTAGTGTTGGTAGTGTTCAATTTTTTATTGTTATGTATTTTGTGGTGTACAATAAAGAATATATAAATAAAAAACTTCAACCTCAACAATAAACACAACAGTTTATTGTGATTACGTCACCTTTTTTTCTTTTATGCGTTGGAAATCATCAATTAACTTCTCCCGCTCTGGGTGGATCGGGAAGGCGTGTCAGACTCTTACTGACTAAAACCCACCCGTGTTCCTTCAGTTGCATGTACCAGGGGCCACGGTATCCCTTTCGGACTTTCCCTCAACCCTAGCGGACCCCGTCATTGTTGCTGACATCTCTTTGAGGCGCGCGTGGAACACAACGCGCCCTCGACCCGGGCCTGGTCCTTATCGGACGGCAAGCTACCCATTGCTCGCCGTCCGCAAGCCCACGCCTACGGTGGCCGGGAATCGGCCTGGGATTCCCGACGCCCAGGGCGTCTCCTGCGGCGGCTAGGAGCGTGAGGGCGCGAATTTTGCCTCTCCCTCACGCGTTCCGCCTCCTCCTTCGCGAGCATTACTGCTTCGCAGAAGGAGGTGATGGCTTCCCATGCCCTCTCGCTCCGTACCATGGCCTGGACCACGGCCGGACGCGAGAGATCGCCGCCGCCAATCGCCTGCACAAGGACACGGCGGTGCTCCGCCTAAGCCGGGCAGACCTCCACCGTATGCTCCACCGTGTCCTCCGGGCGATTCACACAATGGTGACACCCGGGCGTTTCCTCCCGCCTTATCCGGAATAGGAACCTCCCGAAACAACCGTGTCCAGTGAGGACCTGCGTCAGGCGGAAGGTGAGGACGCCGTGGCGCCTCTTTAGCCACTCCTCAAAGAGGGGACTTATCGCCGCAATTGTGGCGTACCCAGTGATTACGTCACCCTAAGCTCCATAACTCCTGAGTTGAGCTGCACGATTGCTGACAATTGCATGCACTGACTGGACAGGTCCACTAAATCGGTGTGGTTCTTTCCTTAAAATACCATTTCAGACAACGATCTACATAGCTTTCACATGATTTGACCAAGTATATATCTGGATTTTAAAAAAGACTGACCTCTGGGTTTGTTTCGGCCTTTCTTCTTAGAGTAGTCAGATAGAAAACGCTGGCCTCATCTAGTTTAAAAAAAATATATTGACGTGTAAAAATTGACGTGTAAAAAGATTGACGTGTAAAATTGTTTGTAGAAACTTACTTAAAGAAATACAATCATTTAACCAAAACGAGAATCCTAATTCAATAATTAGGATTATTTAATTAAAAGTGAAGTATTTAGTGTTGTTTTGTGTGACCTTGCTGATAGGATGTATTCTACCAAGACCTACAAAATAATGGTGGTTGTAAAAAGCCGTGTAGATGTTTGTTTTTTGGTGTGCTTGAGTTTATGTTTGTGTGTATATATTATGCCATATTTTATTGTATTTATTTTGTTGTATTCATTATATTTAATAAAAAAAACCATTGATTTTTTGGTCCGCAATAATTTTTTTTTGTTCTTCTCGGTTTGTTTACAAAACTACAAAAAACTGTTAGTTCAAATATAGAATTTAAATATTTTCAGATCGGTGAGCCTCTCCCCTCTTACGAACCGCATTATCTAGTGTACCACAGGACGACCAGTTCAATGGTTCATTGGTGGTTTATTATTATTAGTTTCATTTAATACTAACATTAGACTAAGCTAAACTAAGAAACTAAATTTAAATCTTGTATAAAAAGCACACTATACAGCGAAGCATATTATAAGTTAGGGGATTACATCGCTGACAAAAATGCTTGGCTCAGGGCTGGTCCTGCTCCACAAGGGCGCGTAAACTAATTAATTAGCATTCGAAGATATTGTTGGAGCTGATGAAGGTTGTACAATCTATCATTGCGTTGCATAAATTCAATCTCTTAGTATTGTATAATTGCATAGCGCATGTGTGAGCACTATGTACCTACTATAAAGGTTACTGGGTTCGTCTTTCATTGACTCGAATGTGCCCTGGCGGCTGAGAGTATGTCGTGCTCACTCAAATGTGTCGCTGGTGGTTGCGTGTGTATTGGATCATTGAGTTTCCTTCAAAATGGTTGAGCTGAATGGTGCTGATGCATACGTCAGGTTCGTGAACGGGCGCCGTCAGTAGGCACTGGTCATGTCTTAGCTGCCACGCCATTGATTCCTGAATTGTTTTTATCTTTTTATTACGGACGCTTTTAACGTGCACGTCTTTCTACATCGATGTCACATGTATAATTTAACATGAATGATGTAACCACTATTTTTGTAACAATATTTTGATTTAGAAGAGTGTCCATGGAGTTTCTTGACCGTTCTTCTCCATAGGTACCGACTACGCTTTGGAATGGGCAACTAGCTTCATCTTTCTGACTGACCGACCCCTTGACAATTCAAAAGTGCCTGTAATTGGTTTATTTGAAATAAATGCTTTGAGTTTGAACTACAACTAAGGTTGTACTCAACTGTAGGTATTGTATGCTCACAAAAACTTTTTCCATTTAAAAATACAGCCTGTTTTTTATGACAAACATCCATTTTAAACATGCAACCTGTTTATCCACAACTGAATTAAACATAAACAGATTGTATAAAAAAGTAACCATTTGAATAAAAAGTTTCTTTTTAAAAATAGACCGTCACAAAAGCTTGTTTTATACGACACACACAACAAATGAAAAAACATCACGTGTTTCCCTTTTAATGAAAAACCAGCGTGAGAGGAAAATAAACATAAACTTTTACACACTACGTTCGTTTAATGGGTTTTTAATGGCGTTTTCTACGTGCTACGTGTTTGCAAGAGTAGGTTTATAAACTGCAAAAAAGGCGATAATGGTAGTTCAGAAAAAGGGTCGTGGAGTTGGTTTCCGTGTATTGTAATCCATTTGAAAAGAGGACGTAAATGGCGTGTAAGGAAAATTGAAAATATATGTCATTTTATGAAGGGGTCGTACGTCAAGCTTTTATATAAAATGGTGGAAAAGAAAACCTATTAATTATTATAGGTATTAAGAAGTCATTGTTAAGTGATTTTATTTCTGTAAGAAGGTTTGTACAAATACTTTTACACGTCAATCATATTTTTTTAACTAGATGAGGTCGGCGTTTCCTATCTGACTACTTTGAGAAGAAATGCCGAAAAAAACTCAGAGGTCACTGTCTCTTTAGTCCAGACAGAATCTGGTAACATCATGTGAAGGCTATATACTTAGATCGGTGTCTGAAATGGTCTTTTGAGGAAAGAACCACACAGATTGAGAGGACCTGTCCAGTCAGTGCACGCATTTGTCAGTAACTGTGCACCTCGACTCAGAACTTAAGGAGCTCAACGATTCGACGAACAATACCAAAGAAAGGACAAATTTAATTCAAAGGCATCCTATGTTGACGTTCCGCATTCTCTCATTCCGGGACGGGGGGAGGGGCTAATCCCCAAAATCCCCCTGCCGTGTAAGAAAGCTGAAATTATTTTGCTCACTTTTCCACATCAGTAAACACAGCTTGCTAGATTTTCTTGTTCCACAAAATCAGTGAGTAAAGCACAAGGGACAGACAACACTTTGCATAAACATCAACATGAAATATGAGAGCACTTCGTTAACTTGCTGTGTGTTTGTTGTGTGAAATTGTTTGGAGTTTCCCTTACCATGTGTTTTAGGCGAAAACTCGGGAACGTGAAAGAAAGAAATATAGGTTTATTGGTCACAGAAACACAAGCATACAAAACGATCGGTTAACTCGAATAATAAAGAAAAATAGTAAACAAACCTACAAGCCACGCTTTCTTCAGATTTTGATTTAGTACTTTTTATGTTAATTGGAATTTATAAAATAATAATATGTACAATCATAGGGCATAAAAAAATTCGTCCGCATCGCCGTCAACAGGAAAAGTGCCAAAAAGGCTGGCAGCATTGCCACGTTGTATGGCAATACTGATTCTTTGGCCAAAAAATTGGCCAGCCCTCTGGTCACGTGAAAAAATTGGAATTTATTAAATAATTTTGTTTAAATTAAATATATTAGAATCATTATAATAATAATATTGTCACAAAATCTGCATGCGGAATTTAGTAGGCGGAATAATATGAAGAACTATTGTGTGTTAAAAAATCTGTAAATTACCATAGTTCGTGCAAAAAAATGAATCTATCTATCTAACTAATGTGGATAGGAAGAAACAACGGCACACCACGATTCTTTTTTTTTTTTTTTTTGAGGATGGGAAATCATCATAATATATGACCCCTCCCGCTCTGGGTGGAGCGGAAGGGAGTGTCAGACTCTTACTTACTAAAACCCACCCGTGTTCCTTCCTTGGCCCTTTATGTTCCGGGTCAGCGGTACCCCTTATGGATGATCCCGCTTTCCCGGCAGGCTTGGGCCCTAGTGGGCCCTCTTCGATGCTGACATCTCGCCCCGTCACCCCCTTCGCTAGCATGACTGCTTCGCAGAAGGAGGCGACTGACACCACGATCCTTACATACTCTATTTGCTTCGTTAACGTTCTTAAATCTGCGCGGTAATTGCTCAACACACTAAAAGTAGCAATAGCTTTCACTTTTACAGTTCAACAACATTCATTGAGTTATTTACACTGTTGAGCAGACAATTTTTTCGAACATATGAAGCAATGGATTAGCAATATCCTTCAAAATGAAAAAAAAAAAAAAGTTGAAGCACTATCACATGGAGACACTAACCAGTCGTAGGAAGAAACTGGATTGCATCATCCTCCATAAAATATTAAGTGGAACCATAGATTGCAGTGAACTCTTGAGCTCATTAGATATTAAAATTCCGACGCGAATTCCCAGGCCTAACACTTTTGACTTATTTTACATCCATGGCTCAAAAACTAACCACGGTCATTACGCCGCTGTGCCAAGACTTTGTAGGCAATACAACATGTTATCTAAAACTACGAATTTAGACATCTGCGAGTCTCTGTCTAAATATAAGAAAATCCCAATAGATTCAGTTTCAGTACCAATATCTAAAAGTTTTATCTTATTGTATTTTTTTTTTATTAAGTTTTGTGTATCTTAATTAACTTTTCCAAATTTTAACTTTGTTAGCTTAGTTGTTTAACTTTGTGCATGTTGTAGTCTCCTATAAGTGAAGGAGTACACTTACTTATTACCTGATGTAACTCTTTATTTATGTGTCATGTATTGTGTACATCTTTTGTTGGAGATCCTAAATAAATAAATAAATAAAATAAAAATAAAATGATTCAGATCGTGATTGACAGTGTTCCTTATAGGGTGCTGGTCAGGTCATACACGCACGCTGGTTATGAGTACTAGGCACCTGAACTTTTTGAAGAACATCACCATTAAAATCACTTTCTTACACTTTAAGTGGAAATCCATCGAGTACCACTAGTACCACACAATGTTTCATTTTAGCTTGTATTTCAGCGGTACAGTTTTCCTCACGATTTCTATATTTTGCGCCACTTCAATGAAAATAAACTAGCTGCTGAAAAAGCTGAAATACTTGGTGAGCTTTAAGAGCTGAAGGAAAGTAAGAGGTATTCAATTTCGTGTCATACTAGTTATTTCGCTCCTTAGGGTCGGCGTCCCCAACATTTTATTTTTGGTGTGTAATATCTTTCCTCTCACTTTCCTGCAATCTGTGGGAGTGATTTCGTGAAATGCGACGGAAGTGTGTAACAGGACGCCGGGGAAGCGCGCGCTATTTGATTTGACCAATGAGCGCGCGCGGTGGTAGAGTTGACCGTCAGTTGGTACCAACCCATTTTCCAAGCAGTTGGTACTGTCAGCCAACAGTTTTAAAAAGTATTATTCTTCGTTACAAAAAATCGATTCAAATAACACTTGAATCATTTTTTTTTTGATGTTATGCTTATTGCAAACATGAGATGTCAGATGTTACACATCATATGCGACTACTGTAAGGTTCGCTCTGTTATAAAGTGCCTGTATGGGTTCGAACCTACGACCTGCAACTCGTAAGTCGCGGCCGTTACCACGAGGCCACCACTGCTCTCAATTATTTAGTAAGTAGGCACACTGTGTATGTAATTGAGATTATGTGATTAACCAAAAAGTTCAAGGTTATGTCTACTTTGTAGAATTACTAACACGAAAGCACATACAAGTAATTAATTCCCTGGATTACCATACAACACATGTATTTACCTCTCATTTACATTGCAAATTATTTTAATTAGATTACCTACTGCTGCTTATGTAGGTACTTTACTCACGGATCTTAAGTTTCATTATGTTTTTACTAACATAACTTTGCATACTTACCTACATGAGGGTGAAAAATCGATACTAGGAAGTAAAAATGTAACGAAAAATTTCAACGCAGGGGTTCAGAATTATGTACTGAATGTAACCATGATAAGACTTTGCGTCGATCTTCCTGCCACCCTATATAATAGATATTTACCTATAACGTTGCCGTTTTACAATACCGGCTATTTGAAACGTAATTTATGTATGGCTGGCAATCAATTCTAAATTCAAATGAATTTTATTAAAAAAATATGGAATTCTATTTTCAAATGCAGTCATTTTGATTATTGATTAGTGTTTTGTTTTCACTACATTTGTATCTTTTTCATCAATATGGACACGATAAAAATACGAGTTCCGTCGCGGTAGCAATGCCGCACAAACGGCTCGTAACATTAATTACGTGTTTGGAGTGAACACTACAAACGAACGCATGATTCGTTATTGGTTTGAACGCTACCGGAAATGTTGATCCAAAATATTAACCCTGTGGTCGCCCGAAAACTAAAGTCAACAACAACGAATTAAAGACGATAGTGAAAGCTAACGATACTCAATCTACGGCTGAGATAACAGCGGCTTTCAACGTTAGCATCAAAACAATATTGGTCTATTTGCATCAGATTGGCCAGGTAAAAAAACTTGATAAGTGGGTGCCGCACGAACTGAACGATCGCCAGCGCGACGGACGCGTTGAGGTATGCTTTGCAGACACAAAAACGAAGGGATTTTGACCCGTATTGACTTACGATGAAGAATGGATTCTTTTTGATAATCGTAAGCGGTCATCATGTCTTCCAACGAAGTGCGAACTGGCCCCTCTCCATGCATGCGCTTAGGAGCCCCCTTAGTCGAGGTCCGAGAGCCTCCGAGGCCAGGACCCAAGCTTTCCCAGGTAAGCCGTCGGGTCCTGGGGCTCTCTGCCTCCCTAACTCTCTACCTGCGGCTGTGTTTCCGAACGCATACAACCCTAATCTCTTCAAAGTGAGAGTGAACAGGCTTATTTTGGGTAAGCTCACTCCACCGTCGACTCTGTCTCTGTCACCGCTGACCTAAACTAGAGTCAAGAGCAAACCCATTTTAAATGACCAAACAGAAAAAAAGAAGGATATTGTAATTGATTCTTGGCGCTCCTTCCAAAAATAACAACAAATCAGACACCATGCTATGCCTATATGCTGTACCTATACATTTTGTGGGCAGCGCCAGCGCACCCATTATTGCGTCTCCTAGGTGTAGTTCTGATACTAACATATTCAACACACATTACAACAACGAAATTAATCATGACAGTTTATATTTTCTTCACCGTCTTCAATCTTCGACGTCCGCTGAATGCGCTAACATAACTAGTTTTTTTACGATAGTGCATAGTATGTGCTATAATATATGCAAATCGTAAAAGCACTGGCTACATTAGCATTATTGAAGACGTACTTAATTTATTTGTACATTAATGTTCTAATATTTAAAAAAAAACTTCAAAATTTAATCATCAAAATCGGTTCATAGACGACGAAGTTATCCGCGAACACACATAAACTATATCAGTCTTATTACAAAAAACTAAATAAACCTTGATTTAAACCTGTGCTACGAAGTCCAGGCTTATCTGCAGAACCATGGTCTAAATTTGTCCGTATTACAAAACTTCATAAAACCGTGGTCTTCTTAGTGCCGTCATTTGAACCATTGTCTTTGTAACAACCACAGAGTAATACAAATATTATTCGTTCACCATGTTGTTATCATTCTATTGCAACGTTCCGTATGCTCAGAAATGAAAACTTTTTGTTAATACGCTAATGATTATTATGATGTTTAGGAGTGTTAAAAATATTGAGAGTGTTCATTTGCATGGAATATTAGTTATTTCGTCGATTGCAGTTTTGTTTAGGTTTAAGGACATGACTTAATGTCGTATTAAGTACTAATAATACATCTAGGTATAGTCGCCGGCACGTAACTTGGCAAGAGTTGTTAGATGCGTTTTGGCTTTCTTTATCTTTCTTCTAAAATAAAATATGGCAATGCACATAGAATAATGACAAACACTAAAAGTGTAAATTTTTTTGTTGCACTAAGTGTACATGCGCAAACTTACTCCCAATACACCAAAACCTTGCCAAGTTACGTGCCGGCAACTATACGTGTAACGAAACGTAAATTTTCGCGCATTATATGAAACCATAACATTAAACAAAACCATCGCAAGTTGAACAAAGTTCATTTAGCTTTGGAATTTTTAAGTTATCGAAGTTTCTAATAGAACAATTGCCTCTTTGTATAGTATTACCTTCTATAGTAGGTAATTTTAATATCATATTGTGATGGACCAACAAAAGAAAAAACGATCTGAGAATTGGAGTACCGAGGAAAAAGTAAATAAACATAAATTACTTCGATTAACTTGAAATCAGTGTTTAATTGATTCAAATTTAATTTTAATTTATTTGATTGATTCGAACACGATTTATGTTGTGTCGGCGTGGCGTTCCCAACAACTCAGCGGCTTCAATATCCACAATATCAATTAAATCGACCATGTTAAGATCCATTTTCGGGTAAAAACAACACAACACAATGAAAAAGATGCTATAAAATACAAGAGAAACTTTGACTGATACGATTTAGACCATAGTTTGATCGTTTAAACTAGGGGCCGCCGAGGTTTGGCGTTAGACCATGACATGGTCCACGGTTTTTCGATAAACCACGTTTTGTAATATCATTTTGGTTTAAACCGTAGTTTATAGAGCTTTAAACCGGGGCTTTCAGTTAAACCGCTTTTTGTAATAACACTGTATATGTTTATATAGGTACGGTTGAATTGAGAAACCTCCTCTTTTTTGAAGTCGGTTAAAAAAGATTACCAGAATACTTAGTAAATAGAAAACCAAAAAAATGTCGCGGATTTTTCAAAATAAACACACACACCTTTTTATAAAATTATTTAGGTCAGCTAAGATTTTCTTCACCATCTTCAATCTTCGACGTCCGTTGTATGCGCTAACATAGATAGTTCTTTTACGATAGTGCATAGTATGTGCTATAATATATGCAAATCGTAAAAGAATGAGCTACGTTAGCATTACTGAAGACGAGCACCTGGGTTTTGTAATTATTTTAACCTGTAAAACACATGAGACATTAAAGAATCCCGGTGACTAATCTGATTTAATGGTATCACAAAAAAAAACTTATATTGGTTAAGAGAATCTTAAAAGCTATTCTGCAAACAAGATTCTCTAAACTGAAAAACAATTTTGACGCAACTAAAATCGAGTTTGACAATCGCTAAGTTGAGTAGACCTTATAAACAAGATTTGTCTGAAATGAACATAAAGAGTGAACGAAATGATCCGAAGTGCAAAAAAACCTGAGCAAAATCAAATAGTTATCTTTAATTGTTTATCAAATATTATTTTAATGAAATATAGGGAGCTTAATGAAGGCGTAAAACAATTTGTTGTTTATATTTTAATAAATTAAGACGCAATAACCTATATTCGGTAACGTATTTGTAATGTAACTGCGGCGATACTTTTTCGGTTTTCAATAAGAAAAAAAAAACCTTTAATTTTAATAAAATCGACCAACTACAGTATTTGAAAATTGATTCAGATAGCATGATTATCATGCTATTTATTTCAGCGTAATAAAGCTAATCCTAATCCTAGCTATCCTAACTTATAATATTATAAATGCGAAAGTAAGTTTGTTTGTTTGTTTGTTACCTTTTCACGCCTAAACCACTGAAGCGATCATAATTAAATTTTGTATATACGTTGTCAGGGGTACAGAAAACGACATAGGGTGCCTTTCATCCAGAAAAAAATACTGTTCCCGAGGAAAAGAACAATAACTGTCGACGGTCACAATTGCTTTAGGACGCTAGATGGCGCTACGTGTCTTTCGAATCATGATTGAATTATTATATTAGAAACTTTAGTAGTTTGATAAGAGTACTTTTTTAAATATAAGTAATACAATCTGTGGTCTAGAGTGAACTCCAACACCGTTTGACCGAACACCATGAAAATTGCCACATAGGTAAGTATACAGGGTTTTTGGTAAAACACCATCAACCTCTTAAGGGGTCATTGTGCTCATCATTATGAACAACTTTTACTATGGGACCAAATATGAAATCGCGTAAAATAAATCTGATGTTTCCTACATTTTATGTTTGCAGAACTCGTCAAAATGTAGGGACCAGCTGATTTATTTTTCGCGATTTTTCTAATTTTCATTATTTAATTTTCATTATCTAATTTTCATTTAGATAATGAAAATTATTTTGATATTCATAGATGGACCAGGAAAACAAAAGAAATGCAGTCAAATTAGTCACCAAGATTAGACACACACAATAATACAAAATAAATGACAGTTAAAATGTCTTCTTTCTTCACGAAATCTTCGAAGACCGTCGATTTGAGCTAACATCACTATTTTTTTTGCGATAGTGCATAGTATTTCATTTATTCAATCATGCAAATCGCAAAAGAAGTAGCGACGTTAGCTTATGAAGACGAAGACCAGGGAATCAGTATTTAAGCTGTAATAAGTACATGTTATTTACACGTTCGATTCGTGAAATAATAAATCTGTCCAGCTTTTTCCCAAACCAGCCTTTTTCCCTTTTTCTTTTTTGTAGTCGGCTTCCAGTCTGACTAGAAGCAGCTGATCTGACCTCTAAAACCCAGTTACTGAGCAAGGCTATACCTCTTGGCAATACTGGTTGTCAGATTTTCGGGATTCTAACTACCCGTAACGACTGTCAAAGATCTGCGAATGACAGCCGGGAACAACAGCTTAACGTGCTCGTTAAGTAATGGATGGTCACCCATCCACGGACCGACCTCACTTAACCTTGAAGATCGATCCGTGCGACTTTTATTATTAAGCCACGAATTCGTGAAATAATGAAAGCAAAAATAAGAGTGACAATACTGTTTAGAAATAGTTCAAATAATTTTATAGAGAAGAATATTTATGTTATCAAAATAACAATAATACCTTATAGCAGGAAAAGGTTTAGCAACGAAAATTTACATCGCCTTTTTTTTTTTGTCTCAAAGAGGGGACTTATCGCCGCAATGAAATAATATACACAAAGTTAAGCGCCTGTCTGGATTCGAACCTACGACTTTGAACTCGTAATTCGACATAATATACATAATTAAAGGAATAGATGATTTTCTTTGATATTTCTTGTCTTTCAAATAAGTACCTACCTATATTGTTCTTTTTCAAATAAATTATGATTTTGACTTTAAAGCGACAATGTTGTAGGTATCCATCTCGGATGAACGAAGCGACATATTATTCCATTGAAAGCCGGTCAAGTGCTAGTCGGAATCATATCATATTAGGTACCTACTTATAAAGTTATTTGGCATATTTTCATTTTGATAACGTTCACAAGATGTAATAAACGTGAGATATACCAACTGTTGACATAATTTCTTTATATATAACATTTATAAACTCTAAAAATTATTTCGTATAACGATATTGGAACGTTTATTTAATCGAAAATCATTAGGTCTATCGTTTAAATCTAATGTCTTTATGGTTAACACCCCGATTCAGAGCAATCCGACTTGGATAGGTTAGGTTAGATGCCAGATCCCCCTCTATTGTTGGTGAATCATTTGGGTTAGGTTAGAACAGTGACCATTAGCGCGCGAAGGAGAGCGAGCGAAGCGAGCGTGCCGCGGCAGCGGCCGCCGAGCGCCAGATCCCCTCAATTGTTGGTAAATCATTTGGGTTAGGTTAAGTTAGAACAGTGACCATTAATTACTTAACTTAATTAACTGTTCCAGAAACTTTTATAGAGGATTTATAACTTGGGTGTAGATAAACTAACTAAAACTATTAACAAATCAAAATAAATAACGTCGAAAAATTCCTCCGCATCGCTGTCGACTGGTAAAGTACCCAAGAGACTGGCGGCATTGCCACGCTGTAAGGCAATGCTAAGCCTCTAGCCAAGGTAAAGGCCAGCCCTTGGGTCACAGGAAGTGTCAACAAGCCGTTTGGAGATTTCGTTGAACAAACCTAGATTGTTTTACAAATTAAACATAGGCTAGTTTTGAGTACAAGTAGCTGAACTAGGCAAAACCTGTATATCGGCTATCAGCGCCAATCTCCTCGGATAATTTTACATTAATTATCGTAGCCATTAACATTAAGTTTCACAAGATAATTAACAGTAGTTTTATTTTACACATCTTATTATATTTTATTATTTAGTATGTGGAGTATAAATGCGCGACCTCTCATTGTTTGGAATGAAGAGTGAGTGTGTGAATTGAGAGAGGGTGTGTGGTGGTTCTGTGTGAATTTTGTAAATATCAATCAAACAGTTTAACGCTAACGTGATCATTGTGCTACATGCAGTAGAAGTTCAGTCTCTTCATAATTTAGTTTTTGTAAATATTTAGACACCTTTTTTTTGCATTGAATTTTTGTTAGTGGGTATATATTAGCCCTGTTCAATCTATTATAAAGAAAGGGGCTAATGAAGTTCGCGAAGCGTTGGCTAAATTTACTTTTAAAGTCATCTTTGGGGTGCTTCACAGTTATTCCAGTTGGCTTCTAGAGTTGGCAGTATTTGTTGAACAACAAAGCCAACCTGAAACAGATACTGCAGATTTTCTCCTACACTTTAGTTTATTTGGTCTTATTTTTATTTATCTTTTTTAAAGATTCTTTTATATTTTGTGAATGTGAGAACGTTGTCGGCCTTGTAGACTGTAGATTTGTAGACCATTTTCTATTTTGTTAAGTACCTGGTACTTGTGGACAGGCCTACACTGACATTTGAAAACATTGTGAAGTTCTTGTCGGCTCTCCTTCATAGTCAATGACCAATTGGAACCGTGCACCTAGCTTCTGACGTTTCATAAGTGTCCATGTAGGTTTATGTGAAATAAAATGTTTAACTTTTGATTTTTTAGTTACTCATTATTCCGCTCGTTTCGATCGGAAAACTCCGTTCGGCATCTACCCTCGCTGATCGGGTCGGCTATGCACAAATCGAGTTAAGCCATCTACATTTATAGTAAAATGCTTCATGGAGTTTCTTTCTTGTGGAATAGAGGAGTGGACTGTAAGACTACGCTGCTTGTTGATTTAAAATAGATGGTTCTCTCAAAACCTAGCTTCTAGTAGTTCACCCAATCAAGGAACAAATTCAAGAGAGAAAAGTTCAAGTACGACTCACTTTTCTTCTACTGCGGCACTGCTTCTCAATATTTCTAGACGGTCTTTTGAGTAGACCGTTGATCACGGAGACTGGCACAAGTAACAAAAGACGGCGATGTACAATTTGTCCTTGTTTTATCGATTTTCACACACGGAGTCAAAAAAATATAGTTTTATGGGAGAACGTCGGTGACAGACTCTTTAGTTCTGCGCGCGCGCAAAAATCTTCGTAGATGGCGCTAGTCACGTTGTCGCAAAGGTCTACAACACGGCATAAGTGGCGTACTCAGCATTCGCGTGCTGATATAGCGGGCATACAGTAATATTCACTATTGAATTCGTCCAATCACGGGCTATATACAGAAATTACCTAATAAAGTACTTACCGGTATCCAAACACAATAGACCGCGGCAGCAGTCTCCGTTGGTAGTACAGGGGGCGCTGTAGCAGTGACCCGGCTCGTCTATGACGTCGTCGATACGGTTGCCTTCGAGAGCTTCAGCATAGACCTCCTCGGGTTCCTGGTGAAGATTGGATGGTTACAAATTGTTAAATCAAATGTTTCATCAAGGTTGATAATAAATCATCAAATAGCTTCTCCAGCTCTGGGCGAAGCGGGAGGGCGCGTCAGACTCTTACTGACTAAAACGCACCCATGTTCCTTCAGTTGCCTGTGCCAGGGGCCACGGTAACCCTTTGGGACTTTCCCGCAACCTTGGCAGGCATCGGCCCTAGCGGACCCCGTCATTGGTGCTGACATCTCTTTGAGGCGCACGTGGAACACAACGCGCCGTCGACCCGGGCCTGGTCCTTATCGGACGGCGAGCTGCCCATTGCTCGCGGTCCGCAAGCCCGCACCTACGGTGGCCGGGAATCGGCTTATGATTCCCGACGCCCAGGGCGTCTCCTGCGGCGGCTAGGTGTGAGGGCGCGAATTTTGTTCCTTGAGTGTCTCCTGACAATAAAATTATGTTGATGTGGTAGCTGTTCATTCAGAGTTCTTAATACAGACTTAAGTAAAGTCTTGATTTTGAATGCGATACTGATACAGCAGTGCCTAGGTAGTGTAGAATGCGATTAGAGATTAATTAATTTATTTAACATACTCGTAGCTGTTGCCCGTGACTTCAATGCTACCAGGCGGCGATTCAAGATAAAAAATAGCATATATCCTTTTACAAGTCATGGTTTACTCATGTGCCAAATTTCATCCAAATCCGTTTAGCCGTTTTAGCGTAAAAGCAAAACCAAAACGTAGAAAAAATCAAATCTTCATCTCATCATCAATCTTTATTATATTAGTTTAAATGATAAATGATTGTGTTTCTGTAAGTAGGTTTGTACAAACACTTTTACTCGTCAATCATATTTTAAAAACTAGATGAGGTCAGCGTTTTCTATCTGACTACTCTGAGCAGAAAGGCCGAAACAAACTCAGAGGTCACAGTCTCTTTTAAGGTCTAGACATAGACCTAGTCAGATCATGTCTAGATTGGTGTCTGAAATGGTATTTTGAGGAAAAACCACACAGATTGAGTGGACCTGTCCAGTCCAAGCCCAAGTATTTATTAGTGTGATTTTTTGTGATACAGTAGGTCTTATAGTTAGGTAACGGTAACTCAAAAAACAGCCCAGTCAGTGCACGTATTTCTCAGTAATCGTGCAGCTCAACTCAGAGCTTAAGGAGCTCAACGATTTATGTTAACCATTCTTCACAGCTTTAATCAAGCTCATACACGAGAATTTATCTAAGCGTTATAACGCTTAGATAAATTCTCGTGTATTTGTTGCTATTTTATTATATTTGTTGCTTAATATATTAAGCAACAAATCACAATATATTACCTACTAAATCCATTGTACTATAAATAAAAATTATACATAGGCAGGACCTTTACGTCAGTATAATGCGTAATGACCCGTAAAGAGCCAAGGAATTACGCGTTAAGCTAACACGGACTTACGGTGTTTTTAATGTACGTATGTGTTTTAGGTGCTATAATGTGTGAGCAAGCAACAATGCCCTCTATTGTTTTGAGGGATTGCACGAATTAGGCAATGCAGTGGCAGTGGCAAAGGGCCGGCCATATTAGCCGCAGAACCGATGAGCGTTGGGGTAGACGTGTTCTGGAGTGGAGACCGCGAATCGGCAAACGTAAGGTAGGACGCCCTCAGGCTAGCTGGAGCGACAATCATCTCAGGGTGGCTGGTAGCAGCTGGATGAGAGTGGCTGAGAATCGAGCTAAATGGCGTGCAATTGGAGATGTCCAGCAGTGGACTGCTGTAGGCTGATGATGATGATGAATTAGAACATCAGCTTACTTCGTCAGCTCAACGTCTCGGTGCGAAGCTTGGAGTAGTCGTTTTGCTTTTGTTTTGTATGTGTGGTTTTCTATGCTGGTACTTTTATGATAAAATACTGTCACAGTCATTGAATAGTATACAAACATAAACCCATGCCTTCTTCTCATGGGGGTAGGCAGAAACTATAGAACGCCACCTGTTATGTAATGCTCACTCAAATGTGTCGCTGGTGGTGGCGTGTGTGGATCATTAAGTTTCCTTCAAAATGGTTGAGCTGAACGGTGCTGATCCATACGTCATGTTCGTGACCGGGCGCCGTCAGTAGGCACTGGTAATTTCTTAGCTGCCACGGCTTATTTTAAATTCTTGAATTGTTTTTATCTTTTAATTACGGACGATTTTAACGTGCACGTCTTTCTACATCGTTATCACATGTATAATTTCAACGTGAATGATGTAACCACTTTTTTTTACAATATATTGATTTAAAAGAGTGTCCATGGAGTTTCTTGCCCGTTCTTCTCCATAGGTACCTACTACGCTTTGGAATGGGCAACTAGCTTCATCTTTCTGACTGACCGACCCCTTGACAATTCAAAAGTGCCTGTAATTGGTTTATTTGAAATACATGCTTTGAGTTTGAGTTTAGTTGAGTTTGTTACGATTCTCGTGACTCGCGATTCGTTTGTTTCCTTTTGCTTCGTTTACGTTCATACATCCGTTCATAGATGTACGCCACCGGTTGCGAGTATTACGGTCCAAACTTATCTGAAGAACATCTCTAATAAGGTTCCCGGGGCTTCGACTTACATCTGCCTTGTAAATAATACCCTTTGTTAGTCGCCTGTCACTCATCCTCTCTACATGATCAAACAACCTAAGCGTAGGTGCTCTTTAAAATGTTTGTCAGTACATCTTCTTTTAAGCCGCAGCGTTGCCTCATCAGATCATTTCTCAATTTCTCAGCCTATCATTCATAATGAATAGTAGACATGATTATTTAATATTAAGATTTTACTGTACCATGTACTCAGAAATATATCATATTCTATTCTATGCCGGAGCGAAGGTTAATTTATATTCGATCAATTATTTTTATGTGGATACTATCATCAATTTGGTAATATATTAATTAAATGAAAACAAAATCTGCACGCTTGTGTAGGTTTTAATTAGGTTCTGTATTAAAATCATGACCGCCGTCTGCTACGTGCGTTTTGCCACGGTAACGATACATTGCGTGTGAGGTAAGTGATCACGATGTCCCCCCATAAAACTAATCTGGTTTTTTGGATTCCCTTAATGTTCCTGAAAGAATTTCATGTACCGGTCATCTTAATATGATGTACTGAAGCCACCCTATCAGTTTGCGGAGGGCTGTCAAAAACACCCTGTAGTTACACCTCTGCCCAACCCTTCTAGGAAACAAAGCATGATGTTATGTTATGCCAAAAACTACATCGAAACACTCACCTGTCCATACGGGTAATGGCGGTAGGGCGAGCGGCCGTACCCCAAGTTGGCCAACATAGCGGAGCTGAATCGGTTGAACAGGCCCCCCCATGCGTGAGCCGCGCCGGCCACGCTCAGCACCAGCACTGCGGTCACAGTCATCGTGGTGCTGTGGGCAAGGGAGAGAGTTTGAGTATAGAAGACAGAAGATCTTGTAAGAGAAGAGTGTGGAACAGTAAATGATAAATGGTTTTATTTCTGTAAGTAGCTTTGTACAAACACTTTTACACGCCAATCATATTTTTTTTAAACTAGATGAGCTCTTCGTTTCCTATCTGACTACTCTGAGAAGAAAGGCCGAAACAAACTCAGAGGTCACAGTTTCTTTTAAAGTCCAGGCAGAATCTTGGTCAGATCATGTGAAGACCATGTAGATGGGTGCCTGAAAAGTTATTTTGAAGAAAGAACCACACAGATTCGACTTGACTTGACTTGTCCAGTCAGTGCACGCAATTGTCAGCAATCGTGCAGCTCAACTCAGAACTAAAGGAGCTCAACGATTCGACGAACAACACCAAAGTAGCTTTTCATCTTTTTATTTTGTTTATTTGTAGTCTTCGTAATCTGTCACTGAAGTCACACATTCATTATGTTATTGTGTACCTATTTCAACTTTAAATCACACAAATTTTTCCAACAATTGATTGCTTAGATAACACTATTAAATTGTAATTGAAAAATCATCGATGAAAATTGAGGCTATTATATTAACCACAATTGCCAAATGAAAAACATCTTTAAGGTGATTTAAAATTAGTAGGTATCCCTGGTTAAAGTATTCAAATAATCATATCAAAGCACTCAATTTGTAAGTGGAGCATCCTTAGATATAGTACTTTACTGCAGCGGCCAGTAAAAGAGGCATTGATGGCCGAACGTGTAAATGTGGGCCGAGGCGAAGCCGAGGCACACATACGTAAGTCCATCAATGCCTAGTTATGGCCAAGGCTTGTATAGTACTTTTCTCAAATAATGCGCGGAAGTTAAAATACAATTACTTTTCGAAATCAATGACGAACAACGAACAAAAATAATGTTGCCCGCGTTAAAATGATCATTTGTTTTTTTTTTCATTAAACAGCTTTCTATTTGCAAGCCAGTTCAAAATTAAAATAAAACCTTTGATAAATTACCTCCTTGGTTGCCATATTTCGAAGTAAAAGATCGTTCCATTTTTAAATTACACGATAGATATGAGTTTACTATGTAATTTATTTGGCCGCTAAACCACGACAGATATGGATTTTTATACAACTTTTGCCGGCCGCTGCTCGCATGTATTTGGCCAGTACAGCAATTTCGATTTTTCTCGAAGAAGGTTGTCAAAATAATGTTCAAATGTCCAAGCATGTTTGAGAAAATATATTTTCTGATCCATTTTGGTGGACATTTTTTTTTTCACGTTTGGTGTAGTGGCTACAGTGGCTAAGTGTAGTCAGCGAAACCAAATGGTCCTGGGTTCGAATCCCGGTAGGGGCAAATGTTTGTATGATGAATATGGACATTTGTACCCGAGTCATGGATGTATATTTATAATATGTATGTATTTACGAAAAAAAAATGTATTTAAGTAGTGTATCAACCATCTGGTATCCATAACACAAGCCTTAATTAAGTGCTTAACTTGGAACTAGATGGTGCTGTGTGCAATGTCAGACGATATTTATTTATTTATTTATTTATTTGTTAACATTTTAATCAGCCTACTTTTGGGACAGAGCACACAAATTTTGGCCCCCGCTTCACCCCGTTTCACCCCCTTATACTTTTGTACGCTGCCGTCGGCTTTTGCCAACAAATGGAAAAGTGCTCTGGACGCGTTGGCGTTCAGAGCACTTTTCCATTTGTTTGTCTTCTTATTGCCATCGTTGGGTGGCAATAAGAAGACAAAGTACATACATTTATTTTGCGTACTGTTTCTTGGCAGGCAAAGGTTTCGTAATCCTGCCTAATGTAATCCTATTGAATTGCGTAGCCTATTTTGCTTACCTATTTAATTCCCTAGCGCTACGACAAACGTGGTTAATATTATTAATTTGATTCAATAAATAAATTTAATATAGGTTGGTTCAGACACGTTTCAACCCAATTTAGCTAAATTAAATTCAGTCAACCACATGCAATCAAATGGCTGTGTGCAAATACTAATTTAATTTGGTTGTTATTTATAATCCCAATCAAGTATAATTGGGATGAGAAGTTTAATTGAGTTGTAGGTTGTATTTGAGTAGGAATACTAATAAATAATAATCTAAGAACTAGAAACGCTTCTATTCCTGGATGACAGCCTGGTTCCCGGTGAATCGTAATCTGATTCTAAATACTATGAAGGAAGAAGACTCAAAAACATTTCGGAAAGTATTTGTATCAGTGAATCTTTAGTTTGAAAATTCGAGCAGTTTTTTTAACTTAAAACATTTCCGTGCTAAATCGAACATCAATCGATGTAATCAAGAGTCCTTTAAAGGTTGATCACAAAACCCGAAAATTTTGTCAATTTATACCAAATATACGAGTACGACCGCCATTCTTCCGACAGCTAATAGGCTGTCGGAGAAAACGCAAATTATTTATTGAAAATGTGCCATTTTCGATACTACAATCTACAACCTGTCCAATCGTTGTGAACCAACTTAGCTATCAAGAATTACAAACTCTGGTAGTTAGTTCCACTTTAAGCGGTACCTAACCCAAAGAAATTGTTTTCGGAAAGTTATTAAAACTCTTTTTGATTTTTCTTCTCAATAATGGCCAATTACGTTAAAGTGAAGTTCAACTGTCTTCAGATTCAACCCACACTAAATTGTTTCGCTCCCTAAGCCAATCCCCGATCCCTATTAATATTAAACAATCGCGACTTCCTTAAAATGGCTCTGTTAACTCGCCCCCGGGGTCTGTTGAGCTAGATTTAAATAATTAAATACGTACAATTTCTTTAGTAAATGTTAGTAGAACCCTTAGGGGTTTTTTTAATTAAATTATCTTGAAGACAATTACTAGTACCTAAATAGAGCTTTAGGTATTCATAACGACCTTTTGTAAAGGTCGTAACTTACAATTTTATGTGAATAAAAATGTCTGCAAATATTTAGGAACAATTTTATTTAGGGGTGAAAAAGAATCTTTCGCCCCTTGGGGTTCATTTAATTTTGCTCTTCACAATTTAGTAACATGTTTTCAAATGTTTTACTTTTTTAAACATCTTTGGCGGTGATTTGTTTCTAAAATTTGCTGGTAGGTATACCTACAAATAATCTGCCTAGCCTTATCCCGATTATTTTGGGGTCGGATTCCAGTCTTACCGGATGCACCTGAATACCAGTATTTTACATAGAGCGACTACCTATCTACGCGTTGAGGACTTTCGTCTTTAGGCACCGTCGTCCATACCACAGTGCCTAAAGACGAAAGTCTTCAACGCGTGCGTCCTACCAGTTATGACTTACGAAGCCGAAACGTGGACACTCACGGTTAGACTGGTCCAAAAGTTTAATGTCGCTCAGTAAGCTATGGAGAGAGCTATGCTTGGAGTCTCTCTGAAGGATACAATCCGAAACGAGGTGATCTGCCAGACAACCAAGGTAACCGACATAGCCCAAAGACTAAGCAAGCTAAAGTGGCAATGAGCTGGTCACATCTCTCGTAAAGCCGACATTCTATAGGGAAAACGAGTTCTAGAGTGGAGACCACGTTTTGGCAAACGTAGTGTGGGACGCCCTTCGGCCAGGTGGAGTGACGACTTGCGAAAGGCAGCTGGCAGAGACTGGATGAGGAGAGACGAAGCTCGGGCTCAGTGGCGTTCACTAGGAGAGGCCTACGTCCAGCAGTGGACGAATATAGGCTGATGATGACTACCTATCTGACCTGCACAACCCAGTTACTGGATAACACCGTACCAATTTGCTAATAAACAAATCGCTCATTGTCAAGAAGAGTGACATAACTAGAAAATCTATAATTTTGAGTTAAGTATACAGGAACGTGGCAAATTTTATTATTTATGCTACAAAAACGACATTACGCTAAGCCTAAAAATGAGGGAGCTAGAGAGACTGTGACTTTATGCTCGCTGCACTCTCACCGCTAAGTAATTTTTAACTTTTAAATCATCATATCCAAAAATTACTCTCTTTGAATTATGTCAAGCTTCGCGCAATTGAACGAAATGTAAAATATTTTTAATTCAAAATATGACATAGCAGACAGCACACTCACTTTTTGAGACAGTTAAAGGGCTGACAACAGCTAAAGCGCGGCTACTGTCGGACTGCATAGAAAAGAAAGAGAAGCGCGATGACACAAAGCTGGTAATTTATTACAAAATATGAAGCAATTCTCTATTTCCAAAAAATCTATTGATTGGACTAAAAAATGAAAACACTATCACGCTAATTTGTTGCTTGAAGAACAATCCAAAAAAAAAATTGAATGATTGCATGTTTAGTAAGGTTTTTAATCTCTAAAACAAATTTTTAGAGGTATCTTCGTGGCTTTTTTCTGTCGTACAAAATTAGTTGTATTATGTTTTGACACATTATCTAACTAGCATCCTGAAGAATATCATATATTTTTCAGATTTTGTTTAGTGCACTGGATCATGGATCATATACTTGCTTTTAGGCATTAGAAAACTCGCGTTTAGGTCATGTAGGCCTCTTAAGGCGAAGTTACAACCCTACGTACTGCCTCGTTGGTGCAAGCGCAACCGCTGAGCATGGGGTCCATTTCCCAGGTCGGGCAAAGTGATATTGCCTAATCGTTCGTTTAATACAGGCGTCATGTAGGTATCAAAATCAAAAGACATTTATTCAAACTAGGCTAAGAATAAGCACTTTTTGAACGTCAAAATTACATAAGACAGTCCCCCGGCACGCCCGCCCTTCACCAGTTCTTAATGCTTTAGCTGGGAAGAAGAAGTGGCAACAAAATCCCCAGCAGCACAGCTGTCTGTTCAGTTAGAAGAACTGGTTTCTATACAGTAGTAAGTAATTAACATTACAAAACATTAAATTAAATTATTTGCCATAATATGTCAGCTAGCGCACGCCAATATTGAAAACTATACGTAAACAGAACTTAATACTCAGTAAAATTGATGTTAAAACCCGACACACTATGTTTTCTTTCGACAAAAAATGCTTAACATCGAGATTGTTAATCTACACCCCTTAGAGACTAATCCAGCAGTATTTTACTTAAGTTTGTGTATCCAGAAAGTCCCTGACAAAAGGCCCTCAGGGGATCTTTCTACGCGCCGATTGTTACAAAGGGAAGTTACTAGTAATAGGCACTTTATAATGCATGATAAACCTAACAATATACTGGGCCAATCTGATTTCCCTAAAGTTTTATTTATTTACTAGTTAGTTAGGTAAAGAGTATATTTTGTACTAATCCGTGGTCATAGTCTACCCATTTCTTAAATTTCATACAAATCCGTTCAGCCGTTTTTGCGTGAAAGCGTAACAAACCAACATAGATAAATTCAAATATTTTCTTTTTATAATGTTATATACATTTAATATTATTATTATATAACATATTATTTTTACTAGATCCGGCTTCGCCCGCGTGAATGTCGTAAATTATCCCACGGGAACGTGCTACCGGGATAAATAGTATCCTATCATACAAGTCCATTCAACAGATAAATAGTATCCTATCATACAAGTCCATTCAACAGATAAATAGTATCCTATCATACAAGTCCATTCAACAGATAAATAGTATCCTATCATACAAGTCCATTCAACAGATAAATAGTATCCTATCATACAAGTCCATTCAACAGATAAAGCGGGAAAAGGTTACAGACAGGCAGATAAGTACCTAAGTAAAATAATTTATTTTTTATTATTAATAAACAAGTTTTTATGATTCTAAATGTCTGACTTAAAAATAATAATTTTATCATTAATTTGAAGTACACTAGCGCCGCCATTGACCCCGTATTACCTATGTATTAGCTAAGTTATTTTATTTCTTCAAATGGTAATAATTTTACTTTTATAAAGGTATATCAGGAACAGGGTGTAAAGTTCTCTCATACTCTATGGAAAAGGGAGGATCCTTTGACCAGACGGGTGTCGTGTCTGGTGGGCAACTGCCCGACGATTGATGTCGGGGCGTTGTATACCACGGTGGAGCATACGGTGGAGGTCTGCCCGGCTTGGGCGGAGCACCGCCGTGTCCTCGTAGAGGCGATTGGCGGTGGCGATATCTCGCGTTCGGCCCTGGTCCAGGCCATTGTACGGAGCGAGAGGGCTTGGGAGGCCGTCACCTCCTTCTGCGAAGCAGTGATGTTCGCAAAGGAGGAGGCGGAACGCGTGAGGGAGAGGCAAAATTCGCGCCCTCACGCCCCTAGCCGCCGCAGGAGACGCCCTGGGCATCGGGAATCGCAGGCCGATTCCCGGCCACCGTAGGCGTGGGCTTGCCAACGGCGAGCAATGGGCAGCTCGCCGTTCGTAAGGACCAGGCCCGGGTCGACGGCGCGTTGTGTTCCACGCGCGCCTCAAAGAGATGTCAGCACTAATGACGGGGTCCGCTAGGGCCGATGCCTGCTATGGTTGCGGGAAAGTCCGAGAGGGATACCGTGGCCCCTGGCACAGGCAACTGAAGAAACACGGGTGGGTTTTAGTCAGTAAGAGTCTGACACGCCCTCGTTCTCTGTCCAGAGCGGGAGAAGTAATTTGATGATTTCGCACACTCAAAAAAAAAGGGGGCGTTGTATACAGGGTTATTGGTAAAACACCATCAACCTCTTAAGGGGTCATTGTACTCATCATTATGAACAACTTTTACTATGGGACCAAATATGAAATCGCGAAAAAAATCTATTGGTCCCTACATTTTGACGAATTCTACAAACATAAATTATAATAATAATCTCCATCACCACTACCCACTTTAATAAAAATAAATCAAAATTTGAAAAAAATAATATACCTAGGTACCGACCTATTAAATTTTTTTTTGGAACTCCTTTTTAATTAGAGTTAAAAATTAAAAGTTCTCATATTTACACATATATTGCCCAAAAACTAGTATCTAAATGAACTGATTTGTCATCCAACCTATTGATTTATTGTCTTACTATTCCAATTTAAAATCTTCTAAAGCAAAAATCATAACCGTTCACACTCCGCAATTTTGAATTCTTAAGACTACTTTAAATAAAAAAGTAACGCAGAGGTTACGATACTCAAAGCATCAAAGCTTTAATAAAAAGGCGGTTAGTTACAGAAATAGAAACACAACATGTTAGTTTTCGATTAAAACGAGAAGCAACAGGTAAAGTTGTTTAAAATATACCTACAGTTTTTTGTGATTATTTGGTAACATGGAAACTTTCAGCGGCTTGTGGAAAGGTCTGAAATATTATTGGGATTATTATACAACTAGCTCTTTTTATCTGTTTTTAAATAATTTTTGGAATTAATTATTTCAAACGTATCTCACAGTTTTAACTAATTAATTGAACTGACAATCTTTTTGGCGTAAGTTCGTGCTCTTTGAATATCTTTAAAGACGAGCGGCAAGAAAGTAAAATAAATGAAAATATATTTTTTTATATTAAAACTAACTGATTGCTCCTTGTTGTTCTCCTCATTGCTGTCACTGTGGTGAAGTTGTCAACAGCCTCGGACACCATGGCCTGTCTTGCAGCCGAAGTACGGGCCGCTTAGTTCGGCACGCGAATATAAATGACATCATCCGACGAGCTCTTGTCACCGTCGGCGTTCCAGCTGTATTAGAACCTAATGGCTTGGCTCGCGACGATGGCAAGAGACCGGACGGCATGTCTTTATTTCCTTGAAAGGTGGGTAGGCTTTTAGTGTATAACGCAACGTGTGTCGATACTCTTGCGCCATCCCATCTTCCAGGCTCGGCGTGCTGTGCTGGCACTGCTGCTGCGGCTCTCAAGCGGCGAAAGTATAATAACCTTATCGGTAATTATATTTTCGAGCCGTTTGGGGTTGAAACACTGGGGCTATGGGGACCGAGCGCTCATGATTTGTTCAACGAAATCTCCAAACGGCTGTTTGACACATCCCGTGACCCAAGGGCTAGCTTTTATCTTGGTCAGAGACTAAGCATTGCCATACAACGTGGCAATGCCGCCAGTCTCTTGGGTACATTACCAGTCGACAGTGATGAGGAGGAATTTTTTGACGCCGTATTGTAAGTTAATAGTTTTAGTTAGTTTAGGTTATTAGATTTTCATTTTAATAGTATAAGAAGTTTTTGTGACTAACTGATAAACAATTTAATCACCAAAAAAGTTTATTGTGCAAGTCGTTGACAAAGCATCATAATTTAAAAATGGTTCCGCTTACCAATAGTTCTATTTCCAATCATGTAATGTAATCTTCAAATGCAATTTAATTCAAGTCAGCGCTCCACTGGCCACACTAGTTGCACACCTGACGACTCACTCCCAACTAACAGACCACTCCCGGTAAAATATTATCTAGATACCCTGCACAATCATGCGTACTGGAGCCTTCCGGCCCCTCCCGTTGCAATATTGATCCACGGCCCGGGGCCTATACAGCCTAGGGTCATTGATACTTAGGCAGAGCAGGATGCTGAGACTCGTCGAAATAACGAGAAACGACTGGTAATATACAGGAACCGTGCACAATAACGCGTACTCTCTCTACTGCTCGAGTCTCGCCCGATGCAATATTGATCCACCATCCGGGACCTGTACAGCCGAGGGTCATTGATACTTAGGCAGAGCAGGAAGGTACGACTCCTCAAAATAACGAGAAACGCCCGGTAATTTAGAGGAACCGTGCAAAATCACGCAAACTCTCACTGCCGTTCGGGCCCCACCCGATGCAATATTTATCCGACATCCAGGACCTAGCTCGATAGCTTAGGTAGGCAATTGACCTGTGGTTATTGGTAGCACAAGTACGACTCTTAAACTAAGACGAAAGCACCAGTGTCCCGCGAAAATTAATATTTATTATATATTGTTTTGCAATTTGCAGGACAGTCAGGTTCAAATTGCCGGTTGCAGGTCATAAGTTTATATGTTGATCAAAATATGATTCCCGGCTTTAGGGAATATGTAGAATTTACAGAATTATAATCATCATAACTACGACTCTCAAAGACAGTTGGGTTTAAATGCCAAATGTAAAAATGCCATGGTTTCATGATATAGTCAAATCTGATTATAGGACTGTTTGAACTACAAATCGCTAAAAACGTAAGCAAAATTTAATTTCGCGACCTACTTTAGCGCAGACCCGATCGGTAAAATATAGGAACCGTGTACAATCACGCATACTCTCTCTACCGTTCGAGTCCCACCCGATGCATTATTGATCTGATATCCGGGCCGCAGACAGCGTGCACCATTGATATTTTACGGGTTATTGGTAAAACACCATCAACCTCAGGGGTCATTGTACTCATCATTATGAACAACTTTTACCTACTAAGGGGCCAATATTATGATACCGCGAAAAAAAAACAACTAATAACTCGCTCATTTAAGGATTACCTAAGCCCAGATTCTCGAACAATAATTATCACAAAATTAATTTGTGAGAAATTGTCAAGCGCGCGTAATTTGCTTCGATTGTTTGAATGGTTTATCAACAGCCAATGGCAGCAGTTTACGCGCGCTTGACAATGTGTCACAAATTAATTTGCGATAATTTTCGTACCTGGCGCTTAGACTTATCAAATGAGTACTAAATAACGGCTCGACGGAAGGCTGCATTGCATCCAGGGCCTGCAGTCTCGACATAGTCAGCAATCGTTTTCGGTTGCTAAGTCCTAACAATCCAGATGTAACGATATTTGGTGGTCTCCACACTCAAATTTATCGGTTGTTACTGGTATTTTAGGTAAGTACCGGTAGGTAACAACCGATAAATTTGAGTGTCGAGACTACCAAACATTTACATCAACATTTACATCTGGATTGTTAGGACTTAGCAACCGAAAACTATTGCTAACTATGTCGAGACTGCAGGGCCTGATGTAACGATATTTGGTAGTCTCGACACTCAAATTTATCGGTTGTTACCGGTATTTTAGGTAGGTACCGATAAATTTGAGTGTCGAGACTACCAAATATCGTTACATCTGGATGGTTAGGACATAGCAACCGAAAACGATTGCTTACTATGTCGAGACTGCAGGGCCAGGTCTGATCAATACATAAGTGCAACGACCTCAGCGGCGTTAGTACGCATGACTATTCGCCCTACCTATAAATTATTAGTTGTGTGAGCACTAGGTACTGATGAGCGTGGGGCGTAGACCGCTGAGCTATATACAGGGTTATTGGTAAAACACCATTCACCTCTTAAGGGGTCATTGTACTCATCATTATGAACAACTTTTACTATTGGACCAAATACGAAATCGCGAAAAAAAAAACAACAGATATTTTTCGCGATTTCATAATTATTTGGTCCCAAATAAAGCGCCTGTCTAGGTTCGTCCCTACGACCTACAACTCGTAAGTCGCAGCTGTTACCACTGGGCCACCACCGCTCCCGATTTACACGTACGTCTTGATATTAATACTAACCACACCATTAAAAGAGCTGTGGCGGCCGTTACCACTGAACGGCTGCGTCTTACGAGTAGTAGTCGTAGGTTCGAACCCAGACAGGCGCTTTACTTTGTGTGAATTATTTCATCAACACTGCTCTCGAAACGGTGAAGGAAAATATTGTGAGGAAACCGGCATGTCCTAGAACCAAAAATTCGAAGATATGCGGCATCCGCCAACCCGCACTGGGCCCGCGTGGTGGATTATATGATGGACGGAACAGTATAGGCTGATTATGATTATTAAACAAGAACGGGAAAACATAATAATAGAGCGGTCATTTTAGTTGACCTAAAGGTTCCATACAAACATACCTAGTTGACATTTCAGAACGCGTCGAAAAAAAGAGGGCGATGTTCAAAGCATAAACTCAATTGACATCTCTATCTCAGTTCTTATCTGTCTATCAGTAAGTGAAGTCAATTATCTAATTTATTTAAGGTCGAGAACAAAGTAAGGGGCGTCGTTATCAGCCTTTTAGAACCCTGATGTTAATGTGACAACTTCCAAACTGCTCCATAGGACAATCTGGAGTCTTGACAAAATCAAACTGGTTGCTAATTTAATTGTATAATTTATTAATACTTTAACTCAAATACTGACTTATTAATTGAATAAAAAAAATGTTTGTAAATATGTGAGCACTATGTATCTATCACATAATTAACTTATTTGTCATTGCTAAATTTTAATAATAATTAATATAATAATTATATGTGTTATCGTCTTCACATATAATTAACTAGCTGACCCCGCGAACTTCGTACCGCCTAACATTTTTTTTCTCACCGTATGAACCATCCTCGTACTTCAAGGAATATTCTAAAACAAGAATTAGCAAAATCGGTCCATCCGTTCTTGAGTTATAAAACTACAACGAAAAGTGGCATTGATTTTTATACAGGGTGTGGCGTAATTAGTGGTCCACCGTTCAGGATTCGATAAACCAGATAATTAACTATAACAATTAAAAATTATACCCATTTTTACCCAAGGGTTCCGAAAATATTTCCTTTTTCTCTTTTATTTACGAAATGTCTACCTTTTATTACAAATTTGTTTGTAGTTTCAACAAAAACCATTATTTTTTCATTTTGATTTCTGTTAATTACTGCTGAATACTAGAGCTATCATAATAAATTATGATTTTTTATGTAAATTCAGCTCTTTTGAAGAAAAAGTTGGTTCTCCTATAATTTTAACCCTTATTTTTAACACACCATCAAACTCAAGAGGGATTCTTGTAAAAAAAACTTACCACTATAAATGGTTAAAATTTTTAATTGTTATAGTTAATTATCTGGTTCATCGAATCCTAAACGGTGGACCACTACTTACGCCACATCCTGTATATAAAGGATGTAAGTATACAAAATATTGTAACACATTTTAAAAGAGAAACGGTGGAGTTTCTTCCCTATTCTTCTCCATACGAAACTACCTTTTGGAAGGGGCGACTAGAATCAATTCTATTTTATTGTAAATGTTGACGTTCAAAAGTGCCTTTTATGTGCCTACTTGAAATAAATGCTTTGACTTTCATCAACGTCTACGATACGTGAGTGTATTTACGTAGGCGTTATAATACATAATTTGTTATATAAAAACAGTTGCTTAATATTAAAGGTTAAATCGGACCACGTGGGACCTGCGAGCGAGACGTCATTACGAATTCGGATCCACCCGTTGCAATATTGACCCGACACGGGAACCCACGCTTATTAATATCGCCAGGTACGGTCAGCCGCACCTCATGTGAGTAGAACTACGAAAATCATCCTTAATGTTACGAAATATAGTCGTCGTCAAACTCTGTAGTTACTATGGACGTGCGTTCGTAGTTATTTTATCTCTGATTAGAATCACAGTCAAAATCAGAGTGATCTTTATTCTCGTTGCTGTAAGGTTGCAAGTGGCTTGGTACTTAGGTTGCTGTCATTGGTAAATTTCATCACATGTTACTTGTATATTTGTGAACCTTGTGTAAGTTTAATAAATGAATTTGAATTTAGAATTTATTTAAATAGTCAGAGGACTCCATTACGTAGTATAACAGTCGGTAAAATAAAAGTACAGTGCACGTTTGCACAATCATGCTTACTGAAGCGAGTGAGGTCGATGCACTATCGTATTGATCCGATCTGATGCTAAACCTCTCTTCGAGTTAATCAGTAATTCATTAGTTTTCAGTCCTTACGGGGGAAGCGCCAGGTAGCCCATGAAATTCAAATATTCTAACGTTTTTTGCAATTTGCAGGTCAGTTTCAGGTTGTATGATGAACAAAATATGATTCGCGACCGTAACATTGTATGTATTTACAGAATTATAATCATTATCGCGTTCGCGGTTAGAAAGTTGGCAACGATGCAAATAGCTGTCAAATATTTCGCTGTTTTGATTAATTTTTCAATACTGAATTAGGAACTTGTTCTAAGGCCCGCTTGCACCACAAATTTCTAAATACATTTAACGTTAAACAAATTTAAATCATCGTTCTATTTCTGTCAATCATTCGAAAATGATAGAGAAAGAACGATGTTTTAAATACGTTTAGCACTAATTGTATTTAGCGAATATTGGTGCAAGCGGGCCTAAATACATATAAAAGCAAGTCAATTCAAATCAATTGCAAGTCGAACTCGCACACGAAGGGTTAAGCCGGGCGATTCTGTAACAATCTCACCGTGATAACTTAGGTGAAGTGAGCTATCATTCCACCTGAGATGCTAGGGATTGACAATATCGACAACTCACTTCAAGCTCATTTCACCTAAGTCTTCACGGTGAGATTGTTACAGAATAGCTCGGCTGTACCCCCGTACAATATTTAACACTACATATTTTATTTTAATTATTTATTGTTAAGTATTTGTACTTATTACGGTTCAAAAGATACAGCCCTATGACAGACGGACGGACGGACACCAAAGCCTTAGTAATAGGGTCACGATGGCACCTTTTGGGTACGGAACCCTAAAGAGCATTTGGGAACTTTTCAAGTGCTTTTTTACACCTGAAGCCAAATAATTAGCGTCAGGCAGGACAATAATTATTGTGAGGACAATAATTAGTATGAGCACAATAGTTAATGTGAGGATAATAATTAGTGTGACGACAATAATTATTGTGAGGACAATAATTATTGTGAGGACAATAATTAGTATGAGGACAATAATTAGTGTGAATAATAATTAGTGTAAGGACAATAATTATTGCAATTCATGCAACGCACCATTGGAAGTCGAAATGCGATTTTGAGTTATTATTGGGTTTTTAATCAGGAATTTCTCAAAAGCAACTCTAGTCTGGATTTGTGTTGCCAGTTGATGGCAAAAGGCTTGCCGCTTTTATTAGGTACATTGGACATAACATAGATCTATATATATATATATATCTAGCAAATTTTCGGTGTACCAAAAATATCTATCTGGCTTACCCTTTAGGGTATACGGGCGTGATGTTTTAATGTTGATAAGTTTGGTAAGCTTACTTTTCCTCTATACTTATAACTAAATCAAAACAAAACAAAGCTTAAAAAAATTATATTAAATAAGTTGACCATATTTTTATAAAAGGAATCAAAGCGGGGTGCGGTTGTATCTAGTCTTTACAGCACCTATAAAAATGCGCTTACAGCGCTCGCCCGCTATAAGTCGACGCACGGGGGGATGAGGAACTAAATGCAATGTATTGAATTTGCCTCATGCTGTTGCTGATTCTCAAGCTATTTTGGATACAGTCTACTTATAGATGTTTTTGCGCGCCATAATATATATTTATAGTTGTATAGATTGGTTTGGGGGTGTCCGATTCAGAGTCAATAGACATTGGGATAACGATTTTTATTCAACGCCAGGTAGGATGAAATAAGGTGGCTAACAAACGCCGGGAGGGGACGCCTTGAAGGACATAAGGTGACCTTAATGGTGATGTTCTTCAGAAAGGTCAGGGCGTCAAGTCTGCTACTACAATAGTGTCAGAATAGTCTATCATTGATTTCGTAATTGTTGATTTTGACAAGTTTGGTAATCTACTAACAGAACGGCGTCATTATGACTTCCCAATGGTCAACGACTGACACTCCATTGAAAGAAATAGCAGAGTGGTAATCTCGTACATAATGACAAATGAATGAAAAATTACTAAATGTGCATTTAAGTAGTAGTTTTTCGAAAATCATTTCTACTAGCGGGTTTTATAATAATGGCAATACGACAATGTCATTCTACCACGATTCTATTACGAGACCACTGACCGACCAATGATCGACCATTATGCATTTTTCAGATTACGAACTTTTAGCAAAATGACAATGGGGTCGTGTTGGAATGACGAATTTATAAAAAATAGCAGACTTGGGGCCCTGGTGCGTTGTACTGGCCACCGGCGTGCGTGAATGATCAGATTTATGACCGTAAAGGAAGAAAAATGAGTATGTAAGGATCGCAGCAGTTGGCGTTCTATAGCTTCTGCCTACCCCCATGAGAAGAAGGCGTATATACAAGGTGTAACAGAATAAACGCAAGTCCCGAAAGTAGTTTGCTCATAATTGACTACTGAATCGATTTCTGAGGTATTTTTTTCAAATTTTATGTATTTTGTAATACTGACCGCCTATTGAGGCAAACAATATTAAATCTTATTTCAAGGCAATAAGACTCAATTTTAAATGCATAAAGTAAAGCTAGGCTCAACACAATTTACTAAAAAATAATAGCAAAAAAAAATTTTTTTGGTCATTGTATTTGCTTTTAACTCAACACTCTAATTGGGGTGTATGAGGTCTTGCGTTAATTATGTTACATGTTGTACTAGGTAAGTAATTTGGTTTGGCGACCATACTTTGGAAAAATTCTTTAAGTAATTGAATGAGTCGGTATAAAAAGTTGTGTTAATATTTACGCGCGAAAATAACAAATTTACGTGTTTTTCAGCACATAGTCCGTGTGACGTACGAAATCTTTATTTTTATAAAAATCGAACGCTTTTTAAAAAAGAAACGCAGTTTTTAAATTGTTTTAGAAGTGATTTCAGAAGCAATCAAAAAAAATCAAATCAAATCGTCTTCAATAACTTTACGGTGCGTGTTAATTTATAAAAGTTAATTTTGAACGGACTTGTCACACAAAGGTCAAAGGTTATTTTTTGCACAAAGCGTCAAATAAACATTCACGGAACCAAATTATGTTTTTCTGGAATCCGAAAATCACGCGACCGCTAAACTTGTTACTAATAATGATAACAAAAAATGGCGAAAAAGTCGGAAAAAATAAGTTAATAAACTTAAAGCATGTGCATAAATCGTTGCCGAACCCCAAACATTCTAAATTCAAAACTTTATTCTCAACACCAAATCCCAAAATAAATCCAAACTTTTTAATCAAAATTCGAAATACAAAACCTAAAAAAAAAAAACAAATGCTACTAAAGAATCCCATTCACGAATAAAGCTTCCCGTTATATCCTTAACAAAATATTGTTGAAAAATTAAAGCAAAGGTAGGACGAGAGGTACTTACCGATGCATGACTGCTGTGTTCGGCGTTCCGTGGAGAACTGGCGATCCATACCAGGCTTCCCACTGCGCATGATGGGGAGGGTATAGGGTGCGGCCAGGTGGGCGGGTAAGGCAGTGCGATTTACTGAGTGTTGGTAAGATAGGAGCGACTTTTTTGTCGGAGGTTTTTTGTTTTTGTTTTAGTAGTAAAATATACGAATTAAAGGCACATGAGCCACAGCATTGCCTCCAAGACGCTACTATAAGACGTTACGCTTACTGTCAGGTAAGTCATCTATTTCTTTACCACCCAATTATTAACAAAAAAAAAATTTTATGAGAGTTTTCCCAGCCATCTTCGCGGATAATTTTTTTTTGAAGACCGCCATCAATCTTTATCAGGTAAATCTGTATGAAAATAGACTTCAGACTACATAGGACTCCAATTTAGAAAAAATCCGAAAACGTCACAAAGTGAGACATTCGCACTTTTAGCGAAAATAAGCTACGCCGTAGCACATGGGCTACGCCGTAGCTGGGCACGTAGTGAATAAAGACGCAACGGTTTCCACAGTTTTGAAATGGTGTTAAATGATAAATGATTTTATTTCTGTAAGTAGGTTTGTTACAAACACTTTTACACGTCAATCATATTTTTAAAACTAGATGAGGTCGGCGTTTCATAACTGACTACTCTGAGAAGAAAGGCCGAAACAAACTCAGAGGTCACAGTCTCTTTTAAAGTCCAGACATAATCTTGGTCAGATCATGTGAAGACCATGTAGATTGGTGTCTGAAACGGTCTTTTGAGGAAAAACCATACAGATTGAGCGGACCTGTCCAGTCAGTGCACGCATTTGTCAGTAATCTTGCCGCTCAACTGAGAACTTAAGGAGCACAACGATTCGACGAACAATACCAAAGAAAGGACATTTGGGTAGGCCGCATAAATTACTCAAGCTGCCAGATCGTGAAACTAACTAAGAAATAAAATAAAAAAAGTAATAATCCACTAATAATATATAATAATGTTAGAATAGTATATTATGCAATTAGTGAATAAAGGACGGATTTAAAGGGCCATAGATGAATCACGAGCTAGTGAAGGATTTTAACGACTGAATCACGACCGTAGGGAGTTTTCATTGAATCACGAGCGTAGCGAGTGATTCAAGTATTAGAATCCTGAGCGACGTGAGTGATTCATGGCCCTCGATATAAATCCGTTTTATTCAAGAGTTGCATACTATACTTTATACCATGACTACGAGAAAAAGAAAGATTTAAGCGAAAATAAACATTTAATAAAGAAAAAGGACGCTTAAATTAATTAAAATGCACATGAAAATTGGAACAATTACTAAAATTAAGAGTAATTTTCTTGTTATTATTATTAGGATGGTCAACTTGTGTAGCGATATAACAGTGAGTAAAAGTGCTTTTTATTCACTGTTTTCAGTGAATAAAATAAGCTTTTTAGAGGGGGAATGGTATAAATGCATTAAAATGGGTGCTCTTTTTTAACCGACTTCAAAAAAGGACGAGGTTGTCAATTCGTCGAACCTTTTTTTTTATATGTATGTTCACCGATCTCTCGAAGACGCCTGAACCGATTTGGAAAATTCTTTTTTGTTTCAAAGGGGGGTCCCATTTAAATTTTATTGAAATCGAACAAGCGGTTAAAAAAAAAAACAACAATAATTTATTTTTAAATATAAAAAGCCGGCTTCAACCGGACGTGTAAGACGATCGTTTTCGAATTGGGGTAGGTACCATAACTTAAAAGTGAAAAATAAAAAACGTTTTTTCCAAAACAAACAACCGACTTCCAAAAGAACACTACAAAGTGAAAAAAAACTTTGACTTCGGAAGTCGGTAGCAAACTAGGAAAACACCGACACCGACACCGACACCAACTTCCGAAGTCAAAGATTTTCACATTGTAGTGTTTTTTTGGAAGTCGGTTGTTTTTTTATGTGTATTATTTTACTTTGAACCTTGAATTCGTCAAAAAAACGGCTATAACATTTGTAATTACACAAATATTATTATTTTGTTAGTTTTACAAATAAATAATTTGAATTTGAATTTGTGTGTACAAAATTTACCAAGTCAATTTTGAGTGAACGATTTGTATTTGACTACAGTTCCAAGTGCTGTCAGAAGATTATTCATGTGCAAAGCATGTTTATTATGACAATTTCTATTAATAAGTTATTATCACATATTAGACAATATTTCTTAAGCTTTGGTTTCCTTGCTAAGCGGCTGCGTCATATTATATCAGCCGTAATGAAAATCTGTCATTTTCACCCGTATTTGACATTCAGGTGTCAAAAAATGCTCTGTATTTGGACAACCTTTATTGTGTGACAGTTCACCGTGTTCTTTGGAAACAAAAGCTTAACTGAATTTCCTCTACGAGGCTACGACCGATATTTCTATAACAGCATTTTAGTCGCAATGTCACATGGCCAAGTTCTTCTGTATGGCAGAGTCCTTATTTATCAGTAATGGAGGCACAAAAATATACCTGACGTCAGTGCGATGAGCGTCAACGTATGTTTCAAGTCTTTATATAACGGGGTGAGCAGAGTTTTAAGTGAAAGTAGTTATTATTTATGAATGAAGGCAATATAATCAATTAATATAGGTAATTTATTAATTCATTATTGGGAGTTGGGCCTCTGGCTTCTGGCGCTACCGTCACCCAACATAGGCACTATGCTGGGTGACACCACTTTCCGGCTCGTTACTTGTCTGCGTCTGGGCGCTCCTTGCGTGGCTCCTCATCGCTGCCAGTGCGGTGTAGCTGTCGACTACCTCGGACACCATGGCCTATCTTGCAGTATGAGCGCAGGCCGGATAGCTCGGAACGCCAGCATTAATGACACCATCCGCCGTACTCTTGTCACCACCGGGGTGCCAGTTGTTTTAGAACCCAACGGCTTGGCACGCGACGATGGGAAGAGACCAGACGGAATGACCATAATGCCCTGGAAGTTGGGTAGGCCTTTGGTGTGACACCCTTGCGCCATCCCATCTTCCTAGTACGGCGGGCTGTGCTGGGGTGGCTGCTGCAGGTGCGGAAAACCTCAAACGGCAAAAATACTCCAATCTTATTGGGTGTTATATGTTCGAGCCGTTTGAGGTAGAAACACTAGGGCCATGAGGTCCGAATCCCCACTTGGTTTTTCGAGACATCGCCAAGCGGTTAGTCGACTCTTCACGTGACCTGAGGGCTGGTCTATTTTTTGGACAAAGAATCAGCATCGCCATACAACGTGGCAATGCTGCCAGCCTTTTGGGCACTTTTCCTGTTGACAGCGATGCGGTCGAATTTTTTGGTGCCCTATGATTATTTTCTTTATTTTTATATACTATACATATTATTAATTTTAAGTCTGTAAGCTTAAATATTTCAATATTGTAAAATTTAATTAATAAAGATCTAAGGAATACCATTATTATAGGTAATTTAATTATTTGAGAAGTACAGTGCCTTTGTACTCATTATGTCTATTCTGAAAATACATTTATTTTTTGTCCTTCAGTTTCCACAAACCTATATCATCACTTGAGAACGGCTGGACGTATGTAATTTTTTATGTACGTTATTGTCCATAAATATAGGTTTATAGGAAAAGATAATTTGGAAAAATTGCCCGGAAAATTGGAATATTACGGGAAAAACTGAAAGTCCATTTTTCTTTGGGGTTTTTGTATATATGGTTTGGTCAGGACAGCGTCTGTAGGGCCAGCTAGTCATGAATAAATGAAGTTGTTTTTTTTCTTTCGGCGTTCATTTCTATAAAATTCAATACATTACATTTTTATTATGCGCACAGCAAAAGAGTGGAACTCTCTACCTGCGTCTGTGTTTCACGCATACAACCATAGATTCAAGAGCAAACCCATAAAAAAAAACATGTTCGTTCTACTAAAAGCCCATGTAAATGCCCACTATACTCTCTCTCTCTCTGAGACTCTGCACTCTATGCATTGACTTATAATAGTTATGCCACTAAGTTGGTGACGATTATAATTACCTAGGACAAACAGTCCAGTTAGGTAGGTCCAACTTCTAGAAAGAGATCAATCGTCAAATTAGACTCAGCTGGGCAACGTTCGGGAAGCTACGCAATATCTTCTCGTCTCACATACCGCAGTTTCCCTACCTGATCGAATCAGATGTGAATAGATCCTCAGGAGAACTAAGGTAACCAACTTAGATAAATGATTGGTCTCTCTGCCGATTCCAATCATTTATCTAAAGTAACCAACCATTTTGTACTATTAAGTGTTTTGGAATTAATAATGTCATTATTATTGATTTACGTGACATAACTTATAATATGTTTGATGATATTTAAAGAGAAAACAGACTGTGAATGCAAGCACCATGCAGGCTAGATAGAATACATGACTTTATAGCTGTATGGCGGTTTTGAGTATTTTATATACGGCCTACGCAAATGTCATGCAGATCTGGTAGCGTCGTGTGACGTGTCGTTGAGCTCCCTTAAATAGGTTTGAGCTATGATGACTGATGCATGCATGCCGTCTGTTAGAACAGGTCAACTCAAAGCTGCAATGGCTCTTTCTTCAAAAGGCCCTTCCAGACATGGCCCTGCATTGTTAGACTCACATAAAATCCTAATAATACAATGTTTGGACTTTAGAAGAGACCATGACCTCTGAATTTGTTTCGGCATTTCTTTTCAGGGATCAGTCAGCTAGAAAATGCCGGCGTCATCTAGTTTTAAAATATTGCCGTGTAAAAGTGTCTTACAATATTTACTTACAGAAATAAACATTTCATTTAATTTCAACCGACATAGCCCAAAGAATTGCCCAACATAAGTGGCAGTGGGCATTGCTCGCGGAACAGATGACCGATGGGGTCGAAAGGTTCTGGAGTGGCAACCGCGTACTGGAAGACGTGGCGTTGGTAGCGCCCCACAAGCTGGACCGATGACCTTGTGAAGGCCGCAGGAATCCGCTGGATACAAGGTACACATCTAGTATGTTGTAACTTTTACTTTTGTAGATCCGTGTTTGCTCGGTTGATGTTTCGTTGTAATATGTGTATCGCCTACCCGCAAAAAAAAAAAAAAAAATGTTTTTTATTTTATCTCTGTACGCTAGTAACCTAAACATTAATTGTAAATCTTGTTTCTCAGTAAGTGAATTATTGTTAATTCTTATGAAGGAGCACATAACCGGTAGAAGTGGCAATTCTTGAGGGGGGGCTATTATAGAGGTACGAGGTACAGGGTGTAAAGTTCACTCATACCTCCATAGAAAAGGGAGGATCCTCCGACCAGAAGGGTGTCGTGTCTCGTGGGCAACTGCCTGACGATTGATGTCGGAACGTTGTATATATGCTAGTCGCGCGGTAAACTCTGCTTGCGCGATGCACGATTTTCGTGACGTCAGTGCGATGCGTAATTCGCATGTGGCGATGTAGATACCGCTACACTATGTCCAGCAGTGGACGTCTCTCAGCTCAAATGAATAATCGTAGTCTCAAGCCAAGACACCTACCAAATAAGTCGGTAGAAGACAGTAATGGACGTAGTCAATCATTTATGGCATCCCCCAATGTCTTGTTAGGTGGTAAGCTTTTATCAATGAGATCACACGACCAAATCAGACACCAGTCGACTAAATCGACTCAGAAGACTTTTTCAGACACCAATCTACATGTTCGCAAAGGTTCTGTCCGAACTTTTATATAAACATTGATGAATTTTATACATACAACGTGTTGTTTTGCATCCTCGTCAAATTTCAGGAGGCTGTTATGAAAGACATAAATAATCAAATAAAATTACGATCCTGCTCAATAATTAATACATACTTGTTTTTTTTAGGTATTTAGGTTTGACGGTATTTCAGAATACTCTACTTTCAAAGAACAAAATCGCCCCGTTGCGTATGTGGTAGGCAGTGTCGTACGACTATGTTACAGTTACAGCGCAGTTACAGGGCGGTATCACACGGGCCCTACACATGCCGATTTCCGAAAAATACAAAAAATAAAAATAAATACCTACTTATTTTATTATTGATTCGTGTCGAGAATCATTAGCATAGTTACCTCCTCGAATTTGACGAGGATGCAAAACAACACCTTGTACACACGGCTACACATCAAGCTATACAAAACCAGTTTACGCTGGTCTCGCATCGTACGGAAATCCTATACAATGTGAGATCAGCTTATACTGGAAATGTATAGCTTGATGTGTAGCCGTGTGTACAATGACAAGAGAGTATTATATTATTATAATTATTGTGAATGTGAGGACTATGTGGGTCATTGTTTCAGTTTTAATTGTGGTTTGGTCGTTTGAGTAGTTTATGCGGCCTACCCAAATGTCCTTTCTTTGACATTGTTCGGCGAATCGTTGAGCTCCCTAAGTTCTGAGTTGAGCTGGACGATTACTGACACATGCGTGCACTGACTTGACAGGTCCACTCAATCTCTGTGGTCTTTCCTCAAAAGACCATTTCAGACTCCAATCTACATCGTCTTCACATGATCTGACCAAGGTTATGTCTGGACTTTAAAAGAGACTGTGACCTCTGAGTTTGTTTCGGCCTTTCTTCTCAGAGGAGTCCGATAGGAATTTATGATTGACATGTTTATACAAACCTAGTGAGTGAAATAAAATCATTTATCTTTTATCACAAGTGACTGACTGTGAGAGTATAATTGGCGAAATGATGGGTAGTAACCTATATTTACAGGAATCAGTGTCTTCTCCCAGTAGTTTTACACAGATATTAAGCAATCAAATTTAAACAATTTTAAATTATACAATACCTGCTTGAGGCTTAAGTTGAGGGTGGGTGTGTATCCATGTGTGTGTATGCGTGAGCTTGCGGTGGTGTGTGTGTGTGTGTGTGTGTGTGTGTGTGTGTGTGAGAGAGGATGCGTGATATCGTTTATGGTATCATTTATTTTTTTTGAGAGGAACAGCAAACAGTTACATTATAAGGACTTACAACTAGTTTAAAAAAATAGCAATTTGGTTATAACATTATAAACCCCGTCTGGCACAGCACGTGTATTTAAGTATCGAAACTCGTAAATAGCAATATTTTCAGCTTGAATGGACATCACACACGAGACGTTATACAACGTCATACGCAGTAATAATGATCTATTTTAATGTTCACATGCATGTGACGTCAGAGTTATTTCAGTACAGTCGTTGTATTTCACTATCGTTGTAATTTATACCTTATCTCAATGTGAATTAAAGTCACATGTTGCACGGTCGTGTGTTGCAATGGCTATCTACGTAGCTTCAACCTGCTTGTGACATATTGTGACGTAGTATGTAGGTACTTAAGTTATTTATACAATAGCTGTTTGATTTAACTTCTTCATAAGTGGGCGCCCGGTGGGTTTTCTTTTCAATTGGAAAAAATGATGAACTTCCTTAGAAACTTTTATCCTATAATTTACCCTATCGTCATAATCATCGGAGAGCAGCCTATGGTCTTGTGATAATAGCCGCGATTTCTGAGTTATACGGGTCGCAGGTTTGAACCCAGACAAACGCTTTACTTTTTGTAAACTATTTCGTCACTACCGCTCTCAAAACGGTGAAGGAAACATCGCGAGGAAACCGGAATGTCCTAGAACAAATAGTTCAAAGACATATGACATCTACCAACCCGCACTGGGGCCGCGGGGTGGATTAAGGTCCACTCCCTCTCACCAAGAGGAGACCTGAGTCCCAGCAGTGGGAACATTATTGGCTGATTATGCATCATCATCATCATTTCAGCTGAAAGACGTCCACTGCTGGACATAGGCCTCCCCAAGCACCACCACTTCGACCGGTTCTGTGCTTCTCGCATCCAGCGGATTTTACCCCTTTTAGATATGAATTTTACCCCTTTTAGATATGAATTTTACCCCTTTTGGAGATGAATTTTACCCCTTTTGGAGATGAATTTTACCCCGTTTGGAGATGAATTTTACTCCTTTTGGAGATACATTTTACCCCTTTTGGAGATGATTTTTACCCCCTTTGGAGATGAATTTTACCCATTTTGGAGATGAATTTCCACCATTCATGCTTCTATAGACCCAGCAGTTTAGCCTGTGCTATGTCTGTCGGTAAATGAATTCATTTATTTATTTATTTAGTAAGTACCTATGAAGTTTTACTTTTTTTCAATTAGCGTTTCTGCCTCTTCTTTTCTGTAAATGTCCCTAGTACCTACCCTACAACTTTATAATTAATCTTCCTTCTTTCGTTCACATACAAAAAATATTCTTGATACTCAAACACGCTAATCAAAAAACACAAAAATACAACAACATAAGTTTCTATAAATAAAACACCAAACTAAACTACAAACACAGACTCAACAATGCTTAAACAACCATAACGACCAGGTACGGCAACAATGACAGCAACGCACTACCGATGCCCGTCATCTGTCAAATCTGTCACTGATGATATCAGAGTTACCAACAACCCTTGAAGGTTGACCACATTTGCTGTCGGCGTATTAGGGTTAGCTCCGACGTCATACTCGGGCAAATATCTTAGGAAGTTTACAACGGCAAGCGCCTGTGAATTCAACTTTAACAAGAAAGTTTCCAACCCTCCTAGGTTTACCAGAATATAAAAAAATATAGAACGATAACAAATAAAATAAAAAATATTTAAAATCGAAATTTTTATTTAAATAAAACACCAAAACTAGACTACAACAACAGACATAACAACGCTTGAACAACCATCACGACCAACTGCAGTAACCCTGGCAGCAACCCACCACCAATGCCAATCAACAAGTCATCTGTCAAATCTGTGATAGCCGCTATTAGAGCTGTCAACAACCCTTGAAGGTTGACCACATTTGTCGGCGGAGTACTAGGGTTTGCTCCGACCGCATACTCTGGCAGAGATCTTAGGAAGTTTACGATAGCGAGAGCTTGCGAATACAACTTAAGTAAGGAGGTTTCCAAAGCCCCTAAGTCCACTGGTATCATGCAGCTGATGTTTGAAGGTAGGGTGTCGAAGATTGAGAGCAGCGAAAGAAGGAGATTGTATACGTTGTTCAGGAGTGGCAGCAGGATATTCACGAGGGGGTAGACCGCTGGCAGTTGCACGCCGGTCGATGATACTGGTTGCTGTAATAAAATAAAATTTTTGGTTAATTAAAAAAAAACGTCAAAGGTTCTGGCATGTTCTGGCAAGTATCTGACTGAGACTATATTTAAACACCGCAAACTGGTTGATGTAATAAAATAAAATTTTTGGTTAATTAAAAAAAAACGTCAAAGGTTCTGGCATGTTCTGGCAAGTATCTGACTGAGACTATATTTAAACACTGCAAGGACTCTACGACCCAGAAACTGGGGTTCGGAGGTCAGATAGTTTTTTTTTTGTGTATGGCATCTCGTATTTGGCCTTGAGAGGCTGTGACTACTTAACCGGTCAATCCTGTGGTGTCTTTTAGCGAACTCAAAGCCTCCAGCCAGGGGCTTAATAATATTTATAAACTAAACGAACATCACCTAAAGACACCCCCTGTGGGGTACGAACCTCAGCTTAGGGCGTCGCTGGGGGAGGACAGCAAGTTTGGTATAGGAGGTGAGATAGGCAGTCGCTCCATGTAAAATACTGGTATTCAGCTGTATGCGATTAGACTGGAAGGTGGAGGTTTGAATCAAGGAAAAGGTTGGACAGATGATGATGATGACTGTCACAGGTAATCTCTACTAAGGTAGGGAAGATACCTAATTGGTGACATAGTGATCAATATTCCTACAGCCTCTGTTTAGAAAGAGACCGAAAAGATTTTAGATTTATTCATATTCATATTTATTTGCATTCCATAATGTTGAAGAGATGTTACAATGGCTTAAAGCTAAGGTACAGTTATGGACCCTGTAGGGCACAGCAAAACGTATAGGTAATTTAAAAAAAAAATTAAATTCAAAACATAAATTAACATTAGGCAATTTTTAAACTAATTTATGTTATCAACATTAAATAAGTAAATGTAACATTTTATTTTATTGAGATCAGTCTGTTATAGTTTTAGGTACATTTAATTCTTTTGATGTAGGTAAATGTAGTTCTAAGTTTTTTTTTAAATAACGCCATCTGTTAGAGAAATGATTTATCACATCTACGTGCAAGAATCAAAAGAGATCGAGATTTGATATTTAGATAATAATATTTATTATCATGATTATCTTGTTTGAATAGCCATCATACCCAATTAAAATGTATGTATTTTAAATGAATCTCCCGAGATTTTCGGTTCTATAATTAACTAGGTTTTTTAAATTGTATGTTTCCTCTTACCGTAGCAAAAACTGCTGCAACAAAGCACAGAAAAACTAAGCCAATCTTCGACATTATTCAAAAGAAATGGTACACCTTCCCTAAAATTATATTTACAATGTTTATTTCTCGTAAAAAACAGTTTTATATACTTATAAGTTACTTCACATATTTCCATAGTGGACATGATAATGGCAGGTAATCGTTTATCGTTTAATTACACAAAATTGTTACCTAATTATAATATTCAAAGCGAAGTTTTTTTGCGTAACAGATTTTCTAATAATACACAATATTAGTAGATTATGCAACAAGGGGTTAAAACAGTGTCTTATATCACGGGTGCCGATGCCGTATTGAATCCCGAGCGTAACGAAGGATTCTAATGAATCCTGAGTACAGCGAGGGATTAAAGCTCACCCAAGACGAAGGCACGTTTATCCCCGAGGAGGATACTCTACTTTTCACACCACATACGAGACAATAAAAAGCAATAGTAGGTACTAGAATCGAAGTATTTATTAAAATTAGAATTACAGTTAATAGACATATTTAAAACAATTCAAAGGTAAAGATAATGTTTGATACATTAGACCAGTTGTGGAAAGACAAAGTTATGTTTGTTGAAGTAGAGGTAGAGTTTATCTGCGCATTGCTGTTGAGTAAAGTTTCAGAAACTTGGGTCTGCAGAGGATCATTTTGGATCGCGAAAGTTGGTGAAGGTGGTGCTTGAGGCAGCGGGCTAGATGAATTGTGTTTTCATGTGGAAGTTTGCGGTAACAAAGGTGCCCAATTATCAGACAACGACGATGTGTTGTCACCAATACGGCAGCTTATTTTATCCCTATTGTGTAAAGTGTTTTCCATGTAACCCTCCGTTATTTCATCAGATTTCCTTCCACCGCGTCTTTTAATCTTGGTCATGTCTGCTCCTGAATCCGCATGTAGAGTAGCCGATGTTCACCTGAAACAAGAGCTCGGCATTTGTAAATTTCAGGTATTTCGCAATTTCTTTCGGCATGGTACTGATCCACTTGCCTAGTGCACTTGTCATTATTATAAGCTACAAAAAATCTGTAAGCGTTTTAGAGGGGCATATAGCTTGGTACTTTTCGACAATTCTTACGCATTCCCCACGGACTACGAATGAGCGTTCTTTCATTGATTTTGTATCTGGCACGTTTACCAGCAACAATTCTGAATATTTTTCGATATCTTCGGTTTTAATGTTTAAGAGATGATTTCCACAACAGGCTCCATTCACTCCAAAAATCAAGGCCACCTGTAACGAAATAGACAGGGAGGTTAGTAAGTAGGATGGTAAGCTACGTAATTTGTATCATCAGCCTCTAATGTTCCCACTGCTGGGACACAGGTCTCCTCTTGGTGAGAGGGAGTGGGCTGTAATCCACTACGCGGGCCCAATGCGGGTTGGTAGATGTCACATGTCTTCGAATTTTTTGGTTCTCTTTCAACGTTTTGAGAGCAATGGTGATGAAATAATTTACACAAAGTAAAGCGCCTGTCTGGGTTCGAACCTGCGACCTTTACCACCTTTCACAGCTACGTTATTTATTATATATGAATTATTATGTTACAAGTAGTATTTTAAGTGTGTATTACAAGTTATACGCTTTCTTAGATTTGATTGACACATATAGTTGCAATAAAAATTCAATTATTAGGTAGGTACTTACTTTTGTGGGAAGAAAGCTGTGGTCAGGGACTTCATTTAGAAACGTTTCCATATTTTGAGCTGTGACAACTTTGATTTCTTAGCACGATATCCTTCCGATTTCCTTTTTAAAAATGCTAATAGTTTGGTATATGTGTTCATTTGAATATTATGTTTAATGCCTATTGTTACCCAATAGATGCACCGTAGGTTACTTGACTTCTTTGTAGGTACATGATAAATGCTGGAAAGAGACTAAAACCACTGATTCAGATACAGACTTGACGCCTTTTTTATTTTACCATTTGTATTAATCGTCTTAGGCTTTCATGTACGGCTCCTTGGCCTTTTCTGGGAGTAGGCTGTTGGCAATGCCAGTGGCTTCGGATATAATGCACTCCGGAGTCAAATCACTTTCGGTACTTGACATTTTTGTGAGAATTTGTAGTTTAATTTGTTGTTTAACATCAAAGCGATTTGCAGTATTCGCGCCTTTTTTTTATTTGTGTATTTTTTTTAATTTGTATTCTACTCTCGGTGGCCAGTTCGATTTCCGAACAATTTATTTTTAGTGCAGGTCTCTATGGTAATGAAAAATGTTTGTATGCGATTTTTACTTGAGGCTCGAATATTCCAAATTCAAACCACATTAATGACCAGCGGATCATAATGAAATTCAGTACAATATTAATGCCTGGCTAGATAGAGGCTTTAATCACAGATTACTAAATAGTTACTACGTAACAGATACTTCACTCAGTAGAAAATTTCCAATACCTATTGAGATAATAGCCTACTCCGTCGCCTCAGCAACCACTGCATGCTAAAATGTGCCTAAATGCTCAAGCGTACAGTTGTGATTGCTTCGCACCGCGCGATCCTACAGCACGCAATTTGGACCGCAAACGGTCCGAGAGCGCTCGCTCGAGCGGTAGGTAATTATAGCGCGCAAGTACATGGAGTGACGGAGGCCTGCTTTAATGACTTACTTCAGAATTTATGGGTCTGGTTGTCGCAAGATGTATTTTTAAAACACTTTTTTCTACCATAATTCTGTATTAGTCGTCATTAAATTTCAGTAGTTACCCTCTTTCTAGCCATAATTATCATCTTTCACACAGTTCATCCATCGTTTCTTTTGTGTTCCCCTACTCTTATAGCAATTCAAAACTTTCCTCACGACATCTGAAACTTCCCTCTCCTATGCGGAATCTGTTTTTTTTCTTTAAGCTGGCAAACGCCTTAGTTCATGGAAAGTTGTTACCCACTTCCATACTGTGAGAATCTGAAAGCATTGGCATCGTTCCAAGGGGAGAAAGTCCTCATGAATGTAAACAACTTTTGCTATAGGACCAGCTTTGAAACATCATCTGCTGTGTCAGCCAAGAATTCAATACTGTAGGTGTTGTCAAAATGCATGAAAGAGGCAATTAGTTATTCCACTATTCAATTTTCTATTAATATCTCGTTAATCTAACTAGCGCTGCTGCTGACCAAGGGGACTTTGGGTTTAACTCTCAAGTCGAGCAAATAGATAATTCGTTTTTTCCATTAGCTTCAAATCCATAACGCTTTTAGGATGCGGTTGGGGCTACCGCGGTTCTGTAGCGCGTCGGGCATGTTTGCTGAAGCAGATACAGAATAGCTTTCAAGCTATTATGCGGAAATGAACGGCATCCTTGTTGCGAAGGATTCGGGGGAGCACCAACAGCATTTTAAAAGTGATGGTGGAAAGCCTGATTGCCTGTTCCTGGGGCACTGGACCCGTATGCACAGGTGCAGGTCTGGTGCAGCGGGAAGCGAACATTGTTAATAAATGAAACTAATACTAATTCAAAAACCTATTTTGAATTAGTATTAGTTTTATTTATTTTATTATTTATGTACACACAGTAAAACAGATACAGATATGAAAATAAATAAATTATGACATAATATGTCATAATTTATTTATTTTCATTCAGTAGTAGTTTTCTTATTTCTTAAGAAATTTCTTCCAGCAGACCTGCGAAAGGAGATAGGAAAAAGAAACGTAGACAATAGTGTAGTTTGTGTGTGTAGTTTATTTAAGTTTTCATTTTATTTTATTTTATTTCAGTATCATGAGAAATTATAAATGATTTTATTTCTGTAAGTAGGTTTTTAGACACGATTTTATACGTCAATCATATTTTTTTTTTTAAACTAAATGAGGTCGTCGTTTCCTATCTGACTACTCTGAGAAGAAAGGCCGAAACAAACTCAGAGGTCAGTCTCTTTTAAAGTCCAGACAGAATCTTGGTCAGATCATGTGAAGGCTATGTAGATCGGTGTCTGAAATGGTCTTTTGAGGAAAGAGTTACTCACATAGTTTTATAAGTGTTACTAACAAAAATATGAATCAGAAATTTGACGTCACGGTTGGCGCAGTGGTTAAGCGATTGACTGCTGCGCTGCGTGCCGCGGGTTCGATTTCCGCTCGGAACAAATATTTGTATGACCTACAAGTAGTGGTACCGGGTCTGGCTGTTTGTGTATGTGACTTTAAATGTTTGTAAATGCACCCAAAATACAGGAGAAATTCCTAGTTTAAAAAAAAAAGCAACGTATAAAAACAAAAAACGCTTGTGTTCGAAGTAAATAAATTAGGGATTTTCCAAAAGCTGCTTGCATTCTGCCTTCATGCTCGGTTGCTCTGTAGTATGGAACTTGAAACGTTACTGTTGAAATTTGCGTGTACAATAGCATCTGATGACTCCTTCGGGTATTATATGCGTGATGTTACACACAGTCTGATAATTAAAATGGCACGATGATGATTAAATACACTTCTAGAGTTTAATGACCTTAAAAGTAATACAATGGAAGTAACCAAATGTATTTTTGATGACAGGTAATTTGCTGAGTAGCAGGTATTAAACTATATAACGCTTATCATTGCCACGGGTGGGGCTATAAAGAAACAATGGAACTATACCAGACTAGCTTTTGTTAGATTTAGCTCGCGTACATAATGGTTTTACTAATTCAGAAAACCTAAGCGAGTACAACACTCTACAGCTTACCAACCAAAGTTTCATCGTAGTCCAGTGATTAGTATGGACACGCATAAAGGACAACCTTTAAAGAAACATTCATTTTTATTTATATACAATCTTCTATAGTTATAAATAAAAAAGCGAGCAATCATTTTTACATAATTTTTACCTCAAATTACATAGGTAATTAATCTCCACCATGTATACTGTGTTAGTACAACCCTCACTCACACAATTACACACCCCACTACTTACCACTCACATTCACATCCACACCATCTCCTACTCACATAACAACACACAATTCCCAGTAAAATATACTGTGTTTCCATGTCATTCCTTTGTTTTTATTTTTTCTTTTATTTGTAGAATTTTACTTAACTTAATAATAATTTTATAAACTGGAGAAGGGCGGAGCATGCTTTTTTTTTTTTGAAGGTGGGAAACCATCAAATAACTTCTCCCGCTACTTATGGGCAGAGCGGGAGGGCGTGTCAGACTCTTACTGACTAAAACCCACCCTTGTTCCTTCAGTTGCCTGTGCCTGGGGCCACGGTATCCCTATCAGACTTTCCCGCAACGCTGGCAGGCATCGGCCCTAGCGGACCCCTTCATTGATGTTGACATCTCTTTGAGGCGCGCGTGGAACACAACGCGCCGTCGACCCGGGCTTGGTCCTTATCGAACGGCGAGATGAGGGCGGAGCATCCTAACACCAGCAAACTATTTGCTTAAAAGAACTCTCGCCATTGTAACTGTAATGAAAGTGAATGTTTAGATAGATACTGCAATCAGCGTGCTTGTAAGAACGTAAATGAAGCAAAAGTAGTATGTTAGCTGGTACGGGGCTGGCTACCCCCCTGGGAAGACCAAAATACAAAAAAAAACGATTTTATCTACTCAACCAAAAAAAAAATCATCAATTTCATCAATCAAGTGCCGTGCCTTTTGAATCACAGTACGATTTAGATTAACACCGTGTGGTTAGGCTCCTGCCATGCACTCCAAAGCCTCACCCCTTATCACAGGACTTAAACATAATTTGGCAGAATGTTGGTTGGTATATAAGCAATACTATACAACGTGTGACGGAAAGGGTATATATAAATACTTATTCCACATGTAAAGCGCGATAAAAAAGATAGCACCTGTTTTGAACTAAGAAAATGACTAATGGTATTATTTATTTATTAAAACTGCACCAGTAAAAAATAATACTGTACAAAGGCGGACTTATTGCCTGAGGCATTTTCTACCAGTCAACCTTAGGGTGATGCAGAGATATACCATGGCAGGTGCAACATACGGGATAGATAGCTCGGAAATGACTGTACAATACGAGAATAAATACTAATATACATAGATACATACATATAAACAAAATAAACCTTGGTCAGGAGAAATAACGAATTGTATTACGAATTCTTTTACATATATCAAGTGCACAGCGTCTGGATGATTAACAAACTATACGGCAAGGGTTTTTTTAAATTCTATACCTATATGTAAAAAATATAAGAGTACATGAAACCAACCGCTTGCGCTTCACCGCATTCTCGTATGGTCAAAAAAAAATCTGCTGTTCCCTACATTTATGTTTGCAGAACTCGTCAAAATGTAGGGACCTGGGACCGTACTATGACCTGTTAACACCATCATGATTCCGTTGAGAAAAAGAGATAGTGCTATCGGTCATGTATAGCTCCGTCTCTCTTCCACGCTGGAACAATGATGGAATTAACACGTCATAGTACGGCCCCAGATGATGTTTTTTTTTTCGCAATTTCATATTTGGTCCCGTAGTAAAAGTTGTTCATAATGATGAGCACAACCACCCCTTAAGAGATTGATGGTGTTTTACCAATAACCCTGTATATATAACCAACATTAATACAATTGAACTTGACCCGTGTTCAAAAGTGCTGGTTGCACAAAACTGTTGTTTATCTGAGTCAGAATGCACAATGCTTAGTGCAGCAGAATGTGCAGCATTGATTAATAAGCAATTATTAAATTATTAACCTTCTTTGTGTCAAATGCGACGGTTTTGATTAACGTGCAGATTTTGATGTCATATATATTGTCGTTAAAGATTCCTTTTCTCAAAAATTATACTTGCGTTAATTCACTCCTTCTTCTCATGGGGGGAGAAACTACAGACGTGCTACGATGCGTACATACTTCTTTGGCCTCGTTTACATTCGAATACATTTGGTCATACACGCACACCAGTTGCGAGAACTACGCACCTGACCTTTCTGAAGAATATCACCAATAAGGTTACTATAAGTACTTCTAGGGCGTGCGCTCCCGATTTTTTAAAATATTTTGAATAGACTGACCGGTTGGCGTAGTTGGTAGCGACCCTGCCTTCTGAGCCGCTGGTCCCGGTTTCGATCCCCGGACAAGTCAAACATTTGTGTGCATGAACATGTCTGTTTGACCTGTGTCTGCGTGTGTATAATTATGTATATCAGTCATTAGGTTACCGTAGTACAGGCTCTGCCTAGTTCGGGACCTGAAGACCTTGTGTGGATGTTAACTGTTGATTGAATTTGTTCATGTAATTTTAATCTTGAATATTTAATTTGTATGTTTTTATAGCCTATTTCCAATTACTCATCAAGTAAATAGGATAATAATCTGTTTTTTGTATTAGATTCACATACCAAGTGCAAAATAAGTGTTTATATATCAATGTGATACGGTGACAGTTGCCGGTTCAAGCGATTTTTGCATTGTCATCTTGTTAGCAGGTACAATACTTAATATTTTACTTGTTTTTAGTTTGTTTGCGTACTATAGTTACACCAGCAATTGCAGTGTTAATTTTTATACGGCTACTTGTTGATGCCAATGACCTTTGAACGTAAACATAACCTTAGTTTGGTTTGGTGACAGAACTTCTTATTTTTCATCTAAATTTCATTTCACTTTTAGACTAATCATCTTTTAAACTACTACCACAACTACCTACTATCTCTTAACTTGTTATCTCTTCCTTATAAAAGTTATAATCATGATTATGACTCGCAGCGCCCGTGCTCGTCTAGAAGAGTCCAAACTCAATCAGGCTTTGAGCGAATTAAAGGCGTCAAAGGAGTACTGTGACCAACTAAATAAGGAAATAGATGACAATGAAAAGGTGCTATTTGATGCCCATGAAATGAATAGGAAGTTGAAAAATGAAATGGCTCAGATATATATTCAATACACTGATGCCATGGAAGCCCGGGATAGGCTCCAAGTTGTTGTGGATGGGTTCAGCCAGTGTAGCATAGAGTATGAACAAGCTCTTAGTCACAAACATTTACTTCAACAGCAGCTACACGAGGCTCAAAGTCAGATTACACAACTTGAGACCACCAATCTTAACATCACCGCCTCGCTGAATCAAAGTCTGTTCAATGAATTGGTGCCTATTGCCCCGTCAATGGTTTCTGCCATAAACCCCTCATACACTATTGATTTGACAGGTGATGATGAATCAAGAAAATGTAACTCAGTAAGAGTAGTCACCAGTAAAAACAAACTGAAAAAATACATTAAAATTAATAAATACATTGTTAAAACACAAAAAATGGTTAAAAGACAAAGGTTCTTTATCAAAAATGTTAAACTTAATCGAGAAAGGTTAAATTTGCTTAAACAATTAGATATGTATTCTTTTAATTTGGATCAAAGTACTAGGAAGTACAACATTGACACACAGGCCCTGCAATCTCAACTTGACCATCTGCAAGAGAAACTAAGTTCAATGACTAACAAATATAATACCTCTGAAGATCTAATGAGGGAATATGTGTTGGCAATGAATGAGCTGGTAAACTCACAAACGAACAGCTGTGAGATTTGTCAATCACCATCCAATGTACCTACCATTTGCCTGCCTGCCCATTCATTGTCAACATGCAATACCACCTTACCGCATCCTTGTGTTGATTTGACAATTCCTTCTGTAAATAGGTCCATTAAACAATGTCAACAAATTGTAAATAATGATATTGTATTATTTTGCGATGAAATTGGAAAGGACTTAGGCCACTTGTTGACAGATGAATATCCAGGACACTCAATAATAAATTACTGTATGCCTGGTTGTTCATTAATTGATATTATGAACCAAATTGTTAGATATAACTTTAAGCAGGACACAACATTGTTGATTTTTATGGGAAATAGGGGAAATGTGAACAAAGGAGAATTGCTCCAATATCATAGAACATTGTGCAACCTTAGTTTAAGGAAAATTGTGTTGTTTACACTCCCTTATAGTAACAGTTTGCCACAGGAAGAAAATAATTTAAGATTTGACATTAACATGACATTGCACAATTTGACATATAATGATAATTTATTCCATTTAGTTGACACTAACAATTATGTTAGTAATAATTTATATTTGACAAAAGATAGATACAATATTGTTATGTACTATCTTTCTAACTATCACAAAAGACAGATAGCTGTGTCGCTATCATATTATTTTTCTATTTCAGCCAAAAATTTGGCTAAACAACTTGCTTCTTTTGAGCAATGCAATGACTTTTTAAATTATTCTGCCAATAATTTGGTCAAAATTAATGACAATGGTCATCATTTAAATTAGAAATCAGGACAAAGGAGTTAGCCTCTTGCAAAAATGTAACTAAGGCAAAGAATAAAGCATATGAAAGTGTAAAAAAAATAAATAGTATCAACCTGGTGCATCAAAACATTCAAGGGTTTTTGAACAAAGATTTAGAAGTAGAGTTATTCCTGAATTGTAGCAATATAGATATTCTTTGTATAACAGAACATTGGCTTAAAAGCCATCAGTTCATGTTCAATTTTAGTCATCACCAGGTTGGTAGTTCGTTCAACAGAGTACATGCTGTACATGGTGGCTCATTAATTCTGGTAAATAACCAGCTTAAATTTAAAGACCGCAAGGATATTGTGAGCCTCTCTGTTGAGCGGACAATTGAAATAGCCTGTGTAGAATTGGAGCAGCTCATTATATTAAGTGTGTACAGACCTCCTTCAGGATTGTATGATTGTTTTGAAAAGGTTATGGATGAAGTGTTGCACAAAATCTGTAATTCAAATAAGTCTATCATCATTTGTGGTGATTTTAATGTTAATTTGTTAGAAAATTCTGGTTTAAGTATTAAAATTATAAGTCTGTTTCAGTCATACAATCTTGCTAACCAATTTCTGGAGCCAACTAGAATAACTCCCACTAGTGCCACATGCCTAGATAACATTTATACAGATGTTATACCAACTCACAAAGAAATTATTAATTTAATAGACTCAGATCATTGCGGACAATTAATAACTATTTCAAATATAAACAAAAAAGTTACTAAAAAAGATATCACTGTTAACCCGAAAACGACTTATCGCTTGGATACATTTAAATCTAAACTTTTAAGTAAATTACCATTTTTGGTGATTAATGATGACCCTAATCAACATTATAATGATTTTTTTAATATGTATTGCACACTATTCAATACCACGTTCATTCCAAAGACGTTCTCGGTTAATAGTAACGCTTCCTTTAGTGACTGGGCCACCATTGGTATACATACAAGTAGAAAACGACTTTATGAATTGTATGATGAACGAACTTGTAAAAACACTGCTGAATTTAATTTATATGTTAAGAATTATTCTAAATTATTTAAAAAAGTTTGTAGTATGGCCAAATCACGTTATTTGAGTTCAAAAATTAAAAATAGTAGTAATGTAATAAAAATGACATGGAGTATCATTAATAGCGAAACGGGAAGGTCATGCAACCGATGTAGTGACTACAGCCTTGCTATTGATGACAATATAATTAAATCTGATTCTCAAGTCGCCGCGGCCTTTGAAAATTTCTTTGCAGAGATTCCCGTATCGACTACTAAATCTCTAAACTCTTCACCCACTGCTGCAGAGTCTTTACTTAAAGAAAACATTCCAGTTTGTGATTCTGAATTTCATTTCGAATATGTCACTTTTAAAGATATAATTAAAACCTTTCACACGTTAAATGTCAAAAAGACTGCAGATTTATGGGGTAATTCTGTGGACGTTGCTAAGTCAATTATAAATATTATAGCACCTACTTTAGCTGTTATTTTTAATAATTGTATTGACCGTGGTGAGTTTCCTGATCTTATGAAAAACAGTAAAATAATACCGTTGTTTAAATCGGGTAGTACATCAGACCCTACTAATTATAGACCTATTTCAGTGCTACCTACATTTAGTAAAATTTTTGAAAAACTTATTTTAAATCAAATGCAAAGATTTTTTAATGTACATAAATTACTGCATAACAAACAGTTCGGTTTTACAAGGGGTCGTTCAACTACTGATGCCGGAGTTGAACTTCTAGGGCATGTATATAATGCATGGGAGGACAAATGCGATGCGTTGGGCATCTTTTGCGATTTGTCCAAGGCATTCGATTGTGTTCTTCATGCAACATTAATCAGGAAACTGCACCACTACGGAATCCGGAACGCCTCTCTGGATCTTCTTACTTCTTATTTAAGTGATAGGATTCAGAGAGTTGATGTTAACGGGAAAAGATCTCCCGGATCGGTAGTAAGAATGGGGGTCCCTCAAGGCTCAATTCTAGGTCCATTTTTATTTCTTATTTATATAAATGACTTGCCTTACCTCATAAAGGATGAACATGATATAGTGCTGTTTGCAGACGACACTTCACTTTTATTTAAACTCAAACGTCAGCAGCTGGTTACTGACAATGTAAATAGTGCCCTCGCAAAAGTAGTTAACTGGTTTAATGTTAATAACCTTCTTCTTAACGAGAAAAAAACGAAATGTATTAAGTTTACGATACCTCATGTTAGACAAGTAGAAACAAGTATTCTCATAAAGGGTGAAGAGTTGAAACCCGAAAATACCACAGTATTCTTAGGCATAACTTTGGATGCCAAGCTTCAATGGGGCCCCCATATAGATAAATTGTCAAAGAAGCTTAGCTCTGCAGCATACGCCGTTAGGAAAATTCGTGGTTTAACTGATTTGGAGACAGCCCGTTTAGTATACTTTAGTTATTTTCATAGTGTAATGTCGTACGGTATTCTGTTGTGGGGAAATGCCGCCGATATTCAGACGATTTTTGTTTTACAAAAAAGGGCAATTCGTTCAATTTATAAATTAAGTCCCAGACACTCCCTCAGAGACAAATTTAAAGGGATTAATATAATGACTGTGCCTTCTCAGTATATTTATGAAAATCTTTTGTATGCACATAAAAATATTAATCTGTTTAAAAAGTACAGTGATATCCATAATTTAAATACTAGGAACAAGCACAAATTTGTTGTTCCTACTACCAGGCTCAAGAAAATAGGTGGCTCGTTTAGATGCCAATGTATACGTTTTTATAATAAACTTCCTAGCCACATTCAAGCACTAAGCCTTAATAAATTCAAATCGTTTATAAAAAGGAAATTATGCCAGAATGCCTATTATACTGTCAAAGACTATATTGAGGACAAAAAGGCTTGGGATTGAGTTGCTCCAATAAAGCACAGGCAATGTTAATTTATTTTATTTCGCTAACTATTTTTACTTATAATCTTTGCTATAAGTATCTATACTTATTTACATATACAATGACACTAATATTTACTATTTAAAGTATTATATTATTTTAAATTATTGTGAATGTGAGGACTATGTGTGTTTTTGTTGCAGTTTTAATCATGTTCTGGCAGTTTGAGTACCTGATGCGGCCTACCCAAATGTCCTTTCTTTGGTATTGTTCGTCGAATCGTTGAGCTCCTTAAGTTCTGAGTTGAGCGGCACGGTTACTGACAAATGCGTGCACTGACTGGACAGGTCCACTCAATCTGTGTGGTTCTTTCCTCAAAAGACCATTTCAGACACAAATCTACATGGTCCTCAAAGATTATTATAATATTATTCTAATTATTGTGAATGTGAGAACTATGTCGGTCATTGATTTATTTATATTTATTTTTGTATTTTTCTCAACGTAATCATGATCTGGCAGTTTGAGTAATTTATGCGGCCTACTCAAATGTCCTTTCTTTGGTATTGTTCGTCGAATCGTTGAGCTCCTTGAGTCTAAGTTGAGCTGCACGATTACTGACAATTGCGTGCACTGACTGGACAGGTCCACTCAATCTGTGTGGTTCTTTCCTCAAAAGACCATTGCAGACACCGATCTACATAGCTTTCACATGACCTGACCAAGATTTTGTCTGGACTTTAAAAGAGACTGTGACCTCTGAGTTTGTTTCGGCCTTTCTTCTCAGAGTAGTCAGATAGGAAACGCCGACCCCATCTAGTTTAAAAAAAATATGATTGACGTGTAAAAGTGTTTGTTCAAACCTACTTACAGAAATAAAATCATTTATCATTTATCATTTATCATTAACTCATAAAAAAAAAACATTCTGCATTTGTTTAACATAGGTACAATATTATAATGGTATTATTAAAGTGCGCTATGTTATGCGAGAGGGTATACAAATGTTGTGTGTGTTACCAAGTCAGCGAAGTCTCAGTAATTAATTAAGAAATAAAATTTAAAAAACATGCCGTACAGTAAAAAAAAAAGCAATAATCGCACATTGCATCATACAAATAAATTATTAATAAATAGCAAAACGAGAAAAAAATTACAAAAAAAAATGTCAATACACAGAACAAATAATAATACAGATGTCAATAAACAATACTAAAGTCAATATTCCAAATTCATGTCAAGGACAAACAATACATGTATTTTAAAAGCATTTTTCTCATAAAATTGGCAAACCCGCGCCCCGGGTTAAACAACCCCATTGGAACCTAGCTTTAAATTAAGCCGCCTAAATGGTGAGATTGAGTGACGCGTCATAATTCACCACGCGGGCCCAATGCAGGTTGGTGGATGTTGGCTATAACAAAAACGGAAACAAAATCAATCCAGACATTGATTTTGGCATACCTTGCAACTTTGACAAAACATTTCTGCGAAAAGGCAAGTTGGTAAGGTATAAGTAATTTATCATTGTGTCCCTAGGTCTTCAGGATAATTCAAGTATCTTTGGGATTTCCCACGACACTGCAAAGGACCATCATTTTTCACCCGAAACATACATATTGTTACCCCTATTATACTGCATGTTTCACTTGTTTGTTCCAGTAATAATATATAATATGAGACAACATCCACACAAGGTCTTCAGGTCCCGAACTAGGTAGAGCCTGCACTACGGTAACCTGACGACTGATATACATACTTATATACATATACACACCCAGACACAGGTCAAACAGACATGGTTCATGCACACAAATGTTTGACTTGTCCGGGGATCGAACCCGGGACCAGCGGCTCAGAAGGCAGGGTCACTACCAACTGCACCAACCGGTCAGTCGACACATACAGTAGTACAACATATCATATGGGTCTCGGCGGCTAGGTGGCTCTTGAAAAGGATGCTTGGAAGGATTTTGAGAGAGGCCTTTGCTCGCAGTGTGACAGGATAGACTAACTTAACAAAAAAAAATCTAGTGTAGGTATCTTTCTGTCAGTGAAAGAATTTTCGTAATCGAATCTTCTAGAGACGACTTTTACAAAAACTAAACAAAGCAATTACTTCTTTAATATACCTATAGGGTGGCAGGGACCCCGACGCGCAACTTGTTTCAGATTCAGTACAATGATCCTGATTCCCCGGCGTTGAAAATTTAAGTCGGTTGTTTAAAACAAAAAATTTTGTTCATTCATTTTGACCACGTAGGTATTGTACTTTTCTATGAAACAGCAGTTTTGTTTTTGCATAACGGACAAAATAAATCTACGCTAAGGGGGTCTAGAATCCTCATTGCTTAGCCTTTTCCCAACCTTGTTGATGTCGGCTTCCAATCTAACCGCAGGCAGCTGAATGCTGACTGACCGGTTGGCGCAGTTGGTAGCGACCCTGCCTTCTGAGCCGCTGGTCCCGGGTTCGATCCCCGGACAAGTCAAACATAGTCTGTTTGACCTGTATCTTGGTGTGTATACGTATTTAAGTATGTATATCAGTCATCAAGTTACCGTAGTACAGGTTCTGCCTAGTTCGGGACCTGAAGACCTTGTGTGGATGTTGTCTCATAAAAATAAAAAAATCCAGTATTTTACATGGAGCGACTGCCTATCTGACCTCCACAACCAAGTTACTGGATAATACGACAAAGACCCTTGATAAGACTGGTTGTCAGATTTTCGGGCTTCTGACGACCCGTAACGACTATCAAAGATCGACGAATGACAGCCGGGACCAACGGCTTAAACTGCTTTCCGAGGCACGGAGGGGTGTTGGTATGTAAAGATGGTCACCCATCCACGGACTAACCGCGGCAAGCGTAGCTTAACCTGATCGATCGACCCATGTGGCTGTTATGAATTAGTCCCAAGCTCCTCTAGAGGTCTAGAATCGTGTTCTGAATTCATGGTTACTACTCGTATTTTGCCCGTTTATGTCTGTATCACCCGGTATTAGATAAATTATCAGTTGTAATATCATACCTACTTGTATTTCCTGAAGGGAATGGCAAAGGTGTGTAGTACTTACACCAACGATTCGCAACTTTTTTTTAAGTCCTTTGTAATAGCGAGCAATTCCTTTAACACTGACTGGGCATAAATTCACACACTGGGCTTCTGTAGAAAAAATCATTCCGTATAGTTGTCCCCACCTAAGAATCAAAGTCAAAGTCAAAGTATCTTTATTGTGGGCATATGTAAGGTACAGGTTTTAACAATACAACGTGTGGTTTTGCATCCTCGTCTTTCAGGAGGCTGTTATGAAAGACATAAATAATTTAAAAAAATTACGATCCTGCTCAATAATTAATACATACTTGTTTTTTTAGGTATTTAAGTTTGACAGTATTTCAGAATACTCCACTTTCAAAGAACAAAATCGCCCCGTTGCGTATCCGGTAGGCAGTGTCGTACGACTATGTCGCTGTGTGCATGCGTTACAGTTACAGCGCAGTTACAGGGCGGTATCACACGGGCCCTACACATGCCGATTTCCGAAAAATACCTACTTATTTTATTATTGATTCGTGTCGAGAATCATTAGCATAGTTACCTCCTCGAATTTGACGAGGATGCAAAACAACACTTTGTATATTGAAGTATCAATATGTCCTGCCTAATAGGCATACAATAATTATGTAGGTATTGGCATTAAAATTTAGAATTATTATACATGGTACCATATTTTTTTTGTATTAGTGTGGGAAATCGATAAATAACTTCTCCCTCTCTGGGCGGAGCGGGAGGGCGTGTCAGACTCTTACTGACTAAAACCCACCCGTGTTCCTTCAGTTGCCTGTGCCAGGTCCACGGTAACCCTTTCGGACTTTCCCGCAACCCTGGCAGGCATCGGCCCTAGCGGACCCCGTATTGATGCTGACATCTCTTTGAGGCGCGCGTGTAACACAACGCGCCGTCGACCCGGGCCTGGTCCTTATCTAACGGCGAGCTACCCATTGCTCGCCGTCCGCAAGCCCGCGCCTACGGTGGCCGGGAATCGGCTTGGGATTCCCGACGTCCAGTGCGTCTCTGCGGCGGCTAGGGGCGTCAGGGCGCGAAATTTGCTTCACCCTCACGCGTTCCGCCTCCGCCTTCGCGAGCATTACTGCTTTGCACAAGGAGGTGACGGCTTCCCATGCCCACTGGCTCCGTACCATGGCCTGAACTAGGGCCGGACGCGAGAGATCGCCACCGCCAATGGCCTGCCCGAGGACCAGGGCAGCTCTCCACCGTATGCTCCACCGTGTCCTCCGGGCAATCCACACAATGGTGACACCCGGGAAGAATGGAACCCAGGAGTCCATGTGACTCAGTAGTCACAACTTGCGATCACTAGCCCAACAAACCTTACCTACATGACATAACATATCTTTACACATAATCAACTGCAAACTGATATAATTGCTAAACGAATTATGTAAAACAATTGCACATAACTTTTGTTAAAGATAACAGGTGTATTTATAAAGACTAACTTCGGAAACTATATATAAATATAATTTATATCTAGATTTAGTGTTGACGTTAAACATGCGTCCCTCCATTGTTGTCTTTGGATTGTCTGTGGCAGTGCTGGTTAGTATTGTTTTTGTACATTCTTAACCACGTTTTTAACAAATTTTTACTTGTGTTCGGGCTTGAGACATTACTTATTGATCAGTGGCAGTCTTCCGTTGAAAAACTCGAGAACTCTATAAACAAACGTTTAAGTAGTTTTTTGAAGGAGTACCTACTTATGACATCCTATTTCTTCCATCTGGCATTGCTCTTTGGTTGTTTGAAAGGTATAATTACAGGTATATTTGACGCTTTAACATCGACTGTTAAGTTTATACCAACCGAAAAAAGGTTTAGGGCTCAGCGTTCATAGAAAGCTATAAATAACTACCACTTTCCATCAGGTGGCATGTACGCTGATTAGTAATCCAAAGAATAAAGATCTAAGAAAGAGAAAATACCATACTTAGTATTTTAATTGGCCACTGAAATAAGACAAATAATAAAGGACATAAGACAAAGGTCTGCTCCAAACCTCTTTCCATAACTAACGTATTTCTTTTGTTTTCAGATCGGCCAAACCCAAGCAATGATTCCAGCATATTCAGTCTCCGCTCTGCGGTTAGCTTTCGATGAAATCTCCACCGTTCTACCGATAGCTAACCAACTGGCTTGTCTTCTCCTACCATTCTTGATAAACCTTATCAACAATTTGAACAATTTGTCCAACATCGTCCAGAATTTGACACCAGCATTATTGCCTTACTTCGGATGTACTTTGCCACTACTTTATGCGACTTTGACAGATCTTGCATCTGTGTTGTTCCTGTATATAAGTGTATTAATCTCTCTATTTAGATCTAACGTGTTGGCAGCCCCTGGTTTGTTGTTGGGATTAGTTGCTCAAGTGTTGAATTTAGTGGTCAACTTGTTGAGTGGTTTGACAGACGGGACCGGTTTGTTGAGCAGTTTGATCAAACTGATTACTTGTATCATTGTTGCGTTGGAGCAGTTGTTGCTTTAGTTATTTTTTATTGTTATGTCAATAAATGTTTTGAAAGTTATGTGTAATTTTTCGTTTTTATTGTTTTTTTTTTACCTATTTGTGGTTAGTGGAACGGCACAAATTACCCGCTGTTGTAAGCCATATCTTTCAAAGTATTTGTTCGATATGAAACCCTATTGGCCTAACACGAACAAGTGGAATAAACGTACACGCAAAATCGAACGATTTTATTATTTAAAATATTCGTTTCGCAACATAATATTTACTTAGTTTTAAGAGTTTATTACTTATTGCGCTTGTAAAATAAAACCAATAATGCTAATAGGATAGTTAGATAGTATTCTCAATTAAATTGTCGTTTGAATTTTAGTGGCGTTTATGTTGCGCGTTAGAGCTAGGGCTTCTGGGTTCTGAAAGCCTTTTGAATGTAGGACTTCATTAATTTTTAGGACTTCATTTAGATTGTTGGAAAACACATGCAGAGGCCCTTTGCTCTAAACTGAGCACACAATCATATGCATTGTATATTCTGACAAAAAAACTTAACCAGGCCGCAGTACTAACAGCATATTATGGTAACGTTGAAAGTATGCTAAGATAAGGAATCATATTTTGGGGAAACTGTACAGAAAAAGAGCAAATATTCTTAGCACAACAAAAGCGCATAAGGGCAATATGTAAGCTCGATCAAATGGATAGCTGTAGACCATACATCAGAAAACTAAAAATATTAACCGTACCGTGTCTGTACATGTATGAGTACTATAAAAGTAAGCGCCACAATTTGAAAATTAACTGTCTTCAACACAAAAGTGCATTGATGGCAAAATAGTTTACTCTGTATGGCGCCAAGGGTGTATAATCGTATACCCAAGCTGTTATTAGAAAGCACGAGCATCAGTGTATTTAAACATAAAGCAAAACAACTTCTCGTGGAAAAAGCCTATTATAATAAATTCTTTATTTCGAGTATCTATGACTCATAAGTGTTAGTAACAATATAAATACTTAAGCCTACCATGTTAGTATTTACATGAAAACAACAACATTAAAGACAATGAGTCATTGCTTCAGAATTCCAGCTGAGATTCTGGAGCAACGACTCACGATACAGCAATCCAGCCTATTAGCAATCATGCCCAGGATACTGTTGGAGCTGGCCCGCGCCCTGCTCACCAAGGATGCACATCTCTTACGCATTGTTGCGAAGAAACAATCCGTTCGCATTTCAGCAAACATCCCTGATGCGTTACAGACTACAGTGATGAGTAGATCACTATTACAGTGTAAAGGAATTTATAAGTGACGTGCAATCTAATAATGAGAGATGACATATTGTGCTGTTGTTTATTATTTAATTGACTTATTTCAATGTTTAATTGTTGTTTGACTATATAATTATGCATTACTAATCGACTTGAACCACGATAACAAACCTGACATTTTATTATTTTGTTGTATTTAATTAATTAACTTCATATAGTTAGTAGTAGAAACAAATACATATAAAATTGTCTTCACGCAGATTATGGAGAGACCAATGTATACATTATTATGTTATCTGAATTATGTACCCATTTTCGCAATAAATGAACTTGAACTTGTAATTATGTTGTCTAATCTCATGTCAAGTGACAGTGAGTGTCTTTGACTGGCTAAAATAAAAAGAGCCAGTCACAACTGGCTCTTTTTATTTCAGCCAGTCAAAGCAGTTGATATAAATAAATAATTAAAACATTTATTTCAGGGTACAATGGCCCGTAGACATATATCCTACAAAATATCATAATATTATATGAATCTAAAGTCCACCGCCGGTGATTAACGAGATGCGTGTAGAGTTAGCAACTAAAAACGAGTTGGCGAGCAACGAGCAGCAAGTGCGCGACGACGACAAGTGATTACAAGTACATGACAATGTGGTTGAGGACACGGTGGAGCTGCTCGTTGCTCGCCAACCCGTTTTTCTCTGCTTGGGCGGAGCACCGTCGTGTTCTGTGCAGGTGATTGGCGGTGGTGATCTCTCGCGTCCGGCCCTGGTCCAGACCATGGTACGGAGCGAAAGGGCTTAGGAAGCCGTCACCTCCTTCTGCGAAGCAGTAATGCTCACGAAGGAGGAGGCGGAACGCGTGAGTGAGAGGAAAAGTTCGCGCCCTCACGCCCCTTGTCACCGCAGGAGACGCCATAGGCGTCGGAAACCACAAGCCGATTCACGGCCACCGTAGGCGCGGGCTTGCGGACACCGAGCAATGGGTAGCTCGCCGTCTGATAAGGACCAGGCCCGGGTCGACGGCGCGTTGTGTTCCATGCGCGCATCAACGAGTTCTCAATAGCCGCCCATAGTCTGGATTTGTGACCGGTTGATGGCAATAGGCTCGCACCCTATTACATGGGACATTAACAGGCGATATGTTGGTGTACTATCGGTACACCGCTGCCTAAGCCTTCTGGGATTACAGGCGTGATGTTTTGTTATGTTTTGCTAACATATCAGACAAGTTACATACTTGTTTTCCTCTTGGGACTTAGCCTTCGCTAAGAACTTTAACGCTCTTGCGTTAAAGTTCTTAGCGAAGGCTAAGTGCTAACACTCTGTAACATTGAATTTTGTATGAGTACTCAACGTTTAGTATACATTAGTTATTTTCATAGTGTAATGTCGTATGGTATTCTGTGGTGGGACATGCCACCGATATTCAGACGTCATTTGTTTTACAAAAAGGACAATTCTTTCAATTAACAAATTATGCCCCAGACACTCCCTGAGAGACAAATAGAGAATAATATATTGACTGCCTTCTCAGTATATTTATGAAAATCTTTTGTATGCACATATACATATTAATCTGTTTAAAAAATACCATGACAAACATAAATAATAGGAACAAGCACATATTTTTTGTTCCTACAACCAGGCTCAAGAAAAATGATGCCAATACCGTTATTATAATAATCTTCCTAGCCACATTCAAGAAATAAGCCTTAATAAACTGCCTGTCTTATGTAATTTTGACGTTTAAAAAGTGCTGATTCTCAGTATGGGTAAAGAACCCAAGAGACTGGTGGCATTGCCACGTTGTATGGCAATGATAAGCCTCTGGCCAGCCTTTGGGTCACGGGAAGTGTCAACAAGCCGTTTGGAGATTTCGTTGAACAAACCGTGAGCACTCGGACCCCACGGCCCGTGGGTTTCAACCCCAAACGGCTCGAAAATATAATTAGCGATAAGGTTGTTATACTTTCGCCGCTTGAGGTTTTCCGCAGCAGCAGCGCCAGCACAGCACGCCGAGTCAGGAAGATGGGATGGCGCAAGAGTATCGACCAGTATCGACACACGTTGCGTCCCACACTAAAGGCCTACCCACCTTCCAAGGAAATAAAGACATGCCGTCCGGTCTCTTGCCATCGTCGCATGCCAAGCCATTAGGTTCTAATACAGCTCGAACGCCGACGGTGACAAGAGCTCGTCGGATAATGTCAAAGACCATTTCAAACACCGATTTACATAGTTTTCACATGATCTGACGAAGTATAAGGACTTTAAAAGAGACTGTGACCTCTGAGTTTGTTTCGGCCTTTATTCTCAGAGTAGTCAGATAGGAAACGCCGACCTCATCTAGTTTAAAAAATATAATTGACGTGTATAAGTGTTTTTACAAACCTACTTATAGAAATAAAAGCATTTATCATCTAACTGGGCGTAAATGCACTAAATAATAGATTGAAAATCATGGGCTACTTAAAGAAGAAGCTTACAGGGTAGATTACTTAAGCTTAAGTAATTAAGTACCTTCGTACCTACACTTTTGCTTCTGAATTATTCAGTAAAAACTAATGTTTTATCAATACATAGTACAGAACGAAGTCATTTTTCGTGTCAGATAGTGTATATAGGTATGACGTACAGGGTGTAAAGTTCACCCATACCTCCATAGAAAAGGGTCGTGTCTGGTGGGCAACTGCCCGACGATTGATGTCGGGAAGTTGTATATGCAGATGACATGTGTGTAGTCTATGCTTCGAAGGATATACTGGAGATACAACTGTACGTACAGGAAGACTTCGAAAGCATTACCAAGTAGGCACATGACAATGGAATAATACTAAATCGGTCAAAAACAAAATGTATGCATATCCACTTGTTTTTTTTTGTTTTTTTAAAAAACGTTGCCCCACACTAGGAATTTCTCCTGTATCGTGGGTGCGTTTACAAACATTTATAAACTCACATACACAAACATCCAGACCCGGAACAGCTGCTTGCACTCACCATACATACATACACACCATACATCACTCACCACTCACCATATAACCTACGAGCTAAAGCTGTGCTCAAAAAGAATCTTGATGTAATAGGACATACATACGAATGCTTGCATGGTAACAAGATTAATTGCAGGTGCGTAAAATTTGATTATGTACGCTCTTTTAAATATTTAGGCCTCAGTATAGATATACATTTTAATTGGAAAACGCATGTAACTGTCATTTGTAATAGACTAAGATCTGTATTAGGGAAGTTCTATCAGTTGAAAAGTGTGGTGAATAAACACACTTTATTGATTGCTTATTATGCACTCGCTGACTCACTAATCAGCTATGGGCGAACGTTTAGAACATATTTATTAGAAATAAAGAATCTACAGACAAGACTGATCAAGTTCTTAGTTAGCAAACAAGTTAAGGTAAAGTGTAACAAAGAGTACGATCAATTATTTTCTAATTTGTGAAATCTTGCCAATAGATATAATAGTTGAATACTTGTTATTTACATGGAAAGAACAGATATATGGAAAGATACAGATTAATAAAGAATTACAGAATTATTACCGTTTTTTTGAATAGTTTTAAAAGTAATTCAATTCTATAAATACTTAGGTATCAAATCATCTAGTGTTGTTTTCATGTATTGGATTCTTGTCGTAAAAAAAATCATGTAAATTAAAAGTACCTAAGTATTAGCGTAAGTTTTGTTCAATAGCTTACAACGGAACTTCATATGTCACCGACGCGATCCATTGATTGATACCGGCGATCATTCGCATTCTTTTTGTTGTTGTGAATTGTTATACGTACTGTATTATTTTGGACTTCCTTATCAATTAATAGAAACGAGATCGCTAATTACCTACATCGCTTATCGCTAACTATCCTTTTGGGCTGCGCCGCAGTCGGGTAAAACTGCATGTCGTCTGCTTAGCATTAAATTAACTTATTTATTGATTCTAACCTCAAGAGTATTGTTTGCGTTATTGAAATATCTTGGCTTTTTAGATATTATTATCGAATATGATGGTGTTTACTACATTAAATAATCCAATCTCAGTATAATTTGTTCCTGTACATGCAATACAAAAGCCAGGTCCAGCTTATACAGGAATTTGACCATTGTTCTTTTGTGTCCGGTTGATGACAATAGCCTCGCCCCCTATTAAATGGGACTTAAAGGTATCTGGCGAAATGTGAGTGTACATTGTAACGTTACATTTTCCCGGGAGGGGGAAAATGTAAGGTCAAGGAGGGAACTATCACCAGAACTGGAGGAGTCCCGGCTTAAAAGAAAAAGTAAAAGTAAAAGAAGAAAATATGATAAAATAATATAATTGAGGTAGAATAGAAGGTCAGGGAAACCGGGTATAAGTTGGAGGTCCAAGCGTTTCTTCTAGAGAGGCTCACAGGTTGTAAAAGGAGGGGTCCTTGAGTCAGACCACGTCACCGACCTCGGAGGGGCAGGCCGTTGTAGAGGAGGCAGGCAGAGGGCTGAGATCTATCAGCCGTCGGAGTCACTAGTTTATCGTAGACCACAACGTAATCTTCTTGCGTCAGTATCTAGAACTGACGCCAAGGGTAGCCATCGCCGGTCTAGCGACTTTGTAACATAGTCTGGTGTAGAAGGACGCGTAGATTTATTTGTTCAAGCACAGCTCACACTATCAGAGGGCACAGCCCTCCCACCGAGCGCTATATAACTTCAGGACCTCCTGCTAAGGCGAGCACCAAGAGTAATCTGGTCTGACGGTCCCGGCTCCCTTCCTTTTCGGATCGGTTGACATATAAAATTTTTAACAATGATTCTAGAACATAAAAGAAGAATAATAGTTTATAATAAGGTCTAATACCTATACAACCTTACCTACTGGCAGCTCTAGCAATACATTAAAAATAAAACCTAGGCTTGTCATTATCGGACATTACAAAAGGTAAATAAACATTGGGAGAGCATGAGAAAATCTAAATAACTTAAAATATAGAGGCCTAGGAATGGTTAAACTACAGACAATGGCCATGCAGATAAATTGGAGGGAACGTATAATATAAGATCTAATAGCCAAAACGTAAGTAAAAAAATACAAACATTACATTTCCCCGACAACCCCGGAAAATTTTTGATTACAATGAAAAAATTTTGTTGTTAAGTGAAATAAGGCATTTACCAGCTAAAATTAACCTATATGACTATTTATAGTGATACAGAAAGTTTTACAAAAGATAGTATTACATTACCCGATAACCCCAGAAAATTAACAACTGAGAAAATTTCGATGTTGTAAAAAAAACCTTGCCCTTTCATACACCTTACATCAACCCACATTTCATACTCCCTCAATCATACATCACCAACATACTTAGGGGATATGGTTCACATTCTATGACTCATACTCCACAAGGAAAAAATATTTTTTTTAGAGTTACGAAGGCTTATTTATTTTAATTAGGTGTCGTAATCCGCACCTTTTAAAAAACCCGTTAAAACTAAAATAAATATTTACAAAGCTTTCCAGCTTAAGAAAAGCAGTCAAGGTTTGAAAGCATAATTGCTTAAGAAAAACCTTCAAGTTTCAAGTAGTTCAAGTATTAAAAATGAAACTTTCCAGCTTAAGAAAAGCAGTCGAGGTTCAAAGCATAATTGCCTTTTCAAGTAGCTAAGTTGCAAGTATTAAAAAAGATAAGGTATCTACACACTAAGGCTTATTTAACGAGTTAAGTACCGCTCGACACTAAGGCTTTATTTTACGAGTTATGCAACCGCTCGACACAATGGCTTATTTAATGAGTTGTGTACCGCTCAACAAAAAAAAAAAAGGTGGAGAAAAATATGCCAAAAGTTTTTGTAGTAAGTAAAACTTGTGAAGTATTTACAATGAACTTAATGTTAAATGTTAAAAAAAAATAGGTAAAAATTATTTCTAGAGACATCAAGGAAAAAACGACCGTTAAGTCGTTTCAAGTTTAAAAATTAAAATAAGCACTATAAATCAATAAAAAATTGTTGAGAAGTAAAGATTAAAAAACTTTTAGACATAAAATATTACAAGACATTAAGAAAAAAAAAACAATTTTATACAAAAACACAGCAGATAGAAAACTACACTATAAAATCTTTAACGTACCGTTTTCCTCTTAAGCCGTTCTGATCCTCTAAAATGATAACAAGTGGTGACAGTTTCTCCATGTTTCAGATTAAAAAAAAATGTTAGTTTAGTCTAGGTATGTAAATTTTCAAGTAATTTTTATACAGGTTGCACTAGCCGTGGTGACAAATCAAACTAAATGAAGTAATGTTTAAAGTGTTGATGTATGTTAAGTTTTGTATAAACAACCACAGGATATTGTCCTGCAGCCGTCGTGAAGTGTACCAGCCCCCAACTAGTAAGTGACCACGAATGGTTTTAAGAACACTCACTAGCGAAGACTGGTTACGATTACCAGTGGGTAACCGCAGTGGTGTGCAAGTGTGTGGGATGCAGTATAGTGAGGTATTAGTAGAGAGTTATAATGTACCTAGGTGGTAACGACTATAGGATATTCTCCTGTAGTACGTCGTAGAGTAAGCCAAACCCCAACTTGTAAGTGACCACGAATGGTTTTAAGAACACTTGCAAGCGAAGAATGGATGACAATTACCAGTGGGTAAAAGTTCGTGTGTATAATATGTGTGTGTATATATATGTTTCAGTCAGTATAAAGAAGTGTTGTAATGGTTGAGGTGGATGAGGTGATGAGAATAAAAGCTTACCAAATAAAAATCACTTGAGCAAGTTTGTTTTAGAATTTTGAGAGGGCTGAAAAAGTTTAAAAAGGGAGGGGTTAGTAAAAATTGGGCGCCAGATTGTAACGTTACATTTTCCCGGGAGGGGGAAAATGTAAGGTCAAGGAGGGAACTATCACCAGAACTGGAGGAGTCCCGGCTTAAAAGAAAAAGTAAAAGTAAAAGAAGAAAATATGATAAAATAATATAATTGAGGTAGAATAGAAGGTCAGGGAAACCGGGTATAAGTTGGAGGTCCAAGCGTTTCTTCTAGAGAGGCTCACAGGTTGTAAAAGGAGGGGTCCTTGAGTCAGACCACGTCACCGACCTCGGAGGGGCAGGCCGTTGTAGAGGAGGCAGGCAGAGGGCTGAGATCTATCAGCCGTCGGAGTCACTAGTTTATCGTAGACCACAACGTAATCTTCTTGCGTCAGTATCTAGAACTGACGCCAAGGGTAGCCATCGCCGGTCTAGCGACTTTGTAACATAGTCTGGTGTAGAAGGACGCGTAGATTTATTTGTTCAAGCACAGCTCACACTATCAGAGGGCACAGCCCTCCCACCGAGCGCTATATAACTTCAGGACCTCCTGCTAAGGCGAGCACCAAGAGTAATCTGGTCTGACGGTCCCGGCTCCCTTCCTTTTCGGATCGGTTGACATATAAATTTTTTAACAATGATTCTAGAACATAAAAGAAGAATAATAGTTTATAATAAGGTCTAATACCTATACAACCTTACCTACTGGCAGCTCTAGCAATACATTAAAAATAAAACCTAGGCTTGTCATTATCGGACATTACAAAAGGTAAATAAACATTGGGAGAGCATGAGAAAATCTAAATAACTTAAAATATAGAGGCCTAGGAATGGTTAAACTACAGACAATGGCCATGCAGATAAATTGGAGGGAACGTATAATATAAGATCTAATAGCCAAAACGTAAGTAAAAAAATACAAACATTACAACATACAAGATACACCTCTGCTGAAACCTTTGGGGGTTACAGTGATGTTATGTATGTAAGAGTGTGCAAGTCACTCCCTGCCATTTTTTCTGTGTACAATAAAAACATTCATCAGGCAGGACCCATAGTGTTTGACGGGGTCCGCTAGGGCCGATGCCTGCCGGGGTTGCGGGAAAGTCCGAAAGGGTTACCGTGGCCTCTGGTTCAGGCCACTGAAGGAACACGGGTGGGTTTTAGTCAGTAAGAGTCTGACACGCCCTCCCGCTCCGCCCAGAGCGGGAAAAGATTTTCTATGATTTCACACACACAAAAAAAAAAACGGGTCCATAGTGTTTCCATAGTTCTAGGTAACCAGTCAATTTTAGCCATCCAAACACATATACTAATATCTTTGTTTCAATATCCTGCAATGGTTCTACTCCAAGCGGGGATTGTCCTTGGGTGCACTTACATAATGCGTACAGGGATAATCGTCGGTTGGTACCTACCTCATTTCATTAAAAGCATCTAACGGACCTCTGCGAGTTGGTCTCGGCCCCTCGTACGCCTTCCAAAGGTCCAGGACCTCAGGGACCCAAGATTTGTCAAGACTCTTTAAATAATAATATTTTATTCAAACGATTACAAGGCATACATTTTTTTACAGTTTTGTCTGAACTAGGTAATTCTGTGTTTCAGGCGAGAAGAGCTAAAATAGTATTATAAAATTAATAAATAGTCAAAAAGTTGACAATAGACAAGTAATTGAGTACCTTAACTCTTTGTTTCTAAATTTGATAAATACTTAACGTAGGTGATATTTGTATATATAATTTACTATAACACAGTCAATAAATTTTCTATATCTTCGTAATACATACATACTTCTGCGAGCATCCTTGAGAATTCTCTTACAATTTGTGTAGTTCAGGGAACACAATCTTGTTTGCTTTCGAGTTTAGTCTATTATAGAGGAAAGGACCTAAGTACAGATAAAATTTAGATATGAAAGCATGTTTTGTTGTATTTTGTGGACAGGCTATATCTTTACATCTTTGATTAGTTTAGTCAGTGCTGTAGGGTAGAGCTGTGTGTTGTTTTAATACAGTGCTCATTATAAATAACTGTCGAACTGTTAAGATTTCACAAGATTTGTATAGGAGGTTAGTAGGAAAAAGGAAAGGGCGGAAAGTAGACACTTTGAGAATCGCCCTCTGAGCTCTCTCGGTGGTTAGTAACATTGTTTTACCCGCTCCACCCCATGTGGTAATACAGTAAATTCATATCGATTGACATAGAGCAAAGTAAACCTGTCTAATTATTTTTGGGCCAGCAATATAGCGTAACTTTTTAAAACAAACATCAACTTGCGTATTCTATTATTTAAAGCTTCTATGATATACAGGTTCCCGATGTCGGATCAATAGTGCAACTGGTGGATCCGAATTAATAATGTCGTCTCGCTCGCGTCCGACGCGGTTCGAATTAACGTGTATTCCTATAACGTTCTACGGAGCTATGGTTGACATAGCAATTGCTTTCCTACCTCTGACAATAATTCACAGTACATTGAAACTTCACTAAAGCTTCGGTAGTGTGTGACCGTTCACCGCTGTCTTAGGGCGAAAGTGGTGCATGGTGAAAGCATAACAGCTGACCAAATACTGAGCGTTTTTTGACACCTTAATTTCAGTAGTGTTTGTCAGATTTTCATGACCGTTACACTCCACTACATTACTACACACTTACACATTACACTTCGTCACCACACCACACCTAAATCGAGCCACCCTGCATTTTTTTTTACAAAGCTCTGTAAGTTTTTAGATGTTTTTGAATTCATATTTGGAACTACACAATCACGATGGCATCAAAATGATGGCCAGTATGTTGGCTTCAAAAGTGCATAAAAACTTATTTATGACTCATTATAATTTTTATGTTTGAGACCATTAGTACTTACTTGTAAATATGGCCGGTGGCTCGTGTAAGGAGTCCGGGAGTATATGATTGAACTGCTTTCCGAGAAAACCGTAGCTCAAGGTTGAAAATATCTGTCACATGGACAAATAAAGACAAGTAAACATTTTGTGAAATTGTTTTGTTAGATGTATTGAAAAAGAAGATGGCGGCTTACGTTCTGGTCATGCGCCAAAAGATCCTGGTACAGTAAAGGTCTCTGCACACAGCGGGCGCGGCGCGTCGCCGTCCCGTCCCGCCGCGCCGCGCCCGCTGTGTGCAGAGACCTTTACATCTTGCTTACAGCCTATTCATGTAGGTTTTTGGAAATGACCATAATGCCTAGAACACCAATGTAACTTATAAGACAATACCAGACAAAATTAAACTGGTTGCTATTGTAATAAGTAATTGTCTTTAATATTTTTATGACATTGATTTATATTCTGTGATTACTTTAACTCACACACCTGACTTATTACTTGTTAAAAAAAATTGGAAAATCGAATACTTTTACAATGTTTGTAAATATGTGAGCACTATCTATCTCTTATTTAACTTATTTGTCATTGATACATTTTAATTTCTATTTACCGATAGTGGTATGGTAGTTTTATTATAGGTGCATCGTCTTCACATATAATTATATAATTAATGTAAGTATACAAAATATTGTAACACATTTTAAAAGAGTAACGGTAGAGTTTCTTGCCGATTCTTCTCCATACGAAACTACCTTTTGGAAGGGGCGACTAGAACCAATTATATTTTAATGTAAATGTTGACGTTCAAAAGTGCCTTTTATGTGCCTACTTGAAATAAATGCTTTGACTTTGACTTTGAAAGCACGAGGCAAAGAGCTTCTAGACGTTACTAGACCACAAAATGGGACATGAAGATTTTATGGAGTACTTAGCAGCCGACCGCCCGTCGCAGGTAAGACTTTGTCCTCGAGCTGTCCTAGCACAGTACGGAGTTTCAATAGAATAAGAGGCCATCTTATTATGGTTTTTGTCACTACTGACGTGTGGATACTCCTACTGTACCCACAAACTACATTATTATCACGAGAATCGTTAACCGCAGTACCGCACGCCCATTTTAACTATTTGAGATTACGTTACATTAAGAAAATACAAAAAAAAAGATAAAAAATAAATAAAGATAGTAAATAGCACGACATACTGCAGGGGGTGATAGCTTGGGTCAATATCTACCAAAACAACACAATATATGTTCAGCAAAATCTTACGGTTTTTTTCACTGTAGGTTTTAACCTACAGTGAAAAAAAAAAATTTTGTTAAAATTTTCCAAGTATTTTCTTATCGCTTAACTTTAGTTAAGCGATAAGAAAATACTTGGAAAATTTTAACAAAATTTTTTTTTTCTTGAAAACATTCTTGTTTTTGATAGAAAAAAGACTTATCAATGAGTAAAATAACTATACAAGAATAATATGATGTAAAAAAAATACTAGAAAAGGAATTTTTCATTACGACATGCTTAAAAATCTGTTTCAAGGTAGAGATTTTTCGATGTATCGGAAAATTTTGTAAAACTGTAAATCCGTAAGATTTTGCAGAACATATAGGTATATTGTGTTTTTTTGGTAATGTATTGACCCAAGCTATCACCTCCTGCAGTATGTCGTGCTATTTACTGAACACCCTGTCTATATATATATATTTTTTTAAGGGTGTATTTCGTAGTTTATGAGACTTGTGACTTACGATGTCGTGCGGGTGAGGTTCAAATGAATATCTTTGTTTGGGAAAGTGAGCAGTGATTGCTATGCTATGCACACGTACGGATTTGCACTGCAAATTTGAATCGGCAGTATTTGTTGTCTGTCTTTGTTGTTACCTTATGACTGCATGATTAATGTTTATATCACATCATGTTTAACCTTTTAACCGCTTAGGTACGTAGGATTAATCCGACAAATATTTTCGTCCCCGTATCGCCTCAGTCGTACCTATAATATAGGTTCGAAAACGAACATATAAAATATAATAACCTAAACTAACTAAAACTATTAACAAATTAAAATATGGCGTCGAAAAATTCCTCTGCATCGCTGTCGACTGGTAAAGTACCCAAGAGACTGGCGGCATTGCCACGTTGTATGGCAATGCTAAGCCTCTGGCCAAGGTAAAGGCCAGCCCTTGGATCCCGGGAAGTGTCAACAAGCCGTTTGGAGATTTCGTTGAACAAACCGTGAGCACTCGGACCCCACGGCCCGAGGGTTTCAACCCCAAACGGCTCGAAAATATAATTGCCGATAAGGTTATTATACTTTCGCCGTTTGAGGTTTTCCGCAGCCGCAGCAGCAGCGCCTGCACAGCACGCCGAGTCAGCAAGATGGGATGGCGCAAGAGTATCGACACAAGTTGCGTCCCACACTAAAGGCCTACCCACCTTCCAAGGAAATAAAGACATGCCGTCCGGTCTCTTGCCATCGTCGCGTGCCAAGCCATTAGGTTCTAATACAGCTGGAACGCCGACGGTGACAAGAGCTCGTCGGATGATGTCAAAACGAACATAGGTTCTCAGTCGTATATACATATTATGTATATACGACTGAGAACCTATGTTCGTTTCTTGTTATTTATTACATTGCACAATCGAATTCGTCGTTTGTATTTATTTGTCGATTTATGAGCTTGGCGCTCCCCAGTGCCCCCACACGGCAATTGAAAGAAAACCAAGCTGTCAAAGGGTTAGGTTAACTGTTTGTGTTCTTTAGAAGAGTTAATTCTGTATACCCAATAAAACAATCGCTACACATATTCAAATTTTATTCGGCTCGTGCTGATCGACAAACTTCATTCGGTATCTACCTTCGCTTTTTTTTATAATCGGGATGACTCTGCACAATTTGTGCTAGCCCTGGCGTCTTTTTCTCAAACATAATACATTGGTGGACCAATTCCGTTTTTACAGGTGTAACGGAATAAACGCAAGTCCTGAAAGTAGTTTGCTCATAATTGACTACTGAATCCTTTTCAGCAACTATTAATATAGGTATTTTTTTAAAGATTATGTATTTTGCAATACTGACCGCCGACTGAGTCAAAAAAATCTTATTGCAAGGAAATAAGACTCAATTTCAAATACACAAAGTAATGCTAGGGTTAACACGAATTTCTTGTTAATGTATATACGTATATTTGATTTCACCGGCCGAACATGTGTGTGAACTCCTGATAATAACATTATGTTGATGTGGTAGCTGTTCATTCAGTTCTTAACGCAGACCTAATTACTCTTGATTTTGAAAGCGATACTGATGCGTTAGTATCTTCCTAGGTACTGTAGAAGACGATTGGAGATGAATTCATTTATTGATTTATTTAACATAGCTGTTGCCCGCGATTTCAATGCTACCAGGCGGCGATTCAGATTAAAAAGTAGCCTTTGTCCTTTTCCAGGTCATGGTATACCCATGTGCAAAATTTCATCGAAATCCGTTCAGCCATGATGTAATAAAATCAATTAGATTGAATACAATGACATGACTTTATAGCTGTCTGACGGTTTTGAGTATTTTATATACGGCCTACGCAAATGTCCTGCAGATCTGGTAGCGTCGTGTGACGTGTCGTTGAGCTCCCTAAAATAGTCGGCGTCTATTAGGACAGGTCAACTCAAAGATGCAATGACTCTTCCTTCAAAAGGCCCTTCCAGACAAGGCCCTGCATTGTTAGACTCACATAAAATCCTATTATCACAATGTTTGGACTTTAAAAGGGACCATGACCTTTGAGTTTGTTTCGGCATTTCTTCTCAGGGATCAGTCAGCTAGGACATGCCGGCACCATCTAGTTTTAAAATATTGACGTGTATAAGTGTCTTAAAAGATCTACTTACAGAAATAACCATTTCATTTCAATAAAGCTAGCAAAAGTATTACGTAATAATTAAGAAAGGAATTGAACTCTGAGAAACTGATAAGCCCACTGCGTGCCTAATCGAGAAAACTTATCGATCTTAACAGCGGTAATCGATATAATTATCATTCGATATAAATTAATATAAATACAATATTATATAACAGGCACGTATTTGAATATAAGATTTTGTAACGGACAGTGATATTTTTATTAAAAGTGTTTTAATGTTCGATTCGAGTTTTTGTTAATAATGACTAAAAGAGAAGATGATTCTAAGAATAGTTTTGTTTCTGTCTTATGGCATTTTGGTACGTACCTATTGTTTTATTAATATTGTTGGTAGGTATTTTGCCTGAAGAACGCTAGTCGGTAGTCAATAATCAGCTATTTTGAAACAGTATTATATCGCTTACCTAGCACAAAAATCGTAATGTATTGTTGAGTTTGCACAAGCGCTAGGAATTCTAACTACGGGGTACGTCAAGTTCAAACATTATTAGGTTAATTATTAATTTTATTATGTTTCTTAAGAAAATGGTGAACGGTCACACATTATCGGCTGTCCAAATACTGAGAGTTCTTGACATCTTAATGCCAAATACTTTTGAAAATGACAGATGTTCATGACAGCTCGCACCGGCCGGCCGGCGGAACCGCTTTCCTAGGAAACCAAAGCTTTAGAGGGACACTGTTTATTCCAATATGGCGGCGTGGCTGTAGTAACAGGCGTGTCAGTTGGCAAAGGTTGGCATACAGCCACAACACAATATTTACCGACAGTCTCGTTGGTCAAGCGCGCAGCTGATCATGTGTGTCCCTGGATTCGATCTTCGTGTCGGGAAAGAGTGACGGGGCTATTCCTTTCCAGGAATATAGGCGTTATGTCATAGTAAACTTATTTAGCGCTAACAAGTTTTTATTTATTTCTAGAAATGACGATACGTAGTTAGGTTATAAAAACACTTATATTCCACCTGTTTTTTAAGTGTCTTAAATACCTTGTTTTTCTCAAGTGATAACTTTCACTTGTAACGCAATGCCTGTTTTATTTTGTTTTAAGTTCTTTTTCGATAAAATAATATAAATAGCATAAAAATATGTTACCTATTTGTTCGTTTTCACCTACAGAATACCGTTGCTATAATCAATCATCCTTTCATTCCAGGTATCGTCTAACAACGGATATCCGATAATATCTACTCAAACATATCCTATTTACCAACAGAATGGGTACACGAATCCCTCTGCTAACCAGGCAAGCGATATCACACCCTATTTCCAAAACATGATGGTACAAAAACAATCCCCGCCATTGGACTTATCACCTTTGAATATAAGGCAACTTTTATTGAACAGAATATTATGTAGTCAACCAATGCAATCGATCATCGCCCAAAACTCAATAGATTATGGTTCGAATTTGGTTGAACTTTCTAATAATGCGATTGTACCGAATGCTGTAAACAACTATTTTGCAGCTCCTATGGCAAATGAGTATGCGAATAATCAATGGATGAGTGCAAATAAGGGCAAAGCAGCGGATATTAAAACAAAAGAAAAACGTAAGAAAAGTAAAAAAAGAAAGTCAACATCTAGAAGAAACCATAACGACTCTGAAAATAATCAAAATAGTAGATGCAAAAATGATGAAGCCAATGATTTACAAGTTGACGGTAGAGAAACTAATAAAAAGTCAAAAAAACGTTCTCGCAAACCCAAAGCAGAAGCTGCTTCTCACGACAATCACACCAAAAATATTGACAATCAAAACAATAAGAGAACTAGAAAGAAAAAACAAAAAAATAAAGAAAATGATGTGAAAAATCCTGTTGCAGAAGAAGGTAAAGCTGAAAAACCTAAAACACGAAGACGTCATAAGAAAAACCCGAAAACAGTAAAAGATAATGCAGAGAAAGTTATTTCAGAACAACAAACAAAGCCTAAACCAAATGAAATACAAGAATTTATAAACTTGGCTCACTTTAACGAAGGAATTGTTAAAGATAATAGAGTACCGAGAAATCCTATGGCTGGAAGCAATGATATTGCCAACAGTTTTAACTTCAAAGGGCTGCCGCAATTTAATAATCCTGCTATGAGTAATTTCTTTGCTAACTATGAAAATATCTACCAGTCTATGATGGCTAATAATAAGGTTACCAAAGATCAGAGAAAGGTAATAAGAAAAAAACCTAAGAAAATAAACAATAATAAAACTAAAGTTGAAGAGAAAAACAAAAGTTCTATTCTAACTGAAGCTACTGTTAAAAAAAATCCTCCAAATTCAATAGTTAGTCCAAAGATTAATGTTGTAACTACGGAAAAAACTATATACATTAAAGAAAACACACGTACTAAAATCGACCCAATACCGAAAGATGAAGGTTCAAAATCTAGTGATGAGCCATCTGAAGTGAAAGAAGCTTTACATGCATTTGAGAGTGAAGAAATCAAAGTTATGGAATTGAATATAAATGACCCCGTTACCAACAATGAACGATACATAGATGACTATTACCCACAGTTTACGGATAGTGCAGCGTATCCTACTGCAAATAATAGAGACGTATATATTAAAAACTTAGGCGATACTAAGTATTATTATGCAGTGGATAAAGAGAACCCGGAGTTTATAAACCGAATGCGGTTCGAAGGATTTGGACTCCCCGAACGTGTCACAAAAGATTACGAGGTAAATAAAAAGTATGATGACGTGGAACAAGAGGTTGAAAGAAATGATTTTGAGCTCGATCTCAAAGATACGAAAGAAGAGTTAATACAATTTCGTAGTCCACCACAATTAGAAATACCTGATTTTCAAACTAGAAAAATTGAAAAGAGTGAAATTAACCCACAGCCTTTCTACGATGTTGATGAAAATGACGACTTCGATCCAAAATTCCTACGAGATAAGGCATCTATTTATTCAGAAGCTAAAGTCCCGTATTATACAGGAATTAAAGATAATGTTAAAAAGGCACAGAAAGACAAACTTATAGACGTTGAAACAGTATTCGCAAGATCGAAAGTTGCAAATTACGGTCCAGTATACAACCCAGAAGATGATTCTACTTCAGCAGGAACTAGTAATCAAGATTTGACAGATGACAGCTATTTTAAAGATGGCGGCACTACTTATATTTTGGCTAAATCTTTGGATTACCCAGAAATGTTTTAGGAGAGGAATCTATTAGAATTTGAAATAAGAAATAATAATGTAAGAAAACTTAAGATGCAAAGGTTAAATTTGTAAATTATTTATTGTAATACATTCTAATGTAAGTAAAGTAAGTAAGTATTAAATTATATAATTACTTTTTCTTGCTTTAAAGCAAGCTTTAATAATTATATAACGTAATTTAATTGAATTATTAAGAGCTTAAGCTCTGACTACACTAAGGCGAAACCCGAGCTGGATGCGGGACGCGGCTGTGTACGTCAATTGTTTTAACGATTGAGAAGCCACACAACTATTCGCCAGATTGAACACCACCATACAAGTTAGTTGACACAATCGGCGCGAGCGATTTCATCACTCCGTGGGTTTCACCTCAATGTGGCCAGATTTAAAGTTTTTTTAAATGTTACCTATTTATCAAAATACACGTCATATAAAATAATTCCGGTCTATATTAACAACCCTAACACATTGGGTTATTCCGTTTATCTACCCCAAAAAATCCTCCTATCCTAAATAAATATTTATTTATTTAGGATCTACTAGCTGGTTGTATGCTTACGTATTTATTCTCTTGTTAAGTTAAGTAAATATTGTACACGAAATTATAATCAGATATTATGTAAATTCCAAGTAACCCGATACCAATAATAATAATGTTAACATCAAAACTATATAATAATCGTAAGCAAACTGAAGTAACATTTACATAATTTACAAAGCTAGCAATCTTAAAATAATAAATTATTCACAAGTATATAAAAAAAAAAAACGAAAGGTCATCAAAAAATTCGAACGCATCGCTGTCAACAAGAAAAGTGCCCAAAAGGCTGGCAGCATTGCCACGTTGTTTGGCAATGCTGATTCTTGGCCAAAAAATTGGCCAGCACCCTGGTCACGTGATGAGTCGACCAACCGCTTGGCGATGTCTCGAAAAACTAAGTGGCCACTCGGACCCCACTTCTAATAGGCCAGCCAACAAAGTGTCCCTGTTGACAGAGTTAAAGGTATTAAAATATACGAGTAATTATATAATATTTTAAATAGAAAAGGTTTGCTTTTTGTATGTTTGTATATTTGTTTACTACGCTTTCACGCTAAAACGGCTGAACGAATATAGATGAAATTTAGCTCATGAGTAGACCATGACCTGGATTAGGACATAAAATACTTTTTATCCCGATGTCTTTACGGAATAGAGACTAATGCGGGTAAAACCGCGAGGAGCAGCTGGTAGTAAATTAAACAGCAATATAATATTAACAAAACAATTTTATTAACTTGTACATGTTCAACTTAACTTATGTTTAAATTTGCTTTTCAGGCCTTCCAACGTAGGCCTCAGATTCGATTATTATTTCGATCGATAAATTACATGATATTGCATTTTTAGCTTACAGATAAAAATTCTAACAGCTTATCTAATTCGTCCCAGTCAAAACTCTCATCATTATTCAATATTTCAGTTAATAACATTAATTCTATGAATTTTTCAATATCAGAATCTTTTTTCGATGAATTTACTTTAAGAACAGGAGCCTCCATATAAAATGGTGACGCTATAGTAGGGTATGAAGGCAAAGATGGTGATAGCAAATATGATGGGCAGAGTTGATGAGGTGATGAAAAGGTGATCGTCGGTGTTGAAGGTTCAGTTGCTATAGGATATGAAGAAGCAATGAGTAAAGGTTGATTTAAAGAAACTTCGAATGCTGATGATTTGCAAGATGCGTCTGATGATAATGTAGTAGATATGTCATCTGCTGGTAAATTTATAGAATCAATTGATGAAATTATAACGGGTAACTTAATTGATTGCGTATTTACTGGGTTATTTTGTGGCAATTGCAAAACTGGTAATGTTTGTTTGGCTATGAACTCAGGATTATCATAAGCATTTGCTTGTATTGTTGGTGTCTGTGGTATATTTTGAGGAGCAGAGTCTTTGTAAAACTTGTATGAAGACAATATAGTCTGAGTTATATTTGAAACCAAATCATTAATAGAAGAAACCATATTTGAAGTAGATTGAGAAATAGAAGAAAAAGGAGACTGATTTATGTAAGAGACAGAAGAAGGAGTTTGTGGTATTTTAGAAGGAAAATAGGTAATTGGAGAAAAGGCAGAAGATTCAAGAGAAATTATGGGTTTAAGTGGTATTATTGGCGCTGAATACTTAAGTGGATTTGTAACACATTCTTTAGTAAATAATGGAGGTTGGTAAGAAGATAATTTACGTGCAAACGGGCTAGAATCATTTATTTGTACCAAATTGGGGACATCTTTGGAATCACCGCATGATTGACAATTGCTACTAGAACCATTTGTTTTAAATTTTTCTATAGTTTCTACGTAGGCACATATGATAGAAAGCATGTCAGATGTATGTTTCGAACAGTCAAAACTATTCAACCTGTTTGACAACACATCAACGATTGGAGAAGATGGTATTTGCACCAAAGACGTTGCTGGCGAATTTAAAAAGTTTGAAGGTGATCCAAATGCAGAAGGCATACTTTTAAGAGGAGTACAAGGTTTCAGTTTGAAGTTAGGTATTTTATCGGCCAATAAGTATGGCATAGAATTACGCAAAATTTTTGGATCTGTACAATCTTTTAAAACTGGAAATGACAAAAACTCTGGTGGTTCAAATGTGGATTCAAAAACCATGGAAGTTGAGTCAGAATTTGCTTCTAAAGGTGGCGATAGATTTTTAGCTGCTGCATTTTGTGCCGAAAACACGGGTTTAATTGAATCGGGTACATTTGAAGGTATTTTCGGAAGCTGTATTGTATTAATATGTTTCGGGATATCTGCAGTTTTTATTGGGTTTAAATAGATTGACAAATATGGGCCATTTTTGATGGGGAGTGAATTTAAGCTGGTGTCAGAAGTTAAGGTTTTTGGGTTTAATAAATTACGGCAACAAGATTGACTTAGAAAATCGATATTGTCAGCTGCCTTATATAACGTAGGTCTGAAACTTAAAGGCAACATTTCAGGGGTCTGTACTCCAGGTAAATACATGGATTTATAGTATAATGGATATGGCAAAGAGCAAGAAGTTAACGGGGAGAAAATATTTGAATCCAAAATAAGCGGAGAATCTAAAGTGCTAGAGATTGATAACGGTGTGATGTTTGGTTGTGCTAAGACATTATTGCTTTTTGATGCGGGGCAAATAACATCTGTGTCGATACTTTTTAACGGTTTGACAGGGACACTTGGCAATGATTTGATGTTTGATAACGATGGTATTTTATTTAAAGAGTTATAATACAAATCCCATGAAGAATAAGTAGGTAAAACATTTGGTAGCTTTGTATAGGATGATAAAAATGGGTATTTATAAGGCAATGATACGTCTGGTGTACCAGTATGTAGCTTAGAATTTCTTATAGGAGCGTTATATAGTTTTGAAGATGAAACCTTTTCTCTTAATCTTTCGGGCAATTTAACATCTGCAATAGATGATGAATCAATTTTGGGTACAGGCAAAGCTCTAGATGATGATGTAATTACTAGTGGTAAAGAAAATTCTGGAGTTCCTGGAACTGGCGAAAACAATTTCGGGATTATGTCTTTACTGTCACAGGTTAGTGATGATTTTGTGATTGATGATGTACATAATGATGAAACCGCAGATAAGGGCTTGGGTTTTACTGGCGTCACTTTTCCTACCAAATCTGGGAATGGCAACGTGACTCCACCCAGGGATTCTGTGATGACCGTCTGAAAACAAAACGATTTGTTAGAATAATTATGATATTTTATTAGTATCCCTACTTACTCTATTCTATCCTACTTTACATAAATATACTTAAAAGATATCGGCATTATATTTAATCAAACCTTAAATAATTCCTATTTTGGAAACCCAAAAAACCATAAAGCTGTGTAATTGCGACCAATTTGGATGCAGCGCTCGCTGGATGCTGCCGCGGCACCGATCGCTTTGCTAGCTCGGCTCGCGCGCGATTGCTAATCAAACCTAACCCATTTGGTCGGGGTGCCTAGCTTAGTTAAGAGGGCTTTCACATTTTTTCTTGTATTTGAGTGTTTGAAGAGTCTCACACTGAAATACAAGAAAAAAATTGATATTTATTTAGGCACTCCCGAGAGAAATAATCAAACTTTCTCAGGTGTATTTTTTTTTATGTAATAAAAATGACATGGAGTATCATTAATAGCGAAACGGGAAGGTCATGCAACCGATGTAGTGACCACAGCCTTGCTATTGATGACAATATAATTAAATCTGATACTCAAGTCGCCGCGGCCTTTGAAAATTTCTTTGCAGAGATTCCCGTATCGACTACTAAATCTCTAAACTCTTCACCCACTGCTGCAGAGTCTTTACTTAAAGAAAACATTCCAGTTTGTGATTCTAAATTTCATTTCGAATATGTGACTTTTAAAGATATAATTAAAACCTTTCACACGTTAAATGTCAAAAAGACTGCAGATTTATGGGGTAATTCTGTGGACGTTGCTAAGTCAATTATAAATATTGTAGCACCTACTTTAGCTGTTATTTTTAATAATTGTATTGACCGTGGTGAGTTTCCTGATCTTATGAAAAACAGTAAAATAATACCGTTGTTTAAATCGGGTAGTACATCAGACCCTACTAATTATAGACCTATTTCAGTGCTACCTACATTTAGTAAAATTTTTGAAAAACTTATTTTAAATCAAATGCAGAGATTTTTTAATGTACATAAATTACTGCATAACAAACAGTTCGGTTTTACAAGGGGTCGTTCAACTACTGATGCCGGAGTTGAACTTCTGGGGCATGTATATAATGCATGGGAGGACAAATGCGATGCGTTGGGCATCTTTTGCGATTTGTCCAAGGCATTCGATTGTGTTCTTCATGAAACATTAATCAGGAAACTGCACCACTACGGAATCCGGAACGCCTCTCTGGATCTTCTTACTTCTTATTTAAGTGATAGGATTAAGAGAGTTGATGTTAACGGGAAAAGATCTCCCGGATCGGTAGTAAGAATGGGGGTCCCTCAAGGCTCAATTCTAGGTCCATTTTTATTTCTTATTTATATAAATGACTTGCCTTACCTCATAAAGGATAAACATGATATAGTGCTGTTTTCAGACGACACTTCACTTTTATTTAAACTCAAACGTCAGCAGCTGGTTACTGACAATGTAAATAGTGCCCTCGCAAAAGTAGTTAACTGGTTTAATGTTAATAACCTTCTTCTTAACGAGAAAAAAACGAAATGACTGTGCCTTCTCAGTATATTTATGAAAATCTTTTGTATGCACATAAAAATATTAATCTGTTTAAAAAGTACAGTGATATCCATAATTTAAATACTAGGAACAAACACAAATTTGTTGTTCCTACTACCAGGCTCAAGAAAATAGGTGGCTCGTTTAGATGCCAATGTATACGTTTTTATAATAAACTTCCAAGCAAAATTCAAGCACTAAGCCTTAATAAATTCAAATCTTTTATAAAAAGGAAACTATGCCAGAATGCCTATTATACTGTCAAAGACTATATTGAGGACAAAAAGGCTTGGGATTGAGTTGCTCCAATAAAGCACAGGCAATGTTAATTTATTTTGTTTCGCTAACTATTTTTACTTTTAATCTTTGCTATAAGTATCTATACTTATTTACATATACAATGACACTAATATTTACTGTATAAAGTATTATATTATTTTAAATTATTGTGAATGTGAGGACTAATGTGTGTTTTGTTCCAGTTTTAATCATGTTCTGGCAGTTTGAGTAGCTGATGCGGCCTACCCAAATGTCCTTTCTTTGGTATTGTTCGTCGAATCGATGAGCTCCTTGAGTCTAAGTTGAGCTGCACGATTACTGACAATTGCGTGCACTGACTGGACAGGTCCACTCAATCTGTGTGGTTCTTTCCTCAAAAGACCATTGCAGACACCGATCTACATAGCCTTCACATGATCTGACCAAGGTTTTGTCTGGACTTTAAAAGAGACTGTGACCTCTGAGTTTGTTTCGGCCTTTCTTCTCAGAGTAGTCAGATAGGAAACGCCGACCTCATCTAGTTTTAAAAAAATATATGATTGACGTGTAAAAGTGTTTGTTCAAACCTACTTACAGGAATAAAATCATTTATCATTTCATTTTTAAATTTTGTGGCCATATCTAAACCATGGTTTAGTTATGGCCATAAAATTATTTAAAATATTATTTTTTGTGTCTGAAGAGTCTCACACTCAAATACAAGAAAAATTGTGATAGCCCTCTTAAGAATAAGAATAGAATAATAATAATTTATTGTTTAAGAAATTACATTCGAATGTTTTAATTCCTGGACCTCACACTAGAATTCCCTGTGTCATGAGATCCAGGCTCCTTCGTTCCGTGTACATTTATTGCTATACATGTAATACGTTACAATACATTTCTTAAGTTACTGTGACCAACTATGAGAAAAGGTCAGAAAGTTAAAAGAGACTCATTTTTTTTTTAAACAGCGTTCATAATGAGTATTTCAATTAGTTTTTTGAAGATCACTTATATATTTACCAAAGATAGGTATTTAGCTAATAGTTTTGCTACATACTTTGAGATATAGTCTACATTCTTTTATATTGCTTAATGGGCTGAGACATTTTCCCATTAGAAGTGATCTTAAAATTAACTCAGTAGGTAATTGTTACTTGGTTCTTTTTGCTTTTTACGACCCTCTTGGGTAACGTTGAATAGATAAAGTGTCCTTACGTCCCATTAGAGTTTTTATGGGCTATCTGCCCATTTGAATACAGAATTATTTCAAATAGTTTTTTTTATTATTTTAGGATTGGATTTCGCAGCAATTGTAAATATCTACATACAACATGATAATACGGTTTTACATTGTTATAGGTACAAACTAGTACATAGTTACATACCTACTAGAAAATATCCTAAAACTAAATTAGCTAGCAAAACTCGGCAGACGTGATAAGTATCGATATTGAGATCGATATCTAAACACGATAAAATAAAAATAAAAAGATTTGACGTTTTTTTTAGGGGTCAACGACCGCTGCTAGTCTTGTTACTTGAAGTATGATAAGAGATATCGTCTGTAAAGTTTACACAAAAAAAACAGATTTTCAAGTGAATAAACTAACAGCGGTCGATGACCCCACAAAAAAAAACATCAAATAAATTTATTTTTTGTTTCATCGTGTTTAGATTTCGATACCCATCACGTCGGCAGAGTTTCGTTAGCTAATTTAATTTGACCCTGTATAAATGCGAAAGTTACTCTATCTGCTACCTACATTTTACACCTAAACCACAGAACCGATCGTTATGTTTGACAGATAGTAACCTTTTTTTTTCATTCTTTTTTGAGGGTGGGAAATCATCAAATAACTTTTCCCGCTCTGGGTGGAGCGGGAGGGCGTGTCAGACTCTTACTGACTAAAACCCACCCGTGTTCTTTCAGTTGCCTGTGCCAGGGGCTACGGTAACCCTTTCGGACTTTCCCGCAACCCTGGCAGGCCCTAGCGGACCCTGTCGCTGGACAGATAGTAGCCTGGGACCTGGAAAAGGACTTAGGCTTTTTTTTTTCATCCTGGCCTAAAAGATAATGACATACAAAATTCACCCAGGTGAATTCGCGGCAAAACAGATAGTTCACTATAAATTCAAAATTAAATACCACAGTCGAATTAGTAATTACAGTGTTCAGGAATACTTAGAGGATAAATCGTTAATAATATAGGTAATAACGTAAAAATTATAGATTCATACTGTATTCTCTAATTCATTATTATTCATAATTATTAATAGGTTAGTAATATAAGCTTTGTTTTTGTATAGAACTATTTGTACGCCATACTATGGCAGGGTATGCTGGAACCAATATTGTACCATATCCTAACAAATAAACATTTTTGATTTGATTTTATTTCATTTGTTTTATTTTGAAAATAAGGAGAATAAAATAATAGTCTCTTATAATATACAAGGTGTAACGTAGATAAATCTAGAATGTCGAAAGTAGATAGATTTTGGAGATAGTAATTAACTACTGAATCGATTTCACTTAGATAAATGATCGGTAATGACCAATCATTTATCTAAGCGATTTCAGTAACTATTAATATAGGTATTTTTTTCAAATTTTATTTATTTATTTAGTACTGACCGCAAATCGAGCCAAAGTAAAATTAAATTTTATTTTAAGGCAACAAGACTCAATTTTAAATGCATAAAGCAATGCTAGGGTCAACACGATTTTCTTAATAATTATAGTAAGCTTTAAAAAAAGTGTTTTGGTCATTGTATCTATTAAACTTTTAACTCAATGCTATAATTGGGGTGTATGAGGTCTTGCGTTAATTATGTTACATGTTGTATAATGACATACCTGACAGATCACATAAAGAAGTAACAATCTCGTCCCCATATTGACAACTTGAAAATGAAACCTACCACACTGAATATTATTTATAACCTCAAAACAATAGTAATTATAAAACCAATTCCCGGAAAGTTATGTGTAGGTTCGTAAATGTGTTTAAATATTAATTTGTAACACTTTTGTGTGTAATTTGGTGATAAAATGAGGAATTACGAGAAATGATTTTATAAATTTGTACATTTTTTTTCTGTTGTTTTGTTATGTAATATGTTGATTGGTGGAAGAAGACATTTTCATTTCCTACCCATCGTCGTCATTGTCGCATTTTACAGCACTAAGCAGGTAAGTTGCCTTATATTTTTAGATATCGTCCTTGGCCAGGTATGTCACATTAAATACTTATTCGTCGATTATAATTGCATAATCAGCCTATAATGTCCCCACTGCTGGGACACAGGCCTCTCGGTGAGAGGGAGGGGGCCGTAATCCACCACGCGGGACCATTGCGGGTTGGTAGATGTCACATGACTTCGATTTTTTTTGGTTCTAGGACATGCCGGCTTCCTCACGATATTTTTCTTCACCGTTTTGAGAGCAGTGGTGATGAAATAATTTACACAAAGCATTAATTTGTATGCCTATCTGGGTTCGAACCTACGACCTACAACTCGTAAGTCGCGGCCGTTACCACTGGGCCACCACTGCTCACAATCAGATTATAATTGTATTTAAATATATCTAGTTTTTTATATACTATTCTAATACGGTAATTGTTAGTGCCGTGTTTTTCTATAATTTAGATACATCTGAGATCTATATTATGACAAAGACTTGGACTTTGACAAAGATTGTGCCTTTCTATCAATAAATCGTCCACTGTGACACACGACTGCGTGCGTCGCGGTGGACGCTCCCGCTGATATATACAAACCGAAGCTAAGTAGACGTCATGCGTAGATAAACCGTGAGCTGATGTAGAGCGGCACCATGCTGGTGTTAACTAAAATCTCAAAAAGAATGGAACTCTCTAGCTGCGTCTGCGTTTCCGAACGCCTACAACCCTAATCTCTTCAAAGTGAGAGTGAACAGGCTTCTTCTGGGTAAAGTCACTCCATCGTCGACTCTGTCTCTGTCACCACTGACCTAGACTAGAGTCAATAATAAAACCCATATTAAATAAAAATAAAAAATAATCGCCCGATACCATGAGCGATCTATACCTAAATGTACATAAGATATTAGGATTTCCCGTTTTCATTTTTATCTAGTATTAGACATACGAATTATTTCGTAATAGAAAAAAATGCTTACAAAAAATCAACAATAGATAACATACATAGGTGAGGTCATAGCATACCAATATAATAATTATTATATCGAAATAATAATATAAATAGTAAGTAATAATTGTCAGATAGGTAACACGATTACCGAAAGCGTACGTGACTTTCTAAGAGAGAATAATTACTATCGAAATATTATTTCTTGCTGTTACAAAAGAAATATTGTTTGGAAGTAATTTATGGATATAATTCCGTAATACACATAGGTACAATAGTAATCGATGGCAATACCTTTCATTGCGTTATTTACGTTGTTGAACAAACTTTTCAAACATAATATGAAGTATTAAGTTCAAGTTCAGTAAGCATGCAGCATGCAAGCAAGCATGCATAATGCAGCAGGCATGGTTTCTGTCACGGCTCCCGCGTTGCAGGGCTCCGGCGGTCCAGCTTATCGTCGTAGATGGTTTAACGCTCACCACCTGCTCGTCAACTCACGGGCCGCCTCACCCCTCCACGCCTACGCGATTCTAAATTACACTCTAGGGGTAGGTCAGAGTCCTGCCGGGGTTGCGGGAAAGTCCGAAAGGGTTACCGTGGCCCCTGGCACAGACAACTGAACTGAACTGAAGGAACACGGGTGGGTTTTAGTCAGTAAGAGTCTGACACGCCCTCCCGCTCCGCCCAGAGGAAGCTCCGGGAGAAGTTATTTGATGATTTGCCTATTTGATGACAATGATTGAGGACCTCCAAAAAAATAAATAAAAAAAAAGTACTGCGTACATAAAGTCATGCCTTTTCCCCGTGGGGGTAGGCAAAAGCTACAGCTCGCCATCTTTGAGGATCCGTTTACTCTTCTTGCTATGCACGGGCCGACAGTATCATTATGTCTCAAACACAATCATGTTTATTTGAAACTAACTGCTGCTTGCAGCTTCGCGCGCGTGGTTGCCGGTAATTATCCCACGGATACATGATACCGGGCCAATGTTACTCCTTATAATTTCAGCTATCTGCCATTGAAAGTCTCGTCAAAATCGGTCCAGCCGTTTTGGAGATTAGCTGGAACTAACAGACTTGTACCTAATTGGAAGCTGGAACAAACTAAAGTTTTTTTTTTTAATATAAGACCTGTATATACTTTCTTGTGCATTCAGTATTTATTTATTTGTATAAATAAGACTCGCTCCAAAAGGCAAACATCACAAATCTATAATACATCAGTACGTGTTATAGGGAGGGCATCACGTAATCAATCACTAGTCCAACTTCTTCCTTCATATTTCTAAGGTGAAAATACACGGGAAATAAAAAAGCTGTCTCCCAGTTTTCTATTCGTACTAGCTTCTGCCCAAGGCTTCGCCCGCGTTGATGTCGGAAATTATCCCACGGGAACGCTCTACCGGGATAATAAGTACGTTTAATCATCCACATACATTCTGCTGTTAAAGCGTGAAAGGAAAAAAAATGCAAGTCATCTTTTTTATTTTTAACCATAAACAGGTTTTTATGATTCTTAATATGATATAATAATATAATGAATATGATATAATAATATAATGAATATAAGATAATATAATGTCGACGATATGGTGCTGCTGGGCCCAACTGCTGAGGCAATCGGAGAATTGCTCAGAGTGTGTGAGAATTATGCTGCCTCACACGGACTGATTTATAATGTCACCAAGAGTGAATATATGATTTTTAAGGCCGCGGGTAGGTGTCCGGACTCTGTTCCGGAAATAATAAGACTGAATGGGCTCCCGTTAAACAGGGTGTCCAAATTTAAATATCTTGGACATTTTATCACCGATGACCTTAAGGATGATATAGACATAGAGAGGGAGCGTAGGGCTTTAGCGGTCAGAGGTAACATGTTGGCCCGTAGATTTGCTCGATGCTCTGACCAAGTAAAAATTACGCTTTTTAAGGCCTACTGTCAGAGCTTTTATACGAGCAATCTATGGGTCAATTACACCAAGAGATCGCTGGATGCCCTGCGCGTACAATATAATAATGCATTCAGGATGTTGTTGCGACTGCCCCGTTTCTGCAGCGCTTCGGAAATGTTTGCTGAGACCCACACAGATGGCTTTCATGCTATAATCCGTAAAAAAACCGCGTCGCTGCTGAGCAGAGTGCGGGGTAGTCGCAACTATATCCTGAGAGCTGTGGCGGAGAGCTATACTCCAAATATTCGGCATTTTTTCCGGAGGTTGCTCAGGTAGGAAACATGTTTTCTTGCCTGCGCGTCCTCTGCGTGGAGTGTGCATCATTGTATTTTATTTTATTTTATACCTACTTTAACTACTACTAACACTAGAATATAAGTTGTTTTTTGTAATACTAACATAATATGGATCCCTGTTATCTGTAATAAATGAATTTTAATTTAATTTAATTTAATGTCCAACTTAAAATTAATATTATCATCATTAAGTTGAAATACGCCAGCGCCGCCATTAACCACGTTATTTTATAACTTCACGTTGTAATACATTGAAACGTTGTGAGTGGAAGCCTTCTTGTCACAGTCATGACGTGCAGCTGTCGACGATTTCTGTTTTGTGCTCGTGATTAGAGATCTCTTTGTTATTTTTACTTTTTTCTTAATATTAGAGCTAATTATCTTTTTGTATGCACGTGTTTCTGTGACTAATAAATCTATTTTTCTTTCTTTCTTTCTTTAAGCGAGTGGACCATTTTAAATACTAAAATAAATAATACCTCAAGATTCGGGTTCTGACTATATAAATCCAATTCCTTGAATATCTTAAAGAGAGGTACACAAAAATTTTAACAATCATGTGAAGTTTAAAATCCACCCCAATTTCCCCCTTTGGGGAATGATTTTACAAAAACGCTGAAACAATTTATTTTAATTTTTTTACAAATAGCATACATTTTAATTTTCATTTCTCTAACATAGGAAAAGTTTCCGATAGGTACTTATGTACTTTAATCCCATATATCACTCCTTTTCAGTATTATTTTGAGAGCCTATGTCCCACAGAGTACTTTTTGCTATGTCCTTCCCCAGGATGCAATCTATCTCTTTGCCAAATTTTATCGAATTCAGTTCAGTGGTTTAGGCGTGAAAAGGCAACATACAGACAGACAGAGATACTTTCGAATTAATGTTATTATAGTATGGATTAATATATATATATTTTAAATTTATATTTATAGTATCTTTGCGAAAGAGCACATCCAGGCGAAGTGTTACCTCCTGACCAGCATCGTTGCTGTAGTCCAGTGATAAGTGTATAGGTAGGCGCCGCAGCCACGCACAGCCACGCTACGGGCGAATGCGTAGCTGGAAAACAAATGAACCGCATAACTAACGTGGCAAACCTTTCCGTGCACAACCCACGTATAGTATTTTAATCTCACGAAGCGACGCGCGCTTCCTTTGTGGTTACCAAGTGAACAAACACGCTGTGTATGTGTGTGTAAGTTTAGTAACTCTTGGTAGCGTCCGAGACAATGGCGAAGTAAGTGTGTGTCTGCGTGTGTGTGTTTTGTGCTGACGCTACTCGTCTCCACGCACATTATTCACGGCGTGTTTGTACCACAAGTAAAGCGCGCGTCGCTTCTTGAGATAAAATATTGTAGCAGTGGACTATCTCTGGGACGGCAACGCATCTGTGATGTCTGTATGTAACTGAGACAGATGTATAGTGACCACTCCTATGAGGTGGGTCACTGCTTTGATTGACACTCAAAAACAGAGATCTTGTTTAGCTTCTGAAATCTAAGTTTGACGAATTATTTTGATAAGTCCATAATTCTTACCTTTAAAAGTAATGTTAAGAAGATTGCCATTTCCTTCTGAGCGTCAAACATTTTTCCTTTTGCCTAGTTACGAGGCTGGGAGCAGTTGTGGCCCAGTGGTAACGGCCGCGACTTGCGAGTTTTTTTAATTTTATTTTTTTAATCTTTATTGAATTAATTGAAGTTTTTATCCCAATGGATACGCCAACCCCATCATGCCTTATACATACTACTTACTACGAAACAATGCTTTAAATTTAAATTAAAAGGAGAATCTTAATCGATATGGTACACCAACTTACTCGCTAAATCTTTTCGCCACATCTGACTTCGGTTGTGCTAAAATTGATGACTTGCGAGTTGCAGGTCGAAGGTTCGAACCCAGTCAGGCGTTTTACTTTGTGTAAATTATTTCATCGCCACTGCTCTCAAAACGGTGAAGGAAAACATCGTGAAGAAACTGGCATGTCCCAAAACCAAAAATTCGATGACACGTGACATCTACCAAGCCGTACTGGGCCCGCGTGGTGGATTATGGCCCTCTCCCTCTCATAGAGAGGAGGCCTGTGTTCCAGTAGTGGGGAAATTATAGGCTGATTATGCTACAAGGCTTTGAAAAGCGGTTGGTCCTTACTTCACGACAAGTGAGGACCCATAGTTGACAGCGTTTCTAAGCATAATCTTTCTCCGTATATTTCACCTTATTGAAAACTACCTGACAAAGTTAGAGGTCATAATAATATCGATACAACTCCCTCGTGTCTGGTATACAGAAGAGCCAAACTTTCAATATGTTGCTTTCGATATTTGCTATTTATTTTATCAATATCTGTTTATCATTCGGATAGGTATCCTCAAAACCAAATACAGGCACTTTTGAATTGTCAAGGGTCGGTCAGTCAGAAAGATGAAGCTAGTTGCCAATTCCAAAGCGTCGTAGGTACCTATGGAGAAGAACGGGCAAGAAACTCCATGGACATTCTTTTAAATCAAAATATTGTTACACAAAAGTGGTTACATCATTCATGTTGTAATTATACATGTGAGAACGATGTAGAAAGACGTGCACTTTAAAAGCGTCCGTAATAAAAACAATTCAGAAATTAAAATATTCCGTGGCAGCTAAGAAATGACCAGTGCCTACTGACTGCGCCCGTTCACGAACATGACGTATGGATCAGCACCATTCAGCTCAACCATTTTGAAGGGTACTCAATGATCCAATACACACGCCACCACCAGCGACATATTTGAGTGAGCATGACATACTCTTAGCCGCCAGGGCACATTCAAGTCAATGAAAGACGGACCCAATAAGGTTTATAGTAGGTACATAGTGCTCACACATGTGCTGTGCAATTATACAATACCAATAGCTAATCAGCTTACAAAGTTAGGAAGCTAAAAAAATATTTTAAATTAAGTTTAGGTGGCGGTGGGCTGGCCTTGTTTGTCAACGGCACGATAGCTAGTGGAGCAGATGATTTCTTGTGTGAATCAGCAAACGGTAGTTATTGAAAACCCTATCTGTCTGATGACCATTTTGTAGTTTGTGCCATCCCCTATTTGAAAAAGGATTGAGTAATTTTTTTCCTAAACAACTTATACAGAGCTATAAAACAGATAGAGAGATGGTGACCCTAATTTATTAGCCAGGGCTGTTTGAGACCCGGGGCTTCAGTGCTTCGGGGCTTTCGGGCCCTGGGATGTCAAGGCAATGCTGCTCCCGTCCCTGACTCGACTCTGGGCCCGGAAGGCTCTGACCCAGATATGTGTGGATGGACCTTCATAATTTTATTTATTTATTTATTAAGGACCTCATTTTTGTGCACGAAGTAAAAAAGGTGAATTCTGTTTGTGGAAGAGGTCTAATATTTATAACAATATGTATTTAGTGTAGTCCTTTTCACCATATCCGGTGACAGCGATCCATACAAATTTTAACAACACTAAGGCTATTTCGAATTTTGACTGACCGGTTGGCGCAGTTGGTAGCGACCCTGCCTTCTGAGCCGCTGGTTCCGGGTTCGATCCCCGGACAAGTCAAACATTTGTGTGCATTAACATGTCTGTTTGACCTGTGTCTGGGTGTGTATATGTATATAAGTATGTATATCAGTCATCAGGTTACCGTAGTACAGGCTCTGCCTAGTTCGGGACCTGAAGACTTTGTGTGGATGTTGTCCCATAAAAAAAAATTATCGACAATTCTGCAATGTTTGAAGAATAAGGTTTTCAACCAGTGCGTCCTGCCTGTTATGACATACGGTGCCGAAACGTGGACACTGACAGTCGGGCTGGTCCGCGAATTCAAAGTCGCTGTGGAGCAGACTATGCTCGGAGTTTCTTTGTACAGACGCCAGCACATCAAGCTACTACAATCTGTCAAATTTCTTTAATAGATTTTCAACTTTATCGCTAAAGCATTAAGGTTCAAGGTTGATTGGGAAAATTTGACAGTTTCGGGTAGCTTGACCTGCTGGCGTCTGTACCATAAAATTAAATCATCCGGAAAAGAACCGGAGTTACCGACATAGCTTGCAGAGTAAGCAAACTGAAGTGGCAGTGGGCTGGCCATGTATCGAAAGACTGATGGCCGGTGGAGCAGACGAGACCTGGAGTGGAGACCACGTATCGGCAAGCGTAGCGTGAAACGCCCTCCAGCTAGATGGACCGACGACCTTAAGAAAGTGGCTGGTAGAGACTGGCTGCGGAAGGTGGAGGACAGAGTGCTGTGTGTCTAGCGGTGGACTACGATAGGCTAAGTTGATTGAGGGCTATGTCGAATTTATGTTATTAGACAAACAAATCATTCTCACGTCCCGAGTGAGATTAGTAACCTTTAATTTGTAGACAACTAAAGGATCTATGCGGGATACCCGCATTGGGCCCGCATGGTGGATTACGGCCCACTCCCTTTCACAGAGAGGAGGCCTGTGTCCCAGCAGTGAGAACGTTATGGGCTGATTATGCAAAGGATTTATTAAATCCCTTGGGCACATTTATTTGTATCATACATCTTTTTTTACGTAAAACATGTCGGCTTATTTCCCCGAAAACATGGGCAGAGGTGTGCCTCCCGAGGACACGGTGGAGCATACGGTGGGGGCCTGCCCTGCATGGGCGGAGCACCGCCGTGTCCTCGTAGAGGCGATCGGCAGCGGCGGCGACCTCTCACGCCCGGCCTTGGTTCAAGCCATGGTCCGGGGCGAGGGGGAGTGGGAGGCAGTCGCCTCCTTCTGCGAAGCAGTCATGCTAGCGAAGGAGGTGGCGGGACGGGAGAGGGACAGAGTCTCCCGTCCAAGCCGCCGCGGTGGACGCTCCGGGCGTCGGGAGCCGCGTGACGACTCCCGGCCACCGTAGGCGCGGGCCTGCGGGCGGTGAGTAATGGGTAGCTCACCGTCCGATCAGGATCAGGCCCGTGCCGGACGGCGCGTACGTGTTCCACGCGCGCCTCGAAGAGATGTCAGCATCGAAGAGGGGGCCCACTAGGGCCCAAGCCTGCCGGGAAAGCGGGATCATCCATAAGGGGTACCGCTGACCCGGAACATAAAGGGCCAAGGAAGGAACACGGGTGGGTTTTAGTCAGTAAGAGTCTGACACTCCCTTCCGCTCCACCCAGAGCGGGAGGGGTCATTTGATGATTTCCCATCCTCAAAAAAAAAAAAAAAAAGGTGTGCCTCCCAAAACTCCAGATATAAAAACACAATAACACTTTGCCCGACCCAGGAATCGCACCCAAGACCTCATGCTCAGCTGTCGCGCTTGTGACCCCGAGACAAACGAGGCAGTCCGTGCTTTTTAGTATTACTTAAAATAGGACAGCTCCAATTCCATCCTAATAATTTGATAACAAGGCATAAAATAACAACACCCATTCAATCAGAAAATAAAACATTTATTACCATTACTTAACATTAAAAAATAAATAAGTAAACACAGATTAGTAAATGTAATTATAAGGACCGAATCCGCAAGAACTCACAGGAGACACGACGTGATTAACGGGTGACATTAGTCCATAGTCCAATGGAGACCCGAAGCCTAAACCTGGCACTATAACTTCTGGAGACGACAATGGTAGAGTGTTACTAAGGAGGTTGCTAACCACTAATAGCTGCAAAGCATTTGCCAAGTTATTGGCTACAGTACTATCCTGAATGATAGTCGCAGCTGGCATCTGATTGGTCATTATAGTCTCCACGCCATAAGGAACCTCCATGATTGGTGGCCCGTAGTTCGGTCCCATGACCACCTGGTTTTGCAGTAGAGTTTCAGCTACTGGAAGAGGCATTGGTAGGAGGTTCTGTTGTAAGCCAGGCATGAAGCGGTTTACGCAGTTTGCGTTGATGGTCTGAAAAAAATATCGTTTTATTAGTTAAACGCGGCGTTGGAAGGTCTCTCACAAGGTGGACCGATAACCTGGTGAAGGCCGCAGGAATCCACTGGATGCGGGAAGGACAGAACCGGCCTAGGTGGCGGTGCTTGGGGCAGGCCTATGTCTAGTAGTGGACGTCTTTTAGCTAAAATGATGAGTAAAGACCTATGAAGTCATATCATTTCTAGTGTCCTAACGCCATACACTTAAAGGTTGAAGTCGTGATGACGCCCACCTATACTTGTCTGAAATCACCAACACGTAATGAGCAAGCGTAGTGATCAAAGCTCGTTCCCTCTGTATTTGAGAAGTCTTCGCCTTTTAGGGAAACAATTTTGCTATGGCAATCCTTCTGACGTAGTACCCTTTTACGGCCTACGAGTAAGGAGTGGATAATAACTTTAGTAAACTATAACAAGAAAATGGTGTTCGTTTAATAAATTAACTTAGTCACGCCTGTATAATCTCAGAAGGGATAGACAGACTTGTATAAAACCCCTACGTTTCGCCAATTATGGCAAAGCAACGTAATGGACGGCGATCCTATTGTCATTAACCGGGAAAATCTAGGCTCTAGGCTGATAGTGTTAAATTCTCAATAGAATTACCTAACACCTAACCATCACCACCACCTAACCTTTGAGCATAACCTAACTCATGTAGTCAATAATCATAACATACGATCTATGGCTGCTGGCAAATTCAATGTACCCAGAGTCGCTAATTACTATGGTAACAGAATCCTAAAAAAACGAATACCATGTCTATTGAACGGTCTGCCAGCAGACATACGGAGTGAAATAAACAAAAATAGATTTAAAAAAAATATAGGTATATATTAAAAATATGTTAAAGTGCAACCTACCTATTTTTGTTTTTGTGGGTGGGAAATCATCAAATAACTTCTCCCGCTCTGGGCAGAGCAGGAGGGCGTGTCAGACTCTTACTGACTAAAACCCACCCGTGTTCCTTCAGTTGCCTGTGCCAGGGGCCACGGTAACCCTCTTGGACTTTTCCGCAACCCTAGCAGGCATCAATCCTAGCAAACCCCGTCATTGGTGCTGACATCTCTTTGAGGCGCGCGTGGAACACAGTGCGCCGTCGACCCGGGCCTGGTCCTTATCGAACGGCGAGCTGCCCATTGCTCGCCGTTCGCAAGCCCGGGCCTACGGTGGCTGGGAATCGGCCTGCGATTCCCGACGCCCAGGGCGTCTCCTGCGGCGCTTTTGTCAAATATGTTGGGATCGGCTTCCAGTGTAACTAGATGCTAAGTATCTGACATGGGTAACACGACACTCTTAGGTATTTAAAGTTAAATTATAAGATAGAAATACTTACGTTGAACAATGCAAATTGCAAGCAGACAAAAGCAATGATTTTAGCCGCCATTTTAAAATGTGAATGTTTCGAATACGTTTTTGAATTGAATACTATGTGTATTTGAGATTTTAATCAACTTTATATACTACTGTTTTATCTATTAAGATATCTATTGTAATAATTGAGATATTATCAGATGTTAGGATAAAACGTTTTGCAATGAGTGATAGCACATGAACTACGTGTCTTCCCTTGAATTGAAATGAGAAATACTTTGTGGAATAATTTCTTACATAAATTCTGACAAACTTGTAAGTTGTAAGTTTTTGGTTCACATTTCCACATCTCCATCAATCTTACCATGCCTTGCAAATCCAGCCCGCAAAGCAAGAGTGAACAGACAGATTATGGGCGCGCTCGTTTTTCGTATCCCTCATCCGTGACTTTCCAATCGATCGAGATCGAGATCAAGAGCAGGCCTATTCATAACTCGTAAACATAACGTTCCTGAAACAATAATCTAAGATAGGAAGATATTTAATATACTAGGTATTTCCTAAACTCGTTCGCACTTATTTACTACTGTCTCCAAAGACAGGAATTAAACATGACCCTCTTTCTGGAGCCTTCGGTTAAATAGGTAAAAAAAAAAACTGATCTTTTATATTAATTTATTTGACATAATAATAATTCCTGTCCGATAGGTAATAAGGTGGGATGTGCGGTGCTATATGTGGAGGTATGGGCCAAGGGCCAGGTGTTGAACCCGTGTTTTCTGGCCATTGCCCATGTGTTGGACCCAAGTTTGGTGCCATTGGCAGTGCTGGTCTTCCAGGATACCTAGGTGACATACTGCTTTGGTACTGAGGCTGGTATCCCCAAGGTGAAAAAAAGTTTGGGAACCCAAAGAAGATGGGTTGGAATGGATTCAGCCAGTTGTCAATGCCCTGGAAAGAAAAAAAAGTTGGGTAATGCCAGCAAGAAAACGGGGTCATTTTTCTTGTAGGAGTTGACAGAGTTGAATTGGGTCTCCCTTGTTTCACCGACAAGAAATTGCCAAATTATCACTTCCCAAACCATTTTCCGCATACTATCATTTTTGTCAAATTATTACTTAGCAAAAAATCTCTAAACAAATAATTGTAACGCAAACCTAATGTTTGGCAAGTGAACGTTTAAACAATAACTTGTTTGCCAACTAGTACTTTTACCAATTTTGATGTAGTCAAATATTTCAGTTGGAATAACTCATTTTACGCAAAATAAAATTTGACAAATAATAATATTAATATTAACTATTCTGGTAGTATATTTTTTGGTTAGTAGCATTTAAAAAAAATATTCTCGTCTAACTAGTTCAGTTTCGAGTAGCCTGTTTTTTTTCTATATAATCTAGTCGTTTCTGGCACTCGCTGGCCGCTGCCGCGTAGGAGGTCACAGTTTTAATCTAAACTAACCATTTTTTTAAAATAATATAACCTACTTTAACTAGTTCAATAAGTAACCATAAATTTGACTTGTTTCAGACAAATTCAAGCACATAAACTTACAAAGAAGTACGCAAATAACATCAAATTTTGGCCAAAAACCAAATGCCTAAACGACATTATCCTTAATAATATTCTGCCAAATAAAAATTTTACTAAATGAAAATCTGCGTACTAAAATCATTCCAAACATTGCATTGGTATAAAAAAAGGTTGCTAAAATTTGTTTGGGTAGTGAAATTTTGCCAAAATCTTTTCGGCAAAAGGGCAGGATCCCAGTTGAATTAAATAGTCCACGCACATTTCAAGTTTAAGTAAAGATCTCATGTAATAGGGTCACCCCTTCAGGCTCACGCCTGAATGGATAAAACTCAGACTACGGTCTGAATATTTTATAACGGAAAAACCCAAAAACACTTTGCCTAGTCCTTTGGGAATTAAACTTCCCTATAACAAGTTACAGCTGCTTATTAAAGACTTCAAGTGTGGATGTACTACCATACACAAAAGCAGCTCTGGGGGCTGTCTTTTGCAGCTTTTGAAGATCAAAAACTACATATTCTCAGCAGCTCTGCCGCGCTTATGATAATTACAGTAAGTCACATTTTGGTCGATATTGAGTTAAGTATATATTTGGAATGTAGAGATTGAGACCTACATTTCTGTATACTTAAAATTTGAAAATGTGGTATAGAAAATCAAATAAGCTTAAGTATAATTACAGTAAGACCCGTTTGGCGCCAAGGCATACTTATTATGATTGCAGTATGGGCACATACGGTTGATTTTTTCATAAAGTTGAAACCATTTCCTAGGTATTGCTACAGTAAGTAATTTTGCTCTTTTTATTTTTAAGTTATGAGTATTTTTCTTCAAGTATCACTGAAACATATTAACAGTAAGTACCATTTCAGGTCGCCATCAACATGACACAATTTCAACATTTAGGGCTTTTTTGCTTCACAAACGAGATGCCGAAAATGTTATTTTGTGGGCTGATAATTGTGCATCCCAAAATAAAAATTGGGCATTGATGTCGTTTTTAGTACATATTATCAATAGTTCTTTAATATCTGCTAATACAATCGAGATACGATATTTCGAGCCAGGACATACCTTCATGTCTGCTGACCATTTTCATCATCAGGTTGAGAAAATGTTAGGTAAAAATAAAGTATACGATTTTGATGATTATGTCCAAAGGGTAAAAATGGCAAATAATCGCAAAAGTATTGTCAATTCATTGGATGTTTCAGACTTTTATTTATATGAAGACTTATCGTCGCAATATAAACTGAAAAACATGGAACGCAGGATTTACCTCAAGGATATAATGGTAGTAAAAGTTGAAAGGGGACAATTCGTGCTTATGTATAAAACGGGTCATAATGAGATGTTTCAATCATTGGACTTCTTACAAGCTAAAATTGTAAAGACCCAAAAGTTCCCGAGGTTAAGTCTAAAACTATTCCAAGAGGAATCACTGCAGATCGTAAAGCAGAGATTATACAGAAACTTGTACCTCTGATGCCTGAGAATAGAAGGGGTTTTTGGTTAAACATCCCGGTTTCAAATTCCGCAACCAATCTATTCACCGAAGAGTTTTAAAACTCTACCGTTAATATTAAAAAAAAATGTGTTCATATGAACACAATTTATGTAAGCCTTCATTTTACTAGTCAGTTAAAAGACTTTTTCTATCTTACTATAAACTGCTACAACGGTACTAATATTGTTAATTTGTAAGACTGATTTTATTAAGTTCGTATAACGAGGATCTCATAATCTATATATAATAGTTAAATGTTACATTTATAATCCTAATAAGTTAAATGACTTAAAGAATTTAATGTGCCTTCAAAGACTATTTTTATAATGAAAAAATCCAAAGAGAAAACTATCAAATTTTTTGGAAACATAGTGTTTATTTTAGATGTTTTTTCTTGTGTACGAAGGTGTACAAACACGAATTTGAAATGTGTATTTTTTTTTAGAAACAATGCTTAGTTATTTAGTTTTTGATTGTTTCTTGTATGAAGCCTGTTGCGCAAACACGAATTGTAATTTTTTTTAAGTTAGCTTTTATTGTGATTCCAAATGCTTAAAAAAATACAATAAATGGAACTGATTATTACATTTTAGAGTATTTAATAAAGCTGTGTACTTAAACTATAATTGTACTGTGTACTTCTATTAAACTATAATTTCATAAGATAACTTTTGTTTAATTTATCCCAATAATATCGAGGAAGAGTAATTAATTATGGTTCATGGCAGATGCCACAAGTTTTCATATTGCTCCTAGCTATAATTACAGTAAGTGTTTAGATAACATTAGGCAAATTGTGCAATTTTTGTTATTATATTTAAACATTTACCTCATTCTGTTATCATTGTTGCAGTATGTACTTCAAACTAAAGATTGTTACAGTAAGTCACACACTTACTGTACCAATACTAAAAAAAACATTATTTTTTAATTGTCCATTCCATAACATACATATTTTTTCAAGCTTTACAATTTAAATATTATTACTAAATAAAAAAGAAAATATACAAATTATTAAACAAACACATTTTTATCTAAAACATTTTAGAAAACTTGCTTTTAATTTATACTTTGGGAGAAATGTCAAAAATAAAAATAAAAACTTTGACCGCCTTTTTCTCGAAAGTGTCTCCATGTCACTTACTGTATATATCACAAGCACGGCAGAGCTTACTTTGAATTATATTTTGTATAGGTACCTGATTATGCCTCCAGACAACATTGCCTGAAGAGGGAGCCGGTAAAATCATTTGATGTATTGTAACTTTTGGCCACGTGTTTGGTGCAAGACCCCTGTTGGGGCAGGCTTGAATATTGTGGTTAGGGGTAGGTAACCAGTGCGACCATCTTCCATTAGAGTGTTTGCCAACCTACACACACGGATGAGGAAAAACGTCACCAATTTTATAAGAAAATTCAGTAGTCTTTCTAAGAAGAAAAAAAACGAACAGAAAGGGTTTTTTCTGTTGAGCAAAACAAATATAATATAATACATGAGACAACATCCACACAAGCTCTTCAGGTCCAGAAGTAGGTAGAGCCTGTACTATGGTAACCTGATGACTGATATACATACTTATATACATAATTATACACACGCAGACACAGGTCAATCAGACATGTTCATGCACACAAATGTTTGACTTGTCCGGGGATCGAACCCGGGACCAGCGGCTCAGAAGGCAGGGTCGCTACCAACTGCACCAACAGGTCAGACAAATGTGAGAGGCGTGGTCAATATCTTACCTAAAACCATGGTTTTCTTGGAACAAATTAAAAAGGCTTAAGAAAATAAATATATTTTTGTTTTTATTTATTTATTTAACTATTTATGTACACACATGTATAAACAGACAAGAAGAAAAGAACAGAAAAATAGGTACAAAGGTGATGCTTATTTCTAAAGAAAACTCTTCCAGCATACCTGCGATAGGATAGTAGATTTACAGCGTGGTAAGAGTAAAAGAGAAAATAAAATTCGTAAAAGAATTCACCTAATAAAATAAAAATATGAGAATATACATGCATTCAAAAATACAAACATACATATACATACTTCTAAAATAAATAAATATCACTAGAATATTATTATACAACATGTAACATAATTAACGCAAGACCTCGTACACCCCAATTAGAGTATTGAGTTAAAAGCATAAAACAATGACAAAATATTTTTTTTATGCTAACTATTATTATTAAGAAATACGTGTTGACGTAGCATTAATTTACGCATTTAAAATTGAGTCTTATCACCTTGATATAAGATTTAATTTTCTTTGGCTCAATTGGCGGTCACTATTGCAAAAAACATGTATTTTTTTTAAATTACCTTTAATAATAGTTACTGAAATCGCTTAAGTATTCAATTATGAGCAAACTACTTTTAGGACTTGCGTTTATTCTGTTACACCTTGTTTAAGCAACTATGACTGTATTTTGAAAGGATTTTTCAGATTAACAATAAGATAATAGCCTGTATGTCTGTCGATACATAGGTAAGATTTTTTCATCACGTCATCAATATTATTTAAGAAATATGATTTTTGTGTCCCACTGCTGGGCAAAGTAATTTGCTTCTTCCAAAAATATAACTCCAGAGCGGGCTTTTTTTTACATTATTTATATTTAAAATTGGTTTGCTCTTGACTCTAGTCTAGGTCAGTGGCGACAGAGACAGAGTCAACGATGGAGTGAGCTTACCCAGAAGAAGCCTGTTCACTCTCACTTTGAAGAGATTAGGGTTGTATGCGTTCAGAAAAACAGACGCAGGTAGAGAGTTCCACACTTTTGCTGTGCGATAACAAAAGACATTTGGAAACGTTTAGTGGAATGAGGTCGTGGAGTTTTTGGGTACACTCTCTGAAGTCTCTCAGGCGACCTTGCAGCAATGAGCCAAGCTGTGAAGCTTGGCATCCACCTGTTTTACGTCGCCTATGAGCCTCTTAGCTCTACGTTCCACCGTGTCAAGCGGGGCAAGTTGGTACTTTGCTGAGCCATCCCGAAGGTGGCTGCAATACTCCATGCAGGATCGGACTTCAGTTTTTTAAAGGGTAATATGCTGTACAGGCGTAAGGTATCGCTTCACTCTATTTAGGATGCCCAGTTTTACTTCGGTCAGAGGCTAATGCATTGCAGCAACGTGGCAATAACACCAGTCTCTTGGGCACATTACCAGTCGACAGTGATGCGAAGGAATTTCGATGCCATATATTTTAGTTTGTTGTTAGTTCTAGTCACATGATATTTTCTCCTTTTTATTTTAGGTTAGGTTAGGTTTAAAGAATTTATTCTCATAAGAACAATATATAGGTTCACTTACAATGAGATACAAAGTAATTGCTTAAATCTAAGTGAAATACATTTTGCCTCAGGTGCGTGTTGGTGAAGTTATACAAATAAATATTAGGTAGGTAAGAAGTTGCTAACATTAATTGATAGTTAAGCGGTATGACTACATTTTATGAATGTGATTTTTTAGTAAATTGTTAGGTATAATAGGCAAGCTACAATGGCAATGGGCTGGTCACATCTCTCGTAGAACCGACAATCGTTGGGGAAAACTAGTTTTAGAGTGGAGACCGCGTTTAGGCAAACGTAGTGTGGGACGCCCGCCGGCCAGGTGGAGTGACGACTTGCGAAAGGCGGCTGGCAGAGGCCGGATGAGGAGACACGAAGATCGGGCTCAGTGGCGTTCACTAGGAGAGGCCTACGTCCAGCAATGGACGAATATAGGCTGATGATGATGATGATGAGGTATAATTTTATATCATGTATTTAATTTAATTTAATAAATATGAAATCGATTCTAAAACATATTTAACGTTTACGTACCTGTGCTAAACTTAAATCAACCAATAATAAAAATAAAAAACAAACTAAAGATTTCATTCTAAAATGAAACCTCTTTCGAAAAAATTAAAAACAAGTCCACATTGTGCTTATATACCATTAATTTGTAAATGTTATCCATTCCTTGTTTAAGATTTGTTCTACATTACAGTAAGTATTAATAACACAAATGAAGTAATATCACGGTATACAGAGTGATGTTGTACATACATTTGCAATTAGTAACATAATTACAATTGGCTTCAAGTATTTTCGGCTTCGATCAACAATACCGACTAGATATCGGGTCGGCGCAAAAAATACGTCTCGGTAAATAACAGCGCACTTGAGACGTGAGCTCTTATTTTGTTTAGTTCGCTTGAAACACAACCAATGTAAACACGACTTTAATACTAGGCCCCAGGGTTGTAATCAGGTTAAACTTAAAACAAGTCATTAGGTTACCGTAGTACAGGCTCTACCTAGTTCGGGACCTGAAGACCTTGTGTGGATGTTTTTTCATATTATTATTATTATATTCATCTTTTTTTTTATCTTTATAGATTAATTGGAGTTTTTATCCCAATAGATACGCCAACCCCATCATGCCTTATACAGGCTAGTACGATACAATGCTTTAAATGTAAATTAAAAGGAGAATTTTAATCAATATGGTGCACCAACTCGCTAAATCTTTTCGCCACATCTGACTTCGGTTGTGCTAAAATTGACTGAATTAAACCTACCTGTGATATATTTAAATTAAACTCATTGACTAAAATTCTCCTTTCATCTTGGTTCCTGACGCAATCCATCAGCAAATAGGTAAAGTTTGTGAAGTTGTAGGGGTAAACTCTGGAACTACCGGTCGGATTTTAAAAAGTCTTTTTGCATTTGATAGCCTAATTCTTGAGGAAGTTTATAGGTTATTAAACATCACGCTATGACCCTTATGAATCAAAGACCTTACTTCATAGGATCATTTCTATAGTAAGCTCTTCTCGAGACCCTTATGAATCGGGCAGAAAGAAAAAAAATCAGAAAGAACGTTATGCGAAAACGAAGTTATCGCGCGGGCGGGCGATGCGACGCGACGGGGTAAAGTTCACGCGGACGAAGGTGCGGGTAATAGCTAGTAAGTAATAAAGTCAATTAATTAAAAATTAATGTCAGCCATATAGTCATTTTTGGTAAAAAATAGTAGATTATTAACCAAGGGGATAAAGCAGTGTCTTCTGTCGCGGGTGACGATTTAAATCGCGAGCGTAATGAAGGACTCGAGGGTTACTCCCGAGCGTAGCGATGGTGTTAAAAACTTAAATCACGAGCGAAGCGAGGGATTTATGACGAGTCCTGAGTGTAGCGAGGGATTTAAGTTCACCCAAGACTAAGACAGCTTTATCACCGAGGAAAATACTCTACTTTTCGTACCATTTGCGAAAAAATTAACACAATAATAATATGAGATAAGCATTTATTAAAAATAATGACAATTAAACGTATTTTTAGAACATTAACTTATTTATAAAAATAAATTAAAATAAACTTAACGTTTATGTATTTGAAGAAAACAAAAACGCGGCAAATTCCTAGACTAATATTTTTTTGTCGGATAAGCAAAGGCATCAAGCTCATACGGCCTCGTCGGTTTTCGTAATTTTATTTAATTATCATAACTGCATAACAAATGCTTATTCCTTTTTCAAAAAGATGTAGGTATAATGCTTTATATACAAACTCAATGGTGTAAACACAGATGTAGTATAAATTTCGGTAAGTATTCCAAATTTAAATCACATTCTCCCCCTAGAGGATGAATTAAATTCAGTACAATGTGAATGTGAATGTGATTCAAATTTGGAATACTTACCGAAATTTATACTGAACTACATCTGTGTTTACACCATTGAGTTTGTATAAAAAGCATTATACATCTTTTTGAAAAAGGAATACCCATTTATTATGCAGTTATGATTAATAAAATTACGAAAACCGACGAGGCCGTATGAGCTTGATGCCTTTGCTTTTCCGACAAAAAAATATTAGTCTAGGAATTTGCCTCGTTTTTGTTTTCTTCAAATACATAAACGTTAAGTTTATTTTAATTTATTTTTATAAATAAGTTAATGTTCTAAAAATACGTTATGCTATCTCATATTATTATTGTGTTAATTTTTTCGCAAATGGTACGAAAAGTAGAGTATTTTCCTCGGTGATAAAGCTGTCTTAGTCTTGGGTGAACTTAAATCCCTCGCTACACTCAGGACTCGTCATAAATCCCTCGCTTCGCTCGTGATTTAAGTTTTTTAACACCCTCGCTACGCTCGGGAGTAAACCTCGAGTCCTTCATTACGCTCGCGATTTAAATCGTCACCCGCGACAGAAGACACTGCTTTATCCCCTTGGTTAATAATCTACTATTTATAGTTATCATCATGTTCGTGAACGGGCGCTGTCAGTTGAGACTGGTCATCTCTTAGCCACCACGGCTTCTTTTAATTATTTTATTATGGATTGTTTTGTTTGAATTTATATTAGCTGTACACTGGACACTCAATGTGTACGTCTTATTTACATCGTTCTCACATATAATTATACCTATATACAAGATTATTGATGTAACTAATATTTATGTAACAATATAATTTAAAAGAGTGTCCATGGAGTTTCTTGCCCGTTCTTCTCCATAGGTACCTACTACGCTTTGGAATGGGCAACTAGCTTCATATTTCTGACTGACCGACCACTTGACAATTCAAAAGTGCCTGTAAATGGTTTAATTGAAATAAATTCTTTGAGTTTGAGTTTGTTATTATCTAACTAGTAATAGGTACTTGTATCGTCTAGGAAACTAGAAAACTTAGTTTGAGGAGACCCTGTGTAGTCTTATGATGTAGGTATGCACATTTTAAGTAAGTTGCAACTAATTTAAATAAAACAGTCGGTTGAGATCCCTAATGTATTTAACAAAGACTGGAAATAGGAAACATAAATAGGTAGGTACTGCAGAGCTAACATTTTGCTGTCACTAACGCCATCTATTGTCAATTCTACGAAATCCTTTACACTTGCAGGAAACTAGCAAATCAGTTGGCTTCAAGTCCTGGTTTCTGTAACGCCATCTATCAGCTGCAGTAAAATACCTTTGTTACCGAAGCAACAGCATTTACGACGTGGGGACTTATAAATATCTTGGAAATTTATATCTTGCGGATTTCCGTGACCTTCGTTAGGTTGTCGATCTATTTTCCCAGACAGAACCTTTGGGTCATTATAAATAGGTATGTTGATTTTTGGAAAGCGCGTCAAGCCGTTGGACCCGGCTATCATTCGTGGATCTTTGACAGTCAATACGGGTTGTCAGAAGCCCGAAAGTCTGACAACCAGTCTTAGCAAGGAGTATCTTAGGTCAGATAGGCAGTCGCTCCCTGTAGGTACTCAGCTGCATGCGGTTAGACTGGAAGTCGACCTCGACATAGTTGAGAAAAGTGATGATATTTATGAGCTACATACACTTTTTACTTTTATTGAAGTTATTGCCAAGTTCTTGAGCGACATCTATGAGTGCTAAACACTAGTTATTTATAACCTACACATACATCGAACATTGCTGTCACTCTAAGGAGACCAGGAGCCGTACTATGACGTGTTAATTCCATCATTGTTCCAGCGTGGAAGAGAGACGGAGCTATACATGACCGATAGCACTATCTCTTTTTCTCAACGGAATCATGATGGCGTTAACAGCTCATAGTACGGCCCCTGAAATATGATTTTATCCAGAATGCGCAGGAAGCTTTGATTTTATTGTAGATAAGATAAGTATTTATTTGCCTTAAACACGGTATAATGGTGCTACAGTCTTATTTAAATATAAAGTCCACATGTTACATAAACAGAATATGTATCAATTGCATGCAAAAATAATTATGAGGTCAAAATAACAGTGAGTAGTAATTAAATAATTCATATTAATAGAAATATCATAAATGTATGTCAAAGAAATCCTTAATGTCATAGAAATTATGTCCATTCAGCCATTTATACAGCTTGTTTTAAATGAACTAGCATTATTTATAAATTTTAGTTCATTAGGGATTTTGTTGTATTTGCGTACACACATCACAAGGCAGCTTTTAGCATACTTGGCTGATTTAGGATTACCCTCCGTTACAAGTCTGTGTGGATCCCTTGTTGGACGAGTGATTACTTCATATGCTTTTTTGAACAATCCCTTATTACTGTAGACAAAGTTACAGATTACGTAGGTATATGTAAATTGCTGGAAATGGTAACAGACATAATTTAAAAAAAAAATACTGGCAAGATTCGTCAGGACGAAGTTCGCAAATGGCCCTGATGCACTTCTTTTGTGCAATGAATGCTCTGTCTTTATCCGTACTGTTTCCCCATATAATAGGAAAGTCCGTAACTTAAAATTGGTTCAATTTGGGCATGGTATGTAGTAATTGCCGCATTTACGTTTGTACACCAACTAAACTGAACTTTGACCATAGCTATATTTTATTTGTAGCCAAAACGAGTTAGAATCAAGAGTAAATAAGATACATATATAACATATATTACGTTTTACCTGCACTATACACGGTGACAGTTTTGCTAGAACAAACGTTGTTCAGACCATGGTCTACTACTATTCTACAGCATCAAATATGTTATTAAAACCAACTAAACTAAAGATGAAAACTAAAGATTTTTTTTTAATTCGTTTCTGTGTGATGTGAATAATTGTAAGTGTGATTAGCTAGTTAATTAGCTAGTAATAAGTATCATCAGCCAAGTAAAAGATTTAAACTATATTTTTAATTTGACAGATTTTTGTCATTCTTGTAGAAGCTTGTAGGACAAATGGTGAATAAAATAATCAATTCATTCCTAAATACATAATTTATCAATGTTTATTAAAAGAAGACGTATTTAATAAGTAAGTATCAATCAAGTTTAAACTTAAAAGCTCCACGACCACGTTTTGAGTTTAGACCATCCATTTCCGTTTTCCGTGTTATAGTAATTTGTAGTCGCTGGAGGTATATCCCAGGTTATTGGAAATTTTCGAAATAGCCAGTTTATGGGTCCCAGTGGTGATGAAAATGGTGAGCCGAAAAATGCTGAAAAAATAAATGTTGGTTTACTTAATGCTGGTTGTTAGCTTGTCTTCGTAATTTTTTTTGGGTTGTGGATCTTTTGATAGATGATTATCCGCCGCAAAATGGATAGCAAAACTTCTTCCTGCATCGTTATTGAAAAATAAGGTCAATGAAAAAAAAAAAATCGCAGACATGTGCTTAAAGTTGAAAGTAATAATTAATTTCACTGATCCACTAAAGTTCCCTGAATGTTGGTCCAATCACTCTTTAATGATTAAAAACTTGCTATGCCTCGCAGTTTCACCAAAATGAAGATAACATTTTACAAACAAACAACTACAAAATAACCAAACTAAATAGGTAGTCATCTAGTAGTGTTTTTTGTGGGCATCGGCTTAAACAGGGTCAACCATAGAAATATGAAATCTATGGGGCAACGATATGGAACAAAATGTATTAGTAAATAAAAAAAACGATTTGCACGTCTCGTAATATTGATCAGATGTCACAGTTTATGCATGTCATAAAACACTGAACAATTATTATTACTAGAGGCTTTTCTAAATACACTAGAAATGAAAGAGAGTGATGTCAAAGGTAGGAAAAGACTAGAAAGAAGTCATGGATATAGCCAAGAGAAGTATGTAGTTTTGTGCAATTTTAAATTCCTTGGTGTATAGAAAGTAGGTATGTCATGAGGATCGGCAGTATATTATGCTTACTACGATCAACAATTTGTCTGCCAAGTATTGATGTGATTATAAATACCTCACGACTGTCAATAGACGGGGTTAGGTTGGAACCAAAACTGACGGTGACACGAGGCCGTTGATCGCCCACTGTCTGGTTGCACCGTAGGGTCAGCGCAGATAGAACAGCAAAACGCTCGGGCATTTTCATAGCTGTCAACTTTTGAGTAAAAGTATGCGCAAACATGCTCGAACACCCACCACAGAGAATTATCTCATGCACGCTATTTGAACTATTCTTTAGTTATGATTGAGTACATATTAAATTTATCAATAAATAAAAACCTGGTCGAACTGTTCTTTCTGCGCTGACCCTAAAGATATTAAGAGTAAGTGGTTCATGGTCAGCATCGAACATTTACGTGTTGGTGATGATGACAATGATGATGGAGAACAATGACTCCGGTCCTGTAGGTGATGTCTGCTGTTCAATGAAGATGCAGATGATGAGTGGTCGATCACACGGTTATCATCTGAAATATTATGCAATTGTTTTTGCAATCAAATTTGGTAATACAAAGTGAATAAATAGATATGCTTTTTTTTTTTTGAGGATGGGAAATCATCAAATGAGCCCTCCCGCTCTGGGTGGAGCGGAAGGGGGTGTCAGACTCTTACTGACTAAAACCCACCCGTGTTCCTTCCTTGGCCCTTTATGTTCCGGGTCAGCGGTACCCCTTTCGGATACGCGCCGTGCAGCACGGGCCTGGCCCTGATCGGACGGTAAGCTACCCATTACTCACCGCCCGCAGGCCCGCGCCTACGGTGGCCGGGAGTCGTCACGCGGCTCCCGACGCCCGGAGCGTCCACCGCGGCGGCTTGGACGGGAGACACTCTCCCTCTCCCGTCCATAAAGTGATATGCTAGCGTCGAACCTACAGAAAATGTTGACATCTTCGTAAATGCATCTTGTGGAACACAAATTGCACCAAAATCACTCCACATAATTATGTCTATTTCTGGTTATAGACTTTCTCTGACCATACTTTTTGACGATTCTAAGCCTATGTTTTATTCAGTTTCACCCTGCCATCTTCACACATTTTAAATATGGTAGTCTTAATAATGATCTGACTTATTTATTTATTTATTATTTATGTACACACGGTAAAATACAAGAGATATGACATAATTATAAATTGAGTACAAAGGTACTGCTTATTTGTTAAGAAATCTCTTCCAGCAGACCTGCGAAAGGAGAAGTAAAAAAGAAACGTAGACAATAGTGCGTGAGAACAAGAAGAGAAAAATATGAATGTGTGAAGTCTAAAGCTAAAATATTAAATATACCTACACAAATAATGCAAAAAAAAAATAAAAAAAATTAACATGTATACTTAAATAAATACATAATGCTAAAATATATAAGCATATATATATATATATGCTTATATATTTTAGCATTATGTATTTATATATATATTTATTTATTTATTTATTCATCACAAACACAACTATCATTACAGGCGATAATCCTAATGCGGTAGTGTGGTCTTTAGCTAAATCATCTATTAACATAACATAATACATACAGTGTTACCTTTGTGAATTCATTCAGAGAACAATGAAATAAATCTATCCTATCAGCAGTGTCATTCAGTGTACGCAAGGCGCGCGTCAACGGCGCTTTACTGAGTAAGTTAGTTCGTGCGCGTGGCACTGCTAGCAACCGTGGCTGCCGGCGTCGCACTGCGTAGTTGTCAGGCACGTTCAGATATATCTCCTTCAAAACACCAGAATTAAACGTTTTACCGCGCAACAGCTTAAAAACATACGTGGTGATAGCCAGGTCCCTTCTTGTCTCCAGTTTGTTGTACCCAACCATGCCGATTACGAACAAGGTTGGGTACATCAACGGATAGAACGGATAGACCCCGTAAAGTTTCATGTACAAATACCTGGTGTACTTATTCTGTATGCGCTCCAACATAAGACTATATTTAATCTCATGTGGAGCCCATATGACAGCATTACACTCAAGCTGAGTTCTTATCAGAGCATTATATAATGCTGATACTGCTTTAATGTTTGTAAAACCCGCTGCCCGACGCAGTATGAAACCCATGCTTCTGTATGATTTTTTACAAACATTTATAATATGTTCACGAAATGTTAACTCGGTGTTAAGGCGTACCCCCAGATCGCGTACGCTTTCTACTCGCTCAATCGACGAGCCATATAACTCATACCCATGATGATGTGGCACTCTCATTCTGCTAAATGTTATAACCGAACATTTGTTAACATTAAACTGCAATCTATTCTTCCTACTCCACTCTGCCACATTATCTATATCACGCTGCAACTGTGCAACGTCACTCCTATCCTTAATTGCCAGTAGTAACTTAAGATCATCCGCGAATAATAGACAAGTGGCAACCCTGACAACCTCAGGCAGGTCATTTATCATAATAATAAAGTTCAAGGGACCCAGATTGCTTCCCTGGCTTACTCCGGACCTGGTGTAATAAGGCTCGGATTTATAACCAGCATATTCTACGAACTGCCGCCGATCTCTCAAGTAATTAGCAAAGAACTGTAACAATTTGGGAGTACAGCCGACTGCTGCTAGCTTCTCTAATAATATGTCGTTATCCACCAAATCGAAAGCTTTTTTAAAGTCAAAATAGGCAGCGTCAACTTGTACTCCCGCATCAACATTTGGAACCACGTACGTCATAAAGTTCAGTAGATTGCTGGCCGTGCTACAACCCGGTCGAAATCCGTGCTGGGCATCTGACAGCAAACAAGATACTTGGCCTAATATGCACGTTTGTATGGTCGACTCAAAAACCTTTGCTGGTGCTGACAGAATTGCCACTGGTCTATAGCCACTCACGTCCGAATCCATCCCGCCCTTAGGTACTGGGATCACACGTGTGATTTTCCAGCACTCAGGAAAATATGACGAATCAATGCACAGATTATATAGATGTAGAAGCGGCTTCGCTAGTACAGCGCGGCAGTCCCTAATTAGAAAAGAAGGAATCCCATCCGGCCCCGATATATATTTGTATGTATTATATATATATATATATATATGTATGTATTTATTTAAGTATACATGTTAATTTTTTTTATTGTTTTTCAGTTATATATATATACAGGGTGTCCAAGAACCTGGCGTCCAACTGGATTCCCACGATGCCCCAAGTTCTAACAGTACTCAGAAAAATATTTTAAAAAATCCACCCCATGTACTTACAGAATTATACTGATTTCAAAAAAAAAAGGGGAAATGAGCACCCTGTGACATACTTTTGAATGCTGTGACTGCTAATGCTGATAATTTCGATATTTCTTGGAGGTTTTGTAATCTAGGGTATTGCTGTGTCTAAATAGAATGTAAAAATAATGTACTTATTGTACCATTTTAAAATAAAATATTATTTTAACTAAAGGTGATATGGAAAACTATTGAATTTCGCAACTTTGACCGACTGTAGTGTAAAAAAAATGTACCAAAATAGTATGGCAAGTGACGTCAAATTTTGACGCGTTTATTCCTCTTTTTAAAAAGGTATAATACTTACACATTAATTTGAAAAAAAAAAATTTTGATAATATTTTTACTCAACAACCCAATTTTTACGATGTCTTACAGAATTCTTAGAAAGAAAAATTTACGACGAATTGAATCTAACCTCTAAAGAATTACTATTGTATGCTCATAAAAATAACAACAGGCCTCTCAAAAAACAGGTTAGACCGTAAGGGACGGTATGTGCATGCATCTCACCATAGTGATTCGTTATTACAACAGGAGGGAGCAAGACAGAAACTATCTTTGCGATTTGCTGGTTCTTCTTTATGGTACCCCATTATTCAGGTAAGAGTGAGGGAGAAAAAGGTTAGAGGTGCGAGTGAGATAGATAGTGACGCTATCTGGGATCGTGCTATTTAGGATAACAGTACGGTCAGTACGCGTCACTGCCTCCTGCCGTTACTACGCACCTCTCTCTTATTGTTACCATTGATCACGTACTACGATTTAAAGCTTTGTTTATTGGACTCGATTACTCTTTGTGCTCTGGACTTTGAAACGAACTCTTTACGACGACCTTTGCCTGTGTTTGGACAGTTTGTGTTTTGTGTGTGCTACCATGGCGACCTACACTCCGCAAGAATACGCAAATATGCACTACATTTATGGAGAATGTAGAGGTAATGGACGAGCTGCAGCGAGACTTTACAGAGAAAGGTATCCGAGGGCTACGCGATATCCCGACCATCGAGTTTTCATTAATGTGCACAGATCACTATGTGATGGGCGGTTCCCCAATCAAGTAGCTGGTGAAGGACGACCCGTAAATGACTTCATACGCGATGAAGTTTTAGAGGCGGTGTCGGCAAATCCAAGCATCTCTGTGCGAGGAATAGAAGCTGATACGGGGATACCGAAGAGCACAGCACACAGTATTCTCCAAAAAGAAGAATATCATCCGTACCACGTACAGCGAGTGCAAAGTCTTTTACCTCGAGACTATCCGAGCCGAGTCGCGTTTTGTGAAACAATCCTGCAAAAACATCGAGAAGACGAAAACTTTATCGACAAAATTTTGTGGTCAGATGAATCAACATTTAAGAAGGATGGCTACATGAACCTACACAACTTGCACGAGTGGCATGTGGAAAATCCGCACTTGATGCGAGAAGATAGATCCCAGTACCGGTTCAAAGTGAACATGTGGACCGGTATTCTCTGTGGGAATATTATTGGTCCATTTGAGATGCCCGAGAATTTGACTGGCGAATCATATTTAAATTTTCTTCAAAATGATTTGCCAAACTTACTAGAAGAGACCCCACCAGATATGTGGTTCCAACACGACGGCTGTCCAGCACATTTTCGCGTATCCGTTAGAGAGTTTTTGGACGAGCAATACCCGAACAGGTGGATTGGGCGATCAGGAACAATCCCGTGGCCAGCCCGCTCACCTGACTTAAATCCGCTGGATTTTTTTTTCTGGGGAACTATGAAGGAGCTCGTTTATGCGAAGCCCATTAATGACATCGCTGACCTTCGTGAGAAGATAACACAAGCAGTGCAGGTGATACGTCAAAAAAGTTACTCGCGAAACATAAAGCGGTCCTTTTTAAGGAGAGTGAGAGCTTGTATTGCCGCGGGTGGTCAACATTTTGAACATTTATTGTAATAAAATATCTTTAAACTAACATTCTTTGCTTTTATTCTACTGGGAACCCATCTACCTGTGTGTATTTCCTTCTTGCTCACTCTTGGAACCGAAGTAAATAATAGTAGTAACATAACAGTTTCTAAGATAAGAAAGGGTCCGACAGTTACCGTTAGTAGGTAGGCACTTCGTAAAAATTGGGTTGTTGAGTAAAAATATTATCAAAATTTTTTTTTTCAAATTAATGTGTAAGTATTATACCTTTTTAAAAAGAGGAATAAACGCGTCAAAATTTGACGTCACTTGCCATACTATTTTGGTACATTTTTTTTACACTACAGTCGGTCAAAGTTGCGAAATTCAATAGTTTTCCATATCACCTTTAGTTAAAATAATATTTTATTTTAAAATGGTACAATAAGTACATTATTTTTACATTCTATTTAGACACAGCAATACCCTAGATTACAAAACCTCCAAGAAATATCGAAATTATCAGCATTAGCAGTCACAGCATTCAAAAGTATGTCACAGGGTGCTCATTTCCCCTTTTTTTTTTTAAATCAGTATAATTCTGTAAGTACATGGGGTGGATTTTTTAAAATATTTTTCTGAGTACTGTTAGAACTTGGGGCATCGTGGGAATCCAGTTGGACGCCAGGTTCTTGGACACCCTGTATAACTGACTTCTTCCCACCATCTCACAGATTTTGGCAAGATCTGATGATGCATCTTCATTTTTCTTATATTGTGAAGATAGACATTATAAGCGAGATTTTAGACCATATTGGGACATGCGTCTCCGGGCTAGCAACCGTGACGAGTCTCACCCAGCATCGAAGACACTGTTTAGTCCTCTTGCTTTCAAAATAGCGGTAGGTACTTCATCATTATCATCATCGGCAGCCTGGTTCCACCCACTACTGAGTATAGACCTCGTCCCTTTTGTGGTATGCTTCCCTGGTCTGTGCGAGTCTCGTCCAGGTCTGCCCCGCGATTTTCCGTAGGTCATCCACCCTGTCTAGTGGGTACTTACCTACTCTTTAAAAAAGCGGAATTCACAGTCTTGAAAAGCAGCGCCAGAAAGAAACAGAAGAAACAAGTGGTCACAAAGAAGAATATTAAAATAGAAAGTTCTATTTTTATGTGTTATATTATTATATTGCCTTTATTTAACCGTAGTAAGGCGGTGGTGCTCCGGGAACAAAGGGTAATCCGGGTATGTAGGGGTTATATCCAGGGTTAAATCCTGGTATATAGCCCGGGTTAAAACCTGGGTAGTAGGGGGGTATCCAGGGTTTGATACTCTGAAAATAGAAAGGGAAACCGTTTATTTAGGCACATAACACTAAAAATATCTGATCAAACACTAATGGCTGTTGGTGCAGGTTTCACAAATGAATGAAGTCCGTGAATAGATACCACGGTACCGGTCCAGAAAGTAACCGTGGGCTTGACAAGAGTGATTGGTTGCCGTAGAAATTATAATTTGCTCATAAACAGAGGTAAACCAACACGTTAAAATCAAACACGTTAACAACATGTGAAATTGCTGTATCATGTTTTCATTGAAATCCAAGAAACCATTTCAGCTTTACAAGCTCGAGAGTAATGCAAGACATACAAAAATTTCACGTACTGTACACAATTTGCTGAATGTATAATAATACTTAACAAACCAATGATTTGGTTCGGTTCACGAAAGAATGCATCAAGGTCACTTACTCGTATATGCAGATGGTAGTGACTTCATGTAGACAGTAATTGGTTAGAAGCCGATTCTAACGTAAGAAGATCACATAACACGATGTATTCCTGAAGGGGTATGCAGAGACGTTGGTACACCCACATTCCGGCAGCTACATATGCTTAAGCCCGACGTTATACTAAATTAACCTATATTGCCAATAACTAATAACACATAGCCCGACCTGGAGATCGAACTCAGGACACATTACCAAGCATTCGCGCTTGCGACCACTAGAACAACGAGGCAGTCCTAATCAGCCGAGTATGGGATCATCATAACATATCCATCTGGTTTATTTATTTATTTAACACTTTAAGCACACAAATGTACAGAGGCGGACTTAATGCCATAGGCATTTTCTACCAGTCAACCTTTGGGTGACGCAGAGACAAACAGTGGCAGGTGCAGTTTATAATGATATTTTAGGATCTACTAAATGGATTTACTATCTAAATTTTTATTTTGGCTGTCGTCGTCCAAGAAGACCAGGAGATTTTACCACTATTTTGGAAGAAAATCATAAAGACAGTATTTAATCGTATTCCGTCCAGGTCTCATTCCTGTTCATCAGTTTCTGACCATGTATCTCCGGGATAGCTAAAAAAAATACAAAATATCTACGCACCTGAACCAAAGCGAGGACAGCCACAATTAAAACCAAAAATCTAGTCGTGGAGGCCATCTTGAATTTATACTCCGTCAATTCAAATTAAGAACTTCGACTTCGCGCGTAGTTGTCGCTGCTATATACCGAAATGGTCGCCAAATCCCCACATTGTAGTTAATTATAATAGAACATGGAACTAATATCACGGTCGATATAGCGACAAACAATACAAACGTTTTATCGGTAAAATAACAGTCATGTAAGATTAGATGAAATTAGGCGCGAGGTATTGAAGTAATGGTTTGGGTACTCCCTTTCTTCTCCTAAAATTGTTTATCCGAAAATCATTATCCATAACACGTTTGCTATAAACTTCAGTAACCATAATGTTCAAGAATTCGAAATTTTGTTTTATATAACTATCTTTACTTCTAAAACTATTCTGTCCTATTAACAAGTACTATATTAATAGAATCTCCTAATTTTGCATGAAATAAAGTCATATGTCCTAAGTATTGTATGTTAATGTGTATAATTCCGATTGTTCATTTATTAAAATTGTTAACTGCATTTGCAAAAAGGCTTTAGTAACAGATACGAATCGCTGTAAATCCGACTCCACGCAATCTTGTATGCCCTACCCCTAGAGTATAATTTAGAATCGCGTAGGCGCGGTGGGGCGAGGCGGCCCGCGAGTTGAGGAACAGCTACGGTGATGAGCGTTAAACCATCTGCGACGATAAGCTCGCGTGGGACCGCCGGAGCCGTGACAGAAACCATGACTGCTGCATTATGTATGCTCGCTTGCATGCTGCATGCTTGCTTGCACGCTCGCTTGCATGCTGCATGCTTGTTTGCTTGCTCGTTGCATGCTGCATGCATGGTGTATGCTTGTTTGCATGCTTACAGGGAAATAAAAATCCCATATTCACAATCAACTGTTTTATTGAGTGATAATACATCCAGCGCAATTTAGAACTTATAACTTTTATTGAAAACGGTTTCTAGTCTTTTGTATATTATTGATTGTAATATATAAGACAAACCAATTCAGGGCATATTGTATTTAGGGATTTCAATTTTATGGCATGTGATATTCAGTGACATTAGGTCGGGCAAGTTATCATTCGCGCAAATGATGATTAGGAGAAAAAAATTATGGCACTTTAGATTATGGATAAAAAAGTTAGGGAATACAACAGAGAACCAATTGGTTTGTACTCGGGTGGTTTGTTAAGTAAAAGCATTGTAGAGATCAAACCGCTAGCCACGGTCAAATCTACTGCCGTTTAAAATTTCAAATCTATCAGCATTCTTTGCTCGTGAACAGTAAGGTGACAAATGGAACATACTAGTGAAAAAGTCTTCAGTGGTCACTGAGCCAAATATCGTCGTTCGTTATAGAAGAAAATGAAAAACCCATCTTTTGCAACAGTAATTTATTTAAATACTTATGAAATAAATAACCTTAAAATTAAATTGTAGACATTTTGTCATCAAAAAAAGCTTTTCTTTCAAATGGGCCATTTTTAACAAAAAGAAATGCTTTTCGGAAAGCACTAAAAAATTGTTAGAGTTCACAGCCAATTGAAACAGGAGTTCAGCATTAATATCGTAGCTAACTGTGCCGAAAAACCAAACGATTTCATGGTGATGACGACGAGCGTTCTAGAAAAACTTATGAAACGAACTTAGAACAATCAAAACAGATCATTCATAGAAAATATATCCTTATCTGCCATCATGGAATAAGGACTCTGAAAATCCTGCCTCGGATTCACAGAGCCATACTGATTGAAAATCGAATCCGAATAACTTAAACCTGGACCTAATGCTTCATATGGCGACATTAGAGACATACTATTTCTTGTAGGTTTATAAACCTGAGCTATATTCGGTTCAGAAAAACTTGATGAACCTACGAAGTTTGAATTTGGGATAGCAACTGGAGCTTGAGAATAATAAGGACCAGGATTGGGCTCTGAATATGGAATTTCCTTTGACTTTGCTATCGGTGAATCCACTGGAGGTGGTGCATTTAAAATGTTACTTACTATAAGTAGCTGCAAAGCTATAGCTAAGTTGTTGAGTAAGTTAGAATCTATGCTTGATGGATTTGCTGGTTTTACTTCAGCTGGTCTTTGAGTAGGTAGCTGTTGATAACCAGAAACCAAATTAGGAAGACCTTGGGCGGAAAATGAAGGCATTCCATTTGGGGGTCCAGGTTGATTGGCTACATGGTTAGGAGGTGAAGCTGTCTGTTGAATACCCGGTAACTGTTGTAATCTTGAAACTAGGTCAGGAAGAGTTAAAGCTGAGAATGGCTGTAGTCCAGTTGGTGGTCTGGGTTGGTTGGTCGGGGCAATGTGGGGTGGTGGTGCAGGTTGCTGGGTTGTTTGAGTTGAATGCGGTGTCCCTGTTAAGTGGAGGTATTGCTGGATCGTTGGCTGCGCGTATATAGATAAGACCTAGAAATAAAAGGATTAAGTTAGGATTTGAGATATTACATTTTGTTACTTCTGCGTAGTAATTTTTTTGACCTGGCAATTTTTTTAATAAAACATGTATTCCGTCTGTCTTCTGAGAAACATATTGTTTTTAATATGCAAGTTATTGTAAAGCCTATAACGCCTCCAGTAGGAATTGATGCATTCACATAATTATTTTGGTTAGGTAAGACCAACACTAGTATGATCTCCAGGACATAGGCATTTTTAATAAAATTAAGTATAATATTTAATAGTTATTAAGGCAGTCATCGCTTTCATACCAAGGATCAAATTTCATACATACAGTAACGCCTACTTCCCATGGGGGCAGGCCTTTTGCCTCGTTTAAGTTCTTAGAAATCATCAAATTCATTAATTACTCAAAAAAAAAAAAAATACAACACATACCTTATACGCGCAAGTCTGCATAACTAAAAAACAAAAGATCCTTCGCGCCATGTTGCCACAGGATAATAAATTAATGAAATACTATCAAATCAATCATGTAAATCATTGATATAGAGGCTGTTATCGCTCATCTCTATAAAGTGAAGTAATAACAATCGTATGGTTATCTACAGATATGATGAATGTGTGATTTATCTGCTCTTAATGATGGTGCTTTTTCCAAGAGATGCTGATTAGACTGGCCTACCTATCTCAGTCCATGTTTGATCGACAGACAGATCGATAGAGTAATATATTATGTATACGATTCTTGTTACTCTATCGATCGGTTCTAGTTTCCGGTTCCAGTGTAACCAAATGCAGCTGAATAGCCATCTGACCTCACCAACCCAGTTACTGGGAAACACGATACCTCTTGGTAAGACTGGTTGTCAGACTTTTGGGCTTCTGACTACTCGTAACGACTGTCAAAGATGTACGAATGACAGCCGGGACCAACGCCTTAACGTGGTTTCCGTGGCACGGCGGGGTGTCGATATGTAATGGATGGCCACCCATCTACGAGCCGACCGCGGCTAGCGTAGCTTAATCTTCGATCGACCCATGTGGATGTTATCATGTAGCCACGAGCCCTTCGTTACTCTTTCGATCGTCACTTGTTATATTGAATGTAGTCTCTTCACTGATGTTGTGTAAGCAGTTTTCTTGTTTATTTCTTCCACAGTTTTCGAAGAACTTTCAGAAAATGGCAATTCGTAACTAAACTAATATTATCGGCGCTCAAGTAAAGTACTACTATCTCTAATATTAGAAAACTCTCTTCCCCTTTATGTATATCCTTGCATGGTTCTGTAAGGTACTCGTGGGATGTTTCGTAAGGAAGAAAGAGACATACTAAGAAGATCGCTTTTAGCGATAATACCGCCCATTGTGTCACCTTATGTAAATGATAAATGATTTTATTTCTGTAAGTAGGTTTTTACAAACACTTTTACACGTCAATCATATTTTTAAAAATAAGTTGAGGTCGGCGTTTCCTATCTGACTACTCTGAGAAGAAAGGCCGAAACAAACTCAAAGGTCACAGTCTCTTTTAAAGTCTAGACAGAATCTTGGTCAGATCATGTGAAGGCTATGTAGATCGGTGTCTGAAATGGTCTTTTGAGGAAAGAACCACACAGATTGAGTGGACCTGTCCAGTCAATGCACGCAATTGTCAGCAACCGTGCAGCTCAACTCAGAACTTAAGGAGCTCAACGATTCGACGAACAATACCAAAGAAAGGAAATTTGAGTAGGCCGCACAAGTTACTCAAACTGCCAGATCATGATTACACTAAGAGTAAAAATACAAAAAAAAAGTAATGACCAACATAGTTCTCACATTCACAATAGTTAAAAATAATAGCATAATACTTTACAAAGTAAATACTCTTGTCATAGTATATGTATATAAAATTAATTAATGTCAATGTGTATATAAAAATCCGGACATAATCATTGAGGACCATGCAGATTGGTGTCTGAAATGGACTTTTGAGAAAAGAACCACACAGATTGTGTGGACCTGTCCAGACAGTGCACGCATGTGCATGTAAAATTTCTACATTTATATCTGTAATTTTTTGGTGTAGGTACATACTAAAGAGTATTCTATTCAAATATTTTTTTATTTTTTATTATTCACAAACAACAAACTATCCACGTTTTGTTTTTCTGATGAAAACCAACAACATCGATCTCGCATACATTTAATGTTTTCATAACCTCATTTGCAATCCCGGAAGTGAATTTCGATGCAGTTTCCGGAATCACTTCGAATGCATTCATAATGAAAATTACGTGTATCGTATGTCCGGTTTGATCATGCATAACGATAAGCTTAATTTACGTACTGGTGGACTATTAGTAATAATAAAAGATGATCGGAGTTTCTTGCCCGTTCTTCTCCATAGACCTATGGAGAAGAACGGGCAAGAAACTCCGAGTACCTACTACCTACGCTTTGGCTTTCATCCTTCTGACTGACGGCTCCTTGACAGTTCAAAAGTGCACAGGCACTTTTGAACTGTCAAGGAGCCGTCAGTCAGTCAGTCATTTGGTTTAATTGAATAAATGCTTTGAGTTTGATCAAACTGAGGCGAATACTGCGCCCGATGCGGGAAGAAATTTGCTCGCGTCGATTGTGTCAATTATCATGTTCGCGAATAGTGTGATGATTAGGTATATACCTACTTAATCATTAAAACAATCGACACTCGTAGTCACGAACCGCATCCAGCATGGGATTAGTCTCAAATTCAAATTCATATATTTTAAAACAAATGAACCCACAGTAAAACAGCCGGCGAAAGCAACTCCGCGGTTACTCTTTAAAATAATTTTTGGCTTTTACATTGTATTCAAACTACAGTGTTAGTAGGTATGGAAAGACAGTGTAGGCTTGAAAACAAATATAGGTACCTACTTAACAAAATAGGAAATCGAAACATCTATGAGTCTACAAGGCCTACAACGTTCTCACATTCACAAAAATTCAGTTTGAATAGTCCTTAGTGAACTATAACGATTGATGATTATGTGCAACACGACTGTTCCGACTTATGATAAGCAATTGATAGATACTACATTTATTTACTTAATAACGTTTATTGTGTACAATTACATATTTTCGTAGGACGTAATATGTTATCTTTTATTTAGAAATTAATTTAATGTAAATGTGTAAATATTTTGATGCAATCCTTATAATATTAGTATAAAAAGAGGTTGTACGTTGTCATTATTAGATTTTACAAGATGGCCGCTTTATTATTAATTGTTTGCACAGTTTTGGCTTGCCAGGTAAGCTTTAATTATAATTAAGAAAACTTGAATAGGTTGCATGCCATCAGTCGTTTTAATTTCTCGTATTTCTTAGACCAAACTCAAACTAATAACAGAAATACTTTTTTTTTCAGACGCAAGCCCATGTTTTGCCACGTCTACCGTTTCCATCACCAGTGCCACCACAAAACTGCAACCCGCCACCTCAGTTATGTAACTCACCGCCCATAATTTGTAACGAACCACCAGTAATCTGTAGCCCACCACCAAAAATCTGTAACCCTCCACCACCAGTCATCTGTAACCCTCCACCAGTCATCTGTAACCCGCCACCAGTCATCTGTAACCCGCCACCAGTAATCTGCCACCAACCACCACAAGTTTGCACAACAGCACCACAAGTGGTCACCACTATTGTAGACAATTCAGTTTCAAATTCTCTTGCTAACGCCATCCAGCTTCTTATAGTAAGCAACCTTATTGAGAATACTATGAAACCACAATGTGGCTATGAACCTATCCAAGCTGTCTACTCTCCTGTCATTGACTGCCTAGCTCCACAAATAGACTACATCAATCCTTATAACCCATATGAACCAATCATAACTCCTTGTGACATTATTGCTCCATGTCCCTGTGAGCCCATAAAAATTGTACCAAATATATGCTACCCAGAAGTGTTGCCAATAGCCAATGTTGGTTGTGGGTGTAATGGACCAAATTATGGTCTAGCGACTGTATTGCCGAACTATGGGTGCGGCTGCGATGGATGTGGACCTAACTTTGGACTACCGAACGTCGGCTGTGGATGTGATGTATCAAATTATGGTCTAGCGACTGTATTGCCGAACTATGGGTGCGGCTGCGATGGATGTGGACCTAACTTTGGACTACCGAACGTCGGCTGTGGATGTGATGTACCAAATTATGGTCTAGCGACTTTTGTGCCGAACTATGGGTGTGGCTGCGATGGGTGTGGACCTAACTTTGGACTACCGAATGTTGGGTGTGGATGTGATGGACCAAATTACGGTCTGCCTAACGGATGTGGTTGTGATAAGTTCAGTATTCAAAATTTCTTGCCAAACATTGGTTGTGGGTGCGATTCTTGCGGGCTAAAGAACATTGGATACGAACTTTTAGCCAATCTTTTGGGGCCAAAGTGTGGTGGTTGTGATGGACCATTGTTTCCTCCACAAAATTGTAACTGTGGTTTCCCCAACCTGCCCGTGGGAATCAATGTGGATTCTTTAGGTTATATTGATTCTTGTTCTTGTCCTAATAGAGTCTATTATTAATTAAGTAATAAAAAGTAAAAAAATATTTTCTCTGTTTTCTTAAAATACCTTTCCTTTTTCTTCTAAACTGCTGGTGTTTCCTTATGTGAAAATATATACTGCCTCTTTGGTCTAACAGTAGTCGTCCCGGGTTCGAACTCCAGGTTAAGCAGCGTTGGGTTTTTCAATTAGGAATTTCTCAGTCTGATTTTTTTACTTGGGTGATGATAACAAGCTTGAACTTTATTACATAGAGATTTGATTTGATTTTTTCAGGCACCTACAGGCAATATTGGAAACTTACTCGCGCTGTGGAAGCAGATAATCGAGTTTTGTGAATTTTCATGAAATTATTTTAGAAGTTGACTTACCCATTTTTGTATACATTCACTAAATAGATCAAGCCATGGTTAAAATTTTAACCAGTTAGCCAGGCTCAGCACATAAATCAGCAGTTAAATCTATTGTGTTCGTGAGAGGTTTTATAAATACAATAACAATATTATTTTCACTTCAGTAGCTCAAACATGTAGGTTTTGCTGGCTGAAATCCGTGAGCAAAATGCGATTTTGCTCACTGAGTGAGACCAAGTACCTAACTTTTTTTTTCAGAAAGCCGCGAGTATATTGTTCAGCCTTGGGTTAATCATACAATTCGAAACATTCACACTCTATCTCTTTCCCACCCCTAGAAAGAGAAAGAGACAAAGACCAGCCCTTTCGAAGTTCTGATTTTGAATTCGACCTCAAAGACAAACACGTTCTGAATTTCGAACTAACTAAAGAAATTTAGCAAAAAGATAATTATGTCTTTTAATGTAATTTATTGAATTTTTAACTTATTGTTGTATTTAAACGAAAATAAGTATTTACTGCAAATAAAACTGATAATTAACCCGTAAATATTTATTTCTAGTTTCAATAATGTTACGTAATATATTTTGAATAATACAATATCATGGGTGCTATTTCCGAACACGCCTTAATTTAAATAAAAGAGCGGGAATAAAATTTCGTGGCTGGCGTAAAGAGTTGAATAAGTTAAAAAATATTAAAATAATCGTAAAATATGAGTGAAACTAGCGACGAGAACAGTATTTTAACACCGGAAGAGTTAAAACAACAAGTTATTAATGCAGAATTAAGTTTCCTACCTGAAAAGTCTCGCGAGAAATATCTGAAAGCATACCATGTCATCAATGAATGGAGACTTACAAAGGGCGCAAGCAGTTTTTCGGAGACGGTGTTGCTATCTTATTTTTTAGATTTATCACAGACGAGGCGATCATCTACAATGTAGAGTATTTACTCAATGTTGAAAGCTACTTTAAAAACAGAATATAACGTGCATATTGAAACATACGCAAAACTCGTATCTTTCTAAAAAGAATGTCAGTTAGGCTAATAAGTCCAAAATTTTCACGGCCCTTAACATAGAAAAAAATTTTAATGAAGCTCCGGAGTGCAATTTTCTTGCCGCTAAAGTAAGTGGTACCTATGAATCAATGTTGTTAGTTATTAAGATTTGTATGTAGACTGTTATAAATAAAGGTGCTTATTGCCTACTACTAATTTTTGGAGGCGCAATGAATCCTAGTCTGGCTTACCAATACTGTTAAAATATTTATTACGATATTATGTAAAAGATGCTGTAAATGTTAAATTATGCATATTAATTGTGTAATATTTTCATTACAGGTTGTACTGATCATAGGAATTAGTGGAGCGTGTCGCAATAACGAGCTATTACAGCTAACAGTTAATAATAACGAAAAGCATTCAGATAAATTACTGTTAGTAAAATTTAAAAATACGAAGTCGAACCTTGACAGGTCTTTTGTCGTACGCGAAGAATATGTAACTATTGTAGAAAAATACCAAAATTTACGTCCAGCCAATATAAAAACCGACCGATTTTTCATACAATACCATAATAATAAATGCACAAGACAGCTTAAGGGAGTAAATAAAATAGGTGCAATACCGCGAGAAATTGCCACTTTCTTAAAACTGGAAGAGCCTCAGCTATACACGGGTCACTGCTTTCGGAGAACTTCGGCAACGCTCTTGACTGATTCCGGAGCCGATGATCTCACCACTTTAAAACGTCACGGCGGGTGGAAGTCCAAAACGGTTGCAGAAGGCTATATTGAAGACACAATAGAAAATAAGTCGATAATCTGTAAGCGTATAGTGGAAACAATAAGTCTGAATTCGACCTCAGATCCTTGGTCTCACCCACGCCCATCCACTTCCAACGACGCACAGTGTACTTATAGTTATTTCAATCTATTCCTGTTTATTATTTTATCTCCTAAAGTGTTCTCGCTGCTGAAGTGAAAAGTTATGTGTGTTACACGAGAGCAAAGTTTTTTGCATCTCGTGCCTTTAGAATCACTCGCTACGCTCGTGATTTCGTTGCATCCTTCGCTTGCTCAGTATTCAAAATCAGTACTCGCAGCAAAAAACGACTTTGCTCTCTTGTTGCACAAATAACTATTGTAGTTAAAAATAAGAACATTCTGTATAAATTCAAAAATTATTTAATTTAATTGTTTGACAAAAAATAAATTAGTACTTAAAATTATGGCTCTTATATTTATCCTTGTATATTACCTAACATACTCATAATAGTGTTGAGCAACCCTACATTTGCAGGACCTACTTGAGGTGAATTAGGACAAGGGTTTGTAGGAGCAACGACTCTAGGAGACAATGGCAACATATTAGGAGTAATCACGTTAGGCGTAGGAGAAACAAAGTTAGGATTAACAAAATTAGGAGAATAAATATTAGGGCCAACTATATTAGGAGGTATGTAGTTAGTGATAACGTTAGGAGAAAAGTTAGGAGCGGGAATTATAGGTGCAATGTTGCTAGGAGAAATGGCGTTTGGAGGAAAGGGGTTATTACAACCACAAGATACAATAGGCAAAGACATGATTTCATTTAAAATCGGAGTTGCAAACTGCCTACCCACATCAGAATTGTGACTATTCTGCAGTAAATTAGTGACAATCATTAGCTGTATAGTATTCGCTAGATTTTGACAGATTTCAGGCGAACAGTCGGTAATGATTGTAGTGCTAGGCGGCGCAGCGACGTTAGGAATAGGAAAAATGTTATTGTAAGGAGGTTCGCTGATCACTGTAGGAGGTAGCTGGTTGATAAAGTTGCCAGTTTCAATCATCTTCTCTCCGATTGGTCTGTTGATGAAATCGTATGGTGGAGGACGAAGTATCTGTGGTGTAGCCAGCTGGAAAAAATATTTGCATTATTAAACTGTTTTGTTTTTCAATCTTCAAAAAACTTTGGTTTTATTAAATACACTGTTGGCTGTGTTTATGTTATTATTTTATTTATACCCGTAAACAATAAATTTAATAATAATATTATGTAGAGTGGTTTAAGCGAATGATTTAATACAGTAATGTAATAAATTCTAGCACAATAGAGATAAAATTTACCTGATTATGTAAAGCCACCAGTAAAACAACGATTAAAAACTTCATTTTGAAAATGAAATAAGTACCTATTGTAAAATGATCTTCAATCAACTGCTTTTATATAATAAACAATTTAAAATGTTACTTCATTATTTATCCTGTGGTTATCTACGAATCGTGTCTTATCTTTTATTTTCATTGATTGATATAACAGTTAGGTATTAACAATGTAACTGTAGAAACATTTAAGTACAGGAATTTAGATAAGAAAGTTGAGTAACGTTTTCCGTAACAAGTAATCATAAAACTTTTTATTATCATGTCTAAGTAGATAACTACATAATTATTGTGTACGGTCAGCACTAAAAGATAGTTACTGTTGCTTTTACAGAATACCTTAAAGTGTGTCACTTTCATTGCTGACTAAACTTACCCATTGGCCTAAGTTTATTTTGCATTTTAAAGTACCTACAGTCATTATTTTAATGCAGAACGTTAATAGGCAGGTAGGTAGGTACCTACGTTAGTTTAAAAATCGAAAATAGAGAAGAGTGCACTATTCCATTAATCGATCACCAATTTTGTTTATTGTACTTTACCTATTGATTGAAACATACTGACCTGAAGGTATTTCGTAACAATTTGGTAACACGTTATGGATGTCATATAATAACGATAATAATAAAACAATAAAATGAATCATTAATACATTTTTATTCACAAAATAATTGGCTTAACCAAAGGGGCAATATCAGGACTCACAGGCGCCGCTAATATCAAGGTATCGCAAGGCGACGCAATTGGAATGTATGCTCCAGTTGTCAAGTAATCTAATGCAGGAGCAAAATACTTGCCCACCAATGGTGAAGCTGATGGAAAGTATCCTAGACCACATAATAACTCAACTGTCAAAGGAGGCTGAATAAGCTGCTCGTTGCAACCACAGTTGCAAGGTTTGCGACAGTTAGGGGTGTACTCTAAGGATTCGATGCAGGCAGGACATGGTGTTGCCAAATTAGAAAAGTAAACTGTTTCTTGTGGACACTGGCATGGGCCACAACGGGAGGTGCAACTCGGACGGGCTGTTGCCATCTGCAAAAGATAGAATTTAATAGTGAGAAGTGTAGTTATTCTCCCAATAAAATATCATATTTATTGAATAGAATATAATTATGGGAACATACTCACGCTTAAAGCAAAAACAACCAACACAAATAAAAGTCGTTTGACCTCCATATTGGATAGAGTACTTACAAAAAAGAAGAAATAGTGCTAGCAAGTTGTTTATATCCTTGTTAAATATCATAATTTTATTATGTCCTAACAAACGCAGTTTATCGACTGCATTATATGGTTGTGTAATTTTCAAGTTTAGTAACCCATGTGCACATTATTTAGTTTGGAAAACAAGCGATTGAAGCCATCACAATAGGTTTTCGCTGACTTTGTTTTCTCGGCATGAGTGTCCACCTCGGACCACGGTGCACCTATCTACGTAGTCATGTTAAAAACTAAGGTCAAGCATGGGTACCTAAACTTCTTATTGATGTAATGATTTTAGCTAGAGCTTTTGTTCTTATATTGTTTTTGTTTTCTTTTAAAACGTATATATATTTTGTAACGTGAATACTGTGTTTTTTTTCTTCTATTTTCTTGTGAATGCTTTGCACGTCTGTAATTGACGTAAACACTACTCCATGTCTCTGTTCCCTGTTATTTGTAAATGTTTGTGTTTGTGTTGTTGATGTGCCAATAATAAATAATAAAATAATAATTTATGTTATTACGCGTTAAACCTGAAAGGGGAATGAAGCTTTTAGGTACACTAACGAATTTGTGGACAACAAATAGGTAGCTACTTTCGATTTATACGTTAGGTACCAACTAACTAGCAAAATCTTACAACATAATGGTCAAAGATAATGATAACTTGATAATCATGCAATTATATTACAAATGAATAAAAGTTCCATTCGACTATTGCACCTCGTTTTCAAACAGATAGGTACCTAGGTACTTTTATCTTTTTATAAACAAAATGCAATACTAGAAGTATTGCATTTTGATTTCTCCATTATATTAGCATGAAAATGATAAAATGTGTTTTTTAATTTGTGGGACTAGTCAGAAAATGACGAAGATATTGTTACTTTTTATGAATTGTTTTTTATTAACTAAGGTAAATGTATACCTACTTGTATTATAAACAAAGATAATAAAAATATCTACTTTTATCTGTACTATTAAAAAAGCACGTTAGGCCTTTGTTCCCGGCTGTCATTCGTAGATCTTTGACAGTCGTTACGGGTAGACAGAATCCCGAAAGTTTGACAACCAGTCTAGTCAGGGAGTATTGGGTGTGTTACCTGGTAGGTAACTAGGTTGTGGAGGTCAGATAGGCAGTCGCTTCATGTAAAATACTGGTGTTCAGCTGCATTCGGTAAGACTGGAAGCTGACCCCAAAATCGTTGGGAAAATGCTAGGCAGCTGATGATGGTGCCGAACTATTAACTTTTCTCAGTGTTGGTGTAGGTGTTGATTGCTGCAAAACAATAACACAGCAAAAATTTGTCGCTTTTATTAAAAATATTGCGACAAAGTTTAATAGGTACTTATCAATGAATCGATGTTGACACATGATTATTACAACGTTATCAATATCGTGTTTACACTAATGAACTCGGCATAACTTTTATTAAATGAGTTTTGTAACAATTTCTACTTTTACAGATATTATGTCATGCCCAGTATACCAACCAAGATTGGCCCAATTCACCGCCAATGCCAAAACCACCACCGCCAGCTGCACCAACATTTGACAGAATAACGCCAAAATGTTACCCTGAAACTGCCACAGCATATTTCTTGCCAGCACCATCGTCATCACCAAAGGTAACTGTTCTAAATCCTACCCAAAAGGATGTCCCACCTAATTTAAACCAAAATGTGCGAGAAAAACCTTTAAATCTTTTCAAAGAAGTTCCAGCAACTTTACCTCTCCCGCCTCCCAGTGAAATGTCAAGCCGTGTCGCTTTCCCGCCACCACCGCCATGTTTCATTGGGCTGCCAGACTTAATGGATGAAATTCCTTCCAAAACCAAAGAAAGAATCAGTCGATTAGCAGAATCGGAAGGAAAGGCTCCAGTATGCTCATCATGTGCGGCTTTATTAAAGAAGTTGCCGATTTTTAATTTTGATCAAGAGTTGTTAGATGGTTTTTTGGCTGGTATTGGAATATAGTTTTAAGTGTCTTTCATAAATAAATATTTTTAGTATAAAATGTGTTTTCATTATTTAAGTACCCTATTTTAGTAAAAGGAATAACACTAAAAGCTTTACCAGCAAAGACAGATTCCAATAGGGTATATGCATGTATGTATTTTATATTTTTAATTCATTGTTTACACCGCTATAACATAGTAAAAAATATTAATACTGTTTAAAAAATGCTGTAATTAAGTTTAAAAAAATATTTAAAATAGAGAATCATTTTGAGCTGTTTAAACGCCGCCAATTTTCGCGCGCTCTGTTGATGACGTCAAATAATACTATGTCCAGTGACAGTCCCACAGAGTACGTTTTTTGAGTATAATCTCACTAGTATGCTAAAATTACAATAAATGAAATCACAACACACACGATAATATTAGGTTTTCTAATCAAAAGCCTGCAATGCCATACAAAAAAATGTAAGCAAAACGAACTTGTTGACATCACAGACTCAAGGAACTTAAAAGCAAAGAGTACAGAATTACGAGCATAAAAGTTTCTTGCACAGACTATAAGAGAACTAAAATACGTTGATGACATACTTACTAGTTTGTGACGTAACGTTTCGTGTTATCCATTGGTGTTGCGTTTTACAAATTTGAATTTCCCGCGCTTAATTTGCACTTTTATTTATTAATTTTAGGTAATTAATAAGATATTAATTACTAAAATAATGATTTAGTTCAAATATCCGGCCAATAAAGATACGTATTAAAAATATTTGAACCAAATTTAAATCACATGCATATTCCCTATTGGTCGATCCCAATTGGAATCCAATAGAGCGATATACCTACCAATACTTTTAGAAATAAAAAAAGCTACCACCGCTGTCATTAATGTCAAAAGCGTCAATACCTTGGGAGCGTTCCGAGTTGCGCTGGCTTCGATTTGAGCCCGCTAACACCCGTATCGAATTAGCGTGAGCGCGATAATGATGTTCCGTGAATCGTCATAATATGACGTCATGAAATGCACCATCTTGCGATAACGCCGACCATGCCATAAATTAATATCACCGTGAGTGCTGTCAAAAATCACAGTTGAGCGTTTTGTTTCGAATCGCATCATATCTTTAAACTAAAGCGGCATTTTCGAAATTGTGCTGTAAAAACCATGACGTAATAGAATACCTGAAATGAGTTTTAAACTCATGCACATTATGTTTAATATTGTTGCATTTAGGTTATTAGTAATTATTGGTAACAACAAAGAGTGTAATTAATGTATTTTTATTAATTATATTTAATATAGCCAATAATAATGACATACATAGGTGTAAATATTGTACACCCATGGGTATGTTAGGTGATACAATAATGCTAAGTGTAAGAACTGTCTTTTCACCTGTGACAAACAATTTATAAATCATTAGGAACATGGTATTTTTCTTCGGGGTAAATCTTTGCCGGGAGCATGTAAATAGGCTAATATAAGCACTTCGTCATCCGTTTCAACCCTGGACGAATCGTCGTTCTCAAACTCAAAATCTGTGTTATCAGAGGCGATAGAGTCAACCAACAAACTATAAGTGCCAATGCGTTGAACTTCAATTTGCAGAAGAATATCAAATTGGTCTTTTTTGTGCAAAGTTTGAGGTTGACGTTAAGCGATACGTCAGTACTTATACTTATCTATGTTAAGCGACCACACTGCTGTGAGCGCGTTCACGAGCGTTCCTAATTGATGACAGTTCTTAGCTGTCATAATCATGATATTATCTAATACGGAACGCAAAATATCGATGTGATCGCTGTGAGCGATCATGGTCTAATTCGGAATGCAGCCCTTGATGACTGTTAACTCCTGTCAAAAAGTTTCGTAAATCCGGCTGTCATTTCTTTCGGAAATTGTAAATCCTGAAATTTTGTAAAATTATTCATAATTCCTGAATCAAAGTCAGCAAAATGGTTGAAGCACAGAAGTATAGGGTCGAGCAGGAGATGACGAACCTCGTCAATGAGTTGGACAAGAGTTATTTACGTAAGATGCAAGTAAGTGAGGTTATGTTCCTGATAGCATGCAAATCTTATGCAATAATTTTAGGGCGGAGTTGATTCCTACTTTATCCTTCAAAAGTGAAGATCTTGATACCAGTAACGTAACGAGAAAGAAAAGAAATAAAATGTCAGATGGTTTAGTACTGAAAAAAAAAATGTCAATTCAAGGATAATGGTCTTTTTTATTAATAACAGGCCGCCCAAATTATCTTTAACTCATGAATTACCATTTCCATTCACATTACCATTTCCTTAAAAAATAAAATATCACCAGACCTCATCTGCAATAGAATAATCTTCAAATTAATGATATTTTCAGGGTGATATGCATAGATGTGCCGCTAAATGTTGTGATGACCCACAAACCTCGTTAGAACGGGTGCATGGCTGCATAGACTCCTGTACTGGACCTCTTAATCAAGCCAATAACTATGTGCAGGTAAGGTTATTCACTTTTTTATGATATTGAAACTATAATGTAGAGATGTAGGAAAAAGTTTAGAAGTTCATTCAAATCTCAGATCAGTAAAACACCTGTTGGATCCTTTGATCAAGAATACCAACTAGATAATGGGTCTCATACAAAACCAAAAGCTAAATGCGGTCCATGTGAAAAAAGTTAAAACTGTTATAAGTTCAACCTAACAACCACAGCACCTAGTAATAAAGTCGTGTTTACATTGGCTGTGTTTCAAGCAAAGTAAACAAGAGCTCATGTCTCAGGGGGTCTACTCTCTAAGTTCGTCAACGAAGAAATGTGCCCGTCCGAAAGTATTTGATCTGTCAAAACAAGTGTAAAATTAAATTATTTGGATGGGCATAAACACATTGCAGGTAGGGATAACTGTCAAATAATGTTATCATTCATTCTTTGTTCGGGCTCCAAAGTAATCTTATTTGTCGAAACTATGGATTTCTTGCGCCAACCCGTGATTATTTGTTGTTGTTGTTGATACTTTGATTAACCAATTCCTACCTTGTCAGATTTAAAGAACATAAATATTTATTGCATAAACATTAATTGCTACAAATAGTATTGCATACATATGCATGTAACACATGAACAAAGTGTTTTTATTAATTATCAGACTAAGAAAATGCTACGCAATTGTGCAAAAATGCAAATTGACACTATTCTTATAAACTATTACGTAAAATAATAAGTTAGAGTTAAGTTGCTTATTAGTCTATTATGCTAGATTGTAATAAATTATTAAGAACATTGGTTCTTACTAATAATAAAAAAAAAAATAACAAAAAAATAGTATTGCAACTCTATAAAGCAAAATAGCGTAGTTGATGTTCAGCAGTGGACTGCTGTAGCCTGATGATGATAATGATGAAAACAAAATTGTTTCAAATAGACAAACATGGCTTCAAAAGCGGTTATTCTGTAAAAAAAACTTGTTTTGGCATCATTGCAATAATTAATATTATTTTATGTTATTAAAAAATCAATGCTAATACCCCTTCATTCACCTTTCATTCAATAATTTCCAGGGCGAGATCAGCCACTTACAGAACAGGCTACAGCGATGTGTGATGGACTGCAATGATTATGCACGGGACAGACTGGGCTCTGATCCTAGTCAGGAGAAGGTATGTATTTATAATTAACTTATTTATTAATTTATTTAATACTTCTATGCACAAACATGATCCAAATTTTGTCCTTCTGAATTTAGAATGATTACAGTTTGAATTGAAATTGGATATCATATTTGGCGCTAACACTCTAAAACTCTTTATTATACTAAAACTATTATTAACAAACTAAAATACATGTTCTATTAGTCAAGTCTCAGTCAAGTCAAGTCAAGTCTCAGCATTCTCTCATCAGCATCTTTCAAACATTTCTATATTTTCCTACTTATCTATTTAATACCTACCATCTCCATCCACAGATCGACAAAGCCACAATAGATTTCGAGAAGTGCGCAGTGAAATGCGTAGACAAACACGTCGGTATAATTCCTAACATGTTGAAGACCATGAAGTCTGTCCTCGCCAGCGGTAAACCTCCTCCACCAAGGAACGACTAAATAAAGTGAAGTGAGTTATGTGAGACAGTGATGTGTGGTTAAATGGCTCGAAATATTTTTATGCAAGGACCTGCCCAGCTATACTGTAAAAATCTCATCGTAAAACTTAGTTGAAGTGAGCTCCAAATGAACTGTCAAGAGTGTCAGGCCTCGTTTACGGAGACGCGGGGCGTCGCGCGTCGAGTGCGGCGTGGCGTCTCGCGTCTCTCTCGGTCTCATACAGCGTGGTCGAGAGCGAGAGAGACGCGAGACGTCACGCCCCACGCGACGCGCGACGCCTCGCGTCTCCGTAAACGAAGCCTCAGTCTCTAGCACTAAGTGCAATGATCACTTCAAGCTCACTTCACCAAGTTTTCGTAGTGAGATTTTTACAGAATAGATTCTTAAAGTGGTTATCAATTAATCTGTCATCAAATCTTATGTTGCAAAGCACTACCACTGAGCATCCTTAGTTTGATCTACGGGTCAGGGAGCCTTCTCTGTAAGTCCGTCAACGAAGATACGGGCCTGTCCGATAGTTATTCGATACTTCGGAATGAACCCTACTCGCGATTAATTAACCTTTTTGGACAGGCATAAACACATCAGTAGTAAGGACAACTGTCAAATGGTGTTGTCATTTAGTCTTAGTTCGGGCCTCGAAGTAATCTTCTGTCCGTAGGTGATACGGAGAAGCAAACGCCCGTAACTTCGGCCAAAACTACGGATTTCGTTCTTAGAGGGTAGACGCTCTGGACCCATGGATCAAACTAAGGATTGAATGAAAGTGCTATTGTTTGGAGGCTGTATTTGAACCCAGTAAAGCTTGCACCCTATCACCCGTTTATTTCATTATTGGTATGTGGATATAATTATGCAGATCTACGCAAGACAGATAGTGGAAATGACATTATATTTGTAATTGAAGGGCACTAGAGGTGAAACCATTTAATTTTGAATTGTCAATAAGTTCGTCACAATGTTGAGTCTTCAGCTATCAGATTTGACAGCAGATTTACTAAATAAGCTTTTAGAGACAGGGGATGAGTTGATTACGTTTGTCTCGGCATTTACTTAGATGTAGAAATTATTAGTATGCATTTGTGTTTCTCAGTGGCAAAATGGTGACAAACTAGTTACTTTGTTCCTCTATCAACAATACCAACTTGATAACCGACGGGTCACGTACAAAATCAATGCTAGATGCTGTCCGCGTGAATAAAGTTTAAAACAGTTATAAGTTCAACCTAATTACAACCATGGCACCTAGTAATAAAGTCACGTTTACATTGGCTGTGTTTCAAGCGAACTAAACAAAATAAGAGCTCACGTCTCAAGTGAGCTGTTATTTACCGAGACGTATTTCTTGCGCCGACCCGATATCTAGTCGGTATTGTTGCTCGAAGACGTTGTTATAATATTTGCAATTATCTTGTTTTTGTTATGTTATTCAGTCAGTGAAATGTTATCTAATGTCTCGGATAATAAGGAGGAGCTTTAATGTAAAATTCTAGAATAATTTCTAAAATTGTGTGACTATGTAATGTTATTTTGGTTATCCGGGTAATTTCTACCATTGAGATGTTTTATGCGCGCTATTGTTAATCTGCCAGTAATTAACATTTAAAATTCATACATTATTGCTATTTATGTTTGAGTAATGTAGGTACGAATTTTAAATGTTGATTTCCATTTCTATTGGATTGATCTGATAGACCATGTATCATTAAAATATACACAGAAGACTTATTAAAATAAACTATAATAATGAATACTTATGTAATTATTCTATAACTAGGTACTCATATTTACAAGTGTGCACTTTTTGTTTTGTAATGGCATCTCGCAGTTGACCTTGAGAGGTCGTCACTGCTTAACCGGACTATCCTGTGGTTGCCTTAAGCGGCCTCAAAGCCTCCAGCCAGGGGCGAATTTCTTAAATTACTAAGCGACTGCACGCCAAGGGCACCCCCTGAGAGGTACGGACCTCGGCTTAGGGCGTCGCTGGGGGGAGGACAGGCTAGATCAAGATTGGATAATTATTATTATCATGGGAATAAGTGTGCACTTGTGCTCAAACTACATAAATACACTATTTTGTTAATCAATGTTGCCATTGTAAAAAAAATGTTTAGTAGGATTTTATTTATGTGTACAGTTTAGAATATAATAAATGTTGAATCATAATCTTTTTGTTTTTAATTCTTATTTTTATACATGCATATGATTAGCTACTGTTCATACTATTCATGTACAGGGCCCGTACTATGACGTGTTCATTCCATCATTGTTCCAGCGTGGAAGAGAGACGGAGCTATACATGACCGATAGCACTATCTCTTTTTCTCAACGGAATCAATCATGATGGCGTTAACAGCTCATAGTACGGCCCCAGTCTACTGCACTTCCGCGGTAAAAAAATAACTTTGACAGCGCCTTCGCAGTTAAAGTCCGTCTAACAAAAGAAGTCTCGCAGACGCTCGACCACAGACATTCTGCTCACGGCTTCGTTAGAATGGAAGTCGTAAAACACCACAGTTTATTACAGTGACAGCCACATTTTTATAAAACGTTCTGTACGCTACGTTTTTATGTTAATGTTAATGCGCGGAAATTAAAATACAATTACTTTTCAAAATTAATGACGAACAACAAAGAACAATATTTTATCCCGCGTTAAAGTGTTCATTCATTTGGTTTTTTTTTCAATAAACAGCTTTCTATTTGCAAGCCAGTTCAAAATTAATTTTTTAAAACCTTTGATAAGTTAGGTACCTACCTCCTTGGTTACCTACCATGTTTCGGCCTGAAAGATCGTTCCATTATTAAATTACACGATATGAGTTTAGTTTTCTCTGTCTACGGAGTTTACTATGTAATTTATTTGGCCGTTAAACCACGACAGATATGGATTTTGATACAACTTTTGCCGGCCGCTGCTCGCATGTATTTAGCCAGTACCTACAGCAATATCGATTTATCTCGAAGAAGGTTGTCAAAATAATAAATTTCCAAGCATGTTTGAGAAAAGTATAATAGTATACCAATAAGTAAAAATAGGAAGCACAAAAAATATCATTTTATTTTATTTTATTTATTTAGGAAAATAAACAGTTACACACTACAATAATATACAAACAATTCATACAAAGTGAGCAAGTGTATAACCCACGACATTTTCCACAGATTATAAAAAGAGTAATTTTGAATGCACTTACGTAGTGCGATTGCAATTAATAATTATATAATATTATTGTAAATAATGTGCTTAAATATATGACTAAAGCTAAATAGGCATGCAAATACAACGAAGAAACATCATTATGTTGATAAAAACACATAACTGGGTTTACATTTCTGAAATTTTTTGGCGGATTAGGCTACGGAATTTATTAGCATGTAAAGCGAAGATATCAAAATCGTTGAAAATTTGATTAAATTGAGTAGTAATGCGACGTAAGGGTGCGCGCAAGCCAGCATTCGTACGAGTTGATGTTATAGCAAAAAGTGGTCTCGCACGCACTCCACGGCTCATGGTAGTTCTAGGTACTACATAACAAATCTTATTACTAATATCAATACAGTCATATGAATGGTTGCATAGGTCAAATAAAAACATTGTCTCTAAAAAAGTTCGTCTGGCCTTTAAGTTTAGTAGCTTATACCTATCCAGAAGGTCACTGTAAGATGCTTGGGTACGAAAACAACGGAAAAACGTGGCTTTCAAAAATTTACGCTGTACCTTTTCAATCGCATCTGAATACTTAGTATAGAAGGGATTCCACACCGCAACAGCGTACTCCAACTGAGACCTGATCAATGATTTATAAAGGTACAAATATGTATATGGGCGTTTAAATTCAGTGGATGACCTCATCACAAAACCATACATCCTAAATGCATTATTCACCACTTTACTAATATGAGCGTCAAGTTGCAGTTTATCATCTAGCAAGACTCCAAGATCCCGGACTAATGTCACTCTTGTTAGGTTCACATTATTTAAGATGTAAGAATGGGTCAGAACATTTTTGTTTTTGGTAAAACTTATACAGCAACACTTAGTTATACTTAGCTGGAGCTTATTGTGCGAACAGTATTCAGAAAACCTGTCTAAGTCTTGCTGCAGCAGGAGGCAGTCCTGTAAATTTTTAATTGGTCTATAAATTTTGAGATCATCGGCATAGAGCAATATTTTTGAATTTTGAAAACAAGTGTTAATGTCATTTATGAAAATAACGAATAAAAGAGGTCCTAATATGGAGCCCTGTGGAACCCCAGAAGTTACTGTCAAAGTGTTAGAATTAAACCCATTTATCACAACTCTCTGTGTCCTATTTGAAATATAAGACGAGAACCATCTTAAAAGATCACCGCGTATGCCATTGAACGCAATTTTATTCAAAAGTAGTGCGTGGTCAACTTTGTCAAAGGCTTTCTTAAAATCAGTGTATATAGAGTCTACTTGGATACGAGAGTCCATGTTATTAAATAAGTAGTCTACAAAAGTAACTAGGTTCGTTGTGGTTGATCTTCTTTGGACGAAACCATGCTGCTGTTGAATTATAATATTGTGTAGAATTGGATATACTTTATTATGTATTAGTCTTTCAAAAACCTTTGACAAAGTTGACAATATTGAAATAGGACGATAGTTCTCAACATCCTTTTTAGGTCCTGATTTATAAACAGGGGTTATGTTGGCCAGTTTCCATGCATGTGGAAAGGTCCCTTGCGAAAGTGACGAATTGAAAATAATATGCAAGGGTATGCAGAGACTATCAGCAGTATTCTTAATAAACTGTACCGGCAGACCATCTGGTCCCGGTCCCTTTGAGGGGTCCAAAGCCTTGAGGGTCCCACGAATTTCATCGATAGTGAACTGAATGTTATTCAACAGAGTGCAGCTCTCAGAACATTCGTTGTGCATAGGTGTATTACCACTTTGGGAAGATGCCTCAAAGACCGAGTGAAAATAATCTGAGAAATAGTTGCAAATTTTTTCCGGGTCACTTGTTGTCTGGTTGTTATAAACCATTGAGGAAGGAAAACCTGTACAACGTTTTCTGTTAGATATAAAAGTCCAAAAATGCTTTACATTATTTTGGATACCATCCTCGACCGAATTCATGTATTTGTTATAGCACTTCTTGCATTCGTCTTGGAACCTAGACCGGTATAGTGAAAACTGCTCATAGTCTGAAATATTGTTATATGTTTTCCATCTATTCCAGGCTTTAGCCTTATTTTTGTAAATATGTATAAGTGACTTTGGGAACCAAATAGGAAATTTAGAAGTTCTGGAAGTAGTTAAAGGTACGCACTTTTTAATAATTTGAAATATAATGTTGTAAAATGTATCAAGAGATTCGTCGATCGTTTGTTGGTTTAGTGTTTCCTTCCAATTTATATCTTTTAAGTAGTCATTAATTTTTCCATAGTCAGCTTTAAAATAATTGAATTTTTTTAGTGATTTACGTCTCATTGAACTATGTGGTAGACATGGCGAAACCATGATACAGAAAGGAGGATGGTGAATATCCAGCTGTAGCAGATAGTCTACTGGTGTAGAAATGGTGCAGTCATCATTACTAATAACTAAGTCTAGTATTTTGCCGTTTTGGTTCTTTATGTTGTTAAATTGACGAGCGTTTAGATAAGAAATAAGCGAACACAACTGTGCACAAACTGGGGAGTTGCTTTGGCCAATCAGACTAGACGGAGAAGTGGCGTTTAAGCCGGCAACCCAGTCAATGTCTGGTATATTGTAGTCTCCTATTATATAAAATTTGTCAGTTATAGCGTTATCCAATATTGATTGCAATAGGTCAAAATAATCAACATATACACTCTCACATGTATTTGGTGGTATATACACAGCCGCAATGGTTTGATACTTGCCTCTAGTTGAACTCGGTAGTTGTACAAGGACATGTTCAATATTAAAATGCATAAGCGAGCGCTGTGTTAAACTCTCTGGACGCAGTTCCTTTAATACAGCTACCAGAACACCACCCCCGTCCTTCTTATTGGTTGCTGTACGATCACGATCGCAACGATAAACCACATAACGTTCGTCAATGAACTCGTTCTTAAATATATCTGGTGTCAACCAGGTCTCAGTCATCACAATTATATCGTAGCAATTGGCAAGAATATTCATATATAGAATATTCAGTTTGGTGCGGATTCCCCTGCAATTTTGGTAATATATTACGTAGTTATTTCCAATCATTGTAACAAAAATTTACATAAAATAGACCAGATAAGCTTTTCCGTTGTTGACGTTTTAATTTGTAAGGCCAGAGAATATCATACAATGTTATAAAACAATTATTATAATACAAAACAGGAATCATTGAGTATCTGTGGGCACATTCATAAAGTAGCAAGCGAGATGTCAAAGTATAGTTACAATGTTTAATTATTCGCAATAAACTCATTAAGCCAACTATCACACTAAAGTTAACGCCTAGACATAAGTGCATAGCAATAGATTGTACAAAGCTGATAATACATTTCGTAACATTATAATAAGCGAAGGAATGCAATACATGATTATATTTAGTTTTTACTATATTGATACTCCCTAAACATGCATCTAAGGATGTACAGAAAATATACTTAAACAAAACTGTAGGATATTCTGTAACATAATGTGCGTTTTTAAAAGTAATATACAAATAGTTGTTGAACACATGCAGCTTACTATTTATCATTTGTTGCCGCATAGCCAGGCTTGATTTTAGCAATATCTTCCGAATTACGAATGGCAAAAGCCTTAGTAGCTTCCTTTTCGCGCAAAAGAATTGTTCCATGTTTGACCCATAGAAACTTGTAATTATATTTCTTGGCAGCTTCACGACACTCTCGAAACAAATGTTTGTTCTTTAAAGTTAGATGTTCGTGCATATATATTTGTTGTGATGTTCCTGATATGCCGAGCTGCTCGGTAGTAAGCCCTCTGCATAGCCGATGGGCGCTAAGTATGTTATCGCGCATTACTCGAGTTGCAAATTTCACTATAATGTTCTTGGGCTTATTGTTTTGTTGGTGCGCATGTGGGACGCGATGGATCGAAATAATGTCACTTTGTTGGATGTTGTATTTGATTGCAGTCCCAATATTTTGCATTAATAATAAAAGGTTTTCGTTTCGCCGTTCTGGAATATTACATATTTCTATGTTATTGTTCCGAGCACTTTGTTCTAAATGGTCTATTTTTGTCACAAGCTCCGTAACAATTGGGGCCAAATTGACAGTCACCTTAATTTGTTGCTCAATCTGGGTGACTTTCTTGCAGATATCATTTTGGTCATTACTGACGAACTGAACGGAATCCTTGAGAGAATCTATTTGACCTGTCATACCTTCGTATTTCACATCCAACCCAGAAACTCGCTGTTTTATCAGCAACTGCTCGGATTGAAGTGAATTAATTTCGCTCTTGATCTCTGACGTGATCTGAGTGAGTGACGAGAGTTCATTTTTCACTAATATAACATTGTCAGATATTTTGGTTACACTAGATTCCATGTCCCGGCGCCACTCGTTTAAGGTTTTCTTAAACTCTGCTGATAATGCGTTAATCGCCTGTAACCACTCAGAATCCGGCTGTTTGCGTTTTCGTGTTGCCACATTTTGTTCGCCGCTCATTTCCGAACTAGAAGCGATGTTTAGTTCATTGTCGGAATGGAATTTTGTCTTGCTCGGTGAACGAAGCGTACTTAAATTGTCAGTCATTTTTAACTAACAAACTTCTCTTTCAAATTATATTAATTTTAATATAGAAAAAAAAGAAAGAGAAAAAAAAAGTTTTGCGGTTTGTGAGATTCGAACCAGAGGCACTCGGTAGTAGCGAGACAGAAAGCACTCTCTCTGCCACTCGACCACGAAGACATACAAAGTCAAAACGAAATTCTTGGTCGTGTTCAAAGTTTATGGTCACACATGACTTGCAAATTCTTTGTCACTAATGAGTTCCTTTGTTCTCGAAATCGTTGAAGTCACCTTCACGCACAGAAAAGTTAAAATTTTTAAACTGTTTTTGATGAATACTGTTATTGAATTTAGTTTATTAGATGATTTTTTGCACGAAATAGAATCCACTTGAGTCACTGTACATAACACAATAAAGTCTAGGTCAAACTTCACAAGAAATTGACACTTCTTTAAATTATTTTGAGGGACTAACTTTAACACACCACACTCAGAGCAACAATCGCACGACGAACTGGTCATGGTTCATGGTCTGGATCATGGTTGGGAATCGAACATAGGTTTGCGATGCAGTCGTCGAACCGCTAAGCTATTTGTTTTGTTGAAAGTTGACTAAAATAGCCGTTCAATTAGGTATGTCATTATTGACTGCATAGCTCCTTAAAGGTATAGCGGGATGAAAATCATTTAAAAGGTTAAATCTGTAACTATCTGCTATATTCGTTCGCTATTCGGCCCAGTGAAGTAGGTAATGGAATAATTTTATTCGACTATTGTCATACACTGGTATATTGTGTTGTTCCCTCTCGTCTTCTCATTTCCTACGACATGTATGGGAAGATTTTTTGCGAGTTCTGACTTTTCTAGTACTCAAACCTCAGTTCGTCCGATAGAGTTATTTGATCCAAATAAGAAACAGATAGATTGCCGTCATTTTTTTTGTTGTTTTTTCAAAATCTGTGAATGCTGATCAAATTTTTTCAAAAGTTAAAAACCGTCTACTAAGACCGTTTTCTTGTAGCGACAACGATTAAGATACCTGCCCGTATTGTCCCATCTCAAAAATCCGCCCTGTTTATGTCATGATTAACAGCTTAGCTCCATAAAGGTGTAGCGTGAAAATAATCATTTAAATGGCTAACCGTTTTTTCTTTTTTTGTGCGTGGGACATCATCAAAAACTTCTCCCGCTCTCAGACTCTCTCGTCAGACTCTTACTGACTAAAACCCACCCGTGTTCCTTCAGTTGCCTGTGCCAGGGGCCACGGTATCCCTCTCGGATTTTCCCGCAACCCTGGCAGGCATCGGCCCTAGCGGACCCCGTCATTGATGCTGACATCTCTTTGAGGTGCGCGTGGAACTCACCTCGCCATCGACCCGGGCCTGGTCCTTCTCGAACGGCGAGCTGTCCATTGCTCGCCGTTCGCAAGCCCGCGCCTACGTTGGCCGGGAATCAGCTTGCGAATAGGTTAACCCTGCAACTATCTGCAATATTTTGGCTCGTCGTTTTACAATTTGCGGTAAACTATAGAAGAATACGAACAAATTGCAATATTGCTCATCCCCCCATAGCAAATAGCGTGGTAATTATTTGTAGCCTACAGTTTGACATCGCTACGATTTTATTATATTATTTACCTTTATATATAACTAAGCATATTATAGGCACTAGTTAGTAAAAATGCAAGAGAAAGGTGCCTGTAGGACGGCTGTTGTAGGAATAAAATAAAATAAATATGGAATGTTGCTAACTTAAAAAAAATATATAATTTTACTTCTACTAAATTGCCGCGGGACATTCTTTCGTGAGACGGACTCTACGTAGTTCAAATATTACTATTGGCAATGTGGTTGAGGTAAGTTGAAGTGGCAATGGGCCGTCCGATATTAGCCTTTAAACCTTAAGTCACAGAGTACATAATATACAGGGTGGTCGGGACACCGACGCCCAAACTGAAACCACTAATTCATCACATGATTCTAGACGTAGCGTAGATATTTAATTTAATTTAGTGGGTTATCAAAAAAAAAAAAAGTGTAATACCTAAACTAACCTAACCTAACCTAACGTTTTACAGTCGTCCTCTTAATGCTGGCGGCTTAATGATGATTCTTATGTTATTGAAACGGATAGGTACCTTGAAGTTGGTCCCTATTAAAATTGAAAAATAAAATCAAGCCGGGTGGAATAATATCACCTAAGTACTGAATTTACACTTGTGAACCGATTCTATGGAAACTTGCCTTGCAAGATTATAACATAATACAGACATGGAGTTGATCTGATGATGGAGACGGAAGACAGTCGAGAGAACTCCTCAGCCGTTTACAGCGGCTACGTCGTGTTTAGGCTTATTTCATTCATCTTGACGAGAACTTTAGACCTAGCTAGGGTATGACTGTCATTAAAGATTTGATAATGGAGACAGAAGGTTAAAATCGAGTGAACTTCTTATTTGAAAAGGCTGAAAGGTTGATTGAAAACAATAATTCTATTAGTTGTTTAGTAATTTTATTAATCCTTATCATGCAAGTTACATAAAACACATTGCAACGGTTAAGTAACTGTTTATTTAGTAGATAACGTTTTATTTAATAGATACTCAATTTAATAACTTACAATCGATTACCGAATATTATGAAAATCGATAAGCTTTTTTAACGCAATTTTTTGACTTATCAAAATAAAGAAAAACAATGAACTAGGTATATAAAGGAATACATTTGTTTTGTTTTTACATTGTAGTCTTCGGTATTTATTGTTAACAGAACTTAAGTAAGTTATTAAATAATTTAAAATGTATTTCGGAAAGTTATCGATTATTCTGCTGATCGTGTCATGCGTTGTCGTAAGTATTCTTTTTTTTTATTAAACTCTATCCGTCTTACTACAAAACACGATCCAACTTTAGCCCGAGCCTTCAAGCTAGTTTTTGTATTTCGAACTTTATGCCGCCGACTTTAGTAAAGTTCTTAACACAAATTTGACGACCTAAGGCCGGACTAAGTTGTCAGTTTTATATAAGGAATATGGAAGGGGAATATGGACAAGGAGAACAGCTATCTCTTATGGGGAAAAAGCTGAAAAAGTGTCCAGCTTATACAGTAAATAATATTTCAAAAACCCTCCAAAATGGCGCTAGCGTAGGCAAATGGTGTGGTATAAATGTAGCAGTTGATAATGGACTGAAGTACCTATACCGAGTTAGAAAATTAACGGATTGAAGTATGCAGCGTCAGAAAATTTAATATTATAGTGACTAGAGTAGTTAGTGATAATCCAATATACCATACCTCAACAATTAACGTAGTCCAACATTATTTTGTAAACTTAACCTAAAGTTATTGCTTTTAAAATTTACTCGGTGGCTACTGTGTAGCGCCACCCTTATGTAGCATATTTTGACGGACACTTTTCATACACAGAGATAGTTCTCCTTGTCTCTACCCTCCATAGTAAGGAACTGTATTTCGATTTCTTATAAGTTCTTTTCTTATTTGAAAAACAATCTCGATAGTTTAAACCATGTCCAAAGAAAAACCTTGTTTTGTAATAAGACCGTTTAAGTTCCAAAATTCCAACTGCAAACATACTTGTGAAAGGATTCGTCTGGAAACACCAACTACTTACCACGTTATGTTGTAGTTCACCTTGTAATTTGATTCACCACTTTTGAAATAAACTACCAGTAATATGAAACTTTTCTAAGGTTGAAACTATGCATCTGCCACATTAGTCTTAAAGCAAAATAGATCTTGCCGTTTTATGACGTGCAAGTGACATTCAACTTAAGGGTGGGGAAACATCTACGATGTCGACTAACTACCTGTCAGCGTTGCTATATTCCATATCGAAAGATGTGTGAGGCCTTTTGGCCAACCGAAGCGAAAACGACACTTAGTCATTGTGAAACCCCATAAATCTGCTGGCCTCATTTTTTACATACAAAAATATTTTATTATATTACAGATCAACGCTCAAAGATCAATGAAACGAAAAATGACGAAAGGCAAAGCAAAAAATAAAAAAAATATTCTTCAGAACCTCGGTCTTACTGGATGTGGATGTCAGAACACTCTTATAGACATCATCAACTGTGGATGCCGGGGCCCTGTAATTGAACCTGTTTACGCCCCTGTAGCTATACCCGGCCCTGGACCTGTAATAGACGTACCTAACTACAGATATGCAGAGCCTATGGAAATAAATCCTTTAGGATGCCTGTTTCCAACCATTGATACCTACGGCGTCCGTGCTTCACCCATCTCAGTACCAAGTATTGAGATCATAGCGCCTGTTTTGGATGTTCCCTGTGGATGTTCGGGCCCCTGTGGATGTCCTGGACCCAAATGCGGATGTAATAGAGTACCTGCTGTCAAACTCCCAGCGTGCCCTTATGGGTCTCCAGTAGCTATTGATGTCCCGAACTGTGGTTGTCAAAGTCTTCAGCAACCGAAATACTCTTATGGTATTAGTTCAGTTATTGAAATACCTTCGTATGGACCGATGCCCGCTTGTGGATGTCAAGGACCCTGTAGCTGTGCAGGCATACCAATGGCGTCTTGTGAATGTTTGGGCCCCTGTAGCTGTTCCGGTATCCAGGTATCATCGTGTGGATGTTCAGGCCCCTGTGGCTGTGTGGGTATACCATTATCTGCTTGTGAATGTATGGGCCCCTGTTCATGTGCTGCAATGCCTGTATCGTCTTGCGGTTGCAACGGGTCTTGCGGCTGTGCAGGTTTTCCTGTAGCATCTTGTGGTTGTAACGGGCCCTGTGGTTGCTCTGGAGTACCAATGTCATCCTGTGGATGTTCTGGTCCTTGTGGATGTTCTATGATGCCGGTTTCAACATGTGGTTGCTCAGGCCCATGTGATTGCTTGGGTATAGCTGTATCATCCTGCAGTTGTGCAGGGTTACCATCCCCATCCTGTGGTTGCTCCAGCCCCTGCGGTTGTGCAGGGTTACCAGCCCCATCCTGTGGTTGCTCCAGCCCCTGCAGTTGTGCAGCGTTACCAGTCCCATCCTGTGGTTGCTCCAGCCCCTGCAGTTGTGCAGCGTTACCAGTCCCATCCTGTGGTTGCTCCAGCCCCTGCGGTTGTGCAGGGTTACCAGCCCCATCCTGTGGTTGCTCCAGCCCCTGCAGTTGTGCAGCGTTACCAGTCCCATCCTGTGGTTGCTCCAGCCCCTGCAGTTGTGCAGCGTTACCAGTCCCATCCTGTGGTTGCTCTGGCCCCTGCGGTTGTGCAGGGCTACCAGTCCCATCCTGTGGATGTTCAGGGCCTTGTGGATGTCTCGACATCCAGATGCCGTCGTATGGATGTCAGTTACCTGCGATAGAGGTGCCATCTTGCGGATGTGGGTGTGGCGTGCCTGGATGTGGATGTAACCCTAAGTACTTACGTCAAGTTACTCTGCAACCACCTTTCTTGTGATTTTTGTTAATATTTATAAATACTTAAGTGTAAATAAATGATGTGATATTTTATTATTTTATTGTTTTTTTTTTCTGATAAAACCTTCGTCATCATTACAATCATGAATGCTACGGTCTCTTAGAAGCCTTAAGTTCAGAACTAGACTCACACATTCACATTCATAGTTAAATCAGGTCATCATATGTTTATTACACACATTATAGAAAGGTTTCTTTAGTACACAACGACAGAGTTTTTCACTATTTGTTCAGCCTTTTCACTAAATTGAATGTACCTATGCGAAATGTATTGGTATTGTCTAAAAAGGTATTTTGTGTCAACAAAGTTTTTTTTTTTAATATACTTACACTGAAAAGTTTCCTTCAATGAGATCATTGTTAATGATAACGATAAGAAAATCGCTGAACTTTCTAAACTTTCGGGTCGATTACTTACACGCATACCTACTGCCTACGCATAGTCTACTGATGAACAGATAAACAAAGGTACACCAATAAAATACAACATAAAAACATAGAGATAAAACGTGATTCGAATTGATAAAGTAATCGATTCAGAAAACTCATATTATCTGGCAATCAATTGCTGTAATAGATCGACTGCAGATAAAATTAACTTAAACTTTTATATATAAACACACTTATTCAGGACCACGATCATATTCATTTGTACTGCGTAAAAAAGGTAAGATCTTTTTACTAAGGATTTTCGGTTGCTTCTTATTTTGATCTCGAGAAAAATATTCTCAGGCTAACTAACGATACAAAGACACGTGATTACATTGTGTTCTCTTTGTTCTAACTTTAACACGTAGGTGGTAATTGCTGCTTACAGTATGCAGTGGGTACTTATAATCACAATTTTACTTAATTTTATCTAATACTTCCGTTTCAGACAAAAATGCAGTTAACACTAGCACTGCTTTTATCAATCACTTTAGCACCAACCTTAAGTCAGAAGCTAACTCCAAATGCAGTAACATCACTTCTTCAAGGCATCTTATCACCGAAGAATACAGAACAATTAATGCATATGTTATCAGCTGCAGCCAACGAGAAGAGGGCACTGCCAAACATGGCAAGGAATGTCAACAGAAGATTTGCCATCGTTGACAATATGCCAAGAACTGAATCTCCTAATAAGATGGCACGAATTGTACATGGACCCCAAGAAATGTGTATGAAAAATAGTGTATTAGTTCAAAATTCAAATAATGCCATCATTCAAAATGGTAATCAGAAGGTTTTACCAAAAAATAAGGTCGTTCAGAGTAGAACTGAAGTGGTTTTGCCAAATAATGTGATGATCCAGAATGGTAGAGAAGTAACAACAAGGAATGTGATTGTAAGGAACAATGAAATGCCGAAAAGAGTCGTTGTACAGAACAACGAATATGCTCTAGGAGTACCACAAATGAGAGCTCCTGAGGTTGTTCAGAAAAAAGTATTTGTAAATCCACAAAATATGAGACCTGCAGAGGTCCAGCAAAATGTATTGATAAGTCAACCTCAAGTGACAGAATATATGACGATCCCTCAGCAAAATGTCTTGATTCGCAACGAAAATCCTTTCATGCCAGCTGCTTCCCCAGTTTCACCATTAATGGCATCTTCTTCAAGTGCATTACCAACAGCAATGCCACAATCAAGAGGACGGTTTTTAAGGAAAATTCCGATTCCCCCACCAACTTTGTGACTGAGAATAGGTAGGGCAATGATGTTATAGTATTATATAACCTCATTGAGGTAGGGTATGTAGGTATCCAGCTTGGAAGTCATGGTTTTTGATTTGGGTAGGTTATTTATTCGATATTACTATTTTGCAACGGATAGTTAATGTTGTCAAAGATTTGTAGTGGTCATTAAGTTTTTAGTTTTTAAGACAATTTAATTATAATTATTTATGTTTGAAGAAATAAATTGATTGTGCTGTAATGTTTGGTTTGTTTGTTAGTCTCTGTGGCGCCAAATTTTGTAGGTATCTAGTTACCTAGGTAATGTTGCACTAAAGTAGGTAACTAAAGGGCTATCCACACATATCAGGGCCATGTCCAGGACGTGGACGGACCGTGATCCGTCAGGGGCTCAAAAAATATCGGTGTGTACATTAAACTCGTTCACACACGACCGTGTCCGGGCCAGCGACGGAACTTCAATGCCTGCCCAGTGTGTGCCACGGCCACGGACCTGGTACGTCCCGGGCATGGCCCTGATATGTGTGGTTAGATCTTTAAGCTTCCACTCGGAAACTAGTAGCTCCATACATAATAACAATATCGAAACACGCAAGTGCGAAGGAAAACCTACAACTGTTTATTTATTGGTAAGGCACCTGAATGACTTACTCATTAATACATACACATACAAAAATCACATACAGTTTTAGGTTTTGCGAATTCGTCACTTACAGAAGTCACAGCACTAGCAGAGAACTTAATGATTAAAGGAAGTTTTAGTAATCGTTAGTTGATTTAGTTACAAAATAAAAAAAGAAAAAGAAAAATTAAGTATGTTCACAAATAAGATGGAAAGTGCCGAAATATTTAATTAAATAACAAACAAGTAAATGGAAGTTTAAACAATTTTATTAATAGTCGGCTTGTGTCGCACCGAGGTCTTGAGACTCCGAGCTGGTAATTTATTTATTCAGATAACTTTGATCCATACAAGAGACTTAAAACTTGTACAAAATAGTAAGCAGGGACTTGGTCCGCTGCACTAAAATCCATGTCAGGGGACAATCGTGCCTAGCAGCAATGGCACTCAAGATGCTGTGGCGACTTCCACGCAACCGGCTAATGAATGACGCGGTCTTTTTGCGCCATAAAGCTGCAAAGCCATCTGTGCGTGCATCAGCAAACATTGCTGATGCGCTACAGAAACGTGGAAGCCGCAACAGCGCCCTGAACGCATTATCAAATTGGACCCGCAGAGCATTGTACGCTCGTTGCGTGTAGTTAGCCCACAGACTCCCGGTGTACAGTGAGGTGCAATATGCATTAAATAAGGTAATTTTGACTGCGTCTGTACACCGGGAGAATCTGCGCGCCCACATATTCGCCCGAACTGACAACGCTCTGCGTTCCCTCTCTATATCAAAATCATCTTTTAAATCATCGGTCACCCAGTGCCCGAGATATTTAAACTTGTATACTCTGTTTAAAGATTCACCATTCATAATAAGTGGTTGTACAGGTGGAGTCTTGGGACCTGATTTAAAAACCATATAAACAGATTTATTTACACTATACATGAGACCGTGTGAAGCTACAAAAGACTCACAAACTGCGAGTAACTTTCGGAGAGCTCCGATTGAGGGGGCCAGCAGCACCATGTCGTCCGCGTAACTGAAATTGTTGCAACAAACACCGTCCACATAGCATCCGACATGCATGCCACTGAGCTCCTCAATCAAGGCGTTTACGTACAGGTTGAAGAGCAAGGGTGAGCTCAACCCTCCCTGTCGCACCCCACACTCCAACCTGCTCCTATCCGAAAGTTCACCCGCCCATTTCACACGGTTCTCTTGGTTGAGATACCAATACCTCAGGAGTGATGATAACTCCGATGGCACCCCGGTCCCTGCTAACTTCTGCCGCAGAACGTCATATGCCACTAGATCAAAGGCCTTACTGAGATCCAGGAAACAGGCATACACAGGAGTATGTCTATCCGTATAATACTTGACAGTGTGCTTCAAACTAAATATTGCAGTTTCTGTGAACAACCCAGGCCGGAACCCGAACTGGGCGTCGTGCAAATTAATATGTTTGGAGAAATGTGAGTTGAGCACACCGTCAAGTACCTTGGCAGTAATTGTCGCCAAGGAAATTGGCCTATAATTGATCTTGTCCGCCATATCTCCTGTCCTGTTCTTGGGTATAGGCACCACCAGAGTCTGCATCAGTCCATGAGGAAGGTATGTGTGGCTTACGCACGGATTAAAAATCATGGCAAGCACTCGAGGTAGATGGATACCAGCATTTCTCAGATGTTCGACACTGAGTCCGTCATGGCCATTTTTTTCACATGGCCAAGATTTTCCACCTGTCATATTTCAGCAATTTTGACATCTTTTGCAAGAATGATCGTTGAAATATCTGTATGACAGGCATCAAACTCCCGACATGGCGGACCCAGCGGAGAAAATAATAATAATCGGGACGAAACTTTAAAATTGATTTTAAAGTTGCAATAACATAGTTTATTGCCAACAAGGGCACTTAATCGTTAATTATAATACAGTAAACACATTAGAGTCCTTTTTGGCAGCAAACGATATTATTGCAATGTTAACATCCCTTTTAAAGTGTTGTCCCGATTCACCCCTGTATCTCGATTAACCCAATTTTACCGGTATATGTTGATTTAGTTTTTTATATGTCTTCGCATTCATCACAGAAGTAGCTCCAACACCTACCTAAGAAGTGCAGTCTTCATGCGCCGAACTTTTGCAATGATTAAACTGATTCTAATCTTCCGTTGGTGGTTCAGTATATAGGTCGACCGGCTGCAGGTCTGTAGGTCTGGGTTCCAGGAGTTTCACCTGCGCGGAAACCCAGCTCACCAGTAGCCTTCGGACCCCGGCTATTTTCTTGGCCGCCGACACGGGGCAGCTCACCGCAGCGGTTCGCACCCCCGTGAAGTCAGGACTAAAGGTGCCTGCCCTCACCTGCTCGGCAGAGCACTCCCCAGTCGTAAAGACGGCGGAAGCAGTGGCTCACTCTTTTTTAACGATATCTTCCACGCCATCTCCAAGGTACATAAAACTAATAAAATTCCTCTTAGTTTATCCTTTATTTTTGGAAATAAATAAAAGTCACAAGGTGCTAGGTCAGGACTGTGTGGAGCTCAGATCATGTGTTTATATGATCTGAGGTATGGAGGATGACTTACTAACTCCACACTTTCTATAGAAAAATATTCGATAGTCCGTCTGGCGGAGTAAGCTGGAGCGTTGTCGTGGTGGAGGAGGATCCTGCTTCTTGGGCGCTGCTGTCTAACATTTTCCAAGACAACTGGTAAACAATGACTGACATACCTATCTGCAGTGATGGTCTTTTTATCTTCCAAGACAATTGTTGCCAAATGACCCGTCTGTCCAAAGAATGAGCCAATCATATTTTCCCTTGACTTCTGCCCTACTTTACTTTTGTCGGCAATTCATTGAATGGAAACATCAAATGCGCAGATTGTCTTTTGGTTTAGGGTTCGTAACTATATATCCAGCTTTCATCACCTGAGACGATGTCATATACACCATTTGAGTCATCTCCGTCATACTTTTCAAGCATTGAGCGGCACCAATCCAAACGACGGCGTTTTTGATCTTCCGTAAAAATGATGAGGTATCCATCTAGTACAAAGCTTTCTGGCGCCCAAATGTTCATAGAAGACTTTTTGAACTTGACTCATACCAATGCCTAAAGCTGCTTGAATCTGTTGATATGTCAATCTTCTATCAGCTTCTGTCATTAGCCGTACAGGATTCACGTTGTCTTCGGTAGTCGCCGTAGAAGGACGTCCTTCTCGCGAATCATCGATGAGTTTGCTTCGACCACGTTTAAGCTCATTTAACCAGTTGTATACAGTAGCATGGGATGGGGCTTTGTCATGAAATGCTAATCGAAATCTATCTTAACATTGTTGTTGAGTAAGACCGCAACGAAAGTCGTAATGAATCATTGAACGAAAATTATCTCCAGGCAAATCTATTTCGACGCCCGACAGACACTTTTTAAATTGCCGCCAATTTGTAAAAACTCAATTCGTTACACATCTACAGATTCCCAAAGAGTTCCTAAAAGAAAGGGTTCCTATTCGTAATTTAAAATTTTCATTGGCTGCTTTTCTTACTGGCCTATTCTAAAAACTTTCAGTGTGACCCCCGTAAGCTGTCAGGCCTTTATGCCTGGAGGCTTTTATTTAGGTATTAAGTTTTGTTTCCATTTTTAATTTTTAGTTTTAATTTTTCAGCTTGTTTATAGTTTTCATTGTATTTGTTACTGACATAATGGTAAATAATTTAATATAATGTTCTGAGTCTCGTAATGTTAATTACTTTATATACCTACTATTGTTCACAATCAAGTTTTTTCTAACTGAACAGACAGCTGTGCTGCTGGGGCGTTTTATGCGCCACTTCTTGTTCCCAGCTAAAGCACTAGGAAGTGGTGAAGGGCGGGCGTTTTGAAGGACTGTCTTATGTAATTATGACGTTCGAAATGTGTTGATTCTCAGCCTAATTTGATTAAATGACTTATGATTTGACTTTGATTTAATACATTCAAATTAAAACAACTTTGCAAGGGTAATTAGCGTGGTTTTATATCTAAATCCTATGTTGAAAACTGTTATAATAGATCCGTTGCTCATTCGTATAATGGAAGACTGTAAAACTAGATTGTTTTTTTTATAAAAGGGGTATCGAATACCTTTTTTAATTTATTTGGCCCTTGGGTAAATTCTTGGAACTGATAAGGAAACGCTTTGCAAAAGGCTGTATTTTTCCATGAATTAACTTATAGAGGAAGCGTCCTTATCGTGACGTCATCAAAAGACGTCTAGGAACTCGCCTGGAAATAATTTAAAAAAAATACGCTGCTTGTGCGGTTTTCTGTGGGAAAAGACATAGTGAGTTTATACAAAAATCCCATGGAAAAGGGACGTTTAGTTTTCTCCCAAATTAGAATATTTTCCGGGAAACTTTACAAAAAGAAATAATTACTACTCTTTATTATTACTATCACGAACATTAAAAAAAATAGCCAAGTCGATCCAACCGTTCTCATGCGCTGCATTTCCCAACGGGCAGCATATTATTTTTGTTCAAATAGAAAGCGGTCCATACATAAAAGAATATAATACACACAGTACTCTGAAGAATAAAAAAAATAATATTTCACTCACCTAGAAATAGCTCCGACAAGCTCGATAGATGGCGTTGACCTGTTTAAATGCGCGCTATGGTTTCGTTCACACGATTTAGTTAGGATGCGGAGTTTACCGTCGTAGTTATACGACAGCCAAACAAACAGAATAGTAAGCAATTAGCCTTGCGAGTTTCAATAGGATATTTTTTTGAGAAGTTGCTGTCTTAGGACTTGTGACTTTATAATAACGGGGCGAGCACGGCCTCTGTGATAGGCTTGAGTCACGAATTTTTTTACGGTTTTTGCTCCCAAACTGTGATAAAAATGTGTGACTCAAGCCTATCACAATATGTCGTGCTTGCCCCGCGGCTTTGCCCGCGTAGATGTCGGAAATTTACACACGAAAGCTACCGGGATAAAAATTATCTTACGTCCTCCTAACCCAGACCATGGTCTATCCCTTTACTTTATACCTATTACCTATAACAATATAACCTTTATTCATCAATAAAATTCAATACAAAATAATATATTATTAGAAAAATCAGAAGTTTAAAAAAAAAAATTGAGGTCAAAAAGTCCATTTGTGCTATCTCCTCTACTGCAGTTGGTAACGATAATCTTTGCTCAAGAATGATTTCTCCTATCCTCCCCACACTACTTCCCGTCTTGACCCACATTTTTAATTTCTCCTTGTTTTCTTGTACTGTCCCTGAGGCCTGGAAACAAGCTCATATCATCCCCATTACCCAAAATTCCTAAGCCGGTCTCACCCACCGATTTCCGCCCCATTTCTATTCTCCCATATCACTCTAAAGTTCTTGAACATATCGTTCATCAACAACTTTCTGCCTTTCTATCTACAAATGACCTACTGAGTCCTCTTCAATCTGGTTTTCGACCTGGTCATAGCACAATAACGGCTCTTTTGAAAGTTACTGATGACATCCCCTGGGCTATGGACCACAAATCTCTTACTTTACTTGTACTTCTCGACTTTAGCAGCGCCTTTAACTCTATTTTTTATCTAATTTTGACATTCTTCTTGGGATCCTTAAATCTTTAAATTTCTCCTCTTCCACCATTAGTTGGTTTGACTCCTATCTTAAGGGCCGCTCGCAGCGGGTTCGTCTCGGCGAGGCATCTTCTGATTGGTGCTCTCTTTCGGCAGGTGTGCCTCAGGGCGGCGTTTTCTCTCCTCTTCTCTTTTCTATTTTCATTACCTCTTTCACCAGTGTCATCTCTTCCTGCTTCCATCTCTATGCCGACGATCTGCAGCTCTACAATCATTTTTTAAGGGAAGATGCAGAAGCCGCCGTATCTGCCATGAACAGCGACCTGGATTTGATTAGCGAGTGGTTTACCTAATGGTTGCTGAAAAGTACCGGGATCTTGCCGCTTTGCCGAAAAGATATTGCCAAAATTTCACTACCCAAACAAATTTTAGCGACCTTTTTTTACACCAATGCAATTTTTGGAATGATTTTAGTACGCCCATTTTCATTTTCAATTTTTCTTGGCAGAATATTATCGAGGATAATGTCATTTAGGCATTTGGTTTTTAAACATATGATTTATTACAGCAAACAATCTTTAGACAAAAGTTGATGTCATTTGAGTACTTCTTTGTAAGTTTATGTGCTTGAATTTGTCTGAAACAAGTAAAATTTATGGTTACTTATGGAACTAGAGAGTAGGTTAATTATTAAAAAAAATGGTTAGGTGAGGTTACGTTAAATCTGTGACCTCCTACGCACGAGCCGAGCGAGCGAAGCAAGCGGTGCCGCAGCAGCGGCCGGCGAGTGCCAGAAACGTCTACATTATAATAAAAAAATGTAGAAAAAATAACAGGCTACCCGAAACTGAACTAGTTAGACGAGATTATTTTTTATAAAACAATGCTAGGAAATAACAAAAAAGTTAATATTAATATTATTATTATTTGGCAAATTTTATTTTGCGTAAAATGAATTCCAACTGAAATATTTAACTACATAAAAACTGGTAAAAGTACTAGTTGGTAAACAAGTTATTGTTTAAACGTTCACTTGTCAAACATTAGGTTTTCGTTACAATTATTTGTGAAGAGTTTTTGGTAAGTAATGATTTGGCAAATGAAACAATGCGGAAAATTGTTTGGGAAGTGATAATTTGGCAATTTCATTCGGTGAACAAGGGAGACCCGGAAATACCAGGTTGTGTTTGAATATTCTTAGAGGTCCCCTAGTTTGTAAACGAACGTATTAGGTACCTACCTATCTGCTCTAGATCCCGTAGCGCGACGGTTTTTTACAGTTGATGCACGCGCGAAATTACGTCATCGACGCTCTTGTGTAAACAATGAATTTTTCTAAGTATTCAATTGTTTTAATTAAAGCTGATAACATGCCGGGCACCCAGGGTGTCCAGGGGGCATTGACGGTAGTTTGCTCATTGTCATTAGCGGCTACAGGACAAGAAGTGCGTGACGTATTTGCTTCGTCTTAATGCCTGTGTGAGTCTTTATAATGTGACATATCGAATTAAGGGAATCTATGCTTAACGCATTGATGGACACTAAACGCCACCAGCCGTAAAAGCAATAAAATTTATATTGTTTCTCGTTCAGTGTTCGTCAACCGGTTAATTTTATCGACGGAAAAATTATAAAATAAAATCGTAATATATTTTATAATATAAAAAAAAGGCTATCTACCTGCTAAAAAATTGTGCGTAGCCTTTCTTTAACAGTCGATAAGAAATTATGGGATTGAGTTAAAAACATGCAATTTTTACCACTCGGTGGATAATACGATGAAAACTACTTAAAGTTATAAAAACGATAGTTAATGGAGTCTTGAAAAAGTTTACAATTATTGTAATAATTGATGAAAAAAAATACAGATTTTGGCTAAAAAAACATGTTTATTTTCAATTGAGGGTAGTTTTCTTTCACACCATTTTCATTTTATGAGGACGCCTAATTAATTCCAACTATTATAGAGGTTGTTTCATCGCGATAGATCATTTAGTTTAAAAGTTAGACCATTTGTTTACACTGGGGTCGCAGGAGCGAACAAAATTAAAAAAAAAATATTTAAACAAAAATAGATTTTCAACTAGGTAGAAACGCGTTCTTTCGTGGGCATCCTTTGTTACATCTTGTACTGCCTACTACTTTTACTTTTTATATAAAAGTCCAATTCATGGTTTGTGTCTCATTCCAGTGGTTTCGAAAGTTAAGTCCTATCCCAAGGCGTACCCAATTTAAATAAAAAAAACAGTTTTAAAAACCAAAATAATTTATTCGCACCTAAATAAATAATTTAAATACAAGGAGGGGGAATAGGTATCTTCTTCAAATACTGGCATCTGCTGCAAGTTTCGGCAGGTGGCAATAGAGGAGAAAATGGTGCCATAGCTGACACCGGCGAAGCTGCTGGCAGGAACGGATTACTCAATAGCAGGCCAGCTGACAACGCAGCTTCGTATGCTTCTAAACAACCGCAGGGCGCTTTTGCCACAGCTCTTGGCATGGCTGCAGGGACTGGCAATGTGGTGGGATTGCCACATGGGCAGCCTGGCATCATAGCTGGTCCTGTTCGAGGGTATGGCGCGAAGATTTGGGGTTGTACCTGAAACCAAAAAGAGAGGATGAATGATTGAATTTGTAAGAAATTCTCCGTTTTGGTGTTTTAAAGTTGGAAAAGGGCTAGACTAGGCTAGAGAAATAAAAGAAAATACTCACACCAACGAAAATAGAGAAAATAACGAAAATAATAGAATTCATCTTGTATTCGTTTACTAATAACACTGTGATTAACAAAACTAAAGTATTGTCTTAAGTACTGAATTATTATCAAAACTTTTGTAATAGAACGAGCGAAATTGTTATCATTTCGATCGTGATAATGTTTCTGTTAATAATATCTATTGTATTATGATAATACATTAGTACATTAGTTCATAACATTACAGTTTCGACAGCTAAATCGCGGTCACTGTCGGACTGCATAGAAAAGAAAGAGAAGCGCGATGACACAAAGCTGCTAATTTATTGCAAATTATGGAGCAATTCTCTGTTAACAAAAAAAATATTGATTGGGCTAAAAATGAAAAGACTATCACGTTAATTATGTTGCATGAAAAACAATCTGGAAAAAAACCAGAATGATTGCATGTACTTAAATTAGTATGGTTTTTAATCGTTAAAATATTTTTTTTTGAGGTCTCTTCGTGACGTTTTTCTATCGTACCAAATTAGTTGTATTATTTTTTCAACACACTATCTAACTAGCATTTATCCTAAAGAATATCATATGTATATATTTCTGATTTAATTTACTGCAGTGGATCATATATTTTAGGCATTATAAAACTTGCGTTTAGGTCATTGTAGTCCCCTTAAGTCCCATAGAATATCTAGGGGGCGAGCCTATTGCCATCAACCGGGCACAAAGCGTGACTCCGGACTCCACCTGAGATATTCCGGATAGAAAAACCTAATAACACTGACTGACCTGGGAATCGAACCCAGGAACTCATGTTCAGCAGTTAGCACTTGCGACCACAAGATCAAGCAGGCAGTCTATTAATTTTGAGTGGCGAAAAGTCCTACCCATCCCCTGAGTAACATGAGACAACCACGTATTTAATAGTACAATTCACTTCACGGTACGGTAAGGTCAGTGGCTCAGACATTGGCTTTTGTGCTATGCACCTGACCTCCGGGGAGGGAGATCTGGGAGTGTCGGACTTTTACCTCACTAAAACCACACCGATGATCACCATCAGCACATATGGGAGGTCCCGGTTCCTCTTAAAAGACTAATTCCGGGACCCCTCCTCTGCAACGCCTGTAAGGCTGACCCTGGGGAGGCTGTAAGGGAGCCTCCCGTGAGCCTTGAGATGTACGGCAGCACGTGACCACTATGCCACCGTCTTCCCTAGGCTCATTCGGTGGGTGGACAGAGTCCCCACTCTGTATGCGTGCGACCCCAAAAGTCCCCCTACCTTGACTGGTAAGCGGGTTTCGGCGTATTAGGCGCCAAGGCGGTTCCGCGACGCCTCCTTCTCCGAGAAGTGTTTATTACCTACGTGTACTAAGTTGCTCCGAAGCCTTCGTTTCTTGTGTTTACACTGTGCATTGTGTAGAGCAACATTATAGTATGGGATGTCATTATTATCCCACAGAGGGCAGTGGTGACCGTGTTATCGACCCTGCCTTACCGAGTTATAGGTCTCGAGTTCGAACCCAGCAGACTGGCACTTTACTTTGTGTATTTCATTTCATCACCACTGCTCTCAAAATGGTGAAGGAAAACATCGTGAGGAAACCTGCATGTCCTAAAACCAAACACTCGAAGAGATGATAGCATCCACTAACCCGCACTGGGTCTACGTGGCGGATTATGGCCCAGTTCCTCTCATAGAGAGGAGGCCTGTGTCTTAGCAGTGGGAACATCATAGGCTGATTATATGCTATTATCCCACTGCTGGGCTTGAGCCTTTGCTCACGATTTTCAAACCTTTCCAAGTCTCCATCTGGCGTTAGTAGATAGGTATCTTGTAATTTATTTATCTAATCAAAACATCAATGCAATAATTAGTTTTACATAATAGTTGATAGTAAAGATAGCGTTTACAGATAAATATTCATACTTAAATAGTAGTAGAGACAACTTTATCTTATTCATTAAATCAACTACTGGCAGTTCAGGTACCTAATTAGATACCTAGTTAATCAAAAGTATATCTTTGAAAAATTGTTAACTAATAGACTTCACACGTTACGTAGGAAAAAATCAGAAAAAAGCAAGAAGAGTGCAACGCTAGGACAGAAACCTTAATTTTCCCGCTATTGTAATTTCAAACTTAACGGTATTCAAACGAATAAAAAAAAATGGCCAAAATGATGCAGATGGGTGCTGTGTTGTTGATTCAAACTTTTCTATTGAGTGTGAGTATTTTTTATTATTTAATCGAATTTATTGATTATACCTAACTTGACTGAATTATACATAACAAGAGCACGAGTCGATCGATCAGATTATGACATACCGAGACTCCTTTGTTCATAAGAAAGCACGTTAAGCCGTTGCTACCGGCTGTGCTTCGTGGATCTTAGACAGTCGTTACGGCTCGTCAGAACCCCGGAAGTCTGACAACCAGTCTTACCAAGGGGTATCGTAGTACACGATAACTGGTTGTGGATCTCAGATAGCAGTCGCTCCATTTAAAATACTGGTATTCAGCTGCATCCAAATAGACTGGAAGCTGACAAGGCAGACAAGCTGAAAAGGCTTGGCAAATGATGTTAGTGGTTATAATGATATAATGACAAAAATATTATAACCAGTCTTTTGTCTATTTATTGATGGGTTTTCTCTATGAAACTGCATTGAAACATCACGGTCCGTAGTTCCAATTTGGTATATCAAAAAAAGTCAGTGGTGATCACAGTACCTAACTACTATTATGTGTTACTAGCTATCCAATGAAGCTGCTGCCCTCTACCTGACATAATCCTTAGTTGCATTTTACGTCACCCGAATCGTCGACTGACAAATTTGAATAATTTCATTTTCTATTCCAGAATGTCTTCGCCAAATACCATCCCGTCCAGAACTTGCCATGTGGACAACAGATTATAAATCCACTCTACAACCAACCTAAGCAGCCATTAATAAACTCACTACTGCCAACATACGCATCAAACGTGCCTTTTCTTGACAAACTTAACACAATTGCAGCTGTCATTCAAAAGTTACCGCCAAAAAATCCCGGTATGACTCAAAAAAGAATCCATATGGCAGAGGCATTGAAAAAGACAGCCGTGGAGAGTTTAATGTATGCAGCCAAGGCTTTTAAGTATCCGCAGAAGGTTGAAGGCAGAGTTCCTTTGCAGAATCCTCAAATGACAGTTGGGAATGACGTTTTCACTAATAGGGCGGTAAATGTCAGATATGACAGATATGCTTGATTTGAGGTTAGAGAAGAAAATCATGTTTCTTTTGGAATAATAATAAGGTGTATTGTAAATTATTTATTGGAATTAAATTATTTCTTTGATGTAATTAGTTTTTTTAATTTAAAAACGGTGGCATCGACGCGCAAACTGTATTCATGAAGTAAGCGCATGATTTTAGGCCACCAGCGTAGAAATTATTAGTCTGTTATGAAAAACTAATCTTCTGTTTCATAGAAAAGTGCAATACCCACGCCACGCGGTCAAAATATAGGTATTGAATAGAAAATTTAAAAAAAATATCCACCCGTTACACGCGCGCCCCGCCTAGGCATCGCGGGGGGAGTCAAACCGCTCACTCCCCTCCAGACCCGAGGAGGCCCACGGCGGCGGGCCGGCGGCACCAGTCGGGGGTTGCGGAAAGATCGTACGTTCCCGCGATCCCCGCCCCGGGCGTAGGTGCGAGATGGAACACCGGAGTGGTTTTTAGTCAGTAAGAGTCTGACAGACCTCGCCGCCCACCCCAGAGTGGCGGACATCCACAAGAATTATCCACCCTGGAAACAAAAAAGGGCCGATGCCTGCCAGGGTTGCCGGAAAGTCCGAAAGGGTTACTGCGGCCCCTGGCACAGGCAACTGAAGGAACACGGGTGGGTTTTTGTTTTGTCAGTAAGAGTCTGACACGCCCTCCCGCTCCGACAGAATGGGAGAAGTTATTTGATGACCTTCATACACAAAAAAGGGGGGTCACAATCATGTACTGAATCCATTGTAGGTAACAAGGTCGTGTGTTGATGTCCCTGCCGCCCTTTATTTTGTCATATGTTCAATAATAATTGATATACAACAATATTGTTGAAAAGATAATTTTACCTCCATTTCTGGAAGGTTTTTATTCTACCTACTTATACAATGTGGAGACAACAATACGACAATAAATGAAAACACTGGCAATACTAATGCATATGAGTATTTTGAAACTATCAAATTAATCGTAACACCGAAATATATAATATAAATTATATAATATATAAGTTTTCTCAAACAAACTAAATAGTAGTGATGGGCCGACTATGGGTTTTGCCAATCTTTGACTAGCTATAGTGCTTAAACTATTGGATATATTTGATTGAATTTTTGTATGCAGGCTGGGAACATCATTAGATATACGCAGTTTAATTTATTGTCGTATTGTCGTCTCCACCTTGTATATACTTCTTTCTACACTTCAACATCTGTGAACAAATGAAGAATGATTCAAGATAAGATTTTAAGTAAACGTTTAAATTTGACTTTAAAGAGGTTGCTTTAAAGCACTGGTGATTTTCGTATGAAAACGATACAAATACCGTTTACAATTAAAAAAAAATAAGAAAAGGCAAACTTAATGGCAACGCACACATATTTGAAATTTTTTCAACTGAAACCGGTTAGACTTTTTGGGCCTGGTTATAATAAATACAAGGAGGATTAAAATAAAGCTGAAATATAAATAAAATATAGAGGGTAGAGGTAAGGAGAACAGTCTCTGTGTAGGTATGAAAAAGTGTCCGTTAAAATGTGCTACATAAGGGTGGCGCTACAGTAGCCACCGGGTAAATTTTAAAAGCAATAATTTTAGGTTATGTTTACAAAATAATGTTGGACTACGTAAATTGTTGAGGTATGGTATACTGGACTGTCACTAACTACTCTAGTCACTAAAAATATGAAATTTTCTAACTCGGCATACTTCAGTCCGTTAACAACTGCTACATTCATACCACACCATTTGCCTACGCTAGCGCCATTTTTGAGGGTTTTTGAACTACTATTTACTGTTTATGCTGGACACTTTTTCAACTTTGCCCACTTAGGTTCTTCTTACCTCTACCCTCCTTAATATAAAATAAATAATTGTATTTTGGTGGGTAGTACGATCTGTAGAATTTGAAAAATATTTTGATAGTGAAATAAATCGGGACTTCATTTTTTTAATGATAATTTTAAGACAATTCAATCAACATATTTACAAAAAAAAAAAGAAAAAAGAAAGACACCTACAAACCAAATTCATGGCGCCGACTTTAGAAACTGATTTAAACTAATAAGTGCCTAGATAAAATAATTTTTATTCTTTCAAAGTCGCTCTCAATTCCGGCAGGTTCCGCCCTACACCATAGAAAAGTTTAGACAATAGATAACTACAAAACTTTCCAACACAAGTTCTCAGAGCTTTGTCCTTCCGCCAAAGCTTAACCTTGTTGCGAAGGTCGAGGTTTGTCTCCCTGAATATGACCTCGAGTCAATGAAAGGTTTTCTGGCAACCTTGGAACGAGGACGCTTTGGCCTCAATGTTATAGAGACAATTATTTATAGCCTTGATATAATTCAATGGAGTATTGGGGGTACACAGCTGATAAAGAAATTGCGTTCAAAGCACAAAAAAAGTGGATTAGATCAATATGTTGGATACACCAAACAGATTCATGTAAACCTCATTTCATAAACCTCAAGATATTAACCCTCCCTGATCTATATATATAAACGGCCTCAATTTTAGTTAAATGAAACATCAGTAGCTATGACACATTAACAAACAGTACACTTAAAAATACATAACGCAATAAAGCATTTAACAACATTGCAGCTAAAGCAAGAGTATTTTTTGTATGGGCATAAAAATATATAATAAGTTACTCTCATACATTAAAAACCTACATTCAAATGGTATTTTTACAAGGAAGCTACAATACTTCCTGGTTAAAAATGCATATTACTCTGTAAAAGAATTCCTTTAAAATAAATAAGTAGGTAATAATTATTATATTAAAATGATTGTGATACATAATATAATGTGATATAATTTATAAAAATAGTATGAGATAATTATAAAGTGTATGAATAATGATAGTTAATATAATATAATGTTAACTCTGCAATTTATAGTATGTATATATTTTTTTCCTATTCTTAGACATTTAAATCGCAATGCCCTAACAGGCAACTAAGTTCTAAGAGCCTACCGATTGCTAACATCTTCAAAATTCTGTAAACTTAGTTCGCAAAAAAGAATTTGAATTTGGGGTACTAGGGGCTTTTGGGGTAATGCTCTCATTGAAAGTTTCGAATAAATTGTAGGATAAATACTTTAAGATATACATATTATATAAATAATAAAAATTAAACGCTGTCCGTTGTCACTTGAGAACGGCCGGACCGATTGTGTTATTTGTTTTTTGTAATGTTCTTAAGAGGCCGAACATGGTTTAAAGGGATAGAAAAAAAATTAAAAATTGCTCAGAAAATTCGGGAAAAACTGAATGGCCTTTTCTTTTTTTTATTTTTTTGTTTTGACATTGATAACTAAAAATAATTCCTCATTTAAATCTGACATCGTTCAATTTTTAAACAATAATAATATAATTGTTATGATTTATTTTGAAATTTTAATTATGCATGATTTTCAAACATATTTTTTGTTTATTTAAATTCATAATATTTAGATAGGTGCACACCATATTTGTACGCCTCCTGGCATAACATAGCGTTCTGTTCACTAAACTCAGAATCTGTATTTGTTTACCTGTGTTAACAAATAAAAGTGATTTGATTTGGAAACACAAACAACAGTTTGAATTTCTTTTCACTGCTGTTTATAAATGCCGACTGAAGTACCTACCTACTTTTTTCCTACTATTCAATAAAAACACTCATGTACAAAAAAGGAACGTATAATAGTAGATTATGCACCGAGGGGCTAAAGTTGTGTCTTATGTCACGGGCGTCATATTGAATCTCGAGCGCAATGAAGGATTCGGGATTTAACTCCCGAGCGCAGCGAAGGAGTTAAGAGTTTAACTCACGAGCGAAGCGAGGGAGTTAATACAAGAATCCTTCATTGCGCTCGAGATTCAAGCTAGCCCAAGGCAAAGACACCTTTAGCCCAGAGGAGGATACTCTACTTTTTACACCTACTGTGAGAAAATAATAGCCATAGTACGAAAAACAAAGTATTTATTAAATAAACAAACAGTAAGAATAACATATTTAGAACTAGTTAGTTATATGCACTTAGGTACATATTAATTGAAGTTAATGGTAACATTTGAGACATTAGTCCAGTTGTGCAAAGATGAAGTTAAATTTTTATTTGGTACGTTTATAGATGTTGATGTGGAATTTATTTGAGTATTGCTCGTCAATGCTTCAGAATGTTGTATTTGCAGAGGAGCATTTTGGGTGGTGAAAGTTGGTGAAGGTGGTGCATGAGGCTCAGGGAAAGATGGAATGTGATGGTGTGGGTTCACCCTTGTTTGGTATAACTACGTTTTGTCGAAAATCGCTTCGCCGAATTTCAGTTACAATAAAGTCATTTCGTATAATTATTCATTTGACCGAATAATTAATTGGTAGATTTTTATTTAGCATATTTATTTCTTTGAAATAATGTCATTTGACCGAATTTTAAAATGCACTAATTTTATTTATGTTTCACTAGACTAATAATGATTTAGTCGAAAGATCGTATCGAATATCCAGTTTACACCTAGCTTATGGAGTTGTCATGATTTAAACCATTTTAAATTGCCACGCACACAAAATAATGTGGAAGCGTGGCACCACAGGTTAAATAGTATAGTCGATAAAAGAAGCCCCAGATTTTATGAACTGTCAACTATACTGCCTGCCGAAATGAATATAGTTGAAGGAAAAATACAGTGTATTTTAAATGGAGAACCTAATGCAAAACAGAAAAAGATTTGTACTAAGAAGGATGTCAACATTGAGACCATAGATTTTATTTTATTTCCATATATTGATTTAATGATTAACAATTGATTTAATTTTATTTTATGTGATGTTAATTTAATTTAATTGTATTTGATTTTACTAATCTTGTTTTATGTATTTTATTGTGTATGGCAATGGGTGTAACCTACCTGAAATAAATGATTTTATTATTATTATTGGAGACGCTCGTGAAAATAGAGTATTTTTTGATAAAATGTGATAAATCGATTGTATTATTATTTATTTATTTATTCACAAAATCCACAGCAATCTTAGTGCAGTTTACTTAAAATAAATTAACTAATGTATTTGTTATTATTAATGCCAGTTTTAATGTTATGCCATTCCTTTTAAAAAAATGGTTCGTAGTTATCTAATTATTCTTACAATATTACGTCTTCGAAAACATGGGGCAACGATATGAAAAAGCAGTTGTTATGATTTTGTAGGAAATCGAGAATATCATCCACGCGTAGTAAGGGTTTCGAGAATAGCTTTCCTCTTTCTGGCACCAAAGGGTGTTTGTTAGTACTATACTGCCAATTTAGCTGAGCATGTGAGATTCCAAATTCAAATCACATTATTGACCAGCGGGTCATAATGAAACCCAGTACAACATTATTGACCGGCTGTGCCCCCGGCCACTAATGACTCACTTTGAGTTAAGGTTGCTTGACATATAATTTGACATTTTCGAGCAGGTGGTGTGAAAAAAGGTTTAATTTCTCTTGTTGTAATATTATCGTGCTTACTGGCCGCAAGCATTACTAAAAGCTATAACCAATAACGACTGGACGTCTTTGCATGACTGTCATTAGTTACAATGGCGGTCAGTCTCTCTCAAATCATTGTGCGAAAAAAGTTATGGCTGAATATGACTTTTTTTAGAGGGACCGTCAAAGTAACAACTAGATATTGTAATGTTACTCCTCATTATCTGGCCGTTGATAAGTGACGACGTGCGAAGAAGCAGGGGGGCGGAGTGCCTGTACACGTATTCTCCTCTTAGAGAAGATAAAAAACACGTCTTAAAAGATAGTGAGAAAATTATAATCAGCTTTTATTATTATAACTTAATCGAGATAAAACGCGTATTCCCAATAAATCATTATGATAGTGATAAATACATTTATATTACTAGATAAATAACTGCATAGATTTTAGTTGTACAATAATAGAGGTAATAATGAGAACTAATAAAGTAAAATGATTTTAACCGTTTTTGGTGTTCTTCAAGGTATTTTAATTCAGGTAATGTTGTGTTTCAACTTTTCAGTTTTCAATTATTTTATTTGATTAAAAAAAATAGATCAATGGATAATATTAGAATATACTTAAACAAAAATCAAAATTATACATGCCAGTCTATTCCGTAAATATCTCACAGTGATAACTTAATTCAAGTGACCTGTCAATACTGTCAATTATGACATCTCGGTGGAATGACCGGTCACTACGAACTCAATTCACCGAAAATTTTATTGTTAGATGTTTACAGAATATAGGTACCGAATGTTAGTCTTCCTAGCTGTGATCGCTTTCAAAAATAATTCTAGTCAAGTCTTAGATTATTTAATTAACTTAAACTTAGGTCATTTTGTTTTTTGTTCACAGGTAATTTCTGCTCAGCTCTCGGACCAAGATCTGGCAAGCCAGAATTACTTGGCAAATAGGCCCCTGGCAGGATATGGTAGACCTAGAAGACAGATCGATAACCCGCCAGTCGGTGACCTAGGAAATAAGAACTTGCCAGTAAATGGGTTGGCCAATAGTTTGCTATTTAGAAATGGCATGCCGTTTGGCAATTTGCCTCGAAGCAATGGATTTACAAACAACTTAGGATTGAACAATGGATTACCAAATAATCTGGCTTTTCATGGATTACCAAATAATCTGGCTTTTAATCATGGATTACCAAATAATCTGGCTTCTGATCATGTATTGCCAAACAGCTTTGGACTTAACAGCGGAATGGCATTGCCAAATAATACATCATTTAATTTATTTTCAAATATGAATATTGCGCCACAGAACAGAGCGCTACCAAATGTAAATGACGTGAATATTAACGGATTACCTTTAAATATCCCAAGTAATATACCAAATGTTTTGCCAAGGTTTAATAATGTGCCAAACGTATTGCCAGGTTTTAATAATGGGCCGAACGCATTGCCAGGTTTGAATAATGCGCCAAACGCATTGCCAAGTTTTAATAATATGCCAAATGCATTTCAAAGTTTTAATAATATACCAAATGCATTGCCAAGTTTGAATAATGTGCCAAACGTGTTGCCAAATTTGAATAATGTGCCAAATGCATTGCCAAGTTTAAATAATGTACCAAATGTATTACCAGGTTTTAATAATGGGCCGAACGCATTGCCAGGTTTGAATAATGCGCCAAACGCATTGCCAAGTTTTAATAATATGCCAAATGCATTTCAAAGTTTTAATAATATACCAAATGCATTGCCAAGTTTGAATAATGTGCCAAACGTGTTGCCAAATTTGAATAATGTGCCAAATGCATTGCCAAGTTTAAATAATGTACCAAATGTATTACCAGGTTTTAATAATGGGCCGAACGCATTGCCAGGTTTGAATAATGCGCCAAACGCATTGCCAAGTTTTAATAATATGCCAAATGCATTTCAAAGTTTTAATAATATGCCAAATGCATTGCCGAGTTTTAATAATGTACCAAATGCATTGCCAAGTTTGAATAATGTGCCAAACGTGTTGCCAAATGCATTGCCAAGTTTAAATAATGTACCAAATGCATTGCCAAGTTTGAATAATGTGCCAAACGTGTTGCCAAATTTGAATAATGTGCCAAATCCATTGCCAAGTTTTAATAATGTACCAAATGCATTGCCAAGTTTGAATAATGTACCAAATGCATTGCCAAGTTTTAATAATGTACCAAATGCATTGCCAAGTTTGAATAATGTGCCAAACGTGTTGCCAAATTTGAATAATGTGCTAAATCCATTGCCAAGATTTAATAATGTACCAAATGCATTGCCAAGTTTTATTAATGTGCCAAATGCATTGTCAAATAATAATAATCTGCCATTCCCAAATATGTTCGTAAACTTAAACAATGTGCCAGTTGGTGAAAATATTTTGAACTTGAATAATTTACCAGCTGCGAACTCATTGCCAAATATTAACAGTATTCTACCAATTCCCCATGGTTTGCCAAGTTTCCATAACTTACCACGTAGTAACGCCTTACCCAGTGGATTCCAATTAAATAATTTACCATGTGGCAATCTACTGCCACCAATAAACAATCAACTACCGTATCTTAGTAACTTTCAAATAACTGAATTTGGTATTGGAAATGGAGTATCAGACATCAACAGATTTCCCCGTAATGATTTGCCAAATGGCAATATGTTGCCTATTGCTAATAATTTGCAAAGTGGCAATGGATTGGCACAACAAGTTTCTGATGTAATGTCAAACATAAATAACTATCAAATTAACAATGGATTTGTAGGCTTTACGAATACGCCTTCTGCGAGTACGTTGCCGAATAATGTGCCAGTTGATAACAGACGTTCAAGTATCAATAATTTTTCTGATGGTAACGGCAAAAATAACTTTGCTGATGAAACACAAAATATCAACAATATGCAATTAAATAATGACCTGCCAGATATCAGCAATTTTCACAAATACAATGTAATGCCTATCAATGAACAAACATTTGTTAATAATGCCCCTTTCAGTAATGAATTTGCAGATGCCAATAATTTTCCAGCCAATGCAGCTATGACAAATGAACATATTAAACTGGTGAATGCCATCAACAATGAAGTGCCACTTTCTAATGGAGGATTTTTATATGACATATTGTTTGGTAACAATGGCATGGCAGTCAACATGCCAGAGACATACGTACAAAAAAGTAATGGCAACGGATTTTCAAGCAACGATTTCCAATTTGACAATGTTCAAGTGCCAGTCAACAACTGGCAAAATGACTTTGTAGAGGCACAGATGCCAGCTAACCAGAATTTACATCCTGAAGAATTGCAAATGTTTTCAAATGTGCCAAGCGATTACCAGTCAGTTTTGATGCCTAATAATTTGAATTTGGCGCAGGAGTTGATTAAGAATTTGAACATAGAAGGTAATATACCATTTTTAAATGGCTTGCCAATTGCTGGCATTACTGAAACAGTGACTGTTTTGAATGGTCCGTGAAGTAAATAGTTTTGGAACATAGTGTATAGCTGTAAATAAATTATTTATTTTAGTTAAATTACCGTGTCCCACGGTATAAAATAAAAATATACGTAATTTTTTGTAATTTTATTTTATTGGTTTTGAAAATAAAAGTCAAATTAAATATTTTTCGTTACTTTATATATTTTCTTAGAAGTTCTTGTATTTCAGAAAGAAACAGTTTATATTGTTGTATAATTTAAAAAAAAAACTATATATACTGGCAAGCGGTCGATATTAATGAATGAAAATAATATTCCGTTATTAAGATTATCAAACTACGCTAAAGGACAAAGGAAATGGATGCATATAAAATTTCGAAATACGCACTGATATTAGAAGTATTATTGATTGCTAGGCACGTATTGTTAATGAAGCAAGTTTTAGTTAAACACACGGTTTTACTTGTATTTATTTTGAATATAAAGAAGTACAGGAAAACAATAAATGAGAGTAGGACTTGAGGAAGGAGTATGTTCGGCCATGGATGACCATTTGATATACTAGTCCTTTCCAAGGTCCTACCGCCGGTGATTATCGAGAAACCAGTAGAGCTAGCAACGAGCAGCGAGTTCTCAACGGCGACGAACGATTACTCGCTGGTATGTCTATGCACCAAGTGTCAGTCGCTCAGCGAGTGTACTTACCACCGAGAGAGCGTCAATGAGCGGGTACTCTCTCTGATAGTTCTTGTCGGTGCTACAAACGAGTACTCGCCAGCGCGGCCGTATGACCAGTCAGCGATCAACTATTGATATACAGGGTATTTGTAATACGACAGCAATCCAATAAGGGGATGTAGGGGAGGTCATTTGCAACCAAATGACCCCTTATGACCCCCATGCAAATGTCAACCAGTTTCCAATAATTTGACATTTTATATTTTTTTGAAGATATTTGGTATCTTATTGTATCTCGTTGGATAGCTGAGAAGTTGTACATAGTTTTGAAATGTTCCGTCGATAAAGTATATTATCCATGTTTTTTTGCAGAAATCAACCACTTAAGTCAAATAACCTGCTCAAAATGATGAAAGTTTTGTGCTCTCATTTAAAAAAAAATATTAAAGATAATTGTTATTTTACGATTGATTATTATGTATTGAAGTAGAAGCAGATAATATTTAAGAATTTAAAAATCTTGCTTTGCTTTTTTTTAAACTTTCAAACTCACTCGTATACCGCCAAAAAAAAGCGATATGTCTCGGAAATGGTTGACATTTGCATAGGGGTCATATGAGGTCATTTGGTTGCAAATGACCTCCCCTACATCCCCTTAATGGATTGCCAACGTATTACCAATAACCTTGTATAAATCTCTTTTACTTTCACGCTACTTACAACCTTAGATACGTCTCTTGAGCGAGAAAACCGTTGACAACTAGTCACTTCCTCATTGGCGGTGGAGCAGGTGCCTGAGGGATAAGATTAGTTGGTACTGTCCTATGGTCCTGTCTAAAGGTGAATGAGGATGGTGGTGGTCACAATTTAGCATACAGGTACCACTGGGGCTTCTTAGGTAATCTTTGACATTAAATATCTACTATATTTCAGCAATGGAAAACAAAGCAACACTCAGCTCAACTCTGAGTTTATTTCGGCATTTCTTTTCAGGGATCAGTCAGCTAGGAAATGCCGGCGCCATCTGGTTTTAAAATATTGACGTGTAAAAGTGTCTTAAAAGATCTACTTACAGAAATATACATTTCACATTTCATTTCAACTAAAATCCTTGAAATCGCCAATGCTTTTAAAGTAAGCAAGAGCAAGAGTATCCCATATATCTATCTAAGTATCTATCTATCAAGCAAGGAGATGAATGTTCGTTTTGCAGTGAAGAAATCCGTGTTTTTTTATTACTAGCTGTTGCCAGCGACTTCGTCTGTCATCCAGGATGAAAACAAGCATATACCTTTTTCTAGGTCATGGTCTATCCATGCTGCAAATTTCATCCAAATCCGTTCAGCCATTTTAGCGCGAAAGCGTAACAAACTAACAAAAAAACTTATTTTATAATTTAAGAAGTTAGTATTCAACATACAGACGTCTATCACTTCTATATTTATGCATATACCGTAACTCTAGATAATACAGAACGTTTCATATAAAAGTGGGTCACGTAAATTACTCTTGTTCTGTGCAATTGTGTTTCAATACATACAAAATGTGTCTTCCGTGGATTTTCATGGTTTTGGAAGTGCTAGCATCGGAGGCAAGTTTTTTGATTATTCCTTCAGTTACAGACCAAAAACCTCTTCGTGTCGGTGCCCTTAAGTTTTTTTTTTGATTTTCCACCTGTTTTGTCTCATTTCTGGGCAAAGATCTCCCCCACTGCTTGCCACTCCTTCCTGTGTGTTGTCTCCTCCTGCCAATAAAAAAATAAAATCCCCATAAACGCCATTAAGTCATCACGCCAGCCAGCATTTGCTAGGCCTCCCTTGGTGACGAACCCCGTGTCCTGGCTCCCACAGCGTGACGACTTTGGCCCATATTTCCTGATTCATCCAACATATAGGTACATTGTAAAGTTAGTAAAAGATAAACTGACTTACCGGTTGGTGCAGTTGGTAACGACCCTGCCTTCTGAGCCGCTGGTCCTAGGTTTGATCCCCGGACAAGTCAATAATTTGTGTGTATGAACATGTCTGTTTGACCTGAGTCTGAGTGTGTATATGTACGAGTAGGTATATCAGTCATCAGCCGGTCGATTCTGTAAAAATCTCACCGTGAAGACTTGTGTGGAGTGAGCTGTCAGTGTCATCCCACAGATGCTAGGGATTGACCAAGCATTACATTTACAATCATAATCGAGATTTTCATAATATTTTTTATCGAAATTGCATTGATCATTTTATATTATTTCAAAGCTAGTAAGTAGTTATGTGGCTAAACATTACTATTTTCGGGGGTTTTAAAATAAAATTTCAAAACAGAAATTCAGTTACAAACTCACTGTTGTTTTTTTTTAGACACTTAGTTATATGTACAAGCTTTGAAATAATATAAAAATATCAATAGAAATTGCATAAAAAAATATTATTAAAATCTCGATTATGATTGTAAATGTAATGCTTGGTCAATCCCTAGCATCAGTGGGATGACACTGACAGCTCACTCCACGCTCACTTCACCCATGGTATAATAATATACTTCGACTTCACCTAAGTTATCACGGTGAGATGGTTACAGAATCGCACTGCTGGTTACCGTAGTACAGGCTCTACATAGTTCGGGACGACCTTGTGTGAATGGATAAAGTCAGAAGGACGCTCATAACTCTTGTCTAATAACAAAATTAATCCATCCCATAGCTGATAACCAGAAGTTTGTCCAGTTACCAAACGTTACAGTGCTTCTTCAAAGGGTCTATGTTCAGCAGTGAATACTGTTGATTTAAAACTATGCTAACAATCACCAAATCAGATACCTACTGGGTTGCGTCATGCGTTGCTAGATGGCTTTACTATGAATAATATAAAATACTAATATTCAACCCCATGCCGAAAATATAAACTGATCCATGTCCTCATTATCTGTTTGAAAATTACATTTATTTTTTCTTTTCTTATTTAAATAACATACCTAATAAACTTACATAAAGAATTGATAATTAAATAATAATGTAGGCAAACTAAGTCTCAGATACAACCTAAAGCCCAGTCACCAAGCACAACCACTCTCACACACGCACGCAAAGTAAACAACACACTCACACATCCACGCAAAACACACACAAACACACTGCACTCAAGAGCATGCGTGCACTAAATTCCCATCGTTTTACGTTATTTTAAAGTAAATGTATGTTTATAATATCAAAATAACAGCTTGTTATTAAATGTATATGAAAGTATAGACGATATTTAAAACAAAATACCAATTTGTTTGTCTGGTTTTCTGTCTGTCTGTTTGTTCCAGCTAATCTCCGAAACGGCAGGACCGATTTTATCGGTACTTTCACTGAATGATAGCTGATATTATAAGGAGTAACATAGGCTACTTTTTGTTTATGATAAATTAAAACTAATATAGAAGTATGAGGAACAGGGTGTAAAGTTCACTCATACCTCCATAGAAAAGGGAGGATCCTCCGACCAGACGGCAGACGGCGGTCGTGTCTGGTGGGCAACTGCCCGACGATTGATGTCGGGAAGTTGTATATTATGCTAGTTGCACGGTAAACTCTGCTTGCGCGATGCAGGATTTTGCGTGACGTCAGTGTGATGCGTAGTTCGCATGTGGCGATATAGATACCGCTACATTACTCCCCTCCGGAGATCGGAGGTCGATATTGCGCTGAGTTGTGAATCTTGCGATGCTTGCCAGTGCCAGTTCATGAATTATAGTGCACTTCAGCGTACCCCTAGAAAGACTTCATAATTGCGTACATAACAGTTGAAGAATTAGCTTATTTATTATCAGAGGTAAAAAATAAATGATTTTGAATTTGGATTTAAGGTATTTTTTATCTAGACAGGAAATTTCCTTGAATTTTTTTATCCTTTTTAATAACAGCGGGGTAATTACGCAACATGGCTTTCATTTTGACACTTCAACAACATTCATTGCGTTATTTACGTTGCTAAGCAGACAACTTTTTCGAACATATGAAGCTATGGATTAGCAATATCCTTCAAAATCATTCAGATTGTGATTGATAGTGTGTTACGCAATTAGGCTGCGGATTCCGCCTCGTTAAAACTTAGAATAACTTTTGGTTGAATAATAAAAAAATCTTTGAATTGTACAACAACTCAACTCGCCTAGCCTATAAATAAATAGCCTAATATAAAATTCAAAACGACATAAAATATGATTTTTTTCAGAGTATATCAGCCTTCCCCGTACCATGCTACAACAATGCCCTTTTCTACCACCCTTGGTACTACGGGTCACCATACCAGCAGACTACAGGGCCTGTGACCTTTGGAGGTAAGGTCAAAGCTAAAGGAGGGGTTACTATTAAAGGAGTGTTTGGAAATGACGGCCATGGAAGTGAGTCTAATTATAAATTTGATTGTTTTGGAGTTAAGTTAGTGAACTTATCATAAAACCTAATACCTAAAACCTAAATCTTTGATTGCTGCTGTCATCAACATTGCCAGCCAACCAACCAACAAACCAACCACCAACCAACTGCCAATAGTCATATAAAACTGATTGTACAATGTACAGTCACTAGCATAAATATGTTAGTATGGACCGCTCGGCAGTAATATCCGACTTCATGATTCATTCATTAATATAATATAATATGACGGCAAACATATGTGATCATTTGTAAGAGGCATATACGTATACGTATAGGCATATAAGTGGCAGCACAAATATGTGACATCGAAGGAGCACCAAAAGTATCTGGCGAGACAAGCGACTCCAAAAAATAGAACGCTGCATTAAAAATATGCTTTAAAATATGTGTCAATGCAATATTAATGGACATGGCTTGCTTCATAAATATCTGCCTACTCAGTTAAATTCAGAAGAATGTGATGCTTCGTTGTGATCGAAAATATCTGAGATCACTTTGGCATCGTAAAAACCTAAGAGTATATTTGAATGAATACTCACCTACTTTAAGATTGGTAGTTGATACTGTAAAAATACACATGACATGGTTGCCAAAAAGGAAAAAAAAAACACTTATTATTTGAAATTTTTACTTTCAAAAATGACTGTCAGATATTAATGTTTCCAGTGGGTTGTCACATATTTTTGCAATATGAGCGGCACTGATTGCGTTATAGAAGAAATCTGGAAACACTATTTTGTCAGGTTTTTATGCTGCCAAAGTGGTATCAGTATATGCCTCCTAAAAATGAACACATAATTGTATTTGCCGTCATTTAATAATGGATGAATCATGAAATCAGATATTAATGCCGAGCTGTCCATAGCATATTATGCTCGTGACTACGTGGTGGACGTGATGTAGATAATAATTATCCACCCATCATAATATGAGCCTATTTATTTAAATTCACTAAAATAGGGAATAAGCGTACGACTAGCTAATGTGAAAATCCTTGGAGGGTACCTTGGTCGAGTATTAGGGACTTTGTATATGGAATGATAGTAATCAAGAGGACACACACACTACAATAGTCTTAGTACTCATTTAAGAAGTCTTACTTTTAAATAAAAACATTTATAAAATACCTAAACTTTCTATTTACAGCTTTCACATCGTACTCAGGACCTTCCGCACCACTTTCCGAAACATCTCAACCAGCATTGCCGATAACATCAACTTGCCTGCTAAACACAACATTGCCAAACATCAAAACTTTGCCAGCAGTCACCTTGCCATCTACTACAACTTACCAGACGTTTATAGACACCATGCCATCAACAGTGACCGTGCCAACTACGCCCATGTCATTTATAGTTGTCACAACGACAGTTCCTAATGATTTAGGGCTAGATGGCAATGTGGCTAGTTCGGTCAAGTTTAGTGGCATGGTACCTGCATCTGGCCGGGTTAAGATTTCAGCTCATTTCTGTTGATGATCTATAATGTACTGTGAAAAAATAAGAAGCTGCTTTTTATTTTATTAAGAATTGTGTTCTTATAACAAAATAGTTTTATTAATAATGTTTTTATAACTATGAATGTCGCTCGCTTTCAGTTATAATGTTAGAAGATAATTAGACTATATCAGTATGTATTCATATCTTTATATAAATAAATTATTAATATTTTTATAAATACATTGTTTATTTGGTTCGTTTTTTATTTGAAATACTGTTAATCTTAGTAATACTGATCAAGTCCTTTTTTATTCTTGCAGGCTTGTGACGCTTTATGAACCAATGCCAATTTCTGCATTTCATTTCGTTGTGGAGATCTTGTGATAATTTAATCTTAAATTACCACATCCTATATCAATATTAACCTTTTCTTCATCTTTCGTATATTGCTCGTACATGTCCTATCATTTGATCGTTATCAACAATCGAGTCAGTACTTAGTATTTTTTTGTAATATATTAACAAATGCGCTACCTATAATGTTTCTTTTTCAGCTGGAATTATTCATACTATTTCTCTTCCTCCAAGAATAAGGTCTTAAATTATTAGAATTTCGTTTTTCTGACTGTTTCTTATACCTATTAGGTTTGATACACGTCGTGATATTGTTCCCTGTCTATACCATAATAATTGTCATCAGGGGAATTTGTGATTTTAATATTGTACTTGAAATGATAACTTGGTGCTGTTTATTTTTCGCAGTTTTCGTGCAGGTAAATAATCCTTGCATTTTTTTAAGTATTAAATATACTAACGTAGAAGCACGTGTATAGTAAGTCGCAAGTGTAATTTAACATCAAAAATTAATTTAATTTTTAATTTTAAATCATAGGTGAACTTGACATAGATTTAAGAAAAACTGTATTTAACGTTAGTCCTTATATTTTTGGATAAATTGTTATTATTATTAACACATTTTTGATTTTCTTTGCAGTACACATTAGCACAAGGGATAAAATATGGCATGCCAAACAGATCCATTAATATGGCCAACAATGCCAGAGGCGTGCCATACGGCATAGCAATGGGTAGAGGCTTGGCTAATGAAATCGGCAGAACCCAGCCAGTTGCTGCCAATAATATGGCAAGGGGAAATTATGTTAACCGTCAAAATGTAGGTAATCCTTACTACGCCAATAATAATTTTGGTAACAGTTTGGCTTATGGCAAAGTTGCAAACCCAAATAAGGCAAATGCAAACCTAGCCAATATTGTAGAGTCAAACTTAGCAAACCCTTTTCCCTCTGTCAATCAAGTTTTGACAAATGATATCACCGCAGCAGCATTAGAAAACTTTGGCTATGCCAATCAAATCCCAAACATTGGCACACCTACTGTTAAAGCCAACATTCCAAAAGCGGCAACATACAACTTTGGTAATAGTCCCATTCCTGTAACAGTTACTGGCAGATTGCAATATGGCGACCAACCTATTGGCATCAACATTCTGGCAGATAACTTAGAAGTGAAGGGGTTGGTAACAGTAGTTGGCAGAATGCCAATCGTTGGGACAGTGACAATAAACGGCAATGTACCGTCGGATGGTAAGGCGTCGGTGAATTATGGCTGTGGTTCACCAGCTGCGGTTTAGTGTTGTTAAGTTATTAATTTATTTTAGAAATAAAGTTATTTATTGATCTAATTACGTTATTTTATTGTATTTTTTCCCAGCCATATCATTCTGAGTGTTTGATGTCCTTTACCCAATTCTTTCTTCGAGTCTTTTTTCTTTATGTAGTTCGCACTTTGATAAACAAATAAGTCGAATATTTTTATTAAGGAACAGTTGATAGCGAGATTCGTTTGAGCTTTAATTTGACAAAACATGAACTATCGTTTAAACATAAAAAAACATACTGAAGTTAAATCTGGGGGCACGGCAGTGCTTCTAGACGAGCCAAAACTTCATAAGTTCTCCAAGTCACCGTGATCAATACAGACTTTTACTAGATGAGCTCCTTTTGTTTTCAAATAACTATATAAACTAACCAAACAAAAATATAAAATATAATAACCTAAACTAACTAAAACTATTAACAAATTAAAATATGGCGTCGAAAAATTCCTCTGCATCGCTGTCGACTGGTAAAGTACCCAAGAGACTGGCGGCATTGCCACGTTGTATGGCAATGCTAAGCCTCTGGCCAAGGTAAAGGCCAGCCCTTGGATCCCGGGAAGTGTCAACAAGCCGTTTGGAGATTTCGTTGAACAAACCGTGAGCACTCGGACCCCACGGCCCGAGGGTTTCAACCCCAAACGGCTCGAAAATATAATTGCCGATAAGGTTATTATACTTTCGCCGTTTGAGGTTTTCCGCAGCCGCAGCAGCAGCGCCTGCACAGCACGCCGAGTCAGCAAGATGGGATGGCGCAAGAGTATCGACACAAGTTGCGTCCCACACTAAAGGCCTACCCACCTTCCAAGGAAATAAAGACATGCCGTCCGGTCTCTTGCCATCGTCGCGTGCCAAGCCATTAGGTTCTAATACACCTGGAACGCCGACGGTGACAAGAGCTCGTCGGATGATGTCATTTATGTTCGCGTGCCGAGCTAAGCGGCCCGCACTTCGGCTGCAAGACAGGCCATGGTGTCCAAGGCTGTTGACAACTTCGCCACAGTGACAGCGATGGGGAGAACAAGAAGGAGCTCCTAGTCGTAGGCAAGCAGCGAGGCGGAAAGTAGTGTCGTCTAACAAAGTGCCTATGTTCGACGACGGTAGTGCATGAAGCCAAAGACCCGACTCCCACTTACCCACAGCAAGCAGGCGCGCACGCTCCGCAGTAGTAGCAGACGTGTTAAGTAAATTGTTCTGTACTACTCTGCAAAGCGGCTCATCCCACTTTCTCTGGGAAGATGGATTATCAGGTTGATCTGAATTCGGACAAGCGAGTCTCCAGGCATGCATAGCCTCGGTGAAGCATGGCACATCAAAATTAATCAGTGTGGGGGTTAGGATTTTCCTGATTAATTTTTCAGTGCTGTAGACCGAGGATATGAAAGCCGGTAAACTAACACTAGAAATTTTGCGGACGCCGAGGCCTCCCATACGAATGGGAAGAGTAGCTTGTGTCCAAGCTCGGTCGTCCATGGCCACATTTAAAATCGAAGTTAATGAATGTCGAATAATTTGGTCCATTTTTTCTAAAAGGTGAGTGTGCTTCCATAAATGGGAAGCGCGAAGGAAATATGTTAATTTAGGGCCGAAACAGCAATAACGGATTAGGGTTAAGGCCGAATGCATGTTAATTTGGAACAATCTTTCCGAAACGTCTTTGAAATTTTGTATTTTTTCTTCAATAAAAACGGGAAAGGAATTCTCGAAGACAGGAGACCCAAGAAGACGAAGAGAGCTTTTTTCAATAATTTTGATTTCTGGAGCTATTGCGTTAAACTTGGGGAGTGTCAGATGTCTGTCAGTATTGTCCGCCATATAAAGTTCACATTTCGAGTGGTTGAGATCAAGGCCAATGGAATGAAGTTCATTTTCTAAGAATTGTAGATCTTTTAAAACGGTTTCTACATCGCCTCCCAAAGTTCCATCGTCAAGATACCAAATGTTAAATTTGGAATTTAGCTGTCGAATAATTGGGTGAATGGCTAAACTAAAGATCACTGGTCCGAGGGGGTCACCTTGTTGACAGCCAACAGCAGATTCCAAAAGGTGGTCCCGATACATTAATTTAGAAGGATGTCTGTAGCATTGCCAAAGGAAACTATAGATTTGAGGTATTTCTTTTTTAGTTTCTGCCAGCAAGGTGTCCCTATAAACAGAATTGAAGGCATTCTTTATGTCAACCTTCAGGATGACCTCTCCTTTGCCAGAATTTAGGTAGGTCGACAAGGCGTGTACGGCAGCCTCACAGCCCCCTTTAGAGCCGTATCCTAGCTGCAGGGGCTGAAATTTTTTCGAAACAACCTCACCATAAAATTTACAGCAAATCTTGGCTGCCATACGACGGTAAGTAGTTCCCACAGAAATTGGACGAATGCCGCCATCCCTCTTACGCAGGGCGCATAGATTTGCCCCGTACAGAACGTCGATGACGGCTTCGTTCACCTTGCCGGAGAGCATAAGGTTAATCAGAGCCGTAAGCTCCTTCAAGAGCAATTCACCAGCAGCCCCGGCGCCTGAACAGATAAGGTCCTTAAGGTGCTGCGGACTCAGGCCGTCGAGGCCGCCAGCGGAGCCGGTCCGGAAGGAGGAAACGGCTGTGACCAACTCTTGACCTGTAATGGTGAGGGAGTGATTATCCGGATTAGGGGGGTCGGGGAAAGAAAGGCCATCCGCTGGGGCAGGGTGTTTGCTCTCCAGAGCTGTGATTGTTTCTGGAGAACACGGTGCTACCACATCATTACTAAAAAGAATCCTGGCTGCTCCGCTAATGTCACCTTCCCCTAACTTAGATTCGATCAGATGGGACATACCTCTTGAAGAGGTATAATTATTTCTGTGTCGGTAATTTGGAATCTAAATTATGAGTCGAAATATTACAGTTTTCTTTCGATGAGCTCCTTATGTTAGCAAAATATAATAAATGCTGTCTGGCTATGTGTGTACGTGTTTATAATAAATTACCTAATGTATTAAAATATTAAATTGCAGGTTATTCAAAATTAAATTATATAAATGGCTGAATGAAAATAATTTCTATAATAAGAAGGATTTTTTTGAACACGTTTATATTGTTTTTAAATTCAAATTGTTTATTCGTTGACGTTTGCACGGTTTAATTATTGCCGTTTATATATGTTTATATACGTTTATGTGTTTATGTACCTACGTTTATATCTGTTTATGTACGTTTATATAATATGCCGTTTATAATTTTAACGGCAAAATAATATGTATGATCTCATATGCTTTAATAACACCTATGTATACCATGTTTTACGTATTGTGCGCGCACCTGCGGATTAATAATACTTACATTCTGATGTTATCAAATAATATCTGTTCAAATAATTGGTTGTTTATGTACTCGTACTTGCTTTATATTCTAAGAATGTTCTGTTTGTTTTATTTTATTTCGTTATAAGTAGTACCAATCAGTGAACCTGACTTGGTTTCCGTACGTCCTTTTCGGGTAACCACTGAAAATCAGCGTTGTACTGTGTGTCTCCCATAGCACAGCATCATGCTGAGTGGAAGCCTTCTTGTCACAGTCATGACGTGCAGCTGTCGACGATTTCTGTTTTGTGCGCGTGATTAGAGATCTCTTTGTTGTTATTTTAACTTTTTTCTTAATATTAGAGCTAATTATCTTTTTGTATGCACGTGTTTCTGTGACAAATAAATCTATTTTTCTTTCTTTCTTTCTTACGCAAATATATTATCTTATCTTATCTTATCTTAAAAACAAAAAATAGGGGCACTACCTACCTTTATTCGAAGCGTTTCGTCGTATTTTCTAATCCTCATAGCTTTGACCTGGATAATGCTGGAGCTCAAACTATCTGAAAAAGATGTAGATAGCAGACTAATAAAACAAACAAAGTTTCATTTGTCTAGCTTTTATACTTTGGTTTATATTAACACCTAAAATACGACAATTTTGTCACTGACTCTGTCATGACTGACAAAACCTCATCAAAACCTCTAGGGCACTTCCCGAAGAGCTAGAATGCCGTTTGGTATGCAACCTAGGATTTGCACACAAATAAGAAAAACAAAATTGTTACTTCCAGCCTCCAACCCCCTAAAAGGGAGGTGCAAGTCTGTTAAGGATAAACGGGAGTCAGGTGATGTAGGCGGAGGTGATGGGGTTACCTTGACGAGTGAGTGAATTAAAACCAGGGTAATCAGGTAAAACACTTGTAATCTCTTTCACATACGATAGTACATGGAAATACACACAGTTATACACAAGAAGTATCACACAGGTATATAAAGGTAATCAAGAACACATGCACATCGAGGAATAATATAATTTAGAGACACACAACATTAGAGCACAAAAGTACGAGCACACAAAATACACGAAACGGCCAACCCATACATATTTAACAAGATGTAGGGTTTGTAGAGTTAGGGGCTTGGCTCTGCAGCTCGCCGTCCGATAATGAGATGTCAGCACCAATGACGGGGTCCGCTAGGGCCGATGCCTGCCAGGGTTGCGGGAAAGTCCGAAAGGGTTACCGTAGCCCCTGGCACAGGCAACTGAAGGAACACGGGTGGGTTTTAGTCAGTAAGAGTCTGACACGCCGCCGCCGTCCCGCTCCGCCCAGAGCGGGAGAAGTTATTTGACAATTTCCCAAACTAAAAAAAAAAAACAGGGGCATGGCTCTACATTAGATCTAATAACATAAAAAAAAAAAACTCTTTGGTAACAGGTTCGCGTCAATGCCTTTGCCACCCTAGCTGACAGTGGACAAAAGTTATCCTGTTCCCAGAACTCGATCGCAGCGCCACCTACCGGGTTCAATTGTGAATCTAAGCCATCCAGAAACCCGTTCAAATACACACAAAAAAAAAAAACATCTTATTCAGTCGTTTTGGAGGTTTCGAGTTATTCAACTTGTTTCATTTACCCCGTGTTTCTATTGATCCCAGTCTACACAACCTCTCTTGGTGTATTCGTAAAGCTGGCGTTACGCCGACATCGAAGCGCAAACGGTTACCCTGGATTCAGTACATGAATCTGAAACCTCTGCGTTGAAATATTTCCGCGCTTAGAAAACAAAAGCTGTTCCATACATTTAAACCGCGTAGGTATTGCACTTTTCTATGAAACATATTTTTTTGATAACCGACATAAAATCTACGCTAGGGGTGTCTCAAATCATGTGCTGACTTCATGGTAACAGTTTTTGCGTCGATGTATGCCACCCTATTTATATAAAGGTGCCAAACGATCTTTATGACCTCCAACTCCAGTGTGAACTTGAGATCAGTTAAAAAAATTAGGGTAAATAAAAAATCGTGAATAAATTTATAAATTAAAACCATTTATTAAACAACTAAATAAATGCATATCAATAACATACTAAACTTTAAATTATGACTCACAAGAATTGTATTACAACATCTAAAACATCTAGTACTGCTGGTTGCAACCACAATTATTATTGTTACTGGCAACACTCACTAAGCCGCCGGCTGGCACGGTGCCCTCAAACGTAACATAGCCAATGACTGGCACATTGCCAGATACAGCCGTGTTGCCACCTACTGGCAACTCGCCAATTACTGCCACATCACCGTACCCTACATTGCCAGCGTTTGGCATACTGGCCAAGCCATCGTTTAAAGCATTGTTGGCAGCTAGGCCATTGAACGCGAAGTTGTTGTTAAGCTGGCGGTTTGCCAGGTTAGCGCCAGCAAAATTTCCTGCAGCAAAGTTGTTTGCGGCAAAGTTGTTTGCAGCTAAGTTGTTTGCGGCAAAGTTGTTGGCGGCCAAGTTGTTTGCGGCAAAGTTGTTGCCAGCACAATTTCCGGCAGCCAAATTGTTAGCAGCAAAGTTGTTTGCGGCGAAATTATTTGCTGCGAAGTTGTTGACACCGAAATTAGGACTTAGGCCATTGGAGGTCAGTCCATTTAATCCTAGTCCGTTTCCTAGTAGTCCATTAGGTTTAATACCATTGCCTAGTCCTAAGCCATTTGGTGGAAGTCCGTTCAGTCCGAATCCATTGCCAAAACCAAGACTTTGACCAAATGCATTCTGCGAAAAAAGAAATGATTTGTTATGACTAAAGCTGAATAAAAACTATGATGAAAAATAGAAAAGGTAGTTTCTCCATAATTTAAAGTTACAATTTAACGGTATTTAGATGATTAGTCGAACAATTTATTTTTCTTATTAGAGACAAAGTTAAGGCAAAGCTTTTTTTTTTGATTTTGCATTTTTTTGTATATCGTATCTAGGCTCTCGTAGCTTAACCTAGAAGGTTCTCGGTTGCTTAACCGGGCTTGCAGTGGTTGCCTTAATAAATTAAGGCCTCCAGCCAGGGCCTAACAACTTATAAACTTGGTGACTATAAGGTAAGGGCACCCCCTGTTGGGTACGGACCTCGGCTTAATTCATATCTCATGCCAATTTAAATAATTAAGTTTTATAACTTAATGATTTAAGTTAGCTTCACATAACACACATAATCAGCCTATAATGTTCCCACTGCTGGGACAGAGGCCAGGAGGCCTCACACATCAACAAGTGGATTACGGTCCACTCCCTGTCACAGAGAGGACTCTGTGACAGGGAGTGGACCGTAATCCACCACGCGGGCCCAGTGTCACATGTCTTCGAATTTTTGGTTCTAGGACATGCTGGTTTCTTCACGAAGTTTTCCTTCACTGTTTTGAAAAAGCTTGATTGTTTGAAACATTAAGTATAAAATACATAAACACATAAACATCACGCCTGTATTCCCCAAACGGTCAGACAGGTGCAGCTATAGTAACCCACAGTCCCATGTAATAGGGGGCGAGCTTATTATTACCAACCTCATGCTAAGCAATACCGCTTGCCAACATAAGATCGATTAGGCAGCCAACTATACATAACACAGTTGTTGGTATTTCAACCAATCAATCAACCACAATAGAAAAACATTGGCTTTGATAACAGCAGAAAATATTGCTTTTACCGAACATTATAAAGTGCTATACATACCTGGATTGAAAGGAAGACTGATAAAATAATAATGAAAGACGACATGATGATAAAATAAAAATAATTGTAATGAATCACACGACTCGGCCTATAACTTATATACTTGTTTATTTCATAACTTCTATGTTATGATCGAAAGATAATTTAATAGATTGTAAGTGCATGCGATTAATAGATTTCAAAATAAGCTAAATGTCACGAAGAGAGATAAAATGTCTGTAAGAAGTTTTTTTAAATGTTGTGTCATCACAAATGTTTTTTTTTTATGGGTTTAGGCACAACTTAATAGCATAATCAGGATGTAACGTTCCCAATGCTGGGACACCGATTGTTTCGAGGATGTCACATGCCTCCAAATGTTTAATTACGGCTCCACCTTTATCGTAACCCTGGTGGTATGCTGGGTCTAAAACTATACCACTGAAAAAAAATTGTGTTGTGGACTACAAGGATCTGGCGCTCGGCGGCCGCCGTGGCACGCTCGCTTCAATCGCTCAACTTTGGTCACAGTTCTAACGTAACCTAACCCAAATGATTCACCAAGTAATTTTCTCAGTGGTATAGTTTTAGACCCACCATACCTCAAGGGGTATGGCCAGTGGTATGGTGGGTCCGCATACGAATCTTTGGTTGCAGGACTTGCTGGTTTCCTCGCGATGTTTTCCTTCTCCCTTTTGTGAGCAGTGGTTAGGAAATAGATCACACAAAGCAAAGGGCCTGCTTGGGTTCGAACCCACGACCTGCATCTCGTTCTAAGTCGGATCCGATATCTACCACAGGGCTGCCGCTGATCTTAGCCTCAGGAATAAATAAAATATGTATTGTTGGAAACGATGTGAACATTTGGTTGATAGTGAGTTTGGATTCACAAATATTAAGGGGTCTACATGACCTAAATGCAAGTTTTATAATGCCTAAAAGTATATGATCCACTGCAGTAAACAAAATCGGAAAAATATATGATTTTCTTCAGGATATAATTATGCTAATTAGATAGCGTTGAAAACATAATACAACTAATTTGGTACGATAGAAAATAGTTATGAAGATATCTCTGAAAATTCCTTTTAACGATTAACAAACCATACTAGTATACATGCAATCATTCTGTTTTTTTTCTTCAGATTGTTCTTCAAGCAACATATTAGAGTGATTTTGCAATAAATCACCAGCTTTGTGTCATCGCGCTTATCTTTTTTCTATGTAGTCCGACAGTGACTGCGCTTTAGCTGTTGTCAGCCCTTGAATCGGTTATTGGTAACCAGCTCACGGCTTCGCCCGCGTGTTTGTCGGAAAATATCCCACGGGAACGTACTACGGGGATTTAAAGTATCCTATTTGTTAATCCTCTTGTAATGCTATCTATGAATATTTATGTGTTAATCATAACCAGACTATAATGTTCCCACTGCTGGGATACAGGCCTCCATTCTTGGAGAGGGGGTGGGCTGTAATCTACAACGCGGGCCCAGTGCGGGTTGGTAGGTGTCACATGTCTTCGAATTTTTGGTTCTAGGACATGCCGGTTTCCTCACGATGTTTTCTTTCACCGCTTTGAGAGTAGTGGTGATGAAATTGAATAGATTTTTTAATTGTGTTTTCTTTTTTAAATTATGTTTTTAATTTGTTATTTTATTCAATCTTATTTAATTTAATTCCAGTTAGTATGAGAAAACCGGCATAAATCTGTTATGGTGGTAAGACTGGAAGACTAAAGATTTAAATATCATAGAAGTCAAACGATGGCTAGGAACAAAGAAAAGCAACAGTGTGAGAAAAAACGGATTTTCTGATGCGTCGAACATGGCGTATGGCGTTATTATACAGGGTTATTGGTATAATACGTCAGCCATCCATTAAGGGGATGTAGGGGAGGTCATTTGCAACCAAATTACCCCTTATGACCCCTTTGCAAATGTCAACCATTTCCGAGTAATTTGACATTTTATTAGCGACAATGGAACCAATTTTGTTGGATCTAACAGAATGCTGCAAGAAGAATACGACCATCATCAAAATGTTTTCAAAGAGTCATTCTTTAAAGAGATATAAGAACTACAAATTTAATGGCATTCGATCGACCGACCGACCTTCATGGCCTTATGCAGGAAGAATTTGGGAAAGAGCAGTGTGAAGTCTCAAACACCAACTGAAACGCGTGATTGGACAACAAATATTAACTTTTAAAGAATACAGCACACTGTTATCAAAACTGGAAGCTTGCCTGAATTCACGACCACTTTGTGCGCTTGCAAAAGACCTGGAAGATTTAAATTTCCTCACACCAGCCCATTTCCCATCAACTTGACCAGGTCTAACCATAATTGACACAGCAGATGACTCCAGGACCAGGTGGCCCAGGAACCAGAAACAAATGGATGAAATGCCAGACTAATGTCAACATGGATGATTTAGTAATGTAATTAGTAGCAGGGAAATGGCCAGTGGGTCGTGTCATGGAAGTCCATCCAAGAAAAGATGAATTTCTCGGAGTAGAGACTCTAAATTCCAAAAACGGCTACATGTAGCGCCCTGTAGTTAAACTAATACACGCAGTTATACGAGTATATATAGACCAAACGGAAACGGAACCAACCATAACAGAAAAACTAAAACATCAATGTATGCTAGAACCGAAAAGGAACTACGTAATCGCCCGTAACCAAACCCCAGAACGAACCGTAGCTTTTTTTTTTTTTGTTCCGGGTGGAAAATCCTCATGGATGTCCGCCGCCCTGGGGCTGGCGGCGGGATTTGTCAGCTGGGTTTGCGGGAATGTACGATCCTTCCGCACCCCCGTCTGGTGCCGGCCCGCCGCTACGAGCCTCCTCAGGTCTGGGAGGGTAGTGAGAAGTTTGCCTCCCCCGCGACACTTAAGAGGGGGGCGCGCGTGGAACACTACGCGCCGCCACTTCAGGTCCTGATCTGTGGCGGGCGACGGACTCGGGGACGTCCGTCGCCCCCCACAGATCAGGACCTAGACCCATTTAGGGGGGCTGGAAGAGGGCGTTGTCCGCCCTCCGCCAATGCCCGGTGCGCCTGCTGCGGGTCGGGTGAGTGGATGAGATCTCCGTCTCCCTTTCCGCAGCCTCCTTCTGCGATACGACCGTTTCGCAAAAGGAAACCACCGCGTCTCAGGACTCTTCGCTGCCAACCATCGACTCGACTACAGCCAGCAGCGACAAGTCACTGCCTACTTCTGAGATGAGGGCACGGCGAGGCTCCTCCCAAGCGGCACACCCTGCCAGCGTATGCCGCGCCGTGTCCTAGAACGAACAGTACCTATCCCAAGATAGTAAACATTGCATTGGGACTTTACTGTTGTTAAGTATAGTATTACCAACACCAGCTTCATAAAATATTACCAACAAAACTTTGTAGTTTGACACTGTGGGGAAAGTACAATTGATTCGGGATTATAACAACGGATTCGGGCGACCGCTAGTTTAAAATATATCCATAAGGATCTCATGTATTAGCATCCCTAATCCTTGTCATGTCATGTCAATCAACTCAACTGTCAAGTTATTGCACTCACAAATCACACTCGCTCGTATTTTTTTGTGATTACAAAAAAAGTAGGGGGATAGTGATTTCAATTTGCTTTATTTAACACCAACTACTTAAATGTTTTACTGAATATCTTAGCTTAACTAGCCACACACAGGCAATAGAAATAACAGTAATGACAGGCGTTTACTTGTATACGTAAGTATTTAAAGGATCGTTTCTTACTAAATATAACCTCAAAATATTTGTTTTATTTTTAAATAAATGCTTTCTGCGAGTGGTCCGTCATTAAACTATATCTTGATGGGCATATACTTATAATTTAGAACACGCAAAGTCATTTTCCTTCGCTGTTTGTTCTGGGGCGGAAGATGTATGGATGCTGAACAATCTCCTTTGGAAAATGGTGCAAAACAGAAAGAGCAGCGTGCAAAAACATATGGGTAGAATTACACTCAACGTCACAATACCTCTATTTTTGATGTGACACATATTCCATCAAAATCATATGGGACGATCAAGTTACCGTTCGTCAGCTGACTCGGCAGGGGTCATTAGCATGAAACAACAAATATGCTCGTACCAGAGCTAGACCAGATAAAACATAATTATTATGAAATTGAAAGCATTACCAGAGGACATGAGTCTGAATAGAGCTCTAGCTATTCTTGGAGCACAGATCAAGGCACTGAAATCCACCAAAACAGACGTCGTTGACATATCAGACCATTGTATTCACCAGTACAACGTCGTCTACATAGTGCTGCGAGTTGTCCTATGCGCGGCAGCAGCCTGGGTCTGGAGAAGAGTGGGATGCTGTTCGCTTTCTACGGCCAGCCGGGTGGGGCCTTACCACAGACTGGAGTCTGTGGCGACTACAACGTAGTCAACCACAGTTCATAGTGAAGTACAACCGCGAAAGCAGATTACTGCTGACCATCACCAAAGTGAGAGTGAACCGTTAGGTTTAAGTGCATACTTCGCCAGACAGTGGCCCAGTGCTATGCGTAGTGCGGGTATAAAGGAAAGGGCTATGTAGCCCATAGTGTGAAAAGAACGAGTGGTTACAGTTGAAGACTCATTAGTGTAAAGAATTGTATGTTTTTTTTAAGAACAACTGTGCCGGACGGGCGTGATCGCTGGGTTCCAGGGTGAGGGAGGTTGTAATACCCAACCAGGGCTATCCCGGTATGAGGTCGGGCGTCTCCCAATCCACAGCGGCGCTGACGTCCTACACCTATAAGTTCCAGGTATCTTCAAGATTCCCGACTGTGGCTTCGTACTGATGTCTTCGTGTTCCGGGGTACTTACTTATATGAAGGGGTTGATAAATAATAACAGCAAATTGAAAGTTCTTTAACTGTTCAGGGAGCGATTCGGGTCCTCTTGAGGGGTTCACTTGATGACGTATTTTGAGCCGTAAAGTTCCTTGCTGATGACTACGAACTTAGCGGTCGTGACGCGCCCGCTTAAGTGGCTCGAATCTTTACCGTAACGAGGACCGCGAATTTCTCCCTGATTTTTCGTTTATTTTTGTTACGTTTACAAGCATTCTTACAGCTAAACCTCCCTAGTTAGGCACCCTATCCAGACATGTCATACATAACCGGATTCCTTGCGTAATCCCCTATCTATTGACACTACAGGAGCGACTGTGTGTCTTTCAGCTGAAAAGTTATTTCATTACAAAGGGGAAAACGGGTGAAAAATTACTATTATCCAGTCTGTCAGGTGGATTTCCTGTGAAACCCCTGAACCGATATTCGATCTCTAAACGGGTACCCAAAGTAGGTCTATCTATCTATAGAAATCTAGTATTTTCATAATTACATCTAGATTTTTCAGGGCGTGAAGCGCCTCTGAAGACTGTAAGAAAAAACGTACTATTTTGCCCCTGCTCCCAACCTGTGCTCATCAAAAAGGTGGACTTCCCATTTGACCACAGGTCCAAAAATTACATCCAGGGCTAGGTCTCGGTCTAGGCTACCTGGACGTACCAAAAAACTATAGGGAAACTATATACGTCCCACCCTTTTGATGCTCACAAGGTTGCGACCAGTGGGTTAAATGAAAAACGACTCAATTTCATCTTTAATAGCTTTCTAGTACATACAATATGATGTCTAGGCTAGAACTATACCTATTTTATCTTATTATACTATAAAATACAACATTCAAAAGGTTTTACTACCAATTATTCACTAAGAACGTTTCAGAACTTAAGACCCTATCTGGGTACATGGGCGCACGTAGTGGTACGCCTGCTGTCTATTAAGTTTTAAAACATTCTTAGCAGTAAATTACTTATAGTTGAACAAAATTACGTATGGCGATGTTCCGACACGTACATACATTCTATTTAACAAATTAGGGAATAAATAAACTAAGAAACTACTGTATAACATTAACAAAATCTGGGTATGGTGACGCTCCGTCGCGAACATCTCTCCCGCCGTGCAGTGCAGTGTCGACTCGTAGCGACGTCGGCGCGGCGCTGCATCACGCCGGTGAGCGACGACCGTAGTCACGACGCTCGCCGTCGCGACGCCTGCGTTACTTCGGTAGCGGGACGAGCTTCTTCACCGGACGCTTTAAAGTGCCGCCAGCAGTGCGCACCTCAGCGGTCCGGACTTCACCGTCGGCCCCGGGGAACACGGCGACTATGCGGCCTCGCGGCCATGTGTTGCGAGGCAGCTGGCCGTCTGCGATGAGGATAGGGTCCCCCACCTGCAGACCGGGCCCGCGGCTGTGAGGCTCCCGCCGGTTTTGGAGCTCCGGCAGGTACTCTCTGACCCAGCGGCGCCAGAACATGTCGGCGAGTATTTGTGATCGCCGCCACAGTTTCCTGCTGTCTATGTCTTGATCGGTGAACACGCCGGGTGATGGTAGTCTAGCCGACCCACCGAGTAGGAAGTGATTCGGTGTGATCGACTCGTCGTCGTCGCCGTCCACGGAGACATGTGTCAATGGTCGACTGTTTACTGTGTACTCTGCCTCACACAACAGTGTGGACAACACTTCTTCATGCGGGTGTTTCTCCGTGAGTACAGTGTATAGGGCGGACTTCACGCAGCGAACAAGGCGCTCCCAGGCGCCTCCCATGAATGGCGCCGATGGTGTTATGAAGCGCCACACGATGCCTCGTCGACTGGCCTCCTCTCGGAAGGCGTCCCGAAGCTCCTTGTCGGCACCGTGCATGTTGGTCCCGTTGTCGGAGTGGATCTCAGTGGGGCAGCCTCGTCGAGCTGCGAAGCGGCGCAGCGCCAGGATGGCGGAGTCCGCGCTGAGGCTGGCGGCGATCTCGAGGTGGACGGCCCTGGTTGTCAGACATGTGAACAGAGCTACGTACCTCTTTTGGTGCTGACGACCAACAGTGACGGACAGTGGGCCGAAATAGTCTAGCCCGGTGTATGTAAACGGCCTCTGGTGATGTGCGAGACGCGTCTTCGGATGGTCGCCGGTCGCAGGCACGGGAGGTTGCGCCTTGCGAATGCGACACTGCAGACATCTCGCCAGCACCCTCTTGGTCGTTGGTCGCATCTTAACGACCCAATAATGCTGCCGTACTTCGTTGATCGTGAGTTCCGTCCCACTGTGTTGTAAACTGCGGTGTGTCCAATCTATGTATAGCTGTGTTATGTGATGGTCGCCGTGTAATATCGGCGGTCGCTTCACATCGTCGGCCACTTCGCTGGTCGCGGATATACGACTCCTCAGTCGTATGACGTTGTCTATGATTTCTATTTGCAGCGGCCTCAGTCGACTGTCTTTGTCCAACGTCTTCTCTTCTTGCAGTCTCGCTATTTCCAGAGCGAACGACTGCTGCTGTACGACCTGTACGAGTATCTTCTCTGCTTCTTGAAGAAAACCCGCTTCTATGGTTTGTCTATTGGGTTGATTTTCCGACGTTTTCTTTGCCGGCTTCGGAAGGCAAGGCGCCGCTATCTTCTGTTTCCGCCAGTCGGGATCCTTCTCGGCGTTCTTCCTGGTCCTTTTGTAGAACGTTTTCTCTCTATGTCCCCGACATAGAGATATAAATCTTAGAACGCTCGCTGTAGCTCGAAGCAGTCGCTCCCAACGGGAGAATCTTGACGGATCCGGGATGGCTTCTGTCAACATGCGATTTTCATGCTTTTGGACGGCGGTAAGGGTCCTTTCCTCCCCTGTGTCCTCTGTGGTCGGAGGTTTTTCGGTTGGCCATGACGACGGTTCTTCGTACAGGAAGCTGGGGCCACAATACCACGCGTGATGCGTGTCGAAATTGTGTGGCACGTCTCGAGTAGCGATGTCAGCTATGTTCATCTTCGTCGGTATCCATCGCCAGTCTTCGACTTTGCTGTTCTCTTCTATGGCGGCTATTCGATGAGCGACAAAGGGTTTGTATACTCGAGCTCCTTTCTTTATCCACGTCAGGACGGTCTTGCTGTCTGACCAATATGTCACCGATGCAGGCTTGATGTCGTGTTCGCGTATCACGGCTGTGGCCACGCGGGTTCCCATCACCGCGGCCTGTAGCTCGAGGCGTGGAATTGACTGTAGCTTCAGTGGTGCCACCTTCGCCTTTGCCATGACGAGGCTGACATGCTGCTTGCCTTCTGCTGTTGTGGCCCGCCAGTACACCGCTGCTGCGTATGCCATCTCGCTCGCGTCGGTGAAAACGTGAATCTGAACTTCTGTAGCTTCGCTGTACCCCGGATAGCACCTTGGTATGCTGACATTCTTGAGCTGTCGTAGGTGCTGTATCCAGCTTCTCCACTGTGTGGCCAGGTCCTCGTCCAACTCTTGGTCCCAGTCGACTCTTCGTCTCCAGGACTCCTGCAGTATCTGCTTAGCTCGAATCGTTACCGGTGAGGCTAGTCCGAGTGGGTCGTATAATGACATCACTATTTTCAGTGCCTCCCTCTTAGTCGGCACCTCCTTGTCCAAGACACCTTTTGGTAGACGCGCCAGCGTCAGGTTGAAGCCCAGCGCATCTTCACTCGGCCTCCATATCAGGCCGAGTATCTTCTCAGTGTCATCTGTTTTCCCGATACTGACGACTTCAGTTCGGGCCTGTGTCGGGTCTATGTTTTCTATTACTCGCGCGCTATTTGACACCCATTTTCTGAGCTCGAACTTCGCCTGCAGGTGTATGTTCTTCACCGTAGTTGCGATGCGCGTGGCCTCTTCTTCCGACCTATAGCTATCGAGGTAATCATCCATGTAATGATTACGTATTATGGCTTCCACTGCTTCTGGATGCTCATCTATGTGCCTCTTCGCGTTCCAATTCTTCGCGAAAATGGCTGTGCACGGCGAACTGGCCGCACCGAAAATGATGGACTTCATGCGATATTCATCAGGCGCTCCTTCCCTTCTATTGCCTCTCCATAAATATCGGAGGGCGTCTCTGTCTTGAGCTCGTACTTTCACCTGCATAAACATTTCCGCTATGTCTCCGGAAATGGCTATGCGGTGTCGGCGGAAACGCATCATGACGCCGGGCAGCGACTGTAGCAAGTCCGGTCCCGTGAGAAGGAAGTCATTCAGTGACAGTCCTCTCGATTTCGCTGCAGCGTCATGAACTATTCTGAGCTTGTCTGGCTTCATGGGGTTGAACACGTCGAAATGGGGTAGGTACCACGTCCTTCCAGGTGTGCTCGCTTTGGGCGCCTTCTCTGCATATCCCTTCTGTGTGAGGGAGTCCATCTGTTCCACGTATCTGTCTCGAAGAGCAGGGTTGCTGTCGAGCTTCTTTTCTATTGAGACGAGCCTCTTGAGTGCTGTCCCGTAGCTATCTGGCATTTCACTATTTTCATTCTTCCACAGCATTGCTGTTTCTATGTGACCATCTTCTAATTGTTGAGTGTGACGACTCAAAATGTCTTCTGCCTTCTTCTCCGGATCTGAGTCTGGTCGCCTCGGATTAATAACCAGCGACTCCAGGGCGAAGAATTCACGAAGCTGCTCGTCAAGATCTTCATCGTTGGACGTAAGTCGGTTGACGTAGTGCACCTGCTGACCCAGTATTCTTGTGTGCGCGCCGTGTAATGTCCAGCCCATCGTTGTAAGTGAAGCGACGGGTTGGTGCTTCGGTCCTCTGCGGATCTCACTGGCCAATAATAGGTGCCAGTTATCTTGACCAATGAGGATCTTCGGTGCGCCTGTGTCGTAAATCAGCTGATGTCTTAGGTCGTCCAGGTGTTTGCAGTTTGCTACGTCCTCTTCGCTTACTGTCTGTGTTGACAGGTTGAGCTTCGGTATGGTGCGCGCTCTGAACGGCACCTTACTCTTGAACGAGCTCGCCAGAGTGATCGTGATCCTTCTTGAACAAGGAGTGTCGATCATGGTGTCACCTATCGCACCTATCTTCAGAGGGTCGATAGGGCCCTCTGTCCCGACTTGCTTCGCTATATCTTCGTCGATTAGGGAAACGGTTGATCCGTCGTCGAGAAGCGCAAACGTCGATACTTCTCCCGCCGGTCCGACGACTCGAACCGGTACCATCTTGAGATATGCTTGACTAGAAGTTGTGTGTGAGCTGGCCACCGTTTCCTTTGCTTCTTTCTTCTGTTCTGGGGCAGCGGGCCTATCGACGCCCTCTGCAGCAGGCTTCTTGTTATAATGAAGAAGCCGATGGTGCTTGGCTGTACACCCCTTGACGTCACACTTCTTTGGTCTGCATGTGTGACCAGAGCGACGACTTCGCAGGCAACGGAAACAGAGGTTAAGTTTCTTCGCTAGCTCCCATCTCTTGTCACTGGATCCCTCTTTGAACTTCGAGCATTCGGTTGCTTGATGTCCTTCTCTGTCACAGACACGGCATTTAGGGGCCGTCTTGTCCGTTGCTGTGTGGGTCCTCTGAGTGACGCGCTTGGAAGCCGTAGTCTCCCCGATGTTCTCAGGTGGAGCGAAGGCACTGCAGAAACGAGCTTGTTCGGTAACGAAGTCACTGAAGAGAGCGAGGTCCGGCAGCGACAGATGCTTCTCTGTGTACGTTCTGTACCACTGTACACGCAGGGAGTTCGGTAACTTCTCCGTCAGCAGTCGCATGAGTTCGGCGTTGATAAGGTAGTGTTCCTTCTTCAATGCGCGAAGAGTGACTATGCCGCTTCTTACTCGGCTTGCGAACGTACAGATGTCCTTAGGCGATTCGCTGCAGCGTGGCAGACCGCGTAGTCTGTCTGTCTCCGCTTGAGCGATTGAGTCTGGACGTCCGAATTGTAGCTCGAGCTCCTTCATGATGTCATCTGGTCTGGCATGTCCGATAAGCTCCGAACTCACTGTCTCCAATGCTCTTCCTTGTAGGCTTCTTCTGAGTCTAGCTGTATTCTCAATATCATTGAAGTATCTTCGAGTTGTTTCATAGATGGCTTGGAATGAAAGCCATTCTGTATGCGCCCCGCTGAAATTCGGGAGCGTCATTATTACTTTCGACGCCGAGGGGCTATTCGATGTCCACGGTTCTGTTTTCTTGTCGGCGAGCGACGCTATAGCGGACGTCAACTCCGTTATGAAGGAACGGAGTGAGCCTTCCCCCTTGGTGTCTTCTATTGGCTTCGTTGCCTCTGTATTCTTCACTTCATTTTCTGTAGGATTCGACGAAGGCTGCGCTCGGAGATCCGCTATACTGTTGACGTCCACCACGGGGTCCTGTTGCACTCGGCTTCTATTTCTATTGTCCCCCTCGGCGGCGTTGTCCTCCTTCGTTGGCTCAGGTTCGGGTGCCTCTTCAAGCCAGGAACGCACGTACTCTTCGTTTGAGTTTCTATCATCCATATAGCCATCGGAATCTTCTTCCTCGGCTCTTTGAAGTGCTATTTGAGCAAGTTCCAACCTAATTTTCAATAGGTTTTCACGTGCTCTTGAAATTTTACTATTTGTCCGCGTCGACCTATTCGCAGTCGACGGCGGCCTTCTATGTTCGTTACGGGCGTCACCCCGGGTAGTCATCGGCAAGGTTCGGCTGTACGTCTTGTTGAGAGCTTTCTTTGGTTGCTTCACTGTCCAATGTGAAGGCTTCACTGTTCTATCAGATGTCCCTTCTAATCTGTCTGTGCTCTCGGTAGCTGCTTCTTGTTCCAACTGTTCCTTTTCTATAGGCTGTGTCGTCACGGGTACGTCTTCGCTTTCCCTTGGAGAGACTGGGCGTGGCTGCAGCGGCGGTTGCTCGACCCCTTCAGTGGTAGATGGTGAACGTGGAGGCAGCTGGTGTCTGATAGCTGTAGTACTGCGTGATCTGTCCACATCCACTGTCCAAGCTTCAGGGGCTCTGCCTTGTGACCTTGTAATCGGCATGTTGAATTCGGTTCAGGTATTCAAACTTCAAGGCAGGGTATCTATGTTCACAGCACACTTTAACTTCACACTAATATGTCACTGTCTTCAAAGACGTACCTGTGTTTAATCTTCGGTGTTAATCCGTCAATGTTCAACACTAACTTCAAGTTCCACACTAAGTTCCACTATCTTCATACACAATTTTCAAGTTCAAGAACAAATCTTCAAAAGATAAGTCTTCAGGCTTCAGACTTCAACTTCCAAACTAAATCTTCTATCTTCAAAGACAATCTTCAAAGTCCAAGAACAAATCTTCAAAGGATAAGGCTTCAGGAATAAGTCTTCAGGCTTCAGGGATAATCCTTCAGTCTTCAAAACAAAACTTCAAATTCCAAACTAAATTCTTCTATCTTCAAAGACAATCTTCAAAGTCCAAGAACAAATCTTCAAAGGATAAGTCTTCAGTAATAAGTCTTCAGGAATAGAATAAGTCTTCAGGTTTCAGGGATAATCCTTCAGTCTTCAGAACAAAACTTTAAATTCCAAAATAAAATTCTTCTATCTTCAAAGACAATCTTCAAAGTCCAAGAACAAATCTTCAAAGTATAAGGCTTCAGGCATAAGTCTTCAGGAATAGAATAAGTCTTCAGGTTTCAGGGATAATCCTTCAGTCTTCAAAACAAAACTTCAAATTCCAAACTAAATGCTTCTATCTTCAAAGTCCAAGAACAAATCTTCAAAGGATAAGTCTTCAGGCATAAGTCTTCAGGAATAGAATAAGTCTTCAGGTTTCAGGGATAATCCTTCAGTCTTCAAAACAAAACTTCAAATTCCAAATTAAATGCTTCTATCTTCAAAGTCCAAGAACAAATCTTCAAAGGATAAGTCTTCAGGCATAAGTCTTTAGGAATAGAATAAGTCTTCAGGTTTCAGGGATAATCCTTCAGGAACGTGACTTCAGGAATATCTCTCCAGGAATAGATTAGTGGAAACAGTCTTCATTAATTCTTCATACTAAATCTTGAAGTTTTCGGGAATGTGTGTGTGTAATAGTCCCTCGGGAACATATCTTCGGGAACAAATCTTCTATTTCAGGGGCAACTTTGCATATAAATCTTCGGTCTTCCAGAACAATTCTTCAGGAATCTTGAAAATATCCGGCTCGCAAGGACCAGCAAATGTGCCGGACGGGCGTGATCGCTGGGTTCCAGGGTGAGGGAGGTTGTAATACCCAACCAGGGCTATCCCGGTATGAGGTCGGGCGTCTCCCAATCCACAGCGGCGCTGACGTCCTACACCTATAAGTTCCAGGTATCTTCAAGATTCCCGACTGTGGCTTCGTACTGATGTCTTCGTGTTCCGGGGTACTTACTTATATGAAGGGGTTGATAAATAATAACAGCAAATTGAAAGTTCTTTAACTGTTCAGGGAGCGATTCGGGTCCTCTTGAGGGGTTCACTTGATGACGTATTTTGAGCCGTAAAGTTCCTTGCTGATGACTACGAACTTAGCGGTCGTGACGCGCCCGCTTAAGTGGCTCGAATCTTTACCGTAACGAGGACCGCGAATTTCTCCCTGATTTTTCGTTTATTTTTGTTACGTTTACAAGCATTCTTACAGCTAAACCTCCCTAGTTAGGCACCCTATCCAGACATGTCATACATAACCGGATTCCTTGCGTAATCCCCTATCTATTGACACTACAGGAGCGACTGTGTGTCTTTCAGCTGAAAAGTTATTTCATTACAAAGGGGAAAACGGGTGAAAAATTACTATTATCCAGTCTGTCAGGTGGATTTCCTGTGAAACCCCTGAACCGATATTCGATCTCTAAACGGGTACCCAAAGTAGGTCTATCTATCTATAGAAATCTAGTATTTTCATAATTACATCTAGATTTTTCAGGGCGTGAAGCGCCTCTGAAGACTGTAAGAAAAAACGTACTATTTTGCCCCTGCTCCCAACCTGTGCTCATCAAAAAGGTGGACTTCCCATTTGACCACAGGTCCAAAAATTACATCCAGGGCTAGGTCTCGGTCTAGGCTACCTGGACGTACCAAAAAACTATAGGGAAACTATATACGTCCCACCCTTTTGATGCTCACAAGGTTGCGACCAGTGGGTTAAATGAAAAACGACTCAATTTCATCTTTAATAGCTTTCTAGTACATACAATATGATGTCTAGGCTAGAACTATACCTATTTTATCTTATTATACTATAAAATACAACATTCAAAAGGTTTTACTACCAATTATTCACTAAGAACGTTTCAGAACTTAAGACCCTATCTGGGTACATGGGCGCACGTAGTGGTACGCCTGCTGTCTATTAAGTTTTAAAACATTCTTAGCAGTAAATTACTTATAGTTGAACAAAATTACGTATGGCGATGTTCCGACACGTACATACATTCTATTTAACAAATTAGGGAATAAATAAACTAAGAAACTACTGTATAACATTAACAAAATCTGGGTATGGTGACGCTCCGTCGCGAACAACAACTGTAGTTTATACTTTTACTTGCCCTTTTATAATAATTTTACCTTTACTTACCATTTTTGTAATTATTTAACCTTTACTTGCCATTTTATCATATTTTTACCTTTACTTACTATTTTTTAATACTTTTACCTTTAATTACCATTTAATAATACCTTACCTTTACTTACCATTTTATAATACTTTTACCTTTAATTACCATTTAATAATACCTTACCTTTACTTACCATTTTATAATACTTTTACCTTTAATTACCATTTAATAATACCTTACCTTTACTTACCATTTTTGTAATTCTTTAACCTTTACTTACCATTTTATAATACTTTTACCTTTAATTACCATTTAATAATACCTTACCTTTACTTACCATTTTATAATACTTTTACCTTTAATTACCATTTAATAATACCTTACCTTTACTTACCATTTTATAATACTTTTACCTTTAATTACCATTTTATAATACCTTACCTTTACTTACCATTTTTGTAATTCTTTAACCTTTACTTACCATTTTATAATACTTTTACCTTTAATTACCATTTAATAATACCTTACCTTTACTTACCATTTTATAATACTTTTACCTTTAATTACCATTTAGTAATACCTTACCTTTACTTACCATTTTATAATACTTTTACCTTTAATTACCATTTAATAATACTTTACCTTTACTTACCATTTTTGTAATTCTTTAACCTTTACTTGCCATTTTATAATACTTTTACCTTTATCTACCACTTTACAATTGCTTTACTTTTGTTTACCATTTGACTTGTGATTACATTATTGTATAACTGAGGTGATTTGATGATTACTTTAATCTTTTCTTATCTCATCTTGTACCTACTCGGGAATATGCTCAGCACTTTTTTGCCTGCGTGCATTTCCATAAATGCATGTATGGCAGCCACTTAGCACGTGTTCGACTACCAATAGAGTTACTCAGATCAAACCATCTTAGTGCTACTTTAGCTTAGATTTACCATTTCATAGTTATAATAAATTATATTATTTAATATAGCTTTTAAACCATATTATTTCGTATCATTAGATCAGTGATCGTAAACCATCAACCAAACCATACTTAACCACTCTACTATAATATCAAATCAACCAAATGTTAACCAACCCAGAAATTAGTACGAAACCACACAGGCACTAAACTCTACAAGGACTTCAACATGATATGGATATGGCTGAATAACAGGGGGTTGAATCTCAGAATGTGCGCAGTATGGAGTAGGTGATAGCTTTTGCTCGCGGATTCGCCGTGTGCAGGTCAGTAATTATCCCACGGGAATGTACTCGTACTAAGTGCAAAGGTAACAGACGGAGATACGTTCTGTTACGGTTTCCCAGTGCTAAGGAAATCCCTTAATAATCAACAATAATCGATTATACTTAGATTTCCTGTAAATTGCCTTGTCATCACCGTAGGGCAGTCAGCCTTCGTGCAGGCGATTGGCGGTGGCGATCTCTCGCGTCCGGCCCTGGTCCAGGCCATGGTACGGAGCGACAGGGCATGGGAAGCCGTCACCTCCTTCTGCGAAGCAGTAATGTTTGCGAAGGAGGAGGCGGAACGCGTGAGGGAGAGGCAAAATTCGCGCCCTCACGCCACTAGCCGCAGCAGGAGACGCCCTAGGCGTCGGGAATCCCAAGCCGATTCCCGGCCACCGTAGGCGTGTGCTTGCCACCAGGCCCGGGTCGACGGCGCGTTGTGTTCCACGCGCGCCTCATAGAGATGTCAGCACCAATGACGGGGTCCACTAGGGCCGATGCCTGCCAGAGTAGCGGGAATGTCCGAAACGGTTACCGTGGCCCCTGGCACAGGCAACTGAAGGAACACGGGTGGGTTTTAGTCAGTAAGAGTCAGAGCAGGAGAACTTATCAGATGATTACCCAACCACAAAAAAAAGGCAGTCAGGCTCCCACTTCCCACGACGCACCAGTCTCGTTCCAAACACTGAACCTCTCATCTCCGTTTATCGTTGTATCTGTCAGTTCTGACTTTAGTGTTAATCAAATTTGTAACAAGGTCGAACCCCGAATTAAACTATTTCTTTGCGTGTATAACAAAGAGTTTTTTTTTAAACAAGATTTGCATGGACCCGTATTTATAATATGACTGGTTTCACCAACCACCATTGGAACATGGAGGAGCTATGGCCTTATGCTGCGTAAACGATCGTCACCCAGTGTCACCCACGCACAGGATAGATGGGAAGCACCAAATGAAGAAATTATCCTGGACACGATTGTTGTAATTGGTGGCGATCCGGTTTCCTCACGATGTTTTCCTTCACCGTGTTGAGAGCAGTGACAAAGAATTAATGTACACAAAGTAAAGCGCCTCTCTGGATTCAAACCTACGACCTACAACTTGTAGGTCGCGGCCATTACCACCGGGCCACCACTATAGTATTAAATAATAAGACACATTGTTCAAATAATTAATTTTATAATTAATACTCAAATGAAACATCAACAACATTAGAATAATTTGCTAAAACTAATATATTCCACTGTAGCCACAGCCGGCGCCTACATGGCCATTGTATCCCAGACCAGGACCGGCCAGACCAGGGCCGTAACCAACTCTGCCGGAAGCAACACCAGCAGCTGGAGCAATAGCACCATACGGACCAACGGCAGCACCAACACCTTCGCTTACAATACCAATTGCGCCATTCCCGCAGCCGTAGTTGATACCACCAGCGCCAGCAGAAGGTAAAGCTCCCTCCACAACCACAGCACTCAAGAACGGCAGCTCTCCGTTCACAGCGACAGCTCCTTCGATAGCGTTCTCAGAGAACACGGTGAGGCCGGTGGGTGCGATCGGGGAAACGCTAGTGACAGCGAAGCCGCCGCCGCTTGAAGGAACGAAGGAGTTAGCAGCCAGACCACAGCTTCCTGGATAACCTAAGGGTCCTGCTGCCAAGCCACGTCCTGCTTGGATGGAGCCGTAAGCGAGGGCGTTGCCAGCTAAAGCGAGCTCTTCAGCTGCTAACGCAGTGCCAACAATGCTGTTACAAGCTCCGATGGCTTGGCTTGAGATGGCCTGAAAAAGAAAAATAATAAATTAAAATTTTAACCTTAAAAGTGCTAAGGGTTTGAATGCTGATCAAGTACCAAAATATAACAAATACATGTACAGCAAGCAACCAATTTTAATATAGTCACTTGGGCCAATATAAATGTAGCCTTTTCACAACTATCTAACAAATCGGTCGGCTTCCAATCTAACCGGGTGCAGCCGAATACCAGTATTTTACATGGAGCGACTGCCTATCTGACCTCCACAACCCAGTTACTGGGTAACTCAATACCCGTTGGCGAGACTCGAGTGAACGATTCACTTCGAATAGAACAATAGTTACACAATATATTATTTCCTACCTTGACGAAAAGTGCTGAAGCAAACAAAAGGACAACTTTGCAGGCCATTTTGATTTTTTATATATTTTTTTGTAGTGCTGTGCTGAGAAACAAATCGTTGAATGATATTTTCGAATCATTTCCGAACTTTTTATAATAACCTATTTCATAAAAATTATAATCTATGTGCTAAGTAAGTGCGTAAGCATTACATTTATTTTAAATTACAAATAAGCAATTTAGTGAACTAAGTATATTGCAGTAATTTAGGTAATAACAACTGTCAGTGATTAGATATTGGATTGGAATAATTTTCCATTCGTTATTTGAGTAGTTAACAGAACTTTCGATGTCGTTTTACGTAACCAGGCAGTACCTATAGGTCACGTAACAGATGTCCAAGGACATGTTGTGATATTTGTCACGAAATTGCCCAAAGAACTCTTACTTAAGTACTGTTTCGTTGGTTTAGTGGTCGCAAGCGCTTCTGCTAAGCATGAGGTCCTGGGTTCGATTCCCGGACCAGGCATAGTGATATTAGGTTTTTCTATCTTGCATTAATTCTTAGTAGCAGCCCAGAGTCTAGATTTGGGCCCGGTTGATGGCAAAAAACTCGCCCCTGTTAAATGGGACTAAAACTTAACTGTCGAAAAATGGGTCCACTATAGGTGCACGTCTGCCTAATCCTTATCGTATTTAATTTTTAATATTAGTTTAATCTGTAACTTATTATTATTTATATATGTTTAAAGAATTTTATTCTCATAAGAACTTAATTATTAATGATTGATAAGTGATCAATCATTAATAATTAAGTTCTTGATGTTATGTCATGTGATGTTACTCTAAGTTAAGTTTAAACTTTAGTACACCCTGACATGGGGTTGGCGAAGGATTATTTATATAACTATATTACCTATCTAACTGCAAGTGTGGGAAAGGAACACCGGGGAGGTTTTTAGTCAGGGTTACCCATATCAGACGCTTACTAAAACCACACGGTATTCTTCCATATGTATTGACCAGGGTGCGTTCATCATTATATGAGACAAAATATAGACACAAATCCGAAGTTACGATATCCCAGAACAGCGATGGCCGGCACATAACGGTCGCAGTGACAGCTGTCTTGAAAATGATGGCAGCTTGGTTTGACTTTACGGTGCTAAAAAACGCTTTACGATAGTACATTGTTCACCGAGAGGAGAAAGTGACCGAATACCGTCGAGGGTGTCGTTTGAAGCCCGAGCCGTAGGCGAGGACTTTAAAACACCCGAGATCGGGAATCGCACTTTCTCTCGAGTGATACATAGTGCTTTATACTACACCTACGAGGAATATAAAAAACTAAATCTTTACTTCACTATCACTACTTATCATTTTGATAGTTTTATTTTACTTTCTACGAAAACTGAATCCTTAAACAACACACAAATTGAAAATGGCGCCAATGACGTCTGTAATTTTCACATGTTCTTTTTTCAAATTGTTTATCCTGCCGCCGCAGGGTCGCACTGCCAGCCCGACACCATCCAACACACAGCTAGTGGCCAGTGTCATTTTGCGAACTTGGGAGATAAAAACTCACTGTAAAAACTTTTTGGCTTTTGATATTTTAGGTTACCGGCGCATAGTCTTACCCAAAATTAAAAAAGAAAAACCACGTAAGAAATGGATTTTCATACACTTTTCTCTCCCGCTCAGATGCGTTTTCTCCCCGCATATTTGTTCGATATGCAATGACGTACTTTCTACCGTAAATTTGATAAAGTATCAAGGTACTTTCCAAGAGGGTGTAGTATAAAAACACTTACTTACTTACTTTCATAAATAACGTTTCAGTGACGTCATTCACCGGTAAATTGCGGACGCTATGTTACGGCCACCGCTCTTTTAGGAAACCGTAGCTTTGGTCTTGTAATTATAATGCCACCTAACAAACTGGAACACATTAAAACTGAGGCGGTATCTACATCGCCACATGCGAACTACGCATCATACTGACGTCACGCAAAATCCTGCATCGCGCAAGCAGAGTTTACCGCGCAACTAGCATATATACAACGTGCCGACATCAATCGTCGGGCAGTTGCTCACCAGACACGAACCCGTTTGGTCGGAGGATCCTCCCTTTACCAAGAGTTATGGGCAAACTTTACACCCTGTTCCTCATACCTCTATAAAACCAATTGGTTCCAGAAAAACGTAATATGGTGGTAGTTACCGTAAGTACATATACCCCGGACGAATTAGTTACATAAACATTTATTACTACTCCTCGTAGTAACCATTGAACCAATAGAGTGCCTCAAAGCTGGTCGAACTAATTCCTGTGCGATAAGAAATTAAACGGAGCCAGCTATGCTCGGAGTTTCATTGAAGGATAAAATCAGAAATTAAATGACAAAGCTTGAAGAGTATGCAAGCTGAAGTGGCAGTGGGCTGGCCATGTTTGTCGAAGGACCAAATAGCCGATGGAGCACGCGACTCCTGGAGTGAAGACCACGTATCGACAAGCGTAATATGGGACGCTGATGGACCGACGACGGCCTTAAAAAGGTGGATGGGGCAGACTGGATGTGGAAGGCGGAGAGATGGGCATTGTGGCGCAGCCTGAGAGAGGCCTATGTCCAGCAGGGGACTGTGATGTACTGAGTTGACCGGTTATGGCTCCCATGGATAGTATGGCATGGATAGTATCTAGGCTCATAATTCTCACGATACAATCAAGTACGTAATGTCATCGTCCATGAAATAATCATTCTCTTCCCAGCTGAAAGACGCTGACTGCTGGACATAGGCCTCTCCGGGCTTCGTAAAGCGACTGATCCTATGGATTCCAACGATGGCAATACAATTGTATATATTCTACGTTTATCAAATTAAAATGTATAATTAATACTTCAGCCCCTCTTATGAAATGAAATGTTTATTTGTGTAAGTAGATCTTTTAAGACACTTTTACACGTCAATATTTTAAAACTAGATGGCGCCGGCATTTTTTATCTGGTTGATCCCTGAGAAGAAGTTTATATGGTATTTAATAATATTTATTCAAATACTTGGTTGTATATGTGGTGGTTGCTTTGTATTCTAAGTGCTTACTTATTTTATTTTAATTTGTTATAGTCCCAACAATTGAACCTGACTTGGTTTCCGTACGTCCTTTTCGGGTAACAACTGAAAATCAGCGTTGTACTGTGGGTCTCCCATAGCACAGCATCATGCTGAGTGGAAGCCTTCTTGTCACAGTCATGACGTGCAGCTGTCGACGATTTCTGTTTTGTGCTCGTGATTATAGATCTTTTTTGTTTTTATTTTTCTTAATTATTATAGCTAATTATCTTTTTTGTATGCACGTGTTTCTGTGACAAAAAACCTATTTTTCTTTCTTTCTTTTTTTGATTATGCGAAATAGGCTATGTTAGGTTAGGACTGTGACCTACCGCGTGCGAGCCGAGTGAGCGGTGCCACGGCGGCGGCTGTCGCGGCGAGTGCTACTTCCAAGTTGGTCACAGAAATGTTGTCCTGTCGGTGAAGAGTCCCGTCTAAGTAAAGTCTTGTCGGTGTTCAGTCGGTCGGCGTTTAGTCGTACACTCATACATGGAAGTAAGGCCGAACTTAAATAAGACGATGAAAGCACGTGGTGTTTCGTCAGGATCTATTTCAAAAGAGTCCTATCTCTTAGTAGGTATCCATCTTCGATCACAAATCACTTCTCTAAGCTATGATCCAGGTCGATCGTGTGTTTGGAATCCTACGGTGAAACCTGCATCCTAATTACACACTATTAATCAGAATCAGAATCATTTTGAAGGATATTGCTAATCCATGGCTTCGTGTGTTCGAAAAAAATGCTTGCTCAACTACGTACACAACGCAATGAATATTGTTGAAGTGTCAAAATTTAAGCCATTCATACTGTTAGTTTGTAACGCAACTACCCCGCTGGCACTGATTTGGAGTGTACTATTATAATAAAGAACATATCTATATATCTATATTAAGTCCACCCAGATAAAATGGAGAGAAAAATCGAAACTACAATAAGTTTTTTGTATTTGGGGAAAATTTGTAGTTATAGGTGCATCGCAGACGACAGATTTTTTGTGCGAAGGAGTCTGCGGCACATAAAAAGGAATCAATGAAAAAGGCAGAACTCATTCATTTCTTTTTGTGTGCTACTGACTCCATCGCACAAAGAGTCTGTCGTCTGCGCTGCACCATAGTGTAATCATATTGTCTGTGGTGTAAGTAAACAAGTTTTTATTGTGTCGCAATTATTATTATTAAACAGTCTTGATATAGCTAATTCTTAAAAATAAAATTGTGTAAATGACATAATTATACATATTTACACAGTTTAATGTTTTTTTAATAATAATTAGTAGGTTTCTATTGAAAGTACTAAAGTTTTACTAGTTTCTTTTTCTATGAATCAATTTGTTATCACAGAGCATTTTTGTTGACCTCGGATGAAGTAAAATGTTTGTAAAAGTGGACCATATTTTAGCCGATTTCTCTTTCTGTGTCTAGTATTAGAGCCCCATAATTAGCTACAGAAATTTTACAAAGTTAGTCAAAATTTACTTCTTGAGCCATCCCATCGCTCATCCTCAAGAATACCTTACTTCGTACCTCCATAGGTAGACAAAAATGAGACTTGTCCGATCAATGAAGATGGAGTAATGCTCTGGAGAAATTCTATTTCTAATTGTTCATGGAATTGTAAGGTACCTTTTGAGAAGCTAAAACTTTTACTTGCATGAAATGTAGGACACCTGCAATAAATACGTGACCCATTTTTATTACAAATTATAGTACTCAAATCATGCAGGCGTTTGTACATTGCATTTGTCATTGAATAGAGCACTAGTAAAATTCCGTCACATCCCCCTCATCTAGCGATCGAATTTATTAAGTTTGGTAACAATAGAAAAGTAATTGTGTCTCATAGCGACAGTTGAGCTCTTATTTGGTATCGAGGTAAGGTTATAGGGATCACCTAAAATAATCAAAATACAAGATTTTGGTCTACAAAATATAACTTTTATTTAGACATAAACAACAAATAACAATTAAACTCCTAATAAACAGCCCCGCATCCACCCAGACCGAGTCCAGGGCGTCCATTGTAACCCAGTCCATTACCCAGACCTGCGCCATATCCAGGACCACCGGCCAGACCGTTGGCATAGCCCAGACCAGCAGGGTAAGCGGCAGGACCAACAGCAGGAGAGATACCTTCACTCACGATGCCCACAGCGCCATTTCCGCAGCCATAGTTGATGCCACCAGCACCAGCACTAGGTAAAGCACCTTCCAAGGCAATAGCTCCCAAGAATGGCAAGTTACCGTTAACGACTAGAGCACCTTCGATGGCATTCTCAGAGAAGACGGTGAGGCCTGTGGGGGAAATTGGGGAGACGCTATGGACGGCGAAACTACCGCCGCTGGTTGGAGCAATTGTGTTTGGTGCGCATCCAAATCCCAATGCTGGGCCAGCATAGGGAGCTCCGAAGCCTATGCCGCCTGCTCCGTAGGCAAATCCGTTGCCAGCAAGGGCGTTGCCAGCAAGGACGTTGCCAGCTAGTGCCAACTCTTCAGCTGCTATAGCAGTGCCGATAACGTTGTTGATGGCGCCAGGGCAATGCTGAGCTGCGATGATCTGTAAAATGAAAATGGAATTGAGTTAAATGCTCTTTTGTGCCATTCTTGGAGAAGGCTTGAAAAGGAGATTTACCAAGAAGGTACTGTACTCAGAAGAAGGATGATGGATCAATATTTACAAATGAATGAGAGGACCATTATTTTTTAGATTTACTTTGGATCCTCAAAACGACGAAGCACTCTTTGCAACCATGATGGTCTTTGTAAAACAACAATGCAATCTTGAAATGCAAATATAAAGACATTTATGGGAAAAGTTTGTATAATTTATTTGAATGTTTGTAATTTTGACTCACCTTAACAAAGCAGGCCGAAGCGCAAAGGACAAGGATAGACTTGGCGGCCATTTTGGATTTGTATGTTTGTTTGTAAGATGCAAACTTGTGAATGATTTCTGTGTTCAAAATCGAAGAATTTATACTGTTTAGTTACGTTAGTATTTAGTAATGTTATTTAGTAAGTTGTCGTGTTGCGTTGTTGATAAGGGCTTACGCACTGTTACGTGACAAAAAAGAATTGTCGCATGTAATCACTTTTATGTAATGCCTAGCAGAAAGAAAATAGGTATATAGTATACCTAAGTTGGCATAGCATAGAAATAATTCCTCCTGACCAATTTCCAGGATATATTATAGTGCACTAGCGTAAGCGCAATCAAAGCTTGACTCTCTGTTCCTTTACTCTCATAGTCCAGTGGGACGGCAATCCGACAAGACCGGAGAGAGATTAGGAGCAGGATCAATGGCGTAACATACTTCCCGAGCCACGGGGGTATCACCCCCAACTTCCAAACTCCGGCTGCTACTTAGAATGTGTTAATCGAAAAACTCAGTAACTCGTTGCCCGACCTGGGAATTGAACCCAGGACCCCACGGTCAGTGGTCGCGTCTGCAACCACGAGATTAACGGAGCACTTAAAAAAAACACACACACATGCATAAATATGTCCTGAGAAGTACTACCACACTTGCTTTATTCCAGTTTAAAAGGTTCAGAGGTTACAGTCTAAAGTCCAGACATAATCTTGGTCAGATGATGTGAAGACTATGTAGATTAGTGTCTGAAATGGTCTTTTGAGGAAAAACCACACAGATTTGGTGGACCTGTCCAGTCAATGCACTCATGTGTCAGTAATCGTGCAGCTCAGCTCAGAACTTAACACGTTAGCTGCGGCACTAATTTTTGCAAACTTTCCGTTCCTGCGGCACGAGGTATTATCGGCCCGCACCGTGACCAGACGTTAGGGCGACACGCGGTCTATTAGACCCCACCTCCTTTAACAGACTAAAATCCATTTTCTGGCGCGAAATCAAAGATAAATGAAAAATTTTGGTCCTTATCGATATAGACAGTGAATTGATGAACCCTAATCTACCGTCGCCCCGGGATCTAATAGCTAGTTTAGGAATTATTGGCAAAACAAAATATGGGATCATATACACCTCGTAACACACTGAAATAGGGTAAATTTTCGCTAAGATTAGTGATGGGAAAAATAATATCGACGCAACGACGTTTATCTATTTTTGTGTGAAAATCTTAATGCGGTTCACAGAATAGAAAAAAAAGAAAACCAGAAGTAGAAAAGAAACTATCCTATGTATTCTGCCTCGGGCTTTAAAAATACACTTATTAGAACTTGAATTAACATAAAAAAATCAGTAACAATATACTTTTTTTATAAAAAATCGCAATATATATTTTGTACTTATTTATGAGTGTTTTTCATTGAAACAGGGTAGACAATAAGATTTTTTGCACTGAGAGCACTGAGTTAAAATCTTTTTGGATTTTTTGTCAGCTTCACGAGATGGTAAAAATGTGCGTAGTTTCTGGTAACAACAAGTGTAAAAACCAACACATCTTCTTTTTTCACCCTTTTCGAGGTTGCTTGCTTGCATTGCTCTCCAATCGACGTGATGCACAACACTAGTCGCGGGAAGCTCGCGTTGGGTGCGGTACGAGGTCCGGGGGGATATGGGACGTTTTAGCCTCGTTCCGCACTGCATTAAAATTATATTAATCCAGTGCGGTACGAGGCCTAAGACATCCGGTACCAAGGTAGGTATACCACCGAGTCCGGGACCATTAGCGCGTCTCAAATATACATTTATCTCTTTTCTATACTGGACCAAACCAAAGCTATGCCCTTCGCACGACAGAGATGTTCACGTTTTTCCTTGCCGCACCACAAGGAAGTTGCATGAGGGGTGATTTAGGCCTCGTTTCGCACTTAACGTGTTAAGGAGCACAACGATTCGGCGATCAATACCAAAGAAAGGACATTTGGGTAGGCCGCATAAATTACAAAAAAAAACAATGACCGACCAAGTCGTCACATTCACAATAATTAAAATAATATAATAGTTTACAAAGTAAATACCCATGTCATTGTATATACAGCATTTTAGATGGAGCAACTGCCTATCTGACCACCACGACCTAGTTACTGGGTAAGACGATACCCTATTACAAAGCGACTGCCTCGTTGATCTAGTGGTCGCAAGCGCTACTGTTAAGCATGAGGTCCTGGGTTCGATTCCCAGGTCAGGCATAGTGTGCAGACAGCTGTGTTGCTGGGGAGTTTGTTGCGCCACTTCTTCTTCCCAGCTAAAGCACTAGGAAGTGGTGAAGGGCGGCCGTGTCGGGGGACTGTCTTATGTAATTTTGACGTTCAAAAAGTGCTGATTCTCAACCTAGATTGAATAAATGACTTTTGATTTGATTTGATTGTTATTGGTTGTTTCCATTTTGAATATCTCAGTAGCAGCCTAGATTCTAGATTTGTGCCCGGTTGATGGCAATAGGCTCGCCCCGTGTTACATGAACATAACTGGCGAAATGTGGGGTACACCTCTGCTTAAGCCTTCACGGAATACAGGCGTGATGTTATGTCTATTACAAAGTGTCTACCGAAATTAATGTGGTACGTGCTGCCATCTATTGACTAACTAGGGAACTTAGATCAACTTAAGATATCATTATTTCTTTCACAAAGCTACAGCTGTCGTTCCGTTTAAAGTCAAAGTCAAAGCATTTATTTCAAGTAGACACTTAAAAGGCACTTTTGAACGTCAACATTTACATTTAAATAGAATTGATTCTAGTCGCCCCTTACAAAAGGTAGTTTCGTATGGAGAAGAATGGGCAAGAAACTCCATCGTTACTCTTTTAAAATGTGTTACAATATTTTGTATACATCAATTATATAATTTTATGACATTGATTTACATTCTGTGACTACTTTATCTCACACACTGACATATTACTTGTCTAAATACTTTGGAAAATCGTATACTTTTAAAATGTTTGTATATACGTGAGCACCGTGTATCTATCATAAATTAACTTATTTGTCATTGCTACATTTTTTTATTATATTTACCTATTGTGGTAGGGTAATTTTATTATGTGTGTTTATTATGAGAGCAGTGGTGACCCATTGGTAACGGCCGTGACTAACGAGTTGTAGGTAGTAGGTTCGAAGCCAGACAGGCGCTTTACTTTGTGTAAATTATTTCATCACTGCTCTCAAAACGGTGAAGGCAAACATCGAGAGGAAACCGGCGTGTCCAAGAGCCAAACATTCGAAAGACATGTGACATCTACCAACCCGCACTGGACCCGCGTGGTGGAGCACGGCCCGCTCCCTCTCACCGAGAGGAGGCCTGTGTCCCAGCAGTGGGAACATTATATATGCTGATGATGATGAATTTTATTATTGTTGCATCGGTGCATGTGAAAAACATATAACTAATAAATTATACTCTAGATTGTCCTATGGAGCTGGACCAGCATGTTTCCAAGCATTCTTATCTTGGATATAATCCTCTAATTTGAAATATGCTTGTTCACAAAGTGAACTTTTTATATGAGTTTTAAATTTTCTTTCATTTAATTGCAATGCGTTTACAATCAATATCTTTTATCTTCCCCTCCTTGGTCTGGTGGCAGATAAAGCTACGGCTGAGCACGAGGTCCTGGGTTCGATTCCCAGGTAGGGCAAATTGTTTTTGGGTTTTCCCATCAGGAATTACTCATTGGCAACCCGGAGTTAGGATTTGTGCCCGGTTGATGGCAATATGCTCGCTCCCTAGGACATGGGACTAAAATATAACTGGCAAAAAGTGGGTGTACAACTCTGCCATACATTTAGCGGATTGCAGGCGTGATGTTTTGTTTTGTTACGTTATTATTATCTTTATCAAGATCTATATCGATTGTTGAAGAAAATCATTGATTACTTACGTGATCTATCAAATTATTATTAATTGTATTTCAAAATGTTTGAGATAAAAAAGATCATGAAAGATAAAATATAGAAAGAGATATTGCATATAAAAGGTGCTTGGAGATCGTTCTGTAGTCATTAAATATTTTTCTGTTCTTCAATAGCGTCATGTCCTCTTCTTTTGTCATCTTTTGTATTCAGATTTGCTTGATTCAGGTTGGTTTCTTTGATTTATTTAAAATAGATTCTTCTACTATCATACTTAATATTATAAATGTGAAAGTTTGTATGTTTGGACGTTTGTTACTCAATCACGCAAAAACGGCTAAACGGATTTGAATAAAATTTGATACACAGATAGTTTATAATCTGGATTAGCACTTAAGATCCTTTTTACGCCAGTAATTAGCGCGTCCTCGTTCTCATTCTGCGGGCGAAGCCGCTGGCAAAAGCCTGTGTACAATAATTATCTAAAAATATCTTCTACATACCCGTGTTCAGTATTTCATCCAAGTTCGTTTTTTTTTTGTTTTAAAAGTGGGCTCCATTTACCAATTGAACTAGAAGAGAAATATGACTATTTTTTTTCCGCGTAGCTAATTAATTCTGATTTATTTCAGTATGCGTTCAGTCAACGCGTCAACGGACCCACAATGGTGAACAATGGACTCCAATACGGACCAAATAATGGACATGGGGGCCCATTACAAGGCCAAACACAACTTGGTGGGGTCATGAATGGACCTGGATTAGGCCCAATGGGACCTAATCAAGCGCTTGGCCCATATGGTCAAATGATGACTAATGGTCAAGCGTTTTCTGGCATGCCAACTCAAGCTTTTGCTGGCGTGCCAAGTCAAGCTTTTTCCGCTGCGGGCATACCAAACAAAATATATGGAGGTGCGGGCAAGCCTAATCAATCATATAGCAGCGCTGGAATCCCAAACCAAGCATACGGCGGAGCTGGCAACGGTGAAGTAGCTGTCAATGGCGAGTTGCCAGTCTCTGGCATGACTTCTGTAACCGGGCACGTGCCATTGACTGGCAAAGTGGCGTTCAATGGCAACGTGGCTTGTGGCGGTACTGTCACTATTAGTGGTAGCTGTGCTTCTTGTGGGCAGAATGCACCATTTGGTCAAAACCAAATGCCAACATATGGCAATAAGCCTTATGGGTATTAATTTGAGGTATCTATGTATTAAGTTATATTATATTCTTTTATTTATGCGTAGTGTGTAATAAAATATGTTTTTTAAATAAATTATTGGTGATGAAACAATTTTACAAGCTTAGTTCTTTATTCATTTGCCTACCTACCCCTATAAGTCATCATCATCATATTAACTTGTGTGGCTTGAAGCAAGCCAAGAAGGGTCTTGAAGGGCCTTGAATAGGGTGTTGGTTAAACTGTTTAACGACCCCGACAACACAAAACAAACGAGTGTGTTTTACTATTATTATTATACCTATAGTTCAAGGTCATTATTTACAGGCGTGATGTATAGTTACAGTTATGTATACAAGGTGGCGAGTACCTTATCACATTAAATTATACCACGTATACTACATGGTATACTTAGACGATTTACAAAATTTGAACGAAATCCATTCGCTAAAAAATCTGCTATCATTTTGATACACGAAGCTCGACAAACAGCAGTCTGTATGTACAGTACTGGCTTTTAATATGTATTAAGTTCTGTTTACGTTTTTATTTCTGCTTGAGTATAGTTTTCAATATTTTTGTTGGTAGATATATTGGCGTGTGCTAGCTGACATATGGCAAATAATGTAATTTAATGTTTTGTGTCTCGTAATGTTAATTAAATACTGTTGTATACATAGACTACAGTTCTTCTTACTGAACAGAGAGCTGTGCTGCTGGAGAGTTTGTTGCGCCACTTCTTCTTCCCAGCTAAAGCACTAGGAAGTGGTGAAGGGCGGGCGTGCCGGGGGACTGTCTTATGTAATTTTAACATTCAAAAAGTTCTGATTCTCAGCCTAGTTTGAATAAATGACTTTTGATTTTGTACATTTTCCCAGTTATGTTTAAGCACTGTTACAAAGTGAATTTCTTGCTTTGTATATTATTATCTTAAATTGTGGGTAGTCCGTACACACAACATAAAGCAGTAATAATCTAGGAAGATCGTCTTTTACTTCATGGTAACAGCGATACAATCGAATGACTCTTTTGGAAGCAACAATAGGCGATATCAACGTGGTGTTAATTAGTAGGTTTCGGTGATAAACAGTAGGTACACGGTACGTGCTAATAATTATAGAATACGCAAGACCTCCAGAGGTGTGTGAGGTGGCAAAAACTGGGCAATAATTCTTAAACTGGACATTTTTTTTTTTATTGTAATCTTAAAAGGCAGTTCAGTGGTAGCTCTGGAGATTTGAGCGTTTTTAACTTTACGTCTAGTACCCGTAATAAATATGAAGTTAGAAAGTCGTTAGTTTTTGACACAATGAGGCAGGTAAGTTGGTATGGATTGGCAATCCATGTTCATACACACGAGTGGCATACGTCATGTTCATGAACGGGCGCCGTCAGTAGGCACTGGTCTTAGCTGCCACGGCTTATTTGATTCCTGAATTGTTTTTATCTTTTTATTACGGACGCTTTTAACGTGCACGTCTCACATGTATAATTTCAACATGAATGATGTAACCACTATTTTGTAAAAGTATTTTGATTTCAAAGAGTGTCCATAGAGTTTCTTGCCCGTTCTTCTCCATAGGTACCTACTACGCTTTGGAATGGGCAACTAGCTTCAACTTTCTGACTGACCGACCCTTGACAATTCAAAAGTGCCTGTAATTAGTTTATTTAAAATAAATGCTTTGAGTTTTTTTTTTTAAGGCATAGGCAGCTTCGGCAGTCAACACGCGTTTGAGTACGGTGCTCAAATACACGAGCGGCACATTGTCGATGGCTGCAGTTGCCTCTGCCGTTGGCGTGTGCTCTCGTGTGTATGAACACTTAAGGTCATTACTCAGTAACAATAATAATAAATCGGTTAGTGTCTCATTTCATTAAAAGCGTCTATACGGGCCTCTTCGAGTTGACTTCAGCCCCTCGAACGCCTTCCAAAGGACCGGGACCCCAGGGTCCCGAGATATGTCAAAGACACGATAGATATAATAATAATAATTTTCATCCCACCATCTCGGAAAGAGTATTTTTAATCTTCAATATCTGAGTGGAAAAGCCGTTTTTATTCTCTAGAGGATAAAGTAAATTGAATTTAGAACATCGTGTGCACTAAGTTTGTGAATTAAAAAAAACATTAAACCTATTTACTGCTACCTCTATGGTGCCGAATATATCATACAACTTTTTTTTAATTTGTTAAAAACTCAGACTCGGAACCTTCTTGGTGTTCTTTTTTCAATTTGCTTTGTACGCGGTTCTTTACGCGGCATTTTTTCACGTCATTGTTAAACCTTATATTAAAAACAAGAAACTTGAAAACAAGTGAAAAAACTAAAATAAGTGATTCTAGCGACGAGGAAGTTTGCTTGACGCCAACAGAATTGACTGAAACTGTTAATAATGCGCAAATGAGCTTTCTCCCTCAACAATCACGCGAGAAGTATTTAAAACAGTACGATATGTTCAACACGTGGCGACTAGCAAAAGGAGCCAAAACTTTCTCAGAAAACGTTTTGCTGGCATATTTTATAGAATTATCCGAGAACAAGAAAGCAAGCACTCTATGGAGTACGTATTCGATGCTAAAAGCAACAATAAAGATGAAAAAAGACAAACATATCGATACCTATCCTAAATTAGTGGCATTTTTAAAAAGAGCCTCATCTGGTCATCAACCAAAAAAATCGAAGGTTTTCACAGTATCTGATATTGAAAAGTTTCTTAACGAAGCACCCGATTCCGTATATTTGGCGGCAAAAGTAAGTCAGTTGCACATTCAGTATCTACTTAAGTATATTAATCTCAATTAAATAGTATACTTAGTAGATGTTGATAGGCATAATTATGCGTTCATATCAATTTTATTCATTTATCTACTACAATACTCTTTACGTTACAGGTTGTTCTTATTATTGGAATAAACGGAGCATGTCGAACTAATGAACTAACACAACTTAATGTCAAAAACATTGAGAAACATTCAGATGACTTACTATTAATTAATTTACCTAATACAAAGACAAAAAGAGACCGCAACTTCGTCATTCGCAAGGAATACGTAACGATTGTTGAGAAATATCAAGCCTTACGCCCGCCTAACACTCCAATCAATCGATTTTTTTACAGTATCGCAATGGAAAGTGTGTTAGACAGCCTATGGGTACTAATAAAATTGGCAGTATCCCACGAGAAATAGCAACATTTCTTGAACTTCCAGAACCCCTGTTGTACACGGGTCATTGTTTCCGACGAACTTCAGCCACACTTTTGGCTGATTCCGGAGCTGATCTCCTGTCCCTTAAGCGCCACGGAGGCTGGAAGTCCAATGCAGTTGTAGAGGGATACATAGAGGATTCCATCCAAAATAAGTCTAAAATATGTGAAGGCATCGTAGGAGCCATTACACTGAAAGAGCCTCAATCGGATCCTTGGACTGGCCCTTCTACATCAAAAATAAGCCGTTATGAAACACCTAACCATCTCCCTCTCTCTCCAACATTCACGCCAAGGGAATCCGATGAATCGGTACAACTATTAAGTATGACAGATAGTTTACCGAAAAACAGTACACAAGTGACTAACACCAATATTACAGTACCAAACAAAAATATTACACTCAATTTAAATAACTGTAGCAACGTTACTTTAAAATTTTCTTAATTATACCTTAGTATTATTTTGTTATAATTTAAAGATTATTCTGTAATACTTACCTGTCATAATGTAGTAATTAATACCTAAACTGAAATAAAAGTGTACCTATCTTGTGATTGTAAACGTTTTTTTTTTTGCATTTAGTCATTTCCTCGCTGAGGTGGAATGAAAAGTTACGTGTTGCACTCGAGTGCAAAGATTTTTCACCTCGTGCTCTTTTGATTCCCTCGCTAACGCTCAGGATTCTAATTTTGAATCCTTCGCTTGCTCGGTCATCAAAATTGAACACGCGGTTAAAAAGCAACTTTGCACTCTTGTATAACAAATAACTATTATATATCCAAGAATCGAGCTGAAGCGCGTGCAATTGGAGAGGCTTATGTCCAGCAGTGGACTGCTGTAGGCTGATGATGACGATGATGAATTTATATATTCATCATCGTCATCATCAGCCTAATAATAACAGTTTAATTTGACAACATTGGTCCAATGGTTAGTACAACAATAATTTATCAAGTAAGGGTTAGTCTTATTAAATAATTAAACTATTTTTATTCATCCCTGCCGCACGAGCAACCGGATAGTGTCTCAATGTCTCAAATTATAACTGCACCGCTCCAGCGCAGCAACGGTCCAGCACGAGCTCGGAAAAAATCCATCCATTTGTCGCCAATGCGCCGTCAGCAAGACGACCGCTCACTGCTGGCACGCCACGGCTGCACGGGTGAGGTGGCAGCTTGTTGTTCACGCGCCGCTTACTAGTTGGTAGCTCACCGTCCACGCGTCAACGGCTAACTTTCAGCTTCCCGACCGGTTTGCGATCTGTGAGTGATTTCGCTTGAGAAGCACGCGTTTCTTCATAATGTCTCAATTTTCTTTACGCGAACTGGCAATCATAGCTATTGCACTCGACGAAGAAGATAATAATTTGTGGGCGACGAGGAGACAGTCGTGCGATCGGTGCAAGGGTGGCGAGGGGTCCCCGCGAGGATAGCGAGGCGCGAGCAGGCATACCGCTTACAGGCGTTTCTTCATCAAGGAGCTGGCTATTTGCTTAAAGCACGTGGTCGGCGCGACGTGTGCGCGAGCCGTCCACTAACCCATATTGTCATAGTAAAATGTACTTTAATACTTTCGATTTAAAAACCTAACTTAAATGACAAGTTATTTGCTGTGTCGGAGCGATGCTGTTATAGTGAGTGATGACCTTTAGACTGTTGGTATCCTACCCTTTTTTTGTTAAAGTGTAGGAAATCATCAAATAGCTTCTCCCGCTCTGGGAGGAGTGGGAGGGCGTGTCAGACTCTTACTGACTAAAACCTAAAACCCACCCGAGTTCCTTCAGTTGCCTGTGCCAGGAGTCACGGTAACCCTATCGGTGGCATCCTACCCTACGATTGCTGATTTGCAGCATACACTCAAAAGCACGTTTAGGTACATTTTTAGGTTCTACTGTTAATATGGCCGGCCTACTGCTTCTAAAGCATAATATTCTGTTGGCTTTGTCCACTATTCTAACCGCGAAAAAAAAAATCTGCTGTTCCCTACATTTATGTTTGCAGAACAAGTCAAAATATAGGGAAATAAAAATATATAAATATAGTAAAAGTTGTTCATAATGATGAGTATAATGACTCCATAAGAGGTTGATGGTGTTTTACCAATAACCCCGTATATTATATCATTCTAGTTTCATGTGCGAAAATGGTTACGTAATACACTCGGCATTGCACAGTGATTATTATTTAACCTGACAATGCAGTAGCGAAGGAATGCAACACTATGCATTACTAAACCTTTGGATCAGCAATAAAAATTGCAGTACTGCACGTGACCTTTAGAAAATCAAGCGTCTGCAAGGTTGTGAATTGTTTATTATGATTTTGTTATGGTGTTATGCTCTAATTATAAAGTGGCAGACTGACACTTGTCAGTGTACGTCGTTCCAGGGTATCTCCTCCCGGCGTTTCCACCGCCGGGTATATTAAAGCCTTTGTATTATCATAATTACCGAATAAGAGAATGAAATTAAATTAAATGTTTATTTCTGTAAGTAGATCTTCTAATCGTTGAGCTCCTTAAGTTCTGAGTTGAGCTGCACGATTACTGACAATTGCGTGCACTGACTGGACAGGTCCACTCAATCTGTGTGGTTCTTTCCTCAAAAGACCATTGCAGACACCGATCTAAATAGCTTTCACATGACCTGACCAAGATTTTGTCTGGACTTTAAAAGAGACTGTGACCTCTGAGTTTGTTTCGGCCTTTCTTCTCAGAGTAGTCAGATAGGAAACGCCGACCCCATCTAGTTTAAAAAAAAATATGATTGACGTGTAAAAGTGTTTGTTCAAACCTACTTACAGAAATAAAATCATTTATCATTTATCATTAAGACCCTTTTACACGTCAACATTTTAAAACTAGATGGCGCCGGCATTTCCTAGCTGACTGATCCCTGAGAATAAATGCCGAAATAAACTCAGAGGTCTTGGTCTCTTTTAAAGTCCAAACATTGTATTATTAGGATTGTATGTGAGTCTAAAAATGCAGGGCCATGTCTGGAAGGGCCTTTTGAAGAAAGAGCCATTGCAGCTTTGAGTTGACCTGTCCTAACAGACGGCATGCATGCATCAGTCTTCGTGAAGCTCGACCCTATTTTAGGGGGCTCAAAGACCCGTCACCCGACGTTACCAGATCTGCAGGACATTTGCGTAGGCCGTATATAAAATACTCAAAACCGCCAGATAGCTTTAATTAAAAAAATAAAATTTGTTTATTTCAGACTAGGTAATGTCCATATTTTGTTAGTAACAAATTAATTATCTTATGGTTAAGTTAGTAGCAATTTATGTAGGTAAAATAACTTGATTGAGAATAAATTAAATTGAAATAGACAAGATTAACTAACGCAAATAAATAAATTAAATTGAAACAAATTATGTCAAGTTACATTGAAACAAGAAAATATGTATTTAAATTAAATAAACATTAAACTCATCAAAACACGGTCGTGTAGCCTGATGAGCCTTCCAGTGGCGATACCGGTCGATCCGCAATCATCCCCAGGATTCCGTTGCCACTCCCTCGAATTCTGCGAATTAGGGAGGCTGGCTTTTTGCGCATTATAGCATTAAAATCATCCACCCTCGTATCGGCAAACATGCCCGAAGCACTACAAAATCGAGGGAGCTGCACCAAAATCCTAAAGGCGTTGTTATACTGCACTCTGAGAGCATTGTAGGCCCGCTGCGTGTAGTTAGTCCATAGGGCGCTGCTGGTGTAAAAGCTTTGGCAGTAGGCTCTAAACAAAGTTACCTTGACATGTGCTGTAGGTACACTGCGCAAACCTATGAACCAACATATTAGCTCGCACCGACAATGCTCTCCGCTCTCTCTCAATATCCGCGTCATCATGTAGGGCTTCGGTCACAACATAAAGCCATGTATTCTATCTAGCCTGCATGGTACTCACATTCACAGTCAGTTTTCTCTTTAAATATCATCAAAAATATTATAAGTTACTCGTATGTCACGTGAGTAGAGAAAGCTTAAAAGCGTGTGAAGTGACGTAAATAACTAATCAACCCTTTTCAACTATCTTGGAGCTTCCAACTAGATGCAACTGAATTATCTCTGCAAACCAATCAAAAGGATCAATCCCGTATGGAAGAACCAATATAATATTCTAAGGCGTTAGATGAAGAGTTTTAGCTTTTACTAGAATACGTAGGTCCACATAGACGGAATTAATATTCACTGTGGTCTGAATATTTTTTTTAAATACTTTCTTTGTATGATTTTGTTTATGCTAGACATTTTTTGTAGGACCGATTACCTATAGGACAATGTTGTGGTACATCTGGTATGACTCGTTGAGAAAATTTTTCTCCATAGGTACCTACTACGCTTTGGAATGGGCAACTAGCTTCATCTTTCTGACTGACCGACCCTTGACAATTCAAAAGTGCCTGTAATTAGTTTATTTGAAATAAATGCTTTGAGTTGAGTTTGAGTTTGAAAAGAACCATGTATAACCTGAAAACCTGAAAATTTCAAAGCAGCTCAACGACCCCACATTTATGTCATGCAATGTCATACCCAATGACATAATCAAAAGTGGCGTATCTATTATTAGCTGAAAAGCGTTATTTTACATCAATCCAATTGCATAATCAAGTGCGTGATCTATAAAAAAAAAACAGGTTATTTCATATTCTAATAATTGCTATCTACATCACGTAATATAATTATTTCTTTACAATTGATTGCATAGAAGTATTGTAATACGTTAGTATAAAACGTTGGTGCGTTCAATTTAAAATCATTCTCTTGTTTGTCATCAATACAAACTTTAAACAAAAACAAAATGGCCGCCAAAGTTTTCTTTGTCTTCTGCGCTTCTGCTTTATTGGTCCAGGTGAGCATTTTCTTCTTTTCAGTCAACGATCTCTAAAATATTTTGTAAGTTTTTTTGGTTTTATTGTTAAACCTATCCTATACCCGTTGGTTCATCATTCTCACCATTATTCAAAGACCACGAGTATAAAGTAAATTGGTTCAATTAATAGTCTATAGAAAGTCAAATTATTTTACTTTTACTCTTTCTATTTTTAGACCATCTCAGGCCAAGCCATCGGTGCTTGCAACAGCTTTGCTGGCACCGCCTTAGCAGCTGAAGAACTTGCTTTAGCTGGCAACCTAGCAGGACGTGGCTTAGCAGCAGGACCTATAGGCTACCCAGGATGTAACAACTATGCCCTAGCTGCTAATTCTTTCGTTCCCTCAAGCGGAGGCGGCTTTGCAGTCACCAGCGTGTCCCCCCTCGCCCCTACCGGCCTCACCGTGTTCTCTGAGAACGCTATCGAAGGAGCTGTCGCTGTGAACGGAGAGCTGCCGTTCTTGAGTGCTGTGGTTGTGGAGGGAGCTTTACCTTCTGCTGGTGCTGGTGGAATCAACTACGGCTGCGGGAATGGCGCTGTTGGTATTGTGAGCGAAGGTATTGGTGCTGCTGTTGGTCCTTATGGTTCTACTGCTCCTGCTGCTGGTATTATTCCTGGTAGAGGTGGTTACGGCTCTGGTCTGCCTGGTCCCGGTCTGGTCGGTTTGGGCGCCCCCGGTCTGGGTCTTGGTGCCCCCGGTCTGGGATTCAATGGTCCCGCCGGCCCCGGTTGTGGCATAGGAATTTTCTAAGTTATGAATTTGTTTTACATGGTTACTGTTGATTTTTCGTTTGTGTTTTAATATAATTATGAAAATTCTTTATTTCTGTGTTTGTTTTACGTCATACTTTACCTTTTCATAAACTTTATATTAAAACAAGTGGAGATTATTATTAAAGAGAAAGTCAAGCTTATAGCTTTTTTTTATCTTAACTTAGCGATGTAGTTTAAAAAAAAATACCTACTTAAGTATTTTTACGTAATTTGTATGAATCATTATTAATTACACTTGATATTTACTGAATTTTATGTCTAGTTATCTTGTAAAATTTTGATGAGAAAATGAAGTCTAGTTTACTAACAGAGCCAACCGCAAAGTTTTTAAATTAGTAAGTATTTTGTATCAATAAGAAACAAACTAGAGATAGTATTTTTAAAGTAATTTGGTCTAAGGTATCGTTTCATTTTGGAAAACAGGTCTCTTCTTCTACAACTTTTCTTCTAAAAAATCTACATCTTTTTAAGGCCGTACCCAGAGCAAATAACCTTGAGCATTCGTTCCCTCTTTGCCGCACCCCACCTCTACAATACTACGTAAAAATTACTAGCGCCATCTGGCGAACAACTTACGAACTATGAAACTGCGACTAGTAAAAATCACAGACCTTAGAATACACTCGAGAGGATCCGGCAATTGGGACTCGAGGTGGCCCTGCACAAGTCCGAGGCCATGTGTTTTCATGGTCCTCGGAACACGCCACCGTCGGGTTCCCAAATAACGGTAGGAGGGGTTCACATCGGCGTCGAGTCGACGATGAAGTACCTGGGACTCGTCCTCGACAGCCGGTGGAACTTCGTGGAGCATTTCCGACGTTTGGCTCCCAGACTGGAAAGGGCCGGGGCTGCCTTAAAGCGGCTCCTGCCCAATCTAGGGGGGCCAAACGCCTCCTGCCGGAGGCTCTACGCGGGGGTCGTGCGGTCCATGGCCCTTTACGGGGCACCGGTATGGGCGCGTTCCTTGAGGCGGCGGCCAGCCCGCTGGTTGAACGCGCCCCAAAGGGTCATGGCCATCCGGCTGGTCCGGGGATACCGTACGGTCTCCGGTGAGGCGGCGAGCCTCCTTGCCGGATTACCGCCATGGGATCTGGAGGCAAAAGTCCTCGCGCACGTTTGGGAGTGGCGCGAGGAGGCGAAACGCCGGGGCGTAGCTCCGCTGCCGCGAGAAATCACGGTACAGCGGACAGAGCTCCGGCGGGATCTCAGGGCGGCATGGAGCGTGCGATTATCGCAACCCAGCGCTGGGCACGCCACAATTGCGGCGATAAGTCCCCTCTTTGAGGAGTGGCTAGAGAGGCGCCACGGCGTCCTCACCTTCCGCCTGACGCAGGTCCTCACCGGACACGGTTGTTTCGGGAGGTTCCTGTTCCGAATAAGGCGGGAGGAAACGCCCGGGTGTCACCATTGTGTGGATCGCCCGGAGGACACGGTGGAGCATACGGTGGAGGTCTGCCCGGCTTGGGCGGAGCACCGCCGTGTCCTCGTGGAGGCGATTGGCGGTGGCGATCTCTCGCGTCCGGCCTTGGTCCAGGCCATGGTACGGAGCGAGAGGGCTTGGGAAGCCGTCACCTCCTTCTGCGAAGCAGTAATGTTCGCGAAGGAGGAGGCGGAACGCGTGAGGGAGAGGCAAAGTTTGCGCCCTCACGCCCCTAGCCGCCGCAGGAGACGCCCTGGGCGTCGGGAATCGCAGGCCGATTCCCGGCCACCGTAGGCACGGGCTTGCGAACGGCGAGCAATGGGCAGCTCGCCGTTCGATAAGGACCAGGCCCGGGTCGACGGCGCGTTGTGTTCCACGCGCGCCTCAAAGAGATGTCAGCACCAATGACGGGGTTTGCTAGGACCGATGCCTGCTAGGGTTGCGGAAAAGTCCAAGAGGGTTACCGTGGCCCCTGGCACAGGCAACTGAAGGAACACGGGTGGGTTTTAGTCAGTAAGAGTCTGACACGCCCTCCTGCTCTGCCCAGAGCGGGAGAAGTTATTTGATGATTTCCCACCCACAAAAAAAAAAAAAAAAAAAAAGACCTTAGAATACACAGAATACATTGAATATTTTCTTTTTATTATTTCTATGAATGAAAGAAACTGCGCCTAAATAACTTTGGTCATGAATTCAGTGACTATACTTATCTCCATGAATACTTACTTTCTAATTTTTGAACGAAAAAGCGTTACGCGATTCCACGAGACTTTCTCTCTAACAAAAATCTCCGATAACTAAAATGGAGACAAAATCAAAATTCAAGATGGCGCCACCATACATTACCAAATTTTACCCCTGTTGGTGTTGTTTTCATAGTTTTCAAGGGTGTTGACAACGATTATGAGGTCAAAATCAAAATTCAAGATGGCGCCTCCAACAATTTGCAAATTTTTCGTCATGGGTGTCGTTTTCATAGTTTTCGAGGGTGTTGACTACGATTATGGGGTCAAAATCAAAACTCAAGATGGCGCCTCCAAAAATTTGCAAATTTTTCGTCATGGGTGTCGTTTTCATTGTTTTCAAGGGTGTTGACAAAGATTATGGGGTCAAAATCAAAATTCAAGATGGCGCTAACCAAAAGGAGATAGTTTTTGAACAAAGTTCCTTAACACAGCTTGCGGTAGGAATTGGTAGAAATTGTCACGTGAGGAAAAGGCGTTATGTAACTTTCTCTCTCTCTCTCACTCGCTGCTTCTTTTTTATAATATACGAGTGTGTGAAGGTGTGTGTGTGCCAGTACCGAGATTCGAGCAGACGAGCATTGTGCGCGGCTGGTTTTATATTCTAAATACTGAATTAAACTTCGTTCCTGCCAGGGGCACATGTTTTTATACATATTATATCCCAGATACTCAATTCGTGATACTCAATAAACATTATGCGGTGTTTATTTTTTAGATTGAAGGTTGATAGGAGGTTGAAGGTTTGGTTGAAAAATAATAAATAAACAACAAAGTCAATTTTATTATCATTTATTATTTTAAAGTCGGCACCTTACAAATTATTATTAATTTAACTAATTTATATTTTACATATCCCTAAAATCTAAATAACGAGTACAAGTAGGCATATTGATGTCAGAAGGTTCGTCACCTTCCCTTCTATCTTATCTGCTGTCTCAATATATTCATGTAATTGAGGTTCAATATTTTCTTAATATTTTTTTCTTATCCTCCTCAATGTATGGAGGATTTCTTATATTCATACCTCGAGTGTAGCGGGGGTCGACTAATTCTGGCAACAAACCATCTACATAAAATGATGTAAGCTTTTCTTTCACTTTCTCCGTCCAGAATGTATCATCTCTCTCGATGTATTCCGTTTTTAGCGAAGAGTTTTCGTTTGACCAAACTGCAAATAAACACACATTTTCAAATATAAATGGACTACCCTTTCTAACTTTCATTGAAGTTCAGAACACAAGTGATAGGTATCAGAAACTTACCTCTTTAATGTTTTATTGGTTTCTTCAGTGTTTTCAGCTTCCATCAAGTCTCCTGTAAAGTCCTCTCGTAAACTGCAAAAGAAAAATATTTTGCATAATGATGACAATGATTCGGGTGGCTAGTGATAGGGATGAGATAAACATACAAAATTCAATACGATTCCAAGTACGAGTAGGTATGTAAAAATACCAAAATGGTGAAGGAAAACATCGGCATGTCCCTAAAACAAAAATTCGAAGACATGAGACACACAAATTTTCGCAGCCGCCATCTCGGATTTTCATTTTGACCTCGCTATCGGCTTTAGCACCCTCGCAATCTGTGAAAACGAGACCCATGGCCAATAATTTGAAAATTTTCTCAGCCGCCATCTTGGATTTACATTTTGACTTCAGTATCAGCTTTAGCACCGTCGAGAACTACGAAACCGACACCCATTACAAAAAGTTTGAAAATTTTCGCAGTCGTCATCTTGGATTTACATTTTGACCTCAGTACCAGCTTTAGTACCCTCGAAAACTATGAAAACGACACCCATGACGAAAAACTTTAAAAAAATTGCAGCCGCCATCTTGGATTTTCAATTTGACCTCACTATCGGCTTTAGCAAACCTTTCTCAAGAATTGGGTCATTAAATGCATAAATATTTTTCAAATCCGACTGGTAATTCCAGAGATTACCCTCTACTACAAACAAAAAAAAAATACTTCTTTAATATTAGTATATACATATAATGAGGATAAATGGCGCGAACTGTTCTAAAAGAAGTTGAGGCGATTCGGTAAAGTTATGAAGAAGCAATTGTGTTTATGCAATTATATTCCTTATTATGATTGGTATACGCCAGCTTTTTCCCGACTCGACCGACTCGACCGACTCGCACGTGCCCGAAGTACTTACACAGATTTCGGTTCGTGTTCTCGCCACACTCGGGCAGCTTCGGAATACTTCGGGCACGGCCAGCGAGCCCCGAACTCGCAACCAGCGGCGCCGAACGCCGCGCCGTGAGGTCCGCGCCTTCGGCTTCCAGAGATGAAAATACTTGCATAGGAAATCGATCCGTGTTACTATACCAATAAGGAGCACAACCGTTTTTGCGAAAAAATAGAACTTTCAAGTTCAAGAAGTTCAAAGTATTTTTTTTGGCAAATACGATTGTGCTCCTTATTTATATGACGACATGGATCGATTTCCTATGCAAGTAGGTATTTCTTTGTTCCAGCTCTGCCCGCGCTCGAGTAGCAAATACTTTAAAAAAATTTATGCAAGTATTTCCCGCCCGCACTACTCCAAATAGAATTAGCATGACATGTAAAAAAATTACCCTGTAGACGTTACGTAACCGAGAAAAGGATTATATCTAATACTTACTCATTATTGCTTATTTCCATCGGTTGTATAGTAGACATTTCCATTAGAGGTGCATCACTTTGGTTCTCTTATAGCCTAAAAAAGATTATTTATTTTAAAATACATAAAATCTCAAATATTTACATACAAAAATCATTACATGACAAGCACTGAACCCCGTAAGTACTGAATCAATGTGAATGTTCATGTCTGTAGGTTCATAACTCTATGGCACACGCATGGTATAAAGATTTGTGCGAAGATTCATGAGATGTTATCACTTTACTAAATACAACATCTTAGAGCAGTACGTAGGTATATAGTAGTTAGGTACATACCCGCTATATACGTAACTTTGTTGAGAATGTGTAGATATTGTTGGTGTTTCATCATAACTATTTCGGGCTTTTCTTTTAGCCCAGCTACAAAAAAAAAGATAAATAATTTCCACTGTTTATCATTATATGTACAATATATATATAACTACGAGACAACTTACCGAGCTTCGTTCATTTTTGCTATTCTTGCACGTCCTACTCGCACAGCTTTCTTGTACTTTGGCATTTTGAGTGTTTGTACACAACACTAGCGTCCTTTCGCAATAAATAACACAATAATATCTCACACAAAAAAAAAACTATGATCAAAACAAATGTCAATAAACTAATTATTATTAATGTGACGTAAGCGAGCAAGTGCGCTAGCCGACGGCGACGCGGTAACAAACGACACGGGTTTCACCCTCAAGAGCCTGCGGCACACTGAATCCCGATACGGGGCGCAGGAGTTACAGTAGTGAATACGCCCATATTTTAGAATAAAACCTATATAAAATAAAATTTTGGTCTTTTGGAAAAAAAAAATTGTGCCAAAATGTTCATTATTAAATTGTCTATCCATTAGTGTCAGTAGCAAAATTAAATAATGTTTACTTTACGAGGAGATGCGTGTTATTAATCACTATTTCTCATTTCGGGGGTTGTGTTGAAAGGAGATTTATTAAAGATATACTCAATAATAAATAAAAATAAATCTGCAATTATGGAATCAAGATTATGTAGAAATTTAATATATTTTTTATTTGTTGATATTTCTTTTAAATAACAAGTAGATAGCTCCAAAAAACTGCACAAAAACGGCTTGCGTGGCGCTTTTTTCGGGGAGGCGCCTTAATAAAATAAGTGATAGACATAATTTTAATACAAGAAATAAAGATAAAATTGATCAACCATTTTTCAGATTAGCTAAAGTACATACATCTTTTATGGGGTACTGTGTTAAATGCTACAACAAAATACCTTGTAATATAATGCAATTAAATGGAAGAAAATTTAAAACTCATATAAAAAGTTCACTGTGTAAACAAGCATATTACAAATTAGAGGATTATATCCAAGATAAGAATGCTTGGAAACATGCTGGTCCAGCTCCACAGGACAATCTAGGGTCTTGACAAAATTAAAACTTGTTGCTACTTTAATTGTATGGTTTGTTATTTTTATGACATTGGTTTACATTCTGTGACTACTCTAACTCACACACTGACATATTAATTGGTTACATAATTTGGGAAATCGTATACTTTTACAATGTTTGTAAATATGTGAACACCATGTATCTGACGGCGGCGTCGTCGTACGTCATTTCTCTATGCTGTGAACAACAGGTGCACCGATCACGCCATCGACAAGTACGTCACTCGACTTGCTGTGATACTAGTATAAAAGAGCGCGCAAGCGGTGTAACGAGGCAGTCCCCGATAGATTCCTCTTCCCCTCCCTTGATCGGATCCACAGAGCCAGCTGGTGGCGTAGCTGAGCCAGTAGTTTTACCCCTTAATAATAATGAACCCATTTTGATCCAGCCTGTCCCCAACTTGCTGTCCTTCCCCAGCGACGCCCTAAGCCGAGGTCCGTACCCCACAGGGGGTGCCCTTAGGTGATGGTCGCTTAGTTTATAATTAATATTATGCCCCTGGCTGGAGGCTTTGAGTTAGCTCGAAGGCACCACAGGATTGACCGGTTAAGCAGTCACGGCCTCTCAAGGCCAACTGCGAGATGCCATACACAAAAAAAAAAAAAAAAAAAATGTAACGAGGCAGTCTCGGCTCTGGCGTGGCACGGTGCACATGTTTTACTTAGCTGATATTTGACTCTAGATAATTAATTCGATTTCCAAAATCGTATGATTTATAATTAATTAATTAATGATTGTTTGTAATAACGAAAATTAAATAAGATAGTGCAATTGGTTATTGCCACAATTAGTGACTTGCTGCTGTAAAACTTATTAATTATTATAATAAAAAATAAGGGAATACCTCAAATCTATCTTCAGCCTATTATTAAACTATGTCCGACCCCCTTTCTACATCAGAAGTGGGATACAACCCCAATGCTCCACATGGTGTAAATGACAGTGTTGCCAGAAAAAGTGTAAAGACTATGCGCGTGCGTTTGAAAGTGACATAGAAATGGAAAAATGGCAATTCCTCTTGGACCAGCAAAACAAAAACTTTATGGCTATCGTGCAAGCAATGAAAACCCCTTTTGCGAGTGTGGATGTTCGCCTACCGGATTTTGACCCTGAAAATGGAAGGTCGACTCGCGTGCTTGGCTGGCAACAGCGGACATGTACACTACGCCTCCAACTGTCCGGAGCGGAGCAGCAAGGAAGCAAGCAACAGCACTACGGTTGGGCAGCTCAAGGAAAAGCGGGTGAACGTTTGCATCCTGAGTGCACCAGCTCGATCTTTACCTTAATCTGGTGAGTCGTTTCCTGTTTATAATGACTCGGGTGCAGATTGATCGCTAGTTAAATAATCCGTTTCGAACAAATTAGTGGTAAAGATTGATGTGTAAAGTATTGCGTACTGGATTTGGTACTACACTTGGTTCTAACGTTTCTGACTGTACATAATGAAGTTTTATTTGACTTACCTACTACTTTGATTGACATTGATGATTTAAAATGGTCTTTGTAAAGATTTGAATTGTTCGTGCTATGTGTGATGCTTATAGTCTTTGGTAAGAAACAGAAGAACTTTTTACATGCGATTTAGAATAAAATGTGTAGTTATGGGATTTTACTACCGTGATCCCTTGGTCAGGAAGACCGAGCGAGGTGCATTTTACTTTGCAAAAATCTTTGTTTCAGATGCCTCACACGAGGATGTGTGAAATTGTCAAGATGGCACATGCAGATTTCTTGTCTCGCAATTTGTCGAACACAAATTATTCTGAACCCCGTAATGTAAATTTTCTTGAATTAGATAAAGGTTGGTTAATTGTAGAACAAGAACGCGATTTGGAACTTTCTGAAATAATATCGAAATTCCGTAATAATCAATTACCTGAGGAGATATCACGTACGTATGATTTAAGACAAGGAATATTGTATAGGAAGATATAACGTAGAGGAGTTTCTAGTTGGCCACCTATTGTAACTCTTTTTTTTGGTTTGGCTCCTAATGTAAACTTATTTGGTGCTCCAAAGCGCATTACCGCAGATAGAGGACGTTGTTATGACTGCAGTGCGTTTAAAAACTTTTGTAATGAAAATAGAATAGAGCTTCAGTTAATAGCAACCGGTTCAAGTAGAGCTAACGGTCAGGTTTAGAGGGTCATGCGAACTTTAATGAATATTCTTTCTGTTATAGAATGTAATTCTAATAATGCCTGGAAGGATGTAATAGGAGAGATTCAACTTGCTCTTAATAGTAAACGCTCCAGGACCACATGTTTTACGCTTATGGAACTGATGTTTGGCATTCAAGGTTCCTCTCTTAATTTAGCTACAATAACTCCTAGTTCTTCTGTACCAACTGTAATCAATGTTGAAAAGGCTCGTTCATCTGCATCAGAAAATATTCAAAGAGTGGCTAACGCTGACACTATACGGTTTAATAAGGGAAAAGCCCGGATTAAACCATTTGCATTAGGTGAATTTGTTTTTGTAAAATCTGAAGAAAGGCATCAAACTAAGCTAGATAGAAAATACAAAGGTCCTTTTAAAATAACTGCTATCTTGGATAATGATCGCTATGAGTTAAAACACGTTGACAGGCCAAATCGAGTTTATAAATATTCTCACGAAAATCTCAGAGTTGCTCCGTGGTCCGTCTGCATTTTTAGAAATAATTGAAAACTGTGATAACGATGACGTGACGGCGGCGGATCGGGCTGATAATATTGTTCATGAAATCCGTACCCAGTCCGATGATACTTCTGAAACTGAAACTGCAGGTTCTAGTACTTTAACTGCTGAATGTGACAACTATCACACTAATAGTTCACGTACAATTTCAGTTGATACCGATGACACTATGTCCGTTTATTCTGAGCCGATCAATATAGTAACACAAGCTGATGTCCATAGAACTAATGATGATAGTTAAATTGCAATATGAATCATTGTAGGGTTAAACCGGTCCAATGATAAATCAGCTATAGGGAATAACAATGTTCCGGACTAGCAAAGATAAGATAAATGTTCTGAAGGGCTTGTAGTCAGACCAGAACTTGTTAATCTGAAGGGTCAATAGAGACCGGTCCAGAACTTGTTAATCTGAAGGGTCAATAAAGACCGGTCCAGAACTTTAAATCTGAAGGGTCAATAAAGACCGGTCCAGAATTTTAAATCTGAAGGGTCAATAGAGACCGGTCCAGATTGTTAATCTGAAGGGTCATTGAAGACCGGTCCAGAACTAATTCTTACCAGTCTGTAGGGTTTAGATAAACCGGTCCAGATTATAAAGTACGATTTTTTTGGTCAGGATAATCGAACGATTTATGTTTATTACAGATGTTTGAATTGTAAGCGTACGAGGACGTCCGCAAGTCAGTATGGCCGTGACGGCGGCGTCGTCGTACGTCATTTCTCTATGCTGTGAACAACAGGTGCACCGATCACGCCATCGACAAGTACGTCACTCGACTTGTTGTGATACTAGTATAAAAGAGCGCGCAAGCGGTGCAACGAGGCAGTCTCGGCTCTGGCGTGGCACGGTGCACATGTTGTACTTAGCTGATATTTGACTCTAGATAATTAATTCGATTTCCAAAATCGTATGATTTATAATTAATTAATTAATGATTGTTTGTAATAACGAAATAAGATAGTGCAATTGGTTATTGCCACAATTAGTGACTTGCTGCTGTAAAACTTATTAATTATTATAATAAAAAAAGGGAATACCTCAAATCTATCTTCAGCCTATTATTAAATTATGTCCGACCCCCTTTCTACATATCTATCATTTAATTAACTTATTTATCATTGCTACGTTTATTAAATTCTTTTTACCTATTTTGGTAGGGTAATTTTTATTATAGGTGCATCGTCTTCACATATAATTATATAATTAATGTATACAAAGTATTGTAACACATTTTAAAAGAGTAACGATGGAGTTTCTTGCCCATTCTTCTCCATACGAAACTACCTTTTGGAAGGGGCGACTAGAATCAATTCTATTTAAATGTAAATGTTGACGTTCAAAAGTGCCTTTTATGTGCCTATTTGAAATAAATGCTTTGACTTTGACTTTGATGGCGACACTGTCTAATATAGGTGTCAAACATTCTAAAGAGAGGGTTCTCTATTCCATCTATATTACTATACTCTTTGGTCTCATTTGACGTACACCCCACATGCACCAAATAAACGCTATGATGTAAGGAATTACAAACTGGCCAATCATGTAATGTGTGTGTGTGTGTGTAAGGATAAGAGTTATCATTCTAGAACACAGCTTATCATTACCGACTGCTGAAGAAGTAATCGCAAGTACAGATTTCTTGACGTCATCCTCAGTAACGTCGGTAAGCTTAAAGTTAGAACATTGTGGTAACAGCAAGCCAGCAAGACTCCAGTGTCGCAGCTTTCACAGACGGACAAAATGCTTATGGAGATCATTGAGGTTGACATCCTTGCACTGATTGGTAGGTGATTTAAAAAAGATTTGAGAAATTTCCATACATCTGAAGAACTGCGATTATTGAGTTGATCGTGGAAATAGCGTCTCTTAGCATCTTAACACAGTTGACTGCAGCGATTACGTAAGGATTTGTAAAAAGACGGATTCCGCTCTGAAGGTCTGCGCTTATATCTGTTTTTAGCTTTATCCCTGCGAGCCATAAGCTCTTTAATTTGTAGCGAAATACATGGTGCAGGGTTATGTCTTACTTTGACACGACGGATAAGGGCATGCTGAATGAAATGTAAAATTTTTAGCAATATATTATTTTAGGTAACAATGTTTATTTTACTTATTACCTATTAACCATTGCCCTACCCTTAGCGTACTATAGGCGTGACGTTATGATAATTATGCAGTAATTTGATCTATGTTTATAAACGGCTCGTGACACAGCTTGTTACGTTGTGTAGATTGTGTAATATGATACGGTAGGAATAATGTTTTTTATGAACATAACAAGCGAATTTGCTGACTAAGGCAGATCACACGGTTAGTACAACGCGCCACGCGATGCACGGAGCGCGGGAAATGGAGGCAAAATCCCCACGCGGAAACACGAATTAATTAAATTTGTGTGAAAAAAATCACGCGGGGGCGCATTATCTGCGGCCAGTCTAGGTAGATACAAATGAAAAGCGGCATACAGGCAGCTAGCTTGCAACTACTTATGATAGGCTAAGTTGTATCTCTCAACATAGGTAATTAATTTATCCGTCATTGCATAATGTTTAAACGTACACTATACAGCCAAGCATATTATAAGTTGGGGGATTACATCACTGACAAAAATGCTTGGCTCAGCGCTGGGTCCGCTCCACAAGGGAAAAAAGGGCGCTTTTAAACTAATTGATTAGCATTCGAAAATATTGTTGGAGCTGATGAAGGTTGTAAAATAATAATAATATGAGACAACATCCACACAAGGTCTTCAGGTCCCGAACTAGGCAGAGCCTGTACTACGGTAACCTGATGACTGATATACATACTTATATACTTATATATATATCTACTTATATATATACTTACTTATATATATACTTACTTATATATATACACACCCAGACACAGGTCAAACAGACATGTTCATGCACACAAATGTTTGACTTGTCCGGGGATCGAACCCGGGACCAGCGTCTCAGAAGGCAGGATCGCTACCAACTGCGCCAACCGGTCAGTCAATTAACACGCCATCGTCGGGTTCCCAAATAACGGTAGGAGGGGTTCACATCGGCGTCGAGTCGACGATGAAGTACCTGGGACTCGTCCTCGACAGCCGGTGGAACTTCGTGGAGCATTTCCGACGTTTGGCTCCCAGACTGGAAAGGGCCGGGGCTGCCTTAAAGCGGCTCCTGCCTAATCTAGGGGGGCCAAACGCCTCCTGCCGGAGGCTCTACGCGGGGGTCGTGCGGTCCATGGCCCTTTACGGGGCACCGGTGTGGGCGCGTTCCTTGAGGCGGCGGCCAGCCCGCTGGTCGAACGCGCCCCAAAGGGACATGGCCACCCGGCTGGTCCGGGGATACCGTACGGTCTCCGGTGAGGCGGCGAGCCTCCTTGCCGGATTACCGCCATGGGATCTGGAGGCAAAAGTCCTCGCGCACGTTTGGAGCACCGCCGTGTCCTCGTGGAGGCGATTGGCGGTGGCGATCTCTTGCGTCCGGCCTTGGTCCAGGCCATGGTACGATGCGAGAGGGCTTGGGAAGCTGTCACCTCCTTCTGCGAAGCAGTAATGTTCGCGAAGGAGGAGGCGGAACGCGTGAGGGAGAGGCAAAATTTGCGCCCTCACGCCCCTAGCCACCGCAGGAGACGCCCTGGGCGTCCGGAATCGCAGGCCGATTCCCGGCCACCGTAGGCGCGGGATTGCGAACGGCGAGCAATGGGCAGCTCGCCGTTCGATAAGGACCAGGCCCGGGTCGACGGCGCGTTGTGTTCCACGCGCGCCTCAAAGAGATGTCAGCACCAATGACGGGGTTTGCTAGGACCGATGCCTGCTAGGGTTGCGCAAAAGTCCAAGAGGGTTACCGTGGCCCCTGGCACAGGCAACTGAAGGAACACGGGTGGGTTTTAGTCAGTAAGAGTCTGACACGCCCTCCCGCTCCGCCCAGAGCGGGAGAAGTTATTTGATGATTTCCCACCCTCAAAAAAAAAAAAAGGTACCTGCTACACTTTGCAAGTTTGCAATGGGCAACTAGCTTCATCTTTCTGACTGACCGACCCCTTGACAATTCAAAAGTTCCTGTAATTGATTTATTTGAAATAAATGCTTTGAGTTTGAGTTTTTAATTGGTAATATCAAATCTACTTTCTAGTAATTTTTTACATTCAAAACTGCCTTTTAGTTGGCCTACTTGAAACTGTGACTTGAATAAATGATTTAACTTTGACTTTTCAAATAAACACTGAACTAGAATAACTTCAAAATATATGAAATATATATATATATATGAACAAATCTGCCCAAACTGAGGAAATAAACTTTAAACACTTGATTACGAACAACTTATTATCATAAACACACTTCTCCTCTCCTTAAACATCATCATAAAGTTCCCTTTTGTCCAAATATAGTTTCCTTGCTCTTGTTTCGTGTTTTATGTAGGTATGTATTTATTGTTTAAGTAAATGGTACACTACAAACTACCTGCAGTATTGTTTTTCCTTCTCCGTCTAATCCATCCAAAGGGTGTCTGTCCCTGCATTCCGAATTAGGCCATAATCGCTCACAGCGATCACAATAATTTTGCGTTCCGATTTAGATATCATGATTATGACAGCTAAGAGCTGTCAACAATTCTAGACGCCGCGCGCCGGTGAACGCGCTCACAGCGCTCACTCAACATCAACCCCAAACCTTGCACAAAAAAGAACGATTGGATATTCTTCTGCAAATGGAAGTTCTAAGCATTGGCGCTTCTATTTTGTTGGTTGACTTTATCGAATCTGATAACTCAGATTTTGAGTTTGAGAATGACGATTCGCCCAGGGATGAAACGGATGACAAAGTGCTTATATTAGCGCATTTACATGCTCCCGGCAAAGAAAAATACCATATTCATATTCATTTATTTATTGTTTGTCACTGGTGAAAAGACAGTTCTTACAGTCAGCGTTATTGTTAAAATTATTGTTAAAAAACACTTATCATCATCATTACATAAATATGGTTTCCTTGCTCTTGTTTCATATTTATTATTGTATATATATATGTATAGTTAAAGGTATATGTCTTATGTATATATGTATTTATTGTATGTGTAATTGGTACACCACTGACTACCTGCAGTATTGTCTCTCCTTTTCCCTTTAATCCATCCAAAGGTTGTCTGTAAAAGATCGCTTTTAGCGATAAGACCGCCCATTATGTCACCCCATGTAAAATTTCTACATTTATATCTGTAATTTTTTGGTGTACATAATAAACAGTATTCTATTCTATCATATAAGTTTGCGTAAAAATATAATAATTATAAGCTTTTCATAGAACCATTTATACAGATTACCTGTCTAGTTTGGGGCTCACTGGCATATAATTCTTTATTTTAAGTTGTTGGTAATATTGTAAGCTACTCTGGTCGTCTCAATGTGTGTTGACCTGTGAACTAGCTTACTTTTTTTTTTATATGAGACAACATCCACACAAGGTCTTCAGGTCCCGAACTAGGCAGAGCCTGTACTACGGTAACCTGATGACTGATATACATACTTATATACATATACACACCCAGACACAGGTCAAACAGACATGTTCATGCACACAAATGTTTGACTTGTCCGGGAATCGAACCCGGGACTAGCGGCTCAGAAGGCAGGGTCGCTACCAACTGCGCCAACCGGTCAACTTTATTACATGGACAAAAAACATTTTTTTTTCCAAAACGGTAGACAGCAATTGAGTGAGTACACCCACTTTTCTCCTATTTTGTTTTTTCATTGTAATAAAAGAACCAATTGCCATAAAATACAATTCTTCAAGAAAATTGCATCAAAAAGCACTTGAAAAATCTCGAAATCGCAAAATAACTGTTTCGTCTGAGGATGGAACTCACCCCCCTAAGCAACCACGCATGCGCGAAGTCTGAAGCCTCCCGCCTGCAACGCTATCAAAATGAGTGGTCGTACCACCCTTGCATTAAAACCTAAAATTGCATTGTAATCAGGAGCATCCTGCATCGCGCAATCAATGTTTTCCTGGCAGGTTGTATGAAAACAAGTTCCAAATTTAAATTTTCGGGGAGTCCGTTTCTACACAGTAAAGCAGTTTTCAGGATAGCGCTGCCCTTAAGTTGTCCCTACGTTGTCGAGTTTCGGTTCTAAACCGATGGTCTCACTAAGACATGCGCTACGTGTTTGGGCTCGGCATCCAAGTACACGTGGTCCGGTGGCCAGCCAGGGGGTTAGTATGCACGTCTATCCACCCTATGACCTGTATACAGACAGGTCAGATGCCGACTGAGGTGACTGAGGTGTGTGACACACTTCGACCCCACTGTTGTAGAAGCTTTGACTCTCTTTTTTTTATTAAATGAAAACTCACGATTCGTTTTGAATGCAACTTGAAATTCGAATACTTACTCACAGGAGATAATCTATGTCTTTATAATAAAAATAAAATGCTGTTCGTTGGTAAATGCATCACTTCAGAAGGGCTTGCCCGATTTGGCTAATGTTTCTTTTAAAATATTCGTATCCGGATCCGGTTTTATAGAACGAAAACATTTTTGAATGAATTATCTATTAAAATTCGGACAGGACAACACGTCAGTTGGGTCAGCTAATATGTTGCGGAAGGATCGTACGTTCCCGCGACCCCCGGCGTAAGTATGAGATGGAACACCGGAGTGGTTTTTAGTCAGTAAGAGTCTGACAGACCCCGCCGCCCGCCCCAGGGCGGCGGACATCCATGAGGGAAAAAAAAGCTAGTATGCTGTAAATCTTGGCTGACGTTACAAAAATAAAACACTTTCAGATGACATGTGAAATAAATACAAGGACTCAGAGTAGTAAACAACGCCATCTATCTTGTGTGGATAAACTCACTACGTCATCGTTATAAGTCCTCGTCTGCATACTCGTGTTAGTTGAGATTGTAATCTCTTTCAATATTAAATTAAAAGGTTTCATTTTATCTTTAGTACGACGAAAATCTGTTCAATACATTTTAATCATCGGGTCACCGAGGGCTTGGTGAGAATAGCCTTCCAATTGTCTAAAGCTTATGTTTAGGATGTGTTGAATACGAAATATTTTTTGTTTTTATTAAAATGGCTGATAAAAGGACATTGGGCAAACAATTATGGGAATTGGTCCAAATTTCCACCACTTACGAGACTTATGCCACTGAACAGTCTATTATTTATGGAGTAACTTTTACTGCGATACTCACAAAAAAATTATAACTACCCAAATAAAAATTACCGAATTTTCAATAACTATAGCTTAACGGCTTAATTAATTTGAACAAATGAGGTATTATTAGATTTGTCTTGACCCCACGAGTGGCAACATAAATTCAATTCAAAAGATTTCTTAGATTCATGAATTTTTTTCTATAAATTATTATGATGGTCGATGATTTTAGTGCACGGTTAATCTCCAATAAGTTTATGATTGCATTAACTTAAATGTATAAATATACAATACTACTGAATGACTGAATGAAAATAATAATAATAATAACTGTAAAATTATTGACATTATTTATTTACCAACTAAATAATGAACGTTCACTTTTTAAAGGACTATGATCAAAAGTGGTCCAATGGTCTTCCACTACCCGTTAGTGGTAGACTATTGGACCACTTGACCATGATCATTACAAAAGGTTACATAGGTACTGACTTATGTAAATATACACACATCAAAAGTGTCTAGGGATCAAGCATTTTTATGCGGATTTCTTGAGATTAAGATGTGGCTTTGTAATAAATTTATGATTTTATAAATTTATATGGATCCTTTTTGGTGCATTTCATAATTTGAATCAGGAACTGTGAATCAAATTCGAGTAAAAGATGAAAATACAGCTGTCAATATTTTCCCTATAAAAACATACAACGCATTGAAGACATTATTAGTGCTACTGTTTCCCTACTACTGATTAAAACCAACGTTATTATGGAGCGGCGACGTCATTTAAGCAGGGAAGAAATGCTCAGAGCCGTGGGAATGATAGAAGCTGGTTCCCGGCAACGTACTGTGGCTTTAGCTCTGAATACAAGTCAGAGTGTTATCAGTCGACTTTGGACACGTTACCGAAGCACTGGTACCGTGGCTGAGCGCCATGGAGGACGGTATCGCTGCACCACACGCAGACAAGACCGATACATTCAAATCTTAACTCGAAGAGCTCCAACAATAACCGCCATGATGTTAGCCGTGAGGCTTCATCACTCTTCAGGGAACTTAATTAGCGACCAAACAGTCAGAAACCGCTTGCATGAAGTGAACCTTCATTCCCGAAGACCGCTACGGGTATCACCTATAGCAATGCACAATCGTAGGATTCGATATCAATGGGCTCTTGAACACAGAAATTGGGCAGAAGAACAATGGCGTTTCGTGTGCTTTTCTGATGAGTCTCGTTTTGGTATGAGACCGGATACAAGACGTATACGACACTGGAGAACCCCTGGACGCCAACAGCGATTAAAATCCTGCCAGGAAGTCCATCCTTATAGTGGTGGAACCATCATGGTATGGGCGGGTATTTGGATCGGCGGAAGAACTGAGTTGATTTGGATCAGAGGCAACCTCAACGCTCAAATTTATGCTGAGACGATTGTATCAGACGTCATCGTTCCTCTACAAGTGCAAATCGGTCCCTTATTTCAGTTAATGCATGATAATGCACGACCGCACACCGCAAGAGTTGTAAGACAGACTCTCGCCGCAGCTAACATCAATGTCCTGCCCTGGCCTGCTCAGTCGCCAGACTTGAACCCGATTGAGCATGCATGGGATATGCTACAGAGAAGAGCTCTGCCGAATATGGAGGGTATCCAGTCGCAAGAAGACCTTTTTTTGTTGTTGCAACGAACATGGGCGGCCATTCCACAGCGTGATTTGGATGAACTCATTTTGAGTATGCCAAACCGATGTTCTTGTGTTGTTAGTGTTCGCGGTAGAAACACGGATTATTAATTGTTTAAGTTACCCAATAAAATTTTAAAGAAAACTGTTATTTCAGTCTTTTTTTCGAACTTTTGTGTTAGTGGTTCAAATGTCAAAAATCCCTTTATTAGGAAAATGGCAAATTTCTTTATTAATGCAAAGGTGACTTGGTTTATCGTTACTGTGACAAACGAAAACACTTTATTTTATGAATCCTTAAAGAAAATTTTAATTAATATCAATCAGGAGAAAAGTTATTGCAAAAATATATGTTGATCCCTAGACACTTTTGATGTGTGTATATATTTATATATAATATCTATACTTAAAAATATTATAAGCCGTTTATATAATAGCCGTTTTGCGTGGATGTGACGCATGTTTCCCCCAACCTTTTCTTATTTTTTTGTGTTATTTTTTGCGTCATGTTTACCGCAAATAAACGCATTTTCTTTCTTTCTTTCTATAAAGAGCTATACGAGGTGGCAGACCAACGTTGAAAACACAGCAGCAGTGGTTCTCAGCATCGCCGGCCGCGGGGTCTCACATCAGACGCATTTTCGATAAAAGACCGTGCGTCTGTATAAACTTACAGACTCCCCAAGTCTTACGAACTGAAGCCGCATACCCCACAGTTTATGCAAGGAAATGGAACGAGTGTTCTATTCAAGGTTGGTCTACTACGGAATACGTAAGTAATTCTGTGAAACGTTTTTCAAATTTTTGCAACGGAAACTTTCAATTTGGTCAGATCTCATAGCTGTACTTCGTTTTCTAGTTTCTATTAAAGTTGCAAATAGACAGATTTGTTATTACAAATATTGCTACTTCAAGGATGTGTAGGCATGGGAATATTAATAATTTATGAGACTTAAATATAAGTACCTGCGTAACTGTCTGTTACTTTAAGACCAAAAATATCTCTCAGGCAGTGCTTTTGCGCTTTGAAAATGCTTTCTAGTTCACTACAGTGACCCCAAAATACATATAAATTAAAAATACATATAAAATAAATACAAATAAATTTACTTTTTTTGACAGATTATGTAACATAACCGCGGCTGTGCTTAACGTTTACATTTTAACTTCTGCTTGCGGCTTCTCTTTCAGGATATGGATTTAAACTTGTATCGTTTGTTATGACGTTTAAAATCCTCTTATTAACAACCAAAGACAACTGGCATTGTTTAACAATCCATCCAGAAGGTGTTACATCATTCTAATGTAACTGAAAAAGGTCACTTTAAGGTCGTGGAATAAAAACCACTTCAAAAGGTCTATAAATAAATTTATTTAAAAAACTATTTCAGGACAGATCACACATTTGCTCAGTAGATTCCACATCCGCATCCACACCCGGTGAGACCAGGAGCAATGGCAGCAGCAGGAGCTAAAGACAAACTCGCTGGACCATAAGCTGCTACTCCAGGACCATAAGCCGCGGCAGGTGAAGGAGCGATGCTCTCAATAGCAGTGACACCGTTACCGCAGCTATAGCTGACGGTGCCACCACCACCACTTGGTAAGACTCCCCCCTCCAAAACTGCAGCACTCACGAACGGCAGCACCCACCACTGACAGAGCACCCTCAAACACATTTTCAGACACTACAGAGAGGCCACTGGGAGCGATGGTAGAGGTGCAGGATACAGGCAGCCCGCCACCACTGGTGGGAATGACATTAATAGCAAGGCCTCCGTAGCCTGCACCAGCGCCGTAGCCGAGGCCAGCCCCGCAGGCCAGGCCACTGCCTGCTATAGCCGCGGCAGGGACAGCCGACCAGCGCCATAGTTACCAGAGACGCAGTAACTGAATGCTGACTGGAAGAGTGACGTAAATTAATGAGTATTTTTATAGTCGATTGCAATTCTTAAGAAATCTATGACAACATTGATGACACATTAGATATTACAGAATGTATGCTACTGACCTGAATGAAGAGTGCCTGAGTGCAGAGAACGAGGATAGCCTTGATAGACATGGTCGTTTGTGTATTAGCAAGTGGTTCAAGTACTGACACGAGAATGATATTCAGCACTACTGCTAAAGGTTTTATACTAAACTGTGTTATAAGAACTATTTCGTTACCTATGAAATATTGTTTGTGTAAGTTGCGATAAATATTGCCATTTTTTTTACAAAACATTTTAAGTCACGTAATGTAGATAATGCGAATTGCGAACAAGCAGTAAGTTAAGTATAAAAGCTTGCGAGCAGTTCCAGTTCATCAATCAGTCTCAGCTTCTCGTTGAACACAAACAAACATCAAACATGTCTACCTTCACTGTTCTGTTGCTCTGCATCCAAGCTTGTTTAGTGCAGGTGAGTTAAAGTCTCTCTCTAAAATATATTAATACTGCAATCATATTGGCGAATTCAATTATTTGTGATGTGGCTAACCAAATTGTTACTATTTCCACAGAACGTATTCAGCTACTGTTCGTCTAGAGCTGGTCTCGTGTCTGGGGCTCCTGCCACTTGTGGTGCTGCCCTGCCTCCAACCACGGCTTACGCTCCTCTGGCCTACGCTCCTAGTTCTATCACCTATGGACCTGCCACCGCTGCCTACTCTCCAATCACTGCCGTTGATTCTGCTGCTGCTTACGTTGGCACTGGTGAAGGCAACGTGGCTGTCATCGGTGAGCTGCCAATCGCTGGTGACAACGCACTCGCCGGTCAAGTACCGATCACTGGTGTTGTGAGCTTCAGTGGCGTTGTGCCGGCTGCTGGTGCTGTGTCTATCTCCAGTAACTGTGCTTGTGGATGCAGTTCGATTTATTAAAATGTTTCATTCATAATTGCTTTACGTTTTACGAAATACATATTGTTAAGATAAATGTGAATGTTTCTTAATTCGTTTATCAACTTGATCATCGTTAATTTTATACCATTTATGATCTTTCTCAACCTTTTTATTAAACTAACCGAATCATAAATATAAATAATTTCAACAAAAATGTACACAATAGAAACAGACTTGTGTAGAGATAATAGAATAGAATAGCTTTATTTCTGACACAAATATCCGTATAGTGTTAGTAACTGCTGTACGATCGGAGAGCCGAGGCTCTCGGCTACAGTTTTCAGGGTGCTGTTCCGACTGCCCCTCACTCTCCTCAGTAGCGACGCAGTTTTTTTGCGTATAATTTCATAGAAGCCGTCGGTGCGGGCTTGCGCAAACAATAATATAATGGTAATAGAGTATAAATGTTTTAAGTAACGAGCAATATATGCTTATTTATGCCACCATACAAGACCTATCCTTAGGTCTGCTTGTTCGTGTTGCTGGCACGACTGTATTTCAGAACTTGTTAGCCCAAAACTTCTCCACTTCTACGTCGTCGTCGGTGGCAGTGCAGAGGTCACTTTGACTGCACGTTTTGGGACACAGAGGGCAGGATAGGAGGTGGAGCAAAATTTGCGACCAGGCTCCACATCCACCTTTGGTGTGCCATATCCCTTTGGCAGTAAAGGTTCCCCTCTAGTTGGTATTGTCTTTCGACTCCTGCCGATCTATTCTGTGAAAATTTCAAACTAAAAACTTTTGTGAATTGAGCTTGAAGTGAGCTGTTAATAGTGTCAATCCCTAGCATAGGAGTGGAATGACAACTCACTTCACCTTAGTTTTGACGGTGAGATTTTTACAGAATAGACCGGCTGTTTTATCTACAAGGTTATTTTAATTTGTGCTCATATCATGACCATAATTTAAAGAAAAAAAAAAGTGACTGCACCAGTGTCACTTTAAAATATATTATGTCCAAGATTATTACGGTAACAGCTTTGTTGGATAAGTAAAACACTATTGGTTAAACCATGTTAAAGCAAAGTGAGTAAGTGAAAAATTCTTGTTTTAATTTTGCAGTGTTTTTGTCACATGTCTTGGGCATTTTTTTGTCATAGATGGCATGCAGATGTAGTATGATTCTCTATTGTTCCACCACATTTTCAAGCTCGAGCTAATTACCATTTCGAGCTCACACAGTGCTTTAGCTTCTGACTCATACAATATGGTGTTGCACAATATTCCTTCGTCCATTTATCATTATTACAAATTCATTGGGATTTAGAATTATTATGGTAAATAAGTTTTGCTTCAATAGTTTAATTTTCATAACATTGGAAAATGTTACAATTTAAGGATTATAAAAAGCAAAGTATTCTCAACAATTTATTTATTTAAGTTAACATAACGAAATCTACATCAATATTAAAAACATCGATTCTAATAACTTAACGAAATTTACAAACATTAACAACAATTTCAGTAAAACATTCCACGGCTACATGAGCCACATCCACCATACCCTAATCTGTTGGCATTCGCAAAGCCAGCTGCAGGACCAAAACTGGCAGCAGGACCAAAACCATTACCCAGACCCAGAGCAGCACTAGAACCGAAACCGCCACCAGCACCGAATGCCACATTAGGACCGGGACCATAACCACTAGGTCCCATAGGACCAAAAGCAGCAGGGGCCGGTCCTTCACTCAGCATAGCAACAACGCCATTGCCGCAGCTATACTGAATCCCACCAGCACCACCTGTGGGCAGATTGCCTTCCATAGCAGCAGCGCTCACGAATGGCAGCTCCCCAGTAACTATCACAGGACCCTCAAAAGCGTTTTCGGACCGTAGTGTAATACCAGTAGGAGATATGGAAGATATGCTGGTTACTGGAAGACCTCCACCGCTGGTGGCAGTCAACTCCATGGCAGGGGAGTAGTATCTATCGCAAGGTAATCCTCTTCCTGCATATCCATTGTATGCCAATCCAGGGGCGGCCATCCCGTTATATGCTGGAGAGGCTTGTGAAAATCCAGCCATACCATAAGGAGAGGAGAATCTAGAAGCCTCAATGGCTGCTCGACTGTTGCATAGCTGGCTGAGTGCAATCTGAAAATAAAGATTGTGTAAGTCTGAGAATTTTTATCATCTCAAGCAGGATTTAAGACTCATATAATTCATTTTTTAAATGAGCAGTTCTGAAATCTTTAGGACTTGAGAGCATATTCGATAAGTATAAAATATTCAAAAACATATTTTTAAATATTATTGGTTTGTTCAATCATTTACCTGAATGAAGAATGCTTGAGCGCAGAGGACCAGAATAGCTTTGGCAGGCATTTTGTTTTGTTGTATGAAGTAGTTACTAATACAAGTGCTGATAAAACAATGATTTGAACATGCCTTCGCATCTTTTTATATCAAGTTATTTTATCATAAACATTGCATAAACTTACACACTATTTGATGATAAGTTTTATAATCACTTTCGTGATAACTTTAATAGTATATTGTAATATTCTACTTAGTACGTAATATATAGTTAACCAACGATAGTGATGTACTTTTCTTGCAAAATATCCCCAGAACGTCCGATATCTATTTTTTTATGAACAAATAATCTGTGGTAGTCTGTTTAAAAGGCTACGGAGTCTAGTCTAAGCCATCATTCGGGTTTTCGTTAAACACAAACAAACATCAAACATGTCTACCTTCGCTTTCGTTGTTCTCTGCATCCAAGCTTGCTTGGTCCAGGTGAGTTATTTAGATATTTTTACTCTTCTTCCAATGAATTTTATGGCTTGAATCGAATTACAAAAATATTTATTTTTATGTATATTTTCACAGAACGTGTTCAGCCAGCAATGCCCTGGTGCATACGGTTCCTCTACTTTCGGTCCCGCTGCCTCTTCCTTTGGCTGCGGAAATGGTTATGCTGAGCTCGCCTACCCTGCCGCTAACTGGGCTACTGCTTACCCTAGCACTGGCTATGCTGGCACATACCCCACTGCCAGTTACGGAGCTGCCGCGTATGGCGGCGTCGGTGAAGGCAACGTGGCGGCCTTTGGCGAGCTGCCAGTCGCCGGTAACACCGTTGTTGCTGGTCAGGTCCCTATCATGGGTGCTGTGAGCTTCGGCGGCAATGTGCCAGCCGCTGGTGCCGTGTCCGTTAATGGTCAATGTGCGTGCGGCTGTGGGTCACCCTACTACTATTAAGCATCTTCATAGCATGTTAAAACATAAATAAAAGTAGTTTTCTACAAATTTACCTGTCTCTTTATTGTCTGAATCCTTATTCTGAAGTTTGATTTGATAGAGGTATAAATTGTTATTTTAGTTCAAGAGTTCCGTACAACTGTGAAGCTTTTACTCACTATAACATTTGTCTAATTATGTGTCACAATACTTTTAAATGTTCACAATAAAAAAAAAACAAGAGTGGTTAACTCGTAAAAAATTTACTAGATAAAATTCTGTCAGTTGCTCATTTTTGATACAAATTGTAACGACATAAATTACTTATGACACCACAACATCATCGTATGTGTATCCGTGATGATGTGATGTGACAAACCCTGTCGTTGCTGTCGCACAATCAGGTGAAAACATTGTTATCGACACGTTAATAAAATAAACTTTCAATTTTAATAGTAGTTTAAGAAACTGTTGCATATCGGGGGTTATTAAAACATGATTACAATAGCATCACGGGAGTCTTTTAATAGTACATACATATTTATGTGAAGTTTTATAAACTACTTTGCAATACATGCATAATCATCAAAAACACAATAAATAATAATCTACATAAAGTGCTGAAATCCAACTTTTGGCACACAAACGTTCGTTCATACGTATGCATAAACGATCAGCTGTTGCGATGACCCACCAACATTTTACACATTTTCTGTCGGCGCACCCTTTTTTTTTTTTTTTTGTGGGTTGGAAATCATCAAATAACTTCTCTCGCTCTGGGCAGAGCAGGAGGGCGTGTCAGACTCGTACTGACTAAAACCCACCCGTGTTCCTTCAGTTGCCTGTGCCAGGGGCCACGGTAACCCTCTTGGACTTTTCCGCAACCCTAGCAGGCATCGGTCCTAGCAAACCCCGTCATTGGTGCTGACATCTCTTTGAGGCGCGCGTGGAACACAACGCGCCGTCGACCCGGGCCTGTTCCTTATCGAACGGTGAACTGCCCATTGCTCGCCGTTCTCAAGCCCGCGCCTACGGTGGCCGGGAATCGGCCTGCGATTCCCGACGCCCAGGGCGTCTCCTGCGGCGGCTAGGGGCGTGAGGGCGCAAATTTTGCCTCTCCCTCACGCGTTCCGCCTCCTCCTTCGCGAACATTACTGCTTCGCAGAAGGAAGTGACGGCTTCCCAAGCCCTCTCGCTCCGTACCATGGCCTGGACCAAGGCCGGACGCGAGAGATCGCCACCGCCAATCGCCTCCACGAGGACACGGCGGTGCTCCGCCCAAGCCGGGCAGACCTCCACCGTATGCTCCACCGTGTCCTCCGGGCGATCCACACAATGGTGACACCCGGGCGTTTCCTCCCGCCTTATGCGGAACAGGAACCTCCCGAAACAACCGTGTCTGGTGAGGACCTGCGTCAGGCGGAAGGTGAGGATGCCGTGGCGCCTCTCTAGCCACTCCTCAAAGAGGGGACTTATCGCCGCAATTGTGGCGTGCCCAGCGCTGGGTTGCGACAATCGCACTCTCCATGCCGCCCTAAGATCCCGCCGGAGCTCTGTCCGTTGTACCGTGATTTCTCGCGGCAGCGGAGCTACGCCCCGGCGTTTCGCCTCCTCGCGCCACTCCCAAACGTGCACGAGGACTTTTGCCTCCAGATCCCATGGCGGTAATCCGGCAAGGTGGCTCGCCGCCTCACCGGAGACCGTACGGTATCCCCGGACCAGCCGGGTGGCCATGACCCTTGGAGCGCATTCAACCAGGGGGTGGCCGCCGCCTCAAGGAACGCGCCCACACCGGTGCCCCGTAAAGGGCCATGGACCGTACGACCCCCGCGTATAGCCTCCGGCAGGAGGCGTTTGGCCCCCCTAGATTGGGCAGGAGCCGCTTTAAGGCAGCCCCGGCCCTTTCCAGTCTGGGAGCCAAACGTCGGAAATGCTCCACGAAGTTCCACCGGCTGTCGAGGACGAGTCCCAGGTACTTCATCGTCGACTCGACGCCGATGTGAACCCCTCCTACCGTTATTTGGGAACCCGACGGTGGCGTGTTCCGAGGACCATGAAAACACATGGCCTCGGACTTGTGCAGGGCCACCTCGAGTCCCAATTGCCGGATCCTCTCGACGATTGTCGCAACCCCGCGTGTCGCTAGTTCGGCCGCCGCCTGGTGCGACCTCCCCTGCGCCAGGACCAGCGTGTCGTCAGCGTAACAAACCACGCTGACGCCGCTAGGGAGGTCGGCGCGCAGCACCCAGTCGTATCCGATGTCCCACAGATGCGGCCCCAGGACCGATCCCTGTGGGACACCGCACGACATCCTGTCGGCGCACCCTACGCCAGAAACAATGCAGAAACAGCGGTTGAGAGAGGCTAATATGCACATTATTCACTATTTTTAAACAAAAGATGGCTGCATGGGTTGTTCTTCGACGTTCAGCAACGCTTGCAAAAGTCTTTCCTTGGATGGGTGACGTGTCTCGGAAAGCACGTTAAGCCGTTGGTCCCGGCTCTCATTTGTAGAACTTTGACAGTCGTTACGGTAGCCCGAAAGTCTGATAGCCAGTCTTACCAAGGGGTATCGCGTTACCCAGTAACTGGGTTGTGAAGGTCAGATAGGCAGTCATCCATGTAAAATACTGGTATTTAGCTGCATTCGGTTTGACTGGAAGTTGACCCCAAACATGGTTAGGAAAAGGCTAGGCAGCTGATGATGAATTGTTTTTGTTTTATCTATTTCATTCATAAATACAGTATGGATATATCAATGACTAAAGACTATATATAATAATATTATTAGGTTAAGAATGAGTTTTTATACAACTGTCACCTGAGATGTCACTCCAACGCCTATAAAAGCGGTTGTCAACTGAGCCGCGCCCCTTTTTTTCCCTGTCAGCGCTCATGCAGAGAGGTCGTTGGATTTCGTCTTGGATCACAGCTAAGTCTTTGTTTGGTGGCCATTTCCCTTTTATGTGCAAATATAGCCTGTGCTTATTGTGTTTTGTTGAAGTTGATTGTTTCCTACTAAATAGTGCGTGATTATTTGTGTTAATTATTTAGTTCGCTATTTCAATATAGGTTAGGCCGACTTGACAGTTGTTTCTTTTATTTAAATATCCTCTCCTGGTCCCTAAGAATATATACACACACACATACGTGGGTCACACTGAAAGTTTATAGAAATTAAAAAAACGGTATGATGTAGAAGCCGGTTAATATTTTTATTGCTTTTCGAAGTAGTCTCCGTTCCTTTCTAAGCACCCTCGCATGTGATGGAACCATTGACTGAAGCAGTGGGCCCACTCTTCTTTAGGGATTTCTTCCACGCTTTTTTCAAACGCAGCCATGCATGTTCAGGGTGCATAAAACGAATTCCTCTAAGTTTATCTTTAGTTTTGAAAATAAATAAAAGTCACAAGGTGTCAGGTTAGGACAGTAAGGAGGATGACTTACTAACTCCACACTTTCGATAGTCCGTCTGGCGGAGTGATATCGTTATTGAGCAAATTTGAACACTCTGTAGAATTGGATCCCTAGGTCCAGGTGATTCAACGAACTTGACTCCTTGAACAGTGAAAAGGGACGTTGCCACGCAGTGCAAACTATTATTATTAGCAGTATTAGGTTGTATGATGATCAAAATATAATTCGCGGTCGTAACAAGTATGTATCAACAGAATTATAATCAATAAAATAAGCAATACAATCCTCAATCCGCAATCTAAACAAGTTTATACGTGTCTATATATTAATTAAAATTATTTAATCCTAAATTATCATTATAAATTGCACCTACCACTGTTTGTCTCTGCATCACCCAAAGGTTGACTGGTAGAAAATGCCTATGGCATTAAGTCCGCCTCTGTACATTTGTGTGCTTAAAGTGTTAAATAAATAAATAAATAAATACAATCCTCTAAGTTCATGTTGCCCTATAGTATGATTTTTTCATGAAATCGTAATATTTGAGGTCAATTCTAACTAAGATGATTTTATTTCTTTAGGTAGGTTTGAACAAACACTTTTACACGTCAAAGGTATTTTAAAAACTAGATGAGGTCGGCGTTTCCTATCTGACTATACTGAGAAGAAAGGCCGAAACAAACTCAGAGGTCACAGAGTCCAAACAAAATCTTGGTCAGATCATGTGTAGGCTATGTAGATCGGTGTCTGAAATGGTCTTTTGAGGAAAGAACCACACAGATTGAGTGGACCTGTCCAGTCAGTGCACGCAATTGTCAGTAATCGTGCAGAGGGCTGTATTGATGATTCATAGGATTATAATTCTGTTAATACATACTTGTTACGACCGCGAATCATATTTAGATTAACATACAACCTGACACTGACTTGCAAATTGCAAAAAACGAAAGTAAATTTTCATTTCGCGGACTATCTTATCGCATACCCCTTAACTTTAATATACTTTGTAAAAAATCCTTCATTCTTATAAGTCATTAGCTCTAAAATGATCAGAACACAACCCTGAAATGATTTGTGGCTGTAAAGTACTAAGACGCACAGCAATAACCGATAGTTTTTAGTTTTTGGTGAATTAAAGAGAGATGTAAGTAGGAGCAGTGGTGGCCCAGTGGTAACTGCTGCGACTTACGAGCAACTTTGTGCAACTGATTTTCATCACCACTGCTCTTAAAACGTTGAAGGAAAACATCGTGAGGAAACCGGCATGTCCTAGAACCAAACATTCGAAGACATTATGACATGTGACACCTATTCAATAATAATGGTCGATGGTGAATCTAGCATATTAATCTTAGTCTTTTAATTTGTATATTTTTTTTCAATCAATTGTATGGTAAGGTAAGTTTAAAACATTCAGTGTTGCCATAAGAATGCAATATGCTATTTTTGAAAAACAAACAAAAATAGTCCCTAGCACTAAATTAAATAATCAATCTGTTATTGCAAATAATTATAATTATTCATAAATATTTCATAAAAATAAAATTGTGCCATAATAAAACAAGCATAAAACAGAGCTCAAAAATATTTAACGTCGCATAATTCTCAAAATAATGTAATTCTACCTATCAAATTTTATGTAATGTTAATAAACGAAATTCAATCAACTAAAGTAATACCTAAAAACCATTCCACTGAACCATACATTTATTTTTTAATTTAAATAAAACTTTAAGCAAAATAAATTTGGTGGTCATTCGATTCAACTAACATCAAACGCGTCGCTGTTTTGAACCTTATAAGTTGCCGCGATGCACTCTATCAGAAAATACCAAAAAAGTGGCTATTATATATAAAACATAATTACATTTACCTGCAAACCCCACTTTATAAAAGAAACATTTTTTACTCTGCCCTCCATTTATATATTAGGAATAGCCACTTTTGTTAAAAAAAACCTAAAACTATTTAATTTTGACAAGAACGAGCGCCGCAAAACCAAGTTAATTCTACCAGCACCTAGACTACAAATGTACAAAAATAGCCCAGAATACCGAAACATACAAATTAATATACAATAAATTCCCTGAAAATGTACGGTCCACGAGAACATTAGGTGTATTTAAAGCTAGGTTAAAGGCATTGCTCTTAGAAAAATGTTACTATATTATCCAAGAATTTAAGGAAGTTAAAAGCTTAAAAAAGAGTTCAATAAATATATGTGTGTTAATTAAAATATAATTATAATCTTTTTTATATATAAAGCTAGATATAAGTTTAATAATTAATATAATATTTTTCATTGTGAAAGTTCCTAATCTACCTCGTAATAGATACTCACTGCAATATTATAAGTTTTAAGTTATCTTGCTGCGCCCTAACAGGGTCATGCACTCACTAGTTTTAAGCCTAGCGTGTAATTGAGGTTGTGTACATTGTGCATTAAATTAAATAAATAAAATAAATAAGTCATTGAATGTTATAGTGCAAAGGTTGTTCGAGCGGGAAACATTGTAAGGCCCCCTAAAGTTTTTTTAAAGCATTATATCGTTAGGAAAAGTGTGTTACATTAAAAACTCTTTGATTTTATTTAGAGTTCCTTGTAGATTAAGTCTGTCAATAAGGTACTATATTTTTGAAATACATCATTTAGAAATTATTTAGAACCACTTAGAATTTTACGATATAATTTATCTATTTCATTTTCATTCAAAAATAATTAATGAAATGTGAATAAAAAATTAAGTTTTTTAAACACATCTACTTAGCTATTGCAGAGTTATATTTTAGTAATATTAAAATGTTTAATAGTTGAAAATGCTTCATAACCGATTATTTTTGAGTAAAGGTTTTTGTTTTGGGCTTCTGTTATATGGGATAGTAGTTAGGTATGCCTATGATTTTCAATATTTAATTTTGAAACCCACAAGAAAAGACATAATTTTTTCGAAAACAACTTTTATTTCATCTAATCAACAACAATAAAATTAAAAATCACTTAATTTAGTAAATAATGTTACCACCACATCCAGCCAAACCAAATCTTCCAGCAAGAGGACCAGCACCAAAGGAAGCTGCAGCAGGGGAGATGCCTGCAGCTGGGAATGTAGCAGCAATCGCAGGGATAGGAGCACCAGGACCGTAGCCAATGGAAGCGTCGGTCACCATAGCAGTCACACCATTACCGCAAGCGTGGTTGGCGTTTCCAGCACCACCAGAAGGCATAGCTCCCTCCATGCCAGTGGTACCCACAAACGGCAGCTCACCAGCCATGGACAAAGGACCTTCGAACACATTCTCAGATACGATAGTGATGCCAGTTGGAGCGATAGCAGAGGTGCTGGTCACTGCTAAACCACCGCCGCTGGTGGTTGCGAACTCCACAGCAGGGGAAAAGACTCCATCGTAAGCCAGGCCTCTGCCTGCCAATCCAGGAGCAGCCACGCCATTGTTCAACAAAACGGGTCCTGCTAAAGGAGATAGGCCAAGGCCTGTGCTATAGGGAGTGCCGATGCCAATACCAGAAGCGTCGACAGCTGCACGGCTGGTGCATAATTGGCTGAAAGCGGTCTGAAAATAGAAATGATTATAGGTTAGAATGTTATTCTGTAGACAGAGGTAATTGCAAAAAAAAAAAAACTGAAAAGCGATTTTAAAACAAATGATATAGTGACATAGAATAAAGGTAGCTGGAAAATCCTTTTGCTAACGCGTTGACTAATATGGATCGTATCGTCATTCATGAAAAAGATTTTAAGGCAGCAACAGTTTTACATTCTGAATTCAATACAATAACAATAAGTAGATTTATTAGGTTTATACAATCATTACTAGGCATATTAACAAATTAAAGAAATAGGTAACTAACTGATTATAAAGTTATTACTAAAATATCAAAACAAAACTGAGAACAAAATATTTACCTGGATGAACAACGCATGAGCGCAGAGGACGAGGATAGCGTTGACTGCCATTTTGTTTTAGTGTATTAGTTCCTTGTGCAGTTACTGACACGAGAATGATGTTCAGCACCACTGACGGCAGTTTATATCTACCCCCTTATCAGTATTATTACATACAATTGCGTTAGTAGTTGTAAAATATGGGTAATAGTTAGTGAGTTGGATAATAACAATGTAATGAAAAAAAGTCACGTAGTACACGATGCTACTTATGTATTTGATAATAATTACAATTATTTCAAATAATATCTTTTGTAATCACTTGTTGTAATATAATAAGTATAAAAGGGTGGGAATCGTTTCAGTTTATCATTCAGTCTTCAACTTGTCGTTGAACACAAACATCAAACATGTCTACCTTCACTGTTCTGTTGCTCTGCATCCAAGCTTGCTTGGTCCAGGTAAGTCAATTTATTTCTTAGATTATTTTAGGTGTCAACTTACAATGCATTATTTTCTTTTTTGCTTGAGTTTTCAAAAGTTTCTACGACTGGGTTGCAAAGTTTTCCGTTCAATAAGATCATTACACGTTTCAGGTTTAGAATCACTAGATTATTTTGTGTGACTGACAGATTGGAGACAGCAGCAGCCAGGGTATTCCATTGACTTATGTTTTTCCTAGCTCAATGGGGTATTCTGAAAACTAAGGTGAAATGAGCTGTCATTCTTCCTGATAGTAGGGATCGGAACTAATGAAAAAAGAAAGAATATGCGTTTAATTGCGGTAAACATGACGCGAAAAATAACATATACAAAAAATAAAAAAGGTTGAGGGAAACATGCATCACATCCACGCAAAATGGCTATCGCTCAGCATTAAGCTGCGACCCTATGCAAGACAGAGCTCCAGCGCTGGTTTTCAGTGACAGCTGGCGGTGACATAATGACGTCGTCCAGTGGAGCAAATAATTGTTAGGACGCTGTACCAGCACAGCGTACTTACGAACGTCGCACTTAAATAAAAATAATATAATTTAATTTAAATGTGATAGAATATATACTAAACAAGAATGTAAAAGGAAATAGATACATACTCGTACATGCTACGAGAATATCATCCTCAATAAACATTTTAAGCTTTATGGCAACATTTCAAATCGTCTCATTTGACGTACACCCAACATGCACCAACGAAAAGAAACGCTATGATTTAAAGACTTACAAAAACCTTGTAAACTGGAGGGTGACCCGACATGCCAAACATTTCTATATACAGAGCTTTGGAGCTCCAAAAACAGGACTATTGACAACTAATCTCAGGCTCACTTCACCTAAGTTTTCTAGGTGAGGTTTTTACAGAATAGATCGGCTGGATACTCCTTTCCAGTAATGCTGATGCCGTTGCTTCTTTGTGTTTAGGAGTGCTGTTTTTACCTCCAAGGATATTTTTGACAAGTTGTACTAAAACAGTTTTCTCTTCCACAGAATGTATTCGGCCAGTGCCTTGGTGCATACGGTCCTGCCGTTATCAACACCGGTGCTCCCTGCGGCTACGGGGCTGGAGTAGCTGAGTTGGCTTACCCTGCTGGCGTAGGCTTTGCTGGTGCATACCCTGGTAACCTTGGCTTCGCTGGCGCATACCCCGCTGCCGGTTATGGTGCTGCCGCTTACGGCGGCGCTGGTGAAGGCAACGTGGCGGTCATTGGTGAGCTGCCAGTCGCTGGTAACACCGTTGTTGCTGGTCAGGTCCCCGTTATGGGTGCTGTGAGCTTTGGCGGTGCTGTACCAGCTGCTGGTGCTGTATCCATCAGCGGAAACTGCGCTTGCGGTTGCGGTTCCCCTTACGTGTACTAAGAAGAATGAGTACTTAATAAAGTAATACTGATAAAGAACACAATATTTTATTAATTTATTTTTGACCTTAGATTTTCATTATCATAGGTTGTTTTTAGGTAGTAGAACACTTGCGCGAAACTAAATTTCCGCGAATGAATTGTTGCGCGAGTGGACTTTTTATTACGCTTTCGACCTTTAGAAAACCCGAAAGCAAAAAAAAAGTCAGAAAGAAAGCTTTTTTTATTTTGGAAGGGAAATCATCAAATAACTTCTCCCGCTCTGGGCAGAGCGGGAGGGCGTGTCAGACTCTTACTGACTAAAACCCACCCGTGTTCCTTCAGTTGCCTGTGCCAGGGGCCACGGTATCCCTCTCGGACTTTCCCGCAAAAAAGGAACACTAATCCTGACATCTTTAATTATCTACTTTATTTTATTGACCGTATTACAAGATTTGTGCTTAATAGTCTAAAATACTGTCGATATGAATTGACAGCATTTTAGACTATTAAGAACATGTACTAAATGTTTGCATGACTAATTTAAGGAAGCATGTTTATGGATCTCTAATTATAATAAAACATCTGCATTTTTTTGTACCTACTTTCTATGCAAATAAAGAATTATTGTATTTTATTCGAAGCGAAAACGAAGTAAGTGTAGCTATATCTACATCGCCACATGCGAGCTGCGCGTCGTAGTGACGTCACGCAAATCCTGCATCTCGCAAGCAGAGTTAACCGCACGACTAGTATATATACAACTTCCCGACATCAATCATCAGGCAGTTGCCCACCAGACACGACACCCGTCTGGTCGGAGGATCCTCCCTTTTCTATGGAGGTATGAGACAACTTTACACCCTGTTCCTAGTGCCTCTATATTGGTGACCCCGACGTGATGAACAACAACAAGCAACAACAACCACGACAAAAACAACTCGGCCCACTATCAACCTCCGGTCTCCGGAGGGGAGTAATGTAGCGGTATCTACATCGCCTCATGCGAGCTGCGCGTCATACTGACGTCACGCCAATCCTGTATCGCGCAAGCAGAGTTTACCGCGCAACTAGCATATATACAACTTCCCGACATCAATCGTTGGGCAGTTGCCCACCAGACACGACACCCGTCTGGTCGGAGGATCCGCCCTTTTCTATGGAGGTATGAGTGAACTTTACACCCTGTTCCTCATACCTCTATACAACGTGTCTTTTTGCATCCTCGTCAAATTTCAGGAGGCTGTTAGAAAAGACATAAATAATCAAATAAAATTACGATCCTGCTCAATAATTAATACATACTTGTTTTTTGTATATTTAAGTTTGACAGTATTTCAGAATACTCTACATTCAAATAACAGAATCGCCCCGTTGCGTATACGGTACGCAGTGTCGTACGACTATGTCGCTGTGTGCATGCGTTACAGTTAGTAGCGCAGTTACAGGGCGGTATCACACGGACCCTACACATGCCGATTTCCGAAAATTACAAAATTTAAAAATAAATCCCTACTTATTTTATTATTGATTCGTGTCGAGAATCATTAGCATAGTTACCTCCTCGAATTTGACGAGGATGCAAAACAACACCTTGTATAAGTAATACACCGTGGTCTGGCGACGCGATGCAACGCGGTGGGTCGGGGACCAAGAAGTTTTATGAAAATGTAGCTTTTATTTTAGTTTGCATTGTATCCTACGACTTCCACGCGAACGAACTCGCGAGCCGAACCAGTGAAATATAAACTTTTATTGCGCCCGGTTATATCAATACTGTGGCATGCATAAATATTTATCCTGACTTCGGTACCCTTCACCGTGCGTGGTTCGCCACGCACTTGGCCTGTTTTTTTTTCATCAGAACACTACTATTATGATAGTTTTTATTATTTTTCACACCACCTGCTCGAAAATGACAAATTATATGTCAAGCAACCTTAACCCAAAGTGAGTCATTAGTGGCCGGGGGCACAGTCGGTCAATAATGTTGTACTGGATTTCATTATGCCCCGCTGGTCAATAATGTGATTTGAATTTGGAATCTCACATTCTCAGCTAAATTGGCAGTATAGTACTAACAAACACCCTTTGGTGCCAGAAAGAGGAAAGCTATTCTCGAAACCCTTACTACGCGTGGATGATATTCTCGATTTCCTACAAAATCATAACGACTGCATCAACATCTATAAACGTACCAAATAAAAACTTAACTTTATCTTTGCACAACTGGACTAATGTCTCAAATGTTACCATTAACTTCAATATGTAAGTGCATATAACTAACTAGTTCTAAATATGTTATTCTTAGGTACTGTTTGTTTGTTTCGTACTATGGCTATTATTTTCTCACAGTAGGTGTAAAAAGTAGAGTATCCTCCTCTGGGCTAAAGGTGTCTTTGCCTTGGGCTAGCTTGAATCTCGAGCGCAATGAAGGATTCGGGATTTAACTCCCGAGCGCAGCGAGGGAGTTAAGAGTTTAACTCACGAGCGAAGCGAGGTAGTTAATACGAGAATCCTTCATTGCGCTCGAGATTCAATATGACGCCCGTGACATAAGACACAACTTTAGCCCCTCGGTGCATAATCTACTATTAGAGCACCATCCTAATATTTTAATAAATCAAAAAATATTTGGTCAAAAGATGTTGACTGTGATGTATGATCTGCGGTGATGATGATGCATTCATTATCTTTATTTCCTTTATATCTACTATAATACTTTATATAATTACCTTTATTTCTGAATAGCGGATTATGGCCTGAAGGAATTATTTTCAGACGATTTGTGAATTTCAAATTAAGAAATTCGAACGCGAACAGTGTAAACATAGGCACCGTGACCGGCTTATTGTAACTAGCTCAATGGATATAAAGTCTAATTACAAACTTGTTACTTACAACTGCAAGAGCGTGAAGCGCTCCGTGGAGAGTGTAAGGCAGTTATGTCGCACATCTGACATAATAGCCTTACAGGAGACATGGTTGCTGCCGGGAGATATTCCGTTCTTGAGCGAGGTCGACGTGGAGTACGGGTGCACCGGGACGTCGGCGGTGGACGCTGGCGCCGGCATGCTGCGCGGCCGCCCCTACGGCGGCGTCGCGCTGCTGTGGCGAAAGAGTGTGTTTGCCGACGTATCGGTTGTGCAGTGCGATAACCCGCGAGTGTGTGCCGTGAAGGTAAACGCGGGTTCAAGGTCACTCTTGGTGTTCAGTGTGTACATGCCGACGGATAAAGATGTGAATTTGTATTCCGAAAAAAGTTCGTCTAATTATATATAACTCATTAGTAAAATCAAACCTTGAATACCTAATCGAAGTGTGGGGGTCAGCCGCAAAATCTAATCTAAACTCACTACAACGAATACAAAACAAGATTATCAAAGTATTATTTCACTATCACTATCTATATCCAACAAAAAAATTATACTACAAAACTAAACTACTAAATCTCACACAACTTTACAAATATTACACCTGCATCCTCATAAAAAAAATCACCACGAATTCCGTACAATCAAACATACAACTACATAAAAAAGTAATAACATACAACACAAGAAGCAAAAACAAATTTCAACTAATGACTGCACGAGCACGGACTAATTACGGGAAAAAAACTATATTGGTTGAGGGGACGCAACTGTTTAATGATTTACCGGAGGATTTAAAGAGATGTGATAGTATAAATATATTTAAGGCTAAACTTAAGAAGCATATATGTACCCTGTAACGTCACCAACGCCCCAGAGGCAAATACGATATTATAATTTATCATTAGATATAAGTACTTTGTATCTCATTTTAAGTGAACTATGTAAAGTTCTTATGAGAAATAAATGTCTTTAAACCTAAACCTAATTTGACGGAGTTTACGGAGTGTCTCGGTCTGGTGAGTGCTGTCATAAACAATAGTAATATAGAATCGGTATACATACTCGGGGATTTTAACGCTCATCCGCATGAACGATTTTACGGCGAGTTACAGAGTTTTTGTGTAGAATCACAGTGGTTATGTGTGGACATCGAGCTACTAGGGTTGGATTCTGGAACTTGTACATTTATAAGCGAAGCGAACGGATCGAAGCGCTGGCTTGATCATTGTATAGTCACTAAATCAGCTCGGGAGACTATTGTATGTGTGCAAGTTAAAGAAGACGTCCTGTGGTCCGATCATTATCCTCTCGAGATTGAAATTTTGTTAGATAGCATCAAACCTAAATTTCATAATAATTGTATGCAATATAACGATGTGCGCTGGGGTGATAGAAACTCTGAACAATGTGACATGTATAGTAATTTATGTAATAATAATTTAAAATTAATTGATTTTCCCATTGAAATGACCGAATGTTGTGATTATGTATGTAATAATGTGGACCACAGACTTGTTATTGACAATATGTACGATAAAATAATTCAAATATTATGTCGGGCAGCTTGCGATAGTCGTTCGTCAGGTGTTCCCAGACGCAAGAAGCCGGTTCTCGGTTGGAACAGGCACGTAAGTGATGCTCACAGGGCGGCCAGGAAAAAGTTTGAGTTGTGGGTTTTATACGGAAAGCCGGCGGAAGGTCGCGTGTGGAGTGACATGCAGACGACTCGTAAGATTTTTAAGTCACGTTTACGCTGGTGTCAGAATCATGCTGACCAAATAAAAATGGACATCCTTGCGTCGCATCATTCCAGGAGCGACTTCCGCAGTTTCTGGAGGTCTACAAACAAACTTAATAGTAAACCAGGTCTACCTGTGAGTGTCGGTGGTGCCTGTAACCTGTCGGGAATAGCAGACTTGTTTAGGGACCATTTTACCGTTAAGTCACCTTTGGCGGCGACACAGTCCACGAGCGATGGTGGTTGTAGTGGTCGGGAAGTCAGCGTCCGGTTTACAGCCAAAGACGTACGGCAGGCCATTAACTCTATGTCACGGGGCAAGTCTCCGGGCCATGACGACCTGAGCATTGAACACCTAAGGTACGCGGGATATCATATGCCCAGAGTGCTGGCGATGTTCTACTCCTTGTGTGTAGGACATTCATACTTACCTGCGCCGATGATGAAGACTGTGGTGGTGCCAATTGTCAAAAACAAAACCGGTGATATTGGTGACAAATGTAATTATCGACCGATTTCCTTAGCCACTATAGTCGCAAAGGTGCTTGACAGTTTGCTGAACACTCAGCTTGATAAACATCTGCGGATACACGACAACCAATTTGGTTTCAAGTCAGGTCTCTCTACTGAAACGGCTATACTGTGTCTGAAGCAAACTGTCAAGTACTACACGGATAAAAATACGCCCATTTTTGGGTGTTTTGTGCGCCACGCGCTTGTGGAGGAACTCAGCGGCACACATGTCGGATGCCATATTGATGGAGTGTGCCTTAATAATATTAGTTACGCGGACGACATGGTGCTGCTGAGTGCTTCTGCAGGTGGATTGTCGCAGCTGCTTGACATTTGCGAAAAATATGCTGGGCAACACGGGTTGGTGTACAACATTAATAAAAGTGAGTGGATGGTCTTTCAAGCTCGGGGAAGGTCCCTAGGTCAAACACCTAAAGTGAGACTGAGTGGCTACCCCCTTAGGAGGGTAGAACAGTTTAAATACCTTGGGCACCTTCTAACCCCGGATCTGAAAGACGATAATGACATAGAAAGGGAGCGTAGAGCGTTGTCTGTTCGTGCGAATATGATAGCACGCAGATTTGCTCGCTGTTCAAGAGACGTCAAGATCACCCTGTTCAGGGCATTTTGCACGTCCTTCTACACGAGCAGTCTGTGGGTGAATTATACGCAAAAGCAGTACGCCGCTCTACGCGTTCAATACAATAATGCATTCAGGGTGCTGTTGGGGCTGCCTCGCTTCTGTAGCGCGTCGGGGATGTTCGCCGAAGCGCGCGTGGATTGTTTTTATACAACCATGCGCAAGCGGTGCACATCCCTGGTGCGCAGGGTGCGGGGCAGCCCCAACAGTATCCTGAGCGCCTTCGCACTGCGATTCGACTGCCAATACGTGTATCACTGTGACATGGTACATGTACGGGCTAATGTGGAAATATTGTTTTAACTAGGTAATTATTGAAATTGTATTTAATTGTATTTGTATTGAAATTGTATTTAATTGTATTTGTATTGAAATTGTATTTAATTGTATTTGTATTTGTTTTATAATTGGTCCGTGTTGGCTTTAATTCAATAAATAATAAAAAATTAAGTATTATTGCATTTTGAAAGCATTTGCATTTGCATTTTGAATGCGTCTGTGATCTCTCAAAACAATTAAAAAGAAGATAGTGCACTCACTTACAGATTATTCCACCTTCTTGTTATTATTTTTTGCTTAGTTTATTCTGTCCCACTACTGGACAATGGCCTCCGCCAAGTCCTTCCAGGAACTCTTTTGCCGCGCCGGCCCAAACCAGCCCTCACTTCAAACCGGCCCTCTTTCTGGGGCCCAGAAGGAGTAGGCGCCACCGAGGCCGGCCCAGAATCTGGGCCGGCCTCAGTGGCGCTTACTCCATTACACCTTTTTATTCTTGATAACAAAAATGTCTATACTTGTAAGATAGTGTGTCTCAATAAAAATTGCAGGACACGACGACACTGACTGAACTACTAATCTCGGTACGCTACGCCGTAGCACATGGAATGCTACGCCGTAGCAAAGACGTTGTGATCGTACTACAAACGCTTGGTAAAACCACGTTATGTTTGTGTTGTATTTGTATATCATTTGAAAATTATAGTAGTTTAATGTCAATCAATCTGTCTAATCCAATTAATGTCCAATTTAACCGTATGCAGCTGAATACCAGTATTTAAAATGGAGCGAATAGAGAGCAGTGGTAACAGCCGCGACTTCCGAGTTATAGGTCGTAGGTTCGAACCCAAATAGGTGTTTTACTTTGTGTAAATTAATTAATCACCACTGCTCTCAAAACGATGAAGGAACATAGTGAGGAAACCGGCATGTCAATGAACCAAAAATTCGAAGACATGTGACATCTACCAACCCGCACTGGGCCCGCGTGGTGGATTAATGGTCCATTCCCACTCACAGAGAGCGAGGCCTGTGTCCCAGCAGTGGGAACATTATAGGCTGATGATAAAATATTTATAAAAATGGCCTACTCATATGTCTCTGTTTATTAACTGCATTTGTACGTTATTTATAAAATCATCATAAACTTTTTGGTTAATTCGACGTGTTTTAGGCATCATCTTTGTCTTATGTATATCTTGCAACACATTCAATAATCGCATTAACGTTTTGGTATTCTTGTTTAGTAATTTATTTATTTTAGAATGAAACATGTAACAGTGAGATTCGGTGGGATTTTTATTCACAAATAGTGTGGTGGACTACAAGGATCTGGCGCTCGGCGGCCGCTGCCGCGGCACGCTCGCTTCGTTTGCTCGCCTTCGCGCTTTAACGGTCACAGTTCTAACGTAACCTAACCCAAATGATAGTAAATAAGTAGACATTACTAAGCATAGGTAGCTACTGAATAATTTATGCTCTTGTTGTCCACAACATCATTTTCTCAGTGGTATAGTTTTAGACCCACCATACCACCAGGGGTATGGCCAGTGCATGGTATGGTGGGTCCACAATGTTCTCTGTCGACTAACCTGCAAAGTTGGGAATTTAAAAAAAAAAATTGCTGGAACGGTCAGATAACTTTTTCTGTCTGTGTCTAGTGCGGTCAATTGATGATAAGTGCGCAGTATGACTTTATTCATTTCAGGTGTCCATCGTCTGCGCGTATTTGGGGCGCTTATAGTGGGTGCAAGCTCTGAGTCAAGGTTGACTTCCTGCACAACACTATCAAGCGTGCTGGTGGACACGCTAGCTGTTCTTCTTCTGTTCTTCTCGTAGGAGAGGCGAGTCGAAGGGATGGATGAAAATTAAATATAAATAAAAATTATTATTATTTAAATTAGCTATTTGTTTAAATAAACAGCTTTACAACTGTACAACTTTTTATTTCAAGATCACAATGTAAATATTTTATTTATTGTTAACTACCTTACCAAAACTAACCTATTTAGCTATCTAAGCCTATTTTCATTGATATAAAAATAATAATTTTATTAATGAAAATTAAGCAAGAAATAAATGTCCTACATCATTACAGAAAACGATACGAACAGTTCCAAGGTATTTGTCTAAAAACCGAAGTGACAGCAATTTTTAGAATGACCTTTCTTTTTTTTTAGAAATATACATTTATTATTACTTGACATTGGCGAAAAAGTGATATGATTTTAATAATAATACTTTTATTTCAGACCATGGTGTCACAGAAGCCATCAATTATTGTTGACACATGTAAGTATCTTACACAATAATACACAAGTAGTAGTAAGTAGTTGCTAAACTAACTTTGTTTCAAGAATACCTACTTATACAACTTTGAACTTCAATAAAGAATTTTGTACAATTGTTAGGCTGGCAATAAACACACCGCCAGGGCGATCTTGGACAACGGTAGCGGAATAAATATCGTTTCCGAGGCTTTCTGCAGTAGGCTGCCGAGGCGGAACTTGAGCTCCACGGTATCAGGTTTTAATCATGTATCCAATAGTCCGTCTTGCAATCTCACAATTGAGTCATTGAACTCTAGCTATAGGACCAACAATGATTGTCATGTGTTTACCAATGTCACCACAGCAGTACCGATCACACACAACACATTAAAATCCCAACAGTCTTATGTCTATCTGACCCCTCATATAACATTCCTTCTAAGGTTGATCTTCTTATCGGGGCAGATATCTTCTGGGAAATTCTAGGTAGCAAGAGGATAAGTCTAGGCAAGCATCAACCTATGTTACGTATTACGGAGTTTGGATGGATAGGCACTGGTCACATATCGAGTCCGAAAAGTACATTCAGTCATTGTCTTTTTACTCAAGGTTAACTTGATATTGATCTCACTCGTTTTTGGGAAGTAGATAGTGTGTCTCTTTAGAATTCTCAATCCGCAGAGCAACGTGCGTGTGAAAATGGATGTGAAGCAGAATCTCCAGGTCTTCGGCGATTCTTTTGAGATGGCTAAGTGCCGTTTTTTATCGTTTGAGTGAAAATTTGAACGAGAACCAATATTCAAGGAGAAATATTTAGACTTCATGAAAGAATACGAGCGGTTAGGTCGCATGACTTAAAATAAAAACCTTTTTCCAGTGACAATGGCAACTACTACCTTTCTCATCAAGGCGAACTTCGGGAGTCCAGTACAACGACAAAGTTGCGTACAGTCTTCGACACTTCTGCCGTCACCACTTCAGGAATTTCTTACAATGAAATTAAGATGGTTGGTCCTACTGTCCAAGACGATCTCTTATCGATTCTCCCCAGATTCTGCCAACATAAATTTGAAGTATCGGCCGACATTGAATTTTTTTTTAGATCTATTGACATAGTACCCAGTCAACGCTAGTTACAGCAAATAGTATTTAGGTATGACTCCTCTCGTCGCTTAAAAACCTACACACTTAACACAGTTTGTCAGGGGACTGCTTCAGCGCCTTATCTCGCGACGAAATGTTTGAGTAATCTGGCATCCACAGTCAACGATAATAGCGTCAAATAAAGTATATCGCACGACTTTTACCGTGATGACTTATTGATTGGATCCCGTACAGTAATCGAAGCTATAAAGCTAAGTAAGGGAATTACTGCCGTCTTAAATTATTCAGCAAGACTCAATATTCGCAAATGGAAATCTAATAACGCATAAATTTTTAACGAGCTGTTCTTAGGTAAATTTATAGATTCATACAAAGTTTTGGATCTATCAGTTAATTACATAAATACATCATTAAAAATATTAGGATTATATTGGCTTTGTCAGCAGGATACCTTATTGTTCGAGTTTTAATCGAACACTCAGCGAAAATGCATAATTGCATCGTACGCAAATATGCACATTCGCTCGTTCACCAAAATATGGGCCGTCATGGCTACCATCATACACAAACCAAGAAAACCACCAAACCATTTATGACACGAATTTAGAAGTAAAGCCGTCTATTTTGAAACATACCAACTCGGTAGTCATTGGACAACCAAGAGAATCGCTGATCACCGAAATTATCAAATATTTGATAAAAAAATATTTATTTTAATTTATTTATTTACGTACACACGCTACCATTACAGTGTCCCAATTCGGTAGTGCAGTTAAATTACAATTCATGCAATAATTTATAACCTAATAATAATATACATGCCGTACAATATTTACAAATTAAAAACTTAACACGTGTAACGTTACCCTTGCGAACTCGCTCAGTGAACATGCGAAGAGATCTATTCTATAATATAGCTCCATTACAAAAATCATACGTATTTTTGCGTGGATACTGCGACTAGCTACCTTGAATAAACAAGTTCCCCGACCCTACCTCGAATTACACGAGCTTCGTCGCGCTAAACAGCTGATAATCAAAAACGTTCAGCAGGCGGAATTTACAAACGACCTAAATTCTATAATCAAACACGGAAAAGTGCACTGCAAAAGCAAGATTTTGAGTTTGAATCCAACCATAGATGAACATGGGACTTTTTTTTTTTTTTTTTGAGGATGGGAAATCATCAAATGACTCCTCCCGCTCTGGGTGGAGCGGAAGGGAGTGTCAGACTCTTACTGACTAAAACCCACCCGTGTTCCTTCCTTGGCCCTTTATGTTCCGGGTCAGCGGTACCCCTTTTGGATGATCCCGCTTTCCCGGCAGGCTTGGGCCCTAGTGGACCCCCTCTATGATGCTGACATCTCTTTGAGGCGCGCGTGGAACACGTACGCGCCGTCCAGCACGGGCCTGGTCCTGATCGGACGGTGAGCTACCCATTACTCACCGCCCGCAGGCCCGCGCCTACGGTGGCCGGGAGTCGTCACGCGGCTCCCGACGCCCGGAGCGTCCACCGCGGCGGCTTGGACGGGAGACTCTCTCCCTCTCCCGTCCCGCCACCTCCTTCGCTAGCATGACTGCTTCGCAGAAGGAGGCGACTGCCTCCCACTCCCCCTCGCCCCGGACCATGGCTTGAACCAAGGCCGGGCGTGAGAGATCGCCGCCGCTGCCGATCGCCTCTACGAGGACACGGCGGTGCTCCGCCCATGCAGGGCAGGCCCCCACCGTATGCTCCACCGTGTCCTCGGGGCGATCATCGCAGTGGTGACACCCGGGCGTTTCCTCCCGCCTGATGATGTGCAGGAACCTCCCGAAACTTCCGTGTCCGGTGAGGACCTGTGTCAGGCGGTAGGTGAGGACGCCGTGACGCCTCTCTAGCCACTCCTCAAAGAGGGGTCTTACCGCCGCTATCGTGGCGTGCCCTGCGCTGGGTTGCGACAGTCGCTCTTTCCATGCCGCCATGAGATCGCGCCGGAGGTCCGTCCGCTCCGCCGCGATTTGCCGCGGAAGCGGGGTTTCCCCCCGGCGTAGTGCCTCCGCGCGCCACTCATACAGGCGCGCGAGGACTATCGCCTCCAGATCCCACGGCGGCAGTCCGGCAAGGAGGCTTGCCGCCTCGCCCGAGATCGTGCGGTAGCCCCGGATCAGCCATACGGCTACCACCTTTTGGGGCGCGTTCAGATAGTGGGCGGCTCTCCGCCGCAGTGAACGCGCCCACACCGGGGCCCCATATGTAGCCATGGACCGCACGACCCCCGCGTACAGCCTCCGGCAGGAGGCGTTTGGACCCCTCAGGTTGGGCAGGAGCCGCTTGAGGGCGGCCCCAGTCCGTTCCAGTTCGGGGGCCAAACGTCGGAAGTGCTCCACGAAGTTCCACCGGCTATCGAGCACGAGTCCTAAGTATTTCATCGTGGACTCGACGCCGATGTGAACCCCTCCTGCCGTTAGTTGGGATCCCGATGGTGGCCTGTTCCGACATGGCCTCGGACTTATGCAAAGCCACCTCGAGACCCAACTGCCGGATCCTCTCCACGACTATCGCAACCCCGCGTGTCATCGCGTCGGCCGCCGCCTGATGCGACCTCCCCTGCGCCAGGACCAGCGTGTCGTCAGCGTAGCTGAACATGGGACTTTACGTGTGGGTGGGAAGAAGGAAGATTTGAAAACGCCCACATGAGTCTTGAGATTAAACATCCCATCTTCTTACCTCACGATCATCTGCTTACCACATTACTCATTGACCAAGCTCATAAATTGACTTTCCATGGCAGAGCTCTAACGTTAGCAAACCTTAGCAAACGTTAGACAACAGTTTTGGATTATCGGCGGATATATGGCAACTAAAAAGTTTATAAGAAAATGTGTCATATGCAGAAAACAAAATCCCGTACGGCAGCACGTGCGGGAGATTTACCAGAACTAAGAGTGAATCCAGAACATGCATTTTATCACTGTGGCGTAGATTACACAGGTTTCGTAGAGGTCAAAGCTAATAAAGGCCGAGGAATCAAAACAACAAAGGGGTACATAGCAGTTTTTGTATGTATGGTCACGAAAGCAGTTCACCTGGAACTTGTGTCAGACTTGAGCAGCTCCGCCTTCTTGGCAGCTCTAACCAGATTGGCAGCCAGAAAAGGAACACCACGACATATGTAAAGTGACAACGGCACTAACTTCGTGGGAGCAAACAGGATGATACAGAAAGAATTTAATCAGCTTCAACAAGTATTCAGTGAAAGTTTTATAACCGAGATAACGGAGATAGGTATAGAATGGCACTTTAACGTACCTAGCTGGCGTAATGCCGACGGTCTATGGGAGCGAGCAGTACGCAGTTTAAAACATCATCTCAAGAGGGTCATCGGTCAACAAAGACTAACCTTCGAGGAGTACACCATATTGTAAGCTAGACTAGAAGCCTGCCTCAACTCTCGACCTCTTTGCGCAATATCCGAGGATCCAGATGACGTAAACTTCCTTACACCAGCTCATTTCTTATCAGGAAGACCAGGAACAACTGTAATAGAAGCAGAGCAAGATGCTAGAACCAGATGGCATCTAACCAACAAATTATTCCAAGATCTTTGGAAACGTTGGAAGACTGAATATTTGGTACAACTCACATCTCGAAGCAAATGGATGAAACCACAGAAAAAACATTGAAATTGGAGATCTAGTGGTAATTCATGATGAAAATCTACCTCCAGGAAAATTAGCTCTTGGACGTGTGGTCGACACCCATCCCGGAAACGATGGTCTAACCAGAGCAGTTTCGCTAGAAACAAAAAATGGGGTCATGAAACGCTCTATTGTGAAACTCTCCGTTTTGCCCGTCAACCAGAATAACGCAACTATATCAAAACCGGGTATAAATCCAACAGCCAACTTACCAGAAAGGAAAAGAAAACCGAGATCAAAAATCGCAACTGTAGCAACTGTTTTATTGAGTTTTTTCATGCTGATTTTTCCATCTGACGGTTTAGAGAATGTCAAACCATTTCCAAGCAACCAGACGCTGTATTTTGACCCTATCTCAAAAATACAATTAATCAGGGATAAATGGACATTAGTAATGTACTACGACATGGGACCCTATTGGACAGGCATAGCCACATTGTATAATAAAATAGCAAACTATGAAGAAAAATTATGTGCAACCATTGAAACACAAATCCATTGTAATACGATCGTGCAGCAAGCCCTCCACGATTACCAGGAACTCGAATACTACAATGAACTTTTGCTAACACAGCATTTTGATGTCCACGCTAGACGGCGACGCGCCACAGGGAAGACGGGTCGGCGCCGACGAGGCCTTATCAACGGTATCGGGTATCTAGCGAATGACTTATTCAGAGTATTGGACTCACGTTTCGCAGACCAGTATGAAAAGGACATTGAAACCATACATCGCAACGAAAAACACCTTGCGAATTTATGGAAAAATCAAACTTCCATAGTTGAAGCTGAGTTCAACCTTATGAAGAGAATGGAGATCACTGTAAACAAACAGCACAAGCTAATAAACAAGAAGCTTATGGATTTTCAAGAAAACGTGAGCACTCTCCAACGAGAAATACAAAATATTTCATACGTCAATGGCTTCACATTGTCAGCGATGTCTGGAAACAGATTGCTGCAAGGATTAAGATGACTTCAAGACACGTAGGTCGATGCATTAACAAACATCTACCACGGTCAAATTAGCATACATTTACTGCCACCAAAGCAACTTAAACGTGAGCTCCAAACCATTTATGGCCAGATGCCAAGCGAACTCACGCTACCAATCACTAATTTAGATACCCATCTTCAGTATCTTTACAAACTACTAAAGGTCAAAGCCAGGGCGACGCAAAAATTTGTTATAATTGAAGTTACTTTTCCACTTGTATGCAGAGGTAATTTCAAACTATACAAGATAATACCTATACCGCACCAAACAAACACCATTATGACCACAATAATACCAGTCTCCGAATATGTGGCAGTCAACCTAAAGAAAGATTCCTTCTTTAGCATCTCCACGCAGGAACTAACGGCATGTATACATCATGGACCAACTTACATGTGTCAGCTGCTAAAACCAATTACAGACCTGAAAAATGACGATAGCTTTTGCAACAAAAACTCGGCAACCAATAAATGTAAAGTAGACAACACCAACTGCACTAACATATGGCTTGAATTATATTTGACTTCTCAGCACTTTTACTTTTGTTGTAACACGTATACAATAAAAATATAATGCGGCGATCATGTAACTGTTCGTCAGCTGAGCAAAGCCGGGGTCATTAGCATAGGTCAAGAGTGCATCATCAAAGGAAAAGCCTTCTCGTTATATTCAATTCGCCATCAGTCCAACCAAATGAACATTTCACCCACCATCTACATGCCTGAATTTGATCAGATTAATCACTTGATTAAGATAAAAATACCTGACGAAAGACAGACTGATGACGGAAACCTAACCATATCCTTGACCAGTCTGGGGGAGGCGATAGAAAAACTAAAGAAAAGCGATTCAGAAATGGACGATATATCACCCCATGATATCCACCAATACGTAATTTGTTACGTGTTGATGTCGATCGCTCTATGCGTGGCAGCAATCTGGTTGTGTCGGACCGGGCGATGTCGCCTGTGCCGGAAGGCTGAGGCTGGGCACCGTGGCGAGGGATCCCGCCGGCAGCAGACCGCGGTGACCCCGCCACCTCCGAGACTTCGACGCCGCAGAGAAAGTCGCTGTCAACAGGAGTCCGCAGCGGTTTCGGTGACACCGAAACCAACCAGAAGACGCGAATCATATAGTGAAATGCTTAGTGCCAGGGTTCTTAAGGACCAAAGTGAAGGTTTTCATTTACACAATTATGCCAGACGCTGGCCTAGCGCGAACTATAGTGCGATCAAACGGGACAAAAATATGGACACAGGCAATCAAAATATTGCTTTTACCGTGGAAGACTGAATAGTGTAACTTTAAATCGTCGTCAATGCTTTTAATAACTCTAATTATTTAAGTACACTAATATTCTTTTATTTTTGCTTTACCTATGTTTTTATATTATTTACCAGTTAAGATTACTAAACTATTGTGTTTAAGTAGTTTAATGTTTTTATACACCAGATCATGTATTTTTAGCTATAATCCCGCATTTCTTCTCGCTCTCGGGAATATGTTCGAGTTTAAATCGAACACTCAGCGAAAATGCATAATTGCATCGAACGCAAATATGCACATTCGCTCGTTCACCAAAATGTGGGCCAGTTCGCGTTTGGATCTCATTAGAGACACCACGTACTCAAAACCATTACCATAACCATTTTACCATACATTTTACCAATAAGTTAGTTATAGTTACCATTTTCTACCATTTCTTGTAACTAAGTGTTATAGTGATTCAATATAGCTATTTCCCTTATAATTCGAGACTTTACTTTTTACCACATACTTATACCATGTCCTATCAACACGAGAAAGGTGTGTTAGGTCACCATAGCGCCGAGCACTACTTTCTAAACTTATCTTTCTTAATTAACACTGAACTGTATGAGAAGGTTACCAAACGACACATACTTTCTGTTATAAGCCAAATATTCGACCCATTAGGGCTTCTAGGTCCATGCGTTGTCGAAGCTAAATTGAATATGCAGAAATTATGGGTCAGTAAAAGCTCTTGGGCCGAAGAAGTTTTATCAGAGATTTTACATCTCTGGTCTTCATTTGCTAACACATTACCCTATCTTAATAAGTTACAAATTTCTTGATGAGTTCTTAGTGATCTTTGCGATAAAGATTGAAATCCATGTATTCATAGATGCATCTGAAAGTGCGTATGGGACTTGCGTCTAGATTCGGTCTGTGTGTAACTCGGGCCTTGTTAGTGTTCAGCTCTTAATCTCGAAAAACAAGTTTGCACCGATCAAACCCACAACTATCCCACGTCTTGAGTTGTGTGGGGCTTTTTTACGTGCAAGGGTAACTAAGGTGAAGAAATGACTTACGTTAAACATTGACATGTGTCGGTTTTAATGCAATTCCGGCCGTCCAAGGAGAACCCGGCGAATCTTGTTTCTCGCGGGGTGAAGGCTGATATTATCAGCGACGCCTCGTTGTGGTGGGTGGGTCCATCGTATTTGCTCAAGTCAGAGCATTATTGGCTGAAAATGCGTAATAAATCCCAGAAGCAGGACCTACCGGATCTCCAACCTTGTGTTGTTATAAATAATGACGTTAGCAAGAACGATGACGATAAACTATATACAAAACTATAAATATTACGTATAAATATTCACAATTCACACGTTTACAAAGAGTTATACGCTATTTAAAGCATACTGCACATCTCTGTACTCGAGCGCCTTATGGATCAGCTGTACCAAACGTGCCGTCAATGCGCTGCGCGTCCAATACAATAACGCCTTCAGGGCACTGATGTGGCTGCCACGTTACTGTAATGCATCACAGATGTTCGCAAAAGCCCGACTCGACAGCTTCTCAGCTATCGTACGAAAGAAAAGTGCGTCTCTGTTAGCCAGATTGCGTGGCAGTGGCAACAGCCTCCTGAAGGTGATAGCTGACAGGCTTGATGAGAGCCCCATAATGGGACATCTAATCAAAACAACACTGTCCGTCGTAGTGTATAAGTATTAACATAGATCATAAGCCACATTGTTACTAACGTACTCTAACACAGAATATATTGTTACTAATACCTTTTATGTATTTTTTGTTTTTGTTAGTGTGGACCTTTTGTTGTCTGTCAAATAAATAAATTATTATTATATATAGCCTACATACACCGATTTATTTATAACTGTAAATACAAAACGAACAGATTCTGCGATCATCTGTCTTGTGAGGAATTGCAAAAATCACTTAATTTTATCTATCATACGCACTGCACATTTAGAAATGTTCCCAAATGAATACCTTTTGTTAAAATCAGGTCACGCATTACCAAAGAAAAATATATATTTATTTCACGTGACATGTTTCCTTTGCCATTACAGATAATAATAAATTTTGCGACAAAGTAACTTAAAATATACTTAATTAGACCTTACATGCTACACGGTACGTGGCCCTTGTGAACTCACCCAGTGTACAGGTGAATAGTTCTATGGCATCCGCCACCGTGTTGGGAGTGCGCAGCGCACGAGTCAGCGGTGCGCGCCCCAGCAAGTTAGTGCGCGCACTCGGCACCACCGGCAGCTGCGGCTTGCGCCGCCGCGCCACGTGCCTATCCGGTAAATTAAACCCTATTTCTGATAGTATACCTGAGTTTTGTATACCACCTCTTAAAACTTGGAAAAGATACGTTGTCAGTGCCACTTCACGCCTATCCCAGGTAGCTCACATACAGTTTTAAATAAATAAATCTGACGAAATTGTTCTGTATCCGTTCGAGCAAATGTTTGTACTATATTTCACTCGGGCTCCAGACAGCCGCATTATATTCCAGACGACTCCTCAAAAGATTAATATCATTGACCCCATTTCTAGGTTCAAATGATGTCCTGAGAGTAGGTGGTAGACTTGATAACTCACCTTATAGCTATGACACAAAGCATCCTATATTATTATGTAGCAAGCATCATCATATTTCATATGCATCACTCAAAGCTTTTACATGCTGGACCTCAGTTATTGTTGTCCAATATTCGTCAAACTTTTTGGCCTTAAGGAGGAAGGAATCTGTCTAAATCCGTAATGAAAGGTTGCATAAAATGTTTCAGATTTAAAGCCAGCAATGTTCAGCCCGAAAAATGAATTTGAATTTCCCTTTCAATGGCATCTACCAACCCGCACTAAGCCCGCGTGATGGATTATCACCCATTCCCTCTCACTGAGAGGAGGCCTGTGTTCCCAGCAGTGGGAACATTATAGGCCGATGATGAATGTTCAGCCCATAATGGGACAGCTACCTGAATCCAGAACTACATTGGAATTCCCTTTTTACACTGTTCGGTGGATTATACAGGCCCTGAAAAAAAAAAGAACTGTCCCTTTCAGGGACACTGGGTGGGGATAGTCATAGGTCTACATAAATAAATTTAGTTCGTGTAAACTAACAATACTAACATACTTTAAGCACCATTGTTACTAAAACCAAAATACTAACAAAAATAGGGACCTTAGTCTGAAATAAAGTTTTATTTATTTATTTTTATTTTTTTTATGATAGCTAACCGTAAAGGCAAGGTTGCCAACTGACCAAATCTTACTTGTCCATTTTTGTCTGCTTAGCTACAAAAGCCGTGCATTTAGAGCTCGTTACAGATGTTACTAAAGAGGGATACAAAGCCGCTCTAAACCGGTTTGTGGCTCGTCGAGGGAAGCCTCAAAGTATAACTACTGACAATGGAACTAATTTTGTAGGTGCATGTAACGAGTTGCATTGTTTCTTACAGGACTCAAGTTCCCAAATTAGTTCTGAAGTCGCCCAAGAGGGTATAGATTTCCTCTTCATTCCGAGCTAAACCCCCCATTTCAATGGAATGGCTCAATTTGCGGTCCGTTCCACTAAATATCATCTTCGTAGACTTTTCCAACTTACGCATTTCACGTATATTATGAAGAAATACACACTTGCCTGAGTCAGGTGGTTAAATTCCGATCCTACAGACTTCACATCTTTAACACCCACTCACTTCTTAATAGGACAATCACGAGTGTCTGATCCATATCCACAGCTGACACAAAGAATAACAAGCCTTGAGCGATACAAACGAATCGAGTTCGAGCAAAAGACGAACTGGCCTACTGCGTCAAGCGAACTCATTTTTTTTTAATCGTTTTACCACACAATGAATTTCTCATGTATTGTGGGTGCGTTTACAAACATTTAAATGATAAATGATTTTATTTCTGTAAGTAGGTTTGAACAAACACTTTTACACGTCAATCATATTTTTTTTAAACTAGATGAGGTCGGCGTTTCCTATCTGACTACTCTGAGAAGAAAGGCCGAAACAAACTCAGAGGTCACAGTCTCTTTTAAAGTCCAGACAAAATCTTGGTCAGATCATGTGAAGGTTATGTAGATCAGTGTCTGCAATGGTCTTTTGAGGAAAGAACCACACAGATTGAGTGGACCTGTCCAGTCAGTGCAAGCAATTGTCAGTAATCGTGCAGCTCAACTTAGACTCAAGGAGTTCAACGATTCGACGAACAATACCAAAGAAAGGACATTTGAGTAGGCCGCATAAATTACTCACACTGCCAGATCATGATTACGCTGAGAAAAATACAAAAATAAATATAAAAAAACCAATGACCGACATAGTTCTCACATTCACAATAATTAGAATAATATTATAATCAGCTCAACTCAGAACTTAAGGAGCTCAGCGATTCAACGAACAATACCAAAGAAAGGACATTTGGGTAGGCCGCATCAGCTACTCAAACTGCCAGAACATGATTAAAACTAGAACAAAAACACACATAGTCCTCACATTCACAATAATTTAAAATAATATAATACTTTATACAGTAAATATTAGTGTCATTGTATATGTAAATAAGTGTAGATACTTATAGCAAAGATTAAAATAGTTAGCGAAATAAAATAAATTAACATTGCCTGTGCTTTATTGGAGCAACTGAATCCCAAGCCTTTTTGTCCTCAATATAGTCTTTGACAGTATAATAGGCATTCTGGCATAGTTTCCTTTTTATAAAAGATTTGAATTTATTAAGGCTTAGTGCTTGAATTTGGCTAGGAAGTTTATTATAAAAACCTATACATTGGCATCTAAACGAGCCACCTATTTTCTTGAGCCTGATAGTAGGAACAACAAATTTGTGTTTGTTCCTAGTATTTAAATTATGGATATCACTGTACTTTTTAAACAGATTAATATTTTTATGTGCATACAAAAGATTTTCATAAATATACTGAGAAGTCATTATATTAATCCCTTTAAATTTGTCTCTGAGGGAGTGTCTGGGACTTAATTTATAAATTGAACGAATTGCCCTTTTTTATAAAACAAAAATTGTCTGAATATCGGCGGCATTTCCCCACAACAGAATACCGTACGACATTACACTATGAAAATAACTAAAGTATACTAAACGGGCTGTCTCTAAATCAGTTAAACCACGAATTTTCCTAACGGCGTATGCTGCAGAGCTAAGCATCTTTGACAATTTATCTATATGGGGGCCCCATTGAAGCTTGGCATACAAAGTTATGCCTAAGAATACTGTGATATTTTCGGGTTTCAACTCTTCACCCTTTATGAGAATACTTGTTTCTACTTGTCTAACATGAGGTATCGTAAACTTAATACATATCGTTTTTTTCTCGTTAAAAAGAAGGTTATTAACATTAAACCAGTTAACTACTTTTGCGAGGGCACTATTTACATTGTCAGTAACCAGTTGCTGACGTTTGAGTTTAAATAAAAGTGAAGTGTCGTCTGCAAACAGCACTATATCATGTTTATCCTTTATGAGGTAAGGCAAGTCATTTATATAAATAAGAAATAAAAATGGACCTAGAATTGAGCCTTGAGGGACCCCCATTCTTACTACCGATCCGGGAGATCTTTTTCCGTTAACATCAACTCTCTGAATCCTATCACTTAAATAAGAAGTAAGAAGATCCAGAGAGGCGTTCCGGATTCCGTAGTGGTGCAGTTTCCTTTCAACGGGAGCGGGACAGCAGCGAGCGGGGAACGGTGGATGACCAGCCGATAGACGATGACCTGCACCGCGCAGTAACACAAAGGGGTTGGACTGAGAGGCGCGCGTTCTTACGTCCAATACGATACGAACCATAATTACAGCCTATAATAATTACAGTCCGCTATTTTATTTTATAACACCTCTGAGAAGCCCCAACAGGTATTAAAAAGAGTCCGGGTACTTTGGGATATTAGCTTTAGTTTTGTAATGTAGGTGCTGAATACATTTGCATTGGAGTGATGCAATTTGATCAATAGATTTCTCATTAACAGTCACATAACCATACCTATATCTAGTTTTATTACAACCAAAGATGACAGAAGAGGCCGGTTTTGTAAAGTGTAATTTTGAGAATTACAAAATTGTTTATTTTCTAAACTTATTTAACTTCTGATTCCTAACAATAGTATAAAAAAAATGTAACAAAAGAAGCACAAAAATATCATTAGCTGGAAATCAAACTTAGGATTGCAAAGCAGTCGTTGAATCTATATGGTATTTGATTTGTTGAAAGTTGACTAAAATAGCCGTTCTTATAGTATGTCATGATTGACTGTTTAGCTCTGTAAAGGTATAGCGGGCTAATAATCTTAAAAGGGGTCTGCACTTTGTCTTCTATATGATTAATTACACATTTTCTTTTAAAAACTATGAACCCATTTTAAAAATTGCTACACTCATTCAATGGCCATTCCTTCTTTGTTCCTGTAACTCATTCATTCAACTTCACTCAAACTCCTCTCCGCAACCGATCTGCCACTAGTGAATGCGACCAGGCGACCTATCCAAAACTCTCTAAAATGTGCAAATAAGTGAATACGATAATTATTAAGAACCAAGCAACCGAGCTGTCGAAGAATTTATCCATGTTAATACCTTTCCCATTCAGTGTTAAAACTTAAGTAAAGAATACACTGGATAATGGTCAAGTTCATCCAAATGCTTTTATCACAAAATGTATGTGCTATGTTATTGGGATTGGTTTCCGTACTTAGTCCTTCGGTGGACCATTGCACGTGGCTTAGCACATAATTAAAGATATGTTTCTCTTTTTTAATAAAATTTCACACAACATTACTGGGAATTTGGGGTAAATATACATAAGTAAATTCAAATACCAAAATAAATTGCACATCATTTTAATGAATTATTGTTTCAGACGAAAAGTTATGTAATTCGTTTGTAAGTTCTCAGTAGATACCATATCCACCACAGCCGCAGCTTCCATAGCCGAGTCCGAGACTGGCAGGAGCGATGACAGAAGCGCCAGGTCCATAGCCAGCGCCGAGCCCATAGACACCAGCTGCACCATAGGCAGCAGCAGAAGGACCAATGCTCTCGATAGCAGTAATACCGTTACCGCAGCTGTAGCTGACGGCGCCAGCACCAGCACTGGGAAACACGCCCTCCAAAGCCGCAGCACTCACGAACGGCAGCTCGCCGGCCACGGACAGAGCACCCTCAAACACATTCTCAGACGCTACGGAGAGGCCACTGGGAGCGTAATTACAGGTGCTGGTGACAGGCAGTCCACCGCCACTGGTGGGAATGATCTCTAGAGCAGCCAAGCCATTGTTAGCCCAGTTACCAGCACAGCCATTTCCGATCAAACCATTGCCAGCCCAGCCGTTACCAGCCCAGCCGTTACCAGCACATCCTGGGGCAATAAGAGTAGGAGCGGCGATGGCTCCAAGACCAAGACATGAACTGACAGCAGTCTGTAAACAAGACATTATTGTTTTAGTCAATCTCATTATCAGCAGACGACGTCGATGTCGATGACACATGATTGTTTAATTGATCTCGTAATGTAATGTGTGTCAGACGCTTTTGATGTAATAAATAAAAAACAACCGACTTCCAAAAAAAAACACTACAAAGTGAAAAATAACTTTAATTTCGGAAGTCGGTGTCTTTGCATCTGCGTTTTAATTTTTGCCACCGACTTTCGAAATTAAAGTAATTTTTCACTTTGTAGTGTATTTTTTTTAGAAGTCGGTTGTTTTTTTTTTTTTTTCTAAAAAAGTTTTTTTTATTTTTCACTTTTTAGTTATGGTACCTAAGTACGCCACACCAATTCGAAAACGATCGTCCACGTCCGTTTGAAGGCGGTTTTATTTATTTTTAAATAATAATTGTTGATTTTATAATAATTGCTTTACCGATTTCGATAAAATTTATATGGGACCACCTCTGAAGTTATGAACTACCACACAAAAAAAGAATCATAATTAGCGGGATGTACGCGTAACAAACATACAAAAAAACATACAGTTGAACTGAGAACCTCCTCCCTTTTTGGAGTCGGTTAACAACAGTGAAAAATCTAGCTAGAATCGTGAGTGACTTATGGTCAGTGTGTATAAAAAAATTAGGCAAAGGCATAAATTCTAAAATTTTTACAAAACCTTATCTGAGGGCGCAGTGAGCAACCCTTGGGAATATCACAAATAACAGAATGTTACATCTATTTTAAACGTAAAATATTATTAAACTACTTCTCACCTGGATGAAGAGCGCATGAGCGCAGAGGACGAGGATCACCTTGGCTGACATTGTAGTTTGTATTGAAGTGAACTTGAGAATGAGTTTTCCAAAGTATTGATGGACTATTTATATTGAAATGTAGTTCTTATCTTGTTGTGTTGCAGCAATTTGTGGATTTTGAAATGAACTTTTAATACCATTATCAGTAGTTGCATTATGGGGAAATAAAAAAAACGCTTGTATTTCGTAAGTGATGTAACCTTGAAATATTTAGTATGAAGGGCTTTGTTTCAATAGAACATTGAAAAAACATCACGTAGTTATGATGAGTAGCTTTTGCACTAGTTAAGCGTGGTCTAGGATAGGGATATAATAATCACTCAACAGCATTAATTATTGTTTCTTTTAAAAATATACTTAATAAGAATCTTTGATTCTTTGACAAACGACGCAAAGCCTAAACTGCTTGGCTTAGAAAAACTTTATTATTAGGTAGTAAGAATAAACTAGCAACGTGCTCATATTCACTCAACGTTCCTGACCTAGTACAAGCTATCTGCGATGACTGGCTGTTATGAAACGTTTGTTGATCTGATTGCTGAGCACGATTCTAAGAAGGCACGTGCCATAACATAAAGTCTCAATATTTGTGAATAATGTAGGTACAGAGCGTTTTGTTCGAAGTTACAGACCTGAAAGTATACAGTCACCACGGTTAGTAAAGTGCATAAGCTCTCCTAGCACGAACGCGCAACGATAAATTCGAAAGGTTTTACGAAAAAAATATCTCAGTAACGTTTTTTTACGTGCAAACGAAACAACAACAGAAACAAAATGTTGTAGGATAGTTTTATCTTTATCTATCTATACTTATAATAAAGCTGACGAGTTTGTTTGTTTGTTTGTTTGAACGTGTTTGTCTCTGAATAGCCTATATCCACGAGGACACGGTTATCAATTACAAAAAGGTATTTTCAGATCCACTTGTAGTCCCAGAGACTACAAGTTGGGACTACAAGTGGATCTGAAAATACCTTTTTGTAATTGATAACCGTATCCTCGTGGATATAGGCTATTCAACATCACGTTACGACCTTTTTTATTTTTTTTTGAGGGTGGGAAATCATCAAATAACTGCTCCTGCTCCGGGCAGAGCAGGAGAGGAGAGAGGAGAGGGCGTGTCAGACTCTTACTGACTAAAACCCACCCGTGATCCTTCAGTTACCTGTGCCAGGGGCTACGGTATCCCTCTCGAACTTTCCCGCAACCCTGGCAGGCATCGGCCCTAGCGGACCCCGTCATTGGTGCTGACATCTCTTTGAGGCGCACGTGGAACGCAACGTGCCGTCGACCAGGGCGTGGTCCTTATCGAACGGCGACCTGCTCATTGCTCGCCGCTCGCAAGCCTGCGCCTAACGGTGGCCGGGATATCGGCCTGCGATTCCCGACGCCCAGGGCGTCTCCTGCGGCGGCTAGGGGCGTGAGGGCGCGAATGTTGCCTCTCCCTCACGCGTTCCGCCTCCTCCTTCGCGAACATTACTGCTTCGCAGAAGGAGGTGACGGCTTCCCAAGCCCTCTCGCTCCGTACCATGGCCTGGACATGGCCTGGACTGACAAGGTAAGGACCTGCGTCAGGCGGAAGGTGAGGACGCCATGGCGCCTCTCTAGCCACTCCTCAAAGAGGGGACTTATCGCCGCAATTGTGGCGTGCCCAGCGCTAGCTTGCGACAATCGTACTCTCAATGCCGCCCTGAGATCCCGCCGGAACTCTGTCTGCAGTACCGTGATTTCTCGCGGCAGTGGAGCTACGCCCTGGCGTTTCACCTCCTCGTGCCACTCCCAAATGTGCGCGAGGACTACGTTACAACCCCTAAGACGCGAGCAATAAGATAAAAAAATCAGAAAGAACGCTAAGCGAAGACGAAGTAGTAGTGTGGACGGGAGATGGAATGCAACGCGATAGGTTGGTGGCCAAAATTACACGCGGATGATGTGGCGGGCAGAAGCTTGATCTCGGTCAAATACAACTATGCGACAGCACCTTCCGGCTCGCACTTGTTTGCGTCTGGGCGCTCCGTGCGTAGATCCGACACAAGGGCCTATCCTGCAGTAGGAGCTCAGGCCGTATAGCACGGTACGCCAGCATCAATGACATCATCCGTCGTGCTCTTCTCTAGCCAGCTGTTTTAGAACCCAATGCCACGCGACGGTGGGAAGAAGCCAGATGAAGTGACCATAATGCCTAGAATGTTAAGTCAGCCTTTGGTGTGGAATGCAACATGTGTCAACTCCCTTGCGCCATTCCATCTTCCTAGCACGGCAAGCTGTGCTGGGGTTCGCAATAATACTGCCAGCTTTTTGGGCACTTTTCTTGTTGACAGTGATGCGGACAAATTTTTTGATGCCCTTTACAACTAGGTAAATATTAACTTGGAAATACATTTAACATCAGCACATAGAAGAAGCAGAAAATGAACACCGAACTGTATGGACCACTGTGACTGCTGAAAGTTATTACGCGCAAGCAGCACACATCTCAAGTCTAATGGATATACCAACAACAACAGGAAACACATTCCTTTCAATTGAAAAACTATTGGGCAATGTATGGTGGGAACATTAGACTGAAGAGATAAAAAAGCCGGCGAGCAAGAACGGTCCAATGCTATTGAACATTGAAATGTTTTTTCTGATGGTACTCCATTCAATACTGTATATGTAAATTTATTTATCTTTGAACGTAGCGATGTATAGTTTAAATGATATAGATGATGATAATTTGTGATGTATAGGTTATTTGTTAGTTCATAAGATTTTTCATTGTAGTTGTTTTTCACTGTACCAGCCTAACAATTATATTGTACAAAATTATTAAAGTTCAAAGTAGTATAAGTAGATATTCTTGAAACTATGTTAGGTTAGCAACCTAGTTATGGAACCACAACCCTTACAGATTCTGCGGGTATAAGTACTTTTGCCCAGCACGATCTGCGTGTCACTGAACTTGCATTATTGAAATCATATGTTTGTTTAGTCTAAGTTAGGGTTAGCTAGTTTAGTCCGTGTCTAACATCAAAATCTTTAGCACGTCTCTCAATATAGAGATTTATTAGTTATTTTTTTATTTTTTTTTAAAGTCCTTCAATGCGCTCGCTACCGTGATTACCTACTGGTGTGTTATTGTGTAAGATACTTAGATGTGTCGACGTGTGATGGTGTTTATATTGTTATTTACCTACAAAACTCTTACGAATACTTATTCAGAATAATAGTTGGAAATATCAAAATGTTTCTAAAAGAAGGTATCAATGTAATTTCCAGTCTGTTATTTTCTACAATTGATGGCTTCTGTGAAAATTATATCACTATTTCGCCATTGTCAAGTAATAATGTATGTATATTTCTAAAAATGAAAAGACTATCATAAAACATGGCTGTCACTTCGGTTTTTCGACAAATCCCGTGAAACTGTTCATATCGATTTTCTGTAATGATGTAGGGCATGTATGTCTTGCTTATTTTCCATAAATAAAATTATTATTTATATATATGAAAATAGGTTTAGCTGATAGGTAGGTTAGGTACATAGGTTAGTTTTAGTAAGGTAATTAACAATAAATAAAATGGTATTTACATTGTGATCTTGAAATAAAAAAGCTTTAAAATTGAATAGTCTAATTTATTTAGTGTTTGACACGACAAAACACAATAAACCTATTATCAGTTTACGCTAGTATAATACCCGTATACTACCTAATTGGATAATTTCTAGCATTGAAAAGGTCAATCATGATATTAACCTCTAAAAAACAAAACAAAAGTATGCTTAATTAAAAATACATTTATTCTTTTCTTCAGTTTTTACTTTATTGAAAGAAGGACCTCATTTTCTAGTAACGCTATCTGGACATTTTAATTTCCAAATAAGTTTATGAAAAAAAAATGCTATCTAATAAACTAGGTACTAAATACAAAATAAAAGTTGCCAATTTAACAACTACATCATTATTGAAGTACTTCTAGAAGTCTTTCTGTGTCTGTGTGATCAAGTTTGCCCAAATATTCGCAAATCTTCAGACTAGAATGTTTGTAACCGGCACTGTAAATATTAAGTATTCTATTGAGCTTATTATATAAATCGGGTCCTAAATAGACATAGAATCGGTTTACAAAGGCATGTCTAGTTTGAGGCTTTATGCAGACGAAATCTTTCCTTCTCTTGTCAGAAGGTACTAGTTTGTAAGCGATTTCAACGTGCCGCTCTAATATGATGTGCAGTATAAATAATTGGCGTACTGTTAGCACCTCACATGCAATGTAAAGCTGGTGTGTAGGAAATCTGAAAGGCCTAAAGGTGGCTACCTGTAGAATTGCTCTTTGAGCACGTTCTAGAGGGAGTAAAATAGACTTTGCAGCGCCACCCCATGAAGTTATGCAGTATGTAAGTACAGATTGGCACAAAGCTAAATATACCGGTTTAATTAATATGTGTGAATAAAGAATAAAGTGAAGACGCCTATGTGTTTAGTGGAACAAATCTTTGTAACAGATCTTTATATCTAAAAAATTAAGTTGTTAGTTGACGCATATAATAAAGTTATCTCTCAAAGATTTCTAAGATAGGCGTAAAAATTGAAATGTTCTGAATGTGTGACTGTTCCGCCATCTAGCGAAGAAGTCTCTGGGAGATCATCTAAAGATCCGCCTTACAAAAGTATAACACGTAGATCGGAACAAATAGATATGTTAATTTTTTGGTGTTTTATCAACTTAAAAGTGTACAAACGAGGTTGTTTTAGTCCACGGGGTATTATTTATTATTTTTTAGCTTAGGCTGTCGAATTTTTAAAGATAAAGTAAATTCTTAAATCTTTGAAATAATTTACTCGTTAGAAGATTAAAATATGGCTATAGTTTGACACTATTAGAAAGAAATTATTTTAATTTTATTTATTAATTTAGGGAAAACTTACAGCTAATACATTTAATATCTAGTACAATGTGTAAGCGATGGCCAATTACAAGCTTCCACTAACGATTAATGTGAATACCATTAACAAATTACGCGAAAACAGCGACGTAAGAGATTCTCAAATGAATTATCTCATGCTCAAAAAATACAATAAAGTTGAGAAAAAAAAAAAATTAAAAAATGTTTATACATTGAAAAACAAATGTTCAAACTTTTCTTTACTTCCTTAACGCTACTATCAGATAAATCTAAATCAATCTCGACATCCTTACACAAATACACACCATGTTAAAAGTACGACAAGCTCATTGCACGTACGAGATCTGTCTGTAGATAGCTCTGACTTGAGGCATATGAAGAAGACGTGCTCTCCAAAGAAACGCACCCGGTACAAGAAGCCCGATCTTGCTCACCAACTCAGGAACGTCAGTAGATCCGTTCATAATGCTAAATAACAAAGCAAGATCTGCAAGTTTCCTTCGCTCGTGTAGAGGCAGAATATGATTGTTTTTACACCGACTTATATAATTCCGGAGATAGGTATTTGAGCGATATTGAGTGTAGGTACTTCAAAAATCGCCTTTGAATACCTTCAAGCCGCTTATTGTATACATTATAATTTGGATTCTAAACCTGAGAAGCATATTCAAGGTGGCTACGAACAAACGCACAATATAAAATTTTCATTGTTTTGACATTTTTAAAATCTGAAGAGACCCTAATAAAAAAACCCAAGGCTTTAGAAGCCCGATTAACTTTGTTATTAATATGTGCATCAAATAGAAGCTTATAGTGAAAAGTAACTCCAAGATCCCTGATGACACTAACTCTGGCCACTAAGGCATTCGAAAGTCTATAATCTTACGCGTAAATGTGCATACATAGCATTCGGAAACATTTAAATTAAACCTATTTCTAGCGCAGTATTCGTGGAACCTGTCCAGATCATCCTGTAATAAGCGTGCGTCCTCAACAGTTGACACTTGACCCAAAATCTTCATATCATCCGCATACAATAAGACTTTAAAATTAAAGAAACAAGAGGCAACGTCATTTTATAAAAATATTAAATAAGAGAGGTCCCAACAAGAATCCTTTGGGAACTCCCGACGAAATGTACATCGCTCTCGACGTATACCCGTTGAGAACCACCGTACGGCACCTTTTTTCCACGTATGACGAGGACCATTTAAACAAATTACCCCTCACACCAACCAATAAAAGTTTACGCATAAGAAGCGCATGATCAATACAATCAAAACATTTGTTGTAGTCACTGTATATAACGTCGACCTGAGACCGTCTGGACATGTGCTCTGTAAGATAGTCACTACAGACCACGAGATTGGATGTGGTCGAGCGACCTTTTAGAAACCCAAATGGATGTTCACAGAAACTTTGGTGAAGCGTCAAAGCCTTTTTCAAAATGAAAAAAATAAAAAATGATAATATTTTAGGATTTGTCTTATAATAGAATACGTATAAGTTAGTATCTCAAATTAAATATTTTAACTTCTCAATTGATGAATCCTCGCACCAATCTTTGTTGTCGCAGCGCCCATGTTATCTAAACTTTCTTGAGTTTTCTCGCAATGTGGCCGATAGATGTCTTCAGCGAGCTGCGTTCTTTTGGTGGCCGCGCGCAACATTGTCTGCGTAAAACGCTCCGCTTAAAAAACTCCTTTTTGGTGAAACCTTGATGATATTCGTAAAATACTTGGACCTGCATCTGTGCTTCATTGAGAACTTATAGTGCAGTTTAATTTTTGGAGTTGTAACCATTCCACCGGTGGATTTAAGAAGATTTTGCTCGCCAGCCGGCAGCCTATACCTACAAGCCTATCACGCGTGCATGAACGAGGTATCTTCCCATCACCCTGGGTCTGAGTGGGATCTCTGGATTGTCAAGGTACGTGGGCAGGTTTTGTTGCTAATAAGTCTTTTGGTACTGGTTTCTCGAGGATTCATTAATAGGAAAATTAATTTATTTGAGGTCCGCCATTACGCCTTTTAACATAGGTTCTTAATTCAAATTTTGTCACAACCTACATAAAGGTGTAGGCTATTTACACGCCTCATCAAACTTAATTTAAGTGAAAAAGAAAGTGGTCTGTGCACAGTTTTCTCGATAATTTTAGCAAACACACAAAGTTTGGATATTGGTCTTTAGATGTCTATATTGGCTTTAGCTCTTTTTTATGAATCGTCGTTATATACGCCGACTTCCAGATGACAGGCAATACCCCTAATTCAAATGACCGCTCAAAATAATATTGTTCATGGTAACGAACATGGCAAAAGATATAAAAATTGGCGAAATGTTATCAGGGCCCGCGGTTTTGTTTAGGTCCACTTGTTTGAGCAACCGAAACACTTCCTCCTCCCTTACATCAATAGAGCTTATGTCTGAGACGCAACTGGCAGTCAGACTACCAGGTTCATCCATCACCACAGAGTACAGATCGTCGTCACTTCGTTCTTGAAAATTAGAAAATAAATAGTTTCCGAACATACCATAAATTTCCTCCCCAATGATAGATGAAATTTCACCATAGTTAAAAACAGATGGATAAAAGTTGGTTTATTCTGTATATGTATTAAGACTAAAGTAAAGTATACACTGGATAGAACGTCAAGTTCATCAAAATTCTTTTATCACAGAATCTATGTTCTATGTTATTGGGATTAGTTTCCGTACTTAGTCCTTCGGAGGACCAATGCACGTGGCGTAGCGCAGAATTAAAGATATGTTTCTCTATTTGAATAAAATTTCATACAACATTGCAGGGAATTTGGTGTTTATTTACGTAAATTCAAATACCAAAATAAATTGCATATCATTTTAATTAATTATTGTTTCGGACGAACAGTTAAGTAATTCTTTTGTAAGTTCTCAGTAGATACCATATCCACCACAGCCGCAGCTTCCATAGCCGAGTCCGAGACTGGCAGGAGCGATGATAGAAGCGCCAGGTCCATAGCCAGCGCCGAGCCCATAGGCACCAGCAGCACCATAGGCAGCAGCAGAAGGACCAATGCTCTCGATAGCAGTAATACCGTTACCGCAGCTGTAGCTGACGGCGCCAGCACCAGCACTGGGAAACACGCCCTCCAAAGCAGCAGCACTCACGAACGGCAGCTCGCCGGCCACGGACAGAGCACCCTCAAACACATTCTCAGACACTACGGAGAGGCCACTGGGAGCGTAATTAGAGGCGCTAGAGACAGGCAGTGCACCGCCACTGGTGGGAATGATCTCTAGAGCAGCCAAGCCATTATTAGCCCAGTTACCAGCACAGCCATTTCCGATCAAACCATTGCCAGCCCAGCCGTTACCAGCCCAGCCGTTACCAGCACATCCTGGGGCAATAAGAGTAGGAGCGGCGATGGCTCCAAGACCAAGACATGAACTGACAGCAGTCTGTAAACAAGACATTATTGTTTTAGTCAATCGCATTATCAGCAGACGACGTCGATGTCGATGACACGTGATTGTTTAATCGATCTCGTAATGTAATGTGTGTCAGACGCTTTTGATGTCATAACAATAGTGAATATGTAGCTAGAATCGTGAGTGACTTATGGTCTTTGTTACACAATTCCGTGTGGATAAAAAAAATAGGAAAAGGCATAACTTCACAAATTTTTACAAAACCATATCTTAGGGCGCAGTAAGCAACCCTTGGGATAATCACAAATAACAGAATGTTACATCTTTTTTAAACGTAAAATATGAATAAACCATTTCTCACCTGGATGAAGAGCGCCTGAGCGCAGAGGACGAGGATCACCTTGGCTGACATTGTAGTTTGTATTGAAGTGAACTTGAGAATGAGTTTTCCAATAAATTGATCGACTATTTATACTGAAACGCAGTTCTTATTTAGTTGTGTTGCAGCAATATGTGGATTTTGAAACGAATTTTTAATACCATTATCATTAGTTGCAATATGGAGAAATAGGAAAACGCTTGTATTTCGTAAGTGATGTTACCTTGAAATATTAAGTATGAAGGGCTTTGTTTCAATAGAACATTGAAAAAACATCACGTAGTTATGATAAGTAGCTTTTGCACTATATAAACGTGGTCTCGAAGTAGGGACATCATTCAGTCTTCAGCTTCTCGTTGAACACAAACAAACATCAAACATGTCTACCTTTACTGTGTTGTTGCTCTGCGTCCAAGCTTGCTTGGTCCAGGTGAGTAATCAAGGAATTAATTATGACTGTTTTTCGAGTTTTCGGTTCATTTATATGGTTATCGTCTTGTTATGTGTGTGTATTTCTTCTTTAATCAAATCCAATCAATTCTTATTTATTATTCTGTTCTCTTAGAATGTGTTCGGTTACGGGTGCGGCTGCGGAGGCCCAGTGCCTGCCATAGCTCCTGCTCTCGGTCTGGGCGCTGGTCTCTATCCTGGTGCTTCATGTGGTGGTGCCCTTGGTCTTGGTGCTTATGGTGGCGCACTTGCTCCTGCTGCTGCATACGGAGGTGCTTTTGCTCCTGGAGCTGCTTACGGCGGTGTTGGTGAAGGCAACGTGGCAGTCTTTGGTGAGCTGCCAGTCGCCGGTAACACCGCTGTAGCTGGTCAGGTCCCCATCATAGGTGTCGTGAGCTTCGGTGGCGCTGTGCCAGCTGCTGGTGCCGTGTCTATCGCCGGACAGTGCGCGTGCGGCTGCGAGCCCTCGATTTACTTCTGAAGCATCCTTTTTTGACGCCGAAATAGAAATAAACGATTATGAAATGAGCGAATATTTCAATCTTTGATTTAATCCTAAAATCAAACTTTAGCTGTTAACTATAGAATAACAAATATTTCAATAAAATATTATGATTGATTAAGTATAAAAAAAAAAAAAAAAAAACAAAAGTCATTTATTCAAATTAGGCTGAGAATCAGCACTTTTTGAACGTCAAAATCACATAAGACAGTCCCCCCAAAACGCCCACCCTTCACCACTTCCTAGTGCTTTAGCTGGGAAGAAGAAGTGGCGGAACAAACTCCCCAGCAGCACTGCTGTCTGTTCAGTTAGAAGAACTGGATTCTATACATATAGTAATAAATAAATTAACATTACGAAACACAAAAATATTAAAATTATTTGCCATATGTCAGCTAGCACACGCCAATATTTAAAACTATACTCAAGCATAAATAAATAATAAAAACAAAAAACGCAAACAGAACTTAATACATAATAAAAAGCCTCCTGGCATAAAGGGCGTGCCCGCTTACATATGCAATGCTGCATTATGTTTATATGTATATAGCTGTAACTAGTAGCCACAAATGATAAACTAGGACCTTCGAAGTAAAATAAAGAAACATTAATTTCTAATAACAATAACAAAACCATAGTCAGCAAGCTGACCTGTCACCACAAGCAGCACCCGTTCACGAGCATAACGCAAAGATCAGCCATTACCCCCCTCGCCATATTTGAGGGAAGGAGGCAACCCGACCCCCGATGCTACCGCAAGCATTGACATCTAAGGGAGCATGACGAACTTGCTGCCGGTTGCTCAAAAGAATAATATGATGAACTGTCGAGGTCGCTAGCTAACCATATATTGCAATACAACTCATTAAAAAACATTGAAATGAGTAGATTATGTCAAAAATAAATAAAAATTAAATTAAACTAAGGTGACTAATAAATATAGTCAAATAAAATAAACAATTATATGAACTCGTATAACTTGTCAGTAGGTAAGCTAATTTTGGAGAAAGAACATAAACATTGTCTTGAGTTAATCACAGCGACCAACTATTTTTATCGTTTAAGTAATCGTTGATTGAATAGTATGCCTTTGAACAAAGGTTGGATTTGACTTTAGCTTTAAACGCATTAAAAGGCAATTCTAACAAAGAAGAGGGAAGCTTGTTATAAAAGTTTATACCAAGCCCAACAAATGAGTTATGGACCTTATGAAGCCGGTGAAAGGGAGCACGTAGTTTCTCCTTATTTCTAGTGTTAATATTATGAATATCACTGTTTTTTGTGTATAAGTGTATATTTTGCCTAATATATAAGATGTTGGCGAAGATGAATTGTGAGGCCACCGTGAGAATACCAATCTCTTTAAAAAAATCTCTCAGAGTAACTCTAGCACCTAGCTGGTAAATTGCTCGTACAGCTCGTTTTTGAAGAACAAATATATTTTGAATATCAGCGGCTTTACCCCACAGCAGAATGCCGTAGGACATGACGCTATGAAAATAACTGAAATAGACTAGCCGAGCTGTATCAACGTCAGTGTATTGTCTTACTTTCCTGACAGCATAGGCGGCCGAACTGAGCCTTCCCGCTAGGCATGATATATGTGATCCCCACTGAAGCTTGGCATCAACTGTTATGCCCAGAAATACTGCCGAGTCTACAGTTTCAAGTACCTCTTTATCTAAGACGATGTTGGGTCCTAGATTTCTAACATTCGGTAAGGCGAACTTTACACATTTCGTTTTCTTGGCAATGAGAACTAGGTTATTTGTGGTAAACCAATCTGTAACCATTGATAGTGCACTGTTTACGTCGTCAAAAATTTGTCTATTCCTGTCTACTTTAAAGATAAGAGAGGTATCATCAGCAAATAGTACAACGTCACAGATGCCCTTTAAATAGAATGGTAAGTCATTTATATACACCAAGAATAAAAATGGGCCCAGTATAGAGCCTTGAGGTACACCTAACTGAACTGGTAGCCCGGAAGATTTCACACCATTAACATCTACACATTGGTGCCTATTATGTAAATATGAATCTAATACGTTAAGAGCTTCGTTTTGAATACCGTAATGAATTAGTTTACGCAAAAGCGTGTCATGGTGCACGCAATCAAAGGCTTTGGAGAGATCACAGAAAACTCCAATAGCATTTTGCGAGCTCTCCCATGCGCTAAATATGTGTTTCAGCAGAGCAACACCCGCATCTGTAGTCGAACGACCTTTTGTAAAGCCATATTGTTCATCATGAAGGAGGCTATTTAAATTAAAATGTCTTAGCAACTGCTTGAGTATTAATTTTTCAAATATTTTACTAAATGCAGGTAAGATAGAAATAGGCCTAAAATTGCCAACGTTATTTTTATTACCCGATTTAAATAATGGTATGACTTTACTACTCTTCATGAGGTCAGGAAAAGTTCCTAAATCAACACATTTATTCAAAGTAACAGCTAGATAGGGGGCTACGATGTCGATTATATTACTTACAAGTTTAATTGAGATGCCCCAGTAATCACCAGTGTTTTTTGACTTGAGTGTGTTAAAAACACTAATTACATCACGAGGTGTTACATGTTCGAAGCTAAATAAGTGACTACATTTAGGTACACTATTATGCAAAAGGTTTTCAGCTTCAGATGGGGACGAATTTAAGGAGCGAGTCGTAGTTATAGGTATGTTGGCAAAAAAACTCATTAAATGCTTCAGCTACGTCAGCTGCTGTATTAACTAATTTGTTGTCGACCATAATCTCTAATTGTCTTTCTTGTTTAACCGACTTACCCGTTTCATTGTTAATAATTTTCCAGGTGGTTTTTACTTTGTTATTCGAATTTTTAATTGTATCGCTTAAAAATTTAGATTTAGCAAAAACACAAATCTTTTTAATATTATATTTTTTTATAATTATTGTGTAGAGCAGGTAAAGCATTTGTATTAATTATTTCTTCAAAGTTTAAATTTTATTAGCCATAATTTCATTTGCAGTAGCAACCGCATGCCCAGTCTTTAGTTTTCAGAGATGCTAAGATTTTCAACTGGTTTTTAAGGTAAAGGAATTGATGTTAACTTTAAGGTCTTGACTGGGTTTTTATAATATCTTTTGCGCCTGTTTCCTAATGGCTGGATTGTAAGGGCACTATTTAACTGATACTGGCTGTCACAAGTTGTTGAAGCAACCTTTTACAAAACAATTGTTATAGTCTTCTTGTATATAGTCATCTATAACCTTAACAAAGACCTTTTACCGAAAACTAAATTTAATAAATGGCATAAAAGAAAGAAAGAAAAATATTTTATTTGGGACACGCACAGGAAATACAAACAATAATATTAAAAAATCAAAAAAAGAACATAAAATCTTACAAAATCAAAAACAATAAAAAAATAAATAAAGAGAAGACCTGTGCGAGGCCAAAAAGGCTCCTCTGTCAGCATGATGCTGCGATATTTGAAAAACAAACAAATACCGCAGCGCTGGTATTTGTACGGTTATTTGTGTGGTACATCTACGGTCTGATCACTTATATTATAGGTATGCCAAGTGGAAATAGTTAACTTATCACATAACACATAACATCACGCCTGCGTTCACCGAGGGGTTGGGCAGAAGTGTACCTATAGTACCTATATATCGCCAGGTATGTTTCAATCCCATGTAACAAGGGGTGACAACCGACAATTGCCATCAACCGGGCACAAATCCAGGCAATTTGCCCAACCCGGAAATAAATAATAATACATAGATACAAACATTATAAAGAAAATAAATCTTGGTCAGGAGAAATAACGATCGGTAGAGGAGAAAACGAATCCAGCAACTCAGCGCTGGGATGTTTCGGCCAACTTCTGACGGATATGTTCACGTGCCTTCACGTTAAAAGATAACCGGCTGGTTGCTGTCCTGATATTCAGAGGGAACGCATTCCAAAGAAAAACCGCCTTTTTTTTTGAGGGTGGGAAATCATCAAATAACTTCTTCCGCTCTGGGAGGAGCGGGAAGGCGTGTCAGACTCTTACTGACTTTTACCCACCCGTGTTCCTTCAGTTGCCTTTTTTTTTTTTTTTGTTTCCTGAGTGGTAAATCCTCATGGGTGTCCGTCGCCCTAGGGCGGGCGGCGGGGTCTGTCAGACTCTTACTGCCTAAAAACCACCCCGGTGTTCCATCTCACCTACGCCGGGGGTCGCGGGAACGTACGATCCTTCCGCAACCCCCGACTAGGGTCCCCCCCCCGGGTCTGGGGGGGGAGTGAGGTGTTTGACACCCCCCGCGACGTCTAAGAGGGGCGCGCGTGGAACACTACGCGCTGCCACCACGGGTCCTGGTGTATGGGGGGCGACGGACGTCCCCGAGTCCGTCGCCCCTGGACCCATTTAGGGGGGCTGAAAGAGGGCGTTGTTCGCCCTCCGCCGACGCCCGGTGCGCCTTCTGCCGGCCGTGTGAGTGGACGATACCTCCCTCTCCATTTCCGCAGCTTCTTTCTGCGAGACGACTGTCTCGCAGAAGGAAACCACCGCGTCCCAGGACTCGTCGCCTAGTATAAGTAGGTATTCTTGAAACTATGTTAGGTTAGCAACCTAGTTATGGAACCACAACCCTTACAGATTCTGCGGGTATAAGTACTTTTGCCCAGCACGATCTGCGTGTCACTGAGCTTGCATTATTGAAATCATATGTTTGTTTAGTCTAAGTTAGGGTTAGCTAGTTTATTTAGTCCGTGTCTAACATCAAAACCGTCTCTCAATATAGAGATTTATTAGTTAATTATTTATTTTCATTTATTTTAAAGTCCTTCAATGCGCTCGCTATCGTGATTACCTACTGGTGTGTTATTGTGTAAGATACTTAGATGTGTCGACGTGTGATGGTGTTTATATTGTTATCTACCTACAAAACTCTTACGAATACTTATTCAGAATAACAGTTGGAAATATCAAAATGTTTCTAAAAGAAGGTATCAATGTAATTTCCAGTCTGTTATTTTCTACAATTGATGGCTTCTGTGAAAATTATATCACTATTTCGCCATTGTCAAGTAATAATGTATGTATATTTCTAAAAATGGAAAGACTATTCTAAAAAATGGCTGTCACTTCGGTTTTTTGACAAATACCGTGGAACTGTTCGCATCGTTTTTCTGTAATGATGTAGGGCATGTATGTCTTGCTTATTTTCCATAAATAAAATTATTATTTATATATATGAAAATAGGTTTAGCTGATAGGTAGGTTAGGTACATAGGTTAGTTTTAGTAAGGTAATTAACAATAAATAAAATGGTATTTACATTGTGATCTTGAAATAAAAAGCTTTAAAATTGAATAGTCTAATTTATTTAGTGTTTGACACGACAAAACACTATAAACCTATTATCAGTTTACGCTAGTATAATACCCATATACTACCTAATTGGATAATTTCTAGCATTGAAAAGGTCAATCATGATATTAGCCTCTAAAACACAAAACAAAAGTTTGCTTAATTAAAAATACATATTCTTTCCTTTAGTTTTTACTTTATTGATCGAATGTTTTTACTGAACCAACTAGAGTAACTCCAACTTCTGCTACTTGTATTGATAATGTCTTCTGCGATTGTGATTATTTAGTGAAAGCCATCGTAAATTATTTGCCATCTGATCATAGTGGACAAACGGTAACTTTTAAGTTTAAAACACCTTTGCAAAAAGTGCAAATACAATTTAGACCAATAACGACTGGCAAATTAAGTAGATTCAACAGTACCCTAAACAATAAGTTAAATGTTCTGAGTCATATTATGGACGATGCAAATAAATTGTATGAGAATTTCTTTTCAGTAGTGCACAATGAATTCAATAAAACTTTTGAAAAGAAAACAAAAAATATTTGTCCTAATTTTATTTTTAGTGACTGGGCAACTAGAGGTATTAGGATAAGTAGGGAAAGACTGTTCGATCTGTACGGCCTTAAGCCCTACATTAACACTGAAACTTTCAACAAGTATGTTGCTACATATTCAAAAATTTTTAGGAATACCTGCAAGATAGCTAAAGCCCAGTACATTAGCAACAAGATTAAATCAGCAGAAAATAAAATAAAAACAGTTTGGAAAGTTATAAATAACGAAACTAGTAGGAAAAAAATACGTAGCACAGATTATACATTGGAGACTTCACGTGGTGCCATAAGCTCTAACTTAGAAGTCGCTCAAGAATTTGTAAATTTCTTTACTAATATACCAGTTAAAACGACGGAAACTTTAAATTCCTCACCTGATGTCTCGATTGATTTATTAAGAGCGAACGTTTTAGGCTGCCCGGTTGAATTTCAATTTAAACATTATAAACCCTATGATAGTTATAAAAGCTTTTCGGCAAATAAAAATCAAATTGACCGAAGATCTATGGGGAATGTCTATCAAAGTTTGTACAGCAATAATCGAGACTATAGCACCATACTTAGCTTTAATATTTAATTTGTGTGTAGATCAAGGAGTCTTCCCGGATTTAATGAAATACAGTAAGGTTATACCACTTTTTAAATCTGGGGACAGCAAAGACACCAACAATTATAGACCAGTATCTGTGTTGCCAGTATTCAGCAAGGTGTTCGAAAAGGTAATGCTCAATCAAATGCTTAATCATTTTAACACCAACAAAATCTTACACGATCAGCAATATGGTTTCACCAAAGGACGTTGTACGACCGACGCCGGTGTCACTTTATTAAAACACATATTTACAGCGTGGGAGGAGGCCCAATATGCCATAGGGATCTTTTGTGACCTCTCCAAGGCATTTGACTGCGTTGATCACGAAACCTTGCTCTTAAAACTTGAGCATTACGGACTAGGTAAACTCGCGCTTAGTTTAGTACAATCTTATTTAAATGATAGACAACAAAAAGTGCAAATAAATGGTATCAATTCACTTCATTTAAAAGTACAAATGGGTGTTCCACAAGGATCGATATTAGGTCCCTTCCTCTTTTTAGTATATATTAATGATCTACCCCATTTATTTAAAAACCAACCACAAATGGTATTATTTGCTGACGATACTTCTTTAATCTTTAAGATAAATAGACGTGCATCAAATCTTGACGACGTAAATAATGCCCTACTGCAGGTACATAATTGGTTCACTGCTAATAATTTAGTATTAAATGGGAAAAAAACGAAATGCATAAGATTTGCTTTACCGAATGTGAAAAGTAGTGATTGTGACATAGTATTGAATAACGAGAAACTAGAATTTGTCGATGAAACTGTTTTCCTGGGAATAACGCTAGACTCAAGGCTGCAATGGGGTCCTCATTTAACATCTCTTGCAGGACGGCTAAGTTCAGCAGCATATGCTGTAAGAAAAATCCGTCAATTTACTAATGTAGATACCGCGAGGCTAGTCTATTTCAGCTATTTTCATAGTATCATGTCTTACGGTATTTTATTATGGGGACGGGCTGCCGATATTGAGTCTATTTTTATTCTGCAGAAAAGAGCTATCAGAGCAGTATACAGCCTCCGCAGGCGCGATTCTCTAAGGGAACTGTTTAATGACATTACCATCATGACGGTACCTTGTCAATATATTTATGAAAACATCATGTACGTAAGGAAAAATTTAAATCTTTTCAGTAAAAGAGGTGAAAGACACAATTATAGGACTAGAAATAGGGACCAATTAGTTCAACCAGGTTTCAGACTGGCTAAAGTAGACTCATCCTTCATGGGGTACTGTTTAAAATGTTACAATAAAATACCTCCCCACATACTCCAACTGAATGAAACGAAATTTAAATCTTGTATAAAACGCACACTATACAGCCAAGCATATTATAAGTTGGGGGATTATATCGCTGACAAAAATGCTTGGCTCAGGGCTGGTCCTGCTCCACAAGGGCGCATAAACTAATTAATTAGCATTCGAAAATAGTGTTGGAGCTGATGAAGATTGTACAACCTATCTTTGCATTGTATAAATTCAATCTCTTAGTATTGTATAATTGCATAGCACGTGTGAGCACTATGTACCCACTATAAAGCTTACTGGGTTCGTCTTTCATTGACTTGAATGTGCCCTGGCGGCTGAGAGTATGTCATGCTCACTCAAATGTGTCGCTGGTGGTGGCGTGTGTATTGGATCATTGAGTTCCCTTCAAAATGGTTGAGCTGAATGGTGCTGATCCATACGTCATGTTCGTGAACGGGCGCCGTCAGTAGGCACTGGTCATTTCTTAGCTGCCACGGCTTATTTTAATTCCATAATTGTTTTTATCTTTTTACTACGGACGCTTTTAACGTGCACGTCTTTCTACATCGTTCTCACATGTATAATTACAACATGAATGATGTAACCACTCTATTGTAACAATATTTTGATTTAAAAGAGTGTCCATGGAGTTTCTTGCCCGTTCTTCTCCATAGGTACCTACTACGCTTTGGAATGGGCAACTAGCTTCATCTTTCTGACTGACCGACCCCTTGACAATTCAAAAGTGCCTGTATTTGGTTTATTTGAAATAAATGCTTTGAGTTTGAGTTTGAATTGAAAGAAGGACCTCTTTTTCTAGTAACGCTATCTGGACATTTTAATTTCCAAACAAGTTTATGAAAAAAAAATGCTATCTAATAAACTAGGTACTAAATACAAAATAAAAGTTGCCAATTTAACAACTACATCATTATTGAAGTACTTCTAGAAGTCTTTCTGTGTCTGTGTGATCAAGTTTGCCCAAATATTCGCAAATCTTCAGACTACAATGTTTGTAACCGGCACTGTAAATATTAAGTATTCTATTGAGCTTATTATATAAATCGGGTCCTAAATAGACATAGAATCGGTTTACAAAGGCATGTCTAGTTTGAGGCTTTATGCAGACCCAATCTTACCTTCTCTTGTCAGAAGGTACTAGCTTGTAAGCGATTTCAACGTGCCGCTCTAATATGATGTGCAGTATAAATAATTGGCGTACTGTTAGCACCTCACATGCAATGTAAAGCTGGCGTGTAGGAAATCTGAAAGGCCTAAAGGTGGCTACCTGTAGAATTGCTCTTTGAGCACGTTCTAGAGGGAGTAAAATAGACTTTGCAGCGCCACCCCATGAAGTTATGCAGTATGTAAGTACAGATTGGCACAAAGCTAAATATACCGGTTTAATTAATATGTGTGAATAAAGAATAAAGTGAAGACGCCTATGTGTTTAGTGGAACAAATCTTTGTAAGAGATCTTTATATCTAAAAAATTAAGTTGTTAGTTGACGCATATAATAAAGTTATCTCTCAAAGATTTCTAAGTTAGGCGTAAAAATTGAAATGGTTCTGAATGTGTGACTGTTCCGCCATCTAGCGAAGAAGTCTCTGGGAGATCATCTAAAGATCCGCCTTACAAAAGTATTACACGTAGATCGGAACAAATAGATATGTTAATTTTTTGGTGTTTTATCAACTTAAAAGTGTACAAACGAGGTTGTTTTAGTCCACGGAGTATTATTTATTATTTTTTAGCTTAGGCTGTCGAATTTTTAAAGATAAAGTAAATTCTTAAAACTTTGAAATAATTTACTCGTTAGAAGATTAAAATATGGCTATAGTTTGACACTATTAGAAAGAAATTATTTTAATTTTATTTATTAATTTAGGGAAAACTTACAGCTAATAAATTTAATATCTAGTACAATGTGTAAGCGATGGCCAATTACAAGCTTCCACTAACGATTAATGTGAATACCATTAACAAATTACGCGAAAACAGCGACGTAAGAGATTCTCAAATGAATTATCTCATGCTCAAAAAATTCAATAAAGTTGAGAAAAAAAATAAATTAAAAAATGTTTATACATTGAAAAACAAATGTTCAAACTTTTCTTTACTTCCTTAACGCTACTATCAAATAAATCTAAATCAATCTCGACATCCTTACACACCATGTTAAAAGTACGACAAGCTCATTGCACGTACGAGATCTGTCTGTAGATAGCTCTGACTTGAGGCATTATGAAGAAGACGTGCTCTCCAAAGAAACGCACCCGGTACAAGAAGCCCAATCTTGCTCACCAACTCAGGAACGTCAGTAGATCCGTTCATCAAAGCAAGATCTGCAAGTTTCCTTCGCTCGTGTAGAGGCAGAATATGATTGTTTTTACACCGGCTTATATAATTCCGGAGATAGGTATTTGAGCGATATTGAGTGTAGGTACTTCAAAAATCGCCTTTGAATACCCCCAGCCGCTTATTGTATACATTATAATTTGGATTCTAAACCTGAGAAGCATATTCAAGGTGGCTACGAACAAACGCACAATATAAAATGTTTATTGTTTTGACATTTTTAAAATCTGAAGAGACCCTAATAAAAAAACCCAAGGCTTTATAGAAGCCCGATTAACTTTGTTAATAATAATTATGTGCATCAAATAGAAGCTTATAGTGAAAAGTAACTCCAAGATCCCTGATGACACTAACTCTGGCCACTAAGGCATTCGAAGGTCTATAATCTTACGCGTAAATGTGCATACATAGCATTCGGAAACATTTAAATTAAACCTATTTCTAGCGCAGTATTCGTGGAACCTGTCAAGATCTTCATGTAATAAGCGTGCGTCCTCAACAGTTGACACTTTACCCAAAATCTTCATATCATCCGCATACAATAAGACTTTAGAATTAAAGAAACAAGAGGCAACGTCATTTTATAAAAATATTAAATAAGAGAGGTCCCAACAAGAATCCTTTGGGAACTCCCGACGAAATGTACATCGCTTTCGACGTATTCTCGTTGAGAACCACCGTACGGCACCTTTTTTCCACGTATGACGAGGACCATCTAAACAAATTACCCCTCACACCAACCAATAAAATTTACGCATAAGAAGCGCATGATCAATACAATCAAAACATTTGTTGTAGTCACTGTATATAACGTCGACCTGAGACCGTCTGGACATGTGCTGTGTAAGATAGTCACTACAGACCACGAGATTGGATGTGGTCGAGCGACCTTTTAGAAACCCAAATGGATGTTCACAGAAACTTTGGTGAAGCGTCAATGCCTTTTTCAAAATGAAAAAAATAAAAAATTATAATATTTTAGGATTTGTCTTGTAATAGAATACGTATAAGTTAGTATCTCAAATTAAATATTTTAACTTCTCAATTGATGAATCCTCGCACCAATCTTTGTTGTCGCAGCGCCCATGTTATCTATGTATGTTATGTTATATATGTTATCCTCTAAATGTATTATTTTCTTTTAATAATCATATTATAGAATCAGTCAATGAATTCAACTTATTAGGCATAACCATAGACAAAAATATTAATTGGAAGTCACACATACAAAACATAAAATCAAAACTTTCAAAATTTTTATACGCTTTTCGTGAAGTCAAAAAGACCACAAATTTACAGACTGCCCTGGTTACATACTACGCCTATGCTTATGCCTGGCTTAGCTACGGCATTATAATGTGGGGATTCAGTACAGATGCACTAACACTGTTCACCGTTCAAAAGAAATGTATCCGTATACTAGTAAATATACAACAGATAGATAGCTGCAAACCCCATTTTATAGAACTAAATATTTTAACTCTGCCTTGTATATATATACTTGAAATATGCAAATTCGCGCACAAACACCAAGACTTTTACACCAAACGCGAAGACATACAAACAAGATACACACTCCGACACAAAACACGACTCAACCTACCATTATCCCGCTTAAAAATACACTCAACAAGTCCTCTGGTTATGTCAATAAAAATATACAATATGTTACCCGAATCAATAAGAAAAGAAAAAAAACTCCATCTATTTACAAATAAGTTAAAAAAGTTATTATTGAGAAAGTGTTACTACAGCGTCAACGAATATTTACATGATAAATCCTTGAGACTAGAAAATTAATGCTCGGCACCAATGTCCATGTTATTAGAATAAGTTAAATTATAGGAATCTTGTTTTTAGTGCATTACTCCTGACATGCACGGTGCACTTTGCAATAATAATTAAAATGAAATTGGACTTTTTGATAATATTAACTGTTCCTTTTCTAATTTTATTACTAATTTTAACAGACTTGTATTGTATTTTATCCATTGACATACCTACATAATATTCCCAGCGACATTTTGATGTAATATTATGACATTTTTATATTTATTGTGATTTTAATTATTTGACATGAATTTTAGTAATATTTTAATTGTTATTTAAACTAATATTAATTGACAATGATTTGCATGCTCATGTAACGCCAGAACAATGGAGAACTAACTTCCTTATCAACATTAATGCACCAATTTGTATACCCATATTTGCAATGAAATAAATTATTTAATGATTTAAGATAGGTCCTCTCCAAATGTCTTACTTTTGCTGTGCCCGACAGGGTCCACGATTGTTACTAAAAATGTTTACCACCTAAGACTACATTGTGGAATGCAATAAAGAATTGAGTATTGAGTATTGAGTATCTAAACTTTCTTGAGTTTTCTCGCAATGTGGCCGATAGATGTCTTCAGCGAGCTGCGTTCTTTTGGTGGCCGCGCGCAACATTGTCTGCGTAAAACGCTCCGCTTAAAAAAATCCTTTTTGGTGAAACCTTGATGATATTCGTAAAATACTTGGACCTGCATCTGTGCTTCATTGAGAACTTATAGTGCAGTTTAATTTTTGGAGTTGTAACCATTCCACCGGTGGATTTAAGAAGATTTTGCTCGCCAGCCGGCAGCCTATACCTACAAGCCTATCACGCGTGCATTAACGAGGTATCTTCCCATCACCCTGGGTCTGAGTGGGATCTCTGGATTGTCAAGGTACGTGGGCAGGTTTTGCTGCTAATAAGTCTTTTGGTACTGGTTTCTCGAGGATTCATTAATAGGAAAATTAATTTATTTGAGGTCCGCCATTACGCCTTTTAACATAGGTTCTTAATTCAAATTTTGTCACAACCTACATAAAGGTGTAGGCTATTTACACGCCTCATCAAACTTAATTTAAGTGAAAAAGAAAGTGGTCTGTGCACAGTTTTCTCGATAATTTTAGCAAACACACAAAGTTTGGATATTGGTCTTTAGATGTCTATATTGGCTTTAGCTCTTTTTTATGAATCGTCGTTATATACGCCGACTTCCAGATGACAGGCAATACCCCTAATTCAAATGACCGCTTAAATAATATTGTTCATGGAAGGGATAGGCACCTGGCGCATAAAGATATAAAAATTGGCGAAATGTTATCAGGGCCCGCGGTTTTGTTTAGGTCCACTTGTTTGAGCAACCGAAACACTTCCTCCTCCCGTACATCAATAGAGCTTATGTCTGAGACGCAACTGGCAGTCAGACTACCAGGTTCATCCATCACCACAGAGTACAGATCGTCGTCACTTCGTTCTTGAAAATTAGAAAATAAATAGTTTCCGAACATACCATAAATTTCCTCCCCAATGATAGATGAAATTTGACCATAGTTAAAAACAGATGGATAAAAGTTGGTTTATTCTGTATATGTATTAAGACTAAAGTAAAGTATACACTGGATAGAACGTCAAGTTCATCAAAATTCTTTTATCACAGAATCTATGTTCTATGTTATTGGGATTAGTTTCCGTACTTAGTCCTTCGGAGGACCAATGCACGTGGCGTAGCGCAGAATTAAAGATATGTTTCTCTATTTGAATAAAATTTCATACAACATTGCAGGGAATTTGGTGTTTATTTACGTAAATTCAAATACCAAAATAAATTGCATATCATTTTAATTAATTATTGTTTCGGACGAACAGTTAAGTAATTCTTTTGTAAGTTCTCAGTAGATACCATATCCACCACAGCCGCAGCTTCCATAGCCGAGTCCGAGACTGGCAGGAGCGATGACAGAAGCGCCAGGTCCATAGCCAGCGCCGAGCCCATAGACACCAGCAGCACCATAGGCAGCAGCAGAAGGACCAATGCTCTCGATAGCAGTAATACCGTTACCGCAGCTGTAGCTGACGGCGCCAGCACCAGCACTGGGAAACACGCCCTCCAAAGCAGCAGCACTCACGAACGGCAGCTCACCGGCCACGGACAGAGCACCCTCAAACACATTCTCAGACACTACGGAGAGGCCACTGGGAGCGTAATTAGAGGCGCTAGAGACAGGCAGTGCACCGCCACTGGTGGGAATGATCTCTAGAGCAGCCAAGCCATTATTAGCCCAGTTACCAGCACAGCCATTTCCGATCAAACCATTGCCAGCCCAGCCGTTACCAGCACATCCTGGGGCAATAAGAGTAGGAGCGGCGATGGCTCCAAGACCAAGACATGAACTGACAGCAGTCTGTAAACAAGACATTATTGTTTTAGTAAATCGCATTATCAGCAGACGACGTCGATGTCGATGACACAAATGATTGTTTAATCGATCTCGTAATGTAATGTGTGTCAGACGCTTTTGATGTCATAACAATAGTGAATATGTAGCTAGAATCGTGAGTGACTTATGGTCTTTGTTACACAATTCCGTGTGGATAAAAAAAATAGGAAAAGGCATAACTTCACAAATTTTTACAAAACCATATCTTAGGGCGCAGTAAGCAACCCTTGGGAAAATCACAAATAACAGAATGTTACATCTTTTTTAAACGTAAAATATGAATAAACCATTTCTCACCTGGATGAAGAGCGCCTGAGCGCAGAGGACGAGGATCACCTTGGCTGACATTGTAGTTTGTATTGAAGTGAACTTGAGAATGAGTTTTCCAATAAATTGATCGACTATTTATACTGAAACGCAGTTCTTATTTAGTTGTGTTGCAGCAATATGTGGATTTTGAAACGAATTTTTAATACCATTATCATTAGTTGCAATATGGAGAAATAGGAAAACGCTTGTATTTCGTAAGTGATTTTACCTTGAAATATTAAGTATGAAGGGCTTTGTTTCAATAGAACATTGAAAAAACATCACGTAGTTATGATAAGTAGCTTTTGCACTATATAAACGTGGTCTCGAAGTAGGGACATCATTCAGTCTTCAGCTTCTCGTTGAACACAAACAAACATCAAACATGTCTACCTTTACTGTTTTGTTGCTCTGCGTCCAAGCTTGCTTGGTCCAGGTGAGTAATCAAGGAATTAATTATGACTGTTTTTCGAGTTTTCGGTTCATTTATATGGTTATCGTCTTGTTATGTGTGTAAATTTCTTCTTTAATCAAATCCAATCAATTCTTATTTATTATTCTGTTCTCTTAGAATGTGTTCGGTTACGGGTGCGGCTGCGGAGGCCCAGTGCCTGCCATAGCTCCTGCTCTCGGTCTGGGCGCTGGTCTCTATCCTGGTGCTTCATGTGGTGGTGCCCTTGGTCTTGGTGCTTTTGGTGGCGCACTTGCTCCTGCTGCTGCATACGGAGGTGCTTTTGCTCCTGGAGCTGCTTACGGCGGTGTTGGTGAAGGCAACGTGGCAGTCTTTGGTGAGCTGCCAGTCGCCGGTAACACCGCTGTAGCTGGTCAGGTCCCCATCATAGGTGTCGTGAGCTTCGGTGGCGCTGTGCCAGCTGCTGGTGCCGTGTCTATCGCCGGACAGTGCGCGTGCGGCTGCGAGCCCTCGATTTACTTCTGAAGCATCCTTTTTTGACGCCGAAATAGAAATAAACGATTATGAAATGAGCGAATATTTCAATCTTTGATTTAATCCTAAAATCAAACTTTAGCTGTTAACTATAGAATAACAAATATTTAAATAAAATATTATGATTGATTAAGTGTAATTGTGTAGAGCAGGTAAAGCATTTGTATTAATTATTTCTTCAAAGTTTAAATTTTATTAGCCATAATTTCATTTGCAGTAGCAACCGCATGCCCAGTCTTTAGTTTTCAGAGATGCTAAGATTTTCAACTGGTTTTTAAGGTAAAGGAATTGATGTTAACTTTAAGGTCTTGACTGGGTTTTTATAATATCTCTTGCGCCTGTTTCCTAATGGCTGGATGGTAAGGGCACTATTTAACTGATACTGGCTGTCACAAGTTGTTGAAGCAACCTTTTACAAAACAATTGTTATAGTCTTCTTGTATATAGTCATCTATAACCTTAACAAAGACCTTTTACCGAAAACTAAATTTAATAAATGGCATAAAAGAAAGAAAGAAAAATATTTTATTTGGGACACGCACAGGAAATACAAATAATAATATTAAAAAATCAAAAAAAGAACATAAAATCTTACAAAATTAAAAACAATAAAAAAATAAATAAAGAGAAGACCTGTGCGAGGCCAAAAAGGCTCCTCTGTCAGCATGATGCTGCGATATTTGAAAAACAAACAAACACCGCAGCGCTGGTATTTGTACGGTTATTTGTGTGGTACATCTACGGTCTGATCACTTATATTATAGGTATGCCAAGTGGAAATAGTTAACTTATCACATAACACATAACATCACGCCTGCGTTCACCGAGGGGTTGGGCAGAAGTGTACCTATAGTACCTATATATCGCCAGGTATGTTTCAATCCCATGTAACAAGGGGTGACAACTGACAATTGCCATCAACCGGGCACAAATCCAGGCAATTTGCCCGACCCGGAAATAAATAATAATACATAGATACAAACATATAAAGAAAATAAATCTTGGTCAGGAGAAATAACGATCGGTAGAGGAGAAAACAAATCCAGCAACTCAGCGCTGGGATGTTTCGGCCAACTTCTGACGGATATGTTCACGTGCCTTCACGTTAAAAGATAACCGGCTGGTTGCTGACCTGATATTCAGAGGGAACGCATTCCAAAGAAAAACCGCCTTTTTTTTTGAGGGTGGGAAATCATCAAATAACTTCCTCCGCTCTGGGCGGAGCGGGAAGGCGTGTCAGACTCTTACTGACTTTTACCCACCCGTGTTCCTTCAGTTGCCTTTTTTATTTTTTTTGTTTCCTGCCTAAAAACCACCCCGGTGTTCCATCTCACACCTACGCCGGGGGTCGCGGGAACGTACGATCCTTCCGCAACCCCCGACTAGGGTCCCCCCCCCCGGGTCTGGGGGGGGAGAGAGGTGTTTGACACCCCCCGCGACGTCTAAGAGGGGCGCGCGTGGAACACTACGCGCTGCCACCACGGGTCCTGGTGTATGGGGGGCGACGGACGTCCCCGAGTCCGTCGCCCCTGGACCCATTTAAGGGGGCTGAAAGAGGGCGTTGTTCGCCCTCCGCCGACGCCCGGTGCGCCTTCTGCCGGCCGGGTGAGTGGACGATACCTCCCTCTCCCTTTCCGCAGCTTCTTTCTGCGAGACGACTGTCTCGCAGAAGGAAACCACCGCGTCCCAGGACTCGTCGCCTAGTATAAGTAGGTATTCTTGAAACTATGTTAGGTTAGCAACCTAGTTATGGAAACACAACCCTTACGGATTCTGCGGGTATAAGTACTTTTGCCCAGCACGATCTGCGTGTCACTGAGCTTGCATTATTGAAATCATATGTTTGTTTAGTCTAAGTTAGGGTTAGCTAGTTTAGTCCATGTCTAACATCAAAACCTGTAGCACGTCTCTCAATATAGAGATTTATTAGTTAATTATTTATTTTCATTTATTTTAAAGTCCTTCAATGCGCTCGCTATCGTGATTACCTACTGGTGTGTTATTGTGTAAGATACTTAGATGTGTCGACGTGTGATGGTGTTTATATTGTTATCTACCTACAAAACTCTTACGAATACCTACTTTTTCAGAATAACAGTTGGAAATATCAAAATGTTTCTAAAAGAAGGTATCAATGTAATTTCCAGTCTGTTATTTTCTACAATTGATGGCTTCTGTGAAAATTATATCACTATTTCGCCATTGTCAAGTAATAATGTATGTATATTTCTAAAAATGGAAAGACTATTCTAAAAAATTGCTGTCACTTCGGTTTTTTGACAAATCCCGTGGAACTGTTCGCATCGTTTTTCTGTAATGATGTAGGGCATGTATGTCTTGCTTATTTTCCATAAATAAAATTATTATTTATATATATGAAAATAGGTTTAGCTGATAGGTAAGTTAGGTACATAGGTTAGTTTTAGTAAGGTAATTAACAATAAATAAAATGGTATTTACATTGTGATCTTGAAATAAAAAGCTTTAAAATTGAATAGGGTTTATTGTGTTTTGTCGTGTCAAACACTAAATAAATTATTTATTTAGTGTTTGACACGACAAAACACAATAAACCTATTATCAGTTTACGCTAGTATAATACCCATATACTAGGTACCTAATTGGATAATTTCTAGCATTGAAAAGGTCAATCATGATATTAGCCTCTAAAAAACAAAACAAAAGTATGCTTAATTAAAAATACATATTCTTTCCTTCAGTTTTTACTTTATTGAAAGAAGGACCTCTTTTTCTAGTAACGCTATTTGGACATTTTAATTTCCAAACAAGTTTATGAAAAAAAAATGCTATCTAATAAACTAGGTACTAAATACAAAATAAAAGTTGCCAATTTAACAACTACATCATTATTGAAGTACTTCTAGAAGTCTTTCTGTGTCTCTGTGATCAAGTTTGCCCAAATATTCGCGTATCTTCAGACTACAATGTTTGTAACCGGCACTGTAAATATTAAGTATTCTATTGAGCTTATTATATAAATCGGGTCCTAAATAGACATAGAATCGGTTTACAAAGGCATGTCTAGTTTGAGGCTTTATGCAGACGAAATCTTTCCTTCTCTTGTCAGAAGGTACTAGTTTGTAAGCGATTTCAACGTGCCGCTCTAATATGATGTGCAGTATAAATAATTGGAGTACTGTTAGCACCTCACATGCAATGTAAAGCTGGTGTGTAGGAAATCTGAAAGGCCTAAAGGTGGCTACCTGTAGAATTGCTCTTTGAGCACGTTCTAGAGGGAGTAAAATAGACTTTGCAGCGCCACGCCATGAAGTTATGCAGTATGTAAGTACAGATTGGCACAAAGCTAAATATACCGGTTTAATTAATATGTGTGAATAAAGAATAAAGTGAAGACGCCTATGTGTTTAGTGGAACAAATCTTTGTAACAGATCTTTATATCTAAAAAATTAAGTTGTTAGTTGACGCATATAATAAAGTTATCTCTCAAAGATTTCTAAGATAGGCGTAAAAATTGAAATGTTCTGAATGTGTGACTGTTCCGCCATCTAGCGAAGAAGTCTCTGGGAGATCATCTAAAGATCCGCCTTACAAAAGTATTACACGTAGATCGGAACAAATAGATATGTTAATTTTTTGGTGTTTTATCAACTTAAAAGTGTACAAACGAGGTTGTTTTAGTCCACGGAGTATTATTTATTATTTTTTAGCTTAGGCTGTCGAATTTTTAAAGATAAAGTAAATTCTTAAATCTTACAAATAATTTACTCGTTAGAAGATTAAAATATGGCTATAGTTTGACACTATTAGAAAGAAATTATTTTAATTTTATTTATTAATTTAGGGAAAACTTACAGCTAATACATTTAATATCTAATACAATGTGTAAGCGATGGCCAATTACAAGCTTCCACTAACGATTAATGTGAATACCATTAAAAATTACGCGAAAACAGCGACGTAAGAGATTCGCAAATAAATTATCTCATGCTCAAAAAATACAATAAAGTTGGGAAAAAAAAAATTAAAAAATGTTTATACTTTGAAAAACAAATGTTCAAACTTTTCTTTACTCCCTTAACGCTACTATCAGATAAATCTAAATCAATCTCGACATCCTTACACACCATGTTAAAAGTACGACAAGCTCATTGCACGTACGAGATCTGTCTGTAGATAGCTCTGACTTGAGGCATATGAAGAAGACGTGCTCTCCAAAGAAATGCACCCGGTACAAGAAGCCCGATCTTGCTCACCAACTCAGGAACGTAAGTAGATCCGTTCATAATGCTAAATAACAAAGCAAGATCTGCAAGTTTCCTTCGCTCGTGTAGAGGCAGAATATGATTGTTTTTACACCGGCTTATATAATTCCGGAGATAGGTATTTGAGCGATATTGAGTGTAGGTACTTCAAAAATCGCCATTGAATACCTTCAAGCCGCTTATTGTATACATTATAATTTGGATTCTAAACCTGAGAAGCATATTCAAGGTGGCTACGAACAAACGCACAATATAAAATTTTCATTGTTTTGACATTTTTAAAATCTGAAGAGACCCTAACTAATAAAAAAAACCCAAGGCTTTAGAAGCCCGATTAACTTTGTTATTAATATGTGCATCAAATAGAAGCTTATAGTGAAAAGTAACTCCAAGATCCCTGATGACACTAACTCTAGCCACTAAGGCATTCGAAGGTCTATAATCTTACGCGTAAATGTGCATACATAGCATTCGGAAACATTTAAATTAAACCTATTTCTAGCGCAGTATTCGTGGAACCTGTCCAGATCTTCATGTAATAAGCGTGCGTCCTCAACAGTTGACACTTGACCCAAAATCTTCATATCATCCGCATACAATAAGACTTTAGAATTAAAGAAACAAGAGGCAACGTCATTTTATAAAACTATTAAATAAGAGAGGTCCCAACAAGAATCCTTTGGGAACTCCCGACGAAATGTACATCGCTCTCGACGTATACCCGTTGAGAACCACCGTACGGCACCTTTTTTCCACGTATGACAAGGACCATTTAATTCAAATTCAAATATTTTATTTCAGATAAACATCCATATAATGTTAGTAGTAGTAAAACTTATCCTTATGTTAGTATTAAAATTAAAATAATGTATAACAACAATACACACAGTTCCATGGCTCATTATTGTTGGTAATGAACATTGAACTGTTTGTTCCATGTTAAACGATTTTAACTGGATAAGTGTGTCTGAACACTTACCCACCTTCGTAAAAGGGGAGAGTCCCACCGGTCTGAAAACACATTCAGGATGCCATTGAAGGAGGAGCGCAAGCGCGCCATCATGGAAGCGCATCGCTTCCGCATGATTACGGCGAACCCGTCGACGCATGCTTCAGCGAACATCCCTGACGCGCTTCATCGCCAAGGCAACCCCAAAAACACCCTGAATGCGTTATTGTACTGCACGCGCAGGTCACTGTATGCCCACTGGGTGTACTCGGTCCACAGGCTGGACGTGTAAAACGACTGGCAGAAGGCCTTAAAAAGCGTTATCTTGACTGAATCAGTACAACGTGCAAACCTGCGGGCCAGCATGTTGCAACGGACAGCCAGCGACCTGCGCTCCCTGTCTATATCCACATTGTCTTTTAAGTCATCAGTGACCCAGTGGCACAAATACTTATACTTCGAAACTCGAGCTAAGGGAGACCCAGAGAGTGAGAGTTCAGGTAGCTGTTCGTAGGTTAACGTACCCGACTTAAAAACTAACCATTCACCCTTATTGGTATTGTATTTGAGCCCATGAGCCACTGCATAACTTTCACAGATTTTAAGTAGCCTTCTCATCGCACCGATAGATGGGCTCTGTAGCACCATATCATCAGCGTAGCTAATGTTGTTCACGCAAACACCATCCACGTGACAACCGATTTTAGTGCTACTGAGCCTACCTATCAGTTTGTTAATGTACAGGTTCAAAAGGCGGGGGGAGCTCAGACCCCCCTGCCTCACTCCACACTCCAGCCCATACATGTCAGAATATGAGCCTGCCCACTTAACTGAGTTCTTTTGACTACTGTACCAATACCTAAACAAAGATATTACATCAGCCGGGACAGTAGTGTCGTGAGCGAGCTTATGCCAGAGCAGGTCATAATTGACCAGATCGAACGCCCTCGATAAATCCAGGAAACATGCCATTACAGGTGTTTTTCTGTCTGCATAATATTGGACAGTCTGCTTAAGGCATAATATTGCACTATCCGTTGATAAGTTCGGTCTAAAACCAAACTGTCCATCCTCTAGATCGATATGTTTAACTAGTATTTTATCAAGCAGACTATCCAATACTTTAGCACAAACAGTGGCAACCGATATCGGCTTATAGTTGGAAATATCGGATGCGTCACCAGTCTTATTCTTTATTACTGGCACTACGATCGTATTACTAAGTTCCACAGGTAAGTAACTATGACTTAGACATAGGTTAAAAATCATAGCGAGTACTCGTGGTAAGTGTACCCCAGCGTATTTAAGGTGTTCGACGCTGAGGCCGTCGTGACCGGGGGACTTTCCTCTCACCATGTTCTGTATACATCTCGCGACCTCTTTAGCGGAGAACCTGACAGGGGGAGCCCCAGTCACGGCCGCCCCCGCGCCGCTACTTGACGGTTCGCTATAGCCACACAAACGCGAGTTTACATTAAAATGTTTTTGAAAAGCATTAGCTATATCAGTAGGGTCGCTCACGCCCGCGACGCTCACCGGAATCCCCGACCTATGTTTTAATTTATTCGTTAATTTCCAAAACTTATTAAATTGTTTACTTTGATGACAAGATGCTAGCATATCCATTTTAATTTTTTCTTGATTGTTTTGACAATATTTTAGTTTATTTTTAAAAAGATTTCGCGAAATAAACATATTTTCATAAATAAATCCAGAAGTAGGTTTGTTGTATAACATCCACATTTGATAACACAGTCGGGCATCACGGTGAGCCCCGCGAACGTGTTTGTTCCACCCTACTATATAATTTCCTTTATGACGCTTTTTAACAGAACTCACATGAGTGAGTTCGGCTCCATTTTTCAAAATACAAATTAATTTATCATACAATCTATCTATCACCAACCGATGCTCAGGTAAGTGACACATTCGTGGAGGACGTGGTGAGCACTCTGTTCCCTTCTAGAGGGGACCATATCTCCCCGCCCATGGCTCCGCCTACTGCGGTGCTGAATGCGGACCACACCGACGACGACGACGACGATGCTCCGGAGGTGACCGAGGTAGAGCTGCGAGTGGCGGTACGTAGGCTGAGTGCTAAAAATACCGCCCCAGGACCCGACGGCTTACCTGGGAAAGCCTGGGTCCTGGCCTCGGAGGCTCTCGGGCCTCGACTAAGGGGGCTCCTAAGCGCATGCATGGAGAGGGGCCAGTTCCCACTTCGTTGGAAGACGGGGAAACTGGTCCTCATCAAGAAGCCGGGGCGCCCAGCGGACTCTCCGTCCGCTTACCGGCCCATCGTGCTGCTCGACGAGGTGGGCAAGCTCTTTGAGAGAGTCATTGCAGACCGCCTCGTCGGGCGGCTGGTGCGGGTGGGGCCGGATTTGGCGGAGAGCCAGTTTGGCTTCCGCAGGGGGCGCTCTACGGTGGACGCCATCATGCGCGTGCGGGCCCTCACGACGGAGGATGCTGTGGCCCGGGGTGGGGTCGTCTTGGCGGTGTCTCTGGACATCGCCAATGCCTTCAATACCCTGCCCTGGAGTTGCATCAGGGAGGCACTCCGGTATCACCGGATGCCGACCTACCTCTGTCGTGTGGTCGAGGCCTATTTGACGGACAGGGCCGTCATCTACCCCGGTCACCATGGAGTATGGAACCGGCAAGAGATGTCATGCGGTGTCCCACAGGGATCGGTCCTGGGGCCGCATCTGTGGGATATCGGCTACGACTGCCCAGTGGCGTCAGCGTGGTTTGTTACGCTGACGACACGCTGGTCCTGGCGCAGGGGAGGTCGCACCAGGCGGCGGCCGAACTAGCGACACGCGGGGTTGCGACAATCGTCGAGAGGATCCGGCAATTGGGACTCGAGGTGGCCCTGCACAAGTCCGAGGCCATGTGTTTTCATGGTCCTCGGAACACGCCACCGTCGGGTTCCCAAATAACGGTAGGAGGGGTTCACATCGGCGTCGAGTCGACGATGAAGTACCTGGGACTCGTCCTCGACAGCCGGTGGAACTTCGTGGAGCAATTCCGACGTTTGGCTCCCAGACTGGAAAGGGCCGGGGCTGCCTTAAAGCGGCTGCTGCCCAATCTAGGGGGGCCAAACGCCTCCTGCCGGAGGCTCTACGCGGGGGTCGTGCGGTCCATGGCCCTTTACGGGGCACCGGTGTGGGCGCGTTCCTTGAGGCGGCGGCCAGCCCGCTGGTTGAACGCGCCCCAAAGGGTCATGGCCACCCGGCTGGTCCGGGGATACCGTACGGTCTCCGGTGAGGCGGCAAGCCTCCTTGCCGGATTACCGCCATGGGATCTGGAGGCAAAAGTCCTCGCGCACGTTTGGGAGTGGCGCGAGGAGGCGAAACGCCGGGGCGTAGCTCCGCTGCCGCGAGAAATCACGGTACAGCGGACAGAGCTCCGGCGGGATCTCAGGGCGGCATGGAGAGTGCGATTGTCGCAACCCAGCGCTGGGCACGCCACAATTGCGGCGATAAGTCCCCTCTTTGAGGAGTGGCTTGAGAGGCGCCACGGCGTCCTCACCTTCCGCCTGACGCAGGTCCTCACCGGACACGGTTGTTTCGGGAGGTTCCTGTTCCGGATAAGGCGGGAGGAAACGCCCGGGTGTCACCATTGTGTGGATCGCCCGGAGGACACGGTGGAGCATACGGTGGAGGTCTGCCCGGCTTGGGCGGAGCACCGCCGTGTCCTCGTGGAGGCGATTGGCGGTGGCGATCTCTCGCGTCCGGCCTTGGTCCAGGCCATGGTACGGAGCGAGAGGGCTTGGGAAGCCGTCACCTCCTTCTGCGAAGCAGTAATGTTCGCGAAGGAGGAGGCGGAACGCGTGAGGGAGAGGCAAAATTTGCGCCCTCACGCCCCTAGCCGCCGCAGGAGACGCCCTGGGCGTCGGGAATCGCAGGCCGATTCCCGGCCACCGTAGGCGCGGGCTTGCGAACGGCGAGCAATGGGCAGCTCGCCGTTCGATAAGGACCAGGCCCGGGTCGACGGCGCGTTGTGTTCCACGCGCGCCTCAAAGAGATGTCAGCACCAATGACGGGGTTTGCTAGGACCGATGCCTGCTAGGGTTGCGGAAAAGTCCAAGAGGGTTACCGTGGCTCCTGGCACAGGCAACTGAAGGAACACGGGTGGGTTTTAGTCAGTAAGAGTCTGACACGCCCTCCTGCTCTGCCTAGAGCGGGAGAAGTTATTTGATGATTTCCCACCCACAAAAAAAAAAAAAAAAAAAAAAAAAAGGTAAGTGACACATATTATCAGCACATTTACAAAATTCTGAAGGAAAATCTACTTGTTTTAGGTTGCTATTACAGTAATCAAAATACTTATTTATCTGTTCTAAATCCCTCTCACCCCTCACAACCTTGTTACAAGAAATGTTGGATCCAATAATTTTAGGTTTAATTAAATTAATGTTACACTCTATTAATAACGGAATATGGTCCGACATGTAAACGCCGTACAGAATTGACGCATTATTTACCAAATGTCTGGCGGCCTCAGTGACAACACAGTGATCTAGCCAGCGGAGGGAACCATTGGCTGAGCTAGTAAAAGTATGCGAGTTTTGCGGCAACAGTTCTGTATCAATGCAAGACCATGATTGATCAACACAGGTTAAAAGTAACTCACGTGAGAATCGTGTCCCTGGGTGCGCATTAAAGTCTCCCAACACAAAAACCGACTCCACTTCACTGGTCTCAATCACTGAGATAATCTCACTTAGACAACTCGTAAACTCGGAACGATTTTCAACACAGTCAGTGGGCATATAAACACTAAGTATTAGCAAAGACCGCTCGCCCTGCGCTATTTTAATACACACGATACGATCACTAGCACAGGTTATTACCGAAACCGACGCAAATAACGGCTTCCTCCATAACAGCGCCACACCACCGAATGGTCTACCAACCAGAACACCGGCAGAGATGTCCACGGCTGATTTCCCAGTGTACGCGAAGTCTCCATCAATGGTCGCTAGGAAGGGCACGTCGTGGGGCAGCAGCCAGGTCTCCTGTAACGCTATCACGTCGGCTCGTGCACATAGTTGACGAACGCAATCGGCTGATCGAGTAATACTTTTACAGTTGAATGTACATAGCTTAACGTTCGACGTACAACCCATTATTTGTTTGTTTTAATTTCAACACTGTGCTGCTTATTTACTTCTGTAATATTTTTCTTAAAGTAAATAAACTGTCTAAACCGTATACCCTCGGGCCATATTTTGTCATCTAAAAAAAATACCCCTCACACCAACCAATAAAAGTTTACGCATAAGAAGCGCATGATCAATACAATCAAAACATTTGTTGTAGTCACTGTATATAACGTCGACCTGAGACCGTCTGGACATGTGCTCTGTAAGATGGTCACTACAGACCACGAGATTGGATGTGGTCGAGCGACCTTTTAGATACCCATGTTGATGTTCACAGAAACTTTGGTGAAGCGTCAATGCCTTTTTCAAAATGAAAAAAATAAAAAATGATAATATTTTAGGATTTGTCTTATAATAGAATACGTATAAGTTAGTATCTCAAATTAAATATTTTAACTTCTCAATTGATGAATCCTCGCACCAATCTTTGTTGTCGCAGCGCCCATGTTATCTAAACTTTCTTGAGTTTTCTCGCAATGTGGCCGATAGATGTCTTCAGCGAGCTGCGTTCTTTTGGTGGCCGCGCGCAACATTGTCTGCGTAAAACGCTCCGCTTAAAAAACTCCTTTTTGGTAAAACCTTGATGATATTCGTAAAATACTTGGACCTGCATCTGTGCTTCATTGAGAACTTATAGTGCAGTTTAATTTTTGGAGTTGTAACCATTCCACCGGTGGATTTAAGAAGATTTTGCTCGCCAGCCGGCAGCCTATACCTACAAGCCTATCACGCGTGCATGAACGAGGTATCTTCCCATCACCCTGGGTCTGAGTGGGATCTCTGGATTGTCAAGGTACGTGGGCAGGTTTTGTTGCTAATAAGTCTTTTGGTACTGGTTTCTCGAGGATTCATTAATAGGAAAATTAATTTATTTGAGGTCCGCCATTACGCCTTTTAACATAGGTTCTTAATTCAAATTTTGTCACAACCTACATAAAGGTGTAGGCTATTTACACGCCTCATCAAACTTAATTTAAGTGAAAAAGAAAGTGGTCTGTGCACAGTTTTCTCGATAATTTTAGCAAACACACAAAGTTTGGATATTGGTCTTTAGATGTCTATATTGGCTTTAGCTCTTTTTTATGAATCGTCGTTATATACGCCGACTTCCAGATGACAGGCAATACCCCTAATTCAAATGACCGCTCAAAATAATATTGTTCATGGAAGGGATAGGCAGGTGCCTATCCCTTCCATAAAGATATAAAAATTGGCGAAATGTTATCAGGGCCCGCGGTTTTGTTTAGGTCCACTTGTTTGAGCAACCGAAACACTTCCTCCTCCCTTACATCAATAGAGCTTATGTCTGAGACGCAACTGGCAGTCAGACTACCAGGTTCATCCATCACCACAGAGTACAGATCGTCGTCACTTCGTTCTTGAAAATTAGAAAATAAATAGTTTCCGAACATACCATAAATTTCCTCCCCAATGATAGATGAAATTTCACCATAGTTAAAAACAGATGGATAAAAGTTGGTTTATTCTGTATATGTATTAAGACTAAAGTAAAGTATACACTGGATAGAACGTCAAGTTCATCAAAATTCTTTTATCACAGAATCTATGTTCTATGTTATTGGGATTAGTTTCCGTACTTAGTCCTTCGGAGGACCAATGCACGTGGCGTAGCGCAGAATTAAAGATATGTTTCTCTATTTGAATAAAATTTCATACAACATTGCAGGGAATTTGGTGTTTATTTACGTAAATTCAAATACCAAAATAAATTGCATATCATTTTAATTAATTATTGTTTCGGACGAACAGTTAAGTAATTCTTTTGTAAGTTCTCAGTAGATACCATATCCACCACAGCCGCAGCTTCCATAGCCGAGTCCGAGACTGGCAGGAGCGATGATAGAAGCGCCAGGTCCATAGCCAGCGCCGAGCCCATAGGCACCAGCAGCACCATAGGCAGCAGCAGAAGGACCAATGCTCTCGATAGCAGTAATACCGTTACCGCAGCTGTAGCTGACGGCGCCAGCACCAGCACTGGGAAACACGCCCTCCAAAGCAGCAGCACTCACGAACGGCAGCTCGCCGGCCACGGACAGAGCACCCTCAAACACATTCTCAGACACTACGGAGAGGCCACCGGGAGCGTAATTAGAGGCGCTAGAGACAGGCAGTGCACCGCCACTGGTGGGAATGATCTCTAGAGCAGCCAAGCCATTATTAGCCCAGTTACCAGCACAGCCATTTCCGATCAAACCATTGCCAGCCCAGCCGTTACCAGCCCAGCCGTTACCAGCACATCCTGGGGCAATAAGAGTAGGAGCGGCGATGGCTCCAAGACCAAGACATGAACTGACAGCAGTCTGTAAACAAGACATTATTGTTTTAGTCAATCGCATTATCAGCAGACGACGTCGATGTCGATGACACGTGATTGTTTAATCGATCTCGTAATGTAATGTGTGTCAGACGCTTTTGATGTCATAACAATAGTGAATATGTAGCTAGAATCGTGAGTGACTTATGGTCTTTGTTACACAATTCCGTGTGGATAAAAAAAATAGGAAAAGGCATAACTTCACAAATTTTTACAAAACCATATCTTAGGGCGCAGTAAGCAACCCTTGGGAAAATCACAAATAACAGAATGTTACATCTTTTTTAAACGTAAAATATGAATAAACCATTTCTCACCTGGATGAAGAGCGCCTGAGCGCAGAGGACGAGGATCACCTTGGCTGACATTGTAGTTTGTATTGAAGTGAACTTGAGAATGAGTTTTCCAATAAATTGATCGACTATTTATACTGAAACGCAGTTCTTATTTAGTTGTGTTGCAGCAATATGTGGATTTTGAAACGAATTTTTAATACCATTATCATTAGTTGCAATATGGAGAAATAGGAAAACGCTTGTATTTCGTAAGTGATGTTACCTTGAAATATTAAGTATGAAGGGCTTTGTTTCAATAGAACATTGAAAAAACATCACGTAGTTATGATAAGTAGCTTTTGCACTATATAAACGTGGTCTCGAAGTAGGGACATCATTCAGTCTTCAGCTTCTCGTTGAACACAAACAAACATCAAACATGTCTACCTTTACTGTTTTGTTGCTCTGCGTCCAAGCTTGCTTGGTCCAGGTGAGTAATCAAGGAATTAATTATGACTGTTTTTCGAGTTTTCGGTTCATTTATATGGTTATCGTCTTGTTATGTGTGTGTATTTCTTCTTTAATCAAATCCAATCAATTCTTATTTATTATTCTGTTCTCTTAGAATGTGTTCGGTTACGGGTGCGGCTGCGGAGGCCCAGTGCCTGCCATAGCTCCTGCTCTCGGTCTGGGCGCTGGTCTCTATCCTGGTGCTTCATGTGGTGGTGCCCTTGGTCTTGGTGCTTATGGTGGCGCACTTGCTCCTGCTGCTGCATACGGAGGTGCTTTTGCTCCTGGAGCTGCTTACGGCGGTGTTGGTGAAGGCAACGTGGCAGTCTTTGGTGAGCTGCCAGTCGCCGGTAACACCGCTGTAGCTGGTCAGGTCCCCATCATAGGTGTCGTGAGCTTCGGTGGCGCTGTGCCAGCTGCTGGTGCCGTGTCTATCGCCGGACAGTGCGCGTGCGGCTGCGAGCCCTCGATTTACTTCTGAAGCATCCTTTTTTGACGCCGAAATAGAAATAAACGATTATGAAATGAGCGAATATTTCAATCTTTGATTTAATCCTAAAATCAAACTTTAGCTGTTAACTATAGAATAACAAATATTTCAATAAAATATTATGATTGATTAAGTATAATTGTGTAGAGCAGGTAAAGCATTTGTATTAATTATTTCTTCAAAGTTTAAATTTTATTAGCCATAATTTCATTTGCAGTAGCAACCGCATGCCCAGTCTTTAGTTTTCAGAGATGCTAAGATTTTCAACTGGTTTTTAAGGTAAAGGAATTGATGTTAACTTTAAGGTCTTGACTGGGTTTTTATAATATCTTTTGCGCCTGTTTCCTAATGGCTGGATTGTAAGGGCACTATTTAACTGATACTGGCTGTCACAAGTTGTTGAAGCAACCTTTTACAAAACAATTGTTATAGTCTTCTTGTATATAGTCATCTATAACCTTAACAAACACCTTTTACCGAAAACTAAATTTAATAAATGGCATAAAAGAAAGAAAGAAAAATATTTTATTTGGGACACGCACAGGAAATACAAACAATAATATTAAGAAATCAAAAAAAGAACATCAAATCTTACAAAAACAAAAACAATAAAAAAATAAATAAAGAGAAGACCTGTGCGAGGCCAAAAAGGCTCCTCTGTCAGCATGATGCTGCGATATTTGAAAAACAAACAAATACCGCAGCGCTGGTATTTGTACGGTTATTTGTGTGGTACATCTACGGTCTGATCACTTATTATAGGTATGCCAAGTGGAAATAGTTAACTTATCACATAACACATAACATCACGCCTGCGTTCACCGAGGGGTTGGGCAGAAGTGTACCTATAGTACCTATATATCGCCAGGTATGTTTCAATCCCATGTAACAAGGGGTGACAACCGACAATTGCCATCAACCGGGCACACATCCAGGCAATTTGCCCAACCCGGAAATAAATAATAATACATAGATACAAACATATAAAGAAAATAAATCTTGGTCAGGAGAAATAACGATCGGTAGAGGAGAAAACGAATCCAGCAACTCAGCGCTGGGATGTTTCGGCCAACTTCTACGGATATGTTCACGTGCCTTCACGTTAAAAGATAACCGGCTGGTTGCTGTCCTGATATTCAGAGGGAACGCATTCCAAAGAAAAACCGCCTTTTTTTTTGAGGGTGGGAAATCATCAAATAACTTCTTCCGCTCTGGGAGGAGCGGGAAGGCGTGTCAGACTCTTACTGACTTTTACCCACCCGTGTTCCTTCAGTTGCCTTTTTTTTTTTTTTTTGTTTCCTGAGTGGTAAATCCTCATGGATGTCCGTCGCCCTAGGGCGGGCGGCGGGGTCTGTCAGACTCTTACTGCCTAAAAACCACCCCGGTGTTCCATCTCACCTACGCCGGGGGTCGCGGGAACGTACGATCCTTCCGCAACCCCCGACTAGGGTCCCCCCCCCGGGTCTGGGGGGGGAGTGAGGTGTTTGACACCCCCCGCGACGTCTAAGAGGGGCGCGCGTGGAACACTACGCGCTGCCACCACGGGTCCTGGTGTATGGGGGGCGACGGACGTCCCCGAGTCCGTCGCCCCTGGACCCATTTAGGGGGGCTGAAAGAGGGCGTTGTTCGCTCTCCGCCGACGCCCGGTGCGCCTTCTGCCGGCCGTGTGAGTGGACGATACCTCCCTCTCCATTTCCGCAGCTTCTTTCTGCGAGACGACTGTCTCGCAGAAGGAAACCACCGCGTCCCAGGACTCGTCGCCTAGTATAAGTAGGTCCTGTATTCTTGAAACTATGTTAGGTTAGCAACCTAGTTATGGAACCACAACCCTTACAGATTCTGCGGGTATAAGTACTTTTGCCCAGCACGATCTGCGTGTCACTGAGCTTGCATTATTGAAATCATATGTTTGTTTAGTCTAAGTTAGGGTTAGCTAGTTTATTTAGTCCGTGTCTAACATCAAAACCTGTAGCACGTCTCTCAATATAGAGATTTATTAGTTAATTATTTATTTTCATTTATTTTAAAGTCCTTCAATGCGCTCGCTATCGTGATTACCTACTGGTGTGTTATTGTGTAAGATACTTAGATGTGTCGACGTGTGATGGTGTTTATATTGTTATCTACCTACAAAACTCTTACGAATACTTATTCAGAATAACAGTTGGAAATATCAAAATGTTTCTAAAAGAAGGTATCAATGTAATTTCCAGTCTGTTATTTTCTACAATTGATGGCTTCTGTGAAAATTATATCACTATTTCGCCATTGTCAAGTAATAATGTATGTATATTTCTAAAAATGGAAAGACTATTCTAAAAAATGGCTGTCACTTCGGTTTTTTGACAAATCCCGTGGAACTGTTCGCATCGTTTTTCTGTAATGATGTAGGGCATGTATGTCTTGCTTATTTTCCATAAATAAAATTATTATTTATATATATGAAAATAGGTTTAGCTGATAGGTAGGTTAGCTACATAGGTTAGTTTTAGTAAGGTAATTAACAATAAATAAAATGGTATTTACATTGTGATCTTGAAATAAAAAGCTTTAAAATTGAATAGTCTAATTTATTTAGTGTTTGACACGACAAAACACTATAAACCTATTATCAGTTTACGCTAGTATAATACCCATATACTACCTAATTGGATAATTTCTAGCATTGAAAAGGTCAATCATGATATTAGCCTCTAAAACACAAAACAAAAGTTTGCTTAATTAAAAATACATATTCTTTCCTTTAGTTTTTACTTTATTGATCGAATGTTTTTACTGAACCAACTAGAGTAACTCCAAGTTCTGCTACTTGTATTGATAATGTCTTCTGCGATTGTGATTATTTAGTGAAAGCCATCGTAAATTATTTGCCATCTGATCATAGTGGACAAACGGTAACTTTTAAGTTTAAAACACCTTTGCAAAAAGTGCAAATACAATTTAGACCAATAACGACTGGCAAATTAAGTAGATTCAACAGTACCCTAAACAATAAGTTAAATGTTCTGAGTCATATTATGGACGATGCAAATAAATTGTATGAGAATTTCTTTTCAGTAGTGCACAATGAATTCAATAAAACTTTTGAAAAGAAAACAAAAAATATTTGTCCTAATTTTATTTTTAGTGACTGGGCAACTAGAGGTATTAGGATAAGTAGGGAAAGACTGTTCGATCTGTACGGCCTTAAGCCCTACATTAACACTGAAACTTTCAACAAGTATGTTGCTACATATTCAAAAATTTTTAGGAATACCTGCAAGATAGCTAAAGCCCAGTACATTAGCAACAAGATTAAATCAGCAGAAAATAAAATAAAAACAGTTTGGAAAGTTATAAATAACGAAACTAGTAGGAAAAAAATACGTAGCACAGATTATACATTGGAGACTTCACGTGGTGCCATAAGCTCTAACTTAGAAGTCGCTCAAGAATTTGTAAATTTCTTTACTAATATACCAGTTAAAACGACGGAAGCTTTAAATTCCTCACCTGATGTCTCGATTGATTTATTAAGAGCGAACGTTTTAGGCTGCCCGGTTGAATTTCAATTTAAACATTATAAACCCTATGATAGTTATAAAAGCTTTTCGGCAAATAAAAATCAAATTGACCGAAGATCTATGGGGAATGTCTATCAAAGTTTGTACAGCAATAATCGAGACTATAGCACCATACTTAGCTTTAATATTTAATTTGTGTGTAGATCAAGGAGTCTTCCCGGATTTAATGAAATACAGTAAGGTTATACCACTTTTTAAATCTGGGGACAGCAAAGACACCAACAATTATAGACCAGTATCTGTGTTGCCAGTATTCAGCAAGGTGTTCGAAAAGGTAATGCTCAATCAAATGCTTAATCATTTTAACACCAACAAAATCTTACACGATCAGCAATATGGTTTCACCAAAGGACGTTGTACGACCGACGCCGGTGTCACTTTATTAAAACACATATTTACAGCGTGGGAGGAGGCCCAAGATGCCATAGGGATCTTTTGTGACCTCTCCAAGGCATTTGACTGCGTTGATCACGAAACCTTGCTCTTAAAACTTGAGCATTACGGACTAGGTAAACTCGCGCTTAGTTTAGTACAATCTTATTTAAATGATAGACAACAAAAAGTGCAAATAAATGGTATCAATTCACTTCATTTAAAAGTACAAATGGGTGTTCCACAAGGATCGATATTAGGTCCCTTCCTCTTTTTAGTATATATTAATGATCTACCCCATTTATTTAAAAATCAACCACAAATGGTATTATTTGCTGACGATACTTCTTTAATCTTTAAGATAAATAGACGTGCATCAAATCTTGACGACGTAAATAATGCCCTACTGCAGGTACATAATTGGTTCACTGCTAATAATTTAGTATTAAATGGGAAAAAAACGAAATGCATAAGATTTGCTTTACCGAATGTGAAAAGTAGTGATTGTGACATAGTATTGAATAACGAGAAACTAGAATTTGTCGATGAAACTGTTTTCCTGGGAATAACGCTAGACTCAAGGCTGCAATGGGGTCCTCATTTAACATCTCTTGCAGGACGGCTAAGTTCAGCAGCATATGCTGTAAGAAAAATCCGTCAATTTACTAATGTAGATACCGCGAGGCTAGTCTATTTCAGCTATTTTCATAGTATCATGTCTTACGGTATTTTATTATGGGGACGGGCTGCCAATATTGAGTCTATTTTTATTCTGCAGAAAAGAGCTATCAGAGCAGTATACAGCCTCAAAATGGTTGAGCTGAATGGTGCTGATCCATACGTCATGTTCGTGAACGGGCGCCGTCAGTAGGCACTGGTCATTTCTTAGCTGCCACGGCTTATTTTAATTCCATAATTGTTTTTATCTTTTTATTACGGACGCTTTTAACGTGCACGTCTTTCTACATCGTTCTCACATGTATAATTACAACATGAATGATGTAACCACTCTATTGTAACAATATTTTGATTTAAAAGAGTGTCCATGGAGTTTCTTGCCCGTTCTTCTCCATAGGTACCTACTACGCTTTGGAATGGGCAACTAGCTTCATCTTTCTGACTGACCGACCCCTTGACAATTCAAAAGTGCCTGTATTTGGTTTATTTGAAATAAATGCTTTGAGTTTGAGTTTGAATTGAAAGAAGGACCTCTTTTTCTAGTAACGCTATCTGGACATTTTAATTTCCAAACAAGTTTATGAAAAAAAAATGCTATCTAATAAACTAGGTACTAAATACAAAATAAAAGTTGCCAATTTAACAACTACATCATTATTGAAGTACTTCTAGAAGTCTTTCTGTGCCTGTGTGATCAATTTTGCCCAAATATTCGCGTATCTTCAGACTACAATGTTTGTAACCGGCACTGTAAATATTAAGTATTCTATTGAGCTTATTATATAAATCGGGTCCTAAATAGACATAGAATCGGTTTACAAAGGCATGTCTAGTTTGAGGCTTTATGCAGACCAAATCTTTCCTTCTCTTGTCAGAAGGTACTAGCTTGTAAGCGATTTCAACGTGCCGCTCTAATATGATGTGCAGTATAAATAATTGGCGTACTGTTAGCACCTCACATGCAATGTAAAGCTGGTGTGTAGGAAATCTGAAAGGCCTAAAGGTGGCTACCTGTAGAATTGCTCTTTGAGCACGTTCTAGAGGGAGTAAAATAGGCTTTGCAGCGCCACCCCATGAAGTTATGCAGTATGTAAGTACAGATTGGCACAAAGCTAATTATACCGGTTTAATTAATATGTGTGAATAAAGAATAAAGTGAAAACGCCTATGTGTTTAGTGGAACAAATCTTTGTAACAGATCTTTATATCTAAAAAATTAAGTTGTTAGTTGACGCATATAATAAAGTTATCTCTCAAAGATTTCTAAGATAGGCGTAAAAATTGAAATGTTCTGAATGTGTGACTGTTCCGCCATCTAGCGAAGAAGTCTCTGGGAGATCATCTAAAGATCCGCCTTACAAAAGTATTACACGTAGATCGGAACAAATAGATATGTTAATTTTTTGGTGTTTTATCAACTTAAAAGTGTACAAACGAGGTTGTTTTAGTCCACGGAGTATTATTTATTATTTTTTAGTTTAGGCTGTCGAATTTTTAAAGATAAAGTAAATTCTTAAATCTTTGAAATAATTTACTCGTTAGAAGATTAAAATATGGCTATAGTTTGACACTATTAGAAATAAATTATTTTTATTTTATTTATTAATTTAGGGAAAACTTACAGCTAATACATTTAATATCTAGTACAATGTGTAAGCGATGGCCAATTACAAGCTTCCACTAACGATTAATGTGAATACCATTAACAATTACGCGAAAACAGCGACGTAAGAGATTCGCAAATGAATTATCTCATGCTCAAAAAATACAATAAAGTTGAGAAAAAAAAAAAAAAAATGTTTATACATTGAAAAACAAATGTTCAAACTTTTCTTTACTTCCTTAACGCTTCTATCAGATAAATCTAAATCAATCTCGACATCCTTACACACCATGTTAAAAGTACGACAAGCTCATTGCACGTACGAGATCTGTCTGTAGATAGCTCTGACTTGAGGCATATGAAAAAGACGTGCTCTCCAAAGAAATGCACCCGGTACAAGAAGCCCGATCTTGCTCACCAACTCAGGAACGTCAGTAGATCCGTTCATAATGCTAAATAACAAAGCAAGATCTGCAAGTTTCCTTCGCTCGTGTAGAGGCAGAATATGATTGTTTTTACACCGACTTATATAATTCCGGAGATAGGTATTTGAGCGATATTGAGTGTAGGTACTTCAAAAATCGCCTTTGAATACCTTCAAGCCGCTTATTGTATACATTTTAATTTGGATTCTAAACCTGAGAAGCATATTCAAGGTGGCTACGAACAAACGCACAATATAAAATTTTCATTGTTTTGACATTTTTAAAATCTGAAGAGACCCTAATAAAAAAACCCAAGGCTTTAGAAGCCCGATTAACTTTGTTATTAATTGTCATTAGCAGGTACACCCTTGAAGCGAGTCTCTAAATTTAAATATCTGGGTCACTGGGTCACTGAGGACGGTCACGTAGGGCGCTGTCTGTTCGAAGTAATATGCTGGCCCGTAGGTTTGCACGGTGTTCTTACGACGTTAAAATGACGCTTTTTCGAGCCTACTGTCAGACTTTTTACACCTGCAGCCTTTGGGTCAAGTATACGCAGAAGGCATACAGCGCTCTGCGTGTACAGTTTAACAATGCTTTCAGGATGCTTGTGGGGCTGCCGCGGTATTGTAGCGCTTCGGGGATGTTTGCCGATGCGAGAGTGGATGATTTTTATGCCCTTATACGAAAACGATGCGCTTCTCTCCGGCGCAGAACAGATATCAGCACCCACGGCATGTTGAGAGCATTGAGTGACCGGTGGGACTGCCCGATGCTTGGTCGATGGGTAAGACTGCACACACAGATTGGCTCTAGTTAGCTGTAAGTGCATTTTATTTTATGTTATTATTATTATTATGCCTATTTGTGATTTTTGTGTTGTGTATTGTGTTATTTTTTATGTTATTTGTGATTCATTTTGATTATGTTATTTTTTGTTATTATGCTTATTTGTAATTAATGGTTATGTTTTTGATGTCAATATTTACTAATTTAATTCTATGGATTTCTAAGTCTGCGAATAAATGATTATTATTATTATTATTATTAATATGTGCATCAAATAGAAGCTTATAGTGAAAAGTAACTCCAAGATCCCTGATGACACTAACTCTGGCCACTAAGGCATTCGAAAGTCTATAATCTTACGCGTAAATGTGCATACATAGCATTCGGAAACATTTAAATTAAACCTATTTCTAGCGCAGTATTCGTGGAACCTGTCCAGATCATCCTGTAATAAGCGTGCGTCCTCAACAGTTGACACTTGACCCAAAATCTTCATATCATCCGCATACAATAAGACTTTAGAATTAAAGAAACAAGAGGCAACGTCATTTTATAAAAATATTAAATAAGAGAGGTCCCAACAAGAATCCTTTGGGAACTCCCGACGAAATGTACATCGCTCTCGACGTATACCCGTTGAGAACCACCGTACGGCACCTTTTTTCCACGTATGACAAGGACCATTTAATTCAAATTCAAATATACATCCATATAACGTTAGTAGTAGTAAAACTTAGCCTAATGTTAGTATTAAAATTAAAATAATGTATAACAACAATACACACAGTTCCATGGCTCATTATTGTTGGTAATGAACATTGAACTGTTTGTTCCATGTTAAACGATTTTAACTGGATAAGTGTGTCTGAACACTTACCCACCTTCGTAAAAGGGGAGAGTCCCACCGGTCTGAAAACACATTCAGGATGCCATTGAAGGAGGAGCGCAAGCGCGCCATCATGGAAGCGCATCGCTTCCGCATGATTACGGCGAACCCGTCGACGCATGCTTCAGCGAACATCCCTGACGCGCTTCATCGCCAAGGCAACCCCAAAAACACCCTGAATGCGTTATTGTACTGCACGCGCAGGTCACTGTATGCCCACTGGGTGTACTCGGTCCACAGGCTGGACGTGTAAAACGACTGGCAGAAGGCCTTAAAAAGCGTTATCTTGACTGAATCAGTACAACGTGCAAACCTGCGGGCCAGCATGTTGCAACGGACAGCCAGCGACCTGCGCTCCCTGTCTATATCCACATTGTCTTTTAAGTCATCAGTGACCCAGTGGCACAAATACTTATACTTCGAAACTCGAGCTAAGGGAGACCCAGAGAGTGAGAGTTCAGGTAGCTGTTCGTAGGTTAACGTACCCGACTTAAAAACTAACCATTCACCCTTATTGGTATTGTATTTGAGCCCATGAGCCACTGCATAACTTTCACAGATTTTAAGTAGCCTTCTCATCGCACCGATAGATGGGCTCTGTAGCACCATATCATCAGCGTAGCTAATGTTGTTCACGCAAACACCATCCACGTGACAACCGATTTTAGTGCTACTGAGCCTACCTATCAGTTTGTTAATGTACAGGTTCAAAAGGCGGGGGGAGCTCAGACCCCCCTGCCTCACTCCACACTCCAGCCCATACATGTCAGAATATGAGCCTGCCCACTTAACTGAGTTCTTTTGACTACTGTACCAATACCTAAACAAAGATATTACATCAGCCGGGACAGTAGTGTCGTGAGCGAGCTTATGCCAGAGCAGGTCATAATTGACCAGATCGAACGCCCTCGATAAATCCAGGAAACATGCCATTACAGGTGTTTTTCTGTCTGCATAATATTGGACAGTCTGCTTAAGGCATAATATTGCACTATCCGTTGATAAGTTCGGTCTAAAACCAAACTGTCCATCCTCTAGATCGATATGTTTAAACTAGTATTTTATCAAGCAGACTATCCAATACTTTAGCACAAACAGTGGCAACCGATATCGGCTTATAGTTGGAAATATCGGATGCGTCACCAGTCTTATTCTTTATTACTGGCACTACGATCGTATTACTAAGTTCCACAGGTAAGTAACTATGACTTAGACATAGGTTAAAAATCATAGCGAGTACTCGTGGTAAGTGTACCCCAGCGTATTTAAGGTGTTCGACGCTGAGGCCGTCGTGACCGGGGGACTTTCCTCTCACCATGTTCTGTATACATCTCGCGACCTCTTTAGCGGAGAACCTGACAGGGGGAGCCCCAGTCACGGCCGCCCCCGCGCCGCTACTTGACGGTTCGCTATAGCCACACAAACGCGAGTTTACATTAAAATGTTTTTGAAAAGCATTAGCTATATCAGTAGGGTCGCTCACGCCCGCGACGCTCACCGGAATCCCCGACCTATGTTTTAATTTATTCGTTAATTTCCAAAACTTATTAAATTGTTTACTTTGATGACAAGATGCTAGCATATCCATTTTAATTTTTTCTTGATTGTTTTGACAATATTTTAGTTTATTTTTAAAAAGATTTCGCGAAATAAACATATTTTCATAAATAAATCCAGAAGTAGGTTTGTTGTATAACATCCACATTTGATAACACAGTCGGGCATCACGGTGAGCCCCGCGAACGTGTTTGTTCCACCCTACTATATAATTTCCTTTATGACGCTTTTTAACAGAACTCACATGAGTGAGTTCGGCTCCATTTTTCAAAATACAAATTAATTTATCATACAAACTATCTATCACCAACCGATGCTCAGGTAAGTGACACATTCGTGGAGGACGTGGTGAGCACTCTGTTCCCTTCTAGAGGGGACCATATCTCCCCGCCCATGGCTCCGCCTACTGCGGTGCTGAATGCGGACCACACCGACGACGACGACGACGATGCTCCGGAGGTGACCGAGGTAGAGCTGCGAGTGGCGGTACGTAGGCTGAGTGCTAAAAATACCGCCCCAGGACCCGACGGCTTACCTGGGAAAGCCTGGGTCCTGGCCTCGGAGGCTCTCGGGCCTCGACTAAGGGGGCTCCTAAGCGCATGCATGGAGAGGGGCCAGTTCCCACTTCGTTGGAAGACGGGGAAACTGGTCCTCATCAAGAAGCCGGGGCGCCCAGCGGACTCTCCGTCCGCTTACCGGCCCATCGTGCTGCTCGACGAGGTGGGCAAGCTCTTTGAGAGAGTCATTGCAGACCGCCTCGTCGGGCGGCTGGTGCGGGTGGGGCCGGATTTGGCGGAGAGCCAGTTTGGCTTCCGCAGGGGGCGCTCTACGGTGGACGCCATCATGCGCGTGCGGGCCCTCACGACGGGGGATGCTGTGGCCCGGGGTGGGGTCGTCTTGGCGGTGTCTCTGGACATCGCCAATGCCTTCAATACCCTGCCCTGGAGTTGCATCAGGGAGGCACTCCGGTATCACCGGATGCCGACCTACCTCTGTCGTGTGGTCGAGGCCTATTTGACGGACAGGGCCGTCATCTACCCCGGTCACCATGGAGTATGGAACCGGCAAGAGATGTCGTGCGGTGTCCCACAGGGATCGGTCCTGGGGCCGCATCTGTGGGATATCGGCTACGACTGCCCAGTGGCGTCAGCGTGGTTTGTTACGCTGACGACACGCTGGTCCTGGCGCAGGGGAGGTCGCACCAGGCGGCGGCCGAACTAGCGACACGCGGGGTTGCGACAATCGTCGAGAGGATCCGGCAATTGGGACTCGAGGTGGCCCTGCACAAGTCCGAGGCCATGTGTTTTCATGGTCCTCGGAACACGCCACCGTCGGGTTCCCAAATAACGGTAGGAGGGGTTCACATCGGCGTCGAGTCGACGATGAAGTACCTGGTACTCGTCCTCGACAGCCGGTGGAACTTCGTGGAGCATTTCCGACGTTTGGCTCCCAGACTGGAAAGGGCCGGGGCTGCCTTGAAGCGGCTGCTGCCCAATCTAGGGGGGCCAAACGCCTCCTGCCGGAGGCTCTACGCGGGGGTCGTGCGGTCCATGGCCCTTTACGGGGCACCGGTGTGGGCGCGTTCCTTGAGGCGGCGGCCAGCCCGCTGGTTGAACGCGCCCCAAAGGGTCATGGCCACCCGGCTGGTCCGGGGATACCGTACGGTCTCCGGTGAGGCGGCGAGCCTCCTTGCCGGATTACCGCCATGGGATCTGGAGGCAAAAGTCCTCGCGCACGTTTGGGAGTGGCGCGAGGAGGCGAAACGCCGGGGCGTAGCTCCGCTGCCGCGAGAAATCACGGTACAGCGGACAGAGCTCCGGCGGGATCTCAGGGCGGCATGGAGAGTGCGATTGTCGCAACCCAGCGCTGGGCACGCCACAATTGCGGCGATAAGTCCCCTCTTTGAGGAGTGGCTTGAGAGGCGCCACGGCGTCCTCACCTTCCGCCTGACGCAGGTCCTCACCGGACACGGTTGTTTCGTGAGGTTCCTGTTCCGGATAAGGCGGGAGGAAACGCCCGGGTGTCACCATTGTGTGGATCGCCCGGAGGACACGGTGGAGCATACGGTGGAGGTCTGCCCGGCTTGGGCGGAGCACCGCCGTGTCCTCGTGGAGGCGATTGGCGGTGGCGATCTCTCGCGTCCGGCCTTGGTCCAGGCCATGGTACGGAGCGAGAGGGCTTGGGAAGCCGTCACCTCCTTCTGCGAAGCAGTAATGTTCGCGAAGGAGGAGGCGGAACGCGTGAGGGAGAGGCAAAATTTGCGCCCTCACGCCCCTAGCCGCCGCAGGAGACGCCCTGGGCGTCGGGAATCGCAGGCCGATTCCCGGCCACCGTAGGCGCGGGCTTGCGAACGGCGAGCATTGGGCAGCTCGCCGTTCGATAAGGACCAGGCCCGGGTCGACGGCGCGTTGTGTTCCACGCGCGCCTCAAAGAGATGTCAGCACCAATGACGGGGTTTGCTAGGACCGATGCCTGCTAGGGTTGCGGAAAAGTCCAAGAGGGTTACCGTGGCCCCTGGCACAGGCAACTGAAGGAACACGGGTGGGTTTTAGTCAGTAAGAGTCTGACACGCCCTCCTGCTCTGCCCAGAGCGGGAGAAGTTATTTGATGATTTCCCACCCACAAAAAAAAAAAAAAAAAAAGGTAAGTGACACATATTATCAGCACATTTACAAAATTCTGAAGGAAAATCTACTTGTTTTAGGTTGCTATTACAGTAATCAAAATACTTATTTATCTGTTCTAAATCCCTCTCACCCCTCACAACCTTGTTACAAGAAATGTTGGATCCAATAATTTTAGGTTTAATTAAATTAATGTTACACTCTATTAATAACGGAATATGGTCCGACATGTAAACGCCGTACAGAATTGACGCATTATTTACCAAATGTCTGGCGGCCTCAGTGACAACACAGTGATCTAGCCAGCGGAGGGAACCATTGGCTGAGCTAGTAAAAGTATGCGAGTTTTGCGGCAACAGTTCTGTATCAATGCAAGACCATGATTGATCAACACAGGTTAAAAGTAACTCACGTGAGAATCGTGTCCCTGGGTGCGCATTAAAGTCTCCCAACACAAAAACCGACTCCACTTCACTGGTCTCAATCACTGAGATAATCTCACTTAGACAACTCGTAAACTCGGAACGATTTTCAACACAGTCAGTGGGCATATAAACACTAAGTATTAGCAAAGACCGCTCGCCCTGCGCTATTTTAATACACACGATACGATCACTAGCACAGGTTATTACCGAAACCGACGCAAATAACGGCTTCCTCCATAACAGCGCCACACCACCGAATGGTCTACCAACCAGAACACCGGCAGAGATGTCCACGGCTGATTTCCCAGTGTACGCGAAGTCTCCATCAATGGTCGCTAGGAAGGGCACGTCGTGGGGCAGCAGCCAGGTCTCCTGTAACGCTATCACGTCGGCTCGTGCACATAGTTGACGAACGCAATCGGCTGATCGAGTAATACTTTTACAGTTGAATGTACATAGCTTAACGTTCGACGTACAACCCATTATTTGTTTGTTTTAATTTCAACACTGTGCTGCTTATTTACTTCTGTAATATTTTTCTTAAAGTAAATAAACTGTCTAAACCGTATACCCTCGGGCCATATTTTGTCATCTAAAAAAAATACCCCTCACACCAACCAATAAAAGTTTACGCATAAGAAGCGCATGATCAATACAATCAAAACATTTGTTGTAGTCACTGTATATAACGTCGACCTGAGACCGTCTGGACATGTGCTCTGTAAGATAGTCACTACAGACCACGAGATTGGATGTGGTCGAGCGACCTTTTAGAAACCCAAATGGATGTTCACAGAAACTTTGGTGAAGCGTCAAAGCCTTTTTCAAAATGAAAAAAATAAAAAATGATAATATTTTAGGATTTGTCTTATAATAGAATACGTATAAGTTAGTATCTCAAATTAAATATTTTAACTTCTCAATTGATGAATCCTCGCACCAATCTTTGTTGTCGCAGCGCCCATGTTATCTAAACTTTCTTGAGTTTTCTCGCAATGTGGCTGATAGATGTCTTCAGCGAGCTGCGTTCTTTTGGTGGCCGCGCGCAACATTGTCTGCGTAAAACGCTCCGCTTAAAAAACTCCTTTTTGGTGAAACCTTGATGATATTCGTAAAATACTTGGACCTGCATCTGTGCTTCATTGAGAACTTATAGTGCAGTTTAATTTTTGGAGTTGTAACCATTCCACCGGTGGATTTAAGAAGATTTTGCTCGCCAGCCGGCAGCCTATACCTACAAGCCTATCACGCGTGCATGAACGAGGTATCTTCCCATCACCCTGGGTCTGAGTGGGATCTCTGGATTGTCAAGGTACGTGGGCATGTTTTGCTGCTAATAAGTATTTTGGTACTGGTTTCTCGAGGATTCATTAATAGGAAAATTAATTTATTTGAGGTCCGCCATTACGCCTTTTAACATAGGTTCTTAATTCAAATTTTGTCACAACCTACATAAAGGTGTAGGCTATTTACACGCCTCATCAAACTTAATTTAAGTGAAAAAGAAAATGGTCTGTGCACAGTTTTCTCGATAATTTTAGCAAACACACAAAGTTTGGATATTGGTCTTTAGATGTCTATATTGGCTTTAGCTCTTTTTTATGAATCGTCGTTATATACGCCGACTTCCAGATGACAGGCAATACCCCTAATTCAAATGACCGCTTAAATAATATTGTTCATGGAAGGGATAGGCACCTGGCGCATAAAGATATAAAAATTGGCGAAATGTTATCAGGGCCCGCGGTTTTGTTTAGGTCCACTTGTTTGAGCAACCGAAACACTTCCTCCTCCCTTACATCAATAGAGCTTATGTCTGAGACGCAACTGGCAGTCAGACTACCAGGTTCATCCATCACCACAGAGTACAGATCGTCGTCACTTCGTTCTTGAAAATTAGAAAATAAATAGTTTCCGAACATACCATAAATTTCCTCCCCAATGATAGATGAAATTTCACCATAGTTAAAAACAGATGGATAAAAGTTGGTTTATTCTGTATATGTATTAAGACTAAAGTAAAGTATACACTGGATAGAACGTCAAGTTCATCAAAATTCTTTTATCACAGAATCTATGTTCTATGTTATTGGGATTAGTTTCCGTACTTAGTCCTTCGGAGGACCAATGCACGTGGCGTAGCGCAGAATTAAAGATATGTTTCTCTATTTGAATAAAATTTCATACAACATTGCAGGGAATTTGGTGTTTATTTACGTAAATTCAAATACCAAAATAAATTGCATATCATTTTAATTAATTATTGTTTCGGACGAACAGTTAAGTAATTCTTTTGTGAGTTCTCAGTAGATACCATATCCACCACAGCCGAAGCTTCCATAGCCGAGTCCGAGACTGGCAGGAGCGATGATAGAAGCGCCAGGTCCATAGCCAGCGCCGAGCCCATAGGCACCAGCAGCACCATAGGCAGCAGCAGAAGGACCAATGCTCTCGATAGCAGTAATACCGTTACCGCAGCTGTAGCTGACGGCGCCAGCACCAGCACTGGGAAACACGCCCTCCAAAGCAGCAGCACTCACGAACGGCAGCTCGACGGCCACGGACAGCGCACCCTCAAACACATTCTCAGACACTACGGAGAGGCCACTGGGAGCGTAATTAGAGGCGCTAGAGACAGGCAGTGCACCGCCACTGGTGGGAATGATCTCTAGAGCAGCCAAGCCATTATTAGCCCAGTTACCAGCACAGCCATTTCCGATCAAACCATTGCCAGCCCAGCCGTTACCAGCCCAGCCGTTACCAGCACATCCTGGGGCAATAAGAGTAGGAGCGGCGATGGCTCCAAGACCAAGACATGAACTGACAGCAGTCTGTAAACAAGACATTATTGTTTTAGTCAATCGCATTATCAGCAGACGACGTCGATGTCGATGACACGTGATTGTTTAATCGATCTCGTAATGTAATGTGTGTCAGACGCTTTTGATGTCATAACAATAGTGAATATGTAGCTAGAATCGTGAGTGACTTATGGTCTTTGTTACACAATTCCGTGTGGATAAAAAAAATAGGAAAAGGCATAACTTCACAAATTTTTACAAAACCATATCTTAGGGCGCAGTAAGCAACCCTTGGGAAAATCACAAATAACAGAATGTTACATCTTTTTTAAACGTAAAATATGAATAAACCATTTCTCACCTGGATGAAGAGCGCCTGAGCGCAGAGGACGAGGATCACCTTGGCTGACATTGTAGTTTGTATTGAAGTGAACTTGAGAATGAGTTTTCCAATAAATTGATCGACTATTTATACTGAAACGCAGTTCTTATTTAGTTGTGTTGCAGCAATATGTGGATTTTGAAACGAATTTTTAATACCATTATCATTAGTTGCAATATGGAGAAATAGGAAAACGCTTGTATTTCGTAAGTGATGTTACCTTGAAATATTAAGTATGAAGGGCTTTGTTTCAATAGAACATTGAAAAAACATCACGTAGTTATGATAAGTAGCTTTTGCACTATATAAACGTGGTCTCGAAGTAGGGACATCATTCAGTCTTCAGCTTTTCGTTGAACACAAACAAACATCAAACATGTCTACCTTTACTGTTTTGTTGCTCTGCGTCCAAGCTTGCTTGGTCCAGGTGAGTAATCAAGGAATTAATTATGACTGTTTTTCGAGTTTTCGGTTCATTTATATGGTTATCGTCTTGTTATGTGTGTGTATTTCTTCTTTAATCAAATCCAATCAATTCTTATTTATTATTCTGTTCTCTTAGAATGTGTTCGGTTACGGGTGCGGCTGCGGAGGCCCAGTGCCTGCCATAGCTCCTGCTCTCGGTCTGGGCGCTGGTCTCTATCCTGGTGCTTCATGTGGTGGTGCCCTTGGTCTTGGTGCTTATGGTGGCGCACTTGCTCCTGCTGCTGCATACGGAGGTGCTTTTGCTCCTGGAGCTGCTTACGGCGGTGTTGGTGAAGGCAACGTGGCAGTCTTTGGTGAGCTGCCAGTCGCCGGTAACACCGCTGTAGCTGGTCAGGTCCCCATCATAGGTGTCGTGAGCTTCGGTGGCGCTGTGCCAGCTGCTGGTGCCGTGTCTATCGCCGGACAGTGCGCGTGCGGCTGCGAGCCCTCGATTTACTTCTGAAGCATCCTTTTTTGACGCCGAAATAGAAATAAACGATTATGAAATGAGCGAATATTTCAATCTTTGATTTAATCCTAAAATCAAACTTTAGCTGTTAACTATAGAATAACAAATATTTCAATAAAATATTATGATTGATTAAGTATAATTGTGTAGAGCAGGTAAAGCATTTGTATTAATTATTTCTTCAAAGTTTAAATTTTATTAGCCATAATTTCATTTGCAGTAGCAACCGCATGCCCAGTCTTTAGTTTTCAGAGATGCTAAGATTTTCAACTGGTTTTTAAGGTAAAGGAATTGATGTTAACTTTAAGGTCTTGACTGGGTTTTTATAATATCTTTTGCGCCTGTTTCCTAATGGCTGGATTGTAAGGGCACTATTTAACTGATACTGGCTGTCACAAGTTGTTGAAGCAACCTTTTACAAAACAATTGTTATAGTCTTCTTGTATACAGGGTTACTGGTAATTCGACGTATATCCGGCAGGGGCTGATAAGGGGGCCAAAATGCAATAAATTGAACCCCCCATATGTATGGCCGAAATTCAATAGTTATCGAGATATTAGAATTTTAAGGGTTTTTCGATATTTACCCAAAATTTGACATTTAATTCCAAATAAAATAAAAACTACATATTTGAATGGGTACCATTAAAAATGATGTTGTAGCTGGCACTTCAATTAAGCTATGGACATAATTAAAACTACTTAATTTAACAAAATAATGAAAATAATGAGCGATATAAGAATAATATCTTACCAATATTTTCATTTTACGCTTCAAAAATGTTGTCTCGTCACAAAAATTTCTATGACATTAATCGTACAAATAACTAAAACAACTTGCTTATCCTGTAAGCTTTCCAGAAAGGTATAAAAGTCAATTTTAAAATACATAATTCGTGGCATGGCATGTGTTTGAACCGGCGCGGGGAGAGAAATTATCTGTGTTTTTAGTTTATGATCCTCGCTAAAACAATAGATTTTCATGGCGAAATTCTTCGCGATGGGGCGGGGTGTGAGGGCGGGGTGTGCGGGCGGGGGAGTACACGGCGTCTGCTGCGCTCGCGTCGCCTTCCTTAGTAAGTTTTGACTCTCCGCCGCGCAAGCACGTGTGTTGTTATCTTGCTACCAATCTCTCATCCCGTTAATTTGTTATCGATCATTATTGTTAATTCTTGTTTCTCTTGTTATTCTTTTTGTTATCATTGTTATTTCGGATAACATGGCTTCGTATCCTAATAACGAATACGCAGACATAATGTTTTGTTATGGTTTTGCCGATGGAAACGCGGCTGCGGCTCGGTGAGAATACCAACGCCGCTTTCCCGATCGTCGACTTCCCCACGTTACTGTTTTCGGGAGCACCTATCGACGATTGTCTGAAACTGGCAGTGTTCAAAGAGCACAATTCAACGCTGGCAGACCTCGACGGTACACGGCTGACGAAGAGGACACCATTCTTCAGTGTTTTATTGATGACCCAAACATCTCAACGAACATTGTTGCAAGACAGCTCGGTATGTCCCAGTGGAAAGTGTGGTCGGTAGTACATCTATCAGGTAGACACCCGTACCATTATCAACCTGTTCAAACATTGCACGAGGGAGATCCTGCCAGGCAACTCGAATTTTCTCGGTTTATGTTAAACGCTGACGCTGACCAGGAACATTTCCTAAGAAATATTTTGTGGACTGACGAGTCAAAGTTTGACCGGGATGGAATAACGAATTACCATAACTTACATTTTTGGGCACCTAAAGCAGGCAGGAATCCAAAAAAACTAAAAGAAACTGCGTCGCAAATGAGATTTTCCCTGAACGTATGGATGGGTGTCGTTGATAATTATTTGGTGGGCCCTCATTTCTTGCCCCAAAATTTGAACGGCGAAAATTACGAGGAGTTTTTGAGAAACAACCTAGACGATTTGTTGGCGGATGTTCCCGAAGAAATAAAAAACAACCTCATGTTTCAACATGATGGTTGCCCAGCACATTACCGGATTACTGTCCGACAGTGGCTAGACGAGAGATATCCAAACCGATGGATTGGGAGGGGAGGGCCAATTCCGTGGCCAGCACGAAGCCCTGATATCACACCACTTGATTTTTACGTTTGGGGTCATATGAAGGCATTAGTTTATGTGGCCCCAATAAATTCAGTCGAAGAACTTCGACAGAGAATAATAAACGCGGCGCAACAGATGAGAACAACGTTCACATCAAGAGTGACGAAAACCGAAGTTAGGAAGAGAATTCGAACCTGCATTCGTAATCGAGGGGCTCATTTTGAACAAGATGTGTAAAATTTGTAATAAAATTTGATGTACATTTTTTTATGCATTTTATTTCATACAAATACAAATGACCCTTTCTCTCCCCGCGCCGATTCAAACACATGCCTTGACACGAATTATGTATTTTAAAATTGACTTTTATAGCTTTCTGGAAAGCTTACAGAATAAGCAAGTTGTTTTAGTTATTTGTACGATTAATGTCATAGAAATTTTTGTGACGAGACAACATTTTTGAAGCGTAAAATGAAAATATTGGTAAGATATTATTCTTATATCGCTCATTATTTTCATTATTTTGTTAAATTAAGTAGTTTTAAATATGTCCATAGCTTAATTGAAGTGCCAGCTACAACATCATTTTTAATGGTACCCATTCAAATATGTAGTTTTTTTTTATTTGGAATGAAATGTCAAATTTTGAGTAAATATCGAAAAACCCTTAAAATTCTAATATCTCGAAAACTATTGAATTTCGGCCATACATATGGGGGGTTCAATTTGTTGCATTTTGGCCCCCTTATCAGCCCCTGACGGATATACGTCGAATTACCAGTAACCCTGTATAGTCATCTATAACCTTAACAAAGACCTTTTACCGAAAACTAAATTTAATAAATGGCATAAAAGAAAGAAAGAAAAATATTTTATTTGGGACACGCACAGGAAATACAAATAATAATATTAAAAAATCAAAAAAAGAACATAAAATCTTACAAAATCAAAAACAATAAAAAAATAAATAAAGAGAAGACCTGTGCGAGGCCAAAAAGGCTCCTCTGTCAGCATGATGCTGCGATATTTGAAAAAAAAACAAATACCGCAGCGCTGGTATTTGTACGGTTATTTGTGTGGTACATCTACGGTCTGATCACTTATATTATAGGTATGCCAAGTGGAAATAGTTAACTTATCACATAACACATAACATCACGCCTGCGTTCACCGAGGGGTTGGGCAGAAGTGTACCTATAGTACCTATATATCGCCAGGTATGTTTCAATCCCATGTAACAAGGGGTGACAACCGACAATTGCCATCAACCGGGCACAAATCCAGGCAATTTGCCCAACCCGGAAATAAATAATAATACATAGATACAAACATATAAAGAAAATAAATCTTGGTCAGGAGAAATAACGATCGGTAGAGGAGAAAACGAATCCAGCAACTCAGCGCTGGGATGTTTCGGCCAACTTCTGACGGATATGTTCACGTGCCTTCACGTTAAAAGATAACCGGCTGGTTGCTGTCCTGATATTCAGAGGGAACGCATTCCAGAGAAAAACCGCCTTTTTTTTTGAGGGTGGGAAATCATCAAATAACTTCTTCCGCTCTGGGAGGAGCGGGAAGGCGTGTCAGACTCTTACTGACTTTTACCCACCCGTGTTCCTTCAGTTGCCTTTTTTTTTTTTTTTTGTTTCCTGAGTGGTAAATCCTCATGGATGTCCGTCGCCCTAGGGCGGGCGGCGGGGTCTGTCAGACTCTTACTGCCTAAAAACCACCCCGGTGTTCCATCTCACCTACGCCGGGGGTCGCGGGAACGTACGATCCTTCCGCAACCCCCGACTAGGGTCCCCCCCCCGGGTCTGGGGGGGGAGTGAGGTGTTTGACACCCCCCGCGACGTCTAAGAGGGGCGCGCGTGGAACACTACGCGCTGCCACCACGGGTCCTGGTGTATGGGGGGCGACGGACGTCCCCGAGTCCGTCGCCCCTGGACCCATTTAGGGGGGCTGAAAGAGGGCGTTGTTCGCCCTCCGCCGACGCCCGGTGCGCCTTCTGCCGGCCGTGTGAGTGGACGATACCTCCCTCTCCATTTCCGCAGCTTCTTTCTGCGAGACGACCGTCTCGCAGAAGGAAACCACCGCGTCCCAGGACTCGTCGCCTAGTATAAGTAGGTCCTGTATTCTTGAAACTATGTTAGGTTAGCAACCTAGTTATGGAACCACAACCCTTACAGATTCTGCGGGTATAAGTACTTTTGCCCAGCACGATCTGCGTGTCACTGAGCTTGCATTATTGAAATCATATGTTTGTTTAGTCTAAGTTAGGGTTAGCTAGTTTATTTAGTCCGTGTCTAACATCAAAACCTGTAGCACGTCTCTCAATATAGAGATTTATTAGTTAATTATTTATTTTCATTTATTTTAAAGTCCTTCAATGCGCTCGCTATCGTGATTACCTACTGGTGTGTTATTGTGTAAGATACTTAGATGTGTCGACGTGTGATGGTGTTTATATTGTTATCTACCTACAAAACTCTTACGAATACTTATTCAGAATAACAGTTGGAAATATCAAAATGTTTCTAAAAGAAGGTATCAATGTAATTTCCAGTCTGTTATTTTCTACAATTGATGGCTTCTGTGAAAATTATATCACTATTTCGCCATTGTCAAGTAATAATGTATGTATATTTCTAAAAATGGAAAGACTATTCTAAAAAATGGCTGTCACTTCGGTTTTTTGACAAATCCCGTGGAACTGTTCGCATCGTTTTTCTGTAATGATGTAGGGCATGTATGTCTTGCTTATTTTCCATAAATAAAATTATTATTTATATATATGAAAATAGGTTTAGCTGATAGGTAGGTTAGGTACATAGGTTAGTTTTAGTAAGGTAATTAACAATAAATAAAATGGTATTTACATTGTGATCTTGAAATAAAAAGCTTTAAAATTGAATAGTCTAATTTATTTAGTGTTTGACACGACAAAACACTATAAACCTATTATCAGTTTACGCTAGTATAATACCCATATACTACCTAATTGGATAATTTCTAGCATTGAAAAGGTCAATCATGATATTAGCCTCTAAAACACAAAACAAAAGTTTGCTTAATTAAAAATACATATTCTTTCCTTTAGTTTTTACTTTATTGATCGAATGTTTTTACTGAACCAACTAGAGTAACTCCAAGTTCTGCTACTTGTATTGATAATGTCTTCTGCGATTGTGATTATTTAGTGAAAGCCATCGTAAATTATTTGCCATCTGATCATAGTGGACAAACGGTAACTTTTAAGTTTAAAACACCTTTGCAAAAAGTGCAAATACAATTTAGACCAATAACGACTGGCAAATTAAGTAGATTCAACAGTACCCTAAACAATAAGTTAAATGTTCTGAGTCATATTATGGACGATGCAAATAAATTGTATGAGAATTTCTTTTCAGTAGTGCACAATGAATTCAATAAAACTTTTGAAAAGAAAACAAAAAATATTTGTCCTAATTTTATTTTTAGTGACTGGGCAACTAGAGGTATTAGGATAAGTAGGGAAAAACTGTTCGATCTGTACGGCCTTAAGCCCTACATTAACACTGAAACTTTCAACAAGTATGTTGCTACATATTCAAAAATTTTTAGGAATACCTGCAAGATAGCTAAAGCCCAGTACATTAGCAACAAGATTAAATCAGCAGAAAATAAAATAAAAACAGTTTGGAAAGTTATAAATAACGAAACTAGTAGGAAAAAAATACGTAGCACAGATTATACATTGGAGACTTCACGTGGTGCCATAAGCTCTTACTTAGAAGTCGCTCAAGAATTTGTAAATTTCTTTACTAATATACCAGTTAAAACGACGGAAGCTTTAAATTCCTCACCTGATGTCTCGATTGATTTATTAAGAGCGAACGTTTTAGGCTGCCCGGTTGAATTTCAATTTAAACATTATAAACCCTATGATAGTTATAAAAGCTTTTCGGCAAATAAAAATCAAATTGACCGAAGATCTATGGGGAATGTCTATCAAAGTTTGTACAGCAATAATCGAGACTATAGCACCATACTTAGCTTTAATATTTAATTTGTGTGTAGATCAAGGAGTCTTCCCGGATTTAATGAAATACAGTAAGGTTATACCACTTTTTAAATCTGGGGACAGCAAAGACACCAACAATTATAGACCAGTATCTGTGTTGCCAGTATTCAGCAAGGTGTTCGAAAAGGTAATGCTCAATCAAATGCTTAATCATTTTAACACCAACAAAATCTTACACGATCAGCAATATGGTTTCACCAAAGGACGTTGTACGACCGACGCCGGTGTCACTTTATTAAAACACATATTTACAGCGTGGGAGGAGGCCCAAGATGCCATAGGGATCTTTTGTGACCTCTCCAAGGCATTTGACTGCGTTGATCACGAAACCTTGCTCTTAAAACTTGAGCATTACGGACTAGGTAAACTCGCGCTTAGTTTAGTACAATCTTATTTAAATGATAGACAACAAAAAGTGCAAATAAATGGTATCAATTCACTTCATTTAAAAGTACAAATGGGTGTTCCACAAGAATCGATATTAGGTCCCTTCCTCTTTTTAGTATATATTAATGATCTACCCCATTTATTTAAAAACCAACCACAAATGGTATTATTTGCTGACGATACTTCTTTAATCTTTAAGATAAATAGACGTGCATCAAATCTTGACGACGTAAATAATGCCCTACTGCAGGTACATAATTGGTTCACTGCTAATAATTTAGTATTAAATGGGAAAAAAACGAAATGCATAAGATTTGCTTTACCGAATGTGAAAAGTAGTGATTGTGACATAGTATTGAATAACGAGAAACTAGAATTTGTCGATGAAACTGTTTTCCTGGGAATAACGCTAGACTCAAGGCTGCAATGGGGTCCTCATTTAACATCTCTTGCAGGACGGCTAAGTTCAGCAGCATATGCTGTAAGAAAAATCCGTCAATTTACTAATGTAGATACCGCGAGGCTAGTCTATTTCAGCTATTTTCATAGTATCATGTCTTACGGTATTTTATTATGGGGACGGGCTGCCGATATTGAGTCTATTTTTATTCTGCAGAAAAGAGCTATCAGAGCAATATACAGCCTCCGCAGGCGCGATTCTCTAAGGGAACTGTTTAATGACATTACCATCATGACGATACCTTGTCAATATATTTATGAAAACATCATGTACGTAAGGAAAAATTTAAATCTTTTCAGTAAAAGAGGTGAAAGACACAATTATAGGACTAGAAATAGGGACCAATTAGTTCAACCAGGTTTCAGACTGGCTAAATTAGACTCATTCTTCATGGGGTACTGTTTAAAATGTTACAATAAAATACCTCCCCACATACTCCAACTGAATGAAACGAAATTTAAATCTTGTATAAAACGCACACTATACAGCCAAGCATATTATAAGTTGGGGGATTATATCGCTGACAAAAATGCTTGGCTCAGGGCTGGTCCTGCTCCACAAGGGCGCATAAACTAATTAATTAGCATTCGAAAATAGTGTTGGAGCTGATGAAGATTGTACAACCTATCTTTGCATTGTATAAATTCAATCTCTTAGTATTGTATAATTGCATAGCACGTGTGAGCACTATGTACCCACATAAAGCTTACTGGGTTCGTCTTTCATTGACTTGAATGTGCCCTGGCGGCTGAGAGTATGTCATGCTCACTCAAATGTGTCGCTGGTGGTGGCGTGTGTATTGGATCATTGAGTTCCCTTCAAAATGGTTGAGCTGAATGGTGCTGATCCATACGTCATGTTCGTGAACGGGCGCCGTCAGTAGGCACTGGTCATTTCTTAGCTGCCACGGCTTATTTTAATTCCATAATTGTTTTTATCTTTTTATTACGGACGCTTTTAACGTGCACGTCTTTCTACATCGTTCTCACATGTATAATTACAACATGAATGATGTAACCACTCTATTGTAACAATATTTTGATTTAAAAGAGTGTCCATGGAGTTTCTTGCCCGTTCTTCTCCATAGGTACCTACTACGCTTTGGAATGGGCAACTAGCTTCATCTTTCTGACTGACCGACCCCTTGACAATTCAAAAGTGCCTGTATTTGGTTTATTTGAAATAAATGCTTTGAGTTTGAGTTTGAATTGAAAGAAGGACCTCTTTTTCTAGTAACGCTATCTGGACATTAGTTTATGAAAAAAAAATGCTATCTAATAAACTAGGTACTAAATACAAAATAAAAGTTGCCAATTTAACAACTACATCATTATTGAAGTACTTCTAGAAGTCTTTCTGTGCCTGTGTGATCAATTTTGCCCAAATATTCGCGTATCTTCAGACTACAATGTTTGTAACCGGCACTGTAAATATTAAGTATTCTATTGAGCTTATTATATAAATCGGGTCCTAAATAGACATAGAATCGGTTTACAAAGGCATGTCTAGTTTGAGGCTTTATGCAGACCAAATCTTTCCTTCTCTTGTCAGAAGGTACTAGCTTGTAAGCGATTTCAACGTGCCGCTCTAATATGATGTGCAGTATAAATAATTGGCGTACTGTTAGCACCTCACATGCAATGTAAAGCTGGTGTGTAGGAAATCTGAAAGGCCTAAAGGTGGCTACCTGTAGAATTGCTCTTTGAGCACGTTCTAGATGGAGTAAAATAGACTTTGCAGCGCCACCCCATGAAGTTATGCAGTATGTAAGTACAGATTGGCACAAAGCTAAATATACCGGTTTAATTAATATGTGTGAATAAAGAATAAAGTGAAGACGCCTATGTGTTTAGTGGAACAAATCTTTGTAACAGATCTTTATATCTAAAAAATTAAGTTGTTAGTTGACGCATATAATAAAGTTATCTCTCAAAGATTTCTAAGTTAGGCGTAAAAATTGAAATGTTCTGAATGTGTGACTGTTCCGCCATCTAGCGAAGAAGTCTCTGGGAGATCATCTAAAGATCCGCCTTACAAAAGTATTACACGTAGATCGGAACAAATAGATATGTTAATTTTTTGGTGTTTTATCAACTTAAAAGTGTACAAACGAGGTTGTTTTAGTCCACGGAGTATTATTTATTATTTTTTAGCTTAGGCTGTCGAATTTTTAAAGATAAAGTAAATTCTTAAATCTTACAAATAATTTACTCGTTAGAAGATTAAAATATGGCTATAGTTTGACACTATTAGAAAGAAATTATTTTAATTTTATTTATTAATTTAGGGAAAACTTACAGCTAATACATTTAATATCTAATACAATGTGTAAGCGATGGCCAATTACAAGCTTCCACTAACGATTAATGTGAATACCATTAAAAATTACGCGAAAACAGCGACGTAAGAGATTCGCAAATAAATTATCTCATGCTCAAAAAATACAATAAAGTTGAGAAAAAAAAAAATGTTTATACATTGAAAAACAAATGTTCAAACTTTTCTTTACTCCCTTAACGCTACTATCAGATAAATCTAAATCAATCTCGACATCCTTACACACCATGTTAAAAGTACGACAAGCTCATTGCACGTACGAGATCTGTCTGTAGATAGCTCTGACTTGAGGCATATGAAGAAGACGTGCTCTCCAAAGAAATGCACCCGGTACAAGAAGCCCGATCTTGCTCACCAACTCAGGAACGTAAGTAGATCCGTTCATAATGCTAAATAACAAAGCAAGATCTGCAAGTTTCCTTCGCTCGTGTAGAGGCAGAATATGATTGTTTTTACACCGGCTTATATAATTCCGGAGATAGGTATTTGAGCGATATTGAGTGTAGGTACTTCAAAAATCGCCATTGAATACCTTCAAGCCGCTTATTGTATACATTATAATTTGGATTCTAAACCTGAGAAGCATATTCAAGGTGGCTACGAACAAACGCACAATATAAAATTTTCATTGTTTTGACATTTTTAAAATCTGAAGAGACCCTAACTAATAAAAAAACCCAAGGCTTTAGAAGCCCGATTAACTTTGTTATTAATATGTGCATCAAATAGAAGCTTATAGTGAAAAGTAACTCCAAGATCCCTGATGACACTAACTCTAGCCACTAAGGCATTCGAAGGTCTATAATCTTACGCGTAAATGTGCATACATAGCATTCGGAAACATTTAAATTAAACCTATTTCTAGCGCAGTATTCGTGGAACCTGTCCAGATCTTCATGTAATAAGCGTGCGTCCTCAACAGTTGACACTTGACCCAAAATCTTCATATCATCCGCATACAATAAGACTTTAGAATTAAAGAAACAAGAGGCAACGTCATTTTATAAAAATATTAAATAAGAGAGGTCCCAACAAGAATCCTTTGGGAACTCCCGACGAAATGTACATCGCTCTCGACGTATACCCGTTGAGAACCACCGTACGGCACCTTTTTTCCACGTATGACAAGGACCATTTAATTCAAATTCAAATATACATCCATATAATGTTAGTAGTAGTAAAACTTAGCCTAATGTTAGTATTAAAATTAAAATAATGTATAACAACAATACACACAGTTCCATGGCTCATTATTGTTGGTAATGAACATTGAACTGTTTGTTCCATGTTAAACGATTTTAACTGGATAAGTGTGTCTGAACACTTACCCACCTTCGTAAAAGGGGAGAGTCCCACCGGTCTGAAAACACATTCAGGATGCCATTGAAGGAGGAGCGCAAGCGCGCCATCATGGAAGCGCATCGCTTCCGCATGATTACGGCGAACCCGTCGACGCATGCTTCAGCGAACATCCCTGACGCGCTTCATCGCCAAGGCAACCCCAAAAACACCCTGAATGCGTTATTGTACTGCACGCGCAGGTCACTGTATGCCCACTGGGTGTACTCGGTCCACAGGCTGGACGTGTAAAACGACTGGCAGAAGGCCTTAAAAAGCGTTATCTTGACTGAATCAGTACAACGTGCAAACCTGCGGGCCAGCATGTTGCAACGGACAGCCAGCGACCTGCGCTCCCTGTCTATATCCACATTGTCTTTTAAGTCATCAGTGACCCAGTGGCACAAATACTTATACTTCGAAACTCGAGCTAAGGGAGACCCAGAGAGTGAGAGTTCAGGTAGCTGTTCGTAGGTTAACGTACCCGACTTAAAAACTAACCATTCACCCTTATTGGTATTGTATTTGAGCCCATGAGCCACTGCATAACTTTCACAGATTTTAAGTAGCCTTCTCATCGCACCGATAGATGGGCTCTGTAGCACCATATCATCAGCGTAGCTAATGTTGTTCACGCAAACACCATCCACGTGACAACCGATTTTAGTGCTACTGAGCCTACCTATCAGTTTGTTAATGTACAGGTTCAAAAGGCGGGGGGAGCTCAGACCCCCCTGCCTCACTCCACACTCCAGCCCATACATGTCAGAATATGAGCCTGCCCACTTAACTGAGTTCTTTTGACTACTGTACCAATACCTAAACAAAGATATTACATCAGCCGGGACAGTAGTGTCGTGAGCGAGCTTATGCCAGAGCAGGTCATAATTGACCAGATCGAACGCCCTCGATAAATCCAGGAAACATGCCATTACAGGTGTTTTTCTGTCTGCATAATATTGGACAGTCTGCTTAAGGCATAATATTGCACTATCCGTTGATAAGTTCGGTCTAAAACCAAACTGTCCATCCTCTAGATCGATATGTTTAACTAGTATTTTATCAAGCAGACTATCCAATACTTTAGCACAAACAGTGGCAACCGATATCGGCTTATAGTTGGAAATATCGGATGCGTCACCAGTCTTATTCTTTATTACTGGCACTACGATCGTATTACTAAGTTCCACAGGTAAGTAACTATGACTTAGACATAGGTTAAAAATCATAGCGAGTACTCGTGGTAAGTGTACCCCAGCGTATTTAAGGTGTTCGACGCTGAGGCCGTCGTGACCGGGGGACTTTCCTCTCACCATGTTCTGTATACATCTCGCGACCTCTTTAGCGGAGAACCTGACAGGGGGAGCCCCAGTCACGGCCGCCCCCGCGCCGCTACTTGACGGTTCGCTATAGCCACACAAACGCGAGTTTACATTAAAATGTTTTTGAAAAGCATTAGCTATATCAGTAGGGTCGCTCACGCCCGCGACGCTCACCGGAATCCCCGACCTATGTTTTAATTTATTCGTTAATTTCCAAAACTTATTAAATTGTTTACTTTGATGACAAGATGCTAGCATATCCATTTTAATTTTTTCTTGATTGTTTTGACAATATTTTAGTTTATTTTTAAAAAGATTTCGCGAAATAAACATATTTTCATAAATAAATCCAGAAGTAGGTTTGTTGTATAACATCCACATTTGATAACACAGTCGGGCATCACGGTGAGCCCCGCGAACGTGTTTGTTCCACCCTACTATATAATTTCCTTTATGACGCTTTTTAACAGAACTCACATGAGTGAGTTCGGCTCCATTTTTCAAAATACAAATTAATTTATCATACAATCTATCTATCACCAACCGATGCTCAAGTAAGTGACACATTCGTGGAGGACGTGGTGAGCACTCTGTTCCCTTCTAGAGGGGACCATATCTCCCCGCCCATGGCTCCGCCTACTGCGGTGCTGAATGCGGACCACACCGACGACGACGATGACGATGCTCCGGAGGTGACCGAGTTAGAGCTGCGAGTGGCGGTACGTAGGCTGAGTGCTAAAAATACCGCCCCAGGACCCGACGGCTTACCTGGGAAAGCCTGGGTCCTGGCCTCGGAGGCTCTCGGGCCTCGACTAAGGGGGCTCCTAAGCGCATGCATGGAGAGGGGCCAGTTCCCACTTCGTTGGAAGACGGGGAAACTGGTCCTCATCAAGAAGCCGGGGCGCCCAGCGGACTCTCCGTCCGCTTACCGGCCCATCGTGCTGCTCGACGAGGTGGGCAAGCTCTTTGAGAGAGTCATTGCAGACCGCCTCGTCGGGCGGCTGGTGCGGGTGGGGCCGGATTTGGCGGAGAGCCAGTTTGGCTTCCGCAGGGGGCGCTCTACGGTGGACGCCATCATGCGCGTGCGGGCCCTCACGACGGGGGATGCTGTGGCCCGGGGTGGGGTCGTCTTGGCGGTGTCTCTGGACATCGCCAATGCCTTCAATACCCTGCCCTGGAGTTGCATCAGGGAGGCACTCCGGTATCACCGGATGCCGACCTACCTCTGTCGTGTGGTCGAGGCCTATTTGACGGACAGGGCCGTCATCTACCCCGGTCACCATGGAGTATGGAACCGGCAAGAGATGTCGTGCGGTGTCCCACAGGGATCGGTCCTGGGGCCGCATCTGTGGGATATCGGCTACGACTGCCCAGTGGCGTCAGCGTGGTTTGTTACGCTGACGACACGCTGGTCCTGGCGCAGGGGAGGTCGCACCAGGCGGCGGCCGAACTAGCGACACGCGGGGTTGCGACAATCGTCGAGAGGATCCGGCAATTGGGACTCGAGGTGGCCCTGCACAAGTCCGAGGCCATGTGTTTTCATGGTCCTCGGAACACGCCACCGTCGGGTTCCCAAATAACGGTAGGAGGGGTTCACATCGGCGTCGAGTCGACGATGAAGTACCTGGTACTCGTCCTCGACAGCCGGTGGAACTTCGTGGAGCATTTCCGACGTTTGGCTCCCAGACTGGAAAGGGCCGGGGCTGCCTTGAAGCGGCTGCTGCCCAATCTAGGGGGGCCAAACGCCTCCTGCCGGAGGCTCTACGCGGGGGTCGTGCGGTCCATGGCCCTTTACGGGGCACCGGTGTGGGCGCGTTCCTTGAGGCGGCGGCCAGCCCGCTGGTTGAACGCGCCCCAAAGGGTCATGGCCACCCGGCTGGTCCGGGGATACCGTACGGTCTCCGGTGAGGCGGCGAGCCTCCTTGCCGGATTACCGCCATGGGATCTGGAGGCAAAAGTCCTCGCGCACGTTTGGGAGTGGCGCGAGGAGGCGAAACGCCGGGGCGTAGCTCCGCTGCCGCGAGAAATCACGGTACAGCGGACAGAGCTCCGGCGGGATCTCAGGGCGGCATGGAGAGTGCGATTGTCGCAACCCAGCGCTGGGCACGCCACAATTGCGGCGATAAGTCCCCTCTTTGAGGAGTGGCTTGAGAGGCGCCACGGCGTCCTCACCTTCCGCCTGACGCAGGTCCTCACCGGACACGGTTGTTTCGGGAGGTTCCTGTTCCGGATAAGGCGGGAGGAAACGCCCGGGTGTCACCATTGTGTGGATCGCCCGGAGGACACGGTGGAGCATACGGTGGAGGTCTGCCCGGCTTGGGCGGAGCACCGCCGTGTCCTCGTGGAGGCGATTGGCGGTGGCGATCTCTCGCGTCCGGCCTTGGTCCAGGCCATGGTACGGAGCGAGAGGGCTTGGGAAGCCGTCACCTCCTTCTGCGAAGCAGTAATGTTCGCGAAGGAGGAGGCGGAACGCGTGAGGGAGAGGCAAAATTTGCGCCCTCACGCCCCTAGCCGCCGCAGGAGACGCCCTGGGCGTCGGGAATCGCAGGCCGATTCCCGGCCACCGTAGGCGCGGGCTTGCGAACGGCGAGCAATGGGCAGCTCGCCGTTCGATAAGGACCAGGCCCGGGTCGACGGCGCGTTGTGTTCCACGCGCGCCTCAAAGAGATGTCAGCACCAATGACGGGGTTTGCTAGGACCGATGCCTGCTAGGGTTGCGGAAAAGTCCAAGAGGGTTACCGTGGCTCCTGGCACAGGCAACTGAAGGAACACGGGTGGGTTTTAGTCAGTAAGAGTCTGACACGCCCTCCTGCTCTGCCTAGAGCGGGAGAAGTTATTTGATGATTTCCCACCCACAAAAAAAAAAAAAAAAAAAAAAAAAAGGTAAGTGACACATATTATCAGCACATTTACAAAATTCTGAAGGAAAATCTACTTGTTTTAGGTTGCTATTACAGTAATCAAAATACTTATTTATCTGTTCTAAATCCCTCTCACCCCTCACAACCTTGTTACAAGAAATGTTGGATCCAATAATTTTAGGTTTAATTAAATTAATGTTACACTCTATTAATAACGGAATATGGTCCGACATGTAAACGCCGTACAGAATTGACGCATTATTTACCAAATGTCTGGCGGCCTCAGTGACAACACAGTGATCTAGCCAGCCGCGGAGGGAACCATTGGCTGAGCTAGTAAAAGTATGCGAGTTTTGCGGCAACAGTTCTGTATCAATGCAAGACCATGATTGATCAACACAGGTTAAAAGTAACTCACGTGAGAATCGTGTCCCTGGGTGCGCATTAAAGTCTCCCAACACAAAAACCGACTCCACTTCACTGGTCTCAATCACTGAGATAATCTCACTTAGACAACTCGTAAACTCGGAACGATTTTCAACACAGTCAGTGGGCATATAAACACTAAGTATTAGCAAAGACCGCTCGCCCTGCGCTATTTTAATACACACGATACGATCACTAGCACAGGTTATTACCGAAACCGACGCAAATAACGGCTTCCTCCATAACAGCGCCACACCACCGAATGGTCTACCAACCAGAACACCGGCAGAGATGTCCACGGCTGATTTCCCAGTGTACGCGAAGTCTCCATCAATGGTCGCTAGGAAGGGCACGTCGTGGGGCAGCAGCCAGGTCTCCTGTAACGCTATCACGTCGGCTCGTGCACATAGTTGACGAACGCAATCGGCTGATCGAGTAATACTTTTACAGTTGAATGTACATAGCTTAACGTTCGACGTACAACCCATTATTTGTTTGTTTTAATTTCAACACTGTGCTGCTTATTTACTTCTGTAATATTTTTCTTAAAGTAAATAAACTGTCTAAACCGTATACCCTCGGGCCATATTTTGTCATCTAAAAAAAATACCCCTCACACCAACCAATAAAAGTTTACGCATAAGAAGCGCATGATCAATACAATCAAAACATTTGTTGTAGTCACTGTATATAACGTCGACCTGAGACCGTCTGGACATGTGCTCTGTAAGATGGTCACTACAGACCACGAGATTGGATGTGGTCGAGCGACCTTTTAGATACCCATGTTGATGTTCACAGAAACTTTGGTGAAGCGTCAATGCCTTTTTCAAAATGAAAAAAATAAAAAATGAAAATATTTTAGGATTTGTCTTATAATAGAATACGTATAAGTTAGTATCTCAAATTAAATATTTTAACTTCTCAATTGATGAATCCTCGCACCAATCTTTGTTGTCGCAGCGCCCATGTTATCTAAACTTTCTTGAGTTTTCTCGCAATGTGGCCGATAGATGTCTTCAGCGAGCTGCGTTCTTTTGGTGGCCGCGCGCAACATTGTCTGCGTAAAACGCTCCGCTTAAAAAACTCCTTTTTGGTAAAACCTTGATGATATTCGTAAAATACTTGGACCTGCATCTGTGCTTCATTGAGAACTTATAGTGCAGTTTAATTTTTGGAGTTGTAACCATTCCACCGGTGGATTTAAGAAGATTTTGCTCGCCAGCCGGCAGCCTATACCTACAAGCCTATCACGCGTGCATGAACGAGGTATCTTCCCATCACCCTGGGTCTGAGTGGGATCTCTGGATTGTCAAGGTACGTGGGCAGGTTTTGTTGCTAATAAGTCTTTTGGTACTGGTTTCTCGAGGATTCATTAATAGGAAAATTAATTTATTTGAGGTCCGCCATTACGCCTTTTAACATAGGTTCTTAATTCAAATTTTGTCACAACCTACATAAAGGTGTAGGCTATTTACACGCCTCATCAAACTTAATTTAAGTGAAAAAGAAAGTGGTCTGTGCACAGTTTTCTCGATAATTTTAGCAAACACACAAAGTTTGGATATTGGTCTTTAGATGTCTATATTGGCTTTAGCTCTTTTTTATGAATCGTCGTTATATACGCCGACTTCCAGATGACAGGCAATACCCCTAATTCAAATGACCGCTCAAAATAATATTGTTCATGGAAGGGATAGGCAGGTGCCTATCCCTTCCATAAAGATATAAAAATTGGCGAAATGTTATCAGGGCCCGCGGTTTTGTTTAGGTCCACTTGTTTGAGCAACCGAAACACTTCCTCCTCCCTTACATCAATAGAGCTTATGTCTGAGACGCAACTGGCAGTCAGACTACCAGGTTCATCCATCACCACAGAGTACAGATCGTCGTCACTTCGTTCTTGAAAATTAGAAAATAAATAGTTTCCGAACATACCATAAATTTCCTCCCCAATGATAGATGAAATTTCACCATAGTTAAAAACAGATGGATAAAAGTTGGTTTATTCTGTATATGTATTAAGACTAAAGTAAAGTATACACTGGATAGAACGTCAAGTTCATCAAAATTCTTTTATCACAGAATCTATGTTCTATGTTATTGGGATTAGTTTCCGTACTTAGTCCTTCGGAGGACCAATGCACGTGGCGTAGCGCAGAATTAAAGATATGTTTCTCTATTTGAATAAAATTTCATACAACATTGCAGGGAATTTGGTGTTTATTTACGTAAATTCAAATACCAAAATAAATTGCATATCATTTTAATTAATTATTGTTTCGGACGAACAGTTAAGTAATTCTTTTGTAAGTTCTCAGTAGATACCATATCCACCACAGCCGCAGCTTCCATAGCCGAGTCCGAGACTGGCAGGAGCGATGATAGAAGCGCCAGGTCCATAGCCAGCGCCGAGCCCATAGGCACCAGCAGCACCATAGGCAGCAGCAGAAGGACCAATGCTCTCGATAGCAGTAATACCGTTACCGCAGCTGTAGCTGACGGCGCCAGCACCAGCACTGGGAAACACGCCCTCCAAAGCAGCAGCACTCACGAACGGCAGCTCGCCGGCCACGGACAGAGCACCCTCAAACACATTCTCAGACACTACGGAGAGGCCACTGGGAGCGTAATTAGAGGCGCTAGAGACAGGCAGTGCACCGCCACTGGTGGGAATGATCTCTAGAGCAGCCAAGCCATTATTAGCCCAGTTACCAGCACAGCCATTTCCGATCAAACCATTGCCAGCCCAGCCGTTACCAGCCCAGCCGTTACCAGCACATCCTGGGGCAATAAGAGTAGGAGCGGCGATGGCTCCAAGACCAAGACATGAACTGACAGCAGTCTGTAAACAAGACATTATTGTTTTAGTCAATCGCATTATCAGCAGACGACGTCGATGTCGATGACACGTGATTGTTTAATCGATCTCGTAATGTAATGTGTGTCAGACGCTTTTGATGTCATAACAATAGTGAATATGTAGCTAGAATCGTGAGTGACTTATGGTCTTTGTTACACAATTCCGTGTGGATAAAAAAAATAGGAAAAGGCATAACTTCACAAATTTTTACAAAACCATATCTTAGGGCGCAGTAAGCAACCCTTGGGATAATCACAAATAACAGAATGTTACATCTTTTTTAAACGTAAAATATGAATAAACCATTTCTCACCTGGATGAAGAGCGCCTGAGCGCAGAGGACGAGGATCACCTTGGCTGACATTGTAGTTTGTATTGAAGTGAACTTGAGAATGAGTTTTCCAATAAATTGATCGACTATTTATACTGAAACGCAGTTCTTATTTAGTTGTGTTGCAGCAATATGTGGATTTTGAAACGAATTTTTAATACCATTATCATTAGTTGCAATATGGAGAAATAGGAAAACGCTTGTATTTCGTAAGTGATGTTACCTTGAAATATTAAGTATGAAGGGCTTTGTTTCAATAGAACATTGAAAAAACATCACGTAGTTATGATAAGTAGCTTTTGCACTATATAAACGTGGTCTCGAAGTAGGGACATCATTCAGTCTTCAGCTTCTCGTTGAACACAAACAAACATCAAACATGTCTACCTTTACTGTTTTGTTGCTCTGCGTCCAAGCTTGCTTGGTCCAGGTGAGTAATCAAGGAATTAATTATGACTGTTTTTCGAGTTTTCGGTTCATTTATATGGTTATCGTCTTGTTATGTGTGTGTATTTCTTCTTTAATCAAATCCAATCAATTCTTATTTATTATTCTGTTCTCTTAGAATGTGTTCGGTTACGGGTGCGGCTGCGGAGGCCCAGTGCCTGCCATAGCTCCTGCTCTCGGTCTGGGCGCTGGTCTCTATCCTGGTGCTTCATGTGGTGGTGCCCTTGGTCTTGGTGCTTATGGTGGCGCACTTGCTCCTGCTGCTGCATACGGAGGTGCTTTTGCTCCTGGAGCTGCTTACGGCGGTGTTGGTGAAGGCAACGTGGCAGTCTTTGGTGAGCTGCCAGTCGCCGGTAACACCGCTGTAGCTGGTCAGGTCCCCATCATAGGTGTCGTGAGCTTCGGTGGCGCTGTGCCAGCTGCTGGTGCCGTGTCTATCGCCGGACAGTGCGCGTGCGGCTGCGAGCCCTCGATTTACTTCTGAAGCATCCTTTTTTGACGCCGAAATAGAAATAAACGATTATGAAATGAGCGAATATTTCAATCTTTGATTTAATCCTAAAATCAAACTTTAGCTGTTAACTATAGAATAACAAATATTTCAATAAAATATTATGATTGATTAAGTATAATTGTGTAGAGCAGGTAAAGCATTTGTATTAATTATTTCTTCAAAGTTTAAATTTTATTAGCCATAATTTCATTTGCAGTAGCAACCGCATGCCCAGTCTTTAGTTTTCAGAGATGCTAAGATTTTCAACTGGTTTTTAAGGTAAAGGAATTGATGTTAACTTTAAGGTCTTGACTGGGTTTTTATAATATCTTTTGCGCCTGTTTCCTAATGGCTGGATTGTAAGGGCACTATTTAACTGATACTGGCTGTCACAAGTTGTTGAAGCAACCTTTTACAAAACAATTGTTATAGTCTTCTTGTATATAGTCATCTATAACCTTAACAAACACCTTTTACCGAAAACTAAATTTAATAAATGGCATAAAAGAAAGAAAGAAAAATATTTTATTTGGGACACGCACAGGAAATACAAACAATAATATTAAAAAATCAAAAAAAGAACATCAAATCTTACAAAAACAAAAACAATAAAAAAATAAATAAAGAGAAGACCTGTGCGAGGCCAAAAAGGCTCCTCTGTCAGCATGATGCTGCGATATTTGAAAAACAAACAAATACCGCAGCGCTGGTATTTGTACGGTTATTTGTGTGGTACATCTACGGTCTGATCACTTATTATAGGTATGCCAAGTGGAAATAGTTAACTTATCACATAACACATAACATCACGCCTGCGTTCACCGAGGGGTTGGGCAGAAGTGTACCTATAGTACCTATATATCGCCAGGTATGTTTCAATCCCATGTAACAAGGGGTGACAACCGACAATTGCCATCAACCGGGCACACATCCAGGCAATTTGCCCAACCCGGAAATAAATAATAATACATAGATACAAACATATAAAGAAAATAAATCTTGGTCAGGAGAAATAACGATCGGTAGAGGAGAAAACGAATCCAGCAACTCAGCGCTGGGATGTTTCGGCCAACTTCTACGGATATGTTCACGTGCCTTCACGTTAAAAGATAACCGGCTGGTTGCTGTCCTGATATTCAGAGGGAACGCATTCCAAAGAAAAACCGCCTTTTTTTTTGAGGGTGGGAAATCATCAAATAACTTCTTCCGCTCTGGGAGGAGCGGGAAGGCGTGTCAGACTCTTACTGACTTTTACCCACCCGTGTTCCTTCAGTTGCCTTTTTTTTTTTTTTTTGTTTCCTGAGTGGTAAATCCTCATGGATGTCCGTCGCCCTAGGGCGGGCGGCGGGGTCTGTCAGACTCTTACTGCCTAAAAACCACCCCGGTGTTCCATCTCACCTACGCCGGGGGTCGCGGGAACGTACGATCCTTCCGCAACCCCCGACTAGGGTCCCCCCCCCGGGTCTGGGGGGGGAGTGAGGTGTTTGACACCCCCCGCGACGTCTAAGAGGGGCGCGCGTGGAACACTACGCGCTGCCACCACGGGTCCTGGTGTATGGGGGGCGACGGACGTCCCCGAGTCCGTCGCCCCTGGACCCATTTAGGGGGGCTGAAAGAGGGCGTTGTTCGCTCTCCGCCGACGCCCGGTGCGCCTTCTGCCGGCCGTGTGAGTGGACGATACCTCCCTCTCCATTTCCGCAGCTTCTTTCTGCGAGACGACTGTCTCGCAGAAGGAAACCACCGCGTCCCAGGACTCGTCGCCTAGTATAAGTAGGTCCTGTATTCTTGAAACTATGTTAGGTTAGCAACCTAGTTATGGAACCACAACCCTTACAGATTCTGCGGGTATAAGTACTTTTGCCCAGCACGATCTGCGTGTCACTGAGCTTGCATTATTGAAATCATATGTTTGTTTAGTCTAAGTTAGGGTTAGCTAGTTTATTTAGTCCGTGTCTAACATCAAAACCTGTAGCACGTCTCTCAATATAGAGATTTATTAGTTAATTATTTATTTTCATTTATTTTAAAGTCCTTCAATGCGCTCGCTATCGTGATTACCTACTGGTGTGTTATTGTGTAAGATACTTAGATGTGTCGACGTGTGATGGTGTTTATATTGTTATCTACCTACAAAACTCTTACGAATACTTATTCAGAATAACAGTTGGAAATATCAAAATGTTTCTAAAAGAAGGTATCAATGTAATTTCCAGTCTGTTATTTTCTACAATTGATGGCTTCTGTGAAAATTATATCACTATTTCGCCATTGTCAAGTAATAATGTATGTATATTTCTAAAAATGGAAAGACTATTCTAAAAAATGGCTGTCACTTCGGTTTTTTGACAAATCCCGTGGAACTGTTCGCATCGTTTTTCTGTAATGATGTAGGGCATGTATGTCTTGCTTATTTTCCATAAATAAAATTATTATTTATATATATGAAAATAGGTTTAGCTGATAGGTAGGTTAGCTACATAGGTTAGTTTTAGTAAGGTAATTAACAATAAATAAAATGGTATTTACATTGTGATCTTGAAATAAAAAGCTTTAAAATTGAATAGTCTAATTTATTTAGTGTTTGACACGACAAAACACTATAAACCTATTATCAGTTTACGCTAGTATAATACCCATATACTACCTAATTGGATAATTTCTAGCATTGAAAAGGTCAATCATGATATTAGCCTCTAAAACACAAAACAAAAGTTTGCTTAATTAAAAATACATATTCTTTCCTTTAGTTTTTACTTTATTGATCGAATGTTTTTACTGAACCAACTAGAGTAACTCCAAGTTCTGCTACTTGTATTGATAATGTCTTCTGCGATTGTGATTATTTAGTGAAAGCCATCGTAAATTATTTGCCATCTGATCATAGTGGACAAACGGTAACTTTTAAGTTTAAAACACCTTTGCAAAAAGTGCAAATACAATTTAGACCAATAACGACTGGCAAATTAAGTAGATTCAACAGTACCCTAAACAATAAGTTAAATGTTCTGAGTCATATTATGGACGATGCAAATAAATTGTATGAGAATTTCTTTTCAGTAGTGCACAATGAATTCAATAAAACTTTTGAAAAGAAAACAAAAAATATTTGTCCTAATTTTATTTTTAGTGACTGGGCAACTAGAGGTATTAGGATAAGTAGGGAAAGACTGTTCGATCTGTACGGCCTTAAGCCCTACATTAACACTGAAACTTTCAACAAGTATGTTGCTACATATTCAAAAATTTTTAGGAATACCTGCAAGATAGCTAAAGCCCAGTACATTAGCAACAAGATTAAATCAGCAGAAAATAAAATAAAAACAGTTTGGAAAGTTATAAATAACGAAACTAGTAGGAAAAAAATACGTAGCACAGATTATACATTGGAGACTTCACGTGGTGCCATAAGCTCTAACTTAGAAGTCGCTCAAGAATTTGTAAATTTCTTTACTAATATACCAGTTAAAACGACGGAAGCTTTAAATTCCTCACCTGATGTCTCGATTGATTTATTAAGAGCGAACGTTTTAGGCTGCCCGGTTGAATTTCAATTTAAACATTATAAACCCTATGATAGTTATAAAAGCTTTTCGGCAAATAAAAATCAAATTGACCGAAGATCTATGGGGAATGTCTATCAAAGTTTGTACAGCAATAATCGAGACTATAGCACCATACTTAGCTTTAATATTTAATTTGTGTGTAGATCAAGGAGTCTTCCCGGATTTAATGAAATACAGTAAGGTTATACCACTTTTTAAATCTGGGGACAGCAAAGACACCAACAATTATAGACCAGTATCTGTGTTGCCAGTATTCAGCAAGGTGTTCGAAAAGGTAATGCTCAATCAAATGCTTAATCATTTTAACACCAACAAAATCTTACACGATCAGCAATATGGTTTCACCAAAGGACGTTGTACGACCGACGCCGGTGTCACTTTATTAAAACACATATTTACAGCGTGGGAGGAGGCCCAAGATGCCATAGGGATCTTTTGTGACCTCTCCAAGGCATTTGACTGCGTTGATCACGAAACCTTGCTCTTAAAACTTGAGCATTACGGACTAGGTAAACTCGCGCTTAGTTTAGTACAATCTTATTTAAATGATAGACAACAAAAAGTGCAAATAAATGGTATCAATTCACTTCATTTAAAAGTACAAATGGGTGTTCCACAAGGATCGATATTAGGTCCCTTCCTCTTTTTAGTATATATTAATGATCTACCCCATTTATTTAAAAACCAACCACAAATGGTATTATTTGCTGACGATACTTCTTTAATCTTTAAGATAAATAGACGTGCATCAAATCTTGACGACGTAAATAATGCCCTACTGCAGGTACATAATTGGTTCACTGCTAATAATTTAGTATTAAATGGGAAAAAAACGAAATGCATAAGATTTGCTTTACCGAATGTGAAAAGTAGTGATTGTGACATAGTATTGAATAACGAGAAACTAGAATTTGTCGATGAAACTGTTTTCCTGGGAATAACGCTAGACTCAAGGCTGCAATGGGGTCCTCATTTAACATCTCTTGCAGGACGGCTAAGTTCAGCAGCATATGCTGTAAGAAAAATCCGTCAATTTACTAATGTAGATACCGCGAGGCTAGTCTATTTCAGCTATTTTCATAGTATCATGTCTTACGGTATTTTATTATGGGGACGGGCTGCCAATATTGAGTCTATTTTTATTCTGCAGAAAAGAGCTATCAGAGCAGTATACAGCCTCAAAATGGTTGAGCTGAATGGTGCTGATCCATACGTCATGTTCGTGAACGGGCGCCGTCAGTAGGCACTGGTCATTTCTTAGCTGCCACGGCTTATTTTAATTCCATAATTGTTTTTATCTTTTTATTACGGACGCTTTTAACGTGCACGTCTTTCTACATCGTTCTCACATGTATAATTACAACATGAATGATGTAACCACTCTATTGTAACAATATTTTGATTTAAAAGAGTGTCCATGGAGTTTCTTGCCCGTTCTTCTCCATAGGTACCTACTACGCTTTGGAATGGGCAACTAGCTTCATCTTTCTGACTGACCGACCCCTTGACAATTCAAAAGTGCCTGTATTTGGTTTATTTGAAATAAATGCTTTGAGTTTGAGTTTGAATTGAAAGAAGGACCTCTTTTTCTAGTAACGCTATCTGGACATTTTAATTTCCAAACAAGTTTATGAAAAAAAAATGCTATCTAATAAACTAGGTACTAAATACAAAATAAAAGTTGCCAATTTAACAACTACATCATTATTGAAGTACTTCTAGAAGTCTTTCTGTGCCTGTGTGATCAATTTTGCCCAAATATTCGCGTATCTTCAGACTACAATGTTTGTAACCGGCACTGTAAATATTAAGTATTCTATTGAGCTTATTATATAAATCGGGTCCTAAATAGACATAGAATCGGTTTACAAAGGCATGTCTAGTTTGAGGCTTTATGCAGACCAAATCTTTCCTTCTCTTGTCAGAAGGTACTAGCTTGTAAGCGATTTCAACGTGCCGCTCTAATATGATGTGCAGTATAAATAATTGGCGTACTGTTAGCACCTCACATGCAATGTAAAGCTGGTGTGTAGGAAATCTGAAAGGCCTAAAGGTGGCTACCTGTAGAATTGCTCTTTGAGCACGTTCTAGAGGGAGTAAAATAGGCTTTGCAGCGCCACCCCATGAAGTTATGCAGTATGTAAGTACAGATTGGCACAAAGCTAATTATACCGGTTTAATTAATATGTGTGAATAAAGAATAAAGTGAAAACGCCTATGTGTTTAGTGGAACAAATCTTTGTAACAGATCTTTATATCTAAAAAATTAAGTTGTTAGTTGACGCATATAATAAAGTTATCTCTCAAAGATTTCTAAGATAGGCGTAAAAATTGAAATGTTCTGAATGTGTGACTGTTCCGCCATCTAGCGAAGAAGTCTCTGGGAGATCATCTAAAGATCCGCCTTACAAAAGTATTACACGTAGATCGGAACAAATAGATATGTTAATTTTTTGGTGTTTTATCAACTTAAAAGTGTACAAACGAGGTTGTTTTAGTCCACGGAGTATTATTTATTATTTTTTAGTTTAGGCTGTCGAATTTTTAAAGATAAAGTAAATTCTTAAATCTTTGAAATAATTTACTCGTTAGAAGATTAAAATATGGCTATAGTTTGACACTATTAGAAATAAATTATTTTTATTTTATTTATTAATTTAGGGAAAACTTACAGCTAATACATTTAATATCTAGTACAATGTGTAAGCGATGGCCAATTACAAGCTTCCACTAACGATTAATGTGAATACCATTAACAATTACGCGAAAACAGCGACGTAAGAGATTCGCAAATGAATTATCTCATGCTCAAAAAATACAATAAAGTTGAGAAAAAAAAAAAAAAAATGTTTATACATTGAAAAACAAATGTTCAAACTTTTCTTTACTTCCTTAACGCTTCTATCAGATAAATCTAAATCAATCTCGACATCCTTACACACCATGTTAAAAGTACGACAAGCTCATTGCACGTACGAGATCTGTCTGTAGATAGCTCTGACTTGAGGCATATGAAAAAGACGTGCTCTCCAAAGAAATGCACCCGGTACAAGAAGCCCGATCTTGCTCACCAACTCAGGAACGTCAGTAGATCCGTTCATAATGCTAAATAACAAAGCAAGATCTGCAAGTTTCCTTCGCTCGTGTAGAGGCAGAATATGATTGTTTTTACACCGACTTATATAATTCCGGAGATAGGTATTTGAGCGATATTGAGTGTAGGTACTTCAAAAATCGCCTTTGAATACCTTCAAGCCGCTTATTGTATACATTTTAATTTGGATTCTAAACCTGAGAAGCATATTCAAGGTGGCTACGAACAAACGCACAATATAAAATTTTCATTGTTTTGACATTTTTAAAATCTGAAGAGACCCTAATAAAAAAACCCAAGGCTTTAGAAGCCCGATTAACTTTGTTATTAATTGTCATTAGCAGGTACACCCTTGAAGCGAGTCTCTAAATTTAAATATCTGGGTCACTGGGTCACTGAGGACCTGTGCGACGATTTAGATATTGAGAGAGAGCGTAGGGCGCTGTCTGTTCGAAGTAATATGCTGGCCCGTAGGTTTGCACGGTGTTCTTACGACGTTAAAATGACGCTTTTTCGAGCCTACTGTCAGACTTTTTACACCTGCAGCCTTTGGGTCAAGTATACGCAGAAGGCATACAGCGCTCTGCGTGTACAGTTTAACAATGCTTTCAGGATGCTTGTGGGGCTGCCGCGGTATTGTAGCGCTTCGGGGATGTTTGCCGATGCGAGAGTGGATGATTTTTATGCCCTTATACGAAAACGATGCGCTTCTCTCCGGCGCAGAACAGATATCAGCACCCACGGCATGTTGAGAGCATTGAGTGACCGGTGGGACTGCCCGATGCTTGGTCGATGGGTAAGACTGCACACACAGATTGGCTCTAGTTAGCTGTAAGTGCATTTTATTTTATGTTATTATTATTATTATGCCTATTTGTGATTTTTGTGTTGTGTATTGTGTTATTTTTTATGTTATTTGTGATTCATTTTGATTATGTTATTTTTTGTTATTATGCTTATTTGTAATTAATGGTTATGTTTTTGATGTCAATATTTACTAATTTAATTCTATGGATTTCTAAGTCTGCGAATAAATGATTATTATTATTATTATTATTAATATGTGCATCAAATAGAAGCTTATAGTGAAAAGTAACTCCAAGATCCCTGATGACACTAACTCTGGCCACTAAGGCATTCGAAAGTCTATAATCTTACGCGTAAATGTGCATACATAGCATTCGGAAACATTTAAATTAAACCTATTTCTAGCGCAGTATTCGTGGAACCTGTCCAGATCATCCTGTAATAAGCGTGCGTCCTCAACAGTTGACACTTGACCCAAAATCTTCATATCATCCGCATACAATAAGACTTTAGAATTAAAGAAACAAGAGGCAACGTCATTTTATAAAAATATTAAATAAGAGAGGTCCCAACAAGAATCCTTTGGGAACTCCCGACGAAATGTACATCGCTCTCGACGTATACCCGTTGAGAACCACCGTACGGCACCTTTTTTCCACGTATGACAAGGACCATTTAATTCAAATTCAAATATACATCCATATAACGTTAGTAGTAGTAAAACTTAGCCTAATGTTAGTATTAAAATTAAAATAATGTATAACAACAATACACACAGTTCCATGGCTCATTATTGTTGGTAATGAACATTGAACTGTTTGTTCCATGTTAAACGATTTTAACTGGATAAGTGTGTCTGAACACTTACCCACCTTCGTAAAAGGGGAGAGTCCCACCGGTCTGAAAACACATTCAGGATGCCATTGAAGGAGGAGCGCAAGCGCGCCATCATGGAAGCGCATCGCTTCCGCATGATTACGGCGAACCCGTCGACGCATGCTTCAGCGAACATCCCTGACGCGCTTCATCGCCAAGGCAACCCCAAAAACACCCTGAATGCGTTATTGTACTGCACGCGCAGGTCACTGTATGCCCACTGGGTGTACTCGGTCCACAGGCTGGACGTGTAAAACGACTGGCAGAAGGCCTTAAAAAGCGTTATCTTGACTGAATCAGTACAACGTGCAAACCTGCGGGCCAGCATGTTGCAACGGACAGCCAGCGACCTGCGCTCCCTGTCTATATCCACATTGTCTTTTAAGTCATCAGTGACCCAGTGGCACAAATACTTATACTTCGAAACTCGAGCTAAGGGAGACCCAGAGAGTGAGAGTTCAGGTAGCTGTTCGTAGGTTAACGTACCCGACTTAAAAACTAACCATTCACCCTTATTGGTATTGTATTTGAGCCCATGAGCCACTGCATAACTTTCACAGATTTTAAGTAGCCTTCTCATCGCACCGATAGATGGGCTCTGTAGCACCATATCATCAGCGTAGCTAATGTTGTTCACGCAAACACCATCCACGTGACAACCGATTTTAGTGCTACTGAGCCTACCTATCAGTTTGTTAATGTACAGGTTCAAAAGGCGGGGGGAGCTCAGACCCCCCTGCCTCACTCCACACTCCAGCCCATACATGTCAGAATATGAGCCTGCCCACTTAACTGAGTTCTTTTGACTACTGTACCAATACCTAAACAAAGATATTACATCAGCCGGGACAGTAGTGTCGTGAGCGAGCTTATGCCAGAGCAGGTCATAATTGACCAGATCGAACGCCCTCGATAAATCCAGGAAACATGCCATTACAGGTGTTTTTCTGTCTGCATAATATTGGACAGTCTGCTTAAGGCATAATATTGCACTATCCGTTGATAAGTTCGGTCTAAAACCAAACTGTCCATCCTCTAGATCGATATGTTTAAACTAGTATTTTATCAAGCAGACTATCCAATACTTTAGCACAAACAGTGGCAACCGATATCGGCTTATAGTTGGAAATATCGGATGCGTCACCAGTCTTATTCTTTATTACTGGCACTACGATCGTATTACTAAGTTCCACAGGTAAGTAACTATGACTTAGACATAGGTTAAAAATCATAGCGAGTACTCGTGGTAAGTGTACCCCAGCGTATTTAAGGTGTTCGACGCTGAGGCCGTCGTGACCGGGGGACTTTCCTCTCACCATGTTCTGTATACATCTCGCGACCTCTTTAGCGGAGAACCTGACAGGGGGAGCCCCAGTCACGGCCGCCCCCGCGCCGCTACTTGACGGTTCGCTATAGCCACACAAACGCGAGTTTACATTAAAATGTTTTTGAAAAGCATTAGCTATATCAGTAGGGTCGCTCACGCCCGCGACGCTCACCGGAATCCCCGACCTATGTTTTAATTTATTCGTTAATTTCCAAAACTTATTAAATTGTTTACTTTGATGACAAGATGCTAGCATATCCATTTTAATTTTTTCTTGATTGTTTTGACAATATTTTAGTTTATTTTTAAAAAGATTTCGCGAAATAAACATATTTTCATAAATAAATCCAGAAGTAGGTTTGTTGTATAACATCCACATTTGATAACACAGTCGGGCATCACGGTGAGCCCCGCGAACGTGTTTGTTCCACCCTACTATATAATTTCCTTTATGACGCTTTTTAACAGAACTCACATGAGTGAGTTCGGCTCCATTTTTCAAAATACAAATTAATTTATCATACAAACTATCTATCACCAACCGATGCTCAGGTAAGTGACACATTCGTGGAGGACGTGGTGAGCACTCTGTTCCCTTCTAGAGGGGACCATATCTCCCCGCCCATGGCTCCGCCTACTGCGGTGCTGAATGCGGACCACACCGACGACGACGACGACGATGCTCCGGAGGTGACCGAGGTAGAGCTGCGAGTGGCGGTACGTAGGCTGAGTGCTAAAAATACCGCCCCAGGACCCGACGGCTTACCTGGGAAAGCCTGGGTCCTGGCCTCGGAGGCTCTCGGGCCTCGACTAAGGGGGCTCCTAAGCGCATGCATGGAGAGGGGCCAGTTCCCACTTCGTTGGAAGACGGGGAAACTGGTCCTCATCAAGAAGCCGGGGCGCCCAGCGGACTCTCCGTCCGCTTACCGGCCCATCGTGCTGCTCGACGACGTGGGCAAGCTCTTTGAGAGAGTCATTGCAGACCGCCTCGTCGGGCGGCTGGTGCGGGTGGGGCCGGATTTGGCGGAGAGCCAGTTTGGCTTCCGCAGGGGGCGCTCTACGGTGGACGCCATCATGCGCGTGCGGGCCCTCACGACGGGGGATGCTGTGGCCCGGGGTGGGGTCGTCTTGGCGGTGTCTCTGGACATCGCCAATGCCTTCAATACCCTGCCCTGGAGTTGCATCAGGGAGGCACTCCGGTATCACCGGATGCCGACCTACCTCTGTCGTGTGGTCGAGGCCTATTTGACGGACAGGGCCGTCATCTACCCCGGTCACCATGGAGTATGGAACCGGCAAGAGATGTCGTGCGGTGTCCCACAGGGATCGGTCCTGGGGCCGCATCTGTGGGATATCGGCTACGACTGCCCAGTGGCGTCAGCGTGGTTTGTTACGCTGACGACACGCTGGTCCTGGCGCAGGGGAGGTCGCACCAGGCGGCGGCCGAACTAGCGACACGCGGGGTTGCGACAATCGTCGAGAGGATCCGGCAATTGGGACTCGAGGTGGCCCTGCACAAGTCCGAGGCCATGTGTTTTCATGGTCCTCGGAACACGCCACCGTCGGGTTCCCAAATAACGGTAGGAGGGGTTCACATCGGCGTCGAGTCGACGATGAAGTACCTGGTACTCGTCCTCGACAGCCGGTGGAACTTCGTGGAGCATTTCCGACGTTTGGCTCCCAGACTGGAAAGGGCCGGGGCTGCCTTGAAGCGGCTGCTGCCCAATCTAGGGGGGCCAAACGCCTCCTGCCGGAGGCTCTACGCGGGGGTCGTGCGGTCCATGGCCCTTTACGGGGCACCGGTGTGGGCGCGTTCCTTGAGGCGGCGGCCAGCCCGCTGGTTGAACGCGCCCCAAAGGGTCATGGCCACCCGGCTGGTCCGGGGATACCGTACGGTCTCCGGTGAGGCGGCGAGCCTCCTTGCCGGATTACCGCCATGGGATCTGGAGGCAAAAGTCCTCGCGCACGTTTGGGAGTGGCGCGAGGAGGCGAAACGCCGGGGCGTAGCTCCGCTGCCGCGAGAAATCACGGTACAGCGGACAGAGCTCCGGCGGGATCTCAGGGCGGCATGGAGAGTGCGATTGTCGCAACCCAGCGCTGGGCACGCCACAATTGCGGCGATAAGTCCCCTCTTTGAGGAGTGGCTTGAGAGGCGCCACGGCGTCCTCACCTTCCGCCTGACGCAGGTCCTCACCGGACACGGTTGTTTCGTGAGGTTCCTGTTCCGGATAAGGCGGGAGGAAACGCCCGGGTGTCACCATTGTGTGGATCGCCCGGAGGACACGGTGGAGCATACGGTGGAGGTCTGCCCGGCTTGGGCGGAGCACCGCCGTGTCCTCGTGGAGGCGATTGGCGGTGGCGATCTCTCGCGTCCGGCCTTGGTCCAGGCCATGGTACGGAGCGAGAGGGCTTGGGAAGCCGTCACCTCCTTCTGCGAAGCAGTAATGTTCGCGAAGGAGGAGGCGGAACGCGTGAGGGAGAGGCAAAATTTGCGCCCTCACGCCCCTAGCCGCCGCAGGAGACGCCCTGGGCGTCGGGAATCGCAGGCCGATTCCCGGCCACCGTAGGCGCGGGCTTGCGAACGGCGAGCATTGGGCAGCTCGCCGTTCGATAAGGACCAGGCCCGGGTCGACGGCGCGTTGTGTTCCACGCGCGCCTCAAAGAGATGTCAGCACCAATGACGGGGTTTGCTAGGACCGATGCCTGCTAGGGTTGCGGAAAAGTCCAAGAGGGTTACCGTGGCCCCTGGCACAGGCAACTGAAGGAACACGGGTGGGTTTTAGTCAGTAAGAGTCTGACACGCCCTCCTGCTCTGCCCAGAGCGGGAGAAGTTATTTGATGATTTCCCACCCACAAAAAAAAAAAAAAAAAAAAAAAGGTAAGTGACACATATTATCAGCACATTTACAAAATTCTGAAGGAAAATCTACTTGTTTTAGGTTGCTATTACAGTAATCAAAATACTTATTTATCTGTTCTAAATCCCTCTCACCCCTCACAACCTTGTTACAAGAAATGTTGGATCCAATAATTTTAGGTTTAATTAAATTAATGTTACACTCTATTAATAACGGAATATGGTCCGACATGTAAACGCCGTACAGAATTGACGCATTATTTACCAAATGTCTGGCGGCCTCAGTGACAACACAGTGATCTAGCCAGCGGAGGGAACCATTGGCTGAGCTAGTAAAAGTATGCGAGTTTTGCGGCAACAGTTCTGTATCAATGCAAGACCATGATTGATCAACACAGGTTAAAAGTAACTCACGTGAGAATCGTGTCCCTGGGTGCGCATTAAAGTCTCCCAACACAAAAACCGACTCCACTTCACTGGTCTCAATCACTGAGATAATCTCACTTAGACAACTCGTAAACTCGGAACGATTTTCAACACAGTCAGTGGGCATATAAACACTAAGTATTAGCAAAGACCGCTCGCCCTGCGCTATTTTAATACACACGATACGATCACTAGCACAGGTTATTACCGAAACCGACGCAAATAACGGCTTCCTCCATAACAGCGCCACACCACCGAATGGTCTACCAACCAGAACACCGGCAGAGATGTCCACGGCTGATTTCCCAGTGTACGCGAAGTCTCCATCAATGGTCGCTAGGAAGGGCACGTCGTGGGGCAGCAGCCAGGTCTCCTGTAACGCTATCACGTCGGCTCGTGCACATAGTTGACGAACGCAATCGGCTGATCGAGTAATACTTTTACAGTTGAATGTACATAGCTTAACGTTCGACGTACAACCCATTATTTGTTTGTTTTAATTTCAACACTGTGCTGCTTATTTACTTCTGTAATATTTTTCTTAAAGTAAATAAACTGTCTAAACCGTATACCCTCGGGCCATATTTTGTCATCTAAAAAAAATACCCCTCACACCAACCAATAAAAGTTTACGCATAAGAAGCGCATGATCAATACAATCAAAACATTTGTTGTAGTCACTGTATATAACGTCGACCTGAGACCGTCTGGACATGTGCTCTGTAAGATAGTCACTACAGACCACGAGATTGGATGTGGTCGAGCGACCTTTTAGAAACCCAAATGGATGTTCACAGAAACTTTGGTGAAGCGTCAAAGCCTTTTTCAAAATGAAAAAAATAAAAAATGATAATATTTTAGGATTTGTCTTATAATAGAATACGTATAAGTTAGTATCTCAAATTAAATATTTTAACTTCTCAATTGATGAATCCTCGCACCAATCTTTGTTGTCGCAGCGCCCATGTTATCTAAACTTTCTTGAGTTTTCTCGCAATGTGGCTGATAGATGTCTTCAGCGAGCTGCGTTCTTTTGGTGGCCGCGCGCAACATTGTCTGCGTAAAACGCTCCGCTTAAAAAACTCCTTTTTGGTGAAACCTTGATGATATTCGTAAAATACTTGGACCTGCATCTGTGCTTCATTGAGAACTTATAGTGCAGTTTAATTTTTGGAGTTGTAACCATTCCACCGGTGGATTTAAGAAGATTTTGCTCGCCAGCCGGCAGCCTATACCTACAAGCCTATCACGCGTGCATGAACGAGGTATCTTCCCATCACCCTGGGTCTGAGTGGGATCTCTGGATTGTCAAGGTACGTGGGCATGTTTTGCTGCTAATAAGTATTTTGGTACTGGTTTCTCGAGGATTCATTAATAGGAAAATTAATTTATTTGAGGTCCGCCATTACGCCTTTTAACATAGGTTCTTAATTCAAATTTTGTCACAACCTACATAAAGGTGTAGGCTATTTACACGCCTCATCAAACTTAATTTAAGTGAAAAAGAAAGTGGTCTGTGCACAGTTTTCTCGATAATTTTAGCAAACACACAAAGTTTGGATATTGGTCTTTAGATGTCTATATTGGCTTTAGCTCTTTTTTATGAATCGTCGTTATATACGCCGACTTCCAGATGACAGGCAATACCCCTAATTCAAATGACCGCTTAAATAATATTGTTCATGGAAGGGATAGGCACCTGGCGCATAAAGATATAAAAATTGGCGAAATGTTATCAGGGCCCGCGGTTTTGTTTAGGTCCACTTGTTTGAGCAACCGAAACACTTCCTCCTCCCTTACATCAATAGAGCTTATGTCTGAGACGCAACTGGCAGTCAGACTACCAGGTTCATCCATCACCACAGAGTACAGATCGTCGTCACTTCGTTCTTGAAAATTAGAAAATAAATAGTTTCCGAACATACCATAAATTTCCTCCCCAATGATAGATGAAATTTCACCATAGTTAAAAACAGATGGATAAAAGTTGGTTTATTCTGTATATGTATTAAGACTAAAGTAAAGTATACACTGGATAGAACGTCAAGTTCATCAAAATTCTTTTATCACAGAATCTATGTTCTATGTTATTGGGATTAGTTTCCGTACTTAGTCCTTCGGAGGACCAATGCACGTGGCGTAGCGCAGAATTAAAGATATGTTTCTCTATTTGAATAAAATTTCATACAACATTGCAGGGAATTTGGTGTTTATTTACGTAAATTCAAATACCAAAATAAATTGCATATCATTTTAATTAATTATTGTTTCGGACGAACAGTTAAGTAATTCTTTTGTGAGTTCTCAGTAGATACCATATCCACCACAGCCGAAGCTTCCATAGCCGAGTCCGAGACTGGCAGGAGCGATGATAGAAGCGCCAGGTCCATAGCCAGCGCCGAGCCCATAGGCACCAGCAGCACCATAGGCAGCAGCAGAAGGACCAATGCTCTCGATAGCAGTAATACCGTTACCGCAGCTGTAGCTGACGGCGCCAGCACCAGCACTGGGAAACACGCCCTCCAAAGCAGCAGCACTCACGAACGCCAGCTCGCCGGCCACGGACAGCGCACCCTCAAACACATTCTCAGACACTACGGAGAGGCCACTGGGAGCGTAATTAGAGGCGCTAGAGACAGGCAGTGCACCGCCACTGGTGGGAATGATCTCTAGAGCAGCCAAGCCATTATTAGCCCAGTTACCAGCACAGCCATTTCCGATCAAACCATTGCCAGCCCAGCCGTTACCAGCCCAGCCGTTACCAGCACATCCTGGGGCAATAAGAGTAGGAGCGGCGATGGCTCCAAGACCAAGACATGAACTGACAGCAGTCTGTAAACAAGACATTATTGTTTTAGTCAATCGCATTATCAGCAGACGACGTCGATGTCGATGACACGTGATTGTTTAATCGATCTCGTAATGTAATGTGTGTCAGACGCTTTTGATGTCATAACAATAGTGAATATGTAGCTAGAATCGTGAGTGACTTATGGTCTTTGTTACACAATTCCGTGTGGATAAAAAAAATAGGAAAAGGCATAACTTCACAAATTTTTACAAAACCATATCTTAGGGCGCAGTAAGCAACCCTTGGGAAAATCACAAATAACAGAATGTTACATCTTTTTTAAACGTAAAATATGAATAAACCATTTCTCACCTGGATGAAGAGCGCCTGAGCGCAGAGGACGAGGATCACCTTGGCTGACATTGTAGTTTGTATTGAAGTGAACTTGAGAATGAGTTTTCCAATAAATTGATCGACTATTTATACTGAAACGCAGTTCTTATTTAGTTGTGTTGCAGCAATATGTGGATTTTGAAACGAATTTTTAATACCATTATCATTAGTTGCAATATGGAGAAATAGGAAAACGCTTGTATTTCGTAAGTGATGTTACCTTGAAATATTAAGTATGAAGGGCTTTGTTTCAATAGAACATTGAAAAAACATCACGTAGTTATGATAAGTAGCTTTTGCACTATATAAACGTGGTCTCGAAGTAGGGACATCATTCAGTCTTCAGCTTCTCGTTGAACACAAACAAACATCAAACATGTCTACCTTTACTGTTTTGTTGCTCTGCGTCCAAGCTTGCTTGGTCCAGGTGAGTAATCAAGGAATTAATTATGACTGTTTTTCGAGTTTTCGGTTCATTTATATGGTTATCGTCTTGTTATGTGTGTGTATTTCTTCTTTAATCAAATCCAATCAATTCTTATTTATTATTCTGTTCTCTTAGAATGTGTTCGGTTACGGGTGCGGCTGCGGAGGCCCAGTGCCTGCCATAGCTCCTGCTCTCGGTCTGGGCGCTGGTCTCTATCCTGGTGCTTCATGTGGTGGTGCCCTTGGTCTTGGTGCTTATGGTGGCGCACTTGCTCCTGCTGCTGCATACGGAGGTGCTTTTGCTCCTGGAGCTGCTTACGGCGGTGTTGGTGAAGGCAACGTGGCAGTCTTTGGTGAGCTGCCAGTCGCCGGTAACACCGCTGTAGCTGGTCAGGTCCCCATCATAGGTGTCGTGAGCTTCGGTGGCGCTGTGCCAGCTGCTGGTGCCGTGTCTATCGCCGGACAGTGCGCGTGCGGCTGCGAGCCCTCGATTTACTTCTGAAGCATCCTTTTTTGACGCCGAAATAGAAATAAACGATTATGAAATGAGCGAATATTTCAATCTTTGATTTAATCCTAAAATCAAACTTTAGCTGTTAACTATAGAATAACAAATATTTCAATAAAATATTATGATTGATTAAGTATAATTGTGTAGAGCAGGTAAAGCATTTGTATTAATTATTCCTTCAAAGTTTAAATTTTATTAGCCATAATTTCATTTGCAGTAGCAACCGCATGCCCAGTCTTTAGTTTTCAGAGATGCTAAGATTTTCAACTGGTTTTTAAGGTAAAGGAATTGATGTTAACTTTAAGGTCTTGACTGGGTTTTTATAATATCTTTTGCGCCTGTTTCCTAATGGCTGGATTGTAAGGGCACTATTTAACTGATACTGGCTGTCACAAGTTGTTGAAGCAACCTTTTACAAAACAATTGTTATAGTCTTCTTGTATACAGGGTTACTGGTAATTCGACGTATATCCGGCAGGGGCTGATAAGGGGGCCAAAATGCAATAAATTGAACCCCCCATATGTATGGCCGAAATTCAATAGTTATCGAGATATTAGAATTTTAAGGGTTTTTCGATATTTACCCAAAATTTGACATTTAATTCCAAATAAAATAAAAACTACATATTTGAATGGGTACCATTAAAAATGATGTTGTAGCTGGCACTTCAATTAAGCTATGGACATAATTAAAACTACTTAATTTAACAAAATAATGAAAATAATGAGCGATATAAGAATAATATCTTACCAATATTTTCATTTTACGCTTCAAAAATGTTGTCTCGTCACAAAAATTTCTATGACATTAATCGTACAAATAACTAAAACAACTTGCTTATCCTGTAAGCTTTCCAGAAAGGTATAAAAGTCAATTTTAAAATACATAATTCGTGGCATGGCATGTGTTTGAACCGGCGCGGGGAGAGAAATTATCTGTGTTTTTAGTTTATGATCCTCGAAACGAACAATAGATTTTCATGGCGAAATTCTTCGCGATGGGGCGGGGTGTGAGGGCGGGGTGTGCGGGCGGGGGAGTACACGGCGTCTGCTGCGCTCGCGTCGCCTTCCTTAGTAAGTTTTGACTCTCCGCCGCGCAAGCACGTGTGTTGTTATCTTGCTACCAATCTCTCATCCCGTTAATTTGTTATCGATCATTATTGTTAATTCTTGTTTCTCTTGTTATTCTTTTTGTTATCATTGTTATTTCGGATAACATGGCTTCGTATCCTAATAACGAATACGCAGACATAATGTTTTTTTATGGTTTTGCCGATGGAAACGCGGCTGCGGCTCGGCGAGAATACCAACGCCGCTTTCCCGATCGTCGACTTCCCCACGTTACTGTTTTCGGGAGCACCTATCGACGATTGTCTGAAACTGGCAGTGTTCAAAGAGCACAATTCAACGCTGGCAGACCTCGACGGTACACGGCTGACGAAGAGGACACCATTCTTCAGTGTTTTATTGATGACCCAAACATCTCAACGAACATTGTTGCAAGACAGCTCGGTATGTCCCAGTGGAAAGTGTGGTCGGTAGTACATCTATCAGGTAGACACCCGTACCATTATCAACCTGTTCAAACATTGCACGAGGGAGATCCTGCCAGGCAACTCGAATTTTCTCGGTTTATGTTAAACGCTGACGCTGACCAGGAACATTTCCTAAGAAATATTTTGTGGACTGACGAGTCAAAGTTTGACCGGGATGGAATAACGAATTACCATAACTTACATTTTTGGGCACCTAAAGCAGGCAGGAATCCAAAAAAACTAAAAGAAACTGCGTCGCAAATGAGATTTTCCCTGAACGTATGGATGGGTGTCGTTGATAATTATTTGGTGGGCCCTCATTTCTTGCCCCAAAATTTGAACGGCGAAAATTACGAGGAGTTTTTGAGAAACAACATGATGGTTGCCCAGCACATTACCGGATTACTGTCCGACAGTGGCTAGACGAGAGATATCCAAACCGATGGATTGGGAGGGGAGGGCCAATTCCGTGGCCAGCACGAAGCCCTGATATCACACCACTTGATTTTTACGTTTGGGGTCATATGAAGGCATTAGTTTATGTGGCCCCAATAAATTCAGTCGAAGAACTTCGACAGCGAATAATAAACGCGGCGCAACAGATGAGAACAACGTTCACATCAAGAGTGACGAAAACCGAAGTTAGGAAGAGAATTCGAACCTGCATTCGTAATCGAGGGGCTCATTTTGAACAAGATGTGTAAAATTTGTAATAAAATTTGATGTACATTTTTTTATGCATTTTATTTCATACAAATACAAATGACCCTTTCTCTCCCCGCGCCGATTCAAACACATGCCTTGACACGAATTATGTATTTTAAAATTGACTTTTATAGCTTTCTGGAAAGCTTACAGAATAAGCAAGTTGTTTTAGTTATACCCTTAAAATTCTAATATCTCGAAAACTATTGAATTTCGGCCATACATATGGGGGGTTCAATTTGTTGCATTTTGGCCCCCTTATCAGCCCCTGACGGATATACGTCGAATTACCAGTAACCCTGTATAGTCATCTATAACCTTAACAAAGACCTTTTACCGAAAACTAAATTTAATAAATGGCATAAAAGAAAGAAAGAAAAATATTTTATTTGGGACACGCACAGGAAATACAAATAATAATATTAAAAAATCAAAAAAAGAACATAAAATCTTACAAAATCAAAAACAATAAAAAAATAAATAAAGAGAAGACCTGTGCGAGGCCAAAAAGGCTCCTCTGTCAGCATGATGCTGCGATATTTGAAAAACAAACAAATACCGCAGCGCTGGTATTTGTACGGTTATTTGTGTGGTACATCTACGGTCTGATCACTTATATTATAGGTATGCCAAGTGGAAATAGTTAACTTATCACATAACACATAACATCACGCCTGCGTTCACCGAGGGGTTGGGCAGAAGTGTAGCTATAGTACCTATATATCGCCAGGTATGTTTCAATCCCATGTAACAAGGGGTGACAACCGACAATTGCCATCAACCGGGCACAAATCCAGGCAATTTGCCCAACCCGGAAATAAATAATAATACATAGATACAAACATATAAAGAAAATAAATCTTGGTCAGGAGAAATAACGATCGGTAGAGGAGAAAACGAATCCAGCAACTCAGCGCTGGGATGTTTCGGCCAACTTCTGACGGATATGTTCACGTGCCTTCACGTTAAAAGACAACCGGCTGGTTGCTGTCCTGATATTCAGAGGGAACGCATTCCAAAGAAAAACCGCCTTTTTTTTTGAGGGTGGGAAATCATCAAATAACTTCTTCCGCTCTGGGAGGAGCGGGAAGGCGTGTCAGACTCTTACTGACTTTTACCCACCCGTGTTCCTTCAGTTGCCTTTTTTTTTTTTTTTTGTTTCCTGAGTGGTAAATCCTCATGGATGTCCGTCGCCCTAGGGCGGGCGGCGGGGTCTGTCAGACTCTTACTGCCTAAAAACCACCCCGGTGTTCCATCTCACCTACGCCGGGGGTCGCGGGAACGTACGATCCTTCCGCAACCCCCGACTAGGGTCCCCCCCCCGGGTCTGGGGGGGGAGTGAGGTGTTTGACACCCCCCGCGACGTCTAAGAGGGGCGCGCGTGGAACACTACGCGCTGCCACCACGGGTCCTGGTGTATGGGGGGCGACGGACGTCCCCGAGTCCGTCGCCCCTGGACCCATTTAGGGGGGCTGAAAGAGGGCGTTGTTCGCCCTCCGCCGACGCCCGGTGCGCCTTCTGCCGGCCGTGTGAGTGGACGATACCTCCCTCTCCATTTCCGCAGCTTCTTTCTGCGAGACGACTGTCTCGCAGAAGGAAACCACCGCGTCCCAGGACTCGTCGCCTAGTATAAGTAGGTCCTGTATTCTTGAAACTATGTTAGGTTAGCAACCTAGTTATGGAACCACAACCCTTACAGATTCTGCGGGTATAAGTACTTTTGCCCAGCACGATCTGCGTGTCACTGAGCTTGCATTATTGAAATCATATGTTTGTTTAGTCTAAGTTAGGGTTAGCTAGTTTATTTAGTCCGTGTCTAACATCAAAACCTGTAGCACGTCTCTCAATATAGAGATTTATTAGTTAATTATTTATTTTCATTTATTTTAAAGTCCTTCAATGCGCTCGCTATCGTGATTACCTACTGGTGTGTTATTGTGTAAGATACTTAGATGTGTCGACGTGTGATGGTGTTTATATTGTTATCTACCTACAAAACTCTTACGAATACTTATTCAGAATAACAGTTGGAAATATCAAAATGTTTCTAAAAGAAGGTATCAATGTAATTTCCAGTCTGTTATTTTCTACAATTGATGGCTTCTGTGAAAATTATATCACTATTTCGCCATTGTCAAGTAATAATGTATGTATATTTCTAAAAATGGAAAGACTATTCTAAAAAATGGCTGTCACTTCGGTTTTTTGACAAATCCCGTGGAACTGTTCGCATCGTTTTTCTGTAATGATGTAGGGCATGTATGTCTTGCTTATTTTCCATAAATAAAATTATTATTTATATATATGAAAATAGGTTTAGCTGATAGGTAGGTTAGGTACATAGGTTAGTTTTAGTAAGGTAATTAACAATAAATAAAATGGTATTTACATTGTGATCTTGAAATAAAAAGCTTTAAAATTGAATAGTCTAATTTATTTAGTGTTTGACACGACAAAACACTATAAACCTATTATCAGTTTACGCTAGTATAATACCCATATACTACCTAATTGGATAATTTCTAGCATTGAAAAGGTCAATCATGATATTAGCCTCTAAAACACAAAACAAAAGTTTGCTTAATTAAAAATACATATTCTTTCCTTTAGTTTTTACTTTATTGATCGAATGTTTTTACTGAACCAACTAGAGTAACTCCAAGTTCTGCTACTTGTATTGATAATGTCTTCTGCGATTGTGATTATTTAGTGAAAGCCATCGTAAATTATTTGCCATCTGATCATAGTGGACAAACGGTAACTTTTAAGTTTAAAACACCTTTGCAAAAAGTGCAAATACAATTTAGACCAATAACGACTGGCAAATTAAGTAGATTCAACAGTACCCTAAACAATAAGTTAAATGTTCTGAGTCATATTATGGACGATGCAAATAAATTGTATGAGAATTTCTTTTCAGTAGTGCACAATGAATTCAATAAAACTTTTGAAAAGAAAACAAAAAATATTTGTCCTAATTTTATTTTTAGTGACTGGGCAACTAGAGGTATTAGGATAAGTAGGGAAAAACTGTTCGATCTGTACGGCCTTAAGCCCTACATTAACACTGAAACTTTCAACAAGTATGTTGCTACATATTCAAAAATTTTTAGGAATACCTGCAAGATAGCTAAAGCCCAGTACATTAGCAACAAGATTAAATCAGCAGAAAATAAAATAAAAACAGTTTGGAAAGTTATAAATAACGAAACTAGTAGGAAAAAAATACGTAGCACAGATTATACATTGGAGACTTCACGTGGTGCCATAAGCTCTTACTTAGAAGTCGCTCAAGAATTTGTAAATTTCTTTACTAATATACCAGTTAAAACGACGGAAGCTTTAAATTCCTCACCTGATGTCTCGATTGATTTATTAAGAGCGAACGTTTTAGGCTGCCCGGTTGAATTTCAATTTAAACATTATAAACCCTATGATAGTTATAAAAGCTTTTCGGCAAATAAAAATCAAATTGACCGAAGATCTATGGGGAATGTCTATCAAAGTTTGTACAGCAATAATCGAGACTATAGCACCATACTTAGCTTTAATATTTAATTTATGTGTAGATCAAGAAGTCTTCCCGGATTTAATGAAATACAGTAAGGTTATACCGCTTTTTAAATCTGGGGACAGCAAAGACACCAACAATTTAGACCAGTATCTGTGTTGCCAGTATTCAGCAAGGTGTTCGAAAAGGTAATGCTCAATCAAATGCTTAATCATTTTAACACCAACAAAATCTTACACGACCAGCAATATGGTTTCACCAAAGGACGTTGTACGACTGACGCCGGTGTCACTTTATTAAAACACATATTTACAGCGTGGGAGGAGGCCCAAGATGCCATAGGGATCTTTTGTGACCTCTCCAAGGCATTTGACTGCGTTGATCACGAAACCTTGCTCTTAAAACTTGAGCATTACGGACTAGGTAAACTCGCGCTTAGTTTAGTACAATCTTATTTAAATGATAGACAACAAAAAGTGCAAATAAATGGTATCAATTCACTTCATTTAAAAGTACAAATGGGTGTTCCACAAGGATCGATATTAGGTCCCTTCCTCTTTTTAGTATATATTAATGATCTACCCCATTTATTTAAAAACCAACCACAAATGTTATTATTTGCTGACGATACTTCTTTAATCTTTAAGATAAATAGACGTGCATCAAATCTTGACGACGTAAATAATGCCCTACTGCAGGTACATAATTGGTTCACTGCTAATAATTTAGTATTAAATGGGAAAAAAACGAAATGCATAAGATTTGCTTTACCGAATGTGAAAAGTAGTGATTGTGACATAGTATTGAATAACGAGAAACTAGAATTTGTCGATGAAACTGTTTTCCTGGGAATAACGCTAGACTCAAGGCTGCAATGGGGTCCTCATTTAACATCTCTTGCAGGACGGCTAAGTTCAGCAGCATATGCTGTAAGAAAAATCCGTCAATTTACTAATGTAGATACCGCGAGGCTAGTCTATTTCAGCTATTTTCATAGTATCATGTCTTACGGTATTTTATTATGGGGACGGGCTGCCGATATTGAGTCTATTTTTATTCTGCAGAAAAGAGCTATCAGAGCAATATACAGCCTCCGCAGGCGCGATTCTCTAAGGGAACTGTTTAATGACATTACCATCATGACGATACCTTGTCAATATATTTATGAAAACATCATGTACGTAAGGAAAAATTTAAATCTTTTCAGTAAAAGAGGTGAAAGACACAATTATAGGACTAGAAATAGGGACCAATTAGTTCAACCAGGTTTCAGACTGGCTAAAGTAGACTCATTCTTCATGGGGTACTGTTTAAAATGTTACAATAAAATACCTCCCCACATACTCCAACTGAATGAAACGAAATTTAAATCTTGTATAAAACGCACACTATACAGCCAAGCATATTATAAGTTGGGGGATTATATCGCTGACAAAAATGCTTGGCTCAGGGCTGGTCCTGCTCCACAAGGGCGCATAAACTAATTAATTAGCATTCGAAAATAGTGTTGGAGCTGATGAAGATTGTACAACCTATCTTTGCATTGTATAATATCAATCTCTTAGTATTGTATAATTGCATAGCACGTGTGAGCACTATGTACCCACTATAAAGCTTACTGGGTTCGTCTTTCATTGACTTGAATGTGCCCTGGCGGCTGAGAGTATGTCATGCTCACTCAAATGTGTCGCTGGTGGTGGCGTGTGTATTGGATCATTGAGTTCCCTTCAAAATGGTTGAGCTGAATGGTGCTGATCCATACGTCATGTTCGTGAACGGGCGCCGTCAGTAGGCACTGGTCATTTCTTAGCTGCCACGGCTTATTTTAATTCCATAATTGTTTTTATCTTTTTATTACGGACGCTTTTAACGTGCACGTCTTTCTACATCGTTCTCACATGTATAATTACAACATGAATGATGTAACCACTCTATTGTAACAATATTTTGATTTAAAAGAGTGTCCATGGAGTTTCTTGCCCGTTCTTCTCCATAGGTACCTACTACACGCTTTGGAATGGGCAACTAGCTTCATCTTTCTGACTGACCGACCCCTTGACAATTCAAAAGTGCCTGTATTTGGTTTATTTGAAATAAATGCTTTGAGTTTGAGTTTGAATTGAAAGAACGACCTCTTTTTCTAGTAACGCTATCTGGACATTTTAATTTCCAAACAAGTTTATGAAAAAAAATGCTATCTAATAAACTAGGTACTAAATACAAAATAAAAGTTGCCAATTTAACAACTACATCATTATTGAAGTACTTCTAGAAGTCTTTCTGTGCCTGTGTGATCAATTTTGCCCAAATATTCGCGTATCTTCAGACTACAATGTTTGTAACCGGCACTGTAAATATTAAGTATTCTATTGAGCTTATTATATAAATCGGGTCCTAAATAGACATAGAATCGGTTTACAAAGGCATGTCTAGTTTGAGGCTTTATGCAGACCAAATCTTTCCTTCTCTTGTCAGAAGGTACTAGCTTGTAAGCGATTTCAACGTGCCGCTCTAATATGATGTGCAGTATAAATAATTGGCGTACTGTTAGCACCTCACATGCAATGTAAAGCTGGCGTGTAGGAAATCTGAAAGGCCTAAAGGTGGCTACCTGTAGAATTGCTCTTTGAGCACGTTCTAGATGGAGTAAAATAGACTTTGCAGCGCCACCCCATGAAGTTATGCAGTATGTAAGTACAGATTGGCACAAAGCTAAATATACCGGTTTAATTAATATGTGTGAATAAAGAATAAAGTGAAGACGCCTATGTGTTTAGTGGAACAAATCTTTGTAACAGATCTTTATATCTAAAAAATTAAGTTGTTAGTTGACGCATATAATAAAGTTATCTCTCAAAGATTTCTAAGATAGGCGTAAAAATTGAAATGTTCTGAATGTGTGACTGTTCCGCCATCTAGCGAAGAAGTCTCTGGGAGATCATCTAAAGATCCGCCTTACAAAAGTATTACACGTAGATCGGAACAAATAGATATGTTAATTTTTTGGTGTTTTATCAACTTAAAAGTGTTTAAACGAGGTTGGTTTAGTCCACGGAGTATTATTTATTATTTTTTAGCTTAGGCTGTCGAATTTTTAAAGATAAAGTAAATTCTTAAATCTTTGAAATAATTTACTCGTTAGAAGATTAAAATATGGCTATAGTTTGACAATATTAGAAAGAAATTATTTTAATTTTTTTTATTAATTTAGGGAAAACTTACAGCTAATACATTTAATATCTAGTACAATGTGTAAGCGATGGCCAATTACAAGCTTCCACTAACGATTAATTCGAATACCATTAACAAATTACGCGAAAACAGCGACGTAAGAGATTCTCAAATGAATTATCTCATGCTCAAAAAATACAATAAAGTTGAGAAAAAAAAAATTGTTTATACATTGAAAAACAAATGTTCAAACTTTTCTTTACTCCCTTAACGCTACTATCAGATAAATCTAAATCAATCTCGACATCCTTACACACCATGTTAAAAGTACGACAAGCTCATTGCACGTACGAGATCTGTCTGTAGATAGCTCTGACTTGAGGCATATGAAGAAGACGTGCTCTCCAAAGAAACGCACCAGGTACAAGAAGCCCGATCTTGCTCACCAACTCAGGAACGTCAGTAGATCCGTTCATAATGCTAAATAACAAAGCAAGATCTGCAAGTTTCCTTCGCTCGTGTAGAGGCAGAATATGATTGTTTTTACACCGGCTTATATAATTCCGGAGATAGGTATTTGAGCGATATTGAGTGTAGGTACTTCAAAAATCGCCTTTGAATACCCTCAAGCCGCTTATTGTATACATTATAATTTGGATTCTAAACCTGAGAAGCATATTCAAGGTGGCTACGAACAAACGCACAATATAAAATGTTTATTGTTTTGACATTTATAAAATCTGAAGAAACCCTAATAAAAAAAACCCAAGGCTTTATAGAAGCCCGATTAACTTTGTTAATAATAATTATGTGCATCAAATAGAAGCTTATAGTGAAAAGTAACTCCAAGATCCCTGATGACACTAACTCTGGCCACTAAGGCATTCGAAGGTCTATAATCGTACGCGTAAATGTGCATACATAGCATTCGGAAACATTTAAATTAAACCTATTTCTAGCGCAGTATTCGTGGAACCTGTCCAGATCTTCATGTAATAAGCGTGCGTCCTCAACAGTTGACACTTTACCCAAAATCTTCATATCATCCGCATACAATAAGACTTTAGAATTAAAGAAACAAGGGGCAACGTCATTTTATAAAAATATTAAATAAGAGAGGTCCCAACAAGAATCCTTTGGGAACTCCCGACGAAATGTACATCGCTCTCGACGTATACCCGTTGAGAACCACCGTACGGCACCTTTTTTCCACGTATGATGAGGACCATTTAAACAAATTACCCCTCACACCAACCAATAAAAGTTTACGCATAAGAAGCGCATGATCAATACAATCAAAAAAAACATTTGTTGTAGTCACTGTATATAACGTCGACCTGAGACCGTCTGGACATGTGCTCTGTAAGATAGTCACTACAGACCACGAGATTGGACGTGGTCGAGCGACCTTTTAGAAACCCAAATGGATGTTCACAGAAACTTTGGTGAAGCGTCAAATCCTTTTTCAAAATAGAAAAAATAAAAAATGATAATATTTTAGGATTTGTCTTATAATAGAATACGTTTAAGTTAGTATCTCAAATTAAATATTTTAACTTCTCAATTGATGAATCCTCGCACCAATCTTTGTTGTCGCAGCGCCCATGTTATCTAAACTTTCTTGAGTTTTCTCGCAATGTGGCCGATAGATGTCTTCAGCGAGCTGCGTTCTTTTGGTGGCCGCGCGCAACATTGTCTGCGTAAAACGCTCCGCTTAAAAAAATCCTTTTTGGTGAAACCTTGATGATATTCGTAAAATACTTGGACCTGCATCTGTGCTTCATTGAGAACTTATAGTGCAGTTTAATTTTTGGAGTTGTAACCATTCCACCGGTGGATTTAAGAAGATTTTGCTCGCCAGCCGGCAGCCTATACCTACAAGCCTATCACGCGTGCATGAACGAGGTATCTTCCCATCACCCTGGGTCTGAGTGGGATCTCTGGATTGTCAAGGTACGTGGGCAGGTTTTGCTGCTAATAAGTCTTTTGGTACTGGTTTCTCGAGGATTCATTAATAGGAAAATTAATTTATTTGAGGTCCGCCATTACGCCTTTTAACATAGGTCCTTAATTCAAATTTTGTCACAACCTACATAAAGGTGTAGGCTATTTACACGCCTCATCAAACTTAATTTAAGTGAAAAAGAAAGTGGTCTGTGCACAGTTTTCTCGATAATTTTAGCAAACACACAAAGTTTGGATATTGGTCTTTAGATGTCTATATTGGCTTTAGCTCTTTTTTATGAATCGTCGTTATATACGCCGACTTCCAGATGACAGGCAATACCCCTAATTCAAATGACCGCTTAAATAATATTGTTCATGGAAGGGATAGGCACCTGGCGCATAAAGATATAAAAATTGGCGAAATGTTATCAGGGCCCGCGGTTTTGTTTAGGTCCACTTGTTTGAGCAACCGAAACACTTCCTCCTCCCTTACATCAATAGAGCTTATGTCTGAGACGCAACTGGCAGTCAGACTACCAGGTTCATCCATCACCACAGAGTACAAATCGTCGTCACTTCGTTCTTGAAAATTAGAAAATAAATAGTTTCCGAACATACCATAAATTTCCTCCCCAATGATAGATGAAATTTCACCATAGTTAAAAACAGATGGATAAAAGTTGGTTTATTCTGTATATGTATTAAGACTAAAGTAAAGTATACACTGGATAGAACGTCAAGTTCATCAAAATTCTTTTATCACAGAATCTATGTTCTATGTTATTGGGATTAGTTTCCGTACTTAGTCCTTCGGAGGACCAATGCACGTGGCGTAGCGCAGAATTAAAGATATGTTTCTCTATTTGAATAAAATTTCATACAACATTGCAGGGAATTTGGTGTTTATTTACGTAAATTCAAATACCAAAATAAATTGCATATCATTTTAATTAATTATTGTTTCGGACGAACAGTTAAGTAATTCTTTTGTAAGTTCTCAGTAGATACCATATCCACCACAGCCGCAGCTTCCATAGCCGAGTCCGAGACTGGCAGGAGCGATGACAGAAGCGCCAGGTCCATAGCCAGCGCCGAGCCCATAGACACCAGCAGCACCATAGGCAGCAGCAGAAGGACCAATGCTCTCGATAGCAGTAATACCGTTACCGCAGCTGTAGCTGACGGCGCCAGCACCAGCACTGGGAAACACGCCCTCCAAAGCAGCAGCACTCACGAACGGCAGCTCACCGGCCACGGACAGAGCACCCTCAAACACATTCTCAGACACTACGGAGAGGCCACTGGGAGCGTAATTAGAGGCGCTAGAGACAGGCAGTGCACCGCCACTGGTGGGAATGATCTCTAGAGCAGCCAAGCCATTGTTAGCCCAGTTACCAGCACAGCCATTTCCAATCAAACCATTGCCAGCCCAGCCGTTACCAGCCCAGCCGTTACCAGCACATCCTGGGGCAATAAGAGTAGGAGCGGCGATGGCTCCAAGACCAAGACATGAACTGACAGCAGTCTGTAAACAAGACATTATTGTTTTAGTCAATCGCATTATCAGCGGACGACGTCGATGTCGATGACACGTGATTGTTTAATCGATCTCGTAATGTAATGTGTGTCAGACGCTTTTGATGTCATAACAATAGTGAATATGTAGCTAGAATCGTGAGTGACTTATGGTCTTTGTTACACAATTCCGTGTGGATAAAAAAAATAGGAAAAGGCATAACTTCACAAATTTTTACAAAACCATATCTTAGGGCGCAGTAAGCAACCCTTGGGATAATCACAAATAACAGAATGTTACATCTTTTTTAAACGTAAAATATGAATAAACCATTTCTCACCTGGATGAAGAGCGCCTGAGCGCAGAGGACGAGGATCACTTTGGCTGACATTGTAGTTTGTATTGAAGTGAACTTGAGAATGAGTTTTCCAATAAATTGATCGACTATTTATACTGAAACGCAGTTCTTATTTAGTTGTGTTGCAGCAATATGTGGATTTTGAAACGAATTTTTAATACCATTATCATTAGTTGCAATATGGAGAAATAGGAAAACGCTTGTATTTCGTAAGTGATGTTACCTTGAAATATTAAGTATGAAGTGCTTTGTTTCAATAGAACATTGAAAAAACATCACGTAGTTATGATAAGTAGCTTTTGCACTATATAAACGTGGTCTCGAAGTAGGGACATCATTCAGTCTTCAGCTTCTCGTTGAACACAAACAAACATCAAACATGTCTACCTTTACTGTTTTGTTGCTCTGCGTCCAAGCTTGCTTGGTCCAGGTGAGTAATCAAGGAATTAATTATGACTGTTTTTCGAGTTTTCGGTTCATTTATATGGTTATCGTCTTGTTATGTGTGTGTATTTCTTCTTTAATCAAATCCAATCAATTCTTATTTATTATTCTGTTTTCTTAGAATGTATTCGGTTACGGGTGCGGCTGCGGAGGCCCAGTGCCTGCCATAGCTCCTGCTCTCGGTCTGGGCGCTGGTCTCTATCCTGGTGCTTCATGTGGTGGTGCCCTTGGTCTTGGTGCTTATGGTGGCGCACTTGCTCCTGCTGCTGCATACGGAGGTGCTTTTGCTCCTGGAGCTGCTTACGGCGGTGTCGGTGAAGGCAACGTGGCAGTCTTTGGTGAGCTGCCAGTCGCCGGTAACACCGCTGTAGCTGGTCAGGTCCCCATCATAGGTGTCGTGAGCTTCGGTGGCGCTGTGCCAGCTGCTGGTGCCGTGTCTATCGCCGGACAGTGCGCGTGCGGCTGCGAGCCCTCGATTTACTTCTGAAGCATCCTTTTTTGACGCCGAAAGAGAAATAAACGATTATGAAATGAGCGAATATTTCAATCTTTGATTTAATCCTAAAATCAAACTTTCAATAACAACAAATATTCAACAAATATTTCAATAAAATATTATGATTGATTAAGTGTAATTGTGTAGAGCAGGTAAAGCATTTGTATTAATTATTTCTTTAAAGTTTAAATTTTATTAGCCATAATTTCATTTGCAGTAGCAACCGCATGCCCAGTCTTTAGTTTTCAGAGATGCTAAGATTTTCAACTGGTTTTTAAGGTAAAGGAATTGATGTTAACTTTAAGGTCTTGACTGGGTTTTTATAATATCTTTTGCGCCTGTTTCCTAATGGCTGGATTGTAAGGGCACTATTTAACTGATACTGGCTGTCACAAGTTGTTGAAGCAACCTTTTACAAAACAATTGTTATAGTCTTCTTGTATATAGTCATCTATAACCTTAACAAAGACCTTTTACCGAAAACTAAATTTAATAAATGGCATAAAAGAAAGAAAGAAAAATATTTTATTTGGGACACGCACAGGAAATACAAATAATAATATTAAAAAATCAAAAAAAGAACATCAAATCTTACAAAAACAAAAACAATAAAAAAATAAATAAAGAGAAGACCTGTGCGAGGCCAAAAAGGCTCCTCTGTCAGCATGATGCTGCGATATTTGAAAAACAAACAAATACGGCAGCGCTGGTATTTGTACGGTTATTTGTGTGGTACATCTACGGTCTGATCACTTATATTATAGGTATGCCAAGTGGAAATAGTTAACTTATCACATAACACATAACATCACGCCTGCGTCACCGAGGGGTTGGGCAGAAGTGTACCTATAGTACCTATATATCGCCAGGTATGTTTCAATCCCATGTAACAAGGGGTGACAACCGACAATTGCCATCAACCGGGCACAAATCCAGGCAATTTGCCCAACCCGGAAATAAATAATAATACATAGATACAAACATATAAAGAAAATAAATCTTGGTCAGGAGAAATAACGATCGGTAGAGGAGAAAACGAATCCAGCAACTCAGCGCTGGGATGTTTCGGCCAACTTCTGACGGATATTTTCACGTGCCTTCACGTTAAAAGATAACCGGCTGGTTGCTGTCCTGATATTCAGAGGGAACGCATTCTAAAGAAAAACCGGCTTTTTTTTTTGAGGGTGGGAAATCATCAAATAACTTCTTCCGCTCTGGGAGGAGCGGGAAGGCGTGTCAGACTCTTACTGACTTTTACCCACCCGTGTTCCTTCAGTTGCCTTTTTTTTTTTTTTTTTGTTTCCTGAGTGGTAAATCCTCATGGATGTCCGTCGCCCTAGGGCGGGCGGCGGGGTCTGTTAGACTCTTACTGCCTAAAAACCACCCCGGTGTTCCATCTCACCTACGCCGGGGGTCGCGGGAACGTACGATCCTTCCGCAACCCCCGACTAGGGTCCCCCCCCCCGGGTCTGGGGGGGAGTGAGGTGTTTGACACCCCCCGCGACGTCTAAGAGGGGCGCGCGTGGAACACTACGCGCTGCCACCACGGGTCCTGGTGTATGGGGGGCGACGGACGTCCCCGAGTCCGTCGCCCCTGGACCCATTTAGGGGGGCTGAAAGAGGGCGTTGTTCGCCCTCCGCCGACGCCCGGTGCGCCTTCTGCCGGCCGTGTGAGTGGACGATACCTCCCTCTCCATTTCCGCAGCTTCTTTCTGCGAGACGACTGTCTCGCAGAAGGAAACCACCGCGTCCCAGGACTCGTCGCCTAGTATAAGTAGGTATTCTTGAAACTATGTTAGGTTAGCAACCTAGTTATGGAACCACAACCCTTACAGATTCTGCGGGTATAAGTACTTTTGCCCAGCACGATCTGCGTGTCACTGAGCTTGCATTATTGAAATCATATGTTTGTTTAGTCTAAGTTAGGGTTAGCTAGTTTAGTCCGTGTCTAACATCAAAACCTGTAGCACGTCTCTCAATATAGAGATTTATTAGTTAATTATTTATTTTCATTTATTTTAAAGTCCTTCAATGCGCTCGCTATCGTGATTACCTACTGGTGTGTTATTGTGTAAGACACTTAGATGTGTCGACGTGTGATGGTGTTTATATTGTTATCTACCTACAAAACTCTTACGAATACCTACTTATTCAGAATAACAGTTGGAAATATCAAAATGTTTCTAAAAGAAGGTATCAATGTAATTTCCAGTCTGTTATTTTCTACAATTGATGGCTTCTGTGAAAATTATATCACTATTTCGCCATTGTCAAGTAATAATGTATGTATATTTCTAAAAATGGAAAGACTATTCTAAAAAATGGCTGTCACTTCGGTTTTTTGACTAATCCCGTGGAACTGTTCGCATCGTTTTTCTGTAATGATGTAGGGCATGTATGTCTTGCTTATTTTCCATAAATAAAATTATTATTTATATATATGAAAATAGGTTTAGCTGATAGGTAGGTTAGGTACATAGGTTAGTTTTAGTAAGGTAATTAACAATAAATAAAATGGTATTTACATTGTGATCTTGAAATAAAAAGCTTTAAAATTGAATAGTCTAATTTATTTAGTGTTTGACACGACTAAACACTATAAACCTATTATCAGTTTACGCTAGTATAATACCCATATACTACCTAATTGGATAATTTCTAGCATTGAAAAGGTCAATCATGATATTAGCCTCTAAAACACAAAACAAAAGTTTGCTTAATTAAAAATACTTAATCTTTCCTTTAGTTTTTACTTTATTGATCGAATGTTTTTACTGAACCAACTAGAGTAACTCCAAGTTCTGCTACTTGTATTGATAATGTCTTCTGCGATTGTGATTATTTAGTGAAAGCCATCGTAAATTATTTGCCATCTGATCATAGTGGACAAACGGTAACTTTTAAGTTTAAAACACCTTTGCAAAAAGTGCAAATACAATTTAGACCAATAACGACTGGCAAATTAAGTAGATTCAACAGTACCCTAAACAATAAGTTAAATGTTCTGAGTCATATTATGGACGATGCAAATAAATTGTATGAGAATTTCTTTTCAGTAGTGCACAATGAATTCAATAAAACTTTTGAAAAGAAAACAAAAAATATTTGTCCTAATTTTATTTTTAGTGACTGGGCAACTAGAGGTATTAGGATAAGTAGGGAAAAACTGTTCGATCTGTACGGCCTTAAGCCCTACATTAACACTGAAACTTTCAACAAGTATGTTGCTACATATTCAAAAATTTTTAGGAATACCTGCAAGATAGCTAAAGCCCAGTACATTAGCAACAAGATTAAATCAGCAGAAAATAAAATAAAAACAGTTTGGAAAGTTATAAATAACGAAACTAGTAGGAAAAAAATACGTAGCACAGATTATACATTGGAGACTTCACGTGGTGCCATAAGCTCTAACTTAGAAGTCGCTCAAGAATTTGTAAATTTCTTTACTAATATACCAGTTAAAACGACGGAAGCTTTAAATTCCTCACCTGATGTCTCGATTGATTTATTAAGAGCGAACGTTTTAGGCTGCCCGGTTGAATTTAAATTTAAACATTATAAACCCTATGATAGTTATAAAAGCTTTTCGGCAAATAAAAATCAAATTGACCGAAGATCTATGGGGAATGTCTATCAAAGTTTGTACAGCAATAATCGAGACTATAGCACCATACTTAGCTTTAATATTTAATTTGTGTGTAGATCAAGGAGTCTTCCCGGATTTAATGAAATACAGTAAGGTTATACCACTTTTTAAATCTGGGGACAGCAAAGACACCAACAATTATAGACCAGTATCTGTGTTGCCAGTATTCAGCAAGGTGTTCGAAAAGGTAATGCTCAATCAAATGCTTAATCATTTTAACACCAACAAAATCTTACACGATCAGCAATATGGTTTCACCAAAGGACGTTGTACGACCGACGCCGGTGTCACTTTATTAAAACACATATTTACAGCGTGGGAGGAGGCCCAAGATGCCATAGGGATCTTTTGTGACCTCTCCAAGGCATTTGACTGCGTTGATCACGAAACCTTGCTCTTAAAACTTGAGCATTACGGACTAGGTAAACTCGCGCTTAGTTTAGTACAATCTTATTTAAATGATAGACAACAAAAAGTGCAAATAAATGGTATCAATTCACTTCATTTAAAAGTACAAATGGGTGTTCCACAAGGATCGATATTAGGTCCCTTCCTCTTTTTAGTATATATTAATGATCTACCCCATTTATTTAAAAACCAACCACAAATGGTATTATTTGCTGACGATACTTCTTTAATCTTTAAGATAAATAGACGTGCATCAAATCTTGACGACGTAAATAATGCCCTACTGCAGGTACATAATTGGTTCACTGCTAATAATTTAGTATTAAATGGGAAAAAAACGAAATGCATAAGATTTGCTTTACCGAATGTGAAAAGTAGTGATTGTGACATAGTATTGAATAACGAGAAACTAGAATTTGTCGATGAAACTGTTTTCCTGGGAATAACGCTAGACTCAAGGCTGCAATGGGGTCCTCATTTAACATCTCTTGCAGGACGGCTAAGTTCAGCAGCATATGCTGTAAGAAAAATCCGTCAATTTACTAATGTAGATACCGCGAGGCTAGTCTATTTCAGCTATTTTCATAGTATCATGTCTTACGGTATTTTATTATGGGGACGGGCTGCCGATATTGAGTCTATTTTTATTCTGCAGAAAAGAGCTATCAGAGCAGTATACAGCCTCCGCAGGCGCGATTCTCTAAGGGAACTGTTTAATGACATTACCATCATGACGGTACCTTGTCAATATATTTATGAAAACATCATGTACGTAAGGAAAAATTTAAATCTTTTCAGTAAAAGAGGTGAAAGACACAATTATAGGACTAGAAATAGGGACCAATTAGTTCAACCAGGTTTCAGACTGGCTAAAGTAGACTCATCCTTCATGGGGTACTGTTTAAAATGTTACAATAAAATACCTCCCCACATACTCCAACTGAATGAAACGAAATTTAAATCTTGTATAAAACGCACACTATACAGCCAAGCATATTATAAGTTGGGGGATTATATCGCTGACAAAAATGCTTGGCTCAGGGCTGGTCCTGCTCCACAAGGGCGCATAAACTAATTAATTAGCATTCGAAAATAGTGTTAGAGCTGATGAAGATTGTACAACCTATCTTTGCATTGTATAAATTCAATCTCTTAGTATTGTATAATTGCATAGCACGTGTGAGCACTATGTACCCACTATAAAGCTTACTGGGTTCGTCTTTCATTGACTTGAATGTGCCCTGGCGGCTGAGAGTATGTCATGCTCACTCAAATGTGTCGCTGGTGGTGGCGTGTGTATTGGATCATTGAGTTCCCTTCAAAATGGTTGAGCTGAATGGTGCTGATCCATACGTCATGTTCGTGAACGGGCGCCGTCAGTAGGCACTGGTCATTTCTTAGCTGCCACGGCTTATTTTAATTCCATAATTGTTTTTATCTTTTTATTACGGACGCTTTTAACGTGCACGTCTTTCTACATCGTTCTCACATGTATAATTACAACATGAATGATGTAACCACTCTATTGTAACAATATTTTGATTTAAAAGAGTGTCCATGGAGTTTCTTGCCCGTTCTTCTCCATAGGTACCTACTACGCTTTGGAATGGGCAACTAGCTTCATCTTTCTGACTGACCGACCCCTTGACAATTCAAAAGTGCCTGTATTTGGTTTATTTGAAATAAATGCTTTGAGTTTGAGTTTGAATTGAAAGAAGGACCTCTTTTTCTAGTAACGCTATCTGGACATTTTAATTTCCAAACAAGTTTATGAAAAAAAAATGCTATCTAATAAACTAGGTACTAAATACAAAATAAAAGTTGCCAATTTAACAACTACATCATTATTGAAGTACTTCTAGAAGTCTTTCTGTGCCTGTGTGATCAATTTTGCCCAAATATTCGCGTATCTTCAGACTACAATGTTTGTAACCGGCACTGTAAATATTAAGTATTCTATTGAGCTAATTATATAAATCGGGTCCTAAATAGACATAGAATCGGTTTACAAAGGCATGTCTAGTTTGAGGCTTTATGCAGACGAAATCTTTCCTTCTCTTGTCAGAAGGTACTAGCTTGTAAGCGATTTCAACGTGCCGCTCTAATATGATGTGCAGTATAAATAATTGGCGTACTGTTAGCACCTCACATGCAATGTAAAGCTGGCGTGTAGGAAATCTGAAAGGCCTAAAGGTGGCTACCTGTAGAATTGCTCTTTGAGCACGTTCTAGATGGAGTAAAATAGACTTTGCAGCGCCACCCCATGAAGTTATGCAGTATGTAAGTACAGATTGGCACAAAGCTAAATATACCGGTTTAATTAATATGTGTGAATAAAGAATAAAGTGAAGACGCCTATGTGTTTAGTGGAACAAATCTTTGTAACAGATCTTTATATCTAAAAAATTAAGTTGTTAGTTGACGCATATAATAAAGTTATCTCTCAAAGATTTCTAAGTTAGGCGTAAAAATTGAAATGTTCTGAATGTGTGACTGTTCCGCCATCTAGCGAAGAAGTCTCTGGGAGATCATCTAAAGATCCGCCTTACAAAAGTATTACACGTAGATCGGAACAAATAGATATGTTAATTTTTTGGTGTTTTATCAACTTAAAAGTGTACAAACGAGGTTGTTTTAGTCCACGGAGTATTATTTATTATTTTTTAGCTTAGGCTGTCGAATTTTTAAAGATAAAGTAAATTCTTAAATCTTACAAATAATTTACTCGTTAGAAGATTAAAATATGGCTATAGTTTGACACTATTAGAAAGAAATTATTTTAATTTTATTTATTAATTTAGGGAAAACTTACAGCTAATACATTTAATATCTAATACAATGTGTAAGCGATGGCCAATTACAAGCTTCCACTAACGATTAATGTGAATACCATTAACAATTACGCGAAAACAGCGACGTAAGAGATTCGCAAATAAATTATCTCATGCTCAAAAAATACAATAAAGTTGAGAAAAAAAAAAATGTTTATACATTGAAAAACAAATGTTCAAACTTTTCTTTACTCCCTTAACGCTACTATCAGATAAATCTAAATCAATCTCGACATCCTTACACACCATGTTAAAAGTACGACAAGCTCATTGCACGTACGAGATCTGTCTGTAGATAGCTCTGACTTGAGGCATATGAAGAAGACGTGCTCTCCAAAGAAACGCACCAGGTACAAGAAGCCCGATCTTGCTCACCAACTCAGGAACGTCAGTAGATCCGTTCATAATGCTAAATAACAAAGCAAGATCTGCAAGTTTCCTTCGCTCGTGTAGAGGCAGAATATGATTGTTTTTACACCGGCTTATATAATTCCGGAGATAGGTATTTGAGCGATATTGAGTGTAGGTACTTCAAAAATCGCCTTTGAATACCCTCAAGCCGCTTATTGTATACATTATAATTTGGATTCTAAACCTGAGAAGCATATTCAAGGTGGCTACGAACAAACGCACAATATAAAATTTTCATTGTTTTGACATTTTTAAAATCTGAAGAGACCCTAACTAATAAAAAAACCCAAGGCTTTAGAAGCCCGATTAACTTTGTTATTAATATGTGCATCAAATAGAAGCTTATAGTGAAAAGTAACTCCAAGATCCCTGATGACACTAACTCTAGCCACTAAGGCATTCGAAGGTCTATAATCTTACGCGTAAATGTGCATACATAGCATTCGGAAACATTTAAATTAAACCTATTTCTAGCGCAGTATTCGTGGAACCTGTCCAGATCTTCATGTAATAAGCGTGCGTCCTCAACAGTTGACACTTGACCCAAAATCTTCATATCATCCGCATACAATAAGACTTTAGAATTAAAGAAACAAGAGGCAACGTCATTTTATAAAAATATTAAATAAGAGAGGTCCCAACAAGAATCCTTTGGGAACTCCCGACGAAATGTACATCGCTCTCGACGTATACCCGTTGAGAACCACCGTACGGCACCTTTTTTCCACGTATGACAAGGACCATTTAATTCAAATTCAAATTCAAATATACATCCATATAATGTTAGTAGTAGTAAAACTTAGCCTAATGTTAGTATTAAAATTAAAATAATGTATAACAACAATACACACAGTTCCATGGCTCATTATTGTTGGTAATGAACATTGAACTGTTTGTTCCATGTTAAACGATTTTAACTGGATAAGTGTGTCTGAACACTTACCCACCTTCGTAAAAGGGGAGAGTCCCACCGGTCTGAAAACACATTCAGGATGCCATTGAAGGAGGAGCGCAAGCGCGCCATCATGGAAGCGCATCGCTTCCGCATGATTACGGCGAACCCGTCGACGCATGCTTCAGCGAACATCCCTGACGCGCTTCATCGCCAAGGCAACCCCAAAAACACCCTGAATGCGTTATTGTACTGCACGCGCAGGTCGCTGTATGCCCGCTGGGTGTACTCGGTCCACAGGCTGAACGTGTAAAACGACTGGCAGAAGGCCTTAAAAAGCGTTATCTTGACTGAATCAGTACAACGTGCAAACCTGCGGGCCAGCATGTTGCAACGGACAGCCAGCGACCTGCGCTCCCTGTCTATATCTACATTGTCTTTTAAGTCATCAGTGACCCAGTGGCACAAATACTTATACTTCGAAACTCGAGCTAAGGGAGACCCAGAGAGTGAGAGTTCAGGTAGCTGTTCGTAGGTTAACGTACCCGACTTAAAAACTAACCATTCACTCTTATTGGTATTGTATTTGAGCCCATGAGCCACTGCATAACTTTCACAGATTTTAAGTAGCCTTCTCATCGCACCGATAGATGGGCTCTGTAGCACCATATCATCAGCGTAGCTAATGTTGTTCACGCAAACACCGTCCACGTGACAACCGATTTTAGTGCTACTGAGCCTACCTATCAGTTTGTTAATGTACAGGTTCAAAAGGCGGGGGGAGCTCAGACCCCCCTGCCTCACTCCACACTCCAGCCCATACATGTCAGAATATGAGCCTGCCCACTTAACTGAGTTCTTTTGACTACTGTACCAATACCTAAACAAAGATATTACATCAGCCGGGACAGTAGTGTCGTGAGCGAGCTTATGCCAGAGCAGGTCATAATTGACCAGATCGAACGCCCTCGATAAATCCAGGAAACATGCCATTACAGGTGTTTTTCTGTCTGCATAATATTGGACAGTCTGCTTAAGGCATAATAATGCACTATCCGTTGATAAGTTCGGTCTAAAAACAAACTGTCCATCCTCTAGATCGATATGTTTAACTAGTATTTTATCAAGCAGACTATCCAATACTTTAGCACAAACAGTGGCAACCGATATCGGCTTATAGTTGGAAATATCGGATGCGTCACCAGTCTTATTCTTTATTACTGGCACTACGATCGTATTACTAAGTTCCACAGGTAAGTAACTATGACTTAGACATAGGTTAAAAATCATAGCGAGTACTCGTGGTAAGTGTACCCCAGCGTATTTAAGGTGTTCGACGCTGAGGCCGTCGTGACCGGGGGACTTTCCTCTCACCATGTTCTGTATACATCTCGCGACCTCTTTAGCGGAGAACCTGACAGGGGGAGCCCCAGTCACGGCCGCCCCCGCGCCGCTACTTGACGGTTCGCTATAGCCACACAAACGCGAGTTTACATTAAAATGTTTTTGAAAAGCATTAGCTATATCAGTAGGGTCGCTCACGCCCGCGACGCTCACCGGAATCCCCGACCTATGTTTTAATTTATTCGTTAATTTCCAAAACTTATTAAATTGTTTACTTTGATGACAAGATGCTAGCATATCCATTTTAATTTTTTCTTGATTGTTTTGACAATATTTTAGTTTATTTTTAAAAAGATTTCGCGAAATAAACATATTTTCATAAATAAATCCAGAAGTAGGTTTGTTGTATAACATCCACATTTGATAACACAGTCGGGCATCACGGTGAGCCCCGCGAACGTGTTTGTTCCACCCTACTATATAATTTCCTTTATGACGCTTTTTAACAGAACTCACATGAGTGAGTTCGGCTCCATTTTTCAAAATACAAATTAATTTATCATACAATCTATCTATCACCAACCGATGCTCAGGTAAGTGACACATATTATCAGCACATTTACAAAATTCTGAAGGAAAATCTACTTGTTTTGGGTTGCTATTACAGTAATCAAAATACTTATTTATCTGTTCTAAATCCCTCTCACCCCTCACAACCTTGTTACAAGAAATGTTGGATCCAATAATTTTAGGTTTAATTAAATTAATGTTACACTCTATTAATAACGGAATATGGTCCGACACGTAAACGCCGTACAGAATTGACGCATTATTTACCAAATGTCTGGCGGCCTCAGTGACAACACAGTGATCTAGCCAGCCGCGGAGGGAACCATTGGCTGAGCTAGTAAAAGTATGCGAGTCTTGCGGCAACAGTTCTGTATCAATGCAAGACTATGATTGATCAACACAGGTTAAAAGTAACTCACGTGAGAATCGTGTCCCTGGGTGCGCATTAAAGTCTCCCAACACAAAAACCGACTCCACTTCACTGCTCTCAATCACTGAGATAATCTCACTTAGACAACTCGTAAACTCGGAACGATTTTCAACACAGTCAGTGGGCATATAAACACTAAGTATTAGCAAAGACCGCTCGCCCTGCGCTATTTTAATACACACGATACGATCACTAGCACAGGTTATTACCGAAACCGACGCAAATAACGACTTCCTCCATAACAGCGCCACACCACCGAATGGTCTACCAACCAGAACACCGGCAGAGATGTCCACGGCTGATTTCCCAGTGTACGCGAAGTCTCCATCAATGGTCGCTAGGAAGGGCACGTCGCCGTCGTGGGGCAGCAGCCAGGTCTCCTGTAACGCTATCACGTCGGCTCGTGCACATAGTTGACGAACGCAATCAGCTGATCGAGTAATACTTTTACAGTTGAATGTACATAGCTTAACGTTCGACGTACAACCCATTATTTGTTTGTTTTAATTTCAACACTGTGCTGCTTATTTACTTCTGTAATATTTTTCTTAAAGTAAATAAACTGTCTAAACCGTATACCCTCGGGCCATATTTTGTCGTCTAAAAAAAATACCCCTCACACCAACCAATAAAAGTTTACGCATAAGAAGCGCATGATCAATACAATCAAAACATTTGTTGTAGTCACTGTATATAACGTCGACCTGAGACCGTCTGGACATGTGCTCAGATGATAAGATAGTCACTACAGACCACGAGATTGGATGTGGTCGAGCGACCTTTTAGATACCCATGTTGATGTTCACAGAAACTTAATTTAAGTGAAGAAGAAAGTTGTCTGTGCACAATTTTCTCCATCATTTTATCAAACACACAAAGTTTGGATATTAGTCTATAGTTGTCTATATTGGCTTTAGCACCTTTTTTATGAATCGGCGTTATAAACGCCAACTTCCAAATGACAGGCACTACCCCTAATTCAAATGAACGCTTAGATAATATTGTTAATGGAAGGGATAAGCACCTGGCGCATATAGATATAAAAATTGGCAAAATGTTATCAGGGCCCGCAGTTTTGTTTAGGTCCACTTGTTTGAGCAACCGAAACACTTCCTCCTCCCGTACATCAATAGAGCTTATGTCTGAGACGCAACTGGCAGTCAGACTACCAGGTTCATCCATCACCACAGAGTACAGATCGTCGTCACTTCGTTCTTGAAAATTAGAAAATACGTAGTTTCCGAACATACCACAAATTTCCTCCCCAATGCTAGATGAAATTTGACCATAGTTAAAAACAGATGGATAAAAGTTGGTTTATTGTGTATATGTATTAAGACTCAAGTAAAGTATACACTGGATAGAAGTTCATCAAAATTCTTTTATCACAGAATCTATGTTCTATGTTATTGGGATTGGTTTCCGTACTTAGTCCTTCGGTGGACCAATGCACGTGGCGTAGCACAGGATTAAAGATATGTTTCTCTATTTGAATAAAATTTCATACAACATTACAGGGAATTTAGTATATATTTACGTAAATTCAAATACCAAAATAAATTGCATATCATTTTAATGAATTATTGTTTCGGACGAACAGTTAAGTAATTCTTTTGTAAGTTCTCAGTAGATACCATATCCACCACAGCCGCAGCTTCCATAGCCGAGTCCGAGACTGGCAGGAGCGATGACAGAAGCACCAGGTCCATAGCCAGCGCCGAGCCCATAGACACCAGCAGCACCATAGGCAGCAGCAGAAGGACCAATGCTCTCGATAGCAGTAATACCGTTACCGCAGCTGTAGCTGACGGCGCCAGCACCAGCACTGGGAAACACGCCCTCCAAAGCCACAGCACTCACGAACGGCAGCTCGCCGGCCACGGACAGAGCACCCTCGAACACATTCTCAGACACTACGGAGAGGCCACTGGGAGCGTAATTAGAGGCGCTAGAGACAGGCAGTGCACCACCACTGGTGGGAATGATCTCTAGAGCAGCCAAGCCGTTGTTAGCCCAGTTACCAGCACAGCCATTTCCGATCAAACCATTGCCAGCCCAGCCGTTACCAGCCCAGCCGTTACCAGCACATCCTGGGGCAATAAGAGTAGGAGCGGCGATGGCTCCAAGACCAAGACATGAACTGACAGCAGTCTGTAAACAAGACATTATTGTTTTAGTAAATCGCATTATCAGCAGACGACGTCGATGTCGATGACACGTGATTGTTTAATCGATCTCGTAATGTAATGTGTGTTTTTGATGTCATAACAATAGTGAATAAGTAGCTAGAATCGTGAGTGACTTATGGTCTTTATTACACAATTCCGTGTGGATAAAAAAAATAGGAAAAGGCATAACTTCACAAATTTTTACAAAACCATATCTTAGGGCGCAGTAAGCAACCCTTGGGAAAATCACAAATAACAGAATGTTACATCTTTTTTAAACGTAAAATATGAATCATTTCTCACCTGGATGAAGAGCGCCTGAGCGCAGAGGACGAGGATCACCTTGGCTGACATTGTAGTTTGTATTGAAGTGAACTTGAGAATGAGTTTTCCAATGTATTGATCGACTATTTATACTGAAACGCAGTTCTAATCTAGTTGTGTTGCAGCAATATGTGATTTTTGAAACGAATTTTTAATACCATTACCATTAGTTGCAATATGCAGAAATAGAAAAACGCTTGTATTTCGTAAGTGATGTTACCTTGAAATATTAAGTATGAAGGGCTTTGTTTCCATAGAACATTGAAAAAACATCACGTAGTTATGATAAGTAGCTTTTGCACTATATAAACGTGGTCTCGAAGTAGGGATGTCATTCAGTCCTTAGCTTCTCGTTGAACACAAACAAACATCAAACATGTCTACCTTCACTGTTCTGTTGCTCTGCATCCAAGCTTGCTTGGTCCAGGTGAGTCATCAAGGAATTAATTATTAGTGTTTTTTGAGTTTTCGGTTCATTTATATTGTTATCGTCTTGTTATGTGAGTGTAGTTCTTCTTTAATAAAATCCAATCAATTCTTATTTATTATTTTGTTCCCTTAGAATGTGTTCAGTTACGGGTGCGGCTGCGGAGGCCCAGTGCCTGCCATAGCTCCTGCTCTCGGTCTGGGCGCTGGTCTCTATCCTGGTGCTGCATGTGGCGGTGCCCTTGGTCTTGGTGCTTATGGTGGCGCACTTGCTCCTGCTGCTGCATACGGAGGTGGTTTCGCTCCTGGAGCTGCTTACGGCGGTGTCGGTGAAGGCAACGTGGCAGTCTTTGGTGAGCTGCCAGTCGTCGGTAACACAGCTGTTGCTGGTCAGGTCCCCGTTATTGGAGTTGTGAATTTCGGTGGTGCTGTGCCAGCTGCTGGTGCCGTGTGTATTTCCGGGCAATGCGCTTGCGGCTGTGAATCTCCTATCTACTACTGAAGCGTGCTTTTCTGCTGCCAGAATAAAATAAAAGATCATGAATTGAGCAAGTATTTCCATGTTTAATTTAATGTTTAATTCACCCAACAGCATTTATTGTTTCAATTAAAAATATACTTAATAAGAATCTTTGACTCTTTGACAAACGACGCAAAGCCTAAACTGCTTGGCTTAGAAAAACTTTATTATTACTTAGTAAGAATAAACTAGCAACGTGCTCATATTCACTCAACGTTCCTGACCTAGTACAAGCTATCTCCGATGACTGGCTGTTATGAAACGTTTGTTGATCTGATTGCTGAGCACGATTCTAAGAAGGCACGTGCCATAACATAAAGTCTCAATATTTGTGAATAATGTAGGTACAGAGCGTTTTGTTCGAAGTTACAGACCTGGAAGTATACAGTCACGACTACAACCACGGTTAATAAAGGGAATAAACTCTCCTAGCACGAACGCGCAACGATAAATTCGAACGGTTTTACGAAAAAAATATCTCAGTAACGTTTTTTTACGTGCAAACAGTGAACGAAAATAAACATGGAAGCATTACTTCAAGGGAACTAAGCGCGCATCTTGACACAAAATCCCAAACAAACTCACTCATCGAAAAACCGTCGCTGATTCGCGAAACCACACAAACAATATTATTACTACTCTGGAAGCACGTTCATTTAATGGACCTTATTTCCTGATAGTTTGGGTTTAAATTAAACCAAATCAATTTAAAGTGGATACCTACTTTAATTAAATCTAAGAAACCCGTCTTATTTATAAGTAAGAAAATGAAAACAGTTTGTAATAAAGCATAATTACAATTTACTATCACTTAAAATTAATAATAATTGGTTTCTGGTTTAATAATTATTATTCTTCTAACATTTTTTCCTCTGTAATTTGTTGATCTTTGCACATCGAAAGACACCGCTATGAGACACCGCGTCGCCACACCGACGCAAAGGCGCGCGGCGCCCGCGCGGCGGCATGTTTGATGTTCTTAGTACTTCTTAGTAAACTAGTTAGTTCCTTTCAAACTCAGTTCGTGAGCGAGCGTGGGTTACGTTTAATCGGTCGATAGGTATTGAAACGTATTTAATACTGTTTCGTTGGTTTTAAATTTGTGTTTAGTTATTATGGTTACGTTTTAAATGATGTTTTTTTGTTTTTGTTGTGATAAACAATGTCCGATGCATACGTGTACAGTGCTCGTGAATACGGCAACATGTTGATGTGTTTAGGAGAAGCCCGTGGCAATGCTTCTGTTGTGTTGGGAGTGTTTGATCGGGAATGTGACAGTGCTGATGAAATTCGTGGCAGAATAGTAAGCGTTTTTGATAGACTACGTGCAGAATGTGTTGAGGATCCTACACTAATGCCTCGTGTTCAAAGGTCGACACAGTGACGGGCCCGGCTTTGTATTGAAATGGATGGAGCGCCGTTCAAGCCAAACCTCATAAGGTCGCAAAGGATTTAGACAGGTACGTAGATGCCTCTGTCAGCTTAAATGTTTAACAGTGGGCTACGAATGCGATTAAAATTCATAATTTAGGGTAAGGGTAGGCATTTTGAAAGTGATGTTTGTAGATTCCGTATAAATCCCGTGACTCGGCCGTACGGAGCGCTCGGCGCCCGAAATGCGCGGACGCACGGTGTCACGATGTTGCGTTGCGTGTCAGTGACCTCACGCTTTGGACGGTTTCCATTGCTTGTTTACGAAATATGAAGTCTTGAAAATAACCAATTTATAGCGAAATATATTGGTATCCGTTTGCACTTTGGTGGTATATAATATACGTTCTGGCTTCGGAAGCGTTCCCCTCACACCATGTATATCGTCCAGCTGAGACCGTCTGGACATTTGTGCTCTGTAAGATAGTCACTACAGACCACGAGATTGGATGTGGTCGAGCGACCTTTTAGATACCCATGTTGATGTTCACAGAAACTTAATTTAAGTGAAGAAGAAAGTTGTCTGTGCACAATTTTCTCCATCATTTTAGCAAACACACAAAGTTTGGATATTAGTCTATAGTTGTCTATATTGGCTTTAGCACCTTTTGTATGAATCGGCGTTATAAACGCCAACTTCCAAATGACAGGCGCTACCCCTAAATCAAATGAACGCTTAGATAATATTGTTAATGGAAGGGATAAGCACCTGGCACATTAATATATAAAAATTGGCTAAATGTTATCAGGGCCCGCGGTTTGGTTTAGGTCCACTTGTTTGAGCAACCGAAAATTAGAAAATAAATAGTTTCCGAACATGCCACAAATTTCCTCCCCAATGCTAGATGAAATTCGACCATAGTTAAAAACAGATGGATAAAAGTTGGTTTATTGTGTATATGTATTTGTTATTGGGATTGGTTTCCGTACTTAGTCCTTCGGTGGACCAATGCACGTGGCGTAGCACAGAATTAAAGGTTATGTTTCTCTATTTGAATAAAATTTCATACAACATTACAGGGAATTTGGTGTATATTTACGTAAATTCAATACCAAAATAAATTGCATATCATTTTAATTAATTATTGTTTCGGACGAACAGTTAAGTAATTCTTTTGTAAGTTCTCAGTAGATACCATATCCACCACAGCCGCAGCTTCCATAGCCGTGTCCGAGATTGGCAGGAGCGATGACAGAAGCGCCAAGACCATAGCCAGCGCCGAGCCCATAGGCACCAGCCGCACCATAGGCAGCAGCAGAAGGACCAATGCTCTCGATAGCAGTAATACCGTTACCGCAGCTGTAGCTGACGGCGCCAGCACCAGCACTGGGAAACACGCCCTCCAAAGCCGCAGCACTCACGAACGGCAGCTCGCCGGCCATGGACAGAGCACCCTCAAACACATTCTCAGACGCTACGGAGAGACCACTGGGACCAAAAGCAGAGGTGCTGGAGACAGGCAGTGCACCGCCACTGGTGGGAATGATCTCTAGAGCAGCCAAGCCATTGTTAGCCCAGTTACCAGCACAGCCATTTCCGATCAAACCATTGCCAGCCCAGCCGTTACCAGCCCAGCCGTTACCAGCACATCCTGGGGCAATTAGAGTAGGAGCGGCGATGGCTCCAAGACCAAGACATGAACTGACAGCAGTCTGTAAACAAGACATTATTGTTTTAGTCAATCTCATTATCAGCAGACGACGTCGATGTCGATGACACATGATTGTTTAATCGATCTCGTAATGTAATGTGTGTCAGACGCTTTTGATGTACTTAAGTAATAAAAAAAAACACTACAAAGTGAAAAATAACTTTAATTTCGGAAGCACCGACTTACGAAATTAAAGTTATTTTTCACTTTGTAGTGTATTTTTTTTAGAAGTCGGTTGTTTTTTTTTCTAAAAAAGTTTTTTTTATCTTTCACTTTTTAGTTATGGTACCTAAGTACCCCACACCAATTCGTAAACGATCGTCCACGTCCGTTTGAAGGCGGTTTTATTTATTTCTAAATATTATTGTTGATTTTTTTTTTAAATCGCTTTACCGATTTCGATAAAATTTATATGGGACCACCTCTGAAGTTATGAACTACCACACAAAAAAAGAATCATAATTAGCGGAATGTACGCGTAACAAACATACAAAAAAAATATACAGTTGAACTTTTTTGGAGTCAGTTAACAACAGTGAAAAATCTAGCTAGAATCGTGAGTGACTTATGGTCTTTGTGACACAGTTCCGTGTGTATAAAAAACATTAGGCAAAGGCATAAATTCACAAATTTTTACAAAACCATATCTGAGGGCGCAGTGAGCAACCCTTAGGAAAATCACAAATAACAGAATGTTACATCTATTTTAAACGTAAAATATTAATAAAACATTTCTCACCTGGATGAAGAGCGCCTGAGCGCAGAGGACGAGGATCACCTTGGCTGACATTGTAGTTTGTATTGAAGTGAACTTGAGAATGAGTTTTCCAATGTATTGATCGACTATTTATACTGAAACGCAGTTCTTATCTAGTTCTGTTGCAGCAATTTGTGGATTTTGAAACGAACTTTTAATACCATTATCAGTAGTTGCAATATGGAGAAATAGAAAAACGCTTGTATTTCGTAAGTGATGTTACCTTGAAATATTAAGTATGAAGGGCTTTGTTTCAATAGGACATTGAAAAAACATCACGTAGTTATGATAAGTAGCTTTTGCACTATATAAACGCGGTCTCGAAGTAGGGACATCATTCAGTCTCAGCTTCTCGTTGAACACAAACAAACGTCAAACATGTCTACCTTCACTGTTCTGTTGCTCTGCATCCAAGCTTGCTTGGTCCAGGTGAGTCATCAAGGAATTAATTATTAGTGTTTTTTGAGTTTTCGGTTCATTTATATTGTTATCGTCTTGTTATGTGAGTGTATTATTATTATTTATTTATTATTCTGTTCCCTTAGAATGTGTTCGGTTACGGGTGCGGCTGCGGAGGCCCAGTGCCTGCCATAGCTCCTGCTCTCGGTCTGGGCGCTGGTCTCTATCCTGGTGCTTCATGTGGTGGTGCCCTTGGTCTTGGTGCTTATGGTGGCGCACTTGCTCCTGCTGCTGCATACGGAGGTGCGTTTGTTCCTGGAGCTGCTTACAGCGGTGTCGGTGAAGGCAACGTGGCGGTCTTTGGTGAACTGCCAGTCGCCGGTAACACCGCTGTTGCTGGTCAGGTCCCCGTTATTGGAGTTGTGAATTTCAATGGTGCTGTTCCCGCTGCTGGTGCCGTGTCTATCGCCGGACAGTGCGCGTGCGGCTGCGAGCCCTCGATTTACTTCTGAAGCATCCTTTTCTGACGACGAAAAAGAAATAAACGATTATGAAATGAGCAAATAATTCAATCTTTGATTCAATCCGAAAATCAAACTTTAGCTGTTAGCAATAGAATACCAAATATTTAAATAAAATACTATGATTGATTAAGTGTAATTGTGAAGAGTAGGTAAAGCATTTGGCTTAATTATTTCTTCAAAGTTTAATTTTATTAGCCATAGTCTCATTTGCAGTAGCAACTGCATGACAAGTTTTTTAGTTTTCGGAGATGCCTAGATTTTCAACTGTTTTTTAAGGGTAAAGGAATTGATGTTAACTTTAAGGTCTTGACTGGGTTTTTATAATATCTTATGCGCCTGTTTCCTAATGGCTGGATTGTAAGGGCACTATTTAACTGATACTGGCTGTCACAACTTTTTCAAAACAATTGTTATAGTCTTCTTGTATATAGTCATCTATAACCTTAACAAAGACCTTTTACCGAAAAATAAATTTAATAAATCGCATAAAAGAAAGAAAGAAAAATATTTTATTTGGGACACGCACAGGAAATACAAATAATAATAATAAAAAATAAAAAAGAACAAAATCTTACAAAATCAAAAACAATAAAAAAAAAAGAATAAAGAGAAGACCTGTGTGAGGCCAAAAAGCCTCGTATCTCAGCATGATGCTGCGATATTTGAAAAACAAACAAATACCGCAGCGCTGGTATTTGTACGGTTATTTGTGTGGTACATCTACGGTCTGATCACTTAAATTATAGGTATGCCAAGTGGAAATAGTTTTAACTTATCACATAACACATAACATCACGCCTGCGTTCACCGAGGGGTTGGGCAGAAGTGTACCTATAGTACCTATATATCGCCAGGTATGTTTCAATCCCATGTAACAAGGGGTGACAACCGACAATTGCCATCAACCGGGCACAAATCCAGGCAATTTGCCCGACCCGGGAATCGTACCCAGGACCTCATGCTCAGCAGTCGCGCTTGCTACCAATAGACTAACGAGGCAGTCAGTTAACTCATCATACCTGAGGCACTTCAATTAGGTAATACTAATACTAGGGTTGCCAACAATGCTCTAATTTAAAATATTGTACTCTGTTTCGCGTAGGTGTACTTTATAACCTACAAAAGCTCCATTGCTTTTGTAGATTTGTAAAGTACACCTACGCTTATTTAAGCGTTAAATTGAACGAATTCCTACCACTTCAGCTTTCACTGAGAGCTGTTCGGTCAGGGCCATTTTTTCCATATGCCACCCTGGGCAAGTGCCCAGAACCCCGAAATCTGTTAGAAACCTTATTTCCTGCCAAAGTCGTAGCTAGAAGCTGTCAAGAGGAAACCTAACTTACATAATTATATCAAGCGGAGTCCTTTTTTCGAGTTCGCTTCGCTTCGCGCTCTTGCATACTACATTCTTATAATTCTCTAGCTTTTATTTATTTAATAAGCACAAGTAAAAAAATACTGAACACAGGCGGATTTCATGCTTGTGGCATTTTCTAACAGTCAACCTTAGGGTGATGCAGAGATAAACCATGGCAGGTGCAACGTACGGGATAGATAGCTCGGATATGACTATAAAATACAAGAATAAATAATAATACATAGATACAAACATATAAAGAAAATAAACCTTGGTCAGAAGAAATAAGGATCGGTAGAGGAGAAAACAAATCCAGCAAATCAGCGCTGGGATGTTTCGGCCAACTTCTGACGGATATGTTCACGTGCCTTCACGTTAAAAGATAACCGGCTGGTTGCTGACCTGATATTCAGAGGGAGCGCATTCCAAAAAAAAAAACCCCCTTTTTTTTGAGGGTGGAAAATCATCAAATAACTTCTCCCGCTCTGGGCGGAGCGGGAGGGCGTGTCAGACCCTTACTGACTCGTGTTCCTTCAGTTGCCTTTTTTTTTTTTTTTTTTTGTTTCCGGAGTGGTAAATCATCATGGATGTCCGCCGCCCTAGGGCGGGCGGCGGGGTCTGTCATACTCTTACTGACCAAAAACCACCCCGGTGTTCCATCTCACACCTACGCCGGGGGTCGCGGGAACGTACGATTCTTCCGCAACCCCCGACTAGTGCTGGCCTTCGGGTCTGGGGGGGGAGTAAGGTGTTTGACTCCCCCCGCGACGGCTAAGAGGGGCGCGTGTGGAACACTACGCGCCGCCACCTCGGGTCCTGGTGTGTGGGGGGCGTCGGACGTCCCCGAGTCCGTCGCCCCTGGACCCATTTAGGGGGGCTGGAAGAGGGCGTTGTCCGCTCTCCGCCGACGCCCGGTGCGCCTTCTGCGGGCCGGGTGAGTGGACGAGATCTCCCTCTCCTTTTCCGAAGCTTCTTTCTGCGAGACTATCGTCTCGCAGAAGGAAACCACCGCGTCCCAGGACTCGTCGCTGCCGACCATCGACTCGACTACGGCCGGCAGTGACAAGTCACTGCCTACTTCTGAGATGAGAGCACGGCGCGGCTCCTCGCAAGCGGCACACTCTGCCAGCGTATGCCGCGCCGTGTCCTCCCGGCAGTCGACGCAGTGGTGACACCGGGCGTCCGGCTCCCTGTTTATGCGACACAGGTACTTCCCGAAGCAGCCATGCCCCGAGAGCACCTGCATCACCCGAAACGACAGGGAGCCGTGCCTCCTCCCGAGCCAGCGCTCGAGCACCGGCCGGACCGCCTCGATGGTGACGAGGCCGGCGGTAGGGCGTGAAAGCCTATCCCGCCATTCCGCCACCAGGACTTCGCGAAGCTGAGACCGACGCAGCTCCGTGTGCCGCTGCATCGGTCCCTCGCCCCGTGCCCTCGCTCCCTCGTGCCACCGATACAATGACGCGAGTATTTTCGCTTTTCGTTGTGATCCAAAATAAATTAAACCTATTTCTAGCGCAGTATTCGTGGAACCTGTCCAGATCATCCTGTAATAAGCGTGCGTCCTCAACAGTTGACACTTGACCCAAAATCTTCATATCATCCGCATACAATAAGACTTTAGAATTAAAGAAACAAGAGGCAACGTCATTTATAAAAATATTAAATAAGAGAGGTCCGAACAAGGATCCTTGGGGAACTCCCGATGGAACGTACATCGCTTTCGACGTATACTCGTTGAGAACCACCGTACGGCACCTTTTTTTCCACGTATGACGAGGACCATCTAAACAAATTACCCCTCACACCAACCAATAAAAGTTTACGCATAAGAAGCGCATGATCAATACAATCAAAACATTTGTTATAGTCACTGTATACACAGGGTGGCAGGCAAACGCTTCCGAAAACGAAGACAGGTGATAGGGCTAGTGATTCTCGATACAATACATTAAAAAAAATTTTTTTTTTTTACAATTTTACTCATTTTTTTTAAACTTTTTCGTACACTATGCTGTGAGAACAGTTAAATGAAACCATTATTTGCGATTACACACATTTTTTTTCTTTACAACTCTAACAAGCAATGTATTCGTAAATAAATATCAGCTGACAATCGCGCATAGCCCCGAGTTCAAAGTGCGCGAGCGCTTGCCGCGCGGTCAACGACCCCTAAGTTTACGCGATTGTTGTGCGTCAAAGTTGAAGCAAATATCTTTTCAGTTCACTACTACCTACTGCGATATCTGCTTTCGGATTCCATTCATGCCATCGTAATAATTTTCGCCTTCAACAGGCTTACAATTTTGATCCGAATGTTCGTAAATTATGCTCACAAATCAGAAAAAACCAGATGTTTATGCTTAACCTTGAGATCCATGTCGAATAGAGGTAATAAGATACCTACTGTGATTAGGAAAGTTCGTTATTTCGTTCAATAAAATTTTGCACAGCAACAAAACTGAAATGTTTACTATGTGAACATGATGTAGGTAACATCATGTTCACATTATCTCTAGACCTGGGCTCGATGATTTCATATCGGCAAACTTAACAATAAATATCCAAAATCAAAACAATAATAATACAAAAATTACCAAAATAACGAGACGCGTATAAGCAACGAAGAGGCTCACCGTACTGAGGCGACGAGTCGCGCGACGAGGTTAACATGGGGAGGTGAAGGGGGAAGCGAGATGGCCCATTCCAGCGAGGTACAGAGATAATGGTGACCTTCGGTCGAATTCTGGTAATCAAGGTAAATGATTACAAAAGTCATTGGTATTAGGCCGAGATTTGAACACGGGTCACTTCACTTGACAGAGAGAGGCGTCCACGGCTATGCGCGGTGCGGCGGCGACCTAAACATCCTTTGTAAAGCGCCGCCAAAATAAAGAAGAAGAAACATTACAAAGGCTCCAAATGTTTAAAATGAATGGGCCGTGTCGTGCATTTGATAACAGTTTTGTATGTAAGTCGATAATCGATAGTGAATGAAATAAAGTAAAAAATCGCCGACGTTAGCTGTGAATGACGATAAAAGTTATATCGCGCGCACCGTTTCAAGCAAATAGCGCGCGTGAATCAATTAAATTTGAACTTTATGCCAATGTAATTACGGGTCATACGACGCGCACTCGTTTATTGCTATAACTGTATCCATTAAATAGGTAAGTAAACCAAATCAATTTAAAGTGGATACCTACTTTAATTAAATCTAAGAAACCCGTCTTATTTATAAGTAAGAAAATGAAAACAGTTTGTAATAAAGCATAATTACAATTTACTATCACTTAAAATTTATAATAATTGGTTTCTGGTTTAATAAATTATTCTTCTAACATTTTTTCCTCTGTAATTTGTTGATCTTTGCACATCGAAAGTCACCGCTATGAGACACCGTGTCGCCACACCGACGCGAAGGCGCGCGGCGCCCGCGCGGCGGCATGTTTGATGTTCTTAGTACTTCTTAGTAAACTAGTTAGTTCCTTTCAAACTCAGTTCGTGAGCGAACGTGGGTTACGTTTAATCGGTCGATAGGTATTGAACCGTATTTAATACTGTTTTGTTGGTTTTAAATTTGTGTTTAGTTATTATTGTTACGTTTTAAATGTTGTTTTTTTGTTTTTGTTGTGTTAAACAATGTCCGATGCATACGTGTACAGTGCTCGTGAATACGGCAACATGTTGATGTGTTTAGGAGAAGCCCGTGGCAATGCTTCTGTTGTGTTGAGAATTTATCGAGACATATTTCCGAAAGTCCGGCTGATTTTCGTATGATAACTTTATTGAGAAACGGGAGTTGTGGAGGCCTCGTGTTCACGGGTCGACACAGTGACGGGCCCGGCTTTGTATTGAAATGGATGGAGCGCCGTTCAAGCCAAACCTCATAAGGTCGCAAAGGATTAAGACAGGTACGTAGATGCCTCTGTCAGCTTAAATGTTTAACAGTGGGCTACGAATGCGATTAAAATTCATAATTTAGGGTAAGGGTAGGCATTTTGAAAGTGATGTTTGTAGATTCCGTATAAATCCCGTGACTCGGCCGTACGGAGCGCTCGGCGCCCGAAATGCGCGGACGCACGGTGTCACGATGTTGCGTTGCGTGTCAGTGACCTCACGCTTTGGACGGTTTCCATTGCTTGTTTACGAAATATGAAGTCTTGAAAATAACCAATTTATAGCGAAATATATTGGTATCCGTTTGCATTTAGGTGGTATATAATATACGTTCTGGCTTCGGAAGCGTTCCCCTTACACCATGTATATCGTCCAGCTGAGACCGTCTGGACATTTGTGCTCTGTAAGATAGTCACTACAGACCACGAGATTGGATGTGGTCGAGCGACCTTTTAGATACCCATGTTGATGTTCACAGAAACTTAATTTAAGTGAAGAAGAAAGTTGTCTGTGCACAATTTTCTCCATCATTTTAGCAAACACACAAAGTTTGGATATTAGTCTATAGTTGTCTATATTGGCTTTAGCACCTTTTTTATGAATCGGCGTTATAAACGCCAACTTCCAAATGACAGGCGCTACCCCTAAATCAAATGAACGCTTAGATAATATTGTTAATGGAAGGGATAAGCACCTGGCACATTAATATATAAAAATTGGCTAAATGTTATCAGGGCCCGCGGTTTGGTTTAGGTCCACTTGTTTGAGCAACCGAAACACTTCCTCCTCCCGTACATCAATAGAGCTTATGTCTGAGACGCAACCGGCAGTCAGACTACCAGGTTCATCCATCACCACAGAGTACAGATCGTCGTCACTTCGTTCTTGAAAATTAGAAAATAAATAGTTTCCGAACATGCCACAAATTTCCTCCCCAATGCTAGATGAAATACGACCATAGTTAAAAACAGATGGATAAAAGTTGGTTTATTGTGTATATGTATTTGTTATTAGGATTGGTTTCCGTACTTAGTCCTTCGGTGGACCAATGCACGTGGCGTAGCACAGAATTAAAGGTTATGTTTCTCTATTTGAATAAAATTTCATACAACATTACAGGGAATTTGGTGTATATTTACGTAAATTCAATACCAAAATAAATTGCATATCATTTTAATTAATTATTGTTTCGGACGAACAGTTAAGTAATTCTTTTGTAAGTTCTCAGTAGATACCATATCCACCACAGCCGAAGCTTCCATAGCCGAGTCCGAGACTGGCAGGAGCGATGACAGAAGCGCCAGGTCCATAGCCAGCGCCGAGCCCATAGGCACCAGCCGCACCATAGGCAGCAGCAGAAGGACCAATGCTCTCGATAGCAGTAATACCGTTACCGCAGCTGTAGCTGACGGCGCCAGCACCAGCACTGGGAAACACGCCCTCCAAAGCAGCAGCACTCACGAACGGCAGCTCACCGGCCACGGACAGAGCACCCTCAAACACATTCTCAGACACTACGGAGAGGCCACTGGGAGCGTAATTAGAGGCGCTAGAGACAGGCAGTGCACCGCCACTGGTGGGAATGATCTCTAGAGCAGCCAAGCCATTATTAGCCCAGTTACCAGCACAGCCATTTCCGATCAAACCATTGCCAGCCCAGCCGTTACCAGCACATCCTGGGGCAATAAGAGTAGGAGCGGCGATGGCTCCAAGACCAAGACATGAACTGACAGCAGTCTGTAAACAAGACATTATTGTTTTAGTAAATCGCATTATCGGCAGACGACGTCGATGTCGATGACACGTGATTGTTTAATCGATCTCGTAATGTAATGTGTGTCAGACGCTTTTGATGTCATAATAATAGTGAATATGTAGCTAGAATCGTGAGTGACTTATGGTCTTTGTTACACAATTCCGTGTGGATAAAAAAAATAGGAAAAGGCATAACTTCACAAATTTTTACAAAACCATATCTTAGGGCGCAGTAAGCAACCCTTGGGAAAATCACAAATAACAGAATGTTACATCTTTTTTAAACGTAAAATATGAATAAACCATTTCTCACCTGGATGAAGAGCGCCTGAGCGCAGAGGACGAGGATCACCTTGGCTGACATTGTAGTTTGTATTGAAGTGAACTTGAGAATGAGTTTTCCAATAAATTGATCGACTATTTATACTGAAACGCAGTTCTTATTTAGTTGTGTTGCAGCAATATGTGGATTTTGAAACGAATTTTTAATACCATTATCATTAGTTGCAATATGGAGAAATAGGAAAACGCTTGTATTTCGTAAGTGATGTTACCTTGAAATATTAAGTATGAAGGGCTTTGTTTCAATAGAACATTGAAAAAACATCACGTAGTTATGATAAGTAGCTTTTGCACTATATAAACGTGGTCTCGAAGTAGGGACATCATTCAGTCTTCAGCTTCTCGTTGAACATAAACAAACATCAAACATGTCTACCTTTACTGTTTTGTTGCTCTGCGTCCAAGCTTGCTTGGTCCAGGTGAGTAATCAAGGAATTAATTATGACTGTTTTTCGAGTTTTCGGTTCATTTATATGGTTATCGTCTTGTTATGTGTGTGAATTTCTTCTTTAATCAAATCCAATCAATTCTTATTTATTATTCTGTTCTCTTAGAATGTGTTCGGTTACGGGTGCGGCTGCGGAGGCCCAGTGCCTGCCATAGCTCCTGCTCTCGGTCTGGGCGCTGGTCTCTATCCTGGTGCTTCATGTGGTGGTGCCCTTGGTCTTGGTGCTTTTGGTGGCGCACTTGCTCCTGCTGCTGCATACGGAGGTGCTTTTGCTCCTGGAGCTGCTTACGGCGGTGTTGGTGAAGGCAACGTGGCAGTCTTTGGTGAGCTGCCAGTCGCCGGTAACACCGCTGTAGCTGGTCAGGTCCCCATCATAGGTGTCGTGAGCTTCGGTGGCGCTGTGCCAGCTGCTGGTGCCGTGTCTATCGCCGGACAGTGCGCGTGCGGCTGCGAGCCCTCGATTTACTTCTGAAGCATCCTTTTTTGACGCCGAAATAGAAATAAACGATTATGAAATGAGCGAATATTTCAATCTTTGATTTAATCCTAAAATCAAACTTTAGCTGTTAACTATAGAATAACAAATATTTCAATAAAATATTATGATTGATTAAGTGTAATTGTGTAGAGCAGGTAAAGCATTTGTATTAATTATTTCTTCAAAGTTTAAATTTTATTAGCCATAATTTCATTTGCAGTAGCAACCGCATGCCCAGTCTTTAGTTTTCAGAGATGCTAAGATTTTCAACTGGTTTTTAAGGTAAAGGAATTGATGTTAACTTTATGGTCTTGACTGGGTTTTTATAATATCTCTTGCGCCTGTTTCCTAATGGCTGGATTGTAAGGGCACTATTTAACTGATACTGGCTGTCACAAGTTGTTGAAGCAACCTTTTACAAAACAATTGTTATAGTCTTCTTGTATATAGTCATCTATAACCTTAACAAAGACCTTTTACCGAAAACTAAATTTAATAAATGGCATAAAAGAAAGAAAGAAAAATATTTTATTTTGGACACGCACAGGAAATACAAATAATAATATTAAAAAATCAAAAAAAGAACATAAAATCTTACAAAATCAAAAACAATAAAAAAATAAATAAAGAGAAGACCTGTGCGAGGCCAAAAAGGCTCCTCTGTCAGCATGATGCTGCGATATTTGAAAAACAAACAAACACCGCAGCGCTGGTATTTGTACGGTTATTTGTGTGGTACATCTACGGTCTGATCACTTATATTATAGGTATGCCAAGTGGAAATAGTTAACTTATCACATAACACATAACATCACGCCTGCGTTCGCCGAGGCGTTGCGCAGAAGTGTACCTATAGTACCTATATATCGCCAGGTATGTTTCAATCCCATGTAACAAGGGGTGACAACTGACAATTGCCATCAACCGGGCACAAATCCAGGCAATTTGCCCGACCCGGAAATAAATAATAATACATAGATACAAACATATAAAGAAAATAAATCTTGGTCAGGAGAAATAACGATCGGTAGAGGAGAAAACAAATCCAGCAACTCAGCGCTGGGATGTTTCGGCCAACTTCTGACGGATATGTTCACGTGCCTTCACGTTAAAAGATAACCGGCTGGTTGCTGTCCTGATATTCAGAGGGAACGCATTCCAAAGAAAAACCGCCTTTTTTTTTGAGGGTGGGAAATCATCAAATAACTTCTCCCGCTCTGGGAGGAGCGGGAAGGCGTGTCAGACTCTTACTGACTTTTACCCACCCGTGTTCCTTCAGTTGCCTTTTTTTTTTTTTTGTTTCCTGAGTGGTAAATCCTCATGGATGTCCGTCGCCCTAGGGCGGGCGGCGGGGTCTGTCAGACTCTTACTGCCTAAAAACCACCCCGGTGTTCCATCTCACCTACGCCGGGGGTCGCGGGAACGTACGATCCTTCCGCAACCCCCGACTAGGGTCCCCCCCCCCGGGTCTGGGGGGGGAGAGAGGTGTTTGACACCCCCCGCGACGTCTAAGAGGGGCGCGCGTGGAACACTACGCGCTGCCACCACGGGTCCTGGTGTATGGGGGGCGACGGACGTCCCCGAGTCCGTCGCCCCTGGACCCATTTAGGGGGGCTGAAAGAGGGCGTTGTTCGCCCTCCGCCGACGCCCGGTGCGCCTTCTGCCGGCCGGGTGAGTGGACGATACCTCCCTCTCCCTTTCCGCAGCTTCTTTCTGCGAGACGACTGTCTCGCAGAAGGAAACCACCGCGTCCCAGGACTCGTCGCCTAGTATAAGTAGGTATTCTTGAAACTATGTTAGGTTAGCAACCTAGTTATGGAAACACAACCCTTACGGATTCTGCGGGTATAAGTACTTTTGCCCAGCACGATCTGCGTGTCACTGAGCTTGCATTATTGAAATCATATGTTTGTTTAGTCTAAGTTAGGGTTAGCTAGTTTAGTCCGTGTCTAACATCAAAACCTGTAGCACGTCTCTCAATATAGAGATTTATTAGTTAATTATTTATTTTCATTTATTTTAAAGTCCTTCAATGCGCTCGCTATCGTGATTACCTACTGGTGTGTTATTGTGTAAGACACTTAGATGTGTCGACGTGTGATGGTGTTTATATTGTTATCTACCTACAAAACTCTTACGAATACCTACTTATTCAGAATAACAGTTGGAAATATCAAAATGTTTCTAAAAGAAGGTATCAATGTAATTTCCAGTCTGTTATTTTCTACAATTGATGGCTTCTGTGAAAATTATATCACTATTTCGCCATTGTCAAGTAATAATGTATGTATATTTCTAAAAATGGAAAGACTATTCTAAAAAATGGCTGTCACTTCGGTTTTTTGACATATCCCGTGGAACTGTTCGCATCGTTTTTCTGTAATGATGTAGGGCATGTATGTCTTGCTTATTTTCCATAAATAAAATTATTATTTATATATATGAAAATAGGTTTAGCTGATAGGTAGGTTAGGTACATAGGTTAGTTTTAGTAAGGTAATTAACAATAAATAAAATGGTATTTACATTGTGATCTTGAAATAAAAAGCTTTAAAATTGAATAGTCTAATATATTTAGTGTTTGACACGACAAAACACAATAAACCTGTTATCAGTTTACGCTAGTATAATACCCATATACTACCTAATTGGATAATTTCTAGCATTGAAAAGGTCAATCATGATATTAGCCTCTAAAAAACAAAACAAAAGTATGCTTAATTAAAAATACATTTATTCTTTTCTTCAGTTTTTACTTTATTGAAAGAAGGACCTCATTTTCTAGTAACGCTATCTGGACATTTTAATTTCCAAACAAGTTTATGAAAAAAAAATGCTATCTAATAAACTAGGTACTACAAAATAAAAGTTGCCAATTTAACAACTACATCATTATTGAAGTACTTCTAGAAGTCTTTCTGTGTCTGTGTGATCAAGTTTGCCCAAATATTCGCGTATCTTCAGACTACAATGTTTGTAACCGGCACTGTAAATATTAAGTATTCTATTGAGCATATTATATAAATCGGGTCCTAAATAGACATAGAATCGGTTTACAAAGGCATGTCTAGTTTGAGGCTTTATGCAGACCAAATCTTTCCTTCTCTTGTCAGAAGGTACTAGCTTGTAAGCGATTTCAACGTGCCGCTCTAATATGATGTGCAGTATAAATAATTGGCGTACTGTTAGCACCTCACATGCAATGTAAAGCTGGTGTGTAGGAAATCTGAAAGGCCTAAAGGTGGCTACCTGTAGAATTGCTCTTTGAGCACGTTCTAGATGGAGTAAAATAGACTTTGCAGCGCCACCCCATGAAGTTATGCAGTATGTAAGTACAGATTGGCACAAAGCTAAATATACCGGTTTAATTAATATGTGTGAATAAAGAATAAAGTGAAGACGCCTATGTGTTTAGTGGAACAAATCTTTGTAAGAGATATTTATATCTAAAAAATTAAGTTGTTAGTTGACGCATATAATAAAGTTATCTCTCAAAGATTTCTAAGTTAGGCGTAAAAATTGAAATGTTCTGAATGTGTGACTGTTCCGCCATCTAGCGAAGAAGTCTCTGGGAGATCATCTAAAGATCCGCCTTACAAAAGTATTACACGTAGATCGGAACAAATAGATATGTTAATTTTTTGGTGTTTTATCAACTTAAAAGTGTTTAAACGAGGTTGTTTTAGTCCACGGAGTATTATTTATTATTTTTTAGCTTAGGCTGTCGAATTTTTAAAGATAAAGTAAATTCTTAAATCTTTGAAATAATTTACTCGTTAGAAGATTAAAATATGGCTATAGTTTGACAATATTAGAAAGAAATAATTTTAATTTTTTTTATTAATTTAGGGAAAACTTACAGCTAATACATTTAATATCTAGTACAATGTGTAAGCGATGGCCAATTACAAGCTTCCACTAACGATTAATTCGAATACCATTAACAAATTACGCGAAAACAGCGACGTAAGAGATTCTCAAATGAATTATCTCATGCTCAAAAAATACAATAAAGTTGAGAAAAAAAAAATTGTTTATACATTGAAAAACAAATGTTCAAACTTTTCTTTACTCCCTTAACGCTACTATCAGATAAATCTAAATCAATCTCGACATCCTTACACACCATGTTAAAAGTACGACAAGCTCATTGCACGTACGAGATCTGTCTGTAGATAGCTCTGACTTGAGGCATATGAAGAAGACGTGCTCTCCAAAGAAACGCACCAGGTACAAGAAGCCCGATCTTGCTCACCAACTCAGGAACGTCAGTAGATCCGTTCATAATGCTAAATAACAAAGCAAGATCTGCAAGTTTCCTTCGCTCGTGTAGAGGCAGAATATGATTGTTTTTACACCGGCTTATATAATTCCGGAGATAGGTATTTGAGCGATATTGAGTGTAGGTACTTCAAAAATCGCCTTTGAATACCCTCAAGCCGCTTATTGTATACATTATAATTTGGATTCTAAACCTGAGAAGCATATTCAAGGTGGCTACGAACAAACGCACAATATAAAATGTTTATTGTTTTGACATTTTTAAAATCTGAAGAAACCCTAATAAAAAAACCCAAGGCTTTATAAAAGCCCGATTAACTTTGTTAATAATAATTATGTGCATCAAATAGAAGCTTATAGTGAAAAGTAACTCCAAGATCCCTGATGACACTAACTCTGGCCACTAAGGCATTCGAAGGTCTATAATCTTACGCGTAAATGTGCATACATAGCATTCGGAAACATTTAAATTAAACCTATTTCTAGCGCAGTATTCGTGGAACCTGTCCAGATCTTCATGTAATAAGCGTGCGTCCTCAACAGTTGACACTTTACCCAAAATCTTCATATCATCCGCATACAATAAGACTTTAGAATTAAAGAAACAAGGGGCAACGTCATTTTATAAAAATATTAAATAAGAGAGGTCCCAACAAGAATCCTTTGGGAACTCCCGACGAAATGTACATCGCTCTCGACGTATACCCGTTGAGAACCACCGTACGGCACCTTTTTTCCATGTATGATGAGGACCATTTAAACAAATTACCCCTCACACCAACCAATAAAAGTTTACGCATAAGAAGCGCATGATCAATACAATCAAAACATTTGTTGTAGTCACTGTATATAACGTCGACCTGAGACCGTCTGGACATGTGCTCTGTAAGATAGTCACTACAGACCACGAGATTGGACGTGGTCGAGCGACCTTTTAGAAACCCAAATGGATGTTCACAGAAACTTTGGTGAAGCGTCAAAGCCTTTTTCAAAATGAAAAAAATAAAAAGTGATAATATTTTAGGATTTGTCTTATAATAGAATACGTATAAGTTAGTATCTCAAATTAAATATTTTAACTTCTCACTTGATGAATCCTCGCACCAATCTTTGTTGTCGCAGCGCCCATGTTATCTAAACTTTCTTGAGTTTTCTCGCAATGTGGCTGATAGATGTCTTCAGCGAGCTGCGTTCTTTTGGTGGCCGCGCGCAACATTGTCTGCGTAAAACGCTCCGCTTAAAAAACTCCTTTTTGGTGAAACCTTGATGATATTCGTAAAATACTTGGACCTGCATCTGTGCTTCATTGAGAACTTATAGTGCAGTTTAATTTTTGGAGTTGTAACCATTCCACCGGTGGATTTAAGAAGATTTTGCTCGCCAGCCGGCAGCCTATACCTACAAGCCTATCACGCGTGCATGAACGAGGTATCTTCCCATCACCCTGGGTCTGAGTAGGATCTCTGGATTGTCAAGGTACGTGGGCAGGTTTTGCTGCTAATAAGTATTTTGGTACTGGTTTCTCGAGGATTCATTAATAGGAAAATTAATTTATTTGAGGTCCGCCATTACGCCTTTTAACATAGGTTCTTAATTCAAATTTTGTCACAACCTACATAAAGGTGTAGGCTATTTACACGCCTCATCAAACTTAATTTAAGTGAAAAAGAAAGTGGTCTGTGCACAGTTTTCTCGATAATTTTAGCAAACACACAAAGTTTGGATATTGGTCTTTAGATGTCTATATTGGCTTTAGCTCTTTTTTATGAATCGTCGTTATATACGCCGACTTCCAGATGACAGGCAATACCCCTAATTCAAATGACCGCTTAAATAATATTGTTCATGGAAGGGATAGGCACCTGGCGCATAAAGATATAAAAATTGGCGAAATGTTATCAGGGCCCGCGGTTTTGTTTAGGTCCACTTGTTTGAGCAACCGAAACACTTCCTCCTCCCTTACATCAATAGAGCTTATGTCTGAGACGCAACTGGCAGTCAGACTACCAGGTTCATCCATCACCACAGAGTACAGATCGTCGTCACTTCGTTCTTGAAAATTAGAAAATAAATAGTTTCCGAACATACCATAAATTTCCTCCCCAATGATAGATGAAATTTCACCATAGTTAAAAACAGATGGATAAAAGTTGGTTTATTCTGTATATGTATTAAGACTAAAGTAAAGTATACACTGGATAGAACGTCAAGTTCATGAAAATTCTTTTATCACAGAATCTATGTTCTATGTTATTGGGATTAGTTTCCGTACTTAGTCCTTCGGAGGACCAATGCACGTGGCGTAGCGCAGAATTAAAGATATGTTTCTCTATTTGAATAAAATTTCATACAACATTGCAGGGAATTTGGTGTTTATTTACGTAAATTCAAATACCAAAATAAATTGCATATCATTTTAATTAATTATTGTTTCGGACGAACAGTTAAGTAATTCTTTTGTAAGTTCTCAGTAGATACCATATCCACCACAGCCGCAGCTTCCATAGCCGAGTCCGAGACTGGCAGGAGCGATGATAGAAGCGCCAGGTCCATAGCCAGCGCCGAGCCCATAGGCACCAGCAGCACCATAGGCAGCAGCAGAAGGACCAATGCTCTCGATAGCAGTAATACCGTTACCGCAGCTGTAGCTGACGGCGCCAGCACCAGCACTGGGAAACACGCCCTCCAAAGCAGCAGCACTCACGAACGGCAGCTCGCCGGCCACGGACAGAGCACCCTCAAACACATTCTCAGACACTACGGAGAGGCCACTGGGAGCGTAATTAGAGGCGCTAGAGACAGGCAGTGCACCGCCACTGGTGGGAATGATCTCTAGAGCAGCCAAGCCATTATTAGCCCAGTTACCAGCACAGCCATTTCCGATCAAACCATTGCCAGCCCAGCCGTTACCAGCCCAGCCGTTACCAGCACATCCTGGGGCAATAAGACTAGGAGCGGCGATGGCTCCAAGACCAAGACATGAACTGACAGCAGTCTGTAAACAAGACATTATTGTTTTAGTCAATCGCATTATCAGCAGACGACGTCGATGTCGATGACACGTGATTGTTTAATCGATCTCGTAATGTAATGTGTGTCAGACGCTTTTGATGTCATAACAATAGTGAATATGTAGCTAGAATCGTGAGTGACTTATGGTCTTTGTTACACAATTCCGTGTGGATAAAAAAAATAGGAAAAGGCATAACTTCACAAATTTTTACAAAACCATATCTTAGGGCGCAGTAAGCAACCCTTGGGAAAATCACAAATAACAGAATGTTACATCTTTTTTAAACGTAAAATATGAATAAACCATTTCTCACCTGGATGAAGAGCGCCTGAGCGCAGAGGACGAGGATCACCTTGGCTGACATTGTAGTTTGTATTGAAGTGAACTTGAGAATGAGTTTTCCAATAAATTGATCGACTATTTATACTGAAACGCAGTTCTTATTTAGTTGTGTTGCAGCAATATGTGGATTTTGAAACGAATTTTTAATACCATTATCATTAGTTGCAATATGGAGAAATAGGAAAACGCTTGTATTTCGTAAGTGATGTTACCTTGAAATATTAAGTATGAAGGGCTTTGTTTCAATAGAACATTGAAAAAACATCACGTAGTTATGATAAGTAGCTTTTGCACTATATAAACGTGGTCTCGAAGTAGGGACATCATTCAGTCTTCAGCTTCTCGTTGAACACAAACAAACATCAAACATGTCTACCTTTACTGTTTTGTTGCTCTGCGTCCAAGCTTGCTTGGTCCAGGTGAGTAATCAAGGAATTAATTATGACTGTTTTTCGAGTTTTCGGTTCATTTATATGGTTATCGTCTTGTTATGTGTGTGTATTTCTTCTTTAATCAAATCCAATCAATTCTTATTTATTATTCTGTTCTCTTAGAATGTGTTCGGTTACGGGTGCGGCTGCGGAGGCCCAGTGCCTGCCATAGCTCCTGCTCTCGGTCTGGGCGCTGGTCTCTATCCTGGTGCTTCATGTGGTGGTGCCCTTGGTCTTGGTGCTTATGGTGGCGCACTTGCTCCTGCTGCTGCATACGGAGGTGCTTTTGCTCCTGGAGCTGCTTACGGCGGTGTTGGTGAAGGCAACGTGGCAGTCTTTGGTGAGCTGCCAGTCGCCGGTAACACCGCTGTAGCTGGTCAGGTCCCCATCATAGGTGTCGTGAGCTTCGGTGGCGCTGTGCCAGCTGCTGGTGCCGTGTCTATCGCTGGACAGTGCGCGTGCGGCTGCGAGCCCTCGATTTACTTCTGAAGCATCCTTTTTTGACGCCGAAATAGAAATAAACGATTATGAAATGAGCGAATATTTCAATCTTTGATTTAATCCTAAAATCAAACTTTAGCTGTTAACTATAGAATAACAAATATTTCAATAAAATATTATGATTGATTAAGTATAATTGTGTAGAGCAGGTAAAGCATTTGTATTAATTATTTCTTCAAAGTTTAAATTTTATTAGCCATAATTTCATTTGCAGTAGCAACCGCATGCCCAGTCTTTAGTTTTCAGAGATGCTAAGATTTTCAACTGGTTTTTAAGGTAAAGGAATTGATGTTAACTTTAAGGTCTTGACTGGGTTTTTATAATATCTTTTGCGCCTGTTTCCTAATGGCTGGATTGTAAGGGCACTATTTAACTGATACTGGCTGTCACAAGTTGTTGAAGCAACCTTTTACAAAACAATTGTTATAGTCTTCTTGTATACAGGGTTACTGGTAATTCGACGTATATCCGGCAGGGGCTGATAAGGGGGCCAAAATGCAATAAATTGAACCCCCCATATGTATGGCCGAAATTCAATAGTTATCGAGATATTAGAATTTTAAGGGTTATTCGATATTTACCCAAAATTTGACATTTAATTCCAAATAAAATAAAAACTACATATTTGAATGGGTACCATTAAAAATGATGTTGTAGCTGGCACTTCAATTAAGCTATGGACATAATTAAAACTACTTAATTTAACAAAATAATGAAAATAATGAGCGATATAAGAATAATATCTTACCAATATTTTCATTTTACGCTTCAAAAATGTTGTCTCGTCACAAAAATTTCTATGACATTAATCGTACAAATAACTAAAACAACTTGCTTATCCTGTAAGCTTTCCAGAAAGGTATAAAAGTCAATTTTAAAATACATAATTCGTGGCATGGCATGTGTTTGAACCGGCGCGGGGAGAGAAATTATCTGTGTTTTTAGTTTATGATCCTCGCTAAAACAATAGATTTTCATGGCGAAATTCTTCGCGATGGGGCGGGGTGTGAGGGCGGGGTGTGCGGGCGGGGGAGTACACGGCGTCTGCTGTGCTCGCGTCGCCTTCCTTAGTAAGTTTTGACTCTCCGCCGCGCAAGCACGTGTGTTGTTATCTTGCTACCAATCTCTCATCCCGTTAATTTGTTATCGATCATTATTGTTAATTCTTGTTTCTCTTGTTATTCTTTTTGTTATCATTGTTATTTCGGATAACATGGCTTCGTATCCTAATAACGAATACGCAGACATAATGTTTTGTTATGGTTTTGCCGATGGAAACGCGGCTGCGGCTCGGCGAGAATACCAACGCCGCTTTCCCGATCGTCGACTTCCCCACGTTACTGTTTTCGGGAGCACCTATCGACGATTGTCTGAAACTGGCAGTGTTCAAAGAGCACAATTCAACGCTGGCAGACCTCGACGGTACACGGCTGACGAAGAGGACACCATTCTTCAGTGTTTTATTGATGACCCAAACATCTCAACGAACATTGTTGCAAGACAGCTCGGTATGTCCCAGTGGAAAGTGTGGTCGGTAGTACATCTATCAGGTAGACACCCGTACCATTATCAACCTGTTCAAACATTGCACGAGGGAGATCCTGCCAGGCAACTCGAATTTTCTCGGTTTATGTTAAACGCTGACGCTGACCAGGAACATTTCCTAAGAAATATTTTGTGGACTGACGAGTCAAAGTTTGACCGGGATGGAATAACGAATTACCATAACTTACATTTTTGGGCACCTAAAGCAGGCAGGAATCCAAAAAAACTAAAAGAAACTGCGTCGCAAATGAGATTTTCCCTGAACGTATGGATGGGTGTCGTTGATAATTATTTGGTGGGCCCTCATTTCTTGCCCCAAAATTTGAACGGCGAAAATTACGAGGAGTTTTTGAGAAACAACCTAGACGATTTGTTGGCGGATGTTCCCGAAGAAATAAAAAACAACCTCATGTTTCAACATGATGGTTGCCCAGCACATTACCGGATTACTGTCCGACAGTGGCTAGACGAGAGATATCCAAACCGATGGATTGGGAGGGGAGGGCCAATTCCGTGGCCAGCACGAAGCCCTGATATCACACCACTTGATTTTTACGTTTGGGGTCATATGAAGGCATTAGTTTATGTGGCCCCAATAAATTCAGTCGAAGAACTTCGACAGCGAATAATAAACGCGGCGCAACAGATGAGAACAACGTTCACATCAAGAGTGACGAAAACCGAAGTTAGGAAGAGAATTCGAACCTGCATTCGTAATCGAGGGGCTCATTTTGAACAAGATGTGTAAAATTTGTAATAAAATTTGATGTACATTTTTTTATGCATTTTATTTCATACAAATACAAATGACCCTTTCTCTCCCCGCGCCGATTCAAACACATGCCTTGACACGAATTATGTATTTTAAAATTGACTTTTATAGCTTTCTGGAAAGCTTACAGAATAGGCAAGTTGTTTTAGTTATTTGTACGATTAATGTCATAGAAATTTTTGTGACGAGACAACATTTTTGAAGCGTAAACTGAAAATATTGGTAAGATATTATTCTTATATCGCTCATTATTTTCATTATTTTGTTAAATTAAGTAGTTTTAAATATGTCCATAGCTTAATTGAAGTGCCAGCTACAACATCATTTTTAATGGTACCCATTCAAATATGTAGTTTTTTTTTATTTGGAATGAAATGTCAAATTTTGAGTAAATATCGAAAAACCCTTAAAATTCTAATATCTCGAAAACTATTGAATTTCGGCCATACATATGGGGGGTTCAATTTGTTGCATTTTGGCCCCCTTATCAGCCCCTGACGGATATACGTCGAATTACCAGTAACCCTGTATAGTCATCTATAACCTTAACAAAGACCTTTTACCGAAAACTAAATTTAATAAATGGCATAAAAGAAAGAAAGAAAAATATTTTATTTGGGACACGCACAGGAAATACAAATAATAATATTAAAAAATCAAAAAAAGAACATAAAATCTTACAAAATCAAAAACAATAAAAAAATAAATAAAGAGAAGACCTGTGCGAGGCCAAAAAGGCTCCTCTGTCAGCATGATGCTGCGATATTTGAAAAACAAACAAATACCGCAGCGCTGGTATTTGTACGGTTATTTGTGTGGTACATCTACGGTCTGATCACTTATATTATAGGTATGCCAAGTGGAAATAGTTAACTTATCACATAACACATAACATCACGCCTGCGTTCACCGAGGGGTTGGGCAGAAGTGTACCTATAGTAGCTATATATCGCCAGGTATGTTTCAATCCCATGTAACAAGGGGTGACAACCGACAATTGCCATCAACCGGGCACAAATCCAGGCAATTTGCCCAACCCGGAAATAAATAATAATACATAGATACAAACATATAAAGAAAATAAATCTTGGTCAGGAGAAATAACGATCGGTAGAGGAGAAAACGAATCCAGCAACTCAGCGCTGGGATGTTTCGGCCAACTTCTGACGGATATGTTCACGTGCCTTCACGTTAAAAGATAACCGGCTGGTTGCTGTCCTGATATTCAGAGGGAACGCATTCCAAAGAAAAACCGCCTTTTTTTTTGAGGGTGGGAAATCATCAAATAACTTCTTCCGCTCTGGGAGGAGCGGGAAGGCGTGTCAGACTCTTACTGACTTTTACCCACCCGTGTTCCTTCAGTTGCCTTTTTTTTTTGTTTCCTGAGTGGTAAATCCTCATGGATGTCCGTCGCCCTAGGGCGGGCGGCGGGGTCTGTCAGACTCTTACTGCCTAAAAACCACCCCGGTGTTCCATCTCACCTACGCCGGGGGTCGCGGGAACGTACGATCCTTCCGCAACCCCCGACTAGGGTCCCCCCCCGGGTCTGGGGGGGGAGTGAGGTGTTTGACACCCCCCGCGACGTCTAAGAGGGGCGCGCGTGGAACACTACGCGCTGCCACCACGGGTCCTGGTGTATGGGGGGCGACGGACGTCCCCGAGTCCGTCGCCCCTGGACCCATTTAGGGGGGCTGAAAGAGGGCGTTGTTCGCCCTCCGCCGACGCCCGGTGCGCCTTCTGCCGGCCGTGTGAGTGGACGATACCTCCCTCTCCATTTCCGCAGCTTCTTTCTGCGAGACGACTGTCTCGCAGAAGGAAACCACCGCGTCCCAGGACTCGTCGCCTAGTATAAGTAGGTCCTGTATTCTTGAAACTATGTTAGGTTAGCAACCTAGTTATGGAACCACAACCCTTACAGATTCTGCGGGTATAAGTACTTTTGCCCAGCACGATCTGCGTGTCACTGAGCTTGCATTATTGAAATCATATGTTTGTTTAGTCTAAGTTAGGGTTAGCTAGTTTATTTAGTCCGTGTCTAACATCAAAACCTGTAGCACGTCTCTCAATATAGAGATTTATTAGTTAATTATTTATTTTCATTTATTTTAAAGTCCTTCAATGCGCTCGCTATCGTGATTACCTACTGGTGTGTTATTGTGTAAGATACTTAGATGTGTCGACGTGTGATGGTGTTTATATTGTTATCTACCTACAAAACTCTTACGAATACTTATTCAGAATAACAGTTGGAAATATCAAAATGTTTCTAAAAGAAGGTATCAATGTAATTTCCAGTCTGTTATTTTCTACAATTGATGGCTTCTGTGAAAATTATATCACTATTTCGCCATTGTCAAGTAATAATGTATGTATATTTCTAAAAATGGAAAGACTATTCTAAAAAATGGCTGTCACTTCGGTTTTTTGACAAATCCCGTGGAACTGTTCGCATCGTTTTTCTGTAATGATGTAGGGCATGTATGTCTTGCTTATTTTCCATAAATAAAATTATTATTTATATATATGAAAATAGGTTTAGCTGATAGGTAGGTTAGGTACATAGGTTAGTTTTAGTAAGGTAATTAACAATAAATAAAATGGTATTTACATTGTGATCTTGAAATAAAAAGCTTTAAAATTGAATAGTCTAATTTATTTAGTGTTTGACACGACAAAACACTATAAACCTATTATCAGTTTACGCTAGTATAATACCCTTATACTACCTAATTGGATAATTTCTAGCATTGAAAAGGTCAATCATGATATTAGCCTCTAAAACACAAAACAAAAGTTTGCTTAATTAAAAATACATATTCTTTCCTTTAGTTTTTACTTTATTGATCGAATGTTTTTACTGAACCAACTAGAGTAACTCCAAGTTCTGCTACTTGTATTGATAATGTCTTCTGCGATTGTGATTATTTAGTGAAAGCCATCGTAAATTATTTGCCATCTGATCATAGTGGACAAACGGTAACTTTTAAGTTTAAAACACCTTTGCAAAAAGTGCAAATACAATTTAGACCAATAACGACTGGCAAATTAAGTAGATTCAACAGTACCCTAAACAATAAGTTAAATGTTCTGAGTCATATTATGGACGATGCAAATAAATTGTATGAGAATTTCTTTTCAGTAGTGCACAATGAATTCAATAAAACTTTTGAAAAGAAAACAAAAAATATTTGTCCTAATTTTATTTTTAGTGACTGGGCAACTAGAGGTATTAGGATAAGTAGGGAAAGACTGTTCGATCTGTACGGCCTTAAGCCCTACATTAACACTGAAACTTTCAACAAGTATGTTACTACATATTCAAAAAATTTTAGGAATACCTGCAAGATAGCTAAAGCCCAGTACATTAGCAACAAGATTAAATCAGCAAAAAATAAAATAAAAACAGTTTGGAAAGTTATAAATAACGAAACTAGTAGGAAAAAAATACGTAGCACAGATTATACATTGGAGACTTCACGTGGTGCCATAAGCTCTAACTTAGAAGTCGCTCAAGAATTTGTAAATTTCTTTACTAATATACCAGTTAAAACGACGGAAGCTTTAAATTCCTCACCTGATGTCTCGATTGATTTATTAAGAGCGAACGTTTTAGGCTGCCCGGTTGAATTTCAATTTAAACATTATAAACCCTATGATAGTTATAAAAGCTTTTCGGCAAATAAAAATCAAATTGACCGAAGATCTATGGGGAATGTCTATCAAAGTTTGTACAGCAATAATCGAGACTATAGCACCATACTTAGCTTTCATATTTAATTTGTGTGTAGATCAAGGAGTCTTCCCGGATTTAATGAAATACAGTAAGGTTATACCGCTTTTTAAATCTGGGGACAGCAAAGACACCAACAATTATAGACCAGTATCTGTGTTGCCAGTATTCAGCAAGGTGTTCGAAAAGGTAATGCTCAATCAAATGCTTAATCATTTTAACACCAACAAAATCTTACACGACCAGCAATATGGTTTCACCAAAGGACGTTGTACGACTGACGCCGGTGTCACTTTATTAAAACACATATTTACAGCGTGGGAGGAGGCCCAAGATGCCATAGGGATCTTTTGTGACCTCTCCAAGGCATTTGACTGCGTTGATCACGAAACCTTGCTCTTAAAACTTGAGCATTACGGACTAGGTAAACTCGCGCTTAGTTTAGTACAATCTTATTTAAATGATAGACAACAAAAAGTGCAAATAAATGGTATCAATTCACTTCATTTAAAAGTACAAATGGGTGTTCCACAAGGATCGATATTAGGTCCCTTCCTCTTTTTAGTATATATTAATGATCTACCCCATTTATTTAAAAACCAACCACAAATGGTATTATTTGCTGACGATACTTCTTTAATCTTTAAGATAAATAGACGTGCATCAAATCTTGACGACGTAAATAATGCCCTACTGCAGGTACATAATTGGTTCACTGCTAATAATTTAGTATTAAATGGGAAAAAAACGAAATGCATAAGATTTGCTTTACCGAATGTGAAAAGTAGTGATTGTGACATAGTATTGAATAACGAGAAACTAGAATTTGTCGATGAAACTGTTTTCCTGGGAATAACGCTAGACTCAAGGCTGCAATGGGGTCCTCATTTAACATCTCTTGCAGGACGGCTAAGTTCAGCAGCATATGCTGTAAGAAAAATCCGTCAATTTACTAATGTAGATACCGCGAGGCTAGTCTATTTCAGCTATTTTCATAGTATCATGTCTTACGGTATTTTATTATGGGGACGGGCTGCCGATATTGAGTCTATTTTTATTCTGCAGAAAAGAGCTATCAGAGCAATATACAGCCTCCGCAGGCGCGATTCTCTAAGGGAACTGTTTAATGACATTACCATCATGACGGTACCTTGTCAATATATTTATGAAAACATCATGTACGTAAGGATAAATTTAAATCTTTTCAGTAAAAGAGGTGAAAGACACAATTATAGGACTAGAAATAGGGACCAATTAGTTCAACCAGGTTTCAGACTGGCTAAAGTAGACTCATCCTTCATGGGGTACTGTTTAAAATATTACAATAAAATACCTCCCCACATACTCCAACTGAATGAAACGAAATTTAAATCTTGTATAAAACGCACACTATACAGCCAAGCATATTATAAGTTGGGGGATTATATCGCTGACAAAAATGCTTGGCTCAGGGCTGGTCCTGCTCCACAAGGGCGCATAAACTAATTAATTAGCATTCGAAAATAGTGTTGGAGCTGATGAAGATTGTACAACCTATCTTTGCATTGTATAAATTCAATCTCTTAGTATTGTATAATTGCATAGCACGTGTGAGCACTATGTACCCACTATAAAGCTTACTGGGTTCGTCTTTCATTTCATTTTTTTCATTCAGCTAATACCTACATTTAATATCTAGTACAATGTGTAAGCGATGGCCAATTACAAGCTTCCACTAACGATTAATGTGAATACCATTAACAATTACGCGAAAACAGCGACGTAAGAGATTCGCAAATGAATTGTCTCATGCTCAAAAAATACAATAAAGTTGAGAAAAAATAAATTAAAAAATGTTTATACATTGAAAAACAAATGTTCAAACTTTTCTTTACTTCCTTAACGCTACTATCAGATAAATCTAAATCAATCTCGACATCCTTACACACCATGTTAAAAGTACGACAAGCTCATTGCACGTACGAGATCTGTCTGTAGATAGCTCTGACTTGAGGCATATGAAAAAGACGTGCTCTCCAAAGAAATGCACCCGGTACAAGAAGCCCGATCTTGCTCACCAACTCAGGAACGTCAGTAGATCCGTTCATAATGCTAAATAACAAAGCAAGATCTGCAAGTTTCCTTCGCTCGTGTAGAGGCAGAATATGATTGTCTTTACACCGACTTATATAATTCCGGAGATAGGTATTTGAGCGATATTGAGTGTAGGTACTTCAAAAATCGCCTTTGAATACCTTCAAGCCGCTTATTGTATACATTATAATTTGGATTCTAAACCTGAGAAGCATATTCAAGGTGGCTACGAACAAACGCACAATATAAAATTTTCATTGTTTTGACATTTTTAAAATCTGAAGAGACCCTAATAAAAAAACCCAAGGCTTTAGAAGCCCGATTAACTTTGTTATTAATATGTGCATCAAATAGAAGCTTATAGTGAAAAGTAACTCCAAGATCCCTGATGACACTAACTCTGGCCACTAAGGCATTCGAAAGTCTATAATCTTACGCGTAAATGTGCATACATAGCATTCGGAAACATTTAAATTAAACCTATTTCTAGCGCAGTATTCGTGGAACCTGTCCAGATCATCCTGTAATAAGCGTGCGTCCTCAACAGTTGACACTTGACCCAAAATCTTCATATCATCCGCATACAATAAGACTTTAGAATTAAAGAAACAAGAGGCAACGTCATTTTATAAAAATATTAAATAAGAGAGGTCCCAACAAGAATCCTTTGGGAACTCCCGACGAAATGTACATCGCTCTCGACGTATACCCGTTGAGAACCACCGTACGGCACCTTTTTTCCACGTATGACAAGGACCATTTAATTCAAATTCAAATTCAAATATTTTATTTCAGATAAACATCCATATAATGTTAGTAGTAGTAAAACTTATCCTTATGTTAGTATTAAAATTAAAATAATGTATAACAACAATACACACAGTTCCATGGCTCATTATTGTTGGTAATGAACATTGAACTGTTTGTTCCATGTTAAACGATTTTAACTGGATAAGTGTGTCTGAACACTTACCCACCTTCGTAAAAGGGGAGAGTCCCACCGGTCTGAAAACACATTCAGGATGCCATTGAAGGAGGAGCGCAAGCGCGCCATCATGGAAGCGCATCGCTTCCGCATGATTACGGCGAACCCGTCGACGCATGCTTCAGCGAACATCCCTGACGCGCTTCATCGCCAAGGCAACCCCAAAAACACCCTGAATGCGTTATTGTACTGCACGCGCAGGTCGCTGTATGCCCGCTGGGTGTACTCGGTCCACAGGCTGGACGTGTAAAACGACTGGCAGAAGGCCTTAAAAAGCGTTATCTTGACTGAATCAGTACAACGTGCAAACCTGCGGGCCAGCATGTTGCAACGGACAGCCAGCGACCTGCGCTCCCTGTCTATATCTACATTGTCTTTGAAGTCATCAGTGACCCAGTGGCCCAAATACTTAAACTTCGAAACTCGAGCTAAGGGAGACCCAGAGAGTGAGAGTTCAGATAGCTGTTCGTAGGTTAACGTACCCGACTTAAAAACTAACAATTCACTCTTATTGGTATTGTATTTGAGCCCATGAGCCACTGCATAACTTTTACAGATTTTAAGTAGCCTTCTCATCGCACCGATAGATGGGCTCAGTAGCACCATATCATCAGCGTAGCTAATGTTGTTCACGCAAACACCGTCCATGTGACAACCGATTTTAGTGCTACTGAGCCTACCTATCAGTCTGTTAATGTACAGGTTAAAAAGGCGGGGGGAGCTCAGACCCCCCTGCCTCACTCCACACTCCAGCCCATACATGTCAGAATATAAGCCTGCCCACTTAACTGAGTTCTTTTGACTACTGTACCAATACCTAAACAAAGATATTACATCAGCCGGGACAGTAGTGTCGTGAGCGAGCTTATGCCAGAGCAGGTCCTAGTTGACCAGATCGAACGCCCTCGATAAATCCAGGAAACATGCCATTACAGGTGTTTTTCTGTCTGCATAATATTGGACAGTCTGCTTAAGGCATAATATTGCACTATCCGTTGATAAGTTCGGTCTAAAACCAAACTGTCCATCCTCTAGATCGATATGTTTAACTAGTATTTTATCAAGCAGAATATCCAATACTTTAGCACAAACAGTGGCAAGCGATACCGGCCTATAGTTGGAAATATCGGATGCGTCACCAGTCTTATTCTTTATTACTGGCACTACGATCGTATTACTAAGTTCCACAGGTAAGTAACTATGACTTAGACATAGGTTAAAAATCATAGCGAGTACTCGTGGTAAGTGTACCCCAGCGTATTTAAGGTGTTCGACGCTGAGGCCGTCGTGACCGGGGGACTTTCCTCTCACCATGTTCTGTATACATCTCGCGACCTCTTTAGCGGAGAACCTGACAGGGGGAGCCCCAGTCACGGCCGCCCCCGCGCCGCTACTTGACGGTTCGCTATAGCCACACAAACGCGAGTTTACATTAAAATGTTTTTGAAAAGCATTAGTTATATCAGTAGGGTCGCTCACGCCCGCGACGCTCACCGGAATCCCCGACCTATGTTTTAATTTATTCGTTAATTTCCAAAACTTATTAATTTGTTTACTTTGATGACAAGATGCTAGCATATCCATTTTAATTTTTTCTTGATTGTTTTGACAATATTTTAGTTTATTTTTAAAAAGATTTCGCGAAATAAACATATTTTCATAAATAAATCCAGAAGTAGGTTTGTTGTATAACAGCCACATTTGATAACACAGTCGGGCATCACGGTGAGCCCCGCGAACGTGTTTGTTCCACCCTACTATATAATTTCCTTTATGACGCTTTTTAACAGAACTCACATGAGTGAGTTCGGCTCCATTTTTCAAAATACAAATTAATTTATCATACAATCTATCTATCACCAACCGATGCTCAGGTAAGTGACACATATTATCAGCACATTTACAAAATTCTGAAGGAAAATCTACTTGTTTTAGGTTGCTATTACAGTAATCAAAATACTTATTTATCTGTTCTAAATCCCTCTCACCCCACACAACCTTGTTACAAGAAATGTTGGATCCAATAATTTTAGGTTTAATTAAATTAATGTTACACTCTATTAATAACGGAATATGGTCCGACACGTAAACGCCGTACAGAATTGACGCATTATTTACCAAATGTCTGGCGGCCTCAGTGACAACACAGTGATCTAGCCAGCGGAGGGAACAATTGGCTGAGCTAGTAAAAGTATGCGAGTCTTGCGGCAACAGTTCTGTATCAATGCAAGACCATGATTGATCAACACAGGTTAAAAGTAACTCACGTGAGAATCGTGTCCCTGGGTGCGCATTAAAGTCTCCCAACACAAAAACCGACTCCACTTCACTGCTCTCAATCACTGAGATAATCTCACTTAGACAACTCGTAAACTCGGAACGATTTTCAACACAGTCAGTGGGCATATAAACACTAAGTATTAGCAAAGACCGCTCGCCCTGCGCTATTTTAATACACACGATACGATCACTAGCACAGGTTATTACCGAAACCGACGCAAATAACGACTTCCTCCATAACAGCGCCACACCACCGAATGGCGGTGAACACCGGCAGAGATGTCCACGGCTGATTTCCCAGTGTACGCGAAGTCTCCATCAATGGTCGCTAGGAAGGGCACGTCGTGGGGCAGCAGCCAGGTCTCCTGTAACGCTATCACGTCGGCTCGTGCACATAGTTGACGAACGCAATCGGCTGATCGAGTAATACTTTTACAGTTGAATGTACATAGCTTAACGTTCGACGTACAACCCATTATTTGTTTGTTTTAATTTCAACACTGTGCTGCTTATTTACTTCTGTAATATTTTTCTTAAAGTAAATAAACTGTCTAAACCGTATACCCTCGGGCCATATTTTGTCATCTAAAAACTTTTTATTTAAACAAATTACCCCTCACACCAACCAATAAAAGTTTACGCATAAGAAGCGCATGATCAATACAATCAAAACATTTGTTGTAGTCACTGTATATAACGTCGACCTGAGACCGTCTGGACATGTGCTCTGTAAGATAGTCACTACAGACCACGAGATTGGACGTGGTCGAGCGACCTTTTAGAAACCCAAATGGATGTTCACAGAAACTTTGGTGAAGCGTCAAAGCCTTTTTCAAAATGAAAAAAATAAAAAATGATAATATTTTAGGATTTGTCTTATAATAGAATACGTATAAGTTAGTATCTCAAATTAAATATTTTAACTTCTCAATTGATGAATCCTCGCACCAATCTTTGTTGTCGCAGCGCCCATGTTATCTAAACTTTCTTGAGTTTTCTCGCAATGTGGCCGATAGATGTCTTCAGCGAGCTGCGTTCTTTTGGTGGCCGCGCGCAACATTGTCTGCGTAAAACGCTCCGCTTAAAAAAATCCTTTTTGGTGAAACCTTGATGATATTCGTAAAATACTTGGACCTGCATCTGTGCTTCATTGAGAACTTATAGTGCAGTTTAATTTTTGGAGTTGTAACCATTCCACCGGTGGATTTAAGAAGATTTTGCTCGCCAGCCGGCAGCCTATACCTACAAGCCTATCACGCGTGCATGAACGAGGTATCTTCCCATCACCCTGGGTCTGAGTGGGATCTCTGGATTGTCAAGGTACGTGGGCAGGTTTTGCTGCTAATAAGTCTTTTGGTACTGGTTTCTCGAGGATTCATTAATAGGAAAATTAATTTATTTGAGGTCCGCCATTACGCCTTTTAACATAGGTTCTTAATTCAAATTTTGTCACAACCTACATAAAGGTGTAGGCTATTTACACGCCTCATCAAACTTAATTTAAGTAAAAAAAAAAAGTAGTCTGTGCACAGTTTTCTCGATAATTTTAGCAAACACACAAAGTTTGGATATTGGTCTTTAGTTGTCTATATTGGCTTTAGCTCTTTTTTTATGAATCGTCGTTATATACGCCGACTTCCAGATGACAGGCAATACCCCTAATTCAAATGACCGCTTAAATAATATTGTTTATGGAAGGCATAGGCACCTGGCGCATATAGATATAAAAATTGGCAAAATGTTATCAGGGCCCGCAGTTTTGTTTAGGTCCACTTGTTTGAGCAACCGAAACACTTCCTCCTCCCGTACATCAATAGAGCTTATGTCTGAGACGCAACTGGCAGTCAGACTACCAGGTTCATCCATCACCACAGAGTACAGATCGTCGTCACTTCGTTCTTGAAAATTAGAAAAGAAATAGTTTCCGAACATACCACAAATTTCCTCCCCAATGCTAGATGAAATTCGACCATAGTTAAAAACAGATGGATAAAAGTTGGTTTATTGTGTATATGTATTAAGACTAAAGTAAAGTATACACTGGATAGAACGTCAAGATCATCAAAATTCTTTTGTCACAGAATCTATGTTCTATGTTATTGGGTTTGGTTTCCGTACTTAGTCCTTCGGTGGACCAATGCACGTGGCGTAGCACAGAATTAAAGATATGTTTCTCTATTTGAATAAAATTGCATACAACATTACAGGGAATTTGGTGTATATTTACGTAAATTCAAATACCAAAATAAATTGCATATCATTTTAATGAATTATTGTTTCGGACGAACAGTTAAGTAATTCTTTTGTAAGTTCTCAGTAGATACCATATCCACCACAGCCGCAGCTTCCATAGCCGTGTCCGAGACTGGCAGGAGCGATGACAGAAGCACCAGGTCCATAGCCAGCGCCGAGCCCATAGGCACCAGCAGCACCATAGGCAGCAGCAGAAGGACCAATGCTCTCGATAGCAGTAATACCGTTACCGCAGCTGTAGCTAACGGCGCCAGCACCAGCACTGGGAAACACGCCCTCCAAAGCAGCAGCACTCACGAACGGCAGCTCACCGGCCACGGACAGAGCACCCTCAAACACATTCTCAGACACTACGGAGAGGCCACTGGGAGCGTAATTAGAGGCGCTAGAGACAGGCAGTGCACCGCCACTGGTGGGAATGATCTCTAGAGCAGCCAAGCCATTGTTAGCCCAGTTACCAGCACAGCCATTTCCAATCAAACCATTGCCAGCCCAGCCGTTACCAGCCCAGCCGTTACCAGCACATCCTGGGGCAATAAGAGTAGGAGCGGCGATGGCTCCAAGACCAAGACATGAACTGACAGCAGTCTGTAAACAAGACATTATTGTTTTAGTAAATCTCATTATCAGCAGACGACGTCGATGTCGATGACACGTGATTGTTTAATCTATCTCGTAATGTAATGTGTGTTTTTGATGTCATAACAATAGTGAATATGTAGCTAGAATCGTGAGTGACTTATGGTCTTTGTTACACAATTCCGTGTGGATAAAAAAAATAGGAAAAGGCATAACTTCACAAATTTTTACAAAACCATATCTTAGGGCGCAGTGAGCAACCCTTGGGAAAATCACAAATAACAGAATGTTACATCTTTTTTAAACGTAAAATATGAATAAACCATTTCTCACCTGGATGAAGAGCGCCTGAGCGCAAAGGACGAGGATCACCTTGGCTGACATTGTAGTTTGTATTGAAGTGAACTTGAGAATGAGTTTTCCAATGTATTGCTCGACTATTTATACTGAAACGCAGTTCTAATCTAGTTGTGTTGCAGCAATATGTGATTTTTGAAACGAATTTTTAATACCATTATCATTAGTTGCAATATGGAGAAATAGAAAAACGCTTGTATTTCGTAAGTGATGTTACCTTGAAATATTAAGTATGAAGGGCTTTGTTTCCATAGAACATTGAAAAAACATCACGTAGTTATGATAAGTAGCTTTTGCACTATATAAATATCATTCAGTCCTTAGCTTCTCGTTGAACACAAACAAACATCAAACATGTCTATCTATACTGTTCTGTTGCTCTGCATCCAAGCTTGCTTGGTCCAGGTGAGTCATCAAGGAATTAATAATCAGTGTTTTTTGAGTTTTCGGTTCATTTATATTGTTATCGTCTTGTTATGTGAGTGTAGTTCTTCTTTAATAAAATCCAATCAATTCTTATTTATTATTTTGTTCCCTTAGAATGTGTTCAGTTACGGGTGCGGCTGCGGAGGCCCAGTGCCTGCCATAGCTCCTGCTCTCGGTCTGGGCGCTGGTCTCTATCCTGGTGCCTCATGTGGTGGTGCCCTTGGTCTTGGTGCTTATGGCGGCGCACTTGCTCCTGCTGCTGCATACGGAGGTGGTTTCGCTCCTGGAGCTGCTTACGGCGGTGTCGGTGAAGGCAACGTGGCAGTCTTTGGTGAGCTGCCAGTCGCCGGTAACACAGCTGTTGCTGGCCAGGTCCCCGTTATTGGAGTTGTGAATTTCGGTGGTGCTGTGCCAGCTGCTGGTGCCGTGTGTATCTCCGGGCAATGCGCTTGCGGCTGTGAATCTCCTATCTACTACTGAAGCGTGCTTTTCTGCTGCCAGAATAAAATAAAAGATCATGAATTGAGCAAGTATTTCCATGTTTAATTTAATGTTTAAATCACCCAACAGCATTTATTGTTTCAATTAAAAATATACTTAATAAGAATCTTTGACTCTTTGACAAACGACGCAAAGCCTAAACTGCTTGGCTTAGAAAAACTTTATTATTAGTTAGTAAGAATAAACTAGCAACGTGCTCATATTCACTCAACGTTCCTGACCTAGTACAAGCTATCTCCGATGACTGGCTGTTATGAAACGTTTGTTAATCTGATTGCTGAGCACGATTCTAAGAAGGCACGTGCCATAACATAAAGCCTCAATATTTGTGAATAATGTAGGTACAGAGCGTTTTGTTCGAAGTTACAGACCTGAAAGTATACAGTCACGACTACAACCACGGTTAATAAAGGGAATAAACTCTCCTAGCACGAACGCGCAACGATGAATTCGAACGGTTTTACGAAAAAAATATCTCAGTAACGTTTTTTTACGTGCAAACAGTGAACGAAAATAAACATGGAAGCATTACTTCAAGGGAACTAAGCGCGCATCTTGACACAAAATCCCAAACAAACTCACTCATCGAAAAACCGTCGCTGATTCGCGAAACCACACAAACAATATTATTACTACTCTGGAAGCACGTTCATTTAATGGACCTTATTTCCTGATAGTTTGGGTTTAAATTAAACCAAATCAATTTAAAGTGGATACCTACTTTAATTAAATCTAAGAAACCCGTCTTATTTATAAGTAAGAAAATGAAAACAGTTTGTAATAAAGCATAATTACAATTTACTATCACTTAAAATTAATAATAATTGGTTTCTGGTTTAATAATTATTATTCTTCTAACATTTTTTCCTCTGTAATTTGTTGATCTTTGCACATCGAAAGACACCGCTATGAGACACCGCGTCGCCACACCGACGCGAAGGCGCGCGGCGCCCGCGCGGCGGCATGTTTGATGTTCTTAGTACTTCTTAGTAAACTAGTTAGTTCCTTTCAAACTCAGTTCGTGAGCGAGCGTGGGTTACGTTTAATCGGTCGATAGGTATTGAAACGTATTTAATACTGTTTCGTTGGTTTTAAATTTGTGTTCAGTTATTATGGTTACGTTTTAAATGATGTTTTTTTGTTTTTGTTGTGCTAAACAATGTCCGAAGCATACGTGTACAGTGCTCGTGAATACGGCAACATGTTGATGTGTTTAGGAGAAGCCCGTGGCAATGCTTCTGTTGTGTTGGGAGTGTTTGATCGGGAATGTGACAGTGCTGATGAAATTCGTGGCAGAATAGTGAGCGTTTTTGATAGACTACGTGCAGAATGTGTTGAGGATCCTACACTAATGCCTCGTGTTCAAAGGTCGACACAGTGACGGGCCCGGCTTTGTATTGAAATGGATGGAGCGCCGTTCAAGCCAAACCTCATAAGGTCGCAAAGGATTTAGACAGGTACGTAGATGCCTCTGTCAGCTTAAATGTTTAACAGTGGGCTACGAATGCGATTAAAATTCATAATTTAGGGTAAGGGTAGGCATTTTGAAAGTGATGTTTGTAGATTCCGTATAAATCCCGTGACTCGGCCGTACGGAGCGCTCGGCACCCGAAATGCGCGGACGCACGGTGTCACGATGTTGCGTTGCGTGTCAGTGACCTCACGTTTTGGACGGTTTCCATTGCGTGTTTACGAAATATGAAGTCTTGAAAATAACCAATTTATAGCGAAATATATTGGTATCCGTTTGAATTTAGGTGGTATATAATATACGTTCTGGCTTCGGAAGCTTTCCCCTTACACCATGTATATCGTCCAGCTGAGACCGTCTGGACATGTGCTCTGTAAGATAGTCACTACAGACCACGAGATTGGATGTGGTCGAGCGACCTTTTAGATACCCATGTTGATGTTCACAGTTCAAACTTAATTTAAGTGAAGAAGAAAGTTGTCTGTGCACAATTTTCTCCATCATTTTAGCAAACACACAAAGTTTGGATATTAGTCTATAGTTGTCTATATTGGCTTAAGCACCTTTTTTATGAATCGGCGTTATAAACGCCAACTTCCAAATGACAGGCACTACCCCTAATTCAAATGAACGCTTAGATAATATTGTTAATGGAAGGGATAAGCACCTGGCACATTAATATATAAAAATTGGCTAAAAGTTGTTATTTTGTTTGTTTGTTATCAGGGCCCGCGGTTTTGTTTAGGTCCACTTGTTTGAGCAACCGAAACACTTCCTCCTCCCGTACATCAATAGAGCTTATGTCTGAGACGCAACCGGCAGTCAGACTACCAGGTTCATCCATCACCACAGAGTACAGATCGTCGTCACTTCGTTCTTGAAAATTAGAAAATAAATAGTTTCCGAACATACCACAAATTTCCTCCCCAATTCTAGAAGAAATTTGACCATAGTTAAAAACAGATGGATAAAAGTTGGTTTATTGTGTATATGTATTTGTTATTGGGATTGGTTTCCGTACTTAGTCCTTCGGTGGACCAATGCACGTGGCGTAGCACAGAATTTAAGATTATGTTTCTCTTTTTGAATTATATAATTTCATACAACATTACAGGAAATTTGGTGTATATTTACGTACATTCAATACCAAAATAAATTGCATATCAGTTTAATTAATTATTGTTTCGGACGAACAGTTAAGTAATTCTTTTGTAAGTTCTCAGTAGATACCATATCCACCACAGCCGCAGCTTCCATAGCCGTGTCCGAGACTGGCAGGAGCGATGATAGAAGCGCCAGGTCCATAGCCAGCGCCGAGCCCATAGGCACCAGCAGCACCATAGACAGCAGCAGAAGGACCAATGCTCTCGATAGCAGTAATACCGTTACCGCAGCTGTAGCTGACGGCGCCAGCACCGGCACTGGGAAACACGCCCTCCAAAGCCGCAGCACTCACGAACGGCAGCTCGCCGGCCATGGACAGCGCACCCTCAAACACATTCTCAGACGCTACGGAGAGACCACTGGGACCAAAAGCAGAGGTGCTGGAGACAGGCAGTGCACCGCCACTGGTGGGAATGATCTCTAGAGCAGCCAAGCCATTGTTAGCCCAGTTACCAGCACAGCCATTTCCGATCAAACCATTGCCAGCCCAGCCGTTACCAGCACATCCTGGGGCAATAAGAGTAGGAGCGGCGATGGCTCCAAGACCAAGACATGAACTGACAGCAGTCTGTAAACAAGACATTATTGTTTTAGTAAATCTCATTATCAGCAGACGACGTCGATGTCGATGACACATGATTGTTTAATCGATCTCGTAATGTAATGTGTGTCAGACGCTTTTGATGTAATAAAAAAAAACACTACAAAGTGAAAAATAACTTTAATTTCGGAAGCACCGACTTACGAAATTAAAGTTATTTTTCACATAGTAGTGTATTTTTTTTAGAAGTCGGTTGTTTTTTTTTCTAAAAAAGTTTTTTTTATTTTTCACTTTTTAGTTATGGTACCTAAGTACCAATTCGAAAGCGATCGTCCACGTCCGTTTGAAGGCGGTTTTATTTATTTCTAAATAATAATTGTTGATTTTTTTTTTAAATCGCTTTACCGATTTCGATAAAATTTATATGGGACCACCTCTGAAGTTATGAACTACCACACAAAAAAAGAATCATAATTAACGGAATGTACGCGTAACAAACATACAAAAAAAACATACAGTTGAACTTTTTTGGAGTCGGTTAACAACAGTGAAAAATCTAGCTAGAATCGTGAGTGACTTATGGTCTTTGTGACACAGTTCCGTGTGTATAAAAAAATTAGGCAAAGGCATAAATTCACAAATTTTTACAAAACCATATCTGAGGGCGCAGTGAGCAACCCTTAGGAAAATCACAAATAACAGAATGTTACATCTATTTTAAACGTAAAAGATTAATAAAACATTTCTCACCTGGATGAAGAGCGCCTGAGCGCAGAGGACGAGGATCACCTTGGCTGACATTGTAGTTTGTATTGAAGTGAACATGAGAATGAGTTTTCCAATGTATTGATCGACTATTTATACTGAAACGCAGTTCTTATCTAGTTCTGTTGCAGCAATTTGTGGATTTTGAAACGGACTTTTAATACCATTATCAGTAGTTGCAATATGGAGAAATAGAAAAACGCTTGTATTTCGTAAGTGATGTTACCTTGAAATATTAAGTATGAAGGGCTTTGTTTCAATAGAACATTGAAAAAACATCACGTAGTTATGATAAGTAGCTTTTGCACTATATAAACGCGGTCTCGAAGTAGGGACATCATTCAGTCTCAGCTTCTCGTTGAACACAAACAAACGTCAAACATGTCTACCTTCACTGTTCTCTTGCTCTGCATCCAAGCTTGCTTGGTCCAGGTGAGTCATCAAGGAATTAATTATTAGTGTTTTTTGAGTTTTCGGTTCATTTAAATTGTTATCGTCTTGTTATGTGAGTGTATTATTATTATTTATTTATTATTCCGTTCCCTTAGAATGTGTTCGGTTACGGGTGCGGCTGCGGAGGCCCAGTGCCTGCCATAGCTCCTGCTCTCGGTCTGGGCGCTGGTCTCTATCCTGGTGCTTCATGTGGTGGTGCCCTTGGTCTTGGTGCTTATGGTGGCGCACTTGCTCCTGCTGCTGCATACGGAGGTGCGTTTGCTCCGGGAGCTGCTTACGGCGGTGTCGGTGAAGGCAACGTGGCGGTCTTTGGTGAACTGCCAGTCGCCGGTAACACCGCTGTTGCTGGTCAGGTCCCCGTTATTGGAGTTGTGAATTTCAATGGTGCTGTTCCCGCTGCTGGTGCCGTGTCTATCGCCGGACAGTGCGCGTGCGGCTGCGAGCCCTCGATTTACTTCTGAAGCATCCTTTCCTGACGACGAATGAGAAATAAACGATTATGAAATGAGCAAATAACTCAATCTTTGATTCAATCCGAAAATCAAACTTTAGCTGTTAGCAATAGAATACCAAATATTTAAATAAAATACTATGATTGATTAAGTGTAATTGTGTAGAGTAGGTGTAGCATTTGGCTTAATTATTTCTTCAAAGTTTAATTTTATTAGCCATAGTCTCATTTGCAGTAGCAACCGCATGACAAGTTTTTTAGTTTTCGGAGATGCCTAGGTTTTCAACTGGTTTTTAAGGTAAAGGAATTGATGTTAACTTTAAGGTCTTGACTGGGTTTTTATAATATCTTATGCGCCTGTTTCCTAATGGCTGGATTGTAAGGGCACTATTTAACTGATACTGGCTGTCACATGTTCTTGAAGCAAACTTTTTCAAAACAATTGTATAGTCTTCTTGTATTATAGTCATCTACCTATAACCTTAACAAAGACCTTTTACCGAAAAATAAATTTAAAAATAAATTTAATAAATGGCATAAAAGAAAGAAAGAAAAATATTTTATTTGGGACACACACAGGAAATACAAATAATAATAATAAAAAATAAAAAAAAGAACATAAAATCTTACAAAATCAAAAACAATATAAAAAAAAGAATAAAGAGAAGAACTGTGCGGGGCCAAAAAGGCTCCTCTGTCAGCATGATGCTGCGATATTTGAAAAACAAACAAATACCGCAGCGCTGGTATTTGTACGGTTATTTGTGTGGTACATCTACTACGGTCTGATCACTTAAATTATAGGTATGCCAAGTGGAAATAGTTAACTTATCACAAAACACATAACATCACACCTGCGTTCACCGAGGGGTTGGGCAGAAGTGTACCTATAGTACCTATATATCGCCAGGTATGTTTCAATCCCATGTAACAAGGGGTGACAACCGACAATTGCCATCAACCGGGCACAAATCCAGGCAATTTGCCCAACCCGGGAATCATACCAGGACCTCATGCTCAGCGGTCGCGCTTGCTACCACTACACTAACGAGGCAGTCAGTTAACTCATCATACCTGAGGCACTTCAATTAGGTAATACTAATACTAGGGTTGCCAACAATGCTCTAATATAGAATATTGTACTCTGTTTCGCGTAGGTGTACTTTATAACCTACAAAAGCTCCATTGCTTTTGTAGATTGTTAAGTACACCTACGCTTATTTAAGCGTTAAATTTTACGAATTCCTACCACTTCAGCTTTCACTGAGAGCTGTTCGGTCAGGGCCATTTTTTTCCATATGCCACCCTGGGCAAGTGCCCAGAACCCCGAAATCTGTTAGAAACCTTATTTCCTGCCAAAGTCGTAGCTAGAAGCTGTCAAGAGGAAACCTAACTTACATAATTATATCAAGCGGAGTCCTTTTTTCGAGTTCGCTTCGCTTCGCGCTCTTGCATACTACATTCTTATAATTCTCTAGCTTTTATTTATTTAATAAGCACAAGTAAAAAAATACTGAACACAGGCGGATTTAATGCTTGTGGCATTTTCTACCAGTCAACCTTAGGGTGATGCAGAGATAAACCATGGCAGGTGCAACGTACGGGATAGATAGCTTGGATATGACTAGAAAATACAAGAATAAATAATAATACATAGATACAAACGTATAAAAAAAATAAACCTTGGTCAGGAGAAATAACGATCGGTAGAGGAGATAACGAACCCATCAACTCAGCGCTGGGATGTTTCGGCCAAATTCTGACGGATATGTTCACGTGCCATCACGATAAAAGACAACCAGCTGGTTGCTGTCCTGATATTCAGGGGAAGCGCATTCCAACGAAAAACCGGCTTTTTTTTTAGGGTGGGATATCATCAAATAACTTATCTCGCTCTGGGCGGAGCGGGAGGGTGTGACAGACTCTTACTGACTTTAACCCACCCGTGTTCCTTCAGTTGCCTGTGCCAGGGGCCACGGTATCCCTCTCGGACCCTCCCGCAACCCTGGCAGGCATTGGCCCTAGCGGACCCCGTCATTGATGCTGACATCTCCAAAGAGATAAAACCTCAATAGGGGCGCGTGGAACACATCGCACCGTCGACCCGGGCCTGGTCCTAGAACCGATCCCTGTTGGACACCGCACGACATCTCTCGCCGGTTCCACTCCCCATCGCGACCGGGGTAAATGACGGCTCTGTCCGTCAGATATGCCTCGACTATTCGACGGAGGTAGGTTGGCACCCGGTGATACCTGAGTTCCTCCCCAATGCAACTCCAGGGCAGGGTGTTAAATGCGTTGGCGATGTCGAGTGACACTGCCACGAGAACCCCGACCCGAGACACCGCGTCCCCCGTCGTGGGGGCTCTAACGCGCATGATGGCGTCCACCGTCGAGCGCCCCTTGCGGAAGCCGAACTGACTATCCGCAAGATCCGGCCCCGTCCTCACCAGGTGCCCGACGAGGCGGCCTGCAGTAACTCTCTCAAAGAGCTTGCCGACCTCGTCGAGCAGCACAATGGGCCGGTATGCGGACGGAGAGTCCGCAGGGCGCCCTGGCTTCCGAATGAGGACCAGCTTCCCCGTCTTCCAACGGAGTGGGAACTGGCCTCTCTCCATACATGCGCTTAAAGCGCCTCCAGTCGAGACCCAAGAGCCGTCGAGGCCAGGACCCAGGCTTTCCCTGGCAGGCCGTCGGGTCCTGGAGCGGTATTTTGGGCCTTCAGCCTACCTACCGCCACTCTCAGATCTACCCTGGTCACTTCAGGGGTGTCGTCGTCGTCCGCGTGGTCCGCTTCAGGCACTGCGAGCGGCGGGGGAGTATGCTCCCCCCGTGAAGGCAACAGAGCGCTCACCACCTCCTCCACCAGCTGGGGGCGGAGACTCTGCGTCAGCGGGGGGGCCCAGGTGCGGAGTTTATTCCGCACCATTTTGTAAAGGGCGCCCCCATGGATCTTCGTTCAGAGTCTCCACCAACTCCTCGCGGGCCGTATATTTGGCATGCTGGACAGTCTCTTAGAGGGCGGTCTTCGCCGCTCTGTATCCCTCGTACAGCTCCGCCTCCGTCGCTTCCGCATCCGGAGGGCGGATGCGGAGCCTACGGTGCCTGGAGTACAGGTGTCGCACTGCGACGCACGCCTTGCGTAGCGTCTCCAGCTCCTGCGACCACCAGTACACCTGACGTCGGGCGCTTCCTGGACGGACTCGGGGCATTGCCACGTCGCAAATCTCGGACATGGCCTCCCGGAACCACTCCGCCTCATCGTCAATATCGGCAGGCCTGTCCGGTGATGACACCCAGGCCTGCACGATCGAGGCTTCCAGGAGGAGCTCCCGGTCCATCTGCTTCAGCGCCTACCGCGGACCACTCGGGGCCTGTTGGACCGGCGCGCTAGAGGTCTGGGCGGAGACGTCGAACCGGATATACCGGTGGTCGGAGTAGGTCTCCATCTCCTCCATGACGCGCCAGTCACACACACTGTGACAGAGCGGGGCTGGCAAACGAGATGTCCACCACAGACTCACCCCGCATCCGCACACACGAGGGGACAGAACCCCGGTTTAGGACGACCAGGCCTGTCTCCAGAGCCCAGTCCTCCACCATCCTGCCCCGCACATCAGTGTAACGGGAACCCCAAGCCGGATTTTTGGCGTTGAAGTCCCCGAGCACTAGCACGGGGAAGCGATGGTACCCGGCGACGACGACACTAATCGTCTGGCCTTATTCTGTCTTATGTACACATGTCTCGTATGTACCTACAGGGCAGTTGAAGAATTTTACTTTTTTTAAAGAGAGGTTTACAGCTATCTAAAACCGTGCAATGCACGTGGCTTAGCACATAATTAAAGATATGTTTCTCTTTTTTAATACAATTTCACACAACATTACAGGGAATTTGGGGTAAATATACGTAAATTCAAATACCAAAATAAATTGCATATCATTTTAATGAATTATTGTTTCAGACGAAAAGTTATGTAATTCTTTTGTAAGTTCTCAGTAGATACCATATCCACCACAGCCGCAGCTTCCATAGCCGAGTCCGAGACTGGCAGGAGCGAAGACAGAAGCGCCAGGTCCATAGCCAGCGCCGAGCCCATAGGCACCAGCAGCACCATAGACAGCAGCAGAAGGACCAATGCTCTCGATAGCAGTAATACCGTTACCGCAGCTGTAGCTGACGGCGCCAGCACCAGCACTGGGAAACACGCCCTCCAAAGCCGCAGCACTCACGAACGGCAGCTCGCCGGCCACGGACAGCGCACCCTCAAACACATTCTCAGACGCTACGGAGAGGCCACTGGGACCAAAAGCAGAGGTGCTGGAGACAGGCAGTGCACCGCCACTGGTCGGAATGATCTCTAGAGCAGCCAAGCCATTGTTAGCCCAGTTACCAACACAGCCATTTCCGATTAAACCATTACCAACAAAACCATCACCAATAAAACCATTGTTAGCCCAAATACCAGAACATCCTGGGGCAGGACCGGAGATGGCTCCATGGCCAAGACATGAACTGAGAGCAGTCTGTAAACAAGATAATATTGCTTTAGTAAATTTCATTATCAGCAGACGACATTGATGAAACATGATTGTTTAATCGATCACGTAATGTGTGTCAGACGCTTTTGATGTAGGTAATAACAATAGTGTAAAACTTAGCTAGAATCCTGAGTGATTTATAGTCTTTGCTACGTAGTTCAGTGTAGGTACAAAAAATAGGAAAAGACATAATTTCATAAATTTGTGCAAAACCACAAATAAAATAAATCTAAAATAAGAAAATGTTGCATCGTTTGAAAACATAAAATAAGAATATAAACATTTCTCACCTGGATGAAGAGCGCCTGAGCGCAGAGGACGAGGATCACCTTGGCAGACATTGTAGTTTGTATTGAAGGGAACTTGAGAATGAGTTTCCCAAAGTATTGATCGACTATTTATACTGAAATGCAGTTCTTATCTTGTTGTGTTGCACCAACTTGTGGATTTTGAAATTAACTTTTCATATCATTATCAGTAGTTGCAATATGGAGAAATACAAAAACACTTGTATTTCGTAAGTGATGTTACCTTGAAATATTTAGTATGGAGGGCTTTGTTTCAATAGAACATTGAAAAAACATCACGTAGTTATGATAAGTAGCTTTTGCACTATATAAACGTGGTCTCGAAGTAGGGACATCATTCAGTCTTTAGCTTCTCGTTGAACACAAACAAACGTCAAACATGTCTACCTTCACTGTTCTGTTGCTGTGCATCCAAGCTTGCTTGGTCCAGGTGAGTCATCAAGGAATTAATTATTAGTGTTTTTTGAATTTTCGGTTCATTTACATTGTTATCGTCTTGTTATGTGAGTGTAGATCTTTTTTAATAAAATCCAATAAATTCTTATTTATTATTTTGTTCCCTTAGAATGTGTTCAGTTACGGGTGCGGCTGCGGAGGCCCAGTGCCTGCCATAGCTCCTGCTCTCGGTCTGGGCGCTGGTCTCTATCCTGGTGCTTCATGTGGTGGTGCCCTTGGTCTTGGTGCTTATGGTGGCGCACTTGCTCCTGCTGCTGCATACGGAGGTGCGTTTGCTCCTGGAGCTGCTTACGGCGGTGTCGGTGAAGGCAACGTGGCAGTCTTTGGTGAGCTGCCAGTCGCCGGTAACACAGCTGTTGCTGGTCAGGTCCCCGTTATTGGAGTTGTGAATTTCGGTGGTGCTGTGCCAGCTGCTGGTGCCGTGTGTATCTCCGGGCAATGCGCTTGCGGCTGTGAATCTCCTATCTACTACTGAAGCGTGCTTTTCTGCTGCCAGAATAAAATAAAAGATCATGAATTGTGCAAGTATTTCCATGTTTAATTTAATGTTTAAATCACCCAACAGCATTTATTGTTTCAATTTAAAATATACTTAATAAGAATCTTTGACTCTTTGACATACGAGGCAAAGCCTAAACTGCTTGGCTTAGAAAAACTTTATTATTAGTTAGTAAGAATAAACTAGCAACGTGCTCATATTCACTCAACGTTCCTGACCTAGTACAAGCTATCTCCGATGACTGGCTGTTATGAAACGTTTGTTGATCTGATTGCTGAGCACGGTTCTAAGAAGGCACGTGCCATAACATAAAGTCTCTATATTTGTGAATAATGTAGGTACAGAGCGTTTTGTTCGAAGTTACAGACCTGAAAGTATACAGTCATGACTACAACCACGGTAAATAAGGTGAATAAGCTCTCCTTGCACGAACGCGCAACGATAAACTCGAACGATTTTACGAAAAAAATATCTTAGTAACGTTTTTTACGTGCAAACAAAACAACAACAGAATCAAAATGTTGTAGGATAGTTTTATTCTATATCTATCTATACTTATAATAAAGCTTACGAGTTTGTTTGTTTGTTTGAACGTGATTATCTCCGGGACTACAAGTGGATCTGAAAATACCTTTTTGTAATTCTGATGAATCTGAAATCTGACAGTGCCCCTGGTTGGGATAATGTCTCGACAAAATTCTTAAAATACGTAAGAAAGGAAGTTGTTCCCATTGTGGCTCACCTTGCCAATCTCTGTTTTCAGAAAGGTGTCTTCCCGGCTCCACCTAAACAGTCCGTTATTACCCCCGTTTACAAGGAAGGGAACAGCGACGATGTCAGCAACTACAGGCCTATTTCTGTTTTACCGTCGATATCAAAAATGGTTGAAAAAATTATAAATATCAGACTAACGGCCGAATACTGAAACGCCACTCAAATATTTAAGGGCTGCTTAAACGTTTGAGCAGCCCCTAAACTTTAATTTCATATACCCAAACGTCTTTTTTGAGTATCTGTTAAATTTAAGTGCTTCTTAAATTAAGTCGTGCTCAAACACCACTCAGTATAAAAGTCGGATACAGGAACGCTACTCAACGTTATTTATCTGTCAAATCAACTGTCAAACTGATTTGAGCAACCCTTATATCTGAGAGTGGTCGCAAGGTCCCTCAAATCAAGTTAAATCTATTGAAACTTTTCAAATCGTGATAAAAATGTCTCTATTGTCCTTGTCTTCACTTTCGGATCACGAAAGGCCAACTGTGAGGCGCAGAAATGAAGAAAAGTTGTGAAAAGTACGACGACAGGGAGTTTGTTTCACGGTTCCGCATCTCGAAAGAAACTGTATTGTATTTGGACTCTGTATTCGGTAGCACTATTAAACCCTTGACAAAAAGAAACCGAGCCATACCGCCAGTGGATCAAATTCTTATAGCTCTCCGTTACTATGCGACAGGCAGCTACCAACGCGTAATAGGGGACATTTTCGAGGTTGAACAACCCACGGTGCATCGAATAGTGCATAAAGTAACAGCCAAGATAGCCAGCTTGAAGTCAATATTCATAAATATGCCAACACCAGAAGAATTTCCAGCTGTGGCAAATGAGTTCTTTGCAATAGCAGGATTTCCAAGAGTTGCGGGAGCTGTGGACTGCACTCATATTAAAATAAATTCTCCAGGTATGTACTTACCAACTTCACTGTTAATCATGTGCCCAAAAATGTCTGATTAATAATGCATTAGCATACTACACAGTACAACAAATATAACAATTAATAAGTCTTGTGTTACATTAACAAAATAACCTTATTTGTAGATTTTTTCTACAAAAATATGTTAGTACCTAGGTATTATAGTAAAGTTTATTGTCTCACAATGTAACTAGAATTTATTTTTAGGTGGTGCCCAATCTGAAGTTTATCGGAACAGGAAAGGCTATTTTTCTTTAAATGTGCAAATGGTATGTGATGCAAGACTGCGCATAAGGAATGTTATTGCAAGATGGCCAGGTTCTGTACACGACAGTACCATCTTCAATGATTCACCACTATGTGCTCAATTAGAGCGTGGGGACTTCGGGACTGGTATTATTCTTGGGGACAGTGGATATCCATGTCGGCCTTATCTGCTAACTCCATTATTACATACAAGGACGGCTGCTGAAGAAGCTTATAATCGATCCCAAATAAGTACCAGGGATCCTGTGGAAAGGCTTTTCGGTGTCTTTAAAAGAAGATTTCCTTGCCTACAAAATGGGATGGGCCTAAATATAAAAAATATACCACCGGTCATTATAGCATGTGCAGTGCTTCATAATATTGCCCTGTCGCAATCAGATGAACTTTTGGAGGAGGATATTTCTTTACCCTATGTTGAGGAGGACTCCACAGAACAACAATTTATAGAACTTACCACAAATCAAAACTTTATTGTAATGACCAATTTAATAAATACACATTTTTCCACTTAAAAATAGTTTTATTTCAATGCAATTTAGATTTCAGTTTCTGTAGTCTCAATTTCCAAAATTGCATTTCTATTTTGGATTTATTCATTCAAATGCTCTTGGAACTGATTAAGAAGTTTAATCAGTTCCAAGAGCATATTTTTCTCAGCAGGTGTATAATTGCATCCACGTTTCTTCTTCTCCTCCATAGTCAATCCTAACTAATAATATTGATCTTTACTAAACTTGATATATCAACGCTCGTAAAATGTCAAGTGTGATGTTCCAATCTACGACAATTATCTCAAGAAATTTTCTTTTCATAAGACGTCTTCTTTTGATATTCATCGGATTTTTATGTAAATAAATACATCATTTCAATTGTAATTCAAACCAAACTTACATTACGCTGTTATATTTCAACTGATTAATAATTATAGATAATATTTGTTAAAAAAAAGACTGCGTAAAACGAATACGAGACGTAAACTACATAAATTATAAATTATTTTGTAACTGAGAACAACTTTTGAGCAGGATGTTGCCATGGTGTAAACATTTGAGCACTGCTTGGCTAATCATGGTTTCGAATTGCTTGAGTGGCGTTTGTGTATACCATTTAAATTTGAGGGATGCTTATATTTAAGTAGCTTTCAGATGATTATGAGATTTGAGTGGCGTTTCAGTATTCCGCCGTAAGTAATTATTTAAAAAAAAACAATCTTTTATCCCATTCACAGTTTCGCTTTAGGCAAGGTGTATGTACTGAAGATGCAGTAACTGCGTTGAGTTCTCTTGTAGCTGAGCACCTTGACAAAGGAAACAGATGCCTGTCTGTTTTCTTAGACCTCAAAAAAGCATTCGACACCGTCTCTGTCCCAATCCTTTTGAACAAGCTGGAAAAAGCCGGAATAAGAGGTACTGCGCTCAGTTTACTCAAAGACTACCTCTCCAAGAGGAAACAAAGAGTAAAAATAGGACAGTACTCCAGTGACGAGGTAGATGTATCATACAGCGTCCCACAGGGTAGTGTTTTAGGGCCTATCCTCTTTCTCCTGTACATTAATGATCTTTGTAATATGGAAATAAAAAATGCTAAAGTATTCTCGTACGCCGATGATACGTCTATTGTGTTCTCAGGTTCATCCTGGCACGAAGTTAAACTGAGTGCAGAGGCAGGGATGGCTAGGGTAGCTGAATGGCTAAGGAGTAACTTACTTTCCCTGTACACTAATAAAACAAACTACATATGCTTTAGTATCAGTAACCGTACACAACCTGTTGAAGAGTTGGATTTAAAGGTACACATATGTGGAGACATGACTACTATAAGCTGTAACTGCTCGTGCATTAAGAGGGTCACTGAAACAAAATATCTTGGAGTTGTGGTGGATCAGGCACTGTCCTGGTACCCTCAACTTGAGCGAATTTCTGGGAGAATAAGGAAACTCAGTTGGCTCTTTAAAACCCTCAGACATGTTGTTCCTACTAAAATAGAGGGCTGTAAGAACCGTCCCAGAAATCTTCTAAATGAAATATAATATGTAGCACTGGCCCAGTCTGTTCTATTTATTATACTGTATCCCAATCTGGGGCGGTGCAGCAAAAACAAAATTTATATACATAGAACGAGCGTAGCGTGCATTAATAAAAATAATGTATTTTAAAAATAAAAGATTCTCCACTGCAAGCTTGTACCAAACAAGTGATTTACTCTCTGTAAGGAAACTGTATGTAACCCAAACCGTACTAAAAAAACATAAAACCCTACCATATAATGATAGCGAGAAATCTAAAAGGAGAAAAGATTTAGTTGTCCGAGTTCCCCAAACTAAAACTAGATTTGCATGCAAGCAATTCAATAAACGCTCTGCTCAGCTGTATAACAAAATTAACAAACATGTTTATGTATTTAATAAAAGTTACCACGACTGTAAAAAAAGTATAATAGACTGGATAAAACCATTTACCTATGAGGAAACCGAGGCACTCCTGGAACACGTTGAGTAGCACTTTAATATACCATTACTTAAAACACACACCCACACACTATACCAAACCATACATCTTATCACACACACCACACCATACACCACGCCACACATCATACCACATCACATGCACTAACTGGGAATAAGTTTTATAAGTTTGTTCTCATTTTTACTGTTAATAATTTCAATTGCAACGTTACTTATAGATTTGAATTATTATTTTCTTAAGATTAGTAAATGTAAGCTAAATGTAGAAATTTGTACTTGCATTGCATATTTACCCATAAGAACACAGTACACTAAATTAACTCTAGTTAGTTTATGTGTAAGACAATGATGTGAAAGTGCGGAGCCTTCTAATACAGGCATTGTTTGCTTAAAAGGAGGACTCCAAACACGTTTAAACGTAATGTAATTTTCTATTTGCCACAATAAACTATTTTGTATTTTTTTTGTAATTGATAACCGATCCTCGTGGATATAGGCTATTCAACATCATGTTACGACCCCTAAGACGCAAGCAATAAGATAAAAAAAATCAGAAAGAACGTTAAGCGAAGATGACGTAGTAGTGTGGACGGGAGATGGAATGCGACGCGATAGGTCGGTGGCCAAAACTTCACGCGGATGATGTGGCGGGCAGAAACTTGATCTCGGTCAAATACAACTATGCGACAGCACCTTCCGGCTCGCACTTGTGTGCGTCTGGGCGCTCCGTGCGTAGATCCGACACAAGGGCCTATCCTGCAGTAGGAGCTCAGGCCGTATAGCACGGTACGCCAGCATCAATGACATCATCCGTCGTGCTCTTCTCTAGCCAGCTGTTTTAGAACCTAAAGGCCCGCGACGGTGGGAAGAAGCCAGATGAAGTGACCATAATGCCTAGAACGTTAAGTGAGCCTTTGGTGTGGAATGCAACATGTGTCAACTCCCTTGCGCCATTCCATCTTCCTAGCACGGCAAGCTGTGCTGGGGTTCGTAATAATACTGCCAGCTTTTTGGGCACTTTTCGTGTTGACAGTGATGCGGACGAATTTTTAGATGCCCATTTCAACTAGGTAAATGATACATGATTTTATTTCTGTAAGTAGGTTTGAACAAACATTTTTACACGTCAATCATATTTTTTTTTAAACTAGATGAGGTCGGCGTTTCCTATCTGACTACTCTGAGAAGAAAGGCCGAAACAAACTCAGAGGTCACAGTCTCTTTTAAAGTTCAGACCAAATCTTGGTCAGATCATGTGAAGGCTATGTAGATCGGTGTCTGCAATGGTCTTTTGAGGAAAAAACCACACAGATTGAGTGGACCTGTCCAGTCAGTGCACGCAATTGTCAGTAATCGTGCAGCTCAACTTAGACTCAAGGAGCTCAACGGTTCGACGAACAATACCAAAGAAAGGACATTTGAGTATGCCGCATAAATTACTCAAACTGCCAGATCATGATTGCGCTGAGAAAAATATAAAAAACCAATGACCGACATAGTTCTCACATTCACAATAATTAGAATAATATTATAATAATCTTTGAGGACCATGTAGATTTGTGTCTGAAATGGTCTTTTGAGGAAAGAACCACACAGATTGAGTGGACCTGTCCAGTCAGTGCACGCATTTGTCAGTAACCGTGCAGCTCAACTCAGAACTTAAGGAGCTCAACGATTCGACGAACAATACCAAAGAAAGGACATTTGGGTAGGCCGCATCAGCTACTCAAACTGCCAGAACATGATTAAAACTGGAACAAAAACACACATAGTCCTCACATTCCCAATAATTTAAAATAATATAATTCTTTATACAGTAAATATTAGTGTCATTGTATATGTAAATAAGTATAGATACTTATAGCAAAGATTAAAAGTAAAAATAGTTAGCGAAATAAAATAAATTAACATTGGTAAATATTAACTTGGAAATACATTTAACATCAGCACATAGAAGGAACAGAAAAGGAACACCGAACTGTATGGGCCACTGTGACTGCTGGAAGTTATTACACGCAAGCAGCACACATCTCAAGTCTAATGGATATACCAACAATAACAGAAAACACATTCCTTTTAATTGAAAAACTATTGGGCAATGTATGGTGGGAACATTTGACTGAAGAGATAAAAAAGCTGGCGAGCAAGAACGGTCCAATGCTATTGAAAATTGAAATGTTTTTTCTGATGGTACTCCATTCACTACTGTATTTATGTAAATTTATGTATCTTTTAACGTAGCGATGTATAGTTTAAATGATATAGATGATGATAATGTGATGTATAGGTTATTTGTTAGTTCATAAGATTTTTCATTGTAGATGTTTTTCTCTGTACCAGCCTAACAGTTTTATTGTACAACATTATTTTATTGAAGTTCAAAGTAGTGTAAGTAGGTATTCTTGAAACTATGTTAGGTTAGCAACCTAGTTATGGAACCACAACCCTTACAGATTCTGCTGGTATAAGTACTTTTGCCCAGCACGATCTGCGTGTCACTGAGCTTGCATTATTGAAATCATAATGTTTGTTTAGTTTAAGTTAGGGTTAGCTAGTTTAGTCCGTGTCTAACATCAAAATCTTTAGCACGTCTCTCAATATAGAGATTTATTAATTAATTATTTATTTTCATTTATTTTAAAGTCCTTCAATGCGCTCGCTACCGTGATTGCCTACTGGTGTGTTATTGTGTAAGATACGTAGATGTGTCGACGTGTATTGGTGTTTATATTGTTATCTACCTACAAAACTCTTACGAATACTTAGTCAGAATAATAACTGGAAATATCAAAATGTTTCTAAAAAAAGGTATCAATGTAATTTCCAGTCTGTTATTTTCTACAATTGATGGCTTCTGTGAAAATTATATCATTATTTCGCCATTGTCAAGTAATAATGTATGTATATTTCTAAAAATGGAAAGACTATTCTAAAAATGGCTGTCACTTTGGTTTTTTGACAAATCCCGTGGAACTGAGGGGCAATTCCCGTATTTTTAAGACCGTTCGCATTCTAATCTCAGTCTCAATCTGTCAAAATTACAATCAATTTACATACATTTTTGACAGGTTTTTGACATTGATTGTCGCTGAGATGAGATTGCGACTTGAATTTGAACGTTTTTAAGTACGAGAATTGGCCTACTGTTCGTATCGTTTTTCTGTAATGATGTAGAGCATGTATGTCTTGCTTATTTTCCATAAATAAAATTATTATTTATATATATGAAAATAGGTTTAGCTGATAGGTAGGTTAGGTACAAAGGTTAGTTTTAGTAAGGTAATTAACAATAATTAAAATAGTATTAACATTGTGATCTTGAAATAAAAAGCTTTAAAATTGAATAGTCTAATTTATTTAGTGTTAGACACTACAAAACACAACGAACCTATTAACAGTTTACGCTAGTATAATACCCACATACTACCTAATTGGATAATTTCTAGTATTGAAAAGGTCAATCATGTTATTAGCCTCTAAAAAACAAAACAAAAGTATGCTTAAAAATACATATTCTTTCCTTCAGTTTTTACTTTATTGAAAGAAGGACCTCTTTTTCTAGTAACGCTATCTGGACATTTTAATTTCCAAATTAATTAAATGTTCTGATTGTGTGACTGTTCCGCCATCTAGCGAAGAAGTGTCTGGGAGATCATCTAAAGATCCGCCTTACAAAAGTATTACACGTAGATCGGAACAAGTAGATATGTTAATTTTTTGGTGTTTTATCAACTTAAAAGTTTACAAACGAGGTTGTTTTAGTCCAGGGAGTATTATTTATTATTTTTTAGCTAAGGCTGTCGAATTTTTAAAGATAAAGTAAATTCTTAAATCTTAGAAATATTGACTCGTTAGAAGATTAAAATATGGCTATAGTTCGACACTATTAGAAAGAAAGTATTTTTATTTTATTTTATTTATTAATTTTAGGAAAACTTACTGCTAATACATTTAATATCTAGTACTATGTGTAAACGATGGCCAAGTACAAGCTTCCACTAACGATTAATGTGAATACCATTAACTATTACGCGAAAACAGCGACGTAAGAGATTCGCAAATGAAATATCTCATGCTCAAAAAATACAACAAAGTTGAGAAAAAATAAATTAAAAAATGTTTATCCATTGAAAAACAAATGTTCAAACTTTTCTTTACTTCCTTAACGCTACTATCAGATTGATGTAGATCATCAATCTCGACATCCTGACACACCATGTTAAAAGTACGACAAGCTCATAGCACGTACGTGTTCTGTCTGAAGATAGTTCTGACTTGAGGCACATGAAGAAGACGTGCTCTCCGAAGAAATGCACCCGGTACAAGAAGCCCGATCTTGCTCACCAACTAAGGAACGTCAGTAGATCCGTTCATAATGCTAAATAAGAAAGCAAGATCTGCATGTTTCCTTCGCTCGTGTAGAGGCAGAATATGATTTTTTTTACACCGATTTATATAATTCGGGAGATAGGTATTTGAGCGATGTTGAGTGTAGGTGCTTCAAAAATCGCCTTTGAATACCTTCAAGCCGATTATTGTATACATTATAATTTGGATTCTAAACCTGAGAAGCATATTCAAGGTGGCTACGGACAAACGCACAATATAAAATTTTCATTGTTTTGACATTCTTAAAATCTGAAGAGACCCTAATAATAAAACCCAAGGCTTTAGAAGCCCATTAACTTTGTTATTAATATGTGCATTAAATAGAAGCTTATAGTGAAAAGTAACTCCAAGATCCCTGATGACACTAACTCTGGCCACTAAGGCATTCGAAAGTCTATAATCTTACGCGTAAATGTGCATACATAGCATTCGGAAACATTTAAATTAAACCTATTTCTAGCGCAGTATTCGTGGAACCTGTCCAGATCATCCTGTAATAAGCGTGCGTCCTCAACAGTTGACACTTGACCCAAAATCTTCATATCATCCGCATACAATAAGACTTCAGAATTAAAGAAACAAGAGGCAACGTCATTTATAAAAATATTAAATAAGAGAGGTCCGAACAAGGATCCTTGGGGAACTCCCGATGGAACGTACATCGCTTTTGACGTATACTCGTTGAGAACCACCGTACGGCACCTTTTTTCCACGTATGACGAGGACCATCTAAACAAATTACCCCTCACACCAACCAATAAAAGTTTACGCATAAGAAGCGCATGATCAATACAATCAAAACATTTGTTGTAGTCACTGTATACACAGGGTGGCAGGTAAACGCTTCCGAAAACGAAGACAGGTGATAGGGCTAGTGATTCTCGATACAATACCATAAAAAAAAAGTTTTTTTTTTACAATTTTACTCATTTTTTTTAAACTTTTTCGTACACTATGCTGTGAGAACAGTTAAATGAAACCATTATTTGCGATTACACACATTTTTTTTCTTTACAACTCTAACAAGCAATGTATTCGTAAATAAATATCAGCTGACAATCGCGCATAGCCCCGAGTTCAAAGTGCGCAAGCGCTTGCCGCGCGGTCAACGACCCCTAAGTTTACGCGATTGTTGTGCGTCAAAGTTGAAGCAAATATCTTTTCAGTTCACTACTACCTACTGGGATATCTGCTTTCGGATTCCATTCATGCAAGGTTCGTAATAATTTTCGCCTTCAACAGGCTTACAATTTTGATCCGAATGTTCGTAAATTATGCTCACAAATCAGAAAAATACCAGATGTTTATGCTTAACCTTGAGATCCATGTCGAATAGAGGTAATAAGATACCTACTGTGATTAGGAAAGTTCGTTATTTCGTTCAATAAAATTTTGCACAGCAACAAAACTGAAATGTTTACTATGTGAACATGATGTAGGTAACATCATGTTCACATTATCTCTAGACCTGGGGTCGATGATTTCATATCGGCAAACTTAACAATAAATATCCAAAATCAAAACAATAATAATACAAAAATTACCAAAATAACGAGACGCGTATAAGCAACGAAGAGGCTCACCGTACTGAGGCGACGAGTCGCGCGACGAGGCTAACATGGGGAGGTGAAGGGGGAAGCGAGATGGCCTATTCCAGCGAGGTACAGAGATAATGGTGACCTTCGGTCGAATTCTGGTAATCAAGGTAAATGATTACAAAAGTCATTGGTATTAGGCCGAGATTTGAACACGGGTCACTTCACTTGACAGAGAGAGGCGTCCACGGCTATGCGCGGCGCGGCGGCGACCTAGACATCCTTTGTAAAGCGCCGCCAAAATAAAGAAGAAGAAACATTACAAAGGCTCCAAATGTTTAAAATGAATGGGCCGTGTCGTGCATTTGATAACAGTTTTGTATGTAAGTCGATAATCGATAGTGAATGAAATAAAGTAAAAAATCGCCGACGTTAGCTGTGAATGACGATAAAAGTTATATCGCGCGCACCGTTTCAAGCAAATAGCGCGCGTGAATCAATTAAATTTGAACTTTATGCCAATGTAATTACGGGTCATACGACGCGCACTCGTTTATTGCTATAACTGTATCCATTAAATAGGTAAGTAAACCAAATCAATTTAATGTGGATACCTACTTTAATTAAATCTAAGAAACCCGTCTTATTTATAAGTAAGAAAATGAAATCAGTTTGTAATAAAGCATAATTACAATTTACTATCACTTAAAATTAAAAATAATTGGTTTCTGGTTTAATAATTATTCTTCTAACATTTTTTCCTCTGTAATTTGTTGATCTTTGCACATCGAAAGTCACCGCTATGAGACACCGCGTCGCCACACCGACGCGAAGGCGCGCGGCGCCCGCGCGGCGGCATGTTTGATGTTCTTAGTATTATTTATTTATTTTTTTATTAAACACTTTAAGCACACAAATGTACAGAGGCGGACTTAATACCATAGGCATTTTCTACCAGTCAACCTTTGGGTGATGCAGAGACAAACAGTGGCAGGTGCAAATTATAATGCAATTGCAATTATATTATTATTATTATTATATTTATTTATTATAATTATAATATAATTATTATTAGTACTTCTTAGTAAACTAGTTAGTTCCTTTCAAACTCAGTTCGTGAGCGAACGTGGGTTACGTTTAATCGGTCGATAGGTATTGAACCGTATTTAATACTGTTTTGTTGGTTTTAAATTTGTGTTTAGTTATTATTGTTACGTTTTAAATGTTGTTTTTTTGTTTGTGTTGTGTTAAACAATGTCCGATGCATACGTGTACAGTGCTCGGGAATACGGCAACATGTTGATGTGTTTAGGAGAAGCCCGTGGCAATGCTTCTGTTGTGTTGAGAATTTATCGAGACAGATTTCCGAAAGTCCGGCTGATTTTCGTATGATAACTTTATTGAGAAACGGGAGTTGTGGATGCCTCGTGTTCACGGGTCGACACAGTGACGGGCCCGGCTTTGTATTGAAATGGATGGAGCGCCGTTCAAGCCAAACCTCATAAGGTCGCAAAGGATTTAGACAGGTACGTAGATGCCTCTGTCAGCTTAAATGTTTAACAGTGGGCTACGAATACGATCAAAATTCATAATTTAGGGTAAGGGTAGGCATTTTGAAAGTGATGTTTGTAGATTCCGTTTAAATCCCGTGACTCGGCCGTACGGACCGCTCGGCGCCCCAAATGCGCGGACGCGCGGTGTCACGATGTTGCGATGCGTGTCAGTGACCTCACGCTTTGGACGGTTTCCATTGCGTGTTTACGAAATATGTAGTCTTGAAAATAACCAATTTATAGCGAAATATGTTGGTATCCGTTTGCATTTAGGAAGCGTTCCCCTTACACCATGTATAACGTCCAGCTGAGACCGTCTGGACATGTGCTCTGTAAGATAGTCACTACAGACCACGAGATTGGATGTGGTCGAGCGACCTTTTAGATACCCATGTTGATGTTCACAGAAACTTAATTTAAGTGAAGAAGAAAGTTGTCTGTGCACAATTTTCTCCATCATTTTAGCAAACACACAAAGTTTGGATATTAGTCTATAGTTGTCTATATTGGCTTTAGCACCTTTTTTATGAATCGGCGTTATAAACGCCAACTTCCAAATGACAGGCACTACCCCTAATTCAAATGAACGCTTAGATAATATTGTTAATGGAAGGGATAAGCACCTGGCACATTAATATATAAAAATTGGCTAAATGTTATCAGGGCCCGTGGTTTTGTTTAGGTCCACTTGTTTGAGCAACCGAAACACTTCCTCCTCCCGTACATCAATAGAGCTTATGTCTGAGACGCAACCGGCAGTCAGACTACCAGGTTCATCCATCACCACAGAGTACAGATCGTTGTCACTTCGTTCTTGAAAATTAGAAAATAAATAGTTTCCGAACATACCACAAATTTCCTCCCCAATTCTAGATGAAATTTGACCATAGTTAAAAGCAGATGGATAAAAGTTGGTTTATTGTGTATATGTATTTGTTATTGGGATTGGTTTCCGTACTTGCTCCTTCGGTGGACCAATGCACGTGGCGTAGCACAGAATTAAAGATTATGTTTCTCTTTTTGAATTATATAATTTCATACAACATTACAGGAAATTTGGTGTGTATTTACGTACATTCAATACCAAAATAAATTGCATATCATTTTAATTAATTATTGTTTCGGACGAACAGTTAAGTAATTCTTTTGTAAGTTCTCAGTAGATACCATATCCACCACAGCCGCAGCTTCCATAGCCGTGTCCGAGACTGGCAGGAGCGATGATAGAAGCGCCAGGTCCATAGCCAGCGCCGAGCCCATAGGCACCAGCAGCACCATAGACAGCAGCAGAAGGACCAATGCTCTCGATAGCAGTAATACCGTTACCGCAGCTGTAGCTGACGGCGCCAGCACCGGCACTGGGAAACACGCCCTCCAAAGCCGCAGCACTCACGAACGGCAGCTCGCCGGCCACAGACAGAGCACCCTCAAACACATTCTCAGACGCTACGGAGAGACCACTGGGACCAAAAGCAGAGGTGCTGGAGACAGGCAGTGCACCGCCACTGGTGGGAATGATCTCTAGAGCAGCCAAGCCATTGTTAGCCCAGTTACCAGCACAGCCATTTCCGATCAAACCATTGCCAGCCCAGCCGTTACCAGCCCAGCCGTTACCAGCACATCCTGGGGCATAAAGAGTAGGAGCGGCGATGGCTCCAAGACCAAGACATGAACTGACAGCAGTCTGTAAACAAGACATTATTGTTTTAGTCAATCTCATTATCAGCAGGCGACGTCGCTGTCGATGACACATGATTGTTTAATCGATCTCGTAATGTAATGTGTGTCAGACGCTTTTGATGTAATAAAAAAAAACACTACAAAGTGAAAAATAACTTTAATTTTGGAAGCACCGAATTCCGAAATTAAAGTTATTTTTCACTTTGTAGTTTTTGTGGTATTTTTTTTAGAGGTTGGTTGTTTTTTTTTTTTCTAAAAAAGTTATTTTTATTTTTCACTTTTTAGTTATGGTACCTAAGTACCCCACACCAATTCGAAAACGTTCGTCCACGTCCGTTTGAAGGCGGTTTTATTTATTTCTAAATAATAATTGTTGATTTTTTTTTTAAATCGCTTTACCGATTTCGATAAAATTTATATGGGACCACCTCTGAAGTTATGAACTACCACACAAAAAAAGAATAATAATTAGCGGAATGTACGCGTAACAAACATACAAAAAAAATATACAGTTGAACTTTTTTGGAGTCGGTTAACAACAGTGAAAAATCTAGCTAGAATCGTGAGTGACTTATGGTCTTTGTGACTGTTGGATATATTTAAATAAAATGTGACTTCGCTTGAATATTGATTATATTTGGTACAGAAATCGGTTACAATATAAATTAAAACTAGTAGGTACTAGGCGTGCGTTGCTGTCCGAATCTGTAGGCGAGAGTCCGCGGCGCGGCCGCCGACCCGATCAGCTGAGACCTCTCCTCCCGCGTCCCCCGCCGCTGCTCGTTCACGCGTATGATGCGTGAACATCCTCCGGCGCGTTGAGAGCCATAGCTTTCAAGAAGTAGACGGGGAAGGGGACCTGGATGCGGCCCGCTCCGCTTCGTTGTCATCTTTGGATTGTGAAGTTGGCAAAGGACATAGTCTGTTGATCGCCCTTCGTATAATGCCCTTTGAAGTAGTGACGTCAGCTACCCTGCTGACGCCGTCGGCCCCTGGATAGAGGCGAGACACGCGCCCCAGCCGCCATTGTAGTGGCGGTAAGTTGTCTTCCTTCAGTAGCACCACGTCGCCGCAGGTGAGCCCTTGCTGTCCAGTGCGCCACTTGGTGCGCTGCTGCAGCTCAGAGATGTACTCCCGGCGCCATCTCTCCCAGAAGTGCTGCCTTATCTTCTCTAGGAGCTCGTATCTGTTGGGTCTAGTAGCAGTGATGGGCTTCGTTGGGACAGACATCAGTGGTCTCCCAATTAGAAAGTGGCCTGGAGTCAGAGGAGAAGGATCAGTACAATTGGACGAGAGAGGAGTCAGCGGGCGTGAATTTAGGATTGCTTCAATCTGTGTGAACAGCGTTGCTAGCTCCTCAAACGTCAAAGCAGCATTTCCTGCTACACGTTTCAGATGAAACTTAGCTGATTTAATTCCAGCCTCAAATATTCCACCGAAGTGGGGAGAATAAGCGGGGCTGAATACAAATTTGATACCTTCAGAAGAGGCATAATCACTGACAGACTGACGGCTGGATCGAAGCAGCCTACCTAATTCATTGTTAGCTCCTACGAAATTCCTACCGTTGTCGCAAAAGATCTCATGACATTTTCCCCTGCGTGATATGAATCGTCTTAGGCATAAAATAAAAGCTTGAGTACTCAGGTCACTTACAAGTTCCAAGTGAATTGCCTTGGTACTAAGGCATACAAATAAACATAGATAACATTTACTAATTCGGTTACCACGACCTTTACGGTTACTTATCATAAAAGGTCCAGCAAAGTCAACTCCGCACGAGTAGAAAGGGAAACAAGCATTAGTACGCGCTTCAGGTAAATGACCCATTATTGGTTGTAAGGTATTCGCTCGCAATCGAACGCACACAATACACTGTCTAACTACTTGCCGCGCTAGGCATCTCCCTCCAATGGGCCAGTACTTATCACGCACTGACGCTAACAGTAGCTGTTGACCTGCGTGAAACAAACGTATATGTTCACTTATCATTAGTATCTTAGTTAAATGATGTTTTGAATTCAATATTATAGGGTGTTTCTTATCGAAATTATAATTGGAGTTTTCTAAACGACCACCCACACGAACAATGTCATTGGAATCTATAAATGGAGTTAATTGTAATAATTTATTTTTTCGTGGTAATGTTTTTCCTTGTTTAAGTAACTCAATTTCGAAAGAAAATGATTGTAATTGACTAATTTTAATTAAAAACATAATTGAACGTCTATTTCGACGCTAGGTAAAATACCTGTTATCGTTGGCACCAATAAACAGGAGACCCGAGTACTATAGGTACTTGAATGAGAATTTATTTTTACGATACACTTTCCTAAAATGTTAGTTTTAATATCATTAAGTCCACAAACCTTAAAGGTTTCACTAGAGGTTTTATTGAACCCTAATTTCTCCCTCAGAACATCTGTTAAAAATGACGATTGACTTCCAGTATCTAATAGTGCACGTGCCATTACCTTTCTATTGTTTGACTCGTTAACGATCTCCACCTGCGCCGTACACAACAACGTATGAGTCATCGTTGTAGCCGATAATGTAACCGGTGGACTATGTGCGCTTGCGCTTTGCTCTTCGGTCGTATTAGTGTCATTTCTATGTATCAAAGTGTTGTGTTTCCCTTTACATATCTGGCATGAACTTTTCAAACGACACTGATGACTATTATGCCCACTACGTAAGCATTTAGTGCATAGTTTTAACTTAGTTACTTCGCGAATCCTATCATCGTTGTTCATTTCCTTGAACTTCGAACATTTATAAACAAAATGATTTTGATTACAAATTACGCATTGATATTTATGATCCTTCCTTTCCGTATCCGAATCCGAAGCAGCTAAGAAAGATCTCACCGATTTATTACTTTGAGAGTTCGATTTATTATGTTCATGTTTATCATATCTGTTATAGTGGGTAGTTTCCAAGATGTCCGCTCGGTTGCGTAAAAATGAGAAAAAATTAATGAGTGTCGGTAAATCCGATAAACTATTTTTATATTCCTCCCATTTCATACTAGTGACGGGATCCAACCTTGCTGAGACTATAAATATTAATAAATCATCCCACTGTTCAGTAGGACGCCCCAAAGTGTGCAAAGAACTCAAGTTTTTAGATATGTGATCAATTAAATAGCGCAATGCTTTAAATGATTCCTTCACAATAGGATCGATACTTAATAACGACTTAAGGTGGTTATTTATTAAAATATTTTTGCTGTTATAACGGTCACATAAAATTTGCCAGGCATTTCTATAATTATCAGCGGTAAACTCAATTGATCTTATAACGACAGCGGCACTATTTTCCAAGCTTGATCTGAGATAGTGATACTTATTAATTAATGGAATCGAATCATTTTTATTAATAAGGGAATCGAAAGTATCCCTATACTCCAACCACTTTAAATAGTTCCCATCAAACTTCGGTAAATTTATTGTGGGTAATTTTATAGAATTCATGGAATGTGAACATTGGCTCGATATGCTTTCACCATTCTCTGATCTTTTCTCTAAATTAGCAAATTCAATTAATTCTTTAGCTGTGGAAAGAAGAGAAAAAAATTGTGACTCAACAAATTCCCGCTCTGTTAACTGCTCATCCTCATTTGGTGAGAGTAATTCTAACTCCGATTGAATTTCGTTGAACTCTGATAACAATTCTTGAAATTTGTCAACCCGTAACGATAATTCTCTCACTTGAATACTAGTCAATTTATTCGCGCCTACCTGCGTTAAAACATTTACATAGTCTTTACATTTTGTTAATCTCCCCTTTATAATGCTACGCTTTTTATTAAGCTCCTTTACAGTTCCTTCCATAACTTACTAAAAGAAACAACAAAACTGAACAATGAATTAGGCAAGAAAATGAAACGATCAAACCAGTTACAACGGTTCCGTCGATCTTCGAACCAGCCGCCCTCCCGCAGTCGGCACTCAAGCGCTTGACGGCTCGTCAGCCACAAACCAAGCTCTGGGCCTAGCGAAAACAGCTAGCTGCGACGTAAGGCCTTAGCGCTTATCTGGAATTTTGCATAAATGAGTAACAGTTAACAACAAATCTTATGATAATCTTATGTGGGGGTATATGGGGAAAAAAAAAAAAAAAAAAATCGCTAACGGAAAAAATGACTAGGCAATATTATGATAAATGGATTTATGCTTTGAAATGCAATGGATAGCTAAATGACTATAGGCAATGCCACCAAATGCAGTAAGATATAGAAATACTTTATAAAATAATATAGTAGGTAGGAAATAGGCAAGCTCTCGCAATAGCCGAAGCGTATAATAGGAAAAATATAGATAGTACGTGTACACGAAATGCTATCTTATAACGCTATCGGAGCGGCAAGCTGCACACAAGTTCGAAGAGGAAAATAGTGGATAGGAATACAGGCCTACTTCCCTTGAGTACCCAGCCAGACGTCCAACACGGTCTTCAGCAAAGTTCTTCACTCCACCAGGGCAGAAGGCAGCATAAGCAGCAATCCCTTCCAATCTCTTCAGCGTATATTGAAGCTATGGTCGCCAAATGACCAGAATAACTTTCGATTTTGTTCACGGTCGCCAAATGTTGGATATATTTAAATAAAATGTGACTTCGCTTGAATATTGATTATATTTGGTACAGAAATCGGTTACAATATAAATTAAAACTAGTAGGTACTAGGCGTGCGTTGCTGTCCGAATCTGTAGGCGAGAGTCCGCGGCGCGGCCGCCGACCCGATCAGCTGAGACCTCTCCTCCCGCGTCCCCCGCCGCTGCTCGTTCACGCGTATGATGCGTGAACAGTGACACAGTTCCGTGTGTATAAAAAAATTTGGCAAAGGCATAAATTCACAAATTTTCACAAAACTATATCTGAGGGCGCAGTGAGCAACCCTTAGGAAAATCACAAATAACCGAATGTTACATCTATTTTAAACGTAAAATATTAATAAAACATTTCTCACCTGGATGAAGAGCGCCTGAGCGCAAAGGACGAGGATCACCTTGGCTGACATTGTAGTTTGTATTGAAGTGAACTTGAGAATGAGTTTTCCAATGTATTGATCGACTATTTATACTAAAACGCAGTTCCTATCTAGTTGTGTTGCAGCAATTTGTGGATTTTGAAACGAATTTTTAATACCAATATCAGTAGTTGCATTAGGGAGAAATAGAAAAACGCTTGTAAATATTTCGTATGTGATGTTTCCTTGAAATATTAAGTATGAAGGGCTTTGTTTCAATAGAACATTGAAAAAACATCACGTAGTTATGATAAGTAGCTTTTGCACTATATAAACGTGGTCTCGAAGTAGGCACATCATTCAGTCTTCAGCTTCTCGTTGAACACAAACAAACTTCAAACATGTCTACCTTCACTGTTCTGTTGCTCTGCATCCAAGCTTGCTTGGTCCAGGTGAGTCATCAAGGAATTAATTTGACTGTTTTACGAGTTTTCAGTTCATTTATATTGTTATCGTCTTGTTATGTGTGTGTAGTTCTTCTTTTTAATCAAATCCAATCAATTCTTATTTATTATTCTGTTCCTTTAGAATGTGTTCGGTTACGGGTGCGGCTGCGGAGGCCCAGTGCCTGCCATAGCTCCTGCTCTCGGTCTGGGCGCTGGTCTCTATCCTGGTGCTTCATGTGGTGGTGCCCTTGGTCTTGGTGCTTATGGTGGCGCACTTGCTCCTGCTGCTGCATACGGAGGTGCGTTTGCTCCTGGAGCTGCTTACGGCGGTGTCGGTGAAGGCAACGTGGCAGTCTTTGGTGAGCTGCCAGTCGCCGGTAACACCGCTGTTGCTGGTCAGGTCCCCATCATAGGTGTCGTGAGCTTCGGTGGCGCTGTGCCAGCTGCTGGTGCTGTGTCTATCGCTGGACAGTGCGCGTGCGGCTGCGAGCCCTCGATTTACTTCTGAAGCATCCTTTTCTGACGACGAAAAAGAAATAAACGATTATGAAATGAGCAAATAATTCAATCTTTGATTCAATCCGAAAATCAAACTTTAGCTGTTGGTATTCTATTGCTATAGAATACCAACTATTTAAATAAAATACTATGATTGATTAAGTGTAATTGTGTAGAGTAGGTAAAGCATTTGGCTTAATTATTTCTTCAAAGTTTAATTTTATTATCCATAGTCTCATTTGCAGTAGCAACCGCATGACAAGTTTTTTAGTTTTCGGAGATGCCTAGATTTTCAACTGGTTTTTAAGGTAAAGGAATTGATGTTAACTTTAAGGTCTTGACTGGGTTTTTATAATATCTTATGCGCCTGTTTCCTAATGCCTGGATTGTAAGGGCACTATTTAACTGATACTGGCTGTCACAACTTTTTCAAAACAATTGTTATAGTCTTCTTGTATATAGTCATCTATAACCTTAACAAAGACCTTTTACCGAAAAATAAATTTAAAAATAAATTTAATAAATGGCTTAAAAGAAAGAAAGAAAAATATTTTATTTGGGACACGCACAGGAAATACAAATAATAATAATAAAAAATAAAAAAAAGAACATAAAATCTTACAAAATCAAAAACAATATAAAAAAAAAGAATAAAGAGAAGAACTGTGCGAGGCCAAAAAGGCTCCTCTGTCCGCATGATGCTGCGATATTTGAAAAACAAACAAATACCGCAGCGCTGGTATTTGTACGGTTATTTGTGTGGTACATCTACGGTCTGATCACTTAAATTATAGGTATGCCAAGTGGAAATAGTTAACTTATCACATAACACATAACATCACGCCTGCGTTCACCGAGGGGTTGGGCAGAAGTGTACCTATAGTACCTATATATCGCCAGGTATGTTTCAATCCCATGTAACAAGGGGTGACAACCGACAATTGCCATCAACCGGGCACAAATCCAGGCAATTTGCCCGACCCGGGAATCGTACCCAGGACCTCATGCTCAGCAGTCGCGCTTGCTACCAATAGACTAACGAGGCAGTCAGTTAACTCATCATACCTGAGGCACTTCAATTAGGTAATACTAATACCAGGGTTGCCAACAATGCTCTAATTTAAAATATTGTACTCTGTTTCGCGTAGGTGTACTTTATAACCTCCAAAAGCTCCATTGCTTTTGTAGATTGTAAAGTACACCTACGCTTATTTAAGCGTTAAATTGAACGAATTCCTACCACTTCAGCTTTCACTGAGAGCTGTTCGGTCAGGGCCATTTTTTCCATATGCCACCCTGGGCAAGTGCCCAGAACCCCGAAATCTGTTAGCAATCTTATTTCCTGCCAAAGTCGTAGCTAGAAGCTGTCAATAGGAAACCTAACTTACATAATTATATCAAGCGGAGTCCTTTTTTCGAGTTCGCTTCGCTTCGCCCTCTTGCATACTACATTCTTATAATTCTCTAGCTTTTATTTATTTAAAAGCACAAGTAAAAAAATACTGAACGCAGGCGGATTTAATGCTTGTGGCATTTTCTACCAGTCAACCTTAGGGTGATGCAGAGATAAACCATGGCAGGTGCAACGTACGGGATAGATAGCTCGGATATGACTATAAAATACAAGAATAAATAATAATACATAGATACAAACAAATAAAGAAAATAAACCTTGGTCAGGAGAAATAACGATCGGTAGAGGAGAAAACGAATCCAGCAACTCAGCGCTGGGATGTTTCGGCCAACTTCTGACGGATATGTTCACGTGCCTTCATGTTAAAAGATAACCGGCTGGTTGCTGACCTGATATTCAGACGGAACGCATTCCAAAGAAAAACTGCCTTTTTTTTTTTTGAGGGTGGGAAATCATCAAATAACTTCTTCCGCTCTGGGCGGAGCGGGAAGGCGTGTCAGACTCTTACTGACTTTTACCCACCCGTGTTCCTTCAGTTGCCTTTTTTTTTTTTTGTTTCCTGAGTGGTAAATCCTCATGGATGTCCGTCGCCCTAGGGCGGGCGGCGGGGTCTGTCAGGCTCTTACTGCCTAAAAACCACCCCGGTGTTCCATCTCACACCTACGCCGGGGGTCGCGGGAACGTACGATCCTTCCGCAACCCCCGACTAGGGTCCCCCCCCCCGGGTCTGGGGGGGAAGTGAGGTGTTTGACTCCCCCCGCGACGTCTAAGAGGGGCGCGCGTGGAACACTACGCGCCGCCACCACGGGTCCTGGTGGGCGACGGACGTCCCCGAGTCCGTCGCCCCTGGACCCATTTAGGGGGGCTAGAAGAGGGCGTTGTCCACCCTCCGCCAACGCCCGGTGCGCCTTCTGCCGGCCGGGTGAGTGGACGATATCTCCTTCTCCCTTTCCGCAGCTTCCTTTTTCGAGACGACTGTCTCGCAGAAGGAAACCACCGCGTCCCAGGACTCGGCGCCGCCGACCATCGACTCGACTACGGCCGGCAGCGACAAGTCACTGCCTACTTCTGAGATGAGGGCACGGCGTGGCTCCTCCCAAGCGGCACACTCTGCCAGCGTATGCCACGCCGTGTCCTCCCGGCAGTCGACCGCTAAGGCCGATGGCTGCCAGCGTTGCGGAAAAGTCCGAAAGGTTAACCATGGCCCCTGGCACAGGCAACTGAAGGAACACGGTTGAGTTTTTGTCAGTAAGAGTATGACACGCCCTCCCGCTCCACCCAGAGTGGGAGAAGTTATTTGATGATTTTCCAAACTAAAAAAAAGGGCTGACTATGCTATGTTATGCTAAAGATTCGTCAACTATTACATTACGCCATGGCAAAACGGCTTATTGCACACACTCACACTCGACACTCTGATGTGTGCTTGTTTAGGTGCAGGTGACTAGATTACACGACGGCGAATTTTTATTCATTGGTATATCTCATTCGTGAATACCTGTAGGGTTAGGGGGCCACTCGTCCCACTTTTTTAACTCCTTGTATTTATTATTCAGCTAAAATAGCCATGGCACCGATCGCACTTCTCATCTCTTTCGACACCTTTTTCTAACACAGAAGTTAATGCTTATCCAATTAGCCTCGTGGGAACCTCCACGAAACATGTCATATACCAATAGTTCGTCAGCCATTCTGTTTGTACCGCTCTAATCGAGCACACCTCCTAATTATTTATAATAATTTGTGATTAAAGTTTTTAAAATTAAATCAACGCCATTTACATTTTACTGGCGCAGCTGGGGTCGGATAAAGTTCGCGAAAAGTCTCTTCATTTATATGCCATAAAATGGTCTTAAAGGAGTGTTCCCGAATAAGGCCAGGCAATCGTCGGGCCTTATTCTGTCTTATGTATACATGTCTCGTATGTAAGTACCTACAGGGCAGTTGAAGAATTTTACTTTTTTTAAAGAGAGGTTTACAGCTATCTAAAACCGTGCATTGCACGTGGCTTAGCACATAATTAAAGATATGTTTCTCTTTTTTAATACAATTTCACACAACATTACAGGGAATTTGGGGTAAATATATACGTAAATTCAAATACCAAAATAAATTGCATATCATTTTAATGAATTATTGTTTCAGACGAAAAGTTATGTAATTCTTTTGTAAGTTCTCAGTAGATACCATATCCACCACAGCCGCAGCTTCCATAGCCGTGTCCGAGATTGGCAGGAGCGATGACAGAAGCGCCAAGACCATAGCCAGCGCCGAGCCCATAGGCACCAGCCGCACCATAGGCAGCAGCAGAAGGACCAATGCTCTCGATAGCAGTAATACCGTTACCGCAGCTGTAGCTGACGGCGCCAGCACCAGCACTGGGAAACACGCCCTCCAAAGCCGCAGCACTCACGAACGGCAGCTCGCCGGCCACGGACAGAGCACCCTCAAACACATTCTCAGACACTACGGAGAGGCCACTGGGAGCGTAATTAGAGGCGCTAGAGACAGGCAGTGCACCGCCACTGGTGGGAATGATCTCTAGAGCAGCCAAGCCATTGTTAGCCCAGTTACCAGCACAGCCATTTCCGATCAAACCATTGCCAGCCCAGCCGTTACCAGCCCAGCCGTTACCAGCACATCCTGGGGCAATAAGAGTAGGAGCGGCGATTGCTCCAAGACCAAGACATAAACTGACAGCAGTCTGTAAACAAGACATTATTGTTTTAGTAAATCTCATTATCACCAGACGACATTGATGAAACATGATTGTGTAATCGATCACGTAATGTGTGTCAGACTCTTTTGATGTAGGTAGGATAGTGTAAAACTTAGCTAGAATCCTGAATGATTTAAAGTCTTAGCTACGTAGTTCAGTGTAGGTACAAAAAATAGGAAAAGACATAATTTCATAAGTTTTTGCTAAACCACAAATAAAAAAATCTAAAATAAGAACATGTTGCATCGTTTGAAAACATAAAATAAGAATATAAACATTTCTCACCTGGATGAAGAGCGCCTGAGCGCAGAGGACGAGGATCACCTTGGCTGACATTGTAGTTTGTATTGAAGTGAACTTGAGAATGAGATTCCCAAAGTATTGATCGACTATTTATACTGAAATGCAGTTCTTATCTTGTTGTGTTGCACCAACTTGTGGATTTTGAAATTAACTTTTCATATCATTATCAGTAGTTGCAATATGGAGAAATAGAAAAACACTTCTTTAATAAAATCCAATCAATTCTTATTCATTATTTTGTTCCCGTAGAATGTGTTCGGTTACGGGTGTGGCTGCGGAGGCCCAGTGGCTACCATAGCTCCTGCTCTCGGTCTGGGCGCTGGTCTCTATCCTGGTGCCTCATGTGGTGGTGCCCTTGGTCTTGGTGCTTATGGTGGCGCACTTGCTCCTGCTGCTGCATACGGAGGTGGTTTCGCTCCTGGACCTGCTTACGGCGGTGTCGGTGAAGGCAACGTGGCAGTCTTTGGTGAGCTGCCAGTCGCCGGTAACACAGCTGTTGCTGGTCAGGTCCCCGTTATTGGAGTTGTGAATTTCGGTGGTGCTGTGCCAGCTGCTGGTGCCGTGTGTATCTCCGGGCATTGTGCTTGCGGCTGTGAATCTCCTATCTACTACTGAAGCGTGCTTTTCTGCTGCCAGAATAAAATAAAAGATCATGAATTGAGCAAGTATTTCCATGTTTAATTTAATGTTTAAATCATCCAACAGCATTTATTGTTTCAATTAAAAATATACTTAATAAGAATCTTTGACTCTTTGACAAACGACGCAAAGCCTAAACTGCTTGGCTTAGAAAAACTTTATTATTAGGTAGTAAGAATAAACTAGCAACGTGCTCATATTCACTCAACGTTCCTGACCTAGTACAAGCTATCTCCGATGACTGGCTGTTATGAAACGTTTGTTGATCTGATTGCTGAGCACGATTCTTAGAAGGCACGTGCCATAACATAAAGTCTCAATATTTGTGAATAATAATAAATAATAATAATAATTTATTTCATAAGCCTAATACAATAAGGAGAGAAAAAAAGGGTTTACAATGCAATTATGTACTAAAATAAGTTAATATCCTTATAATAATAGGCTAAGTAAATGCACGTTGTGTGAAACTCCTGACACCCAAACTAGGACATGTCCTGTATCTCAGGTGTCAGCGTTCCTCCCTGCCCTTCACCTTTGTGAAGCCCAACTTTCTATTAAAACAAATAAATAAAAATACTTATTCTAATCTAGGTATTAAGTTTTTATAAATACACTAAAGAAGGAGAAAGAATAATCACCATATTCTATATCTGCTATGTGTGTGGAAGTGAGCGTAGTGTATGGATGAGTGTAGTGTTAGTAACTGTAGTTTGAGGGTGAGTGTAGTATGAGAGAGTGTGAGTGTTGGTGTTGGTGAGTTGCGGATGTGTGTTCTTTAGTTGCGTGTGGTGTGAATGCAATGACTTAGGCAGTGCTGCTATCCAGCAAATCCTCAGTTTCCTTATAGGTTAGAGAAATAAGCCAATCCCTTTCCTTCATTTTGCAGTTAGTTCTGTTTAGGTGAAATATATCCAACTGTTTGTTTGTCTTATTATACAATTTTACACTAAGGATATAATAGTGTTTACCCGCAAAAGAGGTTCTGGTTCGATCGGGCTTAAAGACTGTATATTTAATTCTACCTGGAGGCTCAAGCAGAGGCCGCGACTTGTGTTTACGGGCTATGGTCATGTGGACATACAGTTGCCTCACCGTAAGAACTTTGCATTCAGCGTACAGTTCAGCCGTAGGGTACCTGTAAGGTCTTTTTGGCATAACCTTTAGTACAGCCCTTTGGGCGATCTCAAGCTGTAGGATTGTTGATTTAGGTGCTCCACCCCATACCGTCAAACAGTATGATAATAGGGACTGACATAGAGCCAGGTACACTACTTGCAGGGTTTTTGCGTCCGCTGACTGACGAAGTCTTTTGAATATAAAAATAAGTCTTCGAGCCCGAGTAGTGACGGTTTCAATTTGCTTATGCCAACGGCAACTCTGATCTATATATACACCCAAATATTTAACACAGGGAGATCTCGTTATATACAAGCAACAGCAGTCAGGAGCAGGCGGCAGACACGAGTGTGCTTTGACTTTGAAAGTCGGCGGGGGCAGATAGTCAGCTCGCATTGCAAAGGGGATAAACATGGTTTTATCAATATTCAGTGTCAAAAGATTATTTGACAGCCACTCCATTATAATTTTAAGAGCATGTTCAGCATTTTGCTTTGCTTGGACCCAGTCTACTCCGTTCACTATGAGAGCTGTGTCGTCAGCGTAAGTGAAGATTTTACCGTTTAGCAGGGGCATATCGCATAAATCATTTATGAATACAATAAATAATGTGGGGCCCAGAATGCTTCCTTGCGGAACGCCGCAGTTGATCGCCTCCTCATTACTAACATGTTGTTCCCCTATTTTTACCACTTGTACGTGATCTTTAAGATAGTCGGCAAAGATTTTTAAAGGAATACCCCTAACTCCTACTCGTTCCAGCTTATCTAGAAGGATAGGGACAGAGACAGTGTCAAAAGCCTTAGCCAGGTCTAAAAACAGTCCCAAACATTTCTGCTTTTTATCTAAATTCCGAATAGCATGTTCTGTTAGAGCCAGTACTGCATCCTCCGTGGATATACCTGTTGGGAAACCATATTGGTTCCCAGATATAATTTTATTTAATTCAAGGTACCGTGTTAGACACTTGTTTAGTCTACGCTCCAGTACCTTGGAAAGAGCAGGAAGAACTGATATAGGTCTATAGTTATTGACACTGCCTCTGTCACCCGACTTATAAACTGGATGCACAACTGCCTTTTTAAAAACCTTTGGGAAAATACCGGACGTAATAGATAGGTTACAAACATGGGTAATAAGAGGGACCAGGGTTTGGCTAGATGATTTTATTATACTGGCAGGTATACCGTCCCATCCCACTGCGCAATCAGATTTTGAATTCATTATTATTCTCTCAACCTCCTCTGCGTCAGTTTCAAGAATGACTATGGAGTTTAGGTTTCTGCTATTACTTGGAGGAGTAATACTATTTGGAAGCGGTGTGATTGCTAGAAATTTTGCTAGCCATTTCCCTACCAATACCAGCAAAGAAGCGGTTTACATTATTAATTGAGGCTTCTGGGTCATTAAGATTTATGAGTTCAGTGGGTGGGGCTGATTTAGGTTTTAAATCCACTATCTAATTGATTACATGCCAAGTAGACTTTGGACCGTTCTTCGCTTTCATGAATTCTTCTCTCTCAGAGTTTTGTTTTAACCGCCGTAGTAGGTCATTGCAAATAATGTAGGTACAGAGCGTTTTGTTCGAAGTTACAGACCTGAAAGTATACAGTCACGACTACAACCACGGTTAATAAAGGGAATAAGCTCTCCTAGCACGAACGCGCAACGATAAATTCGAACGGTTTTACGAAAAAAATATCTCAGTAACGTTTTTTTACGTGCAAACAGTGAACGAAAATAAACATGGAAGCATTACTTCAAGGGAACTAAGCGCGCATCTTGACACAAAATCCCAAACAAACTCACTCATCGAAAACCCGTCGCTGATTCGCGAAACCACACAAACAATATTATTACTACTCTGGAAGCACGTTCATAAATGGACCTTATTTCCTGATAGTTTGGGTTTAAATTAAACCAAATCAATTTAAAGTGGATACCTACTTTAATTAAATCTAAGAAACCCGTCTTATTTATAAGTAAGAAAATGAAAACAGTTTGTAATAAATAAAGCATAATTACAATTTACCATCACTTAAAATTAATAATAATTGGTTTCTGGTTTAATAATAATTATTCTTCTAACATTTTTTCCTCTGTAATTTGTTGATCTTTGCACATCGAAAGACACCGCTATGAGACACCGCGTCGCCACACCGACGGCGACGCGAAGGCGCGCGGCGCCCGCGCGGCGGCATGTTTGATGTTCTTAGTACTTCTTAGTAAACTAGTTAGTTCCTTTCAAACTCAGTTCGTGAGCGATGGTGGGTTACGTTTAATCGGTCGATAGGTATTGAAACGTATTTAATACTGTTTTGTTGGTTTTAAATTTGTGTTTAGTTATTATTGTTACGTTTTAAATGTTGTTTTTTTTTGTTTTTGTTGTGTTAAACAATGTCCGATGCATACGTGTACAGTGCTCGTGAATACGGCAACATGTTGATGTGTTTAAGAGAAGCCCGTGGCAATGCTTCTGTTGTGTTGAGAATTTATCGAGACAGATTTCCGAAAGTCCGACTGATTTTCGTATGATAACTTTATTGAAAAACAGTGGTGTTGGGAGTGTTTGATCGGGAATGTGACAGTGCTGATGAAATTCGTGGCAGAATAGTGAGCGTTTTTGATAGACTACGTGCAGAATGTGTTGAGGATCCTACAGTAATGCCTCGTGTTCACGGGTCGACACAGTGACGGGCCCGGCTTAGTATTGAAATGGATGGAGCGCCGTTCAAGCCAAACCTCATAAGGTCGCAAAGGATTTAGACAGGTACGTAGATGCCTCTGTCAGCTTAAATGTTTAACAGTGGGCTACGAATACGATCAAAATTCATAATTTAGGGTAAGGGTAGGCATTTTGAAAGTGATGTTTGTAGATTCCGTTTAAATCCCGTGACTCGGCCGTACGGACCGCTCGGCGCCCGAAATGCGCGGACGCGCGGTGTCACGATGTTGCGATGCGTGTCAGTGACCTCACGCTTTGGACGGTTTCCATTGCGTGTTAACGAAATATGTAGTCTTGAAAATAACCAATTTATAGCGAAATATGTTGGTATTCGTTTGCATTTAGGAAGCGTTCCCCTTACACCATGTGTAACGTCCACCTGAGACCGTCTGGACATGTGCTCTGTAAGATAGTCACTACAGACCACGAGATTGGATGTGGTCGAGCGACCTTTTAGATACCCATGTTGATGTTCACAGAAACTTAATTTAAAGAAGAAAGTTGTCTGTGCACAATTTTCTCCATCATTTTATCAAACATACAAAGTTTGGATATTAGTCTATAGTTGTCTATATTATTGGCTTTAGCACCTTTTTTTATGAATAGAATAGAATAGAATTTTATTTGCTTAAACATGGTGTACATGATACATTGCATGCAAGATAATAATGATATACAGGTAAGTTCTAACATGTTCAGCCGCATAACGTGGCGTACAAATTGGTAGAAAGAGATGGTGCATAAACCGTGATAATATTCATCAAAATTAACATTATAAATTATGTAGGTACTTATTAATCTTTTAAATTATTCAGATCATTACAATTCAGCAAGCATATTTCTTGGATAAAATCAAATGTCAAAATAGTCATTAAATAAATTAGTCAATAAAAAAATATGAATTACTGTCATTAAAATTTAAATTCCAAATTACAATTAGTCAAAAAAATACACACACAACATTGTCATCTCAAAGGCGAAGAAAAATTGTCCTCTTTCATAAACTCTGCTATACTATAATATGCTCTTTCAGTTAGTAAACTCTTAATTTTACTTTTAAGAGAAGATATATTTAATGTTCTCCAAGATTTAGGCAATTTATTAAAAATGGTCGGAGCCATGCAAAAGATGCTCTTACGCATCCGAGTGGTTTTAGCGCCGTGAACACAGAGTTTGAAATTAGGTCGTCTATTCTTAGGACAGCATCAGACCAAAGCTGAAATAAATGAGAATTAGATTTAACGAACATTACTGTTTCCAGGATATATAATGAGGGCATTGTCAATATTTTACGTTCTATAAAATAAGATTTACAGCTGTCCGTTGTTTGCAGTCTAAACATCGACCTAATGCACCTTTTCTGTGCCCAAAACGCTATTTCATTGTCCGTGCTATTCCCCCAAAAGATGACTCCATATCTAAGAATTGACTCGGCTAATCCATAGTAAGCAGTAATTAGCGCATCTGTGTTAAGAACCACAGCAAGTTGTTTCAGAGCGTAGGCTGCACTACTAAATTTTTTACTAAGTGCCTCTATTTGAGGTTTCCAATTCAATTTTTAATCTATTATTAATCCCAGAAATTTTGTTATGTCAGCTTCATTGATATTTATATTGTTAAATTGAATATTCAGATTGTTGATTGTTTGTGTACGTTGTCTAAAGTGCATTACGTTAGTCTTTTTTAAATTAATTATTAAATTATTATCATTTAACCAATTTATAGTAGATATTTGTGAATTATTAATGTCATGTTCATATGTGTTTATGTCATTACAAGCTATTGTCATAGTACAATCGTCAGCAAAAAGTGTCATCGGTTGTTCAGTTACTTTAGGCATGTCATTTATATACAGAGTGAACAACAGAGGCCCCAATACACTGCCTTGAGGTACTCCGTACATAACTTCGCGTTCCTCTGATCTTGAAGCTTCTTCACGTTTACTTTTTTTATTTATTTTACTGATTTCTGTAACTTGTTTACGGTTATGAAGATATGATTTAATTAATTCTAAAACGTTGCCTCTAACACCATAGGCTTCAAGTTTCTCTGCCAGGGATACAAAATGGACGCAGTCAAAGGCCTGTGTCATATCGCAGAATATGGCACAGACTGGTGTTCTCTTATCTACATTTAGTGTGACATTATATAAAAACTCATAAATAGCCAAATTGATACTTTTATTTTTTCGAAATCCCTTTTGTTCGTCACTTAATATATTATACTTTTCTAAATAGGTATTTATTTCACCATATATATATTTTTCGAACACCTTAGACATAACTGGTATTAGCTATTGTTATATTATATTGTTCGTCGAATCGTTGAGCTCCTTAAGTTCTGAGTTGAGCTGCACGATTGCTGACAATTGCGTGCACTGACTGGACAGGTCCACTCAATCTGTGGGGTTCTTTCCTCAAAAGACCATTTCAGACACCGATCTACATAGCCTTCACATGATCTGACCAAGATTCTGTCTGGACTTTAAAAGAGACTGTGACCTCTGAGTTTGTTTCGGCCTTTCTTCTCAGAGTAGTCAGATAGGAAACGCCGACCTCATCTAGTTTAAAAAAAAAATATGATTGACGTGTAAAAGTGTTTGTAAAAACCTACTTACAGAAATAAAATCATTTATCATTTATCATTTAGCGCAATCGGTCTGTAATTTATCATTAATTCGTGATTATCTTTCTTATATAGCGGTTTCATTATAGACATATTTAACGCATCAGGAAATATACCTGCACTTATGCAAAGATTTATAATGAAACACAAATGAGTACATATTTCAAATGCAACTGCTTTCAATATTTTTGTGGCAATACCATCGTAGCCAACACTGTTCGTGTTTTTCAGCTTCATTATAATATTTAGTATATCATAAGGCGTAGACGGAGCCATAAACATAGACTGTGCTCTGCCAAGAATTAATGACGTTGAGTTTGTTCCCGCGTTAATTGTTGGTTGGATTTTATCTATAAAATAATTATTAAATGCATTGGCAATGTCCTTTGGGTGTGTGATGTCCTTATTTCCAAATTTGATGCAAGAAATTGAGTTTTTCGGAGCATTGTACTTACTCTTATTAATTATTTGCCACGTAGTTCTAGACTTGTTATTAGATGTCTTAATATTGTAATTGTTTTGTGCTTTCTGAGTTAGATTCATAATTCTTTTGAGCAATTTTGAATATCTTTTGAATTTATCTCTATTAGCTTGACTTGGTTTTAATCTATATTGCCATAGAAGCTTCCGTTTGTTTTTACTACACAACTTTATCCCACGCGAAACCCAAGTAGGTTTTTTAGTCTTAATGGTAATCATTTTGCTGGGGAAACATAATTGGTACAATAATTGGAACGTTTCACTAAAACAGTTGTAGGCTGCATTAGGATCGTCCATCTCGTACATATCTGAGAAAGATAGACTACTTAGACAAGTCTTGATTTTTTCTATATTTTTTTATTTTTTTTCTATAGTCCCGTATACTTTTGCGATAAAATTGAAGAACATCCTTTTTTTTAATGGGGCATTGTAAAGCTGTGCTGTGTGATCGGATAGCGCGAACTCCAATACTTCTGATTTACAACGACGCTTGTTAAAATTATGGGCAAAATTATCTATGCATGTTTGGCTCGTAGCCCGAGTAGGTTGTCTCAAAGCCAGTTGTAAATTAAAATTTAAAAGAATACACTCGAATTCCGCTGACAGTTTACTTCTCTTCAAAATGTCAATGTTGTAATCGCCAGCTAAAACTATATTCTTACATCGTTGTTTGGATAAATATTTTAAAAGAGTTTCCAGTTTATCAAAAAACTCATTGATATTATTTGAGTTAGGTACTCTATAAATACACACAATTATAATGGCATAGTCCGTCAATTTAACGGCACAACACTCGAATATACTTTGCGAGGACATGTTTGCTACATTGGCCAATCCCTTCCATTGAATACCATGCTTAACAAGTATACATGCACCGCCTCGCTTACTTGTCTGTCTACTATAACAAGCACCTAGACTATAATTAGCTAGGTGTAGCTGATTCTCACAGCCAGCCATCATAAAATGCTCTGAAATGCATATTACATCTACATCAACATCTCGCTCTGAAAGTTCACATAAACAGACTGAAAGAGCGTCTGATTTATTAACGAGACCAGCAATGTTCTGATGTAAAATACATAAATATTTAGTCCAGAAAAAAATTGTCCTTATTTGTCAAATCATTATCAATGGTTATGTCAACTGTATCACATAAACTATTATTATATTGTATATATAACTATTAAACTATCTATGTCCTTGAATATTATATACATTCCATGGTTACTGACTAAGCCAGTTCGTTTATCATACATTTTGTAGTCAAAGGATAAATTTAAATTACTGTCTAACAGATATAAGTGTTCATATGTCAGTACATCTAGATACAAAAGGTTGTTGAAAGTTTCTATTCTACTGTTAAATAAATTAGCATAGTATCCATTTTTATATGTCGGTAAACAGATGATCACATTCGTATGATTTATGCTTTGAGTAACTTCTCTTATACGGAATATAATTTCAAAATAATTATTAGTATTTTTGAAGTCTTCATCACCTAAAAGTATTACACAAAAGTCATTCATGGTAAATTTCACAAGTTTTTCTTTTAAACCTTTCAAGAGATGTTCAGTTTTTCCGTTACGTAATAAATAGTGACAACAATCAAATTTGTTTGCGAAGGTTTTTTGCGCTATGGATAGTATTTTATTTGTATTATTCGTGCTCAGAATGCATAATTTATTCTTGTGGGCAAAGCTGGCGGCTGGCAGCTGGCTTTCCTTGGACATGCATGGGGTAGTATATTTTCCAAAATATTCCTGGGTACTTGTAGAATTTATTTTAGAACATTTATCTTGCTTCGGTTGTTCTACATTAATGGGCTTTTCAGGGATAATAATATTTTGAGCATTATTTTTCTTACACGGGGTGTTAGTGTAATTCTGGCCTTTTTTTTTATTTTTCCGCGTTGACGTTGGTGGGGTGGAAGAAGACTCCCCACATCCAACCTTTTTATATAATTCTATGATTTTATAGCTCTTTTCCAATTCACATTTTAATTTTATATTTTCTGTGTTTAGATTGTCTATTTCATTATTTGCAGTCAGTAATTCCTCCTGTACAGATAATAATTTTTCTTGTAACTCACGTACTTCTAAAGTTTCGCCTTGGTCAGGTAGACTTTGAATCGTGGTATCAAAGAGTGACGAGTCTGAAGTGTTCATAGTCGACACATTATTATGAGAGTTCGGTTTCCGTATTTTTCTCATTGTTATATTTCTAGTGTCTCCTCCACTCGCCATCATTTATTGTAAAAATATAAACAATAATAATGTAAAAATCAATATACAATGTATGTCAGACTCGAACTTAGGCCTAATGGAATCCAACAAAATAGTTTTGCAAATGTAATAATGGCCAAAAAGAGAAACACGGTCGTGGATTCGAACTCGTGGCACTACGTTCACACGATTTCTGATGTCGGCTCTGCACGATTTCTGAATCGGCGTTATAAACGCCAACATCCAAATGACAGGCACTACGCCTAATTCAAATGAACGCTAAGATAATATTGTTAATGGAAGGGATAAGTACCTGGCACATTAATATATAAAAATTAGCTAAATGTTATCAGGGCCCGCGGTTTTGTTTAGGTCCACTTGTTTGAGCAACCGAAACACTTCCTCCTCCCGTACATCAATAGAGCTTATGTCTGAGAACGCAACCGGCAGTCAGACTACCAGGTTCATCCATCACCACAGAGTACAGATCGTTGTCACTTCGTTCTTGAAAATTAGGATAGAAATAGTTTCCGAACATACCACAAATTTCCTCCCCAATGCTAGATGAAATTTGACCATAGTTAAAAACAGATGGATAAAAGCTGGTTTATTGTGTATATGTATTTGTTATTGGGATTGGTTTCCGTACTTAGTCCTTCGGTGGACCAATGCACGTGGCGTAGCACAGAATTAAAGATTATGTTTCTCTATTTGAATAAAATTTCATACAACATGACAGGGACTTTGGTGTATATTTACGTAAATTCAAATACCAAAATAAATTGCATATCATTTTAATTAATTATTGTTTCGGACGAACAGTTAAGTAATTCTTTTGTAAGTTCTCAGTAGATACCATATCCACCACAGCCGCAGCTTCCATAGCCGAGTCCGAGACTGGCAGGAGCGATGATAGAAGCGCCAGGTCCATAGCCAGCGCCGAGCCCATAGGCACCAGCCGCACCATAGGCAGCAGCAGAAGGACCAATGCTCTCGATAGCAGTAATACCGTTACCGCAGCTGTAGCTGACGGCGCCAGCACCGGCACTGGGAAACACGCCCTCCAAAGCCGCAGCACTCACGAACGGCAGCTCGCCGGCCACGGACAGAGCACCCTCAAACACATTCTCAGACGCTACGGAGAGGCCACTGGGAGCGTAATTACAGGTGCTGGTGACAGGCAGTCCACCGCCACTGGTGGGAATGATCTCTAGAGCAGCCAAGCCATTGTTAGCCCAGTTACCAGCACAGCCATTTCCGATCAAACCATTGCCAGCCCAGCCGTTACCAGCCCAGCCGTTACCAGCACATCCTGGGGCAATAAGATTAGGAGCGGCGATGGCTCCAAGACCAAGACATGAACTGACAGCAGTCTGTAAACAAGACATTATTGTTTTAGTAAATCTCATTATCAGCAGAGGACCTCGATGTCGATGACACAAATGATTGTTTAATCGATCTCGTAATGTAATGTGTCAGACGCTTTTGATGTAATAAAAAAAAAGCACTACAAAGTGAAAAATAACTTTAATTTCGGAAGCATCGACTTCCGAAATTAAAGTTATTTTTCACTTTGTAGTGTATTTTTTTTAGAAGTCGGTTGTTTTTTTTTTCTAAAAAAGTTTTTTTTATTTTTCACTTTTTAGTTATGGTACCTAAGTACCCCACACCATTTCGAAAACGATCGTCCACGTCCTTTTGAAGGCGGTTTTATTTATTTCTAAATAATAATTGTTGATTTTATAAAAATCGCTTTACCGATTTCGATAAAATTTATATGGGACCACCTCTGAAGTTATGAACTACCACACAAAAAAAGAATCATAATTAGCGGAATGTACGCGTAACAAACATACAAAAAAAACATACAGTTGAACTGAGAACCTCCTCCTTTTTTGGAGTCGGTTAACAACAGTGAAAAATCTAGCTAGAATCGTGAGTGACGTATGGTCTTTGTGACACAGTTCCATGTGTATAAAAAAATTAGGCAAAGGCATAAATTCACAAATTTTTACAAAACTATACCTATCTGAGGGCGCAGTAAGCAACCCTTAGGAAAATCACAAATAACAGAATGTTACATCTATTTGAAACGTAAAATATTAATAAACCATTTCTCACCTGGATGAAGAGCGCCTGAGCGCAGAGGACGAGGATCACCTTGGCTGACATTGTAGTTTGTATTGAAGTGAACTTGAGAATGAGTTTTCCATTGCATTGATCGACTATTTATACTGAAACGCAGTTCTTATCTAGTTGTGTTGCAGCAATTTGTGGATTTTGAAACGAATTTTTAATACCATTATCAGTAGTTGCAATATGGAGAAATAGAAAAACGCTTGTATTTCGTAAGTGATGTAACCTTGAAATATTAAGTATGAAGGGCTTTGTTTCAATGGAACATTGAAAAAACATCACGTAGTTATGATAAGTAGCTTTTGCACTATATAAACGTGGTCTCGAAGTAGGGACATCATTCAGTCTTCAGCTTCTCGTTGAACACAAACAAACATCAAACATGTCTACCTTCACTGTTCTGTTGCTCTGCATCCAAGCTTGCTTGCTCCAGGTGAGTCATCAAGGAATTAATTATTACTGTTTTCTGAGTTTTCGGTTCATTTATATTGATATCGTCTTGTTATGTGAGTGTATTATTATTATTTATTTATTATTCTGTTCCCTTAGAATGTGTTCGGTTACGGGTGCGGCTGCGGAGGCCCAGTGCCTGCCATAGCTCCTGCTCTCGGTCTGGGCGCTGGTCTCTATCCTGGTGCTTCATGTGGTGGTGCCCTTGGTCTTGGTGCTTATGGTGGCGCACTTGCTCCTGCTGCTGCATACGGAGGTGCGTTTGCTCCTGGAGCTGCTTACGGCGGTGTCGGTGAAGGCAACGTGGCAGTCTTTGGTGAGCTGCCAGTCGCCGGTAACACCGCTGTTGCTGGTCAGGTCCCCATCATAGGAGTCGTGAGCTTCGGTGGCGCTGTGCCAGCTGCTGGTGCCGTGTCTATCGCGGGACAGTGCGCATGCGGCTGCGAGCCCTCGATTTACTTCTGAAGCATCCTTTTCTGACGACGAAAGAGAAATAAACGATTATGAAATGAGCAAATAACTCAATCTTTGATTCAATCCGAAAATCAAACTTTAGCTGTTAGCAATAGAATACCAAATATTTAAATAAAATACTATGATTGATTAAGTGTAATTGTGTAGAGTAGGTAAAGCATTTGGCTTAATTATTTCTTCAAAGTTTAATTTTATTATCCATAGTCTCATTTGCAGTAGCAACCGCATGACAAGTTTTTTTAGTTTTCGGAGATGCCTAGATTTTCAACTGGTTTTTAAGGTAAAGGAATTGATGTTAACTTTAAGGTCTTGACTGGGTTTTTATAATAATTTTTGCGCCTGTTTCCTAATGGCTGGATTGTAAGGGCACTATTTAACTGATACTGGCTGTCACAAGTTGTTGAAGCAAACTTTTTCAAAACAATTGTTATAGTTTTCTTGTATATAGTCATCTATAACCTTAACAAAGACCTTTTACCGAAAAATAAATTTAAAAATAAATTGAATAAATGGCATAAAAGAAAGAAAGAAAAATATTTTATTTGGGACACGCACAGGAAATACAAATAATAATATTAAAAAATAAAAAAAAGAACATAAAATCTTACAATATCAAAAATAATAAAGAGAAGACCTGTGCGAGGCCAAAAAGGCTCCTTTGTTAGCATGATGCTGTGATATTTGAAAAACAAACAAATACCGCAGCGCTGGTATTTGTACGGTTATTTATGTGGTACATCTACGGTCTGATCACTTAAATTATAGGTATGCCAAGTGGAAATAGTTAACTTATCACATAACACATAACATCACGCCTGCGTTTACCGAGGTGTTGGGCAGAAGTGTACCTATAGTACCTATATATCGCCAGGTATGTTTCAATGCCATGTAACAAGGGGTGACAACCGACAATTGCCAACAACCGGGCACAAATCCAGGCAATTTGCCCGACCCGGGAATCGAACCCAGGACCTCATGCTCAGCAGTCGCGCTTGCTACCACTACACTAACGAGGCAGTCAGTTAACTCACCATACCTGAGGCACTTCAATTAGCTGATATTAATACTAGGGTTGCCAACAATGTTCTAATATAGAATATTGTACTCTATTTCGCGTAGGTGTACTTCATAACCTACAAAAGCTCCATTGCTTTTGTACATTATAAGTACACCTACGCTTATTTAAGCGTTAAATTGAACGAATTACTACCACTTCAGCGTATGCCCGCCTAGGAGCGGGCCCCGCATGCCCCCCATTTAACTGGGGGGCTACGGGAATGGCCGGGAACACCCGGCCACTCCCGTCCGACACTGGTGGAGGCCCGTGCAAAACAGGCAAAGGGCGCCCCTGCACCCACCGCCTGCAGGCCTCCACCCGGGAGGAGCCGGAGGTGACTACCAGACCAGCGTCTTCCTCGAACCCCCCCCCTCTCCGGAGCAACGCCGCGTGAGAGAATCATATCCTCGCGCGCGCGCCGCTGCCTCCCTCCGGGACAGGACCGCCTAAACCGCAGCGGCGGCCTTGCCCAGTCTACGCCCACTCACTTCCCTCTGTAAGCAGAGGAGGAGTGGGCGTACCTTTTGTAGCCCGGTTCCCTTCACCGACCATCAAGCATGATCGATGATTGGAACCATGACGTTTCCCCGCTTGTTGAAGATTAGCCGCCAGCCCCAATTGTCCACCAAAACCGCACTGGGAGAAATTGGAGCCGACGTTGCCCAGGGTGCGCCACGAGGAGGCTCTTCAACATGCACCCCCCATTAGCCACCCTGGGCAAGTGCCCAGAACCCCGAAATCTGTTAGAAACCTTATTTCCTGCCAAAGTCGAAGCTAGAAGCTGTCAAGAGGAAACCTAACTTTCATAATTATATCAAGCGGAGTCCTTTTTTCGAGTTCGCTTCGCTTCGCGCTCTTACAAACTACATTCATATAATTCTCTAGCTTTTATTTATTTATTAAGCACAAGTAAAATATACTGTATACAGGCGGATTTAATGCTTGTGGCATTTTCTACCAGTCAACCTTAGGGTGATGCAGAGATAAACCATGGCAGGTGCAACGAACGGTATACGAGTAGATAGCTCGGAAATGACTATAAATAATAATACATAGATACAAACATATAAAGAAAATAAACCTTGGTCAGGAGAACGATCGGTAGAGGAGAAGACGAATCCAGCAACTCAGCGCTGGGATGTTTCGGCCAACTTCTGACGGATATGTTCACGTGCCTTCACGTTAAAAGATAAACGGGTGGGTGCTGTCCTGATATTCAGAGGGAGCGCATTCCAAAGAAAAACCGCCTGGAAAAAGAAAAAAAAAGAACAGGAAAAAAAGAAGAGAGAAGGGAAGAGCTTTTCAAGTCGATAAAGTTACTTCTTTTTCTCTTAGACTGTCTAAAGAAAACCTCACCTTTCCGAGGTCCTGTCCCAGCTCAAGCTTTCTCCGATTACTAGTACTAGTTGTTATGAAACTTGACCGCTGTGCAAAACCTGTGACCTGTGTGCTTCGCTGTGTGTGTGTAAGAAGGCATGTGCCGTAACATAAATAAAAGGTCAATAGTTGTGTAGTTAGTATTAGAAAACATAATGATGGTACACACGCAGCGACTTTTGAAATATAGGTATATATAATCGCTGTATGTGTGACGACATAACGAACGTTTTATTTGAAGCGACAGAACTGAAAATTTTGGGTCTAGACTACAACCACAGTAACGAGAATCAGGACTCTACAGATATGGATCAAACAGCGAACATTAAGGCATGTCGATACGGCATATTGCCACGGCCAGCTGACGAGTGCAGTATAGGTGCTAGACTAGAATTGATGACAAAGAGTTTTTATAAATTGCTAGTGTCCGATTCGTGAAAAGCAGTATTTTTTAACGCTGACATTCATTTGTGGGTTTATTGTCTGGTGTAATCATATTATGTATCTTTAACCTAAACACAGCGTATGAACACTAAAAATCAAACTCATGTTGTTAACATGGGCTTTCGTAAAATCACCCTTTCGTGCCATGTCGTTACATGACTCCTGACGGTTTTAAATCAGGGACGGCTTTTTTGAAAATGAAGTAATTATTTCTGTAAGTAGACATTTTAAAACACTTTTACACGTCAATATTGGAAAACTAGATGACGCTGGCATTTCCTGGCTGACTGATCCCTGAGAAAGAATGCCGAGACAAGCATAGAGGTCATGGTCTCTTTTAAAGTCCAAACATTGTATTATTAGGATTTTAATTGAGTCTGTAGGGCTAGACTATAGTTTTCACTATTAAATCACGAACACAGTTGAGTTTTATAAAACGTTTAATATGAGTCTCAGAGCACAGATGTACAGTCATAAACAACACAGTAGTATGAAGGAAGATACGAAGAAAATAGAGGAAGATATGAAAAACACTTTAACAACACGAGAAAGTCTAGATTTAGGTAAAAACATATGAGTATGAGTGATTAGGCGCGAGGTAGAAATGAGCGTGCATTCGCCGTCGTAGCAGGTAGGGCACTGGCAGCCGTGACCGAGCGATAGCGGATCAGCCGTCTCACACACGGCAGGCAGCGCGCGGGCGCAGGCGTTGTTGTTGGTGTCGCCACAAGTCTAATAATGCAGGGCAATATCTGTAAGGGTTTTTGAAGAAAGAGCCATTGCAGCTTTGAGTTGATCTGTCCTAATAGACCGCATGCTCATCCCATCGGTTATTACACAAATCGCAATGGTGGCGTCATCGGATCTGCTTATGGTGGCGCACTTGCTCCCGCTGCTGCATACGGAGGCGCTTTTGCTCCTGGAGCTGCTCACGGCGGTATCGGTGAAGGCAACGTGGCGGTCATCGGTGAGCTGCCAGTCACCGGTAACACCGCTGTAGCTGGTCAGGTCCCCATCCTAAGTGTCGTCAGCTTCGGCGGTGCCGTGCCAGCTAATGATGCCATGTCTATCTCCGGACAATGTGCGAGCGGCTGCCGGTCCCCTATTTACTACTGAGACGTATTTATGAGACGTTAAAATTTATATAGGTACTTACAGGATTATGATCTGAGCAAATGATTAAATCTTCGATTTTATCCTAAAATCCCCCTGAAGCATTTACTGATACAATTACAACACATAAATATGGCCATCGATACAGTAAAATTAAGAGACAGGCAAAACATTTTGTCTTCATTATTTGTTAAAATCTTCATTTTCTGTAGATTGTATATGGTAGCACACGCACGACATATTTTCTGTTTTCCGCCATGCCATTTTTTTGTTTTTTGAGGGTGGGATATCATCAAATAACTTCTCTCGCTCTGGGCGACGCGGGAGGGCGTGTCAGACTCTTACTGGGTTTAGTCTTAGTGGGTTTTAGTCAGTAAGAGTCTGACACGCCCTCCTGCTCTGCCCAGAGCGGGAGAAGTTATTTGATGATTTCCCACCCACAAAAAAAAAGCGTGAAAACTGTAATGTTCCGAATGTGGGACTGATCCACCATCTTGCGAAATATTGACTGGAAGATCATCTAAAAATCCGCCCTACAAAACTATTACACGTAGCTTAGTTCGGAACAAGGGAAATGTTAATATTTTGTGTTTTTATCAACTTAGGGCTGATTTTTTTTACAGTCAGATATTATCTTTTATCCGAGGAATAAATATTGTGGTTTGACAGCTTTTGTATAGAAAATATGTCAATCTGTCAGATTTATTCTTCAGATAAAAGTTATCTGACTATTAAAAAATCAGCCCTTAAAAGTACAAATGAGGTTGTTTTAGTCCAGCGAGTATTATTTATTAGTTTTTGGTTTAGGCTGTCGAATTTTTAAAGGTAAAGTAAGTTCTTAAACTTCAGAAATATATGACTCATTGGAAGTTTAAAATATGGCTATAGTTTGACACTATATAAAGAAAGTATTAAGACTAAAGTAAAGTATACACTGGATAGAACGTCAAGTTCATCAAAATTCTTTTATCACAGAATCTATGTTCTATGTTATTGGTACTTAGTCCTTCGGTGGACCAATACACGTGGCGTAGCACAGAATTGAAAATATGTTTCCCTATTTGAATACAATTTCATACAACTTTACAGGGAATTTGGTGTATATTTACGTAAATTCAAATACCAAAATAAATCGCATATCATTTTAATGAATTATTGTTTCGGACGAACAGTTAAGTAATTCTTTTGTAAGTTCTCAGTAGATACCATATCCACCACAGCCGCAGCTTCCATAGCCGAGTCCGAGACTGGCAGGAGCGATGACAGAAGCGCCAGGTCCATATCCAGCGCCGAGCCCATAGGCACCAGCAGCACCATAGGCAGCAGCAGAAGGACCAATGCTCTCGATAGCAGTAATACCGTTACCGCAGCTGTAGCTGACGGCGCCAGCACCGGCACTGGGAAACACGCCCTCCAAAGCCACAGCACTCACGAACGGCAGCTCGCCGGCCACGGACAGAGCACCCTCAAACACATTCTCTGACACTACGGAGAGGCCACTGGGAGCGTAATTAGAGGCGCTAGAGACAGGCAGTCCACCGCCACTGGTGGGAATGATCTCTAGAGCAGCCAAGCCATTGTTAGCCCAGTTACCAGCACAGCCATTTCCGATCAAACCATTGCCAGCCCAGCCGTTACCAGCCCAGCCGTTACCAGCACATCCTGGGGCAATAAGAGTAGGAGCGGCGATGGCTCCAAGACCAAGACATGAACTGACAGCAGTCTGTAAACAAGACATTATTGTTTTAGTCAATCTCATTATCAGCAGAAGACGTCGATGTCGATGACACATGATTGTTTAATTGATCTCGTAATGTAATGTGAGTCAGACGCTTTTGATGTAATAAAAAAAAACAACCGACTTCCAAAAAAAACACTACAAAGTGGAAAATAACTTTAATTTCGGAAGTCGGTGTCTTTGCATCTGTGTTTTAATTTTTGCCACCGACTTTCGAAATTAAAGTTATTTTTTCATTTGTAGTGTATTTTTTTAGAAGTCGGTTGTTTTTTTTTTCTATTAAAAAAGTTTTTTTTTATTTTGCCACTTTTTAGTTATGGTACCTAAGTACCCCACACCAATTCGAAAACGATCGTCTACGTCCGTTTGAAGGCGGTTTTATTTATTTCTAAATAAAAATTGTTGATTTTTTAAAAATCGCGATACCGATTTCGATACAACTTATATGGGACCACCTCTGAAGTTATGAACTACCACACGAAAAAAGAATCATAATTGGCGGAGTGTACTCGTAACAAACATACAGTTGAACTGAGAACCTCCTCCTTTTTTGTAGTCGGTTAAAAACAGTGAAAAATCTAGCTAGAATCGTGAGTGACATACGGTCAGTTCCGTGTGTATAAAAAAATTTGGCAAAGGCATAAATTCACAAATTTTTACGAAACCATATCTTAGGGCGCAGTGAAAAACCCTTATGAAAATCACAAATAACAGAATGTTACATCTATTTTAAACATAAATTATTATTAAACCATTTCTCACCTGGATGAAGAGCGCTTGAGCGCAGAGGACGAGGATTACCTTGGCTGACATTGTAGTTTGTATTGAAGTGAACTTGAGAATGAGTTTTCCAATGTATTGATCGACTATTTATACTGAAACGCAGTTCTTATCTAGTTGTGTTGCAGCAATTTGTGGATTATGAAACTAATTTTTAATACCATTATCAGTAGTTGCATTAGGGAGAAATAGAAAAACGCTTGTATTTCGTATGTGATGTTTCCTTGAAATATTAAGTATGAAGGGCTTTGTTTCAATAGAACATTGAAAAAACATCACGTAGTTATGATAAGTAGCGTCTGCACTATATAAACGTGGTCTCCAAGTAGGGACAACATTCAGTCTTCAGCTTCTCGTTCAACACAAACAAACATCAAACATGTCTACCTTCACTGTTCTGTTGCTCTGCATCCAAGCTTGCTTGGTCCAGGTGAGTCATCAAGGAATTAATTATTACTGTTTTTTGAGTTTTCGGTTCATTTATATTGTTATCGTCTTGTTATGTGAGTGTAGTTCTTCTTTAATTAAATCTAGTCAATTTCTTATTTATCCCTCTGCAACTGAGGTGCCATTTTTATGTCTATTATATTGAGGAGTAGTCTGACAGACGTGTAAGTAGAGTACTATTTATGTTGTAGGTATTATATATTTTGTCATGGAACTTGAATTAATATAACATTTGACATATTTTTAAATGGTAATTACAATGAGAGTTGCAATAAAACTCAGATTTAAGAATTTATAATTATATTTGTATCACTTACGAGATCAAGGAACTTTTGGTACAATGACTATTAAAAAATAACAAAATGAAAAATATTAAAAAACATAACAATAAAAACTTAGTTTTGCCTTCTTCTGGCTTGAAACTATTCATAAAAAAATAAAAAATAGAAATTCTTAGAGTACTTTTGTTACAATACAGTCTCAAAGTTCAGTTTTACAATCAGCGCAAACTTAGCGACGCACTGCAAACAAATCGGTTTTGTGCAAATGCAACAAATAAATCTCGTTTGCCGCTTCAATATACTTGGACAGATACGACACAACTTTCTTGTTGATGATGCGCCAGTGTCGTTTGGTGGCTGAGGAGGTGGCAAATCTGGTCCTAAAACGCGCCGAAGAGTCATACGCAATTCTCTTGGAAGTCTTTCATTATAAACTCGCTGTTTTAGAGCTGGCAGTACCGATTCCCTTGCAAGGTGCATAAGAAAGTCAGCTCTTCTCATTTTGCATTCTGGATAGGTTTCAAGTTTTTTATTTGTGCAGGAAACCAATGTTTCTATCATCTCAGCATCAAATAATTTTTGCCATAGTTTTTCAAATCCAAGAAATACATGCCCCGAAGTTGGTCTTGGCAAAGATACAATGTTATGTGCAGGTGTTAGTGAGGTCCTTGAAAATTCAGTTTTCGTCCAAACGAAACCATTCTTACCTACGTACTTATTATTACCTCTTGAATTTGGCAAAACAACCTCTTCAGAGTCTATGCTTCCAGGACTGGCCGGCTGCTCCTGGAATGTTTCTTGTTCATCACCACTCGATATTTCACTGTCTTCATGTATTTCCTCCTCAATGGTGAAATTCCGATCGGCAACCTCATCGTCGACATCACTAAACTCTAACTCGTCTTCTTCCTCCAACCATTGCTGAATATGGTCGTCGGTACACTTTCTCTTCCTAGACGGTCGGTCAGTTGGTTGCTGTTGGTTACAATCCATCTAAAAATAATAACGCATATATATTATATTTCAAAATAAACAATGAATTACGTAAATATCAACTATTTTGCTGTCGTGTAGTATAAAATACACTATGAAAATACTGACGTTACGTCCATAATACAGTATTGGGATATAATCATTTTACTGACAATACGTCTACACGACACATCACTTATTACTGACCTTACGTATCACGGACACCGCAGCTGTAATACTCGTCACGTACGCACGCTGCGGCTGTCGTCGCCGCACTGACGGGAGGGGCGCGCGGGCGCAGGAAGCTACTGAGCGGCGCAGGACGATTCTCGGAAAAATGGCGGCATAGCAACCAAAATTTTATGTTGCGTTGTCTGTCAGACGTAACCTCAGCGGCAGAGGGTTATTACTCTGTTCCCTTAGAATGTGTTCGGTTACGGGTGCGGCTGCGGAGGCCCAGTGGCTACCATAGCTCCTGGTCTCTATCCTGGTGCTGCATGTGGTGGTGCCCTTGGTCTTGGTGCTTATGGTGGCACACTTACTCCTGCTGCTGCATACGGAGGTGGTTTCGCTCCCGGACCTGCTTACAGTGGTACCGGTGAAGGCAACGTGGCAGTCTTTGGTGAGCTGCCAGTCGCCGGTAACACCGCTGTTGCTGGTCAGGTCCCCGTTATTGGAGTTGTGAATTTCGGTGGTGCTGTTCCCGCTGCTGGTGCCGTGTGTATCTCCGGGCAATGCGCTTGCGGCTGTGAATCTCCTATCTACTACTAAAGCGTGCTTTTCTGCTGCTAGAATAAAATAAAAGATCATGAATTGAGCAAGTACTTCCATCTATAATTTAATGTTTAAATTACCCAACAGCATTTGTTGTTTCAATTAAGATTAATATCTTAATAAAAATCTTTGATTCTTTGACAAACGACGCAAAGCCTAAACTGCTGGGCTTAGAAAAACATTCTTATTAGGTAGTAAGAATAAAATAGCAACGTGCTCATTTTCACTCAACGTTCTTGACCTAGTACAAGCTATCTTCGAAGACTGGCTGTTATGAAACATTTGTTGATCTGATTCTGAGCACGGTTCTAAGAAGGCACGTGCCATAACATAAAGTCTCAATATTTGTGAATAATGTAGGTAATATAGGAACTGAGCAAAATGAATAATGTAGGTACAGAGCGTTTTGTACGAAGTGACAGACCTGAAAGTATACGGTCACGACTACAACCGCGGTTACGGGAAGAAGCGCTCCTAACACGAACGCGCAACGATAAATTATACGAACGATTTTTACGAAAAAAATATCGAAAAATCGTTTTTCTACAATTAATAAAAATTAAAAAACAAAATGTTGTAGGACAGTTTTATCTATATCTATCTATACTTATAATAAAGCTGAAGAGTTTGTTTGTTTTTTGAGCGTGCTTAGGTATCTCTGTGACTACAAGTGAAGATCTGAAAATACCTTTTTGTAATTGATAACCCAATCCTCGAGGAAATTGGCTTTTCAACACCACGTTACGACTCCTAGGATAGAATAAGATAAGTTACAAAAAATAACAACCAACTTCCAAAAAATAAACACTACAAAGTGAAAAATAACTTTAATTTCGAAAGTCGGTCTCTTTGTATTTATTAAGTTATTTTTCACTTTGTAGTGTTTTTTTTTGGAAGTCGGTTGTTATTTTTTGTAAAAAAGTTTTTATTTATCACTTTTTAGCTATGGTACCTAACCCATTCGAAAACGATCGTCTTACACGTCCACGTCCGTCCGAAGGGTTTTTCTTTTATTTAAAAATATTTTATTGTAATTATTTTATACCGCTCGACTGGATTTCGATTAAATTTATATGGGACCACTTCTGAAGTATGAACTACCAAAGAAATACAGAATCGGCAAAATCAATTCATAATTGGCAGAATGATCGCGCAACAAACTTACAAAAAATAACATACAGTCGAATTGAGAAACTCCTCCTTTTTTGAAGTCGGTTAAAAATCAGAAAAAACGCTAAGCGAAAAGGAAGTAAGAGTGAGGATGGGAGATGGAATGCGACGCGATAGGTCGGTGGCCAAAATTTCACGCGGATGATGTGGAGGGCAGAAGCTTGTATTCGATAAAATACAACTATGCGACAACACCTTCCGGCTCGCACTTGTGTGCGTCTGGGCGCTCCGTACATAGCTCCGATACAAGGGCCTATCCTGCAGTAGGAGCTCAGGCCGTATAGCCCGGTACGCCAGCATCAATGACATCATCCGTCGTGCTCTTTTCTTGCCAGCTGTTTTAGAACCTAATTAAAAGCACGCGACGGCGACGGTGGGAAGAAACCAGACGGAGTGTCCATAATGCCTAGAATGTTATGTCAGCCTTTGGTGTGGGATGTTACATGTGTCAACTCCATCTTCCTAGCACGGCAAGCTGTGCTGGGGCGGCTGCTGTACTCGTAGGTGCGGAAAACCTGAAACAGCACAAATTCTCGTAATAATACTGCCGGCTGTTTGGGCACTTTTCGTGTTGACAGCGATGCGGACGAATGTTTTGATGCCCTTTTCAACTATGTAAATATTATCTTGGAAATACATTTAACATCGGCCAGAGAAGGAACAAAAAATTAACACCGAATTGTGTGGACCACTGTGATTGCTGGAAGTTATTACACGCAAGCAGCACACATCTCAAGTCTAATGGATGTACCACCAATAACAGGAAACACATTCCTTTCAATTGAAAAACTATTGGGCAATGTATGGTGGGAACATTTAATTTTGACTGAAGAGATAAAAAAGCCGGTGAGCAAGAAAGGTCCATTGGAATTGAAAAAGGAAATGTTTCTTCAGGTGTTACTCCATACACTACTGTATATGTAAATGTATGTAACTTTGAACGTAGCGATGTATAGTTTAATTGAGTTATTTAATAATTCATAAGATTTTTAATTCAAGATAGTTTTCACTGTACCAGCTTAACCATTGTACAAATTTATTTATTGTAGTTCAACGTTATATACGTAAGTATTGTTGAAACTATGTTAGGTAAGCAACCTATTTGTGTTACTTACATGTGTCGACGTGGGGTGGTATTTATATTGTTATCTATCTACATAATTCTTACTAATACTAATTCAGAATAATAATTAGAAGTAAAAAATGTTTGTAAAAGAAGCTAACAATGTAATTTACAGTCTGTTATATTATACATTTGATGGCTTTGGTGTAGGGCATGTATTTCTTGTTTAATTTCCATAAATATTTATTTTTATATATAATAATAATTCTTTATTTCAGATTATAGGATCCATAATGTGTTTATTTATTATTATTATTAATTGCAACGGTTATAAACCAGTAAGTAGTAGACCGGTAGTAGTTAGTATTGCCTTAACCTATTGTAAATGAATAATTAATTAAAACAAAAGTGACATCACATTTGAAAACAATTAATTTTGCACATGTGCGCACATGTCTCCCAGCCCAGTGTCTAATAAACGGTCCATCTATTTTGTCCGCCAGTGTACCCAAAATATTGTTCGGACTACCTCGGAATCGCCGCAACATAGATGCACTTCTTTTGCTCATGATTGCATAAAAGTCGTCCAGTCTCGCTTCAGCAAACGTGCATGATGCGCTACAAAACTGAGGAAGTCCCAACATACTGAGTCAGTTATTTTTTATTTTTTTATTAATAAGGCACACCAACCACCAACCGCTTCTGTATACAAAATATCAAATAATAGTTGAGGGCTTATACAGTTGCCAATAATAGGTAAACCAACATTCTCAAATACAGTGGTAGCAGGTAAAAAAGAAATGCATACAAATTAAGTGCTAACAACTATAAAAATTAGTTATTATATTAGACACGCAGGGCGCTGTAAGCCTTCTGCGTATACCTAACCCACACGCTGCACGAGTAAAACGTCTGGCAATAAGCTTTGAAAAGAGTTAGCTTTACCTCTTTCGTGCACTGCGCAAACCTGCGAGCAAGCATACTGCATCGGGCCGCCAACGCCCTACGTTCCCTATCAATATTCTGATTGTCCGTAAGACCATCCGTGACCACGTGACCGAGATATTAAAACTGAGTGACCACCTGCAACGGAATTCCACGCAACGTTACAGGTGGAATATTTGCAGGTGTATTTATAGGTACTTTGAACAGCATAACGTCACTGTTAGTGGCGTTTTAACTCAATCCATGAGCCTCCGCATAAATCTCACAGACGGCCAGCAGCTTTTTTTGACCGCAGATTGATGGGCTGAGCAGCACCATATCAAAAGCATAACTTATGTTATTGATCATCCGTCCATCAACAGAACATCCAACCATGGTGCTGCTCAGTTCACGCAACAGCCGGTCTATATACAGGTTAAACAAACTGGGTGAAGTCAACCCCCCCCCCCCCCCGCACTCCGCAATCCAGTTCGTATGAAACTGCACCTGCCCACCTAACGCCGACCGGTTGGCGCAGTTGGTAGCGACCCTGCCTTCTGAGCCGCTGATCCCGGGTTCGATCCGCGGACAAGTCAAACATTTGTGTGCATGAACATGTCTGTTTCATCTGTGTCTGGGTGTGTATATGTATATCAGTCATCAGGTTACCGTAGTACAGGATCTGCCTAGTTCGGGACCTGAAGACCTTGTGTGGATGTTGTCTCATATTATTATTATTATTCCGTTTATTTATTTTCATACATATAAATACAATTTTAAATATTTTTATAAAAACATTTAAAAATATAATAATAGTAGTCCGCTGGTATCGGGAGCAGGGTCCAAGCTACCGGTGGTTAGGGCTGCAGAGACAGGAACCTCCTCACGATACGAGCCGTATCGAGGAGTACTGCCTTCTGAATCAGGCCCTTGATCCAACCGCCTAACGAGAGCTTCGAGAGATGTTGATCGAAGCCTTCGGCCATCAGGCCATTGGCCGATATGACAATCGGCACAGTGACAGCCGAGCTCACATTCCACATGTCAACAACCTCGTGTGCTAAGTCGAGATATTTAATTTGTTTCTCTTTCTCAGCTTTCACGAGGTTCTCGTCATGTGGAATGGTAACATCGATAATCATTGTGCGGCGCGTTAATCGATCTATCACCACTATTATCAGGCTTATTGGCGACAATAGTCCTGTCAGTAATGATAGACCTATCCCAGTACAACTTGACTTGGTCATTTTCGAGATCTGGGTCGGGCGCATACTTGTAATACGGTACCTCAGTATCCACAAATTTATATTTTAAAGCAAGTTGCTGGTGAATAATCCTGGCTACTTGGTTATGCCTGTGCAAGTATTCGCCGTTAGCCAGACGAGAACAACCAGAGATAATATTTCTGATGGATTCACCTGGACGGTGGCATGCCCGACACACGTCAACCGTCCCGTCTTTCATAATATGACTCCAGTAGTTATTCGTCAAGATAACTTCGTCCATAATTGCACAGATGAAACCTCCAGTTTCCTGAAAAGGTCACCAAAACGTAGCCAGGATACGGACGCTAAGAAGTCTACACCGGGCTGATGAAGAGCCCGGTAGAAGCGCCCGTGAAGCTCCTTGCTTTGCCATACCTCCTTGCGGTCATCGGTAGTAAGTACTACAGGTTTGCGCCAGTTCTCTTTAGCCATGGAGAGTGGGGTGAGCCCCTTGTCTACAGCGAGCACATCACGGTGCATACCCATTTCAGCTTTAAAAAAATATTCGCTGAGACTGCAGACCTCGCGGTTGTGGAGGGTCTTCGCATTTAAAAACCCTCGACCCCTGCACTTCCACGGGATGTACAGTCTCATCACCGAAGAACGTGGGTGATGCATCCGATTTGCGGTCAGTAGCGTACGGACCCTCCTATCCAGGGCGTCGAGTTCAGTCTGAGTCCATTTGAGTATGCCGAAAGAGTACATCAAAACCGGCATGACCCAACCGTTGAAGGCACGCACCTTGTTTCCGCCTGAAAGAAGACTAAGTAATATCTTCTTCAGGCGACCGAAGAAGCACTCCTTCAACGATTGTTTCATGTCAGCAACGATGATGCCTAACGCTTCCGACATACCCAAATATTTATAGCTTTCGGATGAGGAGAGGTATCTAAGGTGTAGGTATGGAATCCGAAAGATGAATTCCTTCGGATTCCATAATCTCACCTCGCTGTACATGCATGACTGCACATTGTCCACACCAAATTCCATCTTGGTGGCGCTACTGAAAGTTTCAGTTAGCTTCAGTTGCTCCATCAGTAGCAATTTGTTGGGGGCAAAGAGTTCCAAGTCATCCATGTAGAGGAGGTGAGATATGACCTGACCACCTCTCCTCAACTGATAATCTAGACCTGAATCCTCCAGTAGTGTACTTAGAGGATTCAGTGCTAAGCAGAACCAAAGTGGACTCAAATTGTCGCCCTGGAATATTCCCCGTTTAATCTATACAGGCTCATCATTCCCCTGGATCTGTCGACATACTGGATAGCGAAGAACCGTCCTCCATTACCGCATACACGACTCTAGGAAGGTGCGTAGGGTTGCATCAATCTTATACAACTCCAGCACCCTCATGAGCCATGTATGTGGCACCGAGTCGTAGGCTTTCTTATAATCTATCCAGCATGTCGACAGATCCTTGCGGGATCGACGAACCTGTTGGTTAATGGCCATGTCGATGAGGAGTAGCTCCTTAGTACCGCGGGACCCGTTTCTACATCCATTTTGAGAGGCAGACATAATCATATTACTGCAAATGTGCGTATGAATTTTCGCTCTCAGAATGGATGTAAGAAGTTTATAGTCCGTCGATAAACAAGTGATTGGTCTATAATTCTTGGGTTCCATGGGACTACCTGACTTAAGAAGCAGGTGGTTAACGCCTGTTGTTAGAAATTGTGGTAGCGACCCAGACTCTATGGATGACTGGAACTGAGATGCCAGGCAAATGTGTGAACTAATTACCCATTTCAATCAAAAGTTGTGCAATCAGTCCGGTCCCGGAGATTTCCAGTTCGGTAACGGACGGCCCGCTCTGGTAACGTCTAATGGCGTCATTAGGACTGCTCCCATTTCTGGTATAGTTTCACACACTCGCTCGACCACTCGTATCCAGCCAGCCTCAGCGTGACAGACGGGTACCGACCATATGTTGCACCAGAATGTTCTCGTGGCGGCGTCATCCGGCCGGCACACGTCTGTCACATTTTGTTCAGGTCACTCCCAAGCTCTGTACACCCACCTCTCATCGCTCTGGAACATGCGATTTTGCGTGTATCGATCAACCCGTCGCTTATACCGTCGAATACGGCTCGCCCATGCACAAACTTTCTGCTTCAGGAAGTCGATGCGCTCTGTGACACGGGACATGTATTCTCGAGGGTTGATTCCAGTCCCCGCGAATGCCCGTCTTACAAAGCGCATCACTCGTGGTCGTGTATTGCCCTCCCTGAAGCAGTATAGTTTGCCGATAAGTACCCTGTTCCCATCGATATGACGTTCGATCCTGCACTGCCAGGCTGGTACAGCTGGTTTTGGTCGAGTAGCTCCGTCATAGTTGCGAAACTTGACATTAGCTAAACGACATGCCGCAACAGCCGCATAATACAAGATCAAGTGTGTATCAACGAGATCCTTGCTGTTTCTTTGGCAGTAGTCCTCTAGGCGACGCAGATCATTCTGGAGTGCCGTTACGTCCATTTGTACGTTTGTCTATTTTTACGTTTTATTGAGGCATAGATTTTCATATCATCAGCAAAACACAAATGTTTGGATGAAGTCAAGCAAGAGTCGATGCCGTTAATGTAGATAATAAATAGCAATGGACCGAGCAAATAGCCCTGTGGTACTCCACTAGGAACAGGGACCCAGCTAGATATATAATTATTTAGTAACACTACTTGGGACCTGTTGACAAGGTAAGAGGAAAACCATCTGAGCAGATCGCCACGAATTCCCATGCCATTTAACTTGGACATCAGAATGCTATGATCAATTCGATCAAAGGCTGTATAAATGTCTGATGTCATTAATGCTGGCGTACCGTGCTATACGGCCTGAGCTCCTACTGCAGGATAGGCCCTTGTGTCGGAGCCATGCACGGAGCGCCCAGACGCACACAAGTGCGAGCCGGAAGATGGCGTCGGATAGTTGTATTTGACCGAAATCAAGCTTCTGCCCGCCACATCGTCCGCGTGAAATTTTGGCCACCGACCTATTGCGTCGCATTCCATCTCCCGCACACACTACTACTTCGTTATCGCTTAATGTTCTTGTTTTTTTTTACTTCTTGCGCGGCTCCTAAGGGTGATGTTAAACAAACTCAAACTCAAAGCATTTATTTCAATTAAACCATTTACAGGCACTTTTGAATGTCAAGTGGTCGGTCAGTCAGAAATATGAAGCTAGTTGCCCATTCCAAAGCGTAGTAGGTACCTATGGAGAAGAACGGGCAAGAAGCTCCACGGACACTCTTTTAAATTATATTGTTATATAAATATTAGTTACATCATTAATGTTGAATATAGGTATAATTATATGTGAGAACGATGTAAATAAGACGTACACGTTGAGTGTCCAGTGTACAGTAAATATAAATTTAAACAAAACAATCCATAATAAAATAATTAAAATAAGCCGTGGTGGCTAAGAGATGACCAGTCTCAACTGACGGGGCCCGTTCACGAACATGACGTATGCATCATCACCATTCGGCTCAACCATTTTGAAGGGAACTCAATGATCCAATACCCACGTCACCACCAGCGACACACAAGACCGTCTTAAACTATGCTGAGGCCCTTGGTCACACAAGGATTTGGGGCCCTTTTGGAAAGTAAACAAAGCGAAGTAGTAGCGTAGTCGTTCTTGTAACATTGCTGTTCGAAATTCATTTTTAATTCTCGTAAGCTGCGAAAATGAACGCTCTCCACTACATTTGGTAACCATTGGGCAAAGGAATATTCTTGTAGCAACTTCAACGTTTGCAAAAGTATCTTCTAATCTATCTGACTTAATTAGGTTGAGATATTTAAATCCGCTGATTACTTAGCTATGTTTTTTAAATATTGGCTTAAATAAAAACATTGTTGTTTTGAGCTCGTATGCTTTAATCTCTTCATGATAAGATTCTGCAATTTTTTTGCATTTCTTGGTCATCTCGCCAGATTCGATTGTCGTTAATGACAAAGAAAACATAATCGATTATCAATTTCTTGGTATGCTGCCAAACGTTTTTTTTAATGTGTATTTAATGATAACATGGGAATGAAAGTATCTACACGAAATTTTTCCTTGCCACTCAACTGTGCAGTCTCGGATGATCCTTCAGAAAATATGACGCGTGTGCTGCGCATTCTGTTTGTTTGTTTCAAATGTATCTTTGTAGTCAGCATATGGATGTTTTTCTTTAGCAGCCGTTTCCTATCGATCAAAATTATTGCATGCTTTATTGACATGACTGATCAAAGATTCGTAAAGTTTTGTTACAACGTCCATAGCCATAGTGCTATTCTGTACATTTAGGCTTGTTTTATTCATAAACCAAAAGATCTTTCCATATTTCCGTTAGAATAGCGGTCTAAAATTTTTCAATTTTTTTTGCTAGGCTTTGTGCTTCGTTTCTAGTGTCTTCTGGTTGATTGATGTCACTTGCGATTGAGGACAATGCTTCAGAAATATTTAAATAACCATTTTGCAAAACATGCAAAGCATTAGCACATGCAGACCATCTAATATCCGAAAGATACTTCAGGACTCTATTTGCAACTAAATGTTCTGTCAAAATTTTCCATCGTTTGGTCGAAGCTGAGATTTTTTTTTTTTTTTTGTACAAATTGAAAGAATGGTACTGCTTCTGCAACACGCTCAACAGCCTGAACACCGACTAAATTTAGCGAATGTGCCGCACATGGAACGTAAATTAAAACCTTAATAAATATAGGTCAACGCTCGTTTTTTCGAACTATAACCATTTATTTGAAAACAAAGTTACGTAAATACTATCGTACGTAGTGTTTACGTAAATACTATCCTATTTCAAACGAAACTCCGCTATCTTAAAGCCCTGTTCCTTACCATAACAAAAAACACAAGTGTTAGCACCATTCAAAGAAACCCAAGTCGTAAAAATGCTTTGTTTACATTATCGGGCGGCCGAGCGGCGCCGGCGCGCCGGTGACGCATCTCGCATTCATCCCACTAGATTATTGTTCCCGCGCTTTTTTTCTTTGTACCGGCTAAATGGTATCTGCTATATATTGCGCACTGCGTTCATCCATAGGCAAAACTTGCAAAAATCTCTCAATAGGCTGTCCGTCTTTTACATATCTAACAATGAAAGTGAGTTGGTCAACGTGGGACAGGTCTGACGTAGAATCTACGCTAATAGAGTAGTATTTTGCTGTTTTAATTTCTATGAGAATTGTTTTGAAAACTCGCTGTTCCATTAAATTAATAAATTCATAACAAATATTTGCAGATAAATATGATGTACTTCCTTTTCCACGATTTCCACAGTTTTGTATGTGATCAGCAAGAAAAGGATCAAATTCACTAATCAGTCATAGGCATCCCAAACAAATCCCATTATTTTGCGATCCAAATATCTCATTATCACCACGAAAAGCAAGACCTCAAGAAGCTAAAAATTTCACTAGTGCAACAATCCTTCTAAGCACATTCTTCCAATAGATAATTTCTGTATTATAATGGGACAGCAACTCACTATCAATTTGTCCAGTAGTTTTCACTTTTGCAACATAATTTATCATAAATTGCCTGTGCTGTAAACTGTTCTTATGCTCCATAAATAGTTTACACATTGTACTAGATGTTAAATTGTATTAGCTGTAAGTTTTCCTAAAAGTAATAAAATAAAATAAAATAAATAAGTTACTTATATGCTTCCAATCTTTATATCCATTTGGAGAACTCGAATTATGTCCAGTAAAAGTATAAATAGACGGCAGCAATAACATTACACAGATTTCTTTGCTGGTGAATAAAGGAGCCATTTTCTGTCTAAAGACTCACCGTTCGTCAATTTACGGGTAAAAATATTATTGGTCAAGAATCTAGTTTTTGTTTAACCACTTGAATCTGGAAAACTTGTAGAAGTTTCGGAAAAGTCACAATATCACAAACTTCTTCCGTTAAAATCTCGTCACAGTACGTACCAAAAAAAAAACAGTACGTACTTTTAAAAGTGTGTGCCAAATAGCTAAAGCTATTTATATTAGCACTAAAATAAAATCAGCTGATGATAAAATAAAAACTACCTGGCAAATAATAAATAATGAAACAGGTGGGAAAAAACACCGTAATACGGAAATTAATTTAGAGACTGCACATGGCCTCATCAGCTCAGATGTAGAAATAGTTCAGGAATTTGAAAACTTTTTTGGGAGTATTCCCCTCAAAACAACTGAAGCTTTAAAATCTTCGCCCGCGCTTTCTGCTGCCTTACATAGAACGAATATAAAGGCATGCCCTTTGGAGTTTAGGTTTCAGCATACAAACCCTCTAAAAATTAAATCTACTGAAGATCTCTGGGGAATGTCTGTACAAATCTGTGGATCTATCATTGAAACCATTACGCCCTATTTAGCATTCATATTTAACACCAGTGTAGACCAAGGAGTCTTTCCGGATCTCATGAAACATAGTAAAATAAGGAACTATTTATTTGTTCAAATCCGGTGATAGTAAAGAACCCAACAAATATTGGCCTGTGTCAATTCTGCCAGTTTACAGTAAGGTGTTTGAAAAGTTGATGCTCAATCAAATGTTACGTCACTTTAATAAAAATTCCATCTTTCATGAACAACAGTACGGTTTCACCAAAGGGCGTTGTACCACTGACACTGGTGTCACCCTAATAAAGAACATTTTTAACGCCTGGGAAGAAGCACAAGATGCCATTGGAATCTTTTGCGACCTCTCTAAGGCGTTCGATTGCGTAAACCGTCAGACACTTCTGCTGAAACTAGAGCACTATGGGATTAGAAAACAGTTCTTGATTTACTAAGATCATACCTGAAAGATAGAAAAGTTACAGTTCAAGTAAACGGCATACACTCATTAGGGTCTGAAATGGCAATGGGCGTTCCTCAAGGTTCGATATTGGGTCCATTCCTCTTTTTAGTTTATATTAATGATTTACCCATATTACTTCAAAATCAACCAAAGATGGTGTTATTGGCAGATGACACATCATTGATATTTAAGATAGACCGACGGTCACAAAATCTTGACGAATCCATCTTTATTTTGCAAAAGAGAGCTGTCAGAGCCATTTATAATCTACGTCACCGCGAATCTCTCAGGGAACTATTTAAAAGGATTAATATTATGACGGTACCTTGCCAATTCATTTAGGAAAATATTATGTACGTAAGAAAAAATCTACATCTTTTTAATAAAATAAGTGATAGTCATAATTTTAATACACGAAATAAAGATAAAATAGATCAATCATTTTTCAGATTAGCTAAAGTACATACATCTTTTATGGGGTACTGTGTTAAATGCTACAACAAAATACCTTGTCATATATTGCAATTAAATGAAAGAAAATTTAAAACCCATATAAAAAGTTCACTGTGTAAACAAGCATATTACAAATTAGAGGATTATATCCAAGATAAGAATGCTTGGAAACATGCTGATCCAGCTCCATAGGACAATCTAGGGTCTAGACAAAATTAAACTTGTTGCTACTTTAACTGTATAGTTAATTATTTTTATGATATTGAATTTACATTCTGTGATTACTTTAACTCACACACTGACATATTACTTGTTTACATAATTTGGGAAATCGTATACTTTTACAATGTTTGTAAATATTATGTGAACACCATGATACATGGTGTTCACATATTTACAAACTATCACTTAATTAACTTATTTATCATTGCTACGTTTATTAAATTCTTTTTACCTATTGTGGTAGGGTAATTTTTATTATAGGTGCATCGTCTTCACATATAATTATATAGGTAATTAATGTATACAAAATACTGTAACACATTTTAAAAAAGTAACGGTGGAGTTTCTTGCCCATTCTTCTCCATACGAAACTACCTTTTGGAACGGGCGACTAGAATCAATTCTATTTAAATCTAAATGTTGACGTTCAAAAGTTGCTTTTATGTGCATATTTGAAATAAATGCTTTGACTTTACCAGGGTCAGAAGATACAGATACATTCTCTGAGCTTGCAGTTATTAACTCAAAGTAGCTTGAAGTCGAGGGTTCAGCATCTGATGTGTGTTTGTCAATTTCGTCACACGTAACCTCTTTTTCCTGTTGATATTCAGAGGTATTTTATCTTGAGGTGATGAGGATGAAGAGTCCCTCAGCTTATTTGTTTCTTCAACCGTAAAAAACGAGGTAAGGTTAAAAAGATTTTCCGTTATTTCTTTTTGAGCTATAACTTTTTCTCTTTTGATAACCACTTAAATATGTTCTTTTCGAGATAATGAAATAATGTTTAAACGAACAAATCAAAACACCTAATAAGGTCTTGCCTGAATTAAATGATTTTTATTTTTATTATTTTAAAGTCTCAGTATACACATAGTTATGAGCGTAAATAGTTGTTGCACGAGTGGGTTTCAATACCGTCCCGAACTATTTACTTTATTCTGGAAAGTCCGTATATTTGCTCAATATTTACCATTATAATATTACCTCTGTAACTAAAACAGACACCTGCCGGTCTATACTTACGGTCTGAACTTAGGTGAAGTGACCTAGAAGTAAGCTGTTGATAGTGTCAATGCCTAGCATCAGGTGGACCATCACTTCAAGCAGACTTCAGGTTCACGACCATCACTTCAAGTTTTCACGGTGAGATTTTTACAGAATAGATCACAACGAAGATGGGTGGACCAAGATCAACCAACCGAATAACTTACATACATAATTTATATTAAACAAAACTAAATCACGCCACTTCTGTCAGACTGAAAGTTTATACATCATCCAGGCATTCCCCCAATCATAGACAATGTCAACAACTATTTTAGGGCTCGTTTAGACTGTGCAGCTTGACTATGGAATAGGAGTGGTATGCATGGGTGATCGCTAGATGGTGTACCTACTTAGTAAATGTGGATGCGTTCTGAAATATTATTAATTAGTACAACCTGAAAAAAAAAGTTTAGAATATAACGAATAGCGAAACTACATAAATTTCCTAAATTGCAATGTCTTGACTTTTTGACTTGACTTAAATCATATTTTCATTTAACTTTTATATTTCATTTATGTTTCGACTTATTTGGTAAATAATTTTTTCAGCGAGTCGGCATCAAGTCATATAATTACCTGGCTTAAAAATTAAGACAAATGTGAAGTGTGTTTTTATTGTTATTTATTTAAGTCAAACTACGTTAAAATTAAGTCTTATTTTATATTAAAAATTATGTTTTTAAAAAATTACATAAATAACTAAACCTCTATATTGTTTTTATTTTTAAATTGTGTCATATAATCGAAGTAGGTAGGTAGTAGAAACTTTTCTGCATAAAATTTATTTAAATTAATATTTTTTCACTTTAATTGTTTTGTTATCTGTTATTGATATTTAACATGCGTAATTATGACAGTTATATTTAATGTTTTTCGCCTTGGTTTTAACTTTTTACTTTAAAATTCAATAAAACGGTCGTAGTCGATTTAATTTTGTCTTAATTTGGTAAAATAAAATCGACATAATTATGACTTAAATTTTAAGACAAAAGTAAGTTTTATTTTCGATCCGGGTGCTCATTGTTAAGTACTGCGCCCGACAAAAATGTTTTGAGAATAATGTGAGAGAAATTGTCGGTCTTTTGGGGCCCTGGGCACGGGCCCCGTGTGCACTTATAGTAAAGACAGCATTGGCGACACACTTGAGTGAGTATCACATATTCTCAGCCGCCAGGACACATTCAAGTCAATGAAAGACGAACCCAGTAAGCTTTATAGTAGGTACATAGTGCTCACACATGTGCTATGCAATTATACAATACTAAGAGATTGAATTTATACAATGCAAAGATAGATTGTACAACCTTCATGAGCTTCAACAATATTTTCGAATGCTAAATAATTAGTGTACGTGCCCTTGTGGAGCAGGACCAGCCCTGAGCCAAGCATTTTTGTCAGCGATGTAATCCCCGAACTTATAATATGCTTGGCTGTATAGTGTGCGTTTTATACAATATTTAAATTTCGTTTCATTAAATGATAAATGATTTTATTTCTGTAAGTAGGTTTGTTACAAACACTTTTACACGTCAATCATATTTTTAAAACTAGATGAGGTCGGCGTTTCATAACTGACTACTCTGAGAAGAAAGGCCGAAACAAACTCAGAGGTCACAGTCTCTTTTAAAGTCCAGACATAATCTTGGTCAGATCATGTGAAGACCATGTAGATTGGTGTCTGAAACGGTCTTTTGAGGAAAAACCATACAGATTGAGCGGACCTGTCCAGTCAGTGCACGCATTTGTCAGTAATCTTGCCGCTCAACTGAGAACTTAAGGAGCACAACGATTCGACGAACAATACCAAAGAAAGGACATTTGGGTAGGCCGCATAAATTACTCAAGCTGCCAGATCGTGAAACTAACTAAGAAATAAAATAAAAAAAGTAATAATCCACATAATCTTCACATTCACAATAATTTAAATAATATAATACTTTACAAAGTAATTACTCATGTCATTGTATGTATAAAATTCATCAATGTCAATGTGTATATAAATATTCGAACATAATCTTTGAGGACCATGTAGATTAGTATCTGAAATGGTCTTCTGAGGAAAGAACCACGCAGATTAAGAGGACCTGTCCAGTCAGTGCACGCATTTGTCAGGAACCGTGCAGCTCAACTCAGAACTTTAGGAGCTCAACGATTCGACGAACAATACCAAAGAAAGGACATTTGGGTAGGCCGCATGAACTACTTAAACTGCCAGATCATGATTAAAACTGAAACAATGACCCACATAGTCCTCAAATTCACAATATTATTAAAACAATAAATTGTACTTCTCAAGGTAAGTATTCAAGTCGTTCTGTTATAATAATTATCAATTTATCAGTGTATGTAACAGAAATAAAAGAAAACATTCAGTATGCAGAAAATTGGAACAACTCAATCCCAAGCCTTTTTGTCCTCAATATAATCCTTAACGGTATAAAAGCCTTTCTGGCACAACTTACGTTTAATGAATGATTTGAATTTATTAAGGCTTAGATCTTGAACGTGGCTTGGAAGTTTATTATAAAAGCGTATACATTGACATCTGAACGAGCCACCTATTTTCTTGAGCCTTGTTGTAGGTACAACGAAGCTGTGTTTGTTCCTAGTATTTATATTATGGATATCACTGTATCTTTTAAACCAGTTTATATTTTTATGGGCATATAAAAGATTTTCAAAAATATACTGTGAAGGCACAGTCATTACATTAATCTCCTTAAATTTCTCTCTGAGAGTGTGTCTCGGGCTTAACTTATAAATTGATCGAACAGCTCTTTTCTGCAAAACAAAGATAGTCTGAATGTCGGCGGCATTTCCCCACAACAGAATACCATACGACATTACACTATGAAAATAGCTAAAGTACACTAAACGGGCTGTCTCTATGTCAGTTAAATGACGAATTTTTCTAACAGCGTATGCTGCGGAGCTAAGCTTTATTGATAATTTATCTATGTGTGGGCCCCACTGAAGCTTAGCATCCAAAGTTAAGCCCAAGAATACTGTGCTATCTTCAGGATTCAATTCTCTGCCCTTTATCAATACATTAGTTAACACCTGTGAGGCAGCGTAAACTTAATGCATTTGTTTTTTTTTTCATTAAGTAGTAAATTATTAACATTGAACTACTTTTGAGATCGCGCTATTGACGTTTAAGTTTAAACAAAAGTGAAGTATCGTCCGCAAACAACACTATATCATGATTATCCTTTATGAGGTAAGGCAAGTCATTAATATAAATAAGAAACAAAAAAGGACCAAGAATTGAGCCCTGTGGGACTCCCATTGTTACTATAGATCCGGGAGATCTTTTACCATTAACGTCAACGCTCTGAACCCTATTATTCAAGTATGAAGTAAGAAGATCCAGAGCGGTGTTCCGGATCCCGTAGTGGCGGAGTTTCCTGATTAGCGTTTCATGAAGAACGCAATCGAACGCCTTGGACAAATCACAAAAAATGCCCAAGGCATCGCATTTATCTTCCCATGCATTATAGATATGTCCTAAAAGTTCAACACAGTAGTTGAACGACCGCTTGTAAAACCGAACTGTTTACTATGTAATAATTTATGTTTATTAAAAAATCTTTGCAATTGGGCTAAAATTAATTTCTCAAAAATTTTACTAAAGGTAGGTAGTACTGAAATAGGTCTATAATTTGTGGGGTCTGTAGTACTACCTGATTTAAACAAAGGTATTATTTTACTATTTTTCATGAGGTCAGGAAACTCTCCACAGTCGATACAATTGTTAAAAATAAGAGCTAAAGTAGGTGCTACAATGTCAATAATAGACTTAGCAACTTCTACAGAATTACCCCACAGATCTGCAGTCTTTTTTACGTTTAAAGTGTGAAAGGTTTTAATTATATCTCTACAAGTAATATGTTCAAAATGAAATTCCGAATCGCAAACATTAACATTTTCTTTAAGCAAATACTCAGCAACAGAAGGTGATGAGTTTAGTGATTTAGTAGTTGAAACGGGAATATCTGAAAAGAAATTTTCAAAGGCCGCGGCGACTTGTGAGTCAGATTTTATTATGTTGTCTTTAATGGACAGGCTGTAGTCAGTATTTCGGTTACTAGACATTCCCGTTTCACTATTAACAATATTCCAAGTCGTTTTAATTACATTACTACTGTTTTTAATCTTCGAACTCAAATAACGGGACTTGGCCATACAACAAACTTTTTTAAATAATTTTGAATAATTTCTAACATATAAATTAAATTCAGCAGTGTTTAAAACGGTCCTTTCATTGTACAGTTCATAAAGCCGTGTTCTACTTTTATGAATACCAATGGTAGCCCAATCACTGAAAGATGCGTTGCTATTAACCGAGATAGTCTTGGGAACAAAGGTGGAATTAAATTGTTTACAGTATATATTAAAAAAATCATCATATAGATGATTAGGATCAAAATTAATAGATAAAACTGGTAATTTATTAATGAGTTTAACTTTAAAAGCTTCCAAGCGACTTGCAGTTTTGGGGTTGACAGTGATATCCTTTTTAGCCACTTTCTTGATTTGGTTTTGGATAGTAATCCTTTGCCCGCAATGATCAGAATCTAGTAAATTTATTATTTCTTTGTGGCTTGGTATAACATCTGTATAAATATTATCTAGGCATGTTGCACTAGTAGGGGTTATTCTAGTGGGCTCCAAAAATAGGTTTACAAGATTGTAGGACTGAAACAGACTTAATATTTTACTACAAGAACCTGAGTTTTCTAATAAATTAACATTAAAATCACCGCAAGTGATAATGGACTTGTTCGAGTTACAAATCTTGTTTAACACTTCATCCATTACCTTTTCAAAGCAGTCATACAATCCTGAAGGGGGTCTGTACACACTTAATACAATAAACTGCTCCAATTCTATACAGGCTATTTCTATTGTCCGCTCAACAGATAGGCTCACAATATCCTTACGTTCTTTAAATTTAAGCTGGTTGCTTACTAAAATTAAGGAGCCACCATGTATAGCATTTACTCTGCTGAACGAACTACCAACCTGGTGATTATTAAAATTGAACAAGAACTGGTGGATTTTAAGCCAATGTTCTGTTATACAAAGAATATCTGTACTGTTACAGTTCATAAATAATTCTACTTCTAAATCTTTGTTCTTAGATCCTTGAATGTTTTGATGCACCAGGTTGATACTAAAATTCAGTCATTCATCACTCATTCAGTTGGAGTATGTAGGGAGGTATTTTATTGTAACATTTTAAACAGTACCCCATGAAGGATGAGTCTACTTTAGCCAGTCTGAAACCTGGTTGAACTAATTGATCCCTATTTCTAGCCCTATAGTTGTGTCTTTCACCTCTTTTACTGAAAAGGTTTTACATTTTTCCGTACGTTCGAGTACATGGTGTTATTGTCTTTAAACAGTTCGCTTAGAAAATCACGCCTGCGGAGGCTGTAAATTGCTCTGATGGCTCTTTTTTGCAGAATAAAAATAGACTCAATATCGGCAGCCCATCCCCTTATTAAAATACCGTAAGACATAATACTATGAAAATAACTGAAATAGACTAGCCTCGCGGTATTTACATGGGTAAATTGACGGAATTTTCTTACAGCATACGCTGCTGAACTTAGTCGTCCTGCAAGAGATGTTAAATGAGGATCCAATTGCAGCCTTGAGTCTAGCATTATCCGCAGAAAAACAGTATCATCGACAAATTCTAGTTTCTCTTTATTCGATACTATGTTTGTCACAATCACTAGTTTTAACATTCGGTAAAGCAAATCCTATGCATTTAGTTTTTTCCCCATTTAATACCAAATTATTAGCAGTGAACCAATTGTGTACCTGCAGTTGGGCATTATTTACGTCGTCAAGATTTGACGCACGTCTATTTATCTTAAAGATTATAGATGTATCGTCAGCAAACAACACCATTTGTGGTTGGTTTTATAATAAATGGGGTAGATCATTAATTTAAACTTAAAAGAGGAAGGGACCTAATCGAGCCTTGTGAAACACCCATTTTAACTTTTAAATCAAGTGAATTGACACCATTTATTCGCACTGTTTGTTGTCTAAATCAATTAATCATTTAAATAGGATTTTGTTGGTGTTAAAATGATTAAGCATTTGATTAAGCATTACCTTTTTGAACAAACAAACCCTTCAGCTTTATTATAAGTATAGATAGATATAGAATAATCCATACTAAAACATTTAGTTTTTTTTGTTGTTGTTTGGTTTGCACGTGAAAGTAAGGCTTTTTAAATTTTTCATAAAACTCGTTCGAATTGATCGTCGCGCGTTTGTGCTAGGAGAGCTTATTCCCGTAACCATGGTTTTAGTCATCACTGAATACTTTCAAGTCTGTAAATTCGAACAAAACGCTCTGTGCCTGGTCTACATTATTCAGTCATGTACAGTCGCCAGCACATCAAGCTATCCCACATTGACCTTGAACGCGTTATGAGCAGAAACAGCGAGAATCGTGCGAAAGAGATAAATATCTTTTTGTCTGTTTTTGCTTGTAATGTTTCGTGCTGCAGTGCGTGCGTGAGGGTGTCTGCGTATGCGCATCGTGGTGTAGAATAACTGTTCTATGCAAAAAAACTAGTTTAGCAGGTTGAATACCTACTTGAATCGAACCGAAAGAATGGCATGGTAATAAAAATAAGTTGGCCGTCACGGGACGCCCGGCAAATTTGAAACATCTATGTAATAGTAGAAAAGGGATGATTCCTGAGTAAAAAAAATATGGTTCAGTTAGATTATTATCGAAAAATATTGGACACGTATTTTTATTTTATCAAATCAATAAAAAATATACGAAGATATAAAACGTATTAATGATCATGAGTGGGGGCTTTTGACGTCACTTTCCCGTAAAAAGTGTACTGAAATGTGCCGTCACACGAGTTTTCGACGCGCTGTATCGTCTTCATTTTTTGTTTACCTACGTGAAAAAAGAAAAAATACGTGTCCAATATTTTGCACTTTCATGTGTATTCAGTAAAAAGCTGTATTTTGAAATTAAAAACAAACACTCAATTTTGTTTATTTGAAGGTAAATAGAATATAAAATATGTTAGTATTTTTAATAGAGACTGTTTTTACGGTGGAGCTACGGGATATTATTTGACGTATCTTCTGGTTTCTGTAATAGTGGCTGTGGTGTTAGTAAGTAGCAAGGTGTATTGGACTGTATTAAAGATTGACCAATGATAACTGAACTAGGATGTAAAATTGTAATCACCTTAATATTGTATCAACTGCAGCAGGAACGTTGATTATTTGTCCATCTAATTATATTCCAAATTGCGTATGAACATGCCTCAATCTACTTATTTGCTTGAAAGGAATACGATCAAAATGCACTTCAAATATAAAAAATCGTTTAATTGGTCGTTTTAATTTTAGTCACAACTAGCATAAGTCACAGATTCTACATTTTATTTTGCTAAAGGCCAGAAAAAAATACGAAGTTTTGTAATCTGAAATTAAAAATCAAACTAAAACCGATTGACGAGTAAATTCCGCTACTTACACACGAAAGGACTTGCTAGCCAATGCAACCTCTCAAACATTATTAAAATTATAAGAATTATGTAAAAAAAATATTCCATATTGGCTACAGGCAACTCTTAAAATAAATTTAGTGTATGAATGTTACGATCTTTGTATTGTAATGTTAAAAATTAAATGTATTCTTATAACGATATCTATCGATCAAATCTGCATCGTGGCGTGGTATTTTTCAAAAATGAAATACTTAGATCAACAATCGGTCCAAAACAAACTTCATTTTAATGGTAAAAGGTTGATTTGACTTAGCATAGAGGGGGCATCACGCCATGACAGTGTCATGCCATTTCCCGTCGGTTTTACTGCCTAGGCGCGCATGTAGATGTTTCACATCAAAAACAGGCAGCCCACGTAATGGCTAACCTATAAAAACTTACAATCGATTTAATATATCAGAAAAGGACATAGGATAGGTTCCTACGAGAACACGTGTGAAATCGCGGGAAAAATCTATACCATTATTATAAAGCTGAAGAAATTGTTTGGTTGAACGCGCTAATGCCAGGAACTGCTGGTTCGAATTGAATAATTATTTTAGTGTTGGATAGCCCATTTATCGAGGAAGGCTATAGGCTATAATATAACATCACGCTACGACCAGAAGGAGCGGAGCATCAATGGCAAATGTTCTAAAAACGGGGAAAATTTATTCCTTTTGAGAGCTTTCTTTACGTAAACGGTTAAGCAACAATCATTTTGACGGATTTGTTTCTTTCATTAAGTTTAAAAAAAAACTCCGCGATAGCACGGGACTCACTATAACCTTTTCTATGGTAATCTAATTTCTTCTAAAATAATGCATTTTAAACAACAAGCGCGTGTCCTTTACGCCAAACGACACAAATATGTGACAAAATGGAAGGTGAAATAAAATTGTGGCTTGCCGTGGAGGGCACGCGTGTGTGTTTATACTCTGGCAGCCAAAAGGTAAAAAAATGGTATTAATCCTTATACAAATAAATACGTTTTTCATCACAAGTACTTAATTTTGAACAAAATCTCGCTTATATCATTTGATTTTAATGATTATCTTAAGAGATGTCACAGAAGCGGTTCGTGGATAAAACAAAGAAAGTTCAGTTACCTACCTTTAGAATTGTATTATAAGTAAGTGCCTAAGAGCCTCTGTCTCTTATGTAAGTGACGCAACGAAGTTGCGCGGGTCAGCTAGTATCAAAATAAAATGCGGAACAACAATCTTTATCTTTTTATTTTTTAACATTAAAATTATTATAATAAGAAACTTAAAACAAATACAATACTCTAAATTAAAATATATATAAAACTAAACTACACAAACAATAGAAAATATGAAACTTAACTATACCATACATTAAAAACAACAAGATTATATTCATTTTTACAAACTTTTTATTATTTATATTTGTAATAGATAGGTACAGTTAAATGGGCGCCAAGCAGAGTTAAATACTGCCGCCAAGCAAAAGTAAGCTTTTACCTAGATTAGTATAACTTGACTGGGCCGTCTACGGCCGCGCGCCCACTGGAGGCACGGCACGACAAGGCATTTTTATAATACTTACAGATGATTTCGAATCTTATCTAACACTGTTAGACAGTCACATTTCATTATACAGCACAGCCTGCTGTGTGTGAAATGTGACCGCTAAGCATGATAAAATAAGATTTCAAATCATTAAAATTTGCGTTTACTAAAATAACTGGTCGGCCATATGTAGGATATGGAGAAAGCCAGTTTATTATGACACAACATCAACAAACGACATGTCTGGCGTCTTTACCAAATCGAGCAATGGAAGAATTTATAAGCGTTTGAGAAACAGTGGTTGGAAATACCGAAATACCTTTATTTTGATAAATAAAATAATAACAATTTTAGATGAATTGAATTGTAAAACTGTGCTACTATTTAATGTGAAGGTTTGTGAAAATGGATGGATAAACACAAAGGATAGGTTTCTACGGAAACCCGGGCGAATGAAGTGCATTATTTACTATTGTCATCGGAGTTCGTCATCTGAAGTTAAATTCAGGCTACGACACTATACGCCGTGCAGTCAGTGTCCGACACCGAGTGTCTTTGTGTGTGAATGAATACACGTTGTCAGACATTGACTGTACGGCCTATAGTATTGTAGACTAAACTTAAGACTAAGTTCACTCGGGTGTTATTAGCGATAAATAATATGCCATGACCTAAAAGAGCCCTAACTTGACCTCAGAAATACGCAACAAGATCGGCCTTTTAGTTGGTAATAAATGTAAACTACAAAGGAGCGTAAAGCGTTGCCAAGACAATATATTATTAAATGATAAATAAAATGTCACTTACATAAATAAAACTCTAATAGCTATAGATACTGTAAAATTTTATTAACAGACAAATAGAAGCAAATTTAGGTATTTTTTTTAAATATTATTATAAAATGATTGTTTGATATTAATTTGAAATAAAAAAGTATATTCTAAACAATATAATTATGTGTTACAGATTGTCCGACAATGGACTTGCCCGAATATTTAATATTTGGTCGGACCACCTTGCGCATCTAGAACAGCGTCCAGCCTGTCTTTCATGCCGGCCACCATGTTCCAGCAGGTGTCCGTGCCTCGGAAATGCTCCCATGTAGTATGGGCTTCTTGCCGCAAGTTTTCGTTGTTGCGGATTTCTGAGGCATCCTAATCGAGAACCATGAGACCCCATAGATTCTCGATTGGATTTAGGTCAGGGCTCTTTGCAGGCCATGGCAGGCAGATGACGTCATCCTGTGCCGCGAACCACTCCTGCACCACTCTGCAGGTGTGCACGCGGCAGTTATCTTGGCACAAGTAAATAATGCCCTCTGGATAGTGCAGGCGCACGGTGGGGATCATCACGTCACGTAAAATTTCGACGTACTGATCCCCAGTCATGCGCCCGCTAACCTCCACCAGTTCACCCGGTCCCATTGAGCTCATCCACCCCCAAAAATTGAGAGATATTCTTCCACCTGCTCGATTTGGTAAAGTATTCATAGCGCTCATTGCTGTTGCGCCATAATATTTTTCTTGCGTCCGTATCCGACCGGAAGCTTTTCTCGTCCACAAAAATGACGATATTGTTTGCCCAGTCAAAATTATAATATTCCAGGCAAAAACTTACTCTTGCCTCCTTATGCGACTGGTTCATTAGAATCTTCTTAGCAGGGCGGCAGCATTTCTTTCCGGCGTCCCTTAGGCGCCTTCTAACGGTGTCCATTGAAATCTAAAACAAACAAAAAAATACTTACATAAGATTCTTAATTATGACAAAATAATGGTACGGGCCAACTTAACTATATGAGTATGGGTCAGTTAAAAATTATTCCTCAAAATATAAACATATAAATAATCCGCCGAATTGAAAATTCCACCTTTGTTAAGATATGTGCTAAAGAACTAAATATTTATCTATTATCTAGTAATACTAACAATAATAACATTCACTGAGTCCAATACGGACGTATTGCTGCTATAGCTGGAGGAATTATTAGGTATCGCTAGAACGTCCTAGCTAGGCCGCGCGGTGCGCTTGACGCGACTATGACGAAGTATAATTTATGAATAAGATAGTGTGATATGTGTGATAACAAGGTATACATGGACTCACACTGTATGAAGTTGAGGTCACTCTTGTGCTCAAAAACGGGTCGGCAGTGTGCAGCGACCATAGCCGCATCGTCTGCCGCCGTCGCGCGTCGTGGCTCTCGCGTAGAGTTGGCAGTGGTGCGCTTCGAGAGTTCCGCTTTCATGCCACCGCCGAAGCCAGAAGTAAACTGTTTTTTTCTGGAACGAATCAAATAGCTATAGTTTATTTGCACATGATTACTCAATAGGCTACTTATATGATTCCTTACAATAATTGCTAGCTTATTAATTTTAAATTACTTATTATTTACACACAAACATCACTAAAAAGGCCTTATCTCTACATTGTTTCAACAGACAAAAAGAACTGCGCAGTTGCGTATTTACTTTAAAATCAAACAAGCAGTACCAACTTTAAAAAAATAACAATGGCGCTTGGAATAGCGCGCAGCGTTAAAAACTTACAATACCGGGAACTCATTAGGAAAGAACCAAAGAACACATGAAAGAAACCTACCGATAGGTTGTTATGGCGAGACAGACATTTATGGGTGTTTCTCGTATTTCGTGCAAATTCCATGATATTTTGAAGTTTGAAATTCATTGCCGAATAACGTTGTTTTTTTCTAATATCTATACTTCTATACTACTCGTAATATTATAAAGAGGTAAAGTTTGTGAGGTTGTGAGGTTGTAGGGGGTAATCTCTTGAGCTACTGAACGGATTTTGAAAATTATTTTACCAATAGAAAGCCACGTTATTTGTGAATGTCATAGGCTATATTATGTTAACCCGAATAATGAAAAGATTTTTTGTGGTAGTCGGATTTGCAAAGTAAGTCTGAGAAAAAACGGTCCAATTTTTTTACCGCCCAACGAAGTGGGCACGGGTCAGCTAGTCATTAATATATACTTAGATAATCTTACAATATTTTGTCAATTTTACCTTCCTTCTCCAAATAACAAAGAAATTATTATCATATAAAAATCGGAATACGACGGTAATGAGAACGGTAGGGATTTAGCAATCAAGAGGAATAAAACAATCTAAAAATACACTCACAAGCTTGTTTTAATAAAAAAAAGGATTTCACGGGCCGACCTACGTGGGCAGTATGGAGTGTGGATTTATATACACATAACTTCCTCTTGAATTACTCTGTCTATTGCTGAAAACTGCATTAAAATCCGTTGCGAAGTTTAAAAGATCTAAGCGTATAGACAGCGGGAGTGGCTTGTTTTATACTATGCAGCTATGTAAAGAAAAAGATAACTAGCGACTTTCCTCGGCTTCGCACGTGTGCTATGTAGATAGTTATGTGGGGCATTGTGGAGTAATTTATATACATATAAACCTTCCTCTTGAATCGCTCTATCTATTGCTGAAAACTCCATTAAAATCCGTTGCGAAGTTTTAAAGATCTTAGCGTACAGACAGCGGGAGCGACTTTGTTTGTTTTTTTATAAAAAGGTTTTTGATCTGGACGTGTAATGATAAATGATAAATGATAAATGATTTTATTTCTGTAAGTAGGTTTGAACAAACACTTTTACACGTCAATCATATTTTTTTTAAACTAGATGGGGTCGGCGTTTCCTATCTGACTACTCTGAGAAGAAAGGCCGAAACAAACTCAGAGGTCACAGTCTCTTTTAAAGTCCAGACAAAATCTCGTCAGGTCATGTGAAAGCTATGTAGATCGGTGTCTGCAATGGTCTTTTGAGGAAAGAACCACACAGATTGAGTGGACCTGTCCAGTCAGTGCACGCAATTGTCAGTAATCGTGCAGCTCAACTTAGACTCAAGGAGCTCAACGATTCGACGAACAATACCAAAGAAAGGACATTTGAGTAGGCCGCATAAATTACTCAAACTGCCAGATCATGATTACGTTGAGAAAAATACAAAAATAAATATAAATAAATCAATGACCGACATAGTTCTCACATTCACAATAATTAGAATAATATTATAATAATCTTTGAGGACCATGTAGATTTGTGTCTGAAATGGTCTTTTGAGGAAAGAACCACACAGATTGAGTGGACCTGTCCAGTCAGTGCACGCATTTGTCAGTAACCGTGCAGCTCAACTCAGAACTTAAGGAGCTCAACGATTCGACGAACAATACCAAAGAAAGGACATTTGGGTAGGCCGCATCAGGTACTCAAACTGCCAGAACATGATTAAAACTGCAACAAAAACACACATAGTCCTCACATTCACAATAATTTAAAATAATATAATACTTTAAATAGTAAATATTAGTGTCATTGTATATGTAAATAAGTATAGATACTTATAGCAAAGATTATAAGTAAAAATAGTTAGCGAAATAAAATAAATTAACATTGCCTGTGCTTTATTGGAGCAACTCAATCCCAAGCCTTTTTGTCCTCAATATAGTCTTTGACAGTATAATAGGCATTCTGGCATAATTTCCTTTTTATAAACGATTTGAATTTATTAAGGCTTAGTGCTTGAATGTGGCTAGGAAGTTTATTATAAAAACGTATACATTGGCATCTAAACGAGCCACCTATTTTCTTGAGCCTGGTAGTAGGAACAACAAATTTGTGCTTGTTCCTAGTATTTAAATTATGGATATCACTGTACTTTTTAAACAGATTAATATTTTTATGTGCATACAAAAGATTTTCATAAATATACTGAGAAGGCACAGTCATTATATTAATCCCTTTAAATTTGTCTCTGAGGGAGTGTCTGGGACTTAATTTATAAATTGAACGAATTGCCCTTTTTTGTAAAACAAAAATCGTCTGAATATCGGCGGCATTTCCCCACAACAGAATACCGTACGACATTACACTATGAAAATAACTAAAGTATACTAAACGGGCTGTCTCCAAATCAGTTAAACCACGAATTTTCCTAACGGCGTATGCTGCAGAGCTAAGCTTCTTTGACAATTTATCTATATGGGGGCCCCATTGAAGCTTGGCATCCAAAGTTATGCCTAAGAATACTGTGGTATTTTCGGGTTTCAACTCTTCACCCTTTATGAGAATACTTGTTTCTACTTGTCTAACATGAGGTATCGTAAACTTAATACATTTCGTTTTTTTCTCGTTAAGAAGAAGGTTATTAACATTAAACCAGTTAACTACTTTTGCGAGGGCACTATTTACATTGTCAGTAACCAGCTGCTGACGTTTGAGTTTAAATAAAAGTGAAGTGTCGTCTGCAAACAGCACTATATCATGTTCATCCTTTATGAGGTAAGGCAAGTCATTTATATAAATAAGAAATAAAAATGGACCTAGAATTGAGCCTTGAGGGACCCCCATTCTTACTACCGATCCGGGAGATCTTTTCCCGTTAACATCAACTCTCTGAATCCTATCACTTAAATAAGAAGTAAGAAGATCCAGAGAGGCGTTCCGGATTCCGTAGTGGTGCAGTTTCCTGATTAATGTTGCATGAAGAACACAATCGAATGCCTTGGACAAATCGCAAAAGATGCCCAACGCATCGCATTTGTCCTCCCATGCATTATATACATGCCCTAGAAGTTCAACTCCGGCATCAGTAGTTGAACGACCCCTTGTAATATGTAATATGCACGAAAATTGAGAAACACCCTTATTCGTAGGATACGGCAGGCACAAAGTTAATAAAATATTATGGTTCAGACCATACCCGCCGCTAGAAGCAGCATATGAATATTCAATAAAATTGATTACAGTTTTATCACCAAAAACTACAAAAATTTAATATCACTCAAATAATATAAATCGTTTACTTATTTAGAAAGTTCTCTACTTAGATTTTTCTAGAAAAATTGTGTAAATTGTGTAAAAATAAGTAAATTATTTGAGTGACACATTTTTTCATCAATGACACATTTTTTCAGGATTAGCTATTATTTATTTAAATTTATAAATTATACTTAGTTATAAAAAAAATTACTCACCGTTATGCCCGTCTGCCGACAAATATCGATTATCCGGCATCCACTCAATCGGAGAGCTATGATGCGCTCCCTTTCTATTTGCGTCAATTGAGGCGCCATAATAAAGTTAATAAAATATGTCACACGTCACACTTGGACTAACTACCGGCCGAACCACGAATTTTGTAACACGGGCGTAATGGAGCATGAATAAGCAAACACTGACGTTCGGGGACTTCGGGGTAGTTGACTAGTTGCGCAGGGGCGGTGTGGCCTATTCCTAGTAAGGCATGAATTATTGGCTGGTAATTGTTAGTATGCGCAACCATTGGTTAATATTGGAAACGTTGAAAATTCCACCAATCATGCCAAGGATACTTTCTTTCTAACATGCCATGCCGCGTCGTAGCTATACTTATGTTGAGGGTGTATCTTGACGTGCTGGCGTCTGTACTTTATATTATGGCAAGAGCCTTCCTAAACTCGTGCTCAGCAATCAGAGTAACAAACGTTTCATAACAGCCGGTCATCGGAGATAGGTCAGGAATGTTCGGTGAAAATTTCTTATCAAAAATGTTTTTCTAGACCCAACAGTTTAGACTTTGCGTTGTTTGTTACTGAATTTTAGATTTCTACTGAGTCTATTTGTAATTGTAACAAAAATTGCTGTTGGGTGATTCAAACATTTAATTAAAGACTTATTTATTTGCTCATTTCATATTCGTTTATTTCTATTTCGGCATCAGAAAAGGATGCTTCAGAAGTAAATAGAAGGCTCACAGCCACACGCACATTGTCCGGAAATACACACGGCACCAGCAGCGGGCACAGCACCACCGAAATTCACAACTCCAATAACGGGGACCTGACCAGCAACAGCGGTGTTACCGGCGACTGGCAGCTCACCAAAGACTGCCACGTTGCCTTCACCGGTGCCGCCGTAAGCAGCTCCAGGAGCGAAACCACCTCCGTATGCAGCAGCAGGAGCAAGTGCGCCACCATAAGCACCAAGACCAAGGGCACCACCACATGCAGCACCAGGATAGAGACCAGGAGCTATGGTAGCCACTGGGCCACCGCAGCCGCACCCGTAACCGAACACATTCTAAGGGAACAGAATAATAAATAAGAATTGACTAGATTTAATTAAGAGTGTGCTAGGCCCAACGCTGTTCCTGGTGTACATTAATGAACTGTGTAACCTGTTGAGCAGCGGAGGGAAAATCTTCTCCTATGCGGACGATACAGCTGTTGTCTACCGCGGAGAAACTTGGGAATCCGTACGCCTGAATGCTGAACGTGGTCTCACCGTTATACTGGACTGGTTAAACGCTAATTTGCTGACTCTTAACATTTCAAAAACAAACTATATCTGTTTTTCTCCGAGTCAAAGATCTAAACCAGGTCCTGATTTTGAGATTGCGATACATGAGTGTGCGGAACGCTATATACAAAAGTGTAACTGTCAAATTATAAAAAAAGTTCCCTCTACAAGATACTTAGGCATAATTATTGACGAATGTCTGTCATGGCACTCACATATTGATACTATTATGTCACGTGTAAGGAATTTGATATGGATTTTCAAGACACTACGCCATGTGTTGTCTCCCGTAATACTCAATAATGTTTATAGTGCTTTAGCTCAATCAGTGATCACATACTGCATTCCAGTCTGGGGAGGTGCCATAAAGACAAATCCCTTGAGCTGGAAAGAGCCCAGCGGTCTCTAATAAAAGTGATGTACCTCAAACCATTTAGATACCCCACAGTTAAATTATACAGAATAAGTGGATTGTTATCGGTAAGACAATTATATTTGTTAAATGTGACCCTATATCTACATAAATCTATTCCATTTGATTCTGCCAGCCGGGATAGAAGACGGAGTGATATTGTGGCCCACTCCGCAATGGTTCGTTCGATTTTTGCAAGACGACAGTACGTAACACAATCTGCATTATATTTACAACAAAATAAATGCTAAACTACAATTTCATCCTAAAGTCTTGTTTGAATGTAAGAAAGTTATAACTGAATGGCAAGGCACTCTTACGTATGATGAAACTGAGCACATTCTAGTACGAATTTGCTGACTTGACACACACATACATAATTATACACTCAAAAACACGCACACACTCACTCACACGCACACACACACTCACACACACAATGACGCATGCTTAGAATAAGTGCATAGAAACTATAACAATTTTATATTTTTACCAGCTTTGATTCTTGGCTGGGTTTTGTTTTATATTGTATTATTTTCTAATTAGTTTAGTCTCAATACTGTTTTAAATAAGGGAAGTAGCGAGTCAACCCCAACACAAGTATTTTTAATTACTTACTGGGGCTGTCTCAACTCATGTATAGCATGTAACTTTTGAGACTGAATAAACATATTTTAATTTTTTAATTTAATTTTAATTAAAGAAGAACTTCACTCACATAACAAGACGATAACAATAAAAATGAACCGAAAACTCAAAAATCAGTAATAATTAATTCCTTGATGACTCACCTGGACCAAGCAAGCTTGGATGCAGAGCAAGAGAACAGTAAAGGTAGACATGTTTGATGTTTGTTTGTGTTCAACGAGAAGCTGAAGACTGAATGATATCACTACTTCGAGACCACGTTTATATAGTGCAAAAGCTACTTATCATAACTACGTGATGTTTTTTCAATGTTCTATTGAAACAAAGCCCTTCATACTAAATATTTCAAGGTTACATCATTTACGAAATACTGTGTGTGTGTGTGTAGTGTTTTTCTATTTCTCCATATTGCAAGTACTGATAATGGTATTAAAAATTCGTTTCAAAATCCACAAGTTGGGGCAACACAACAAGATAAGAACTGCATTTCAGTATAAATAGTCGGTCGATACTTTGGAAAAATCATTCTCAAGTTCACTTCAATACAAACTACAATGTCAGCCAAGGTGATCCTCGTCCTCTGCGCTCAGGCGTTCTTCATCCAGGTGAGAAATGGTTTATTATTATTTTACGTTTATTATAGATGTAACGTTCCGTTATTTGTGATTTTTCTAAGGGATTGCTCACTGCGCCCTCAGCTAGAGTTTTGTACTTTGTGAAGTTATGCCTTTTCCTTATTTTTTTATAGACCCTAAGTCACTCACGATTCTAGCTACATATTTACTATTGTTATTACATCAAAAGCGTCTGACACACATTACGTTATGAGATCGATTAACCAGTCATGTGTCATCGACATCGACGTCGTCTGGTGATAATGAGATTTACTAAAACAATAATGTCTTGTTTACAGACTGCTGTCAGTTCATGTCTTGGTCTTGGAGCCATCGCCGCTCCTACTCTTATTGCCCCAGGATGTGCTGGTAACGGCTGGGCTGGTAACGGCTGGGCTGGCAATGGTTTGATCGGAAATGGCTGTGCTGGTAACTGGGCTTACAATGGCTTGGCTGCTCTAGAGATCATTCCCACCAGTGGCGGTGCACTGCCTGTCTCCAGCGCCTCTAATTACGCTCCCAGTGGCCTCTCCGTAGTGTCAGAGAATGTGTTTGAGGGTGCTCTGTCCATGGCCGGCGAGCTGCCATTCGTGAGTGCTGCTGCTTTGGAGGGCGTGTTTCCCAGTGCTGGTGCTGGTGCCGTCAGCTACAGTTGCGGTAACGGTATTACTGCTATCGAGAGCATTGGTCCTTCTGCTGCTGCCTATGGTGCTGCTGGTGCCTATGGGCTCGGCGCTGGCTATGGACCTGGTGCTTCTGTCATCGCTCCTGCCACTCTCGGACTCGGCTATGGAAGCTGCGGCTGTGGTGGATATGGTATCTACTGAGAACTTACAAAAGAATTACTTAACTGTTTGTCCGAAACAATAATTCAATAAAATAATATGCAATTTATTTTGGTATTTGAATTGACTTAAGTAAACCCCAAATTCCCTGTAATGTTGTGTGAAGTTTTATTGAAATAGAGAAACATGTCTTTATTTCTGTGCTACGCCACGTGTAATGGTCTACCGAAGGACTAAGTACGGAAACCAAGCCCAATAACATAGGCCATATAAAGATAAAAGAATTTGGATGTACTTGACGTTTTCTCCAGTGTATACTTTACTTTAGTCTTGATACTTTCTTTCTATAGTGTCAAACTATAGCCATATTTTAAACTTCCAATGAGTCATATATTTCTGAAGTTTAAGAACTTACTTTACCTTTAAAAATTCGACAGCCTAAGCGGAAAGCTAATAAATAATACTTGCTGGATTAAAAAAACCTCGTTTGTACACTTTTAAGTTGATAAAACACCAAAAAATTAACATATCCCCTCGGTCTGAACTACGTGTAATACTTTTATAAGGCGGCTCTTTACATGATCTCCCAGCCAATTTTTCTCTAGGAAGATGGAATTACGCAAGGGAGTTGACACATGTTACATCCCACACCAAAGGCTAACATAACGTTCTAGGCATTATGGTCACTCCGTCTGGTTTCTTCCCACCGTCGCGTGCCTTTAATTAGGTTCTAAAACAGCTGGCTAGAGAAGAGCACGACGGATGATGTCATTGATGCTGGCGTACCGTGCTATACGGCCTGAGCTCCTACTGCAGGATAGGCCCTTGTGTCGGAGCCATGCACGGAGCGCCCAGACGCACACAAGTGCGAGCCGGAAGATGGCGTCGGATAGTTGTATTTGACCAAAATCAAGCTTCTGCCCGCCACATCGTCCGCGTGAAATTTTGGCCACCGACCTATCGCGTCGCATTCCATCTCCCGTCCACACTACTACTTCGTTATCGCTTAATGTTCTTGTTTTTTTTTTTACTTCTTGCGCGGCTCCTAAGGGTGATGTTAAACAAACTCAAACTCAAAGCATTTATTTCAATTAAACCATTTACAGGCACTTTTGAATTGTCAAGTGGTCGGTCAGTCAGAAATATGAAGCTAGTTGCCCATTCCAAAGCGTAGTAGGTACCTATGGAGAAGAACCGGCAAGAAACTCCATGGACACTCTTTTAAATTATATTGTTACATAAATATTAGTTACATCATTAATGTTGCATATAGGTATAATTATATGTGAGAACGATGTAAATAAGTCGTACACGTTGAGTGTCCAGTGTACAGTAAATATAAATTTAAACAAAACAATCCATAATAAAATAACTAAAATAAGCCGTGGTGGCTAAGAGATGACCAGTCCCAACTGACGGCGCCCGTTCAGGAACATGACGTATGCATCAGCACCATTCGGCTCAACCATTTTGAAGGGAACTCAATGATCCAATACCCACGTCACCACGTCACCACCAGCGACACACAAGACCGTCAAAAACTATGCTGAGGCCCTTGGTCACACAAGGATTTGGGGCCCTTTTGGAAAGTAAACAAAGCGAAATAAACTAAACATTTTTCTACTATGATCTTTTATTTATGATGGGTAATCAAATATATAATATAATATGTCAGTAATGATCTTAGTATGCTGCTGGTTATTTGGTTACGATTACGATAATGGTTTCTTTCGGGATTTCTGTTGAGCAAAATCTTCTATTATATCCTCATTTAATTTTTTTGAAGGATGTCGCTTTCTATGTTCGTAATTAACAAATTATGAACTTAGTCGTTCTTGTAACATTGCTGTTCGAAATTCATTTTTAATTCTCGTAAGCTGCGAAAATGAACGCTCTCCACTACATTTGGTAACCATTAGGCAAAGGAATATTCTTGTAGCAACTTCAACGTTTGCAAAAGTATCTTCTAATCTATCTGACTTTATTAGGTTGAGATATTTAAATCCGCTGATTACTTTGCTATGTTTTTTAAATATTGGCTTAAACGAAAACATTGTTGTTTTGAGCTCGTATGCTTTAATCTCTTCATGATAAGATTCTGCAAATTTTTTGCATTTTTTGGTCAACTCGCCAGATTCGATTGTTGTTAATGACAAAGAAAACTTAATCCATTATCAATTTCTTGGTATGCTGCCAAACGTTTTTTTTTATGTGTATAATATGGGAATGAAAGTATCTACACGAAACTTTTCCTTGTCTCTCAACTGTGCAGTCTCGGATGGTCCTTCAGAAAAAGTGATGCGTGTGCTGCGAATTCTATTTGTTTCAAATGTATCTTTGTAGTCAGCTTATGGATGTTTTTCTTTAGCAGCCGTTTCCTATCGATCAAAATTATTGCATGCGTTATTGACATGACTGATCAAAGATTCGTAAAGTTTTGATACAACGTCCATGGCCATAGTGCTATTCTGTACACTTAGACTTGTTTTATTCGTAAACCAAAAGATCTTTCCATATTTCCGTAAGAATAGCAGTCTCAAATTTTACAATTTGCTAGGCTTTGTGCTTCGTTTCTAGTGTCTCCTGGTTGATTGATGTCACTTGCGATTGAGGACAATGCTTCAGAAATATTTAAATAACCATTTTGCAAAGCATGCAAAGCATTGGCACATGCAGACCATCCTAATATCCGAAAGATACTTCAGGACTCTATTTGCAACTAAATGTTCTGTCAAAATTTTCCATCGTTTGGTCGAAGCTGAGAAAAAATTTAAAATTATTTGTACAAATTGAAAGAATGGTACTGCTTCTGCAACACACTCAACAGCCTGAACACCGACTAAATTTAGCTTTTAGCACATGGAACGTAAATTGCAAATTCGCAAACTTCTTTTATTCTTGACTGAACACCAGAGTACTTTCCAGACATATTTGATGCACTGTCGTAGCTCTGTCTGCGACAATCTTTTATAATAATATCAAAGCTTTCAATAAAGTTTAAAACGGTATCTGCTATATATCGCGCACTGCGTTCATCCATAGGCAAAATTTGCAAAAATCTCTCAATAGGCTGTCCGTCTTTTACATATCTAACAATGAAAGTGAGTTGGTCAACGTGGGACAGGTCTGACGTAGAATCTACGCTAATAGAGTAGTATTTTGCTGTTTTAATTTCTATGAGAATTGTTTTGAAAACTCGCTGTTCCATTAAATTAATAAATTCATAACAAATATTTGCAGATAAATATGATGTACTTCCTTTTCCACGATTTCCACAGTTTTGTATGTGATCAGCAAGAAAAGGATCAAATTCACTAATCAGTCATAGGCATCCCAAACAAATCCCATTATTTTGCGATCCAAATATCTCATTATCACCACGAAAAGCAAGACCTCAAGAAGCTAAAAATTTCACTAGTGCAACAATCCTTCTAAGCACATTCATCCAATAGATAATTTCTGTATTATAATGGGACAGCAACTCACTATCAATTTGTCCAGTAGTTTTCACTTTTGCAACATAATTTATCATAAATTGCCTGTGCTGTAAACTGTTCTTATGCTCCATCAATAGTTTACAGATTGTACTAGATGTTAAATTGTATTAGCTGTAAGTTTTCCTAAAAGTAATAAAATAAAATAAAATAAATAAGTTACTTATATGCTTCCAATCTTTATATCCATTTGGAGAACTCGAATTATGTCCAGTAAAAGTATAAATAGACGGCAGCAATAACATTACACAGATTTCTTTGCTGGTGAATAAAGGAGCCATTTTCTGTCTAAAGACTCACCGTTCGTCAATTTACGGGTAAAAATATTATTGGTCAAGAATCTAGTTTTTGTTTTACCACTTGAATCTGGAAAACTTGTAGAAGTTTCGGAAAAGTCACAATATCACAAACTTCTTCCGTTAAAATCTCGTCACAGTACGTACACAAAAAAAAACAGTACGTACTTTTAAAAGTGTGTGCAAAATAGCTAAAGCTCTTTATATTAGCACTAAAATAAAATCAGCTGATGATAAAATAAAAACTACCTGGCAAATAATAAATAATGAAACAGGTGGGAAAAAACACCGTAATACGGAAATTAATTTAGAGACTGCACATGGCCTCATCAGCTCAGATGTAGAAATAGCTCAGGAATTTGAAAACTTTTTTGGGAGTATTCCCCTCAAAACAAGTGAAGCTTTAAAATCTTCGCCCGCGCTTTCTGCTGCCTTACATAGAACGAATATAAAGGCATGCCCTTTGGAGTTTAGGTTTCAGCATACAAACCCTCTAAAAATTAAATCTACTGAAGATCTCTGGGGAATGTCTGTACAAATCTGTGGATCTATCATTGAAACCATTACGCCCTATTTAGCATTCATATTTAACACCAGTGTAGACCAAGGAGTCTTTCCGGATCTCATGAAACATAGTAAAATAAGGAACTATTTATTTGTTCAAATCCGGTGATAGTAAAGAACCCAACAAATATTGGCCTGTGTCAATTCTGCCAGTTCTCAGTAAGGTGTTTGAAAAGTTGATGCTCAATCAAATGTTACGTCACTTTAATAAAAAATCCATCTTTCATGAACAACAGTACGGTTTCACCAAAGGGCGTTGTACCACTGACGCTGGTGTCACCCTAATAAAGAACATTTTTAACGCCTGGGAAGAAGCACAAGATGCCATTGGAATCTTTTGCGACCTCTCTAAGGCGTTCGATTGCGTAAACCGTCAGACACTTCTGCTGAAACTAGAGCACTATGGGATTAGAAAACAGTTCTTGATTTACTAAGATCATACCTGAAAGATAGAAAAGTTACAGTTCAAGTAAACGGCATACACTCATTAGGGTCTGAAATGGCAATGGGCGTTCCTCAAGGTTCGATATTGGGTCCATTCCTCTTTTTAGTTTATATTAATGATTTACCCAAATTACTTCAAAATCAACCAAAGATGGTGTTATTGGCAGATGACACATCATTGATATTTAAGATAGACCGACGGTCACAAAATCTTGACGAATCCATCTTTATTTTGCAAAAGAGAACTGTCAGAGCCATTTATAATCTACGTCACCGCGAATCTCTCAGGGAACTATTTAAAAGGATTAATATTATGACGGTACCTTGCCAATTCATTTAGGAAAATATTATGTACGTAAGAAAAAATCTACATCTTTTTAATAAAATAAGTGATAGTCATAATTTTAATACACGAAATAAAGCTAAAATAGATCAATCATTTTTCAGATTAGCTAAAGTACATACATCTTTTATGGGGTACTGTGTTAAATGCTACAACAAAATACCTTGTCATATATTGCAATTAAATGAAAGAAAATTTAAAACCCATATAAAAAGTTCACTGTGTAAACAAGCATATTACAAATTAGAGGATTATATCCAAGATAAGAATGCTTGGAAACATGCTGATCCAGCTCCATAGGACAATCTAGGGTCTAGACAAAATTAAACTTGTTGCTACTTTAACTGTATAGTTAATTATTTTTATGATATTGAATTTACATTCTGTGATTACTTTAACTCACACACTGACATATTACTTGTTTACATAATTTGGGAAATCGTATACTTTTACAATGTTTGTAAATATTATGTGAACACCATGATACATGGTGTTCACATATTTACAAACTATCACTTAATTAACTTATTTATCATTGCTACGTTTATTAAATTCTTTTTACCTATTGTGGTAGGGTAATTTTTATTATAGATGCATCGTCTTCACATATAATTATATAGGTAATTAATGTATACAAAATACTGTAACACATTTTAAAAAAGTAACGGTGGAGTTTCTTGCCCATTCTTCTCCATACGAAACTACCTTTTGGAACGGGCGACTAGAATCAATTCTATTTAAATCTAAATGTTGACGTTCAAAAGTTGCTTTTATGTGCATATTTGAAATAAATGCTTTGACTTTACCAGGGTCAGAAGATACAGATACATTCTCTGAGCTTGCAGTTATTAACTCAAAGTAGCTTGAAGTCGAGGGTTCAGCATCTGATGTGTGTTTGTCAATTTCGTCACACGTAACCTCTTTTTCCTGTTGATATTCAGAGGTATTTTATCTTGAGGTGATGAGGATGAAGAGTCCCTCAGCTTATTTGTTTCTTCAACCGTAAAAAACGAGGTAAGGTTAAAAAGATTTTCCGTTATTTCTTTTTGAGCTATAACTTTTTCTCTTTTGATAACCACTTAAATATGTTCTTTTCGAGATAATGAAATAATGTTTAAACGAACAAATCAAAACACCTAATAAGGTCTTGCCTGAATTAAATGATTTTTATTTTTATTATTTTAAAGTCTCAGTATACACATAGTTATGAGCGTAAATAGTTGTTGCACGAGTGGGTTTCAATACCGTCCCGAACTATTTACTTTATTCTGGAAAGTCCGTATATTTGCTCAATATTTACCATTATAATATTACCTCTGTAACTAAAACAGACACCTGCCGGTCTATACTTACGGTCTGAACTTAGGTGAAGTGACCTAGAAGTAAGCTGTTGATAGTGTCAATGCCTAGCATCAGGTGGACCATCACTTCAAGCAGACTTCAGGTTCACGACCATCACTTCAAGTTTTCACGGTGAGATTTTTACAGAATAGATCACAACGAAGATGGGTGGACCAAGATCAACCAACCGAATAACTTACATACATAATTTATATTAAACAAAACTAAATCACGCCACTTCTGTCAGACTGAAAGTTTATACATCATCCAGGCATTCCCCCAATCATAGACAATGTCAACAACTATTTTAGGGCTCGTTTAGACTGTGCAGCTTGACTATGGAATAGGAGTGGTATGCATGGGTGATCGCTAGATGGTGTACCTACTTAGTAAATGTGGATGCGTTCTGAAATATTATTAATTAGTACAACCTGAAAAAAAAAGTTTAGAATATAACGAATAGCGAAACTACATAAATTTCCTAAATTGCAATGTCTTGACTTTTTGACTTGACTTAAATCATATTTTCATTTAACTTTTATATTTCATTTATGTTTCGACTTATTTGGTAAATAATTTTTTCAGCGAGTCGGCATCAAGTCATATAATTACCTGGCTTAAAAATTAAGACAAATGTGAAGTGTGTTTTTATTGTTATTTATTTAAGTCAAACTACGTTAAAATTAAGTCTTATTTTATATTAAAAATTATGTTTTTAAAAAATTACATAAATAACTAAACCTCTATATTGTTTTTATTTTTAAATTGTGTCATATAATCGAAGTAGGTAGGTAGTAGAAACTTTTCTGCATAAAATTTATTTAAATTAATATTTTTTCACTTTAATTGTTTTGTTATCTGTTATTGATATTTAACATGCGTAATTATGACAGTTATATTTAATGTTTTTCGCCTTGGTTTTAACTTTTTACTTTAAAATTCAATAAAACGGTCGTAGTCGATTTAATTTTGTCTTAATTTGGTAAAATAAAATCGACATAATTATGACTTAAATTTTAAGACAAAAGTAAGTTTTATTTTCGATCCGGGTGCTCATTGTTAAGTACTGCGCCCGACAAAAATGTTTTGAGAATAATGTGAGAGAAATTGTCGGTCTTTTGGGGCCCTGGGCACGGGCCCCGTGTGCACTTATAGTAAAGACAGCATCGGCGACACACTTGAGTGAGTATCACATATTCTCAGCCGCCAGGACACATTCAAGTCAATGAAAGACGAACCCAGTAAGCTTTATAGTAGGTACATAGTGCTCACACATGTGCTATGCAATTATACAATACTAAGAGATTGAATTTATACAATGCAAAGATAGATTGTACAACCTTCATGAGCTTCAACAATATTTTCGAATGCTAAATAATTAGTGTACGTGCCCTTGTGGAGCAGGACCAGCCCTGAGCCAAGCATTTTTGTCAGCGATGTAATCCCCGAACTTATAATATGCTTGGCTGTATAGTGTGCGTTTTATACAATATTTAAATTTCGTTTCATTCAGTTGGAGTATGTAGGGAGGTATTTTATTGTAACATTTTAAACAGTACCCCATGAAGGATGAGTCTACTTTAGCCAGTCTGAAACCTGGTTGAACTAATTGATCCCTATTTCTAGCCCTATAGTTGTGTCTTTCACCTCTTTTACTGAAAAGGTTTTACATTTTTCCGTACGTACGAGTACATGGTGTAAACAGTTCGCTTAGAAAATCACGCCTGCGGAGGCTGTAAATTGCTCTGATGGCTCTTTTTTGCAGAATAAAAATAGACTCAATATCGGCAGCCCATCCCCATAATAAAATACCGTAAGACATAATACTATGAAAATAACTGAAATAGACTAGCCTCGCGGTATTTACATGGGTAAATTACCGGAATTTTCTTACAGCATACGCTGCTGAACTTAGTCGTCCTGCATAAGATGTTAAATGAGGATCCAATTGCAGCCTTGAGTCTAGCATTATCCGCAGAAAAACAGTATCATCGACAAATTCTAGTTTCTCTTTATTCGATACTATGTTTGTCACAATCACTAGTTTTAACATTCGGTAAAGCAAATCTTATGCATTTAGTTTTTTCCCCACTTAATACCAAATTATTAGCAGTGAACCAATTGTGTACCTGCAGTTGGGCATTATTTACGTCGTCAAGATTTGACGCACGTCTATTTATCTTAAAGATTATAGATGTATCGTCAGCAAACAACACCATTTGTGGTTGGTTTTATAATAAATGGGGTAGATCATTAATTTAAACTTAAAAGAGGAAGGGACCTAATCGAGCGTTGTGAAACACCCATTTTAACTTTTAAATCAAGTGAATTGACACCATTTATTCGCACTGTTTGTTGTCTAAATCAATTAATCATTTAAATAAGATTTTGTTGGTGTTAAAATGATTAAGCATGTGATTAAGCATTACCTTTTTGAACAAACAAACCCTTCAGCTTTATTATAAGTATAGATAGATATAGAATAATCCATACTAAAACATTTAGTTTTTTTTTTTTGTTGTTTGGTTTGCACGTGAAAGTAAGGCTTTTTAAATTTTTCATAAAACTCGTTCGAATTGATCGTCGCGCGTTAGTGCTAGGAGAGCTTATTCCCGTAACCGTGGTTTTAGTCATCACTGAATACTTTCAAGTCTGTAAATTCGAACAAAACGCTCTGTGCCTGGTCTACATTATTCAGTCATGTACTTTATATTATGGCAAGAGCCTTCCTAAACTCGTGCTCAGCAATCAGAGTAACAAACGTTTCATAACAGCCAGTCATCGGAGATAGGTCAGGAATGCTCGGTGAAAATTTCTTATCGAGAATGTTTTTCTAGACCCAACAGTTTAGACTATGCGTTGTTTGTTAATGAATTTTAGATTTCTACTGAGTCTATTTGTAATTGTAACAAAAACTGCTGTTGGGTGATTCAAACATTTAATTAAAGACTTATTTATTTGCTCATTTCATATTCGTTTATTTCTATTTCGGCATCAGAAAAGGATGCTTCAGAAGTAAATAGAAGGCTCACAGCCACACGCACATTGTCCGGAAATACACACGGCACCAGCAGCGGGCACAGCACCACCAAAATTCACAACTCCAATAACGGGGACCTGACCAGCAACAGCGGTGTTACCGGCGACTGGCAGCTCACCAAAGACTGCCACGTTGCCTTCACCGGTGCCGCCGTAAGCAGATCCAGGAGCGAAACCACCTCCGTATGCAGCAGCAGGAGCAAGTGCGCCACCATAAGCACCAAGACCAAGGGCACCACCACATGCAGCACCAGGATAGAGACCAGGAGCTATGGTAGCCACTGGGCCACCGCAGCCGCACCCGTAACCGAACACATTCTAAGGGAACAGAATAATAAATAAGAATTGACTAGATTTAATTAAAGAGGAACTACACTCACATAATAAGACGATAACAATAAAAATGAGCCGAAAACTCAAAAAACAGTAATAATTAATTCCTTGATGACTCACCTGGACCAAGCAAGCTTGGATGCAGAGCAAGAGAACAGTAAAGGTAGACATGTTTGATGTTTGTTTGTGTTCAACGAGAAGCTGAAGACTGAATGATATCCCTACTTCGAGACCACGCTTATATAGTGCAAAAGCTACTTATCATAACTACGTGATGTTTTTTCAATGTTCTATTGAAACAAAGCCCTTCATACTAAATATTTCAAGGTTACATCATTTACGAAATACTGTGTGTGTGTGTGTAGTGTTTTTCTATTTCTCCATATTGCAAGTACTGATAATGGTATTAAAAATTCGTTTCAAAATCCACAAGTTGGGGCAACACAACAAGATAAGAACTGCATTTCAGTATAAATAGTCGGTCGATACTTTGGAAAAATCATTCTCAAGTTCACTTCAATACAAACTACAATGTCAGCCAAGGTGATCCTCGTCCTCTGCGCTCAGGCGTTCTTCATCCAGGTGAGAAATGGTTTATTATTATTTTACGTTTATTATAGATGTAACATTCCGTTATTTGTGATTTTTCTAAGGGATTGCTCACTGCGCCCTCAGCTAGAGTTTTGTACTTTGTGAAGTTATGCCTTTTCCTTATTTTTTTATAGACCCTAAGTCACTCACGATTTTAGCTACATATTTACTATTGTTATTACATCAAAAGCGTCTGACACACATTACGTTATGAGATCGATTAACCAGTCATGTGTCATCGACATCGACGTCGTCTGCTGATAATCAGATTTACTAAAACAATAATGTCTTGTTTACAGACTGCTGTCAGTTCATGTCTTGGTCTTGGAGCCATCGCCGCTCCTACTCTTATTGCCCCAGGATGTGCTGGTAACGGCTGGGCTGGTAACGGCTGGGCTGGCAATGGTTTGATCGGAAATGGCTGTGCTGGTAACTGGGCTTACAATGGCTTGGCTGCTCTAGAGATCATTCCCACCAGTGGCGGTGCACTGCCTGTCTCCAGCGCCTCTAATTACGCTCCCAGTGGCCTCTCCGTAGTGTCAGAGAATGTGTTTGAGGGTGCTCTGTCCATGGCCGGCGAGCTGCCATTCGTGAGTGCTGCTGCTTTGGAGGGCGTGTTTCCCAGTGCTGGTGCTGGTGCCGTCAGCTACAGTTGCGGTAACGGTATTACTGCTATCGAGAGCATTGGTCCTTCTGCTGCTGCCTATGGTGCTGCTGGTGCCTATGGGCTCGGCGCTGGCTATGGACCTGGTGCTTCTGTCATCGCTCCTGCCACTCTCGGACTCGGCTATGGAAGCTGCGGCTGTGGTGGATATGGTATCTACTGAGAACTTACAAAAGAATTACTTAACTGTTTGTCCGAAACAATAATTCAATAAAATAATATGCAATTTATTTTGGTATTTGAATTGACTTAAGTATACCCCAAATTCCCTGTAATGTTGTGTGAAGTTTTATTGAAATAGAGAAACATGTCTTTATTTCTGTGCTACGCCACGTGCAATGGTCTACCGAAGGACTAAGTACGGAAACCAAGCCCAATAACATAGGCCATATAAAGATAAAAGAATTTGGATGTACTTGACGTTTTCTCCAGTGTATACTTTACTTTAGTCTTGATACTTTCTTTCTATAGTGTCAAACTATAGCCATATTTTAAACTTCCAATGAGTCATATATTTCTGAAGTTTAAGAACTTACTTTACCTTTAAAAATTCGACAGCCTAAGCGGAAAGCTAATAAATAATACTTGCTGGATTAAAAAAACCTCGTTTGTACACTTTTAAGTTGATAAAACACCAAAAAATTAACATATCCCCTTGGTCTGAACTACGTGTAATACTTTTATAAGGCGGCTCTTTACATGATCTCCCAGCCAATTTTTCTCTAGGAAGATGGAATTACGCAAGGGAGTTGGTTACATCCCACACCAAAGGCTAACTTAACGTTCTAGGCATTATGGTCACTCCGTCTTGTTTCTTCCCACCGTCGCGTGCCTTTAATTAGGTTATAAAACAGCTGGTAAGAAAAGAGCACGACGGATGATGTCATTGATGCTGGCGTACCGTGCTATACGGCCTGAGCTCCTACTGCAGGATAGGCCCTTGTGTCGGAGCTATGCACGGAGCGCCCAGACGCACACAAGTGCGAGCCGGAAGGTGCTGTCGCATAGTTGTATTTGACCGAAATCAAGCTTCTGTCCGCCACATCATCCGCGTGAAATTTTGGCCACCGACCCATCGCGTCGCATTCCATCTCCCGTCCACACTCTTACTTCCTTTACGCTTAGCGTTTTTCCTGATTTTTAACCGACTTCAAAAAAGGAGGAGTTTCTCAATTCGACTGTATGTTTTTTTTTTGTAAGTTTGTTACGCGATCATTCTGCCAATTATGAATTGATTTTGCCGATTGTGTATTTCTTTGGTAGTTCATACTTCAGAAGTGGTCCCATATAAATTTTATCGAAATCCAGTCGAGCGGTATAAAATAATTAACAATAAAATATTTTTAAATAAAAGAAAAACCCTTCGGACGGACGTGGACGTGTAAGACGATCGTTTTCGAATGGGTTAGGTACCATAGCTAAAAAGTGATAAATAAAAACTTTTTTACAAAAAATAACAACCGACTTCCAAAAAAAAAAAACACTACAAAGTGAAAAATAACTTAATAAATACAAAGACACCGACTTTCGAAATTAAAGTTATTTTTCACTTTGTAGTGTTTTTTTTTTGGAAGTTGATTGTTATTTTTTGTAATTTATCTTATTGCTCGCGTCCTAGGAGTCGTAACGTGATGTTGAAAAGCCTATTTCCTCGAGGATTGGGTTATCAATTACAAAAAGGTATTTTCAGATCCACTGGTAGTCACAGAGATAAGCACGCTCAAAAAACAAACAAACTCTTCAGCTTTATTATAAGTATAGATAGATATAGATAAAACTATCCTCCAACATTTTGTTTTTTAATTTTTATTAATTGTAGAAAAACGATTTTTCGATATTTTTTTCGTAAAAATCGTTCGTATTTATCGTTGCGCGTTCGTGTTAGGAGAGCTTCTTCCCGTAACCGCGGTTGTAGTCGTGACCGTATACTTTCAGGTCTGCAACTTCGAACAAAACGCTCTGTACCTACATTATTCACAAATATTGAGACTTTATGTTATGGCACGTGCCTTCTTAGAATCGTGCTCAGCAATCAGATCAACAAACGTTTCATAACAGCCAGTCATCGAAGATAGCTTGTACTAGGTCAAGAACGTTGAGTGAAAATGAGCACGTTGCTAGTTTATTCTTAGGTACTACCTAATAAGAATGTTTTTCTAAGCCAAGCAGTTTAGGCTTTGCGTCGTTTGTCAAAGAATAAAAGATTTTTATTAAGATATTAATCTTAATTGAAACAACAAAAGCTGTTGGGCAATTTAAACATTAAATTAAAGATGGTACTACTTGCTCAATTCATGATCTTTTATTTTATTCTGGCAGCAGAAAAGCACGCTTTAGTAGTAGATAGGAGATTCACAGCCGCAAGCGCATTGCCCGGAGATACACACGGCACCAGCAGCGGGCACAGCACCACCGAAATTCACAACTCCAATAACGGGGACCTGACTAGCAACAGCGGTGTTACCGGCGACTGGCAGCTCACCAAAGACTGCCACGTTGCCTTCACCGGTACCACCGTAAGCAGGTCCGGGAGCGAAACCACCTCCGTATGCAGCAGCAGGAGTAAGTGCGCCACCATAAGCACCAAGACCAAGGGCACCACCACATGCAGCACCAGGATAGAGACCAGCGCCCAGACCGAGAGCAGGAGCTATGGCAGGCACTGGGCCTCCGCAGCCGCACCCGTAACCGAACACATTCTAAGGGAACAGAATAATAATAAGAATTGACTAGATTTAATTAAAGAAGAACTACACTCACATAACAAGACGTTATCAATATAAATGAACCGAAATCTCAAAAAATAGTAATAATTAATTCCTTGATGACTCACCTGGACCAAGCAAGCTTGGATGCAGAGCAACAGAACAGTGAAGGTAGACATGTTTGATGTTTGTTTGTGTTCAACGAGAAGCTGAAGACAGAATGATGTCCCTACTTCGAGACCACGTTTATATAGTGCAAAAGCTACTTATCATAACTACGTGATGTTTTTTCAATGTTCTACTGAAACAAAGCCCTTCATAATTCATATTTCAAGGAAACATCACTTACGAAATACAAGCGTTTTTCTATTTCTCCCTAATGCAACTACTGATAATGGTATTAAAAATTCGTTTCAAAATCCACAAATTGCTGCAACACAACTAGATAAGAACTGCGTTTCAGTATTAATAGTCGATCAATACATTGGAAAACTCATTTTCAAGTTCACTTCAATACAAACTACAATGTCAGCCAAGGTGATCCTCGTCCTCTGCGCTCAAGCGCTCTTCATCCAGGTGAGAAATGGTTTATTATTATTTAACGTTTAAAATAGATGCCACATTCTGTTATTTGTGAATTTCCTAAGGGTTGCTCACTGCGCCCTCAGATATGGTTTCGTAAAAATTTGAGAATTTATGCCTATGCCTAATTTTTTTATACACACAGAACTAACCTTATGTCACTCACGATTCTAGCTAGATTTTTCAATGTTGTTAACCGACTCCAAAAAAGGAGGAGGTTGTCAGTTCAACTGTATGTTTGTTACGAGTACACTCCGCCAATTATGATTATTTTTTTGTTTGGTAGTTCATAACTTCAGAGGTGGTCCCATATAAATTTTATCGAAATCGGTAAAGCGATTTTTAAAAAATCAACAATTTTTGTTTAGAAATAAATAAAACCGCCTTCAAACGGACGTGGACGATCGTTTTCGAATTTGTGTGGGGTACTTAGGTACCATAACTAAAAAGTGACAAAATAAAAAAACTTACATCAAAAGCGTCTGACACACGTTACATTATGAGATCGATTAAACAATCATGTGTCATCGACATCGACGTCGTCTGCTGATAATGACATTTACTAAAACAATAATGTCTTGTTTACAGACTGCTGTCAGTTCATGTCTTGGTCTTGGAGCCATCGCCGCTCCTACTCTTATTGCCCCTGGATGTGCTGGTAACGGCTGGGCTGGTAACGGCTGGGCTGGCAATGGTTTGATCGGAAATGGCTGTGCTGGTAACTGGGCTAACAATGGCTTGGCTGCTCTAGAGATCATTCCCACCAGTGGCGGTGGACTGCCTGTCTCTAGCGCCTCTAATTACGCTCCCAGTGGCCTCTCTGTAGTGTCAGAGAATGTGTTTGAGGGTGCTCTGTCCGTGGCCGGCGAGCTGCCGTTCGTGAGTGCTGCGGCTTTGGAGGGCGTGTTTCCCAGTGCTGGTGCTGGCGCCGTCAGCTACAGCTGCGGTAACGGTATTACTGCTATCGAGAGCATTGGTCCTTCTGCTGCTGTCTATGGTGCTGCTGGTGCCTATGGGCTCGGCGCTGGCTATGGACCTGGCGCTTCTGCCTTCGCTCCTGCCAGTCTCGGACTCGGCTATGGAAACTGCGGCTGTGGTGCATATGGTATCTACTGAGAACTTACAAAAGAATTACTTAACTGTTCGTCCGAAACAATTATTCATTAAAATTATATGCAATTTATTTTGGTATTTGAATTTACGTAAATATACACCAAATTCCCTGTAATGTTGTATGAAATTTTATTCAAATAGGGAAACATATTTTCAATTCTGTGCTACGCCACGTGTATTGGTCCACCGAGGGACTAAGTACGGAATCCAATCCCAATAACATAGAAAATAGATTCTGTGATAAAAGAATTTTGATGAACTTGACGTTTTATCCAGTGTATATTTTACTTTAGTCTTAATACTTTCTTTATATAGTGTCAAACTATAGCCATATTTTAAACTTCTAATGAGTCATATATTTCTGAAGTTTAAGAACTTACTTTACCTTTAAAAATTCGACAGCCTAAACCAAAAACTAATAAATAATACTCGCTGGACTAAAACAACCCCGTTTGTACTTTTAAGGGCTGATTTTTCAATAGTCAGATAACTTTTATCTGAAGAATAAATCTGACAGATTGACATATTTTCTATACAAAAGCTGTCAAACCACTATATTTATTCCTCGGATAAAAGATAATATCTGACTGTTGAAAAATCAGCCCTAAGTAAAGTAAAAAATATTAACATTTCCCTTGTTCCTAACTAAGCTACGTGTAATACTTTTGTAAGGCGGATTTTTAGGTAATCTTCCAGCCAATATTTCGCTAGATGGTGGAACAGTCCCACATTCGGAACATTTCAGTTTTCACGCCTTTTTTTTTTTTTGAGGGTGGGAAATCATCAAATAACTTCTCCCCCTGGACGTCGGGAATCACAAGCCAATTCCTGGTCACCGTAGGCGTGGGCTTGCAGACGGCGAGCAAAGGCCAGCTCGCCATCCGATAAGGACCAGGCCCGGTTCAACGGCGCGTTCTGTTCCACGCGCGCCTCAAAGAAATTTCAGTACCAATGACGAGGTCCGCTAGGGCCGATACCTGCCAGGGATGCGGGAAAGTCCGAAAGAGTTACCGTGACCCCCGGCATAGGCAACTGAAGGAACACGGGTAGGTTTTAGTCAGTAAGAGTCTGACACGCCCTCCCGCGTCGCCCAGAGCGAGAGAAGTTATTTGATGATATCCCACCCTCAAAAAACAAAAAAATGGCATGGCGGAAAATAGAAAATATGTCGTGCGTGTGCTACCATAAACAATCTACAGAAAATGAAGATTTTAACAAATAATGAAGACAAAATGTTTTGCCTGTCTCTTAATTTTACTGTATCCATGACCATATTTATGTGTTGTAATTGTATCAGTAAATGCTTCAGGGGGATTTTAGGATAAAATCGAAGATTTAATCATTTGCTCAGATCTTAATCCTGTAAGTATATCAATTTTAACGTCTCAAAAATACGTCTCAGTAGTAAATAGGGGACCGGCAGCCGCTCGCACATTGTCCGGAGATAGACACGGCATCATTAGCTGGCACGGCACCGCCGAAGCTGACGACACTTAGGATGGGGACCTGACCAGCTACAGCGGTGTTACCGATGACTGGCAGCTCACCGATGACCGCCACGTTGCCTTCACCGATACCGCCGTGAGCAGCTCCAGGAGCAAATGTGCCTCCATATGCAGCAGCGGGAGCAAGTGCGCCACCATAAGCAGATCCGATGACGCCACCATTGCGATTTGTGTAATAACCGATGGGATGAGCTACACGATGATGCATGCATGCGGTCTATTAGGACAGATCAACTCAAAGCTGCAATGGCTCTTTCTTCAAAAACCCTTACAGATATTGCCCTGCATTGTTAGACTTGTGGCGACACCAACAACAACGCCTGCGCCCGCGCGCTGCCTGCCGTGTGTGAGACGGCTGATCCGCTATCGCTCGGTCACGGCTGCCAGTCACAGAGTACATTTTTATACAGGGAATAGAGGTCTAACTCAGCGACAAATAGAGAAACTACAAGTGTCGCCTCTGAGTGCTGGTTTTGGAACTAATACCAACACACATACACACAGGTGCACATAGATGTACGTACGTATACGACCTCTAGCGCTCTACGTATACTCAAATACGACGTATTCTAGGAAAAGTAAAGAAAAAACAATGTTTTTAGATTACTATAATAATTTATTTCTTTCTTTTAAAACACTTTCTATAAAGTTTCTTTGCTTTTATTTTATACAAATCTGTATCATCATCACACTCTCTCTTATTTATTAATATTTTATTTAAATCTTTACAATAATTATATATGAAGAATCTACAGGATATTTTTATCAAAAAATCAATTAATGCCTCATTGTGAGTGGTGCATTGTACAAAATTAAAATCCATGTGCATTAATATAATGGTCTTGATAAATTCTTTTAAATTATTTTTTTCTAAATGTTCTTTTAACATTATATAATTAATATCCTGCAGATTCGAAATACAATTTAGGAGAGAGTCGCTGGGACTGCAAAGCCATTTTTTATTGGCGTATTCTCTGTACTTTAAATATTCAGGCTCATGTTCCGATATCAAATCTTTATTACATTGAACACACCCCTTGAAGACTCTTTTCTTAGCGCTTTTAACAAAATACCCGCTCACATATTGAAGACTGCCGATTTTGCGAGGATCATTTTTTTCTTCAAGGGGTGTGAACGTAATGTCAGGAATATTTTGAATTTCACAATGTTTTTGGTCTTTGCTGCCCCCGCCTGTGATGAGTACTTCATATAATGAGTAACAGCTGTCTGCTTCACAATTTGCCCCAGGGGCATGGATACTAGAGAGGTTGTTAACTAACAGTGTCGTAAAAGCTGCTTCAAATTTCTCCGGCGTAGGGTTTACGTTGCGGCATCCGTGGCTTCTTATGGACCCAAAGAAGTTTTCTATTGGATCCTGATTAAGATGCCGCATCCAAACTGACGTTACGCCGTATTTTCTAGCAATGTTATGTAATAGTAATTCAATGCCCTCTAGAGTCCATACCCAATTTTTTAATGTGGGAACATACTCATCATTTAATGTTTTTTTGTTAACAAAACTCATAGACTTCAATACATATTTTGATTCCCTCCATAATTTATGATGTACAGAAGTAGGCGTTGCAGGTCCAAGAAGAGGCTTTCCATGTTTCTTCCTTTTGCCAAAACTTCCGTTCACCGAGTCAAATAATTGGTCAAAAAAGAGTAGTATGTCTGCTGTATTTTTGGCTTCTTTCAGTATTATGCCTTTATCTGCAAAATAAAAATATAGGATATTGTAATTACGGTGTTTAATATCTCGCAGAATAAAAAAAATTGAATTGTTTAGCATGTACACACGGCTACACATCTAGATATACATTTCCAGTTTAAGCTGATCTCGCATTGCTTACAGAAATCCTATACAATTAGAAATCAGCTTATACTGGAAATGTATAGCTTGATATGTAGCCGTGTGTACTAATACTAATATTTAATATTATTATCATTCACGAATAGTATGATATGTATGCCTAATATGTGTGTTCATCTGAGTACTAAACTGTGGTCCGGCCACAGAGGAACACACAATATAAATTAATGTAAGGACAATATTAAGTACTAATGCTATTCACCTGCAAGATAGCCCATATTTGATGCCACAGTTTGGCTGAATAGCTGTGTAGCGAATTTCACCTTCATTTTGGGAATTTTGCTTGGGTCACAGTGAGAATCTGTCAATTTTGGTATTAATCGAATCCCCTTGTATCCTGGGTTTTCTTTATGTAATAACATTATATGTTCCCATTTTGCAATTTTTATATCATTATTTTTGACATATTTCAAATGTTTTGAAATTAAATTATTTCGAATGCATTTCATTAGGTGGGGTGGGTCATACAATGGTATGATTTCTTGGTTATTTACTAAAATTATATTGTCTCTTGCTTCTTCACCCTTTCTCAAGAAGATCCCCCGTGCCTCTTGTAACAGATATTTGATGCAATTTGCATTATTTGTGCCTTGATCGCACACAGTTGCTACTACATTAAGCCCTGCATCTTGTAATTCAGTGATAACCATTTTCAGCTGTTTGGCAAGTTCAGGCCCCTTTGTTGCAGCTTGCGAAAATGTGTATGCAACAGTTTGTTTATAGTTTTTTATTAGTCCTCTTACCATGAACACCTGCGCATGATCAGCATATTCAGGGATTGTATCTTGGCCATTTGTGACAAAGCCACTTACTCTGTCCTTTCTTTCATTATATGCCACATTAGGTTTCAGTGACATTTCATCGAACAGTACAACACATAATGTGTGTTCTGTCTTCATTTTCTGTGTTGCTTTTCTTATCTGTTCAATCATATTTTTATTTATTCCTGGATTAATGTCAGCCAAATGTATTAATTTTAGGAGAGTTTGGCGTGATGGTAGGATGAAGATTTTCCTGAGAAATCTGTACCCTTTTGGGCTTTGCTTTAAGATGGACAAAGCAACAAGTTTTTCTTTAAGAGTGAAGCGACGGCCTTTGATTCCCTTTTTATGCTCCCTGAACTGTAGTAAAGTTAAAATTTTTGATGTACTAGGCAATACATCTAGTGTTTTCAAAAATTGTGGATTGGTTGTTATATTTTTCAGCGCCTTTATCTTTTTTGCTTGATCCTTAACCTTGCGACATTTACTTAATTTCACTCTCACACGCAAAAGTTTTTTATAAAGCGCATACTCGGATTGAGTGCAAGCAACATGTTTCACACGCTTATGGGTTCTTATTTGGCACCCTGGTATGGCACTATGGTTCCCTGCAATAAAAAGAAACAAAAATATAAATAAAAATAACTGAATTTGATGGTTCTAAGGTATCTTGTATGTACAGAAGTGACAACAAGTTTATTAGTATTTGCAAGCCTGGAGTTTTTACATTGTTTTCCACACGGATGGATTTTAAGCAAGTACCAATCAAAAATTCTCATAAAACAAATCCAGTAGTTTTACTTATTAGGTCGTTTCTGCCAGACCAGGAAATTATTTGTATGTACAGTAGGTACTGATAGATAATACATAAAATAAAGTCATTTAAGTGGAGTAACAGTACAATAGTTTATTCTTTATTTTCACTTACCAAGATTTTCCTTCATTTGTACATCTCCTGCACTTGGAGTGTCTGGTTGCATAGCCACAGCATCCAAATTTGCAGTAACTGGTTCTAAAATGTCAATTAATGTTTAGTGAGAACTGTTTTTATTCAAAGCCTTATCCATATTAGTGGATTATACAAAATCTTCACTTACCAAGACTTTCTTTCATATGAACATCTTGATTTAAAGTGTGTGAATTCAACTGCGAAGCCACAAATTCTGCAATAATATATTTCATTATTAGTGATTTAAATTGTAAAACTGATAAAAAAGAACTTCGAAGTGTTTGCTAATATCAAACTTCATATTAAAAAACATTTAAGTATAATATAATAAAATGTATTTTAATAATATTACAATATACATGTATGTATAAATTTTAAATTAGATGTGAGTAGGTATACCTTTTGATGTAGATGGTTCAAACATCTGAAGAGGTCTCAAAGGTCGTCTTTCAGAGGTAAATTTTAAGTAAGACAATCCTGAAATACAAAAAAAAATGGAATTATGTAGATTCAGGAAATATTCAGAAGAACAAAGTTTAAGGTTCAGTGAGATTTATTTGCAGCACAAAAAAATCAGACAAGTATGAGTCAAGTTCGGACCACAAAGGGTTACATACCACTTAGTACCTCCATACAATAGCTAACATTACATACAAAGTAGTTTTTTTTTTAAATATTGTTATTGACAAAATTAGCTTTCCAGATTAGCAGACAGATTACACAAGTGATCCTATATGGGCTCAGTTTTCTATTTGGACATACTTACAGAACCCTAAAAGTGCATATTAATTCAGATTATCAGCAGATATTTACTATTGATTACCTGGCATATTTATTGTTGGTACAGCATCTTTGGTAATGCGATTATATCGGCACCAATACTTTTCTTCGAAGTGTACATGACACACACGGCGGTATTTGAAAATATGGTTATTTTCAAGATGCAAAATATCACCACCAATAGAATAGACCCATGTATTGAATAGCTCCTTATCAATAGCTGGATTAGGGAATTTATGCAAATTCACTTTAGTTTCTGAAATGATAGCACAAAAATATTATAATTATTAATAATAGTTATCTGTGGAGTAATAAACTCAAACTTGGGAGCTTGTTCTTAGGTCCAGTATCCATAAGGGTTTAGTAGCATGATGATTACTTTCTCCCTTAGTTAACTTTTCAATATTTGCATATACAGTTGACCCCCTGTAAGCCGGGCCCTGTCTTGTAACCCAATAGGCCTATTGATTAACAAATGATGTTTATTTAATAATATCCTATGCCATCTATTGTGTTGTTTTATTCACTTAGTCCCATCATATATTATGTAGTAAGTACATAATGATTGAATAAGTTTGATGTTAACGTTTCTTGGATTACCGCGGGTCTACCGTAATCAGTTGCACAATGCCAACATATTGAAATTATCATACATACTTCATCATGTCTTAGAAAGTAACCCTATAAAGTAGGTACCTATGTAGTTGCAAAATGTTGACATTGTGCTACCTACTTCCCTGTATAAAAATGTACTCTGTGCTACCTACCGAAATACGATTACTGTCACCCGTATAGGTACTTATAGCTTTTCAAAGTAGCAATCATGCAACTAATTTTAAGGATTTATTGATGTCACTGACACAGCAGCCTCATTATGCTATTTGCTCATATACACTTACCTAAGCTATTTACACATCCGGGGACGCAGCATTTTCTGTTAGACATGATGATGTTTAGCGCAAATCTCACCAAAGTGATCGACAGAGTCTTATCTCAATACTTAGATTTCAATCCACACAGCACAAAATCGACACGGCCGGAGGAGCGGAGGCTCAACTCAACGGACTTAAGTGGAAAAAGCACTTAGGAACGATAAAAATCAAGAAAACAAGCAAGAATTACAAAACTTAAACTATCCGTTAACCGATCAATTTTGTAATGTTTGGTTGCCAATGCAATTTTAGCATTTTCCCGAATTCGGAGAGAAAAATTTGCAGATTCCGCACAAAATCCCATCCAAATAAAATATTAAGGAATGAAACAACTTTCAAGTACATAAGCATAAATATTTGTTTATGTCTTTCACATATCACATCGAACGTTTTTTCCTAATATGTTTTATTGCAAGCACATTACTTGCACAAAATCGTACCGTATTTCGACAGAATACAAAATCAAAGTAATTAAAAACTAAATATTATATTATTATTGTATTCAGTTTATTAGATATATTGCAGTAGGTAGTATAAAACTCCCGATAATCTTATAAAACAGACCGTAGAGATGAATCTTAAAATAATTATGTTTCTAAAAAATGTCGAAAAATTGTCAAACATGTTGAACATGTTATTATTTAACGGTGCGTGGTTAAAATCCCCGCATAATACCAACTCCCAATCAATCCTCAATCATTTTGAAAATCCCCTTAGCTTGTGGAGTTCCTCACAATTTGGCAACCTTGGTGTAGGTACCTTGTGATTTTACGTTTGAAAAATGTTGCCTAATGTAAATAGTTCTGATCAAACATTCAATGATCTAATCTCATTTATTTTCTTTACAGTAATGAATACTATAAAAAAATAAATAAACTCTTTCTGATTTTTAAATGCTAAAATTTACAAATCGAGCAAGATTAGGCCACACTAAAGTCCTAATACAGCACTCCCGCCATCTTACGAACGCTAATATAACTATGTAATCAGGTATTGAAAATACTGCCATCTATAAGCCCGTTTATGAGCTATCCTATAATATAATGACACCAAGTTAAAAAGCTAGTTAAATGTATGGATGGGCAAAACTTTTTGTGTCGAACCTAATTTTGCATACTTATATCTGTACGATTACCCGTTAGCCAGTACTAAGATTGTCAACCCTGCTGCCAGTGCCCTACCAGCTACGACGGCGAATGCACGCTCATTTCTACCTCGCGCCTAATCACTCATACTCATATGTTTTTACCTAAATCTAGACTTTCTCGTGTTGTTAAAGTGTTTTTCATATCTTCCTCTATTTTCTTCGTATCTTCCTTCATACTACTGTGTTGTTTATGACTGTACATCTGTGCTTTGAGACTCATATTAAACGTTTTATAAAACTCAACTGTGTTCGTGATTTAATAGTGAAAACTATAGTCTAGCCCTACAGACTCAATTAAAATCCTAATAATACAATGTTTGGACTTTAAAAGAGACCATGACCTCTAAGCTGGTCTCGGCATTCTTTCTCAGGGATTAGTCAGCCAGGAAATGCCAGCGTCATCTAGTTTTACAATATTGACGTGTAAAAGTGTTTTAAAATGTCTACTTACAGAAATAATTACTTCATTTTCAAAAAAGCCGTCCCTGATTTAAAACCGTCAGGAGTCATGTAACGACATGGCACGAAAGGGTGATTTTACGAAAGCCCATGATAACAACATGAGTTTGATTTTTAGTGTTCATACGCTGTGTTTAGGTTAAAGATACATAATATGATTACACCAGACAATAAACCCACAAATTAATGTCAGCGTTAAAAAATACTGCTTTTCACGAATCGGACACTAGCAATGTATAAAAACTCTTTGTCATCAATTCTAGTCTAGCACCTATACTGCACTCGTCAGCTGGCCGTGGCAATATGCCGTATCGACATGCCTTAATGTTCGCTGTTTGATCCATATCTCTGGGGTCCTGATTCTCGTTACTGTGGTTGTAGTCTAGACCCAAAATTTTCAGTTTCAAATAAAACGTTCGTTATGTCGTCACACATACAGCGATTATATATACCTATATTTCAAAAGTCGCTGCGTGTGTACCATCATTATGTTTTCTAATACTAACTACACAACTATTGACCTTTTATTGATGTTACGGCACGTTCCTTCATACACACACACACACACACACACACACAGAAAGCAGACAGGTCACAGGTTTTGCACAGCGGTCAAGTTTCATAACAACTAGTACTAGTAATCGGAGAAAGCTTGAGCTGGGACAGGACCTCGGAAAGGTGAGGTTTTCTTTCGACAGTCTAAGAGAAAAAGAAGTAACTTTATCGACTTTTGCAGAAAAGCTCTTCCCTTCTCTCTTCTTTTTTTCCTGTTCTTTTTTTTTTTTTTCCATGCGGTTTTTCTTTGGAATGCGCCCCCTCTGAATATCAGGACAGCAACCACCCGTTTATCTTTTAACGTGAAGGCACGTGAACATATCCGTCAGAAGTTGGCCGAAACATCCCAGCGCTGAGTTACTGGATTCGTTTTCTCCTCTACCGATCCTTATTTCACCTGACCAAGGTTTATTTTCTTTATATGTTTGTATCTATGTATTATTATTTATAGTCATTTCCGAGCTATCTATCCCGTACGTTGCACCTGCCATGGTTTATCTCTGCATCACCCTAAGGTTGACTGGTAGAAAATGCCACAAGCATTAAATCCGCCTGTATACAGTATATTTTACTTGTGCTTAATAAATAAATAAAAGCTAGAGAATTATAAGAATGTAGTATGCAAGAGCGCGAAGCGAAGCGAACTCGAAAAAAGGACTCCGCTTGATATAATTATGTAAGTTAGGTTTCCTCTTGACAGCTTCTAGCTACGACTTTGGCAGGAAATAAGGTTTCTAACAGATTTCGGGGTTCTGGGCACTTGTCCAGGGTGGCTAATGGGGGATGCATGTTAAAGAGCCTCCTCGTGGCGCACCCTGGGCAACGTCGGCTCCCATTTCTCCCAGTGCGGTTTTGGTGGACAATTGGGGCTGGCGGCTAATCTTCAACAAGCGGGGAAAGGTCATGGTTCCAATCACCGATTATGCTTGATGGTCGGTGCATGGAACCGGGCTACAGAGGGTACGCCCACTCCTCCTCTGCTTACAGAGGGAAGTGAGTGGGCGTAGACTGGGCAGGGCCGCCGCTGCGGTTTAGGCGGTCCTGTCCCGGAGGGAGGCAGCGGCGCGCGCGCGGGGGGATGATTCTCTCGCGCAGCGTCGCTCCGGAGAGGGGGGGGGGGGGGGGTCGAGGAAGACGCTGGTCTGGTAGTCACCTGCGACTCCTCCCGGGTGGAGGCCAGCAGGCGGTGGGTGCAGGGGCGCCCTTTGCCTGTTTTGCACGGGCCTCCACCAGTGTCGGACGGGAGTGGCCGGGTGTTCCCGGCCATTCCCGTAGCCCCCCAGTTAAATGGGAGGCATGCGGGGCCCGCCACCTAGGCGGGCATACGCTGAAGTGGTAGGAATTCGTTCAATTTAACGCTTAAATAAGCGTAGGTGTACTTTACAATCTACAAAAGCAATGGAGCTTTTGTAGGTTATAAGGTACACCTACGCGAAACAGAGTACAATATTATAAATTAGAGCATTGTTGGCAACCCTAGTATTAGTATTACCTAATTGAAGTGCCTCAGGTACGATGAGTTAACTAACTGCCTCGTCAGTGTAGTGGTAGCAAGCGCGACTGCTGAGCATGAGGTCCTGGGTTCGATTCCCGGGTCGGGCAAATTGCCTGGATTTGTGCCCGGTTGATGGCAATTGTCGGTTGTCACCCCTTGTTACATGGGATTGAAACATACCTGGCGATATATAGGTACTATAGGTACACTTCTGCCTAACCACCTCGGTGAACGCAGGCGTGATGTTATGTGTTATGTGATAAGTTAACTATTTCCACTTGGCATACCTATAATTAAAGTGATCAGACCGTAGATGTACCACACAAATAACCGTACAAATACCAGCGCTGCGGTATTTGTTTGTTTTTCAAATATCGCAGCATCATGCTGAGATAGGAGCCTTTTTGGCCTCACACAGGTCTTCTCTTTATTCTTTTATTTTTATTGTTTTTGATTTTGTTAGATTTAATGTTCTTTTTTTATTTTTTTATTATTATTATTTGTATTTCCTGTGCGTGGCCCAAATTAAATATTTTTCTTTATTTCTTTTATGCCATTTATTAAATTTATTTTTCGGTAAAAGGTCTTTGTTAAGGTTATAGATGACTATATACAAGAAGACTATAACAATTGTTTTGAAAAAGTTTGCTTCAACAACTTGTGACAGCCAGTATCAGTTAAATAGTGCCCTTACAATCCAGCCATTAGGCAACAGGAGCATACGATATTATAAAAACCCAGTCAAGACCTTAAAGTTAACATCAATTCCTTTACCTTAAAAACCAGTTGAAAACCTAGGCATCTCCGAAAACTAAAAAACTTGTCATGTGGTTGCTACTGCAAATGAGACTATGGCTAATAAAATTTAACTTTGAAGAAATAATTAAGCCAAATGCTACACCTACTCTACACAATTACACTTAATCAATCATAGTATTTTATTTAAATATTTGGTATTCTATTGCTAACAGCTAAAGTTTGATTTTCGGATTGAATCAAAGATTGAGTTATTTGCTCATTTCATAATCGTTTATTTCTCATTCGTCGTCAGAAAAGGATGCTTCAGAAGTAAATCGAGGGCTCGCAGCCGCACGCGCACTGTCCGGCGATAGACACGGCACCAGCAGCTGGCACAGCGCCACCGAAGCTCACGACACCTATGATGGGGACCTGACCAGCAACAGCGGTGTTACCGGCGACTGGCAGCTCACCAAAGACTGCCACGTTGCCTTCACCGACACCGCCGTAAGCAGCTCCAGGAGCAAACGCACCTCCGTATGCAGCAGCAGGAGCAAGTGCGCCACCATAAGCACCAAGACCAAGGGCACCACCACATGAAGCACCAGGATAGAGACCAGCGCCCAGACCGAGAGCAGGAGCTATGGCAGGCACTGGGCCTCCGCAGCCGCACCCGTAACCGAACACATTCTAAGGGAACAGAATAAATAATAAATAAGAATTGATAGGAGAAGAACTACACTCACATAACAAGACGATAACAATATAAATGAACCGAAAACTCAGAAAACAGTAATCATTAATTCCTTGATGACTCACCTGGACCAAGCAAGCTTGGATGCAGAGCAACAGAACAGTGAAGGTAGACATGTTTGATGTTTGTTTGTGTTCAACGAGAAGCTGAAGACTGAATGATGTCCCTACTTCGAGACCACGTTTATATAGTGCAAAAGCTACTTATCATAACTACGTGATGTTTTTTCAATGTTCTATTGAAACAAAGCCCTTCATACTTAATATTTCAAGGTTACATCACTTACGAAATATAAGCGTTTTTCTATTTCTCCATATTGCAACTACTGATAATGGTAAAAATTCGTTTCAAAATCCACAAATTGCTGCAACACAACTAGATAAGAACTGCGTTTCAGTATAAATAGTCGATCAATGCATTTGAAAACTCATTCTCAAATTCACTTTAATACAAACTACAATGTCAGCCAAGGTGATCCTCGTCCTCTGCGCTCAGGCGCTCTTCATCCAGGTGAGAAACGTTTAAAATAGATGTAACATTCTGTTATTTGTGATTTTCCTAAGGGTTGCTTACTGCGCCCTCAGATATAGTTTTGTAAAAATTTGTGAATTTATGCCTTTGCCTAATTTTTTTATACATACGGAACTGTGTCACAAAGACCATAAGTCACTCACTATTCTAGCTAGATTTTTCACTGTTGTTAACCGACTCCAAAAAGGAGGAGGTTCTCAGTTCCACTGTATGTTTTTTTTGTATGTTTGTTACGCGTACATTCCGTTAATTATGATTCTTTTTTTGTGTGGTAGTTCATAACTTCAGAGGTGGTCCCATATAAATTTTGTCGAAATCGGTAAAGCGATTTTTATAAAATCAACAATTATTATTTAGAAATAAATAAAACCGCCTTCAAACGGACGTGGACGATCGTTTTCGAATTGGTGTGGGGTACTAAGGTACCATAACTAAAAAGTGAAAAATAAAAAAAACTTTTTTAGAAAAAAAAAACAACTGAATTCTAAAAAAAATACACTACAATTACTATTTATCACCTTGTAGTGTTTTTTTTTTATTACATCAAAAGCGTCTGACACACATTACATTACGAGATCGATTAAACAATCATGTGTCATCGACATCGACGTCGTCTGCTGATAATGAGATTGACTAAAACAATAATGTCTTGTTTACAGACTGCTGTCAGTTCATGTCTTGGTCTTGGAGCCATCGCCGCTCCTACTCTTATTGCCCCAGGATGTGCTGGTAACGGCTGGGCTGGTAACGGCTGGGCTGGCAATGGTTTGATCGGAAATGGCTGTGCTGGTAACTGGGCTAACAATGGCTTGGCTGCTCTAGAGATCATTCCCACCAGTGGCGGTGGACTGCCTGTCACCAGCACCTGTAATTACGCTCCCAGTGGCCTCTCCGTAGCGTCTGAGAATGTGTTTGAGGGTGCTCTGTCCGTGGCCGGCGAGCTGCCGTTCGTGAGTGCTGCGGCTTTGGAGGGCGTGTTTCCCAGTGCCGGTGCTGGCGCCGTCAGCTACAGCTGCGGTAACGGTATTACTGCTATCGAGAGCATTGGTCCTTCTGCTGCTGCCTATGGTGCAGCTGGTGCCTATGGGCTCGGCGCTGGCTATGGACCTGGTGCTGCTGTCATCGCTCCTGCCAGTCTCGGACTCGGCTATGGAAGCTGCGGCTGTGGTGGATATGGTATCTACTGAGAACTTATAAAAGAATAACTTAACTGTTCGTCCGAAACAATAATTAATTAAAATGATATGCAATTTATTTTGGTATTTGAATTTACCTAAATATACACCAAATTCCCTGTAATGTTGTATGAAATTTTATTCAAATAGAGAAACATATCTTTAATTCTGTGCTACGCCACGTGCATTGGTCCACCGAAGGACTAAGTACGGAAACCAATCCCAATAACAAATACATATACACAATAAACCAACTTTTATCCATCTGTTTTTAACTATGGTCGAATTTCATCTAGCATTGGGGAGGAAATTTGTGGTATGTTCGGAAACTATTTATTTTCAAATTTTCAAGAACGAAGTGACGACGATCTGTACTCTGTGGTGATGGATGAACCTGGTAGTCTGTCTGCCGGTTGCGTCTCAGACATAAGCTCTATTGATGTACGGGAGGAGGAAGTGTTTCGGTTGCTCAAACAAGTGGACCTAAACAAAACCGCGGGCCCTGATAACATTTAGCTAATTTTTATATATTAATGTGCCAGGTACTTATCCCTTCCATTAACAATATTATCTAAGCGTTCATTTGAATTAGGGGTAGTGCCTGTCATTTGGAAGTTGGCGTTTATAACGCCGATTCATAAAAAAGGTGCTAAAGCCAATAAAGCGTGCACTGACTGGACAGGTCCTCTTAATCTGCGTGGTTCTTTCCTCAGAAGACCATTTCAGATACTAATCTACATGGTCCTCAAAGATTATGTTCGAATATTTATATACACATTGACATTGATGAATTTTATACATATAATGACATGAGTATTTACTTTGTAAAGTATTATACTATTTAAATTATTGTGAATGTGAAGATTATGTGGATTATTACTTTTTTTATTTTATTTCTTAGTTAGTTTCACGATCTGGCAGCTTGAGTAATTTATGCGGCCTACCCAAATGTCCTTTCTTTGGTATTGTTCGTCGAATCGTTGTGCTCCTTAAGTTCTCAGTTGAGCGGCAAGATTACTGACAAATGCGTGCACTGACTGGACAGGTCCGCTCAATCTGTATGGTTTTTCCTCAAAAGACCGTTTCAGACACCAATCTACATGGTCTTCACATGATCTGACCAAGATTATGTCTGGACTTTAAAAGAGACTGTGACCTCTGAGTTTGTTTCGGCCTTTCTTCTCAGAGTAGTCAGTTATGAAACGCCGACCTCATCTAGTTTTAAAAATATGATTGACGTGTAAAAGTGTTTGTAACAAACCTACTTACAGAAATAAAATCATTTATCATTTATCAAAGACAACTATAGACTAATATCCAAACTTTGTGTGTTTGCTAAAATGATGGAGAAAATTGTGCACAGACAACTTTCTTCTTCACTTGAATTAAGTTTCTGTGAACATCAACATGGGTATCTAAAAGGTCGCTCGATCACATCCAATCTCGTGGTCTGTAGTGACATCTTACAGAGCACATGTCCAGACGGTCTCAGGTGGACGTTATACATGGTGTAAGGGGAACGCTTCAAACGAACGGGGAACGCTTTTTTTCAAAGCTGCTAGAAATTGGTGTAATCAGATGATACGTAACGCTAAACGCCATATTCTCGAGAATATATCTTCTTCTTTACCTGCTGATATCTGGAAATTCCTTGGTACTCTTGCTATCGGCAGACCACGGCATGTGGATTTTCCTAATACAATAGGCCTTGATGATATCAACCGTCACTTCACAACCACTTGTCATTTGGATTCCCAAATATAGTCCCAGACGGTTGATTTCATTAATGGCCTAGCGAGTCCCATCATAGAACCATTTCACTTCTTTCCGGTGACCTTGGACGAAATTAAAAAGATCATCCTGTCTATAAAATCCAAGGCTATGGGTTACGATGGCATCAGTCGTACTATGGTCGTTTGGATCCTCGATAGCCTTCTCCCTCCAATTACCCACATCATTAACTTTTCCCTTGATTCCGGACAATTCCCATCCCTGTGGCGTATGGCCTATGTCCGCCCACTCCCTAAAACTTCAAATCCCTCCCTGCCTCGTCATTTTCGACCCATTTCAATTCTCCCATTCCTGTCTAAAGTGCTTGAGGCCTGCGTACACAAGCAGTTTGCGGGGTTTGTTCATCGGAACAACCTCGTTAGCTCTTTTCAGTCTGGGTTCAGGCCTGGGCATAGTACAGCCTCCGCTCTCCTTAAAGTGACTGGTGACATTAGAAAAGCCATGGAGGATACCAAAGTTACCGTTTTGGTATTAATTGATTTCTCCAATGCCTTTAACGCCGTCAGCCATGATATTCTCCTTTCTATCCTCTCCCACCTTATGGTTTCGTCCGAGGCGCTGGAATGGTTCTCTTCTTATCTTCGGGGACGTCAGCAGTCGGTTCGCGTTGATGAGAGTTCATCGAGTTGGCGTGATCTGGATGCTGGTGTTCCACAAGGCGGTATTCTTTCCCCATTGTTATTCTCCATCTTCATTAATTTTATAACTCACTGTCTTCGATGTTCGTATCATCTATATGCCGATGATCTTCAATTGTATACAGCTAAGCGGGTTGAAGATTTGTCAGACGCTATAGCAGATGTAAACCGAGACTTAGATGCTATCAAAAAGTGGTCTGATAGTTTCGGGGTGTCTGTAAACCCCTCGAAGTGTCAGGCCATTGTAATTGGAAGCTCACGCATGATAGGTAGGGTGACGCTTAGCTCTCTTCCTCCTCTTATTTTCAATGGTACCGTCATACCCATTACCCCTACTGTGAAAGATCTCGGTTTGCATCTTGACTCTACACTCAGCTGGCAACGCCAGGTCTCTAGTGTTAGTCAATGGGTCAACGGTACTCTGCGATCCCTGTATCGTCTGAGGAATTTTTTGCCCGCTAAGACGAAAACCATGCTTGTGCAGACTTTGATTTTCCCTGTGATCGACTATGGTGACGTGTGTTACTTTGACTTGAATGCGGTTTTGCTGGATAAGCTCGACAGATTGCTTAACTATGGTATCCGGTTCATATTCAACCTCCGAAAATATGACCATGTGTCGAGCTATAGGTCTGAGCTCAAATGGATGTCCATTCGCCAAAGAAGAAGTTTGCGTGCTTTGACCACGCTTTTCTCCCTTCTCAACTCTCCCACTCCTCCTTCTTATCTCGTGTCTCACTTCCAATACCTATGTTCTTCTCACGCTAAGAATCTGCGTTCTTCTAACAATCTTCTTCTACTCTGTCCTTCTCATACTTCTGACTTTGTTCATTCTTCCTTTCATATTCAGTCCATTCTTCTTTGGAATGCGCTTCCTCTTGATATCAGGACGGCTACCAGTCGGTATGCATTTAAGCGGAAATTGCAGAGTTATTTTCGTAACAAATAGAGTAGAGTCATCTTAACATCTCTCTTACTTGAATTTGTATATATATATATATTTATGTAAGTATATAGTATAGTAAATAGTATGTATGTTTATAGGACTTATTTGTGTATTTGTGTACGTTGTTTTGATAGTTTATTTTTTTTATCATTGTTAAACATCGCTTAAAATCAATCCTTTCCTTTTCTTTCAATTAAAGCACCTGCCATCTAATCTCTTCACCACCCTTGGTTGACTGGTAGAGAATGCCTAAGGCATTAAGTCCGCCTTTGTACCTTTTGTGCGAAAAGTAATAAATAAATAAATAAATAAACGCTTCCGAAGCCAGAACGTATATTATATACCACCTAAATGCAAACGGATACCAATATATTTCGCTATAAATTGGTTATTTTCAAGACTTCATATTTCGTAAACACGCAATGGAAACCGTCCAAAGCGTGAGGTCACTGACACGCAACGCAACATCGTGACACCGTGCGTCCGCGCATTTCGGGCGCCGAGCGCTCCGTACGGCCAAGTCACGGGATTTATACGGAATCTACAAACATCACTTTAAAAATGCCTACCCTTACCCTAAATTATGAATTTTAATCGCATTCGTAGCCCACTGTTAAACATTTAAGCTGACAGAGGCATCTACGTACCTGTCTAAATCCTTTGCGACCTTATGAGGTTTGGCTTGAACGGCGCTCCATCCACTTCAATACAAAGCCGGGCCCGTCACTGTGTCGACCCGTGAACACGAGGCATTAGTGTAGTATTCTCAACACATTCTGCACGTAGTCTATCAAAAACGCACACTATTCTGCCACGAATTTCATCAGCACTGTCACATTCCCGATCAAACACTCCCAACACTACAACTCCCGTTTCTCAATAAAGTTATCATATGAAAATCAGCCGGACTTTCGGAAATCTGTCTCGATAATTCTCAACACAACAGAAGCATTGCCACGGGCTTCTCCTAAACACATCAAAATGTTGCCGTATTCACGAGCACTGTACACGTATGCATCGGACATTGTTTAACACAACAAAAACAAAAAAAAACAACATTTAAAACGTAACAATAATAACTAAACACAAATTTAAAACCAACAAAACAGTATTAAATACGTTTCAATACCTATCGACCGATTAAACGTAACCCACCATCGCTCACGAACTGAGTTTGAAAGGAACTAACTAGTTTACTAAGAAGTACTAAGAACATCAAACATGCCGCCGCGCGGGCGCCGCGCGCCTTCGCGTCGCCGTCGGTGTGGCGACGCGGTGTCTCATAGCGGTGTCTTTCGATGTGCAAAGATCAACAAATTACAGAGGAAAAAATGTTAGAAGAATAATTATTATTAAACCAGAAACCAATTATTATTAATTTTAAGTGATAGTAAATTGTAATTATGCTTTATTTATTACAAACTGTTTTCATTTTCTTACTTATAAATAAGACGGGTTTCTTAGATTTAATTAAAGTAGGTATCCACTTTAAATTGATTTGGTTTAATTTAAACCCAAACTATCAGGAAATAAGGTCCATTTATGAACGTGCTTCCAGAGTAGTAATAATATTGTTTGTGTGGTTTCGCGAATCAGCGACGGGTTTTCGATGAGTGAGTTTGTTTGGGATTTTGTGTCAAGATGCGCGCTTAGTTCCCTTGAAGTAATGCTTCCATGTTTATTTTCGTTCACTGTTTGCACGTAAAAAAACGTTACTGAGATTTTTTTTTCGTAAAACCGTTCGAATTTATCGTTGCGCGTTCGTGATAGGAGAGCTTATTCACCTTATTAACCGTGGTTGTAGTCGTGACTGTATACTTTCAGGTCTGTAACTTCGAACTAAACGCTCTGTACCTACATTATTCACAAATATTGAGACTTTATGTTATGGCACGTGCCTTCTTAGAATCGTGCTCAGCAATCAGATCAACAAAGGTTTAATAACAGCCAGTCATCAGAGATAGCTTGTACTAGGTCAGGAACGTTGAATGAATATGAGCACGTTGCTAGTTTATTCTTACTAACTAATAATAAAGTTTTTCTAAGCCAAGCAGTTTAGGCTTTGCGTCGTTTGTCAAAGAGTCAAAGATTCTTATTAAGTATATTTTTAATTGAAACAATAAATGCTGTTGGGTGATTTAAACATTAAATTAAACATGGAAATACTTGCTCAATTCATGATCTTTTATTTTATTCTGGCAGCAGAAAAGCACGCTTCAGTAGTAGATAGGAGATTCACAGCCGCAAGCGCATTGCCCGGAGATACACACGGCACCAGCAGCTGGCACAGCACCACCGAAATTCACAACTCCAATAACGGGGACCTGACCAGCAACAGCTGTGTTACCGGCGACTGGCAGCTCACCAAAGACTGCCACGTTGCCTTCACCGACACCGCCGTAAGCAGCTCCAGGAGCAAAAGCACCTCCGTATGCAGCAGGAGCAAGTGCGCCACCATAAGCACCAAGACCAAGGGCACCACCACATGAGGCACCAGGATAGAGACCAGCGCCCAGACCGAGAGCAGGAGCTATGGCAGGCACTGGGCCTCCGCAGCCGCACCCGTAACCGAACACATTCTACGGGAACAGAATAATAAATAAGAATTGATTGGATTTTATTAAAGAAGAACTACACTCATAACAAGACGATAACAATATAAATGAACCGAAAACTCGAAAAACAGTCAAATTAATTCCTTGATGACTCACCTGGACCAAGCAAGCTTGGATGCAGAGCAACAGAACAGTGAAGGTAGACATGTTTGATGTTTGTTTGTGTTCAACGAGAAGAAAGACTGAATGATATCCCTACTTCGAGACCACGTTTATATAGTGCAAAACCTACTTATCATAACTACGTGATGTTTTTTCAATGTTCTATTGAAACAAAGCCCTCCATACTAAATATTTCAAGGTAACATCACTTACGAAATGCAAGTGTTTTTCTATTTCTCCATATTGCAAATACTGATAATGATATGAAAAGTTAATTTCAAAATCCACAAGTTGGTGCAACACAAAAAGATAAGAACTGCATTTCAGTATAAATAGTCGATCAATACTTTGGGAATCTCATTCTCAAGTTCACTTCAATACAAACTACAATGTCAGCCAAGGTGATCCTCGTCCTCTGCGCTCAGGCGCTCTTCATCCAGGTGAGAAATGTTAATATTCTTATTTTATGTTTTCAAACGATGCAACATTTTCTTATTTTAGATTTTTTTATTTGTGGTTTCGCACAAACTTATGAAATTATGTCTTTTCCTATTTTTTGTACCTACACTGAACTACGTAGCTAAGACTATAAATCACTCAGGATTCTAGCTAAGTTTTACACTATCCTACCTACATCAAAAGAGTCTGACACACATTACGTGATCGATTACACAATCATGTTTCATCAATGTCGTCTGCTGATAATGAAATTTACTAAAGCAATATTATCTTGTTTACAGACTGCTCTCAGTTCATGTCTTGGCCATGGAGCCATCTCCGGTCCTGCTCCAGGATGTTCTGGTATTTGGGCTAACAATGGTTTGATTGGTGATGGTTTTGTTGGTAATGGTTTAATCGGAAATGGCTGTGCTGGTAACTGGGCTAACAATGGCTTGGCTGCTCTAGAGATCGTTCCGACCAGTGGCGGTGCACTGCCTGTCTCCAGCACCTCTGCTTTTGGTCCCAGTGGCCTCTCCGTAGCGTCTGAGAATGTGTTTGAGGGTGCTCTGTCCGTGGCCGGCGAGCTGCCGTTCGTGAGTGCTGCGGCTTTGGAGGGCGTGTTTCCCAGTGCTGGTGCTGGCGCCGTCAGCTACAGCTGCGGTAACGGTATTACTGCTATCGAGAGCATTGGTCCTTCTGCTGCTGCCTATGGTGCTGCTGGTGCCTATGGGCTCGGCGCTGGCTATGGACCTGGCGCTTCTGTCTTCGCTCCTGCCAGTCTCGGACTCGGCTATGGAAGCTGCGGCTGTGGTGGATATGGTATCTACTGAAAACTTACAAAAGAATTACATAACTTTTCGTCTGAAACAATAATTCATTAAAATGATGCGCAATTTATTTTGGTATTTGAATTTACGTATATTTACCCCAAATTCCCTGTAATGTTGTGTGAAATTGTATTAAAAAAGAGAAACATATCTTTAATTATGTGCTAAGCCACGTGCAATGCACGGTTTTAGATAGCTGTAAACCTCTCTTTAAAAAAAGTAAAATTCTTCAACTGCCCTGTAGGTACATACGAGACATGTGTACATAAGACAGAATAAGGCCAGACGATTGCCTGGCCTTATTCGGGAACACTCCTTTAAGACCATTTTATGGCATATAAATGAAAAGACTTTTCGCGAACTTTATCCGACCCCAGCTGCGCCAGTAAAATGTAAATGGCGGTGATTTAATTTTAAAAACTTTAATTACAAATTATTCTATATAATTAGGAGGTGTGCTCGATTAGAGCGATACAAACAGAATGGCTGACGAACTATAATTGGTATATGACATGTTTCGTGGAAGTTCCCACGAGGCTAATTGGATAAGCATTAACTTGGTGTTTGAAAAAGGTGTCGAAAGAGATGACAAGTGCGATCGGTGCCAGGGCTGGAAGTTATTTGATGATTTCCCACCCTCAAAACAAAAAAGGCGGTTTTTCTTTGGAATGCGTTCCCTCTGAATATCAGGACAGCAACCAGCCGGTTATCTTTTAACGTGAAGGCACGTGAACATATCCGTCAGAAGTTGGCCGAAACATCCCAGCGCTGAGTTGCTGGATTTGTTTTCTCCTCTACCGATCGTTATTTCTCCTGACCAAGATTTATTTTCTTTATATGTTTGTATCTATGTATTATTATTTATTTCCGGGTCGGGCAAATTGCCTGGATTTGTGCCTTTTTTGCCCAATTTTTGCCCAATTTTCTGCCCAACACCTCGGTGAACGCAGGCGTGATGTTATGTGTTATGTGATAAGTTAACTATTTCCACTTAGCATACCTATAATTTAAGTGATCAGACCGTAGATGTACCACACAAATAACCGTACAAATACCAGCGCTGCGGTATTTGTTTGTTTTTCAAATATCGCAGCATCATGCTGACAGAGGAGCCTTTTTGGCCTCGCACAGGTCTTCTCTATATTCTTTTTTTTATTGTTTATTGATTTTGTTAGATTTAATGTTCTTTTTTTATTTTTTATTATTATTATTTGTATTTCCTGTGCGTGTCCCAAATAAAATATTTTTCTTTCTTACTTTTATGCCATTTATTAAATTTATTTTTAATTTTATTTTTCGGTAAAAGGTCTTTGTTAAGGTTATAGATGACTATATACAAGAAGACTATAACAATTGTTTTGAAAAAGTTTGCTTCAACAACTTGTGACAGCCAGTATCAGTTAAATAGTGCCCTTACAATCCAGCCATTAGGAAACAGGCGCAAAAGATATTATAAAAACCCAGTCAAGACCTTAAAGTTAACATCAATTCCTTTACCTTAAAAACCAGTTGAAAATCTTAGCATCTCTGAAAACTAAAGACTGGGCATGCGGTTGCTACTGCAAATGAAATTATGGCTAATAAAATTTAAACTTTGAAGAAATAATTAATACAAATGCTTTACCTGCTCTACACAATTACACTTAATCAATCATATTATTTTATTGAAATATTTGTTATTCTATAGTTAACAGCTAAAGTTTGATTTTAGGATTAAATCAAAGATTGAAATATTCGCTCATTTCATAATCGTTTATTTCTATTTCGGCGTCAGAAAAGGATGCTTCAGAAGTAAATCGAGGGCTCGCAGCCGCACGCGCACTGTCCGGCGATAGACACGGCACCAGCAGCTGGCACAGCGCCACCGAAGCTCACGACACCTGTGATGGGGACCTGACCAGCTACAGCGGTGTTACCGGCGACTGGCAGCTCACCAAAGACTGCCACGTTGCCTTCACCGACACCGCCGTAAGCAGCTCCAGGAGCAAAAGCACCTCCGTATGCAGCAGCAGGAGCAAGTGCGCCACCATAAGCACCAAGACCAAGGGCACCACCACATGAAGCACCAGGATAGAGACCAGCGCCCAGACCGAGAGCAGGAGCTATGGCAGGCACTGGGCCTCCGCAGCCGCACCCGTAACCGAACACATTCTAAGAGAACAGAATAATAAATAAGAATTGATTGGATTTGATCAAAGAAGAAATACACACACATAACAAGACGATAACAATATAAATGTACCGAAAACTCGAAAAACAGCCATAATTAATTCCTTGATTACTCACCTGGACCAAGCAAGCTTGGACGCAGAGCAACAAAACAGTAAAGGTAGACATGTTTGATGTTTGTTTGTGTTCAACGAGAAGCTGAAGACTGAATGATGTCCCTACTTCGAGACCACGTTTATATAGTGCAAAAGCTACTTATCATAACTACGTGATGTTTTTTCAATGTTCTATTAAAACAAAGCCCTTTATACTTAATATTTCAAGGTAACATCACTTACGAAATACAAGCGTTTTTCTATTTCTCCATATCGCAACTAATGAAAATGGTATTAAAAATTCGTTTCAAAATCCACATATTGCTGCAACACAACTAGATAAGAACTGCGTTTCAGTATAAATAGTCGATCAATTTATTGGAAAACTCATTCTCAAGTTCACTTCAATACAAACTACAATGTCAGCTAAGGTGATCCTCGTCCTCTGCGCTCAGGCACTCTTTATCCAGGTGAGAAATTGTTTATTCATATTTTACGTTTAAAAAAGATGTAACATCTGTTATTTGTGATTTTTCCAAGGGTTGCTCACTTCGCCCTAAGATATGGTTTTGTAAAAATTTGTGAAGTTATGCCTTTTCCTATTTTTTTTATCCACACGGAATTGTGTAACAAAGACCATAAGTCACTCACGATTCTAGCTACATATTCACTATTGTTATTACATCAAAAGCGTCTGACACACATTACATTACGAGATCAATTAAACAATCATGTGTCATCGACATCGACGTCGTCTGCTGATAATGAGATTTACTAAAACAATAATGTCTTGTTTACAGACTGCTGTCAGTTCATGTCTTGGTCTTGGAGCCATCGCCGCTCCTACTCTTATTGCCCCAGGATGTGCTGGTAACGGCTGGGCTGGTAACGGCTGGGCTGGTAACGGCTGGGCTGGCAATGGTTTGATCGGAAATGGCTGTACTGGTAACTGGGCTAACAATGGCTTGGCTGCTCTAGAGATCATTCCCACCAGTGGCGGTGCACTGCCTGTCTCTAGCGCCTCTAATTACGCTCCCAGTGGCCTCTCCGTAGTGTCTGAGAATGTGTTTGAGGGTGCTCTGTCCGTGGCCGGCGAGCTGCCGTTCGTGAGTGCTGCGGCTTTGGAGGGCGTGTTTCCCAGTGCCGGTGCTGGCGCCGTCAGCTACAGCTGCGGTAACGGTATTACTGCTATCGAGAGCATTGGTCCTTCTGCTGCTGCCTATGGTGCAGCTGGTGCCTATGGGCTCGGCGCTGGCTATGGACCTGGTGCTGCTGTCATCGCTCCTGCCAGTCTCGGACTCGGCTATGGAAGCTGCGGCTGTGGTGGATATGGTATCTACTGAGAACTTACAAAAAAATTACTTAACTGTTCGTCCGAAACAATAATTCATTAAAATGATATGCAATTTATTTTGGTATTTGAATTTACGTAAATATACACTAAATTCCCTGTAATGTTGTATGAAATTTTATTCAAATAGAGAAACATATCTTTAATTCTGTGCTACGCCACGTGCATTGGTCCACCGAAGGACTTAGTACGGAAACCAATCCCAATAACATAGAACATAGATTCTGTGATAAAAGAATTTTGATGAACTTGACGTCCTATCCAGTGTATACTTTACTTTAGTCTTAATACATATACACAATAAACCAACTTTTATCCATCTGTTTTTAACTATGGTCAAATTTCATCTAGCATTGGGGAGGAAATTTATGGTATGTTCGGAAACTATTTCTTTTCTAATTTTCAAGAACGAAGTGACGACGATCTGTACTCTGTGGTGATGGATGAACCTGGTAGTCTGACTGCCAGTTGCGTCTCAGACATAAGCTCTATTGATGTACGGGAGGAGGAAGTGTTTCGGTTGCTCAAACAAGTGGACCTAAACAAAACCGCGGGCCCTGATAACATTTTGCCAATTTTTATATCTATATGCGCCAGGTGCCTATCCCTTCCATAAACAATATTATTTAAGCGGTCATTTGAATTAGGGGTATTGCCTGTCATCTGGAAGTCGGCGTATATAACGACGATTCATAAAAAAAGAGCTAAAGCCAATATAGACAACTAAAGACCAATATCCAAACTTTGTGTGTTTGCTAAAATTATCGAGAAAACTGTGCACAGACTACTTTTTTTTTGTACTTAAATTAAGTTTGATGAGGCGTGTAAATATCCTACACCTTTATGTAGGTTGTGACAAAATTTGAATTAAGAACCTATGTTAAAAGGCGTAATGGCGGACCTCAAATAAATTAATTTTCCTATTGATGAATCCTTGAGAAACCAATACCAAAAGACTTATTAGCAGCAAAACCTGCCCACGTACCTTGACAATCCAGAGATTCCACTCAGACCCAGGGTGATGGGAAGATACCTCGTTCATGCACGCGTGATAGGCTTGACGTGATAGGCTGCCGGCCGGCGAGCAAAATCTTCTTAAATCCACCGGTGGAATGGTTACAACTCCAAAAATCAAACTGCACTATAAGTTCTCAATGAAGCACAGATGCAGGTCCAAGTATTTTACGAATATCATCAAGGTTTCACCAAAAAGGATTTTTTTTAAGCGGAGCGTTTTACGCAGACAAAGTTGCGCGCGGCCACCAAAAGAACGCAGCTCGCTGAAGACATCTATCGGCCACATTGCGAGAAAACTCAAGAAAGTTTAGATAACATGGGCGCTGCGACAACAAAGGTTGGTGCGAGGATTCATCAATTGAGAAGTTAAAATATTTAATTTGAGATACTAACTTATACGTATTCTATTATAAGACAAATCCTAAAATATTATCATTTTTTATTTTTTTTATTTTGAAAAAGGCTTTGATGCTTCACCGAAGTTTCTGTGAACATCCATTTGGGTTTCTAAAAGGTCGCTCGACCACATCCAATCTCGTGGTCTGTAGTAACTATCTTACACAGCACATGTCCAGACGGTCTCAGGTCGACGTTATATACAGTGACTACAACAAATGTTGATTGTATTGGTCATGCGGTTCTTATGCGTAAACTTTTATTGGTTGGTGTGAGGGGTAATTTGTTTAAATGGTCCTTGTCATACGTGGAAAAAGGTGCCGTACGGTGGTTCTCAACGGGTATACGTCGAGAGCGATGTACATTTTGTCGGGAGTTCCCAAAGGATTCTTGTTGGGACCTCTCTTATTTAATATTTTTATAAAATGACGTTGCCTCTTGTTTCTTTAATTCGAAAGTCTTATTGTATGCGGATGATATGAAGATTTTGGGTCAAGTGTCAACTGTTGAGGACGCACGTGTTATATATTTTAATCTTTTTATAATTTTCAGCACTATATTTATAATTGTTTAAGTGAAGTTGAGATCTCCTTGATTCCGGAAGTTGGTTCGGATGTGATTCAAATCATAAAACTATTGTTAAAACCACTTTTACACTATTTATTTATTACAATATTTATTTTATAACACAACTACAGTTTATTCGATACATTTATATCACTTTAATTAAGTAAAGGGTAGTTTAGTTGATCAATTTTGTACACGTGTTCTCTGTACCGACGGCTCGATGACGTCAGTTGTTTGTGACGGCCGGGCGGCCTATAAAAGCGAGAGCCCAACGCCTTGTGCGGCCCCCCTGGCTGGAGGCTTTGAGTTAGCTCGAAGGCACCACAGGATTGACCGGTTAAGCAGTCACGGCCTCTCAAGGCCAACTGCGAGATGCCATACAAAAAAAAAAAAAAAAAAAAAACCTTGTGCGGCATTCTGGGTCGAGCCGTCGAACCGAGCGAATCGCCAGTTAAGTACTTTTCCTGTTCCTTATATTATTATTATTTGTAAGAAATAGATAATTAAATGTGTAACTATGAATATAGTTTATTTGTGCTTTTCTTTGAAATGTTATGTGAAGTTAATTTCTATATCGTTCTCACATTTATAATTACATCATTCAAACGCCAGTTAAGTACTTTTCCTGTTCCTTATATTATTATTATTTGTATGAAATAGAGAATTAAATGTATAACTATGAATATAGTATAGTTGTGCTTTTCTTTGAAATGTTATGTGAAGTTAATTTCTATATCGTTCTCACATTTATAAACAACATGAATGATGTAACCACTTTTTTGTAACAATATTTTGATTTAAAAGAGTGTCCATGGAGTTTTTTGCCCGTTCTTCTCCATAGGTACCTACTACGCTTTGGAATGGGTAACTAGCTTCATCTTTCTGGCTGACCGACCCCTTGACAATTATAAATGCCTATATTTGGTTTATTTGAAATAAATGCTTTGAGATTGACTTTGAGTTTGAATAAACAAAGGATGTTAATGAGTAATGATGAAGTTTAAATAATAATAAATCTAAATAGTAATGTTAACCATATCTCATTCACCATATCATTATTATTATTTACCACCATTATTTATTTGTAATCTAGTTGTTAGATTGATACATTTTGATTTACTTTCTTCGACAAGAAAGTTCTGGTATCGATATTAATGAAGCTTTACTTGATTAAAATGGTTTATCAAAATAAATACTTGCCATATACTTGTTTGAGTCTTATTTTTTATATTTCTTACTTTGAATCTAACACACGCTTATTACAGGATGATCTGGATAGGTTCCACGAATACTGCGCTAGAAATAGGTTTAATTTAAATGTTTCCGAATGCTATGTATGCACATTTACGCGTAAGATTATAGACCTTCGAATGCCTTAGTGGCCAGAGTTAGTGTCATCAGGGATCTTGGAGTTACTTTTCACTATAAGCTTCTATTTGATGCACATATTAATAACAAAGCTAATCGGGCGTCTAAAGCCTTGGGTTTTTTTATTAGGGTCTCTTCAGATTTTAAAAATGTCAAAACAATGAAAATTTTATATTGTGCGTTTGTTCGTACCCACCTTGAATATGCTTCTCAGGTTTAGAATCCAAATTATAATGTATACAATAAGCGGCTTGAAGGTATTCAAAGGCGATTTTCGAAGTACCTACACTCAATATCGCTCAAATACCTATCTCCGGAATTATATAAATCGGTGTAAAAACAATCATATTCTGCCTCTACACGAGCGAAGGAAACTTGCAGATCTTTCTTTGTTATTTAGCATTATGAACGGATCTACTGACGTTCCTGAGTTGGTGAGCAAGATCGGGCTTCTTGTACCGGGTGCATTTCTTTGGAGAGCACGTCTTCTTCATATGCCTCAAGTCAGAGCTATCTACAGACAGATCTCGTACGTGCAATGAGCTTGTCGTACTTTTAACATGGTGTGTCAGGATGTCGAGATTGATTTAGATTTATCTGATAGTAGCGTTAAGGAAGTGAAGAAAAGTTTGAACATTTTGTTTTTCAATGTATAAACATTTTTTTTTTTTTTTCTCAACTTTATTGTATTTTTTGAGCATGAGATAATTCATTTGCGAATCTCTTACGTCGCTGTTTTCGCGTAATTGTTAATGGTATTCACATTAATCGTTAGTGGAAGCTTGTAAACTGCCATCGATTACACATTGTACTAGATATTAAATGTATTAGCTGTAAGTTTTCCCTAAATTAATAAATAAAATAAAATAAAAATAATTTCTTTCTAATAGTGTCAAACTATAGCCATATTTTAATCTTCTAACGAGTAAATTATTTCTAAGATTTAAGAATTAACTTTATCTTTAAAAATTCGACAGCCTAAGCTAAAAAATAATAAATAATACTCCGTGGACTAAAACAACCTCGTTTGTACACTTTTAAGTTGATAAAACACCAAAAAATTAACATATCTATTTGTTCCGATCTACGTGTAATACTTTTGTAAGGCGGATCTTTAGATGATCTCCCAGAGACTTCTTCGCTAGATGGCGGAACAGTCACACATTCAGAACATTTCAATTTTTACGCCTAACTTAGAAATCTTTGAGAGATAACTTTATTATAGGCGTCAACTAACAACTTAATTTTTTAGATATAAAGATCTCTTACAAAGATTTGTTCCACTAAACACATAGGCGTCTTCACTTTATTCTTTATTCACACATATTAATTAAACCGGTATATTTAGCTTTGTGCCAATCTGTACTTACATACTGCATAACTTCATGGGGTGGCGCTGCAAAGTCTATTTTACTCCATCTAGAACGTGCTCAAAGAGCAATTCTACAGGTAGCCACCTTGAGGCCTTTCAGATTTCCTACACACCAGCTTTACATTGCATGTGAGGTGCTAACGGTACGCCAATTATTTATACTGCACATCATATTAGAGCAGCACGTTGAAATCGCTTACAAGCTAGTACCTTCTGACAAGAGAAGGAAAGATTGGGTCTGCATAAAGCCTCAGACTAGACATGCCTTTGTAAACCGATTCTATGTCTATTTAGGACCCGATTTATATAATAAGCTCAATAGAATACTTAATATTTACAGTGCCGGTTACAAACATTGTAGTCTGAAGATTTGCGAATATTTGGGCAAACTTGATCACACAGACACAGAAAGACTTCTAGAAGTACTTCAATAATGATGTAGTTGTTAAATTGGCAACTTTTATTTTGTATTTAGTACCTAGTTTATTAGATAGCATTTTTTTTTCATAAACTTATTTGGATATTAAAATGTCCAGATAGCGTTACTAGAAAAAGAGGTCCTTCTTTCAATAAAGTAAAAACTGAAGGAAAGAATATGTATTTTTAATTAAGCATACTTTTGTTTTGTTTTTTCGAGGCTAATATCATGATTGACCTTTTCAATGCTAGAAATTATCCAATTAGGTAGTATATGGGTATTATACTAGCGTAAACTGATAATAGGTTTATTGTGTTTTGTCGTGTCAAACACTAAATAAATTAGACTATTCAATTTTAAAGCTTTTTATTTCAAGATCACAATGTAAATACCATTTTATTTATTGTTAATTACCTTACTAAAACTAACCTATGTACCTAACCTACCTATCAGCTAAACCTATTTTCATATATATAAATAATAATTTTATTTATGGAAAATAAGCAAGACATACATGCCCTTCATCATTACAGAAAAACGATACGAACAGTTCCACGGGATTTGTCAAAAAACCGAAGTGACAGCCATTTTTAGAATAGTCTTTCCATTTTTAGAAATATACATACATTATTACTTGACAATGGCGAAATAGTGATATAATTTTCACAGAAGCCATCAATTGTAGAAAATAACAGACTAGAAATTACATTGATACCTTCTTTAAGAAACATTTTGATATTTCCAACTATTATTCTGAATAAGTATTCGTAAGAGTTTTGTAGGTAGATAACAATATAAACACCATCACACGTCGACACATCTAAGTACCTTACACAATAACACACCAGTAGGTAATCACGGTAGCGAGCGCATTGAAGGACTTTAAAATAAATGAAAATAAATAATTAATTAATAAATCTCTATATTGAGAGACGTGCTAAAGATTTTGATGTTAGACACGGACTAAACTAGCTAACCCTAACTTAGACTAAACAAACATATGATTTCAATAATGCAAGCTCAGTGACACGCAGATCGTGCTGGGCAAAAGTATAATTGTAAGGGTTGTGGTTCCATAACTAGGTTGCTAACCTTACATAGTTTCAAGTGTGTACTTACATTAAAGCTGTTAACTTGTTATTTACTAACTACCTCACACTTTTTTATATAATACCTATCTAAACTTAAACTTCTTATGTGTTGTGTGTATAATAACTAAGTATTACGCTAGTTGTAAGATTGCTCAGTGTGTCAACATCCGGACAAACCTATTGAGGTTTTTGTGATGTTTATGTTTATATTTTGTTTTGTTCTATAATTAATAAACAATAAAAAAAAAAGAATACCTACTTATACTACTTTGAACTTTAATAATTTTGTACAATAAAATTGTTAGGCTGGTACAGTGAAAAACAACTACAATGAAAAATCTTATGAACTAACAAATAACCTAGATACATCACATTATCATCATCTATATCATTTAAACTATACATCGCTACGTTCAAAGATACATAAATTTATATATACAGTAGTGAATGGAGTACCATCAGAAAAAACATTTCAATGTTCAATAGCATTGGACCGTTCTTGCTCGCCGGCTTTTTTATCTCTTCAGTCTAATGTTTCCACCATGCATTGCCCAATAGTTTTTCAATTGAAAGGAATGTGTTTCCTGTTATTGTTGGTATATCCATTAGACTTGAGATATGTGCTGCTTGCGCGTAATAACTTTCAGCAGTCACAGTGGTCCATACAGTTCGGTGTTAATTTTCTGTTAACGTTCTAGGCATTATGGTCACTTCGTGTGGCTTCTTCCCACCGTCGCGGGCCATTAGGTTCTAAAACAGCTAGCTTGAGATGAGCACGACGGATGATGTCATTGATGCTGGCGTACCGGGCTATACGGCCTGAGCTCCTACTGCAGGATAGGCCCTTGTGTCGGAGATATGCACGGAGCGCCCAGACGCACACAAGTGCGAGCCGGAAGGTGCTGTCGCATAGTTGTATTTGACCGAGATCAAGCTTCTGCCCGCCGCATCATCCGCGTGAAATTTTGGCCACCGACCTATCGCGTCGCATTCCATCTCCCGTCCAAACTACTACTTCGTCCTCGCTTAGCGTTCTTTCTGATTTTTTTATCTTATTGCTCGCGTCTTAGGGGTCGTAACGTGATGTTGAATAGCCTATATCCACGAGGATACGGTTATCAATTACAAAAAGGTATTTTCAGATCCACTTGTAGTCCCGGAGATAAGCGCGTTCAAACAAACAAACAAACTCGTCAGCTTTATTATAAGTATAGATAGATATAGATAAAACTATCCTACAACGTTTTGTTTCTGTTGTTGTTTCGTTTGCACGTAAAAAATGTTACTGAGATATTTTTTTCGTAAAATCGTTCGAATTTATCGTTGCGCGTTTGTGCTAGGAGAGCTTATTCACTTTATTAACCGTGGTTGTAGTCGTGACTGTATACTTTCAGGTCTGTAACTTCGAACAAAACGCTCTGTACCTACATTATTCACAAATATTGAGACTTTATGTTATGGCACGTGCCTTCTTAGAATCGTGCTCAGCTATCAGATCAACAAACGTTTCATAACAGCCAGTCATCGCAGATAGCTTGTACTAGGTCAGGAACGTTGAGTGAATATGAGCACGTTGCTAGTTTATTCTTACTACCTAATAATAAAGTTTTTCTAAGCCAAGCAGTTTAGGCTTTGCGTCGTTTGTCAAAGAATCAAAGATTCTTATTAAGTATATTTTTAATTGGAACAATAAATGCTGTTGGGTGTTTTAAACATTATATAATAATAATAATAATAAAAAGTGCTTATTTCTCACCACAAGCCAAAAAAATACAAACAATATTTTACACACAAAAAATAGCTAACGATTTTGGTTGTGGATCGCTGGTGCCTGTGGTAGGTAGTAACACCTGTATTACAGGTCACCAGGTCCCCACCTGCTAGAGATTACATATTTGATAGCGTAACATCTGATATCACAACAAGTAACATAAGTTTCAAACAATTAGTGAGCTTATTATTAGAGTAAAAAATAAATAAATAAAACGAATTAAAAGTAAAAGTATGTTGGGAGGTTTTATGAGTGTAAGGGTGTGTGCGAGGGAGTGTGTGTGTGTGTGGGTGGGTGGGTGTTGGAGAGAGTGTTACTGGATGAGTCTGATTAGACTAATACGTCAAAGAGAGCTTCTGTAGTAGCATATGTTTGGCTTTGTAGCCAAGCTTGTAGAGCGATTTTAAAATTATGTTTGTTCAATGAGTGCAGGGAAAGAATTCGGTTTAATTTATTGTAAAGATAGGGTCCAAGGAAAATAAAGAATCGATGACTAAAATAAGTTTTAAGAGGAATAACTAAGGCAACTATATGGTTACGGCGATTGGTTTGCTGAGAATAGCTGGAAATAGCATGTTGTTTAATAGCAGTGACCAGTACAAACAATTGCCTTACCGTAAGGACTTGACAATATTCATAGAGCTTGACGGTGGGATAAAGTCTTGGCAAGAAACAGCACACCTTAAGAACCGCTCTCTGCGCACGTTCGATCTGAATATAGTGAGACTTCGCAGCCCCACCCCAGGACGAGACACAATAAACCAAAATTGATTGACACAGTGCCAGATAAGTCATTTTCATGACAACAGTATCTGCTGATTTGCGTAGTTGTTTAAAAATGTACATTAGTTTGCGCACTCTATTAGACAGGTGTATTATGTACTCTTTGAATGTAAGGTTGCAATCAATCACTATGCCAAGCTACTTTATCGACGAGACTCGTTCGATTTTACAGTGATCTTGGGTGCCACTGCCGTCGCTACTACCATTAGACTGTGTCAACTGGGCAGCAACGTTTAGTGAGCTCGTAACTGACACATTTGTATTACGAATAGAAAAATTTATTATTTTCGTTTTTGATATGTTCAGGGTAAGCAAGTTGTTCCCAAGCCATTCACTAACTGTACCGAAACCCTTCTGAGCAAGACGATATGCCTCTTCCCAGTTGTCCGAGGCAAATACAAGTGCTGTATCGTCCGCATAGGAAAATATTGTACCGCTTTATAGACTGAGGCTACACAGGTCATTCATGTAAGTTAAAAATAAACTGGGGCCAAGGATACTGCCCTGTGGCACACCAAAACCTACATTTAAATCGGAGCTAGAGTAGGTACCAATCTTGGCACTCTGTGTTCTATTTGTAAGATAGCTCTGAAACAGGGATAGCTGGGTACCTCGTATACCCAGGCATTCGAGCTTGGATATTAAGATCGGAATCGAGACCGTGTCGAATGCCTTCGCGAGATCTAGGAACAATGCAACACACTTCTTACCGTTGTCAAGTTTATGAGCTATGTGATTGACCAGTTTGTGAACAGCATCAGCAGTAGATAGACTTTTTCGAAAGCCAAACTGGCTTATTGACAAAAGATTGCGTGCCTCTAAAAATGCAACCAGCCTTTGTGAGGGTTTTATTTATAGAAATATACGTGTGATCATTATATCGCCTTTTATTATTTGACACATCTACAGAATACATAGTAAAACAAAAGTACAAAGAAAACCATACGACGTGCAGTGTCATTTTGGTACTAGGTAGGTGGCCAGTACTCACACTCCTCTTCACGGCATCGTCGTGGTGATCATGAGTTCAAGAAACTCCTAATCTGCTCCGCAATTTCAACAGCCGCGGGCCGGCTAGGGCTTTGGTTAGGATGTCTGCCTCCATATCTTCGGTTCGCAGATATTTGACCTGTATGGCTCCGTCCATTATGCAATTTCGTATGAAGTGCATTTTTGAGTCAATGTGTTTGGACTTTGAAGTGACCATTGTGTTCTGACTTAACTTGAGGGCAGCTTGGTTGTCGTTTAATATGACTATGCTTTCATAGTTGGCCCCAAGATCTTTGAAAAGACTTTTCAGGTGAATGGCCTCTTTTGCAGCTTCAGTCAAGGCGACATATTCCGCTTTGGCAGTCGATAGCGCTACAGTCTTTTGCTTCTTCGACATCCAGCTTATGGCCGTTCCAGCATATTTAAAACAACAGCCCGAAAAAGATTTCCGGTCGAGTTTGCATGCGCCCCAATCTGCGTCAGCCATGCCGTGTAATTCTCGGCGAGTTTTTCTAAATATGAGACCAACGGTTTTTGTTCCCTTTAGGTATCGCAGCACTCTTTTTGCACATTTGAAATGCTCTTCTCCGTAGCAGTCATTAAATTGGGAGAGATAGCTTATGGCAAACATAATATCGGGTCGAGTTGCCACTGCCAGATACATGAGTGTGCCAATCAAATTTTTGTAAGCTAGATCGTTCCTTTCATATTTTTCTCCTTTTTCTAGTTTTAGACCTGGTTCTATAGGTGTAGACGTGGCCTTGCAGTCTTCCATTTTGAATTTTTTAAGAGTGTCTTCTATGAACTTCTCCTGGTTCAGTTTGATTTCATCTCCATTATAGGTAACATCTATCCCTATTAGCCGTTTAGGCGTTCCTAAGTCTTTTAACTCAAATTTCGTATTTAACAGGTCTTGAATTTCTTTTAACTTTCTAGGACACGAATAGGCAATTAACAAATCATCGACATAGATAATTATTATGACTTTAACTCCTCTTTTCTCTAGTAAGTATAGACATGGGTCAGCTTCCGATGCTTTGAAACCTATGTTCTTTAACTCTGTGTCGAGTTTCTTGTACCACTGCCTCTCTGCCTGTTTGAGTCCATATAAAGCTTTTATGAGATGACAAACTTTCCCTTTGGGATTGTTTTTTATGTCTTTTAGCATACTCATTGTTTTGTTGTACAAAGTTAAATTTTCTTGTTTACTTTCCTCAACCATGATTTCAATCAGATATTCTTCTAAGTATTCAGGATACTTCATTACTATCTTTTCTTCTAGTTCACCATTCAGGTATGCTGTTGTAACATCCATCTGGTTCAATTTCAAGCCTTCTTCCATGGCTATTCCAACAACAGATCTTATCGAACTCAGTTTAGCTACAGGAGCGTATGTTTCATTGTAATCAACGCCTGGTCGCTGAGTGAAACCCCGTGCTACAAGTCTGGCTTTCTTTGTGATACTGTCGTCAGGTCCTATTTTGTTTCTTAGAACTATTTTGTAATCCACTTCTTTCACGTCTTTGTTCTTCTTTTCTATTTTCCAGGTTCCATTCTTAACATGTGCTCTAATCTCCTCTTTTATCGCATCATGCCAGTATTCATTATCTTCATTCTCATCAGATATGTAGGATATCTCCGAGACTAGCTGACTTTCTTCAGTCTGGTCCAATATAAAATCTCTGGTCCAGGCAGGCGGATGCCGCTCTCTTTGTGGCCTCCCATTTTCAGATATTTCTAAAACTTCTGATGCGTCATCATAAAACTCTATTTCTTCTACCGAAGGAACTTCATCTTCATGCTCATTGAAATTTTGTAACGCATTTCCCTTTTTATTTTCTGATATTTCAATTTCTATTGGTTGTACCGTTTTATTTTTCTTATTATTGTCTTTAATTTTGTTTTCTTTTTCAGACGTCTGAGAGTGATCTTTTTCGTTAACAAGTTCATCGTAGTTCTGACTTTCTTCTTCGAAGTACATCTTGTCTATGACTTTTATGTCCCTGCTTATCACTACATCTTCGTCTTCGGGTATGTACACGCTGTAAGCCTTTGACGTCATCGAGTACCCCATGAATACGCCTTCTTTGGCATTCTGGGTCAGTTTGCCTCGTTTGTTTTTTTTTAAAACAAATGTCTTCCTGCCATACACGTGAAGATGATGTCCACATGGTGTTCGGCCTAGCCATTTCTTGAACGGTGTTTCGCCATTAAGTGCTTTGGAAGGGCTACGATTTATAAGGTAGTTTGCAGTTGCTACCGCTTCCGCCCAGAGCTTTTTAGGTGCCATGGCCTCGATTAACAGACATCTGGCTTTGTCTAGCAAGGATCTGTTCTTCCTCTCGCTAATCCCATTTTGTTGAGGTGTGTAAATTGTGGTCAACCTTCTTTGGATGCCATGCGATTTGAGAAAGTCGTCGAATTCCTTGTTGCGGTATTCTGTGCCATTGTCGGTCTGCAGGTTCTTTATCTTCTTATTATGGAGCGTCTCAACTTCATTTTTGTATTCTTTGAAAACGTTAAATACTTCACTCTTTCTTTTAATAAAATAGACGTGACAATAGCGACTATAGTCGTCTGTGAAAGTAACATAGTACTTTGATCCTGCTAGTGTATCGCATTCAAAAGGCCCACAAACGTCGCTATGGATTATTTCCAGGTTATCAGTTGTGTATAGATCGTTATGTCTTGTGAACGGTAACCTGGACAATTTTCCTTTGATGCATGTTTCGCATGTTTCCATTTCTTCATCATTTAAGTTTAAGCCATACATAAGGTTATCCTTAGCCATCTTTTTCAAATCTCTTTCGTTTATGTGGCCGAGTTTGCGATGCCATTCCATGATGTCACTGTCATTTCTTTTTGGTGTGTATTTTGCAGTCTCTCTTCGTCCAGATTCAAAGTAGTAAAGCCCATCTCTCTTTCGAGCAGTCAGTGTCATTTCGCCGGTTTTTTCTACGACGTAGGCTTTCTCTTTTTCAAAAACAACCTTATTTCCTCTGTCCGTTATCTTGGCGACGGATAAAAGGTTTACTGATATGTCTGGAACATACAAGGTGTCATTGAAATTGTAACCGCATTTATCAGTGCTTATTGTAACTCTTCCTCTGCCTTGAATTCTACTGGTATATTTGTCAGATGCCAACTTTAAGGTGCCAATTTCAGGGGTCATGGTAGAAAACATTGATTCGTCACCGCACATATGTGATGAGCAGCCGCTATCTAAACACCAGACATTTTCATCAGCATTTGAGTTTACAGTGCTCAGACAAACGTTATAATTGTATTTGCTTCCGTTGTCTTTTTCATCAGTGCCCGAACTTGCTTTCTTCAACGTCTTTTTCTTGCCCCAACATGTCTCAATAGTGTGGCCTTTCTTTTTACAGCTCTTGCAGTACAACTTTTGCCTATTTTTCTTGATGTGATATGCTTCTGATCTTTCAGGCTGATCACTTCCGCTCCTTGCTTGGTATTCCTCCAGAATCTTTACTTTTAGATCTTCGGGATTGGGCAGGGAGTCTCGAGATTCTATGGCTATTCTAAAGTTCTCAAAAGTGGTTGGCAAACTGTAGAGAAGCATTATGCTAAGCAGTTCTGGAGGTACCTTTATGTCCATATCTGCGAGTTTGTCCACGATGTCCATGAAGTTATTTATATGGTCACGTATATCTTCTCCTGTGGTCATTCGCTTTAAAACCAACTGTTTTAAAAGGGTAGCTTTCCTCGCAGGTCCCGTGCTTTGGTAAGTAGCCTTTAACTTGTCCCATACAGCTTTAGATGTCGCGCAGACTTTAATTTGTTTCAATTCAGACGGTGACAGTAAAAGTAGGATTTCAGCTCTTGCCTTTAAGTCCTCTTTCTTATATGCCGACCTCGCCGCCACATCTGTAGCTGGTGGTAATGTTTTCTCGCCGCTTACTATATCCCAAAAGTCACCTTTTATTAGGACCGCCTGTGCTTGCATGCACCATGTATCATAATTTGATTTTGTCAAAGGTTCTATATTTCTATAACTTGTACTTGCCATTTTTGATACTTGCAAAAATACAACCACGCTCTGCTACCAATTTTGTGAGGGTTTTATTTATAGAAATATACGTGTGATCATTATATCGCCTTTTATTATTTGACACATCTACAGAATACATAGTAAAACAAAAGTACAAAGAAAACCATACGACGTGCAGTGTCATTTTGGTACTAGGTAGGTGGCCAGTACTCACAGCCTTGTATTTATTAACTTTTCCAATATCTTGGACATCGCAGGCAGAACTGATATGGGCCTATAGTTTTCGACGCGACCACGGTCACCAGATTTAAAAATAGGGTGAAGAATTGCCTTTTTGAACCAGTCAGGAAAGTCACCAGAGTCAAGGCAGAGGTTGCAAACATAAATGTCAGCGGAGGTACAATAACGTTTTTATGTCGTTTTAAAAAACTAGAGGAAATACCGTCCCAACCGACTGCAGAATCACTCTTAAGTGAAAGGATCAAGCTTTCCACCTCCCGTTCATTCGTCCTAAGCAGCACAAAAGATTCCACCTGAGGGGCGGGTAGCGAAATAGATCGAGGGTCTCTATGTATTTTGTCAGCTAGACGTCTCCCTACATTTGCGAAATAATCATTAATTTGATTTATAGTGTCCTGCTTATCGTGACTATTCGCTATGAGATCATGGGCTGAAGATCTAAGTTGACCTATGTTTGTGACGTTTTTAATTACACGCCATAGCTGCTTAAAATTTCTACCTGCTTTTTCAAATTCTAGTCTCTCATAATCACTTTTTGCTTTTCGTAGCAAATTTGTACAAAAATTGCGATACCTTCTGTAGGTCACCACGAGAATTTCATTTGATGGATCCGTTCTAAGCTTTTTATACAAATTGAACATGAAAACATTAAATTAAACATGAAAATACTTGCTCAATTCAAGATCTTTTATTTTATTCTGGCAGCAGAAAAGCACGCTTCAGTAGTAGATAGGAGATTCACAGCCGCAAGCGCATTGCCCGGAGATACACACGGCACCAGCAGCTGGCACAGCACCACCGAAATTCACAACTCCAATAACGGGGACCTGACCAGCAACAGCGGTGTTACCGGCGACTGGCAGCTCACCAAAGACTGCCACGTTGCCTTCACCGACACCGCCGTAAGCATGTCCAGGAGCGAAACCACCTCCGTATGCAGCAGCAGGAGCAAGTGAGCCACCATAAGCACCAAGACCAAGGGCACCGCCACATGCAGCACCAGGATAGAGACCAGCGCCCAAACCGAGAGCAGGAGCTATGGTAGCCACTGGGCCTCCGCAGCCGCACCCGTAACTGAACACATTCTAAGGGAACAGAATAAAAATAAGAATTGATTGGATTTAATTAAAGAAGAACTACACTCACATAACAAGACGATAACAATATAAATGAACCGAAAACTCAAAAAACAGTAATAATTAATTCCTTGATGACTCACCTGGACCAAGCAAGCTTGGATGCAGAGCAACAGAACAGTGAAGGTAGACATGTTTGATGTTTGTTTGTGTTCAACGAGAAGCTGAAGACTGAATGTTGTCCCTACTTCGAGACCACGTTTATATAGTGCAAAAGCTACTTATCATAACTACGTGATGTTTTTTCAATGTTCTATTGAAACATAGCCCTTCATACTAAATATTTCAAGGTTACATCACTTACGAAATACAAGTGTTTTTCTATTTCTCCATATTGCAACTACTGATAATGATATGAAAAGTTAATTTCAAAATCCACAAGTTGGTGCAACACATCAAGATAAGAACTGCATTTCAGTATAAATAGTCGATCAATACTTTGGAAAACTCATTCTCAAGTTCACTTCAATACAAACTACAATGTCGGCCAAGATGATCCTCGTCCTCTGCGCTCAGGCGCTCTTCATCCAGGTGAGAAATGTTTATATTCTTATTTTATGTTTTCAAACGATGCAACATTTTCTTATTTTAGATTTTTTTTATTTGTGGTTTTGCACAAATTTATGAAGTTATGTCTTTTCCTATTTTTTGTACCTACACTGAACTACGTAGCTAAGACTATAAATCACTCAGGATTCTAGCTAAGTTTTACACTATCCTACCTACATCAAAAGAGTCTGACACACATTACGTGATCGATTACACAATCATGTTTCATCAATGTCGTCTGCTGATAATGAAATTTACTAAAGCAATATTATCTTGTTTACAGACTGCTCTCAGTTCATGTCTTGGCCATGGAGCCATCTCCGGTCCTGCCCCAGGATGTTCTGGTATTTGGGCTAACAATGGTTTGATTGGTGATGGTTTTGTTGGTAATGGTTTAATCGGAAATGGCTGTGCTGGTAACTGGGCTAACAATGGCTTGGCTGCTCTAGAGATCATTCCGACCAGTGGCGGTGCACTGCCTGTCTCCAGCACCTCTGCTTTTGGTCCCAGTGGCCTCTCCGTAGCGTCTGAGAATGTGTTTGAGGGTGCGCTGTCCGTGGCCGGCGAGCTGCCGTTCGTGAGTGCTGTGGCTTTGGAGGGCGTGTTTCCCAGTGCTGGTGCTGGCGCCGTCAGCTACAGCTGCGGTAACGGTATTACTGCTATCGAGAGCATTGGTCCTTCTGCTGCTGCCTATGGTGCTGCTGGTGCCTATGGGCTCGGCGCTGGCTATGGACCTGGCGCTTCTGTCTTCGCTCCTGCCAGTCTCGGACTCGGCTATGGAAGCTGCGGCTGTGGTGGATATGGTATCTACTGAAAACTTACAAAAGAATTACATAACTTTTCGTCTGAAACAATAATTCATTAAAATGATACGCAATTTATTTTGGTATTTGAATTTACGTATATTTACCCCAAATTCCCTGTAATGTTGTGTGAAATTGTATTAAAAAAGAGAAACATATCTTTAATTATGTGCTAAGCCACGTGCAATGCACGGTTTTAGATAGCTGTAAACCTCTCTTTAAAAAAAGTAAAATTCTTCAACTGCCCTGTAGGTACATACGAGACATGTGTACATAAGACAGGATAAGGCCAGACGATTGCCTGGCCTTATCCGGGAACACTCCTTTAAGACCATTTTATTGCATTTTAATGAAGAGACTTTTCGCGAACTTTATCTGACCCTGGCTGCGCCAGTCAAATGTGAATGGCGGTGATTTAATTAAAAAACTTGAATTACACTTATTATAAATAATTAGGCGGTGTGCTCGATTAGAGCGATACAAACAGAATGGCTGACAAACTATTGGTATATGACATGTTTCGTGGAAGTTCCCACGAGGCTTATTGGATAAGCATTAACTTGGTGTTAGAAAAAGGTGTCGAAAGAGATGAGAAGTGCGATCGGTGCCATGGCTATTTTAACTGAATAATAAATACAAGGAGTAAGATAAGTGGGACGAGTTGCCCCCTTACCCTACAGGTATTCACGAATGAGATATACCAGTGAATAAAAATTCGCCGTCGTGTAATCAAGTCGCCTGCACCTAAACAAGCACACATCAGAGTGTCAAGTGAGAGTGTGTGCAATAAGCCGTTTTGCCATGGCGTAATGTAATAGTTGACGAATCTTTAGCATAACATAGCATAGTCAGCCCTTTTTTTTAGTTTGGAAAATCATCAAATAACTTCTTTCACTCTGGGTGGAGCGGGAGGGCGTGTCATACTCTTACTGACTAAAACTCAACCGTATTCCTTCAGTTGCCTATGCCAGGGGCCACGGTAACCCTTGCGGACTTTCCCGCAACTCTGTTAGACATCGGCCCTAGCGGACCCCATCATTGGTGCTGACATCTCTTTGAGGCGTGTGTGGATCACAACGAAAAGCGAAAATACTCGCGTCATTGTATCGGTGGCACGAGGAAGCGTGGGCACGGGGCGAGGGACCGATGCAGCGGCACATGGAGCTGCGTCGGTCTCAGCTTCGCGAAGTCCTGGTGGCGGAATGGCGGGACAGGCTTTCACGCCCTACCGCCGTCCGCCGCCCTACCTCGTCACCATCGAGGCGGTCCGGCCGGTGCTCGAGCGCTGGCTTGGGAGGAGGCACGGCTCCCTGTCGTTTCGGGTGACGCAGGTGCTCTCGGGGCATGGCTGCTTCGGGAAGTACCTGTGTCGCATAAACAGGGAGCCGGACGCCCGGTGTCACCACTGCGTCGACTGCCGGGAGGACACGGCGCGGCATACGCTGGCAGAGTGTGCTGCTTGCGAGGAGCCGCGCCGTGCCCTCATCTCAGAAGTAGGCAGTGACTTGTCGCTGCCGGCCGTAGTCGAGTCGATGGTCGGCAGCGACGAGTCCTGGGACGCGGTGGTTTCCTTCTGTGAGACAGTCGTCTCGCAGAAGGAGGCTGCGGAAAGGGAGAGGGAGATCTCGTCCACTCACCCGGCCCGCAGAAGGCGCACCGGGCGTCGGCGGAGGGCGGACAACGCCCTCTTCCAGCCCCCCTAAATGGGTCCAGGGGCGACGGACTCGGGGACGTCTGTCGGCCCCCACACACCAGGACCCGAGGTGGCGGTGCGTAGAGTTTCACGCGTGCCCCTCTTAGACGTTGCGGGGGGAGTCAAACACCTCACTCCCCCCCCAGACCCGGGGGGGGGGACCCTAGTCGGGGGTTGCGGAAGGATCGTACGTTCCCGCGACCCCCGGCGTAGGTGTGAGATGGAACACCGGGGTGGTTTTTAGGCAGGAAACAAAAAAAATAAAAAAGGCAACTGAAGGAACACGGGTGGGTAAAAGTCAGTAAGAGTCTGACACGCCTTCCCGCTCCGCCCAGAGCGGAGGAAGTTATTTGATGATTTCCCACCCTCAAAAAAAAAGGCGGTTTTTCTTTGGAATGCGTTCCCTCTGAATATCAGGTCAGCAACCAGCCGGTTATCTTTTAACGTGAAGGCACGTGAACATATCCGTCAGAAGTTGGCCGAAACATCCCAGCGCTGAGTTGCTGGATTTGTTTTCTCCTCTACCGATCGTTATTTCTCTTGACCAAGATTTATTTTCTTTATATGTTTATATCTATGTATTATTGTTATTGTATTGAAGAGCCTCCTCGTGGCGCACCCTGGGCAACGTCGGCTCCAATTGCCCACCACGTCTTGGTGGACAATTGGGGCTGGCGGCTAATCTTCAACAAACGGATAAAGGTCATGGTTCCAATCACCGATCATGCTTGATGGTCGGTGAAGGGAACCGGGCTACAGACGGTCAATACGTCCACTCCTCCTCTGCTTACAGAGGTAGTTGAGTGGGCGTAGACTGGGAAGGGCCGCCGCTGCGGTGCAGGCGCACCAAAGCGGCGCGTGTTTCTCTCCTTGAGGAGTAGTCCTCGAGGAGAATTTTCGGCGGGTTCGCTGAGTCGGGTTAGCCGGACAGCGAACGGAGGCATGTCTAATGCCGCCGCCGAGGGCTTGGCTTAATTGCCTGGCCCAGAGGAAGGCTACCTCTTAGATAAAAAAACCACCCAATCCTAAGCTTTGAAGCGCGGTGAGAGGATGAATGGCTGGAGGGAGTCCAGTCGTTAGCGCTTCCCCTGCAGAGCACCTGCCGCACTCTGCAGTATGTAGGCTTACCGGGTATCTAGGCTCTGCCCGGTGGACATTTAGGACCTATATCGACTCGTGGGAATTATATGGATACAGTTAACAAAAATCTAAAAGCGGAATTGCCGATCGTGTTGGTCGAGCAGATGGGTGTCCTGTCAGGTGCGGTGTCAGACTCTGACACCGCATCTGAGAGGATGAGTGTGGCGAGTGTGGCGAGCGTAAGCTCAAAGCGCTCGCGGACTGAGGAGGAGATGTTTGAGCGTCCTTCAAAATTTTGGAGGAAGTGCTCAAACAAAGAGGACGAGAGGCGCGCGGGGTTGACAGGCCTCTCTTCTAGCGAGGAGAACCTGCCAGCCAAGGCGGGCAGAAGAGGGCGAGGTCGCGCAATCGGTGGAGCGTCAGCTCCTTCGGTTTCGCGCGACTCTCTAGGGCGCTTTCTTAAGCGCCCCGACATGCCGGCACCCAGCGGAGGAAGCGACCCGGGGACCAAGCAGGTGGAGTGCGCTTCTAGCCAAAGCTCCACTTCTTTGGTCACCACAAGGGGGAAGAGTGACCTGGAGCCCCTTGAGTCGGACCTAAGCGGGGGCTCCACTATGTCCCTGCTGGGAGCCAACAAGGCGGAGGCGAACGCCGCCAAGCGGGCGCAAAGGAAGGCTGTCGCGGCTGACGAAGTCAGCGAGTTGGCCCGACAGGCCCGAGAGCGGCGATCCACTCGGATGGCTGGCACCCACGGCGACCGCGCCCGGGTCTACCAAGGAGACCTGGACTACGGTCGTCAAGAGGGGCCGCCGCAAGGAGAAGACAGCGCCGCTGGTACCCACTAAAGCACCGGCACCGAAGAAGGCCCAGGGACCGCCTAAGGTCAGAGCCCCACGCTCCGCGGCTGTAGTAATTACGCTGCAGCCCGGAGCCGTCGAAAGGGGCATATCATATAAGGCGGTCCTAACGGAGGCGAGGGCCAAGGTCGCGTACCCCGACCTTGGCATACCGTCCGGCCTCAGAATGAGGCCGGCGATTACGGGGGCGCGACTGCTGGAGGTGTCGGGTGCCTCTAGCGGCGAAAAGGCGGACATCTTGGCCGCCAAACTGCGAGAGGTCCTCAACCCGGAGGACGTCCGGGTGTCCAGGCCTATGAAGACCGCTGAGCTGCGCATCGATGGCCTGGATGACTCGACGACCCCGGCTGAGGTCGTGGCGGCTGTCGCTCGAGTCGGCGGATGTTCGCCCGATGACGTGCGATCGGGCGAGATTCGCTTTGACGCTTCCGGTCTCGGCGCGATCTGGGTGCGGTGTCCGGTGGCGGCGGCGAACAAAGTCGCCGACGCTGGGCGTCTGTTGGTGGGGTTGGTGGCAGCGAGGGTGAAGCAGCTGCAACCCAGGGCCTTGCGATGCTACCGTTGCTTCGACATTGGGCATGTCAGAGCACGGTGCACCGCCGAAATAGACCGCAGTGAGCAGTGCTATCGCTGCGGTCAGGCCGGCCACAAGGCGGCCCAGTGCTCCGCGGCGCCAAACTGCAGCCTCTGTACAGCTGCAGGGAGGCCCGCTGGGCACAGAGTGGGCGGAAAGGCTTGTGGTGCGCCCGCCCAGAAAGGGAAGAGAAGGGGTGTCAAGGCTGCCGGGGGCTTTCTACCCCCCCCTCAGCCTGGCTGCCCTTCGGCCGACTGCCGGCTTAGGAATGGTGCGGGGGGAATGGATTTCGCATAATTGCGCTCTACCATTTCCTCCAGGGCAATCTCAACCACGCTGCCAGAGCACAGGATCTCTTGCTCCAGAGCATGGCAGAGTGGTCGATTCACGTGGCTGTGGTCGCCGAACCGTACTTTGTCCCCCCCAGGGATAACTGGGTGGGAGACCTGGACGGTTTGGTGGCCATCATTGGCGGGGCTCTTGTCAACCCGTCCCGAGGTCACGGCTGGGTAGCCGCCCTCGTGGACAGCATTGGTATGATTGGGGCGTATTTTTCGCCCAACAAGAAGAGTCTCGCCGACTTCGAGAGGTTCCTTGTCGAGTTGGGTGCCGTCGTGGGCCGACTCCACCCTCGCCCTGTGCTGTTGCTGGGGGATCTCAACGCCAAGTCTGTGGCGTGGGGATCTCCTGTGACCGATGCTAGGGGCGAGGTGCTGGAGGAGTGGGCGGTCACGACTGGCTTGACCGTCCTAAATCGGGGCTCGGTCCACACATGCGTGCGGCAGCGGGGCGGCTCTATAGTGGACGTCTCGTTCGCTAGCCCTGCTGTCGCGATCCGTGTCCGCGACTGGCGTGTCGCCGTGGAGGTGGAGACGTTGTCGGATCACCGATACATCCGTTTCGACGTCTCCGCCCAGACCAGCGGCGGCCGCAGTTCGATGGCCCCGCGAATGGACGGTCCGCGCTGGGCGCGTAAGCGCATCGACAGGGAGCTTCTCGAGGAGGCCGCTATTGTCCAGGCCTGGTTCCGGGAGTCGGCAACAAACGGACCCGTCGACGTCGAACAGGAGGCGCTGTGGTTCCGCGGGGCGATGACGCAAATCTGCGACGCGTCCATGCCCCGGGTCCACGCACAGTCAGCAAGGCGCCAGGTGTACTGGTGGACCGCCGAGATCGCGCAGCTGCGCGTCGCGTGCGTGGCGGTTAGACGCCAGTACACCCGATACCGGAGGACACGTCGTCGGGTCCCTGACGAAGAAGCCGCGCTGTATGAGGTGTACCGCGCGGCGAAGGAGGCTCTGTGGCTGGCCATCGGCGAGGCGAAAACGCGAGCCAGGGAGGAGATGTTGGAGTCTCTAGACGGGGATCCGTGGGGGCGCCCTTATCGCGCGGTCCGAGGGAAACTTCGAGCCGCGGCGCCCCCACTTACGGAGAGTCTCCAACCCGAGCTGCTGGAGGAAGCAGTCGCAGCCCTCTTCCCAGCGAGAGCGGAGCACAGTCCGCCGCCGATGGCTGTGCCCACAGCCGCAGAGCCTACAAGAGAGAACGCCATCAGCGTCCCAGAGGTGACACAGGCAGAGATGGGGGCAGCCGTGATGCGGCTCCGGGCCAAGAACGTGGCCCCGGGGCCCGACGGGATCCACGGCTGCGTGTTAGCCCTCGCTCTGAAGGAGCTTGAGCCCCAACTGAGAGGACTCTACACAGCGTGTCTTGAGCGGGGCCAGTTTCCCGCTTTGTGGAAATCTGGTCGTCTGGTCCTGCTCAGGAAGGCGGGGCGACCTGCCGACTCGCCATCCGCGTACCGGCCCATAGTGCTGCTAGACGAGGTGGGTAAGCTCTTTGAGCGTATTATCGCAGCCCGCCTCGTCAGCCACTTGTGCAGAGAGGGGCCGGACCTGGACGACAACCAGTTTGGTTTTCGGCATGGGCGCTCCACCATCCACGCTGTGTCGCGGGTGAGAGTCCTGGCGGAGGAAGCGGTGTCCCGGGGCGGGGTGATGTTGGCGGTGTCCTTGGACATCTCCAACGCCTTCAACACCCTGCCCTGGAGTTGTATTCGGGAGGCACTGCGCTATCATCGGGTGCCTCCCTACCTCCGCCACATCGTTGGGGCTTAACTGTCGGAGAGGTGTGTCACTTACGTGGGACGTGATGGCGGAAACCAGCGCCGCATGTCGTGCGGTGTTCCGCAGGGTTCGGTCCTAGGGCCGCTCCTGTGGAACATCGGGTACGACTGGGTGCTGAGGGGCGAGCTCCAACCGGGCGTAGACCTGACGTGTTATGCAGATGACACGCTAGTCACTGCCCGGGGGAGCTCGCACAGGGAGGCAGCGTTGCTGGCGACGGCTGCGGTGTCACAGGTGGTGGGCCGCATACGTTGCCTAGGCCTGGAGGTGGCCCTCAGCAAGTCAGAGGCCATGGTTTTTCATGGCCCCCGGCGGGCGCCGCCACCCGGCTCACACATCGTGGTCGGGGGGGCTCGGATCGCTGTCGAGTCCACCATGAAGTATTTAGGATTGGTGCTCGACAGCCGGTGGAACTTCGAGCCCCACTTCCGACGGCTGGCGCCCAAGTTGCTGGGCGCGGCTGGCGCGCTCGCGACGCTGCTTCCCAATCTGGGGGGCCCGAGCGCCGTCTGTAGGCGGCTCTACGTGGGGGTCGTGCGATCCATGGCCCTGTATGGGGCCCCGGTGTGGGCCTCTGACCTGACGGCCGGCAGCATCGTAGTTTTGCGAAAGCCGCAGAGGGCGATGGCCGTCAGAGTCATCAGGGGGTATCGCACGATCTCTTACGAGGCGGCTTGCGTACTGGCCGGATCCCCGCCCTGGGACCTCGAGGCGAAAGTACTCGCGTCATTGTATCGGTGGCGCGAGGAAGCGAGGGCGCGGGGCGAGGGACCGATGCAGCGGCACATGGAGCTGCGTCGGTCTCAGCTTCGCGAGGTCCTGGTGGCAGAATGGCGGGACAGGCTTTCTCGGCCTACCGCCGGCCTCGTCACCATCGAGGCGGTCCGGCCGGTACTCGAGCGCTGGCTCGGGAGGAGGCACGGCTCCCTGTCGTTTCGGGCGACGCAGGTGCTCTCGGGGCATGGTTGCTTCGGGAAGTACCTGTGTCGCATAAACAGGGAGCCGGACGCCCGGTGTCACCACTGCGTCGACTGCCGAGAGGACACGGCGCGGCATACGCTGGCAGAGTGTGCCGCTTGGGAGGAGCCGCGCCGTGCCCTCATCTCAGAAGTAGGCAGTGACTTGTCGCTGCCGGCCGTAGTCGAGTCGATGGTCGGCAGCGACGAGTCCTGGGACGCGGTGGTTTCCTTCTGCGAGACAGTCGTCTCGCAGAAGGAGGCTGCGGAAAGGGAGAGGGAGATCTCGTCCACTCATCCGACCCGCAGAAGGCGCACCGGGCGTCGGCGGAGGGCGGACAACGCCCTCTTCCAGCCCCCCTAAATGGGTCCAGGGGCGACGGACACGGGGACGTCCGTCGCCCCCCATACATCAGGACCCGAGGTGGCGGCGCGTAGTGTTCCACGCGCGCCCATTTTAGACGTCGCGGGGGGAGTCAAACACCTCACTCCCCCCCCAGACCCGAAGAGGCCCGCAGTGGCGGGCCGGCACCAGTCGGGGGTTGCGGAAGGATCGTACGTTCCCGCGACCCCCGGCGTAGGTGTGAGATGGAACACCGGGGTGGTTTTTAGTCAGCAAGAGTCTGACAGACCCCGCCGCCCGCCCCAGGGCGGCGGACATCCATGAGGATTTTCCACCCCGGAAACAAAAAAAAAAAAAAAAAAAAGGATCGTACGTTCCCGCGACCCCCGGCGTAGGTGTGAGATAGAACACCGGGGTGGTTTTTAGTCAGTAAGAGTCTGACAGACCCCGCCGCCCGCTCTAGGGCGGCGGACATCCATGATGATTTACCACTCCGGAAACAAAAAAAAAAAAAGGCAACTGAAGGAACACGAGTCAGTAAGAGTCTGACACGCCATCCCGCTCCGCCCAGAGCAGGAGAAGTTATTTGATGATTTTCCACCCTCAAAAAAAAAAGGCGGTTTTTTTTTGGAATGCGCTCCCTCTGAATATCAGGTCAGCAACCACCCGGTAATCTTTTAACGTGAAGGCACGTGAACATATCCGTCAGAAGTTGGCCGAAACATCCCAGCGCTGAGTTGCTGGATTCGTTTTCTCCTCTACCGATCGTTATTTCTCCTGACCAAGGTTTATTTTCTTTATAATATATGTTTGTATCTATGTATTATTATTTATTCTTGTATTTTATAGTCATATCCGAGCTATCTATCCCGTACGTTGCACCTGCCATGGTTTATCTCTGCATCACCCTAAGGTTGACTGGTAGAAAATGCCACAAGCATTAAATCCGCCTGTGTTCAGTATTTTTTTACTTGTGCTTATTAAATATATAATATTATGTAAGTTAGGTTTCCTCTTGACAGCTTCTAGCTACGACTTTGGCAGGAAATAAGGTTTCTAACAGATTTCGGGGTTCTGGGCACTTGCCCAGGGTGGCATATGAAAAAAATGGCCCTGACCGAACAGCTCTCAGTGAAAGCTGAAGTGGTAGGAATTCGTTCAATTTAACGCTTAAATAAGCGTAGGTGTACTTTACAATCTACAAAAGCAATGGAGCTTTTGTAGGTTATAAAGTACACCTACGCGAAACAGAGTACAATATTCTATATTAGAACATTGTTGGGAACCCTAGTATTAATATCAGCTAATTGAAGTGCCTCAGGTATGATGAGTTAACTAACTGCCTCGTTAGTCTATTGGTAGCAAGCGCGACTGCTGACCATGAGGTCCTGGGTTCGGGTCGGGCAAATTGCCTGGATCTGTGCCCGGTTGATGGCAATTGTCGGTTGTCACCCCTTGTTACATGGGATTGAAACATACCTGGCGATATATAGGTACTATAGGTACACTTCTGCCCAACCCCTCGGTGAACGCAGGCGTGATGTTATGTGTTATGTGATAAGTTAACTATTTCCACTTGGCATACCTATAATTTAAGTGATCAGACCGTAGATGTACCACACAAATAACTGTACAAATACCAGCGCTGCGGTATTTGTTTGTTTTTCAAATATCGCAGCATCATGCTGAGATACGAGCCTTTTTGGCCTCACACAGGTCTTCTCTTTATTCTTTTTTTTATTGTTTTTGATTTTGTAACATTTTGTTCTTTTTTTTATTTTTATTATTATTATTTGTATTTCCTGTGCGTGTCCCAAATAAAATATTTTTCTTTCTTTCTTTTAAGCCATTTATTAAATTTATTTTTAAATTCATTTTTCGGTAAAAGGTCTTTGTTAGGGTTATAGATGACTATATACAAGAAGACTATAACAATTGTTTTGAAAAAGTTGTGACAGCCAGTATCAGTTAAATAGTGCCCTTACAATCCAGCCATTAGGAAACAGGCGCATAAGATATTATAAAAACCCAGTCAAGACCTTAAAGTTAACATCAATTCCTTTACCTTAAAAACCAGTTGAAAATCTAGGCATCTCCGAAAACTAAAAAACTTGCCATGCGGTTGCTACTGCAAATGAGACTATGGCTAATAAAATTAAACTTTGAAGAAATAATTAAGCCAAATGCTTTACCTACTCTTCACAATTACACTTAATCAATCATAGTATTTTATTTAAATATTTGGTATTCTATTGCTAACAGCTAAAGTTTGATTTTCGGATTGAATCAAAGATTGAGTTATTTGCTCATTTCATAATCGTTTATTTCTCATTCGTCGTCAGAAAAGGATGCTTCAGAAGTAAATCGAGGGCTCGCAGCCGCACGCGCACTGTCCGGCGATAGACACGGCACCAGCAGCTGGCACAGCGCCACCGAAGCTCACGACACCTATGATGGGGACCTGACCAGCAACAGCGGTGTTACCGGCGACTGGCAGCTCACCAAAGACTGCCACGTTGCCTTCACCGACACCGCCGTAAGCAGCTCCAGGAGCAAACGCACCTCCGTATGCAGCAGCAGGAGCAAGTGCGCCACCATAAGCACCAAGACCAAGGGCACCACCACATGATGCACCAGGATAGAGACCAGCGCCCAGACCGAGAGCAGGAGCTATGGCAGGCACTGGGCCTCCGCAGCCGCACCCGTAACCGAACACATTCTAAGGGAACAGAATAAATAATAAATAAGAATTGATAGGAGAAGAACTACACTCACATAACAAGACGATAACAATATAAATGAACCGAAAACTCAGAAAACAGTAATAATTAATTCCTTGATGACTCACCTGGACCAAGCAAGCTTGGATGCAGAGCAACAGAACAGTGAAGGTAGACATGTTTGATGTTTGTTTGTGTTCAACGAGAAGCTGAAGACTGAATGATGTCCCTACTTCGAGACCACGTTTATATAGTGCAAAAGCTACTTATCATAACTACGTGGTGTTTTTTCAATGTTCTATTGAAACAAAGCCCTTCATACTTAATATTTCAAGGTTACATCACTTACGAAATATAAGCGTTTTTCTATTTCTCCATATTGCAACTACTGATAATGGTATTAAAAATTCGTTTCAAAATCCACAAATTGCTGCAACACAACTAGATAAGAACTGCGTTTCAGTATAAATAGTCGATCAATGCATTGGAAAACTCATTCTCAAATTCACTTTAATACAAACTACAATGTCAGCCAAGGTGATCCTCGTCCTCTGCGCTCAGGCGCTCTTCATCCAGGTGAGAAATGGTTTATTAATATTTTACGTTTAAAATAGATGTAACATTCTGTTATTTGTGATTTTCCTAAGGGTTGCTTACTGCGCCCTCAGATATAGTTTTGTAAAAAATTGTGAATTTATGCCTTTGCCTAATTTTTTTATACACACGGAACTGTGGCACAAAGACCATAAGTCACTCACTATTCTAGCTAGATTTTTCACTGTTGTTAACCGACTCCAAAAAAGGAGGAGGTTCTCAGTTCCACTGTATGTTTTTTTTGTATGTTTGTTACGCGTACATTCCGTTAATTATGATTCTTTTTTTGTGTGGTAGTTCATAACTTCAGAGGTGGTCCCATATAAATTTTATCGAAATCGGTAAAGCGATTTTTATAAAATCAACAATTATTATTTAGAAATAAATAAAACCGCCTTCAAACGGACGTGGACGATCGTTTTCGAATTGGTGTGGGGTACTAAGGTACCATAACTAAAAAGTGAAAAATAAAAAAAACTTTTTTAGAAAAAAAAAACAACCGACTTCTAAAAAAAATACACTACAATTACTATTTATCACCTTGTAGTGTTTTTTTTTATTACATCAAAAGCGTCAGACACACATTACATTACGAAATCGATTAAACAATCATGTGTCATCGACATCGACGTCGTCTGCTGATAATGAGATTGACTAAAACAATAATGTCTTGTTTACAGACTGCTGTCAGTTCATGTCTTGGTCTTGGAGCCATCGCCGCTCCTACTCTTATTGCCCCAGGATGTGCTGGTAACGGCTGGGCTGGTAACGGCTGGGCTGGCAATGGTTTGATCGGAAATGGCTGTGCTGGTAACTGGGCTAACAATGGCTTGGCTGCTCTAGAGATCATTCCCACCAGTGGCGGTGGACTGCCTGTCACCAGCACCTGTAATTACGCTCCCAGTGGCCTCTCCGTAGCGTCTGAGAATGTGTTTGAGGGTGCTCTGTCCGTAGCCGGTGAGCTGCCGTTCGTGAGCGCTGCGGCTTTGGAGGGCGTGTTTCCCAGTGCTGGTGCTGGCGCCGTCAGCTACAGCTGCGGTAACAGTATTACTGCTATCGAGAGCATTGGTCCTTCTGCTGCTGCCTATGGTGCGGCTGGTGCCTATGGGCTCGGCGCTGGCTATGGACCTGGCGCTTCTGTCATCGCTCCTGCCACTCTCGGACTCGGCTATGGAAGCTGCGGCTGTGGTGGATATGGTATCTACTGAGAACTTATAAAAGAATAACTTAACTGTTCGTCCGAAACAATAATTAATTAAAATGATATGCAATTTATTTTGGTATTTGAATTTACGTAAATATACACCAAATTCCCTGTAATGTTGTATGAAATTTTATTCAAATAGAGAAACATATCTTTAATTCTGTGCTACGCCACGTGCATTGGTCCACCGAAGGACTAAGTACGGAAACCAATACCAATAACAAATACATATACACAATAAACCAACTTTTATCCATCTGTTTTTAACTATGGTCGAATTTCATCTAGCATTGGGGAGGAAATTTGTGGTATGTTCGGAAACTATGTATTTTCTAATTTTCAAGAACGAAGTGACGACGATCTGTACTCTGTGGTGATGGATGAACCTGGTAGTCTGACTGCCGGTTGCGTCTCAGACATAAGCTCTATTGATGTACGGGAGGAGGAAGTGTTTCGGTTGCTCAAACAAGTGGACCTAAACAAAACCGCGGGCCCTGATAACATTTAGCTAATTTTTATATATTAATGTGCCAGGTACTTATCCCTTCCATTAACAATATTATCTAAGCGTTCATTTGAATTAGGGGTAGTGCCTGTCATTTGGAAGTTGGCGTTTATAACGCCGATTCATAAAAAAGGTGCTAAAGCCAATAAAGACAACTATAGACTAATATCCAAACTTTGTGTGTTTGCTAAAATGATGGAGAAAATTGTGCACAGACAACTTTCTTCTTCACTTGAATTAAGTTTCTGTGAACATCAACATGGGTATCTAAAAGGTCGCTCGATCACATCCAATCTCGTGGTCTGTAGTGACATCTTACAGAGCACATGTCCAGACGGTCTCAGGTGGACGTTATACATGGTGTAAGGGGAACGCTTCAAACGAACGGGGAACGCTTTTTTTCAAAGTTGCTAGAAATCGGTGTAATCAGATGATACGCAACGCTAAACGCCATATTCTCGAGAATATATCTTCTTCTTCACCTGCTGATATCTGGAAATTCCTTGGTACTCTTGCTATCGGCAGACCACGGCATGTGGATTTTCCTAATACAATAGGCCTTGATGATATCAACCGTCACTTCACAACCACTTGTCATTTGGATTCCCAAATATAGTCCCAGACGGTTGATTTCATTAATGGCCTAGCGAGTCCCATCATAGAACCATTTCACTTCTTTCCGGTGACCTTGGACGAAATTAAAAAGATCATCCTGTCTATAAAATCCAAGGCTATGGGTTACGATGGCATCAGTCGTACTATGGTCGTTTGGATCCTCGATAGCCTTCTCCCTCCAATTACCCACATCATTAACTTTTCCCTTGATTCCGGACAATTCCCATCCCTGTGGCGTATGGCCTATGTCCGCCCACTCCCTAAAACTTCAAATCCCTCCCTGCCTCGTCATTTTCGACCCATTTCAATTCTCCCATTCCTGTCTAAAGTGCTTGAGGCCTGCGTACACAAGCAGTTTGCGGGGTTTGTTCATCGGAACAACCTCGTTAGCTCTTTTCAGTCTGGGTTCAGGCCTGGGCATAGTACAGCCTCCGCTCTCCTTAAAGTGACTGGTGACATTAGAAAAGCCATGGAGGATACCAAAGTTACCGTTTTGGTATTAATTGATTTCTCCAATGCCTTTAACGCCGTCAGCCATGATATTCTTCTTTCTATCCTCTCCCACCTTATGGTTTCGTCCGAGGCGCTGGAATGGTTCTCTTCTTATCTTCGGGGACGTCAGCAGTCGGTTCGCGTTGATGAGAGTTCATCGAGTTGGCGTGATCTGGATGCTGGTGTTCCACAAGGCGGTATTCTTTCCCCATTGTTATTCTCCATCTTCATTAATTTTATAACTCACTGTCTTCGATGTTCGTATCATCTATATGCCGATGATCTTCAATTGTATACAGCTAAGCGGGTTGAAGATTTGTCAGACGCTATAGCAGATGTAAACCGAGACTTAGATGCTATCAAAAAGTGGTCTGATAGTTTCGGGGTGTCTGTAAACCCCTCGAAGTGTCAGGCCATTGTAATTGGAAGCTCACGCATGATAGGTAGGGTGACGCTTAGCTCTCTTCCTCCTCTTATTTTCAATGGTACCGTCATACCCATTACCCCTACTGTGAAAGATCTCGGTTTGCATCTTGACTCTACACTCAGCTGGCAACGCCAGGTCTCTAGTGTTAGTCAAAGGGTCAACGGTACTCTGCGATCCCTGTATCGTCTGAGGAATTTTTTGCCCGCTAAGACGAAAACCATGCTTGTGCAGACTTTGATTTTCCCTGTGATCGACTATGGTGACGTGTGTTACTTTGACTTGAATGCGGTTTTGCTGGATAAGCTCGACAGATTGCTTAACTATGGTATCCGGTTCATATTCAACCTCCGAAAATATGACCATGTGTCGAGCTATAGGTCTGAGCTCAAATGGATGTCCATTCGCCAAAGAAGAAGTTTGCGTGCCTTGACCACGCTTTTCTCCCTTCTCAACTCTCCCACTCCTCCTTCTTATCTCGTGTCTCACTTCCAATACCTATGTTCTTCTCACGCTAAGAATCTGCGTTCTTCTAACAATCTTCTTCTACTCTGTCCTTCTCATACTTCTGACTTTGTTCATTCTTCCTTTCATATTCAGTCCATTCTTCTTTGGAATGCGCTTCCTCTTGATATCAGGACGGCTACCAGTCGGTATGCATTTAAGCGGAAATTGCAGAGTTATTTTCGTAACAAATAGAGTAGAGTCATCTTAACATCTCTCTTACTTGAATTTGTATATATATATATATTTATGTAAGTATATAGTATAGTAAATAGTATGTATGTTTATAGGACTTATTTGTGTATTTGTGTACGTTGTTTTGATAGTTTATTTTTTTTATCATTGTTAAACATCGCTCAAAATCAATCCTTTCCTTTTCTTTCAATTTTCTAATCTCTTCACCACCCTTGGTTGACTGGTAGAGAATGCCTAAGGCATTAAGTCCGCCTTTGTACCTTTTGTGCGAAAAGTAATAAATAAATAAATAAATGCTTCCGAAGCCAGAACGTATATTATATACCACCTAAATGCAAACGGATACCAATATATTTCGCTATAAATTGGTTATTTTCAAGACTTCATATTTCGTAAACACGCAATGGAAACCGTCCAAAGCGTGAGGTCACTGACACGCAACGCAACATCGTGACACCGTGCGTCCGCGCATTTCGGGCGCCGAGCGCTCCGTACGGCCGAGTCACGGGATTTATACGGAATCTACAAACATCACTTTAAAAATGCCTACCCTTACCCTAAATTATGAATTTTAATCGCATTCGTAGCCCGCTGTTAAACATTTAAGCTGACAGAGGCATCTACGTACCTGTCTAAATCGTTTGCGACCTTATGAGGTTTGGCTTGAACGGCGCTCCATCCACTTCAATACAAAGCCGGGCCCGTCACTGTGTCGACCCGTGAACACGAGGCATTAGTGTAGGATCCTCAACACATTCTGCACGTAGTCTATCAAAAACGCACACTATTCTGCCACGAATATCATCAGCACTGTCACATTCCCGATCAAACACTCCCAACACCACAACTCCCGTTTCTCAATAAAGTTATCATATGAAAATCAGCCGGACTTTCGGCAATCTGTCTCGATAATTCTCAACACAACAGAAGCATTGCCACGGGCTTCTCCTAAACACATCAAAATGTTGCCGTATTCACGAGCACTGTACACGTATGCATCGGACATTGTTTAACACAACAAAAACAAAAAAAAACAACATTTAAAACGTAACAATAATAACTAAACACAAATTTAAAACCAACAAAACAGTATTAAATACGTTTCAATACCTATCGACCGATTAAACGTAACCCACCATCGCTCACGAACTGAGTTTGAAAGGAACTAACTAGTTTACTAAGAAGTACTAAGAACATCAAACATGCCGCCGCGCGGGCGCCGCACGCCTTCGCGTCGCCGTCGGTGTGGCGACGCGGTGTCTCATAGCGGTGTCTTTCGATGTGCAAAGATCAACAAATTACAGAGGAAAAAATGTTAGAAGAATAATTATTATTAAACCAGAAACCAATTATTATTAATTTTAAGTGATAGTAAATTGTAATTATGCTTTATTTATTACAAACTGTTTTCATTTTCTTACTTATAAATAAGACGGGTTTCTTAGATTTAATTAAAGTAGGTATCCACTTTAAATTGATTTGGTTTAATTTAAACCCTAACTATCAGGAAATAAGGTCCATTTATGAACGTGCTTCCAGAGTAGTAATAATATTGTTTGTGTGGTTTCGCGAATCAGCGACGGGTTTTCAATGAGTGAGTTTGTTTGGGATTTTGTGTCAAGATGCGCGCTTAGTTCCCTTGAAGTAATGCTTCCATGTTTATTTTCGTTCACTGTTTGCACGTAAAAAAACGTTACTGAGATATTTTTTTCGTAAAACCGTTCGAATTTATCGTTGCGCGTTCGTGCTAGGAGAGCTTATTCACCTTATTAACCGTGGTTGTAGTCGTGACTGTATACTTTCAGGTCTGTAACTTCGAACTAAACGCTCTGTACCTACATTATTCACAAATATTGAGACTTTATGTTATGGCACGTGCCTTCTTAGAATCGTGCTCAGCAATCAGATCAACAAAGGTTTAATAACAGCCAGTCATCAGAGATAGCTTGTACTAGGTCAGGAACGTTGAATGAATATGAGCACGTTGCTAGTTTATTCTTACTAACTAATAATAAAGTTTTTCTAAGCCAAGCAGTTTAGGCTTTGCGTCGTTTGTCAAAGAGTCAAAGATTCTTATTAAGTATATTTTTAATTGAAACAATAAATGCTGTTGGGTGATTTAAACATTAAATTAAACATGGAAATACTTGCTCAATTCATGATCTTTTATTTTATTCTGGCAGCAGAAAAGCACGCTTCAGTAGTAGATAGGAGATTCACAGCCGCAAGCGCATTGCCCGGAGATACACACGGCACCAGCAGCTGGCACAGCACCACCGAAATTCACAACTCCAATAACGGGGACCTGACCAGCAACAGCTGTGTTACCGGTGACTGGCAGCTCACCAAAGACTGCCACGTTGCCTTCACCGACACCGCCGTAAGCAGCTCCAGGAGCAAAAGCACCTCCGTATGCAGCAGCAGGAGCAAGTGCGCCACCATAAGCACCAAGACCAAGGGCACCACCACATGAGGCACCAGGATAGAGACCAGCGCCCAGACCGAGAGCAGGAGCTATGGCAGGCACTGGGCCTCCGCAGCCGCACCCGTAACCGAACACATTCTACGGGAACAGAATAATAAATAAGAATTGATTGGATTTTATTAAAGAAGAACTACACTCATAACAAGACGATAACAATATAAATGAACCGAAAACTCGAAAAACAGTCAAATTAATTCCTTGATTACTCACCTGGACCAAGCAAGCTTGGACGCAGAGCAACAAAACAGTAAAGGTAGACATGTTTGATGTTTGTTTGTGTTCAACGAGAAGCTGAAGACTGAATGATGTCCCTACTTCGAGACCACGTTTATATAGTGCAAAAGCTACTTATCATAACTACGTGATGTTTTTTCAATGTTCTATTAAAACAAAGCCCTTTATACTTAATATTTCAAGGTAACATCACTTACGAAATACAAGCGTTTTTCTATTTCTCCATATCGCAACTAATGAAAATGGTATTAAAAATTCGTTTCAAAATCCACATATTGCTGCAACACAACTAGATAAGAACTGCGTTTCAGTATAAATAGTCGATCAATTTATTGGAAAACTCCGCTTGAACGTACTCTGGTCACGTCGGCCCCGCTCCAACAATTAAGTTTAACGAACGAGTGACCGCGAGTTCCCTTTAAATTTAATTTTATTTTATTTTATTTCAACCTTTATTGCTTTACTATAAGGTCGGACACACACATTCCGTGTATTTAGTTGATTTCTTGACTCTGTGCCGCGTACTAGGATGTATGACAACACTACAAGCGTTCAACCAAAAAAATCAAATAATTAAAAAAATATGGCGTCTTGTCAGTGGCGTACGACTCGCGCGTGTGTTGTTTACGTGATAAATAATTTGTGTTTTAAGTGGGTTTTCAAGTGTTTTAAGTGCTATGGCCTGTTTAAGTATGTGATAAATATTATAGTGAAGTGAATTACTGCAGGATTTCAAGATCGGTGAGTGAAAAAATATTACGTAATTTCGGTTTTATTCCACAACCGGCGCTGACCGATTCATGTTTATTGTTATTACGTGTATGTGTTTTCAGATCCTTATTTTAGTACAGTGTGTTATTCTAATACCACTACTTTTATAACAAAGTTGAAGCATTAAATAAGCTTTCCACAGGTACCAATATTTTTATTCTACGTATCAGATTTATATTTATAAAACAACATTTTGTTTCCATTGTCTTGGCGGCCATTGTTATTTTTTTGCCGTCGGCAAATTTTTTCAACTTTGGGCGCTCGTAAATAGTACATATTGTACTAATGCTATGTGGTTTTATTAGTTTTGCGTTAAGTATATACACATAATGTATTTAAAACCTTAAACAATATAGGTCATCGCTCGTTTTTTCGAACTATAACCATTTATTTGAAAACAAAGTTATGATTTATGGTTGCGTCATACTAACGAACGATTTGATTACATGAATACTATCCTATTTCAAACGAAACTCCGCTATCTTAAAGCCCCGTTCCTTACCATAACAAAAAACACAAGTGTTAGCACCATTAAAATAAACCCAAGTCGTAAAAATGCTTTGTTTACATTATCGGGCGGCCGAGCGGCGCCCCGCCGCGCCGGTGACGCATCTGGCATTCAGCCCAGTCTTTTTTTTTTCGCGCGCGGTTTCGGACGACCGGTGATATGAAAAGTTAATTTCAAAATCCACAAGTTGGTGCAACACAAAAAGATAAGAACTGCATTTCAGTATAAATAGTCGATCAATACTTTGGGAATCTCATTCTCAAGTTCACTTCAATACAAACTACAATGTCAGCCAAGGTGATCCTCGTCCTCTGCGCTCAGGCGCTCTTCATCCAGGTGAGAAATGTTAATATTCTTATTTTATGTTTTCAAACGATGCAACATTTTCTTATTTTAGATTTTTTTATTTGTGGTTTCGCACAAACTTATGAAATTATGTCTTTTCCTATTTTTTGTACCTACACTGAACTACGTAGCTAAGACTATAAATCACTCAGGATTCTAGCTAAGTTTTACACTATCCTACCTACATCAAAAGAGTCTGACACACATTACGTGATCGATTACACAATCATGTTTCATCAATGTCGTCTGCTGATAATGAAATTTACTAAAGCAATATTATCTTGTTTACAGACTGCTCTCAGTTCATGTCTTGGCCATGGAGCCATCTCCGGTCCTGCCCCAGGATGTTCTGGTATTTGGGCTAACAATGGTTTGATTGGTGATGGTTTTGTTGGTAATGGTTTAATCGGAAATGGCTGTGCTGGTAACTGGGCTAACAATGGCTTGGCTGCTCTAGAGATCGTTCCGACCAGTGGCGGTGCACTGCCTGTCTCCAGCACCTCTGCTTTTGGTCCCAGTGGCCTCTCCGTAGCGTCTGAGAATGTGTTTGAGGGTGCTCTGTCCGTGGCCGGCGAGCTGCCGTTCGTGAGTGCTGCGGCTTTGGAGGGCGTGTTTCCCAGTGCTGGTGCTGGCGCCGTCAGCTACAGCTGCGGTAACGGTATTACTGCTATCGAGAGCATTGGTCCTTCTGCTGCTGCCTATGGTGCTGCTGGTGCCTATGGGCTCGGCGCTGGCTATGGACCTGGCGCTTCTGTCTTCGCTCCTGCCAGTCTCGGACTCGGCTATGGAAGCTGCGGCTGTGGTGGATATGGTATCTACTGAAAACTTACAAAAGAATTACATAACTTTTCGTCTGAAACAATAATTCATTAAAATGATATGCAATTTATTTTGGTATTTGAATTTACGTATATTTACCCCAAATTCCCTGTAATGTTGTGTGAAATTGTATTAAAAAACAGAAACATATCTTTAATTATGTGCTAAGCCACGTGCAATGCACGGTTTTAGATAGCTGTAAACCTCTCTTTAAAAAAAGTAAAATTCTTCAACTGCCCTGTAGGTACATACGAGACATGTGTACATAAGACAGAATAAGGCCAGACGATTGCCTGGCCTTATTCGAAAACACTCCTTTAAGACCATTTTATGGCATATAAATGAAAAGACTTTTCGCGAAATTTATCCGACCCCAGCTGCGCCAGTAAAATGTAAATGGCGGTGATTTAATTTTAAAAACTTTAATTACAAATTATTCTATATAATTAGGAGGTGTGCTCGATTAGAGCGATACAAACAGAATGGCTGACGAACTATAATTGGTATATGACATGTTTCGTGGAAGTTCCCACGAGGCTAATTGGATAAGCATTAACTTGGTGTTTGAAAAAGGTGTCGAAAGAGATGACAAGTGCGATCGGTGCCAGGGCTGGAAGTTATTTGATGATTTCCCACCCTCAAAACAAAAAAGGCGGTTTTTCTTTGGAATGCGTTCCCTCTGAATATCAGGACAGCAACCAGCCGGTTATCTTTTAACGTGAAGGCACGTGAACATATCCGTCAGAAGTTGGCCGAAACATCCCAGCGCTGAGTTGCTGGATTTGTTTTCTCCTCTACCGATCGTTATTTCTCCTGACCAAGATTTATTTTCTTTATATGTTTGTATCTATGTATTATTATTTATTTCCGGGTCGGGCAAATTGCCTGGATTTGTGCCCGGTTGATGGCAATTGTCGGTTGTCACCCCTTGTTAGATGGGATTGAAACATACCTGGCGATATATAGGTACTATAGGTACACTTCTGCCCAACACCTCGGTGAACGCAGGCGTGATGTTATGTGTTATGTGATAAGTTAACTATTTCCACTTAGCATACCTATAATTTAAGTGATCAGACCGTAGATGTACCACACAAATAACCGTACAAATACCAGCGCTGCGGTATTTGTTTGTTTTTCAAATATCGCAGCATCATGCTGACAGAGGAGCCTTTTTGGCCTCGCACAGGTCTTCTCTATATTCTTTTTTTTATTGTTTATTGATTTTGTTAGATTTAATGTCCTTTTTTTATTTTTTATTATTATTATTTGTATTTCCTGTGCGTGTCCCAAATAAAATATTTTTCTTTCTTTCTTTTATGCCATTTATTAAATTTATTTTTCGGTAAAAGGTCTTTGTTAAGGTTATAGATGACTATATACAAGAAGACTATAACAATTGTTTTGAAAAAGTTTGCTTCAACAACTTGTGACAGCCAGTATCAGTTAAATAGTGCCCTTACAATCCAGCCATTAGGAAACAGGCGCAAAAGATATTATAAAAACCCAGTCAAGACCTTAAAGTTAACATCAATTCCTTTACCTTAAAAACCAGTTGAAAATCTTAGCATCTCTGAAAACTAAAGACTGGGCATGCGGTTGCTACTGCAAATGAAATTATGGCTAATAAAATTTAAACTTTGAAGAAATAATTAATACAAATGCTTTACCTGCTCTACACAATTACACTTAATCAATCATAATATTTTATTGAAATAATTGTTATTCTATAGTTAACAGCTAAAGTTTGATTTAAGGATTAAATCAAAGATTGAAATATTCGCTCATTTCATAATCGTTTATTTCTATTTCGGCGTCAGAAAAGGATGCTTCAGAAGTAAATCGAGGGCTCGCAGCCGCACGCGCACTGTCCGGCGATAGACACGGCACCAGCAGCTGGCACAGCGCCACCGAAGCTCACGACACCTGTGATGGGGACCTGACCAGCTACAGCGGTGTTACCGGCGACTGGCAGCTCACCAAAGACTGCCACGTTGCCTTCACCGACACCGCCGTAAGCAGCTCCAGGAGCAAAAGCACCTCCGTATGCAGCAGCAGGAGCAAGTGCGCCACCATAAGCACCAAGACCAAGGGCACCACCACATGAAGCACCAGGATAGAGACCAGCGCCCAGACCGAGAGCAGGAGCTATGGCAGGCACTGGGCCTCCGCAGCCGCACCCGTAACCGAACACATTCTAAGAGAACAGAATAATAAATAAGAATTGATTGGATTTGATCAAAGAAGAAATACACACACATAACAAGACGATAACAATATAAATGAACCGAAAACTCGAAAAACAGCCATAATTAATTCCTTGATTACTCACCTGGACCAAGCAAGCTTGGACGCAGAGCAACAAAACAGTAAAGGTAGACATGTTTGATGTTTGTTTGTGTTCAACGAGAAGCTGAAGACTGAATGATGTCCCTACTTCGAGACCACGTTTATATAGTGCAAAAGCTACTTATCATAACTACGTGATGTTTTTTCAATGTTCTATTAAAACAAAGCCCTTTATACTTAATATTTCAAGGTAACATCACTTACGAAATACAAGCGTTTTTCTATTTCTCCATATCGCAACTAATGAAAATGGTATTAAAAATTCGTTTCAAAATCCACATATTGCTGCAACACAACTAGATAAGAACTGCGTTTCAGTATAAATAGTCGATCAATTTATTGGAAAACTCATTCTCAAGTTCACTTCAATACAAACTACAATGTCAGCCAAGGTGATCCTCGTCCTCTGCGCTCAGGCGCTCTTTATCCAGGTGAGAAATTGTTTATTCATATTTTACGTTTAAAAAAGATGTAACATTCTGTTATTTGTGATTTTTCCAAGGGTTGCTCACTGCGCCCTAAGATATGGTTTTGTAAAAATTTGTGAAGTTAGGCCTTTTCCTATTTTTTTTATCCACACGGAATTGTGTAACAAAGACCATAAGTCACTCACGTTTCTAGCTACATATTCACTATTGTTATGACATCAAAAACGTCTGACACACATTACATTACGAGATCGATTAAACAATCACGTGTCATCGACATCGACGTCGTCTGCTGATAATGAGATTTACTAAAACAATAATGTCTTCTTTACAGACTGCTGTCAGTTCATGTCTTGGTCTTGGAGCCATCGCCGCTCCTACTCTTATTGCCCCAGGGTGTGCTGGTAACGGCTGGGCTGGTAACGGCTGGGCTGGCAATGGTTTGATCGGAAATGGCTGTGCTGGTAACTGGGCTAACAATGGCTTGGCTGCTCTAGAGATCATTCCCACCAGTGGCGGTGGACTGCCTGTCACCAGCACCTGTAATTACGCTCCCAGTGGCCTCTCCGTAGCGTCTGAGAATGTGTTTGAGGGTGCGCTGTCCGTGGCCGGCGAGCTGCCGTTCGTGAGTGCTGCGGCTTTGGAGGGCGTGTTTCCCAGTGCTGGTGCTGGCGCCGTCAGCTACAGCTGCGGTAACGGTATTACTGCTATCGAGAGCATTGGTCCTTCTGCTGCTGCCTATGGTGCGGCTGGTGCCTATGGGCTCGGCGCTGGCTATGGACCTGGCGCTTCTGTCATCGCTCCTGCCAGTCTCGGACTCGGCTATGGAAGCTGCGGCTGTGGTGGATATGGTATTTACTGAGAACTTACAAAAGAATTACTTAACTGTTCGTCCGAAACAACAATTCATTAAAATGATATGCAATTTATTTTGGTATTTGTATTTACGTAAATATACACCAAATTCCCTGTAATGTTGTATGAAATTTTATGCAAATAGAGAAACAGATCTTTAATTCTGTGCTACACCACGTGCATTGGTCCACCGAAGGACTAAGTACGGAAACCAATCCCAATAACATAGAACATAGTTTCTGTGATAAAAGAATTTTGATGAACTAGACGTTCTATCCAGTGTATACTTTACTTACATATACACAATAAACCAACTTTTATCCATCTGTTTTTAACTATGGTCAAATTTCATCTAGCATTGGGGAGGAAATTTGTGGTATGTTCGGAAACTATTTATTTTCTAATTTTCAAGAACGAAGTGACGACGATCTGTTCTCTGTGGGATGCATTTCTTTGGAGAGCACGTCTTCTTCATGTGCCTCAAGTCAGAGCTATCTACAGACAGAACTCGTACGTGCTATGAGCTTGTCGTACTTTTAACATGGTATGTCAGGATGTCGAGATTGATTTAGATTTATCTGATAGTAGCGTTAAGGAAGTAAAGAAAAGTTCAAACATTGGTTTTTCAATGTATAAACATTTTTTAATTTATTTTTTTCTCAACTTTATTGTATTTTTTGAGCGTGAGATAATTCATTTGCGAATCTCTTACGTCGCCGTTTTCGCGTAATTGTTAATGGTATCACATTAATCGTTAGTGGAAGCTTGTAATTGGCCATCGTTTACACATTGCACTAGATATTAAAAGTATTAGCTGTAAGTTTTCCTAAAATTAATAAATAAAATAAAATAAAAATACTTGCTTTCTAATAGTGTCAAACTATAGCCATATTTTTATCTTCTAACGAGTCAATATTTCTAAGATTTAAGAATTTACTTTATCTTTAAAAATAATAAATAATACTCCCTGGACTAAAACAACCTCGTTTGTACACTTTTAAGTTGATAAAACACCAAAAAATTAACATATCTACTTGTTCCGATCTTCGTCTAATACTTTTGTATAGCGGATCTTTAGATGATCTCCCAGACACTTCTTCGCTATATGGCGGAACAGTCACACATTCAGAACATTTAAATTTTTACGCCTAACTTAGAAATCTTTGAGAGATAACTTTATTATATGCGTCAACTAACAACTTAATTTTTTAGATATCCCTTTGCTTGTTAAATCGTCTCTTACAAAGATTTGTTCCACTAAACACAAAGGCGTCTTCACTTTATTCTTTAAACACACATATACAGTAAATAGTTTTACTTGCGATACCATTGGATAGCGTTTTTTTTTCATAAACTTATTTGGAAATTAAAATGTCCAAATAGCGTTACTAGAAAAAGAGGTCCTTCTTTCAATAAAGTAAAAACTGAAGGAAAGAATATGTATTTTTAAGCATACTTTTGTTTTGTTTTTTAGGGGCTTATATCATGATTGACCTTTTCAATACTAGAAATTATCCAATCAGGTAGTATATGGGTATTATACTAGCGTAAACTGTTAATAGGTTTATTGTGTTTTGTCGTGTCAAACACTTAATAAATTAGACTATTCAATTTTAAAGCTTTTTAATTTAAGATCACAATGTAGATACTATTTTATTTATTGTTAATTACCTTACTTAAACTAACCTATGTACCTAACCTATCTATCAGCTAAACCTATTTTCATATATATAAATAATAATTTTATTTATGGAAATAAGCAAGACATACATGCCCTACATCAATACAGAGAAACGATGCGAACAGTTCCACGGGATTTGTACAAAAACCGAAGTGACAGCAATTTTTAGAATAGTCTTTCCATTTAAAGAAATATACATACATTATTACTTGACAATGGCGAAATAGTGATATAATTTTCACAGAAGCCATCAATTGTAGAAAATAACTGACTAGAAATTACATTGATACCTTTTTTTACAAACATATTGATATTTCCAATAATTTTTCTGAATTAGTATTCGTAAGAGTTATGTAGGTAGATAACAATATAAACACCATCACACTTCGACAGATCTAAGTGTCTTACACAATAACACACCAGTAGGTAGTCACGATAGCGAGCGCATTAAAGGACTTTAAAAAAATTAAAATAAATAATTAACTAATAAATCTCTATATTGAGAGACGTGCTAAAGATGTTGATGTTAGACACGGACTAAACTAGCTAACCCTAACTTAGACTAAACAAACATATGATTTCAATAATGCAAGCTCAGTGACCACGCAGATCGTGCTGGGCAAAAGTACTTATACCCGCAGAATCTGTAAGGGTTGTGGTTCCATAACTAGGTTGCTAACCTAACATAGTTTCAAGAATACCTACTTATACTACTTTGAACTTCAATAATTTTGTACAATAAAATTGTTAGGCTGGTACAGTGAAAAACATCTACAATGAAAAATCTTATGAACTAACAAATAATCTATACATCTCACTATCATCATCTATATCATTTAATCTATACATCGCTACGTTCAAAGATACATAAATTTACATGATATACAGTAGTGAATGGAGTACCATCAGAAAAATCATTTCAATTTTCAATAGCATTGGACCGTTCTTCCTCGTCGGCTTTTTTATCTCTTCAGTCAAATGTTCCCACCATACATTGCACAATAGTTTTTCAATTGAAAGGAATGTGTTTCCTGTTATTGTTGGTATATGCATTAGACTTGAGATGTGTGCTGCTTGCGTGTAATAACTTCCAGCAGTCACAGTGGCCCATACAGTTCGGTGTTCCTTTTCTGTTCCTTCTATGTGCTGATGTTAAATGTATTTCCAAGTTAATATTTACCTATGTTAATTTAATTTATTTCGCTAACTATTTTTACTTTTAATCTTTGCTATAAGTATCTATACTTATTTACATATACAATGACACTAATATTTACAGTATAAAGTATTATATTATTTTAAATTATTGTGAATGTGAGGACTATGTGTGTTTTTGTTCCAGTTTTAATTATGTTCTGGCAGTTTGAGTAGCTGATGCGGCCTACCCAAATGTCCTTTCTTTGGTATTGTTCGTCGAATCGTTGAGCTCCTTAAGTTCTGAGTTGAGCTGCACGGTTACTGACAAATGCGTGCACTGACTGGTCAGATCCACTCAATATGTGTGGTTCTTTCCTCAAAAGACCATTGCAGACACCGATCTACATAGCCTTCACATGATCTGACCAAGATTTTGTCTGAATTTAAAAGAGACTGTGACCTCTGAGTTTGTTTAGGCCTTTCTTCTCAGAGTAGTTTAAAAAAAAATATGATTGACGTGTAAAAGTGTTTGTTCAAACCTACTTACAGAAATAAAATCATTTATCATTTACCTAGTTGAAATGGGCATCTAAAAATTCGTCCGCATCACTGTCAACACGAAAAGTGCCCAAAAAGCTGGCAGTATTATTACGAGTATTTGAGCCGTTTCAGGTTTTCCGCGCCTACGGCAGCCGCCCCAGCAAAGCCCGCCATGCTAGGAAAATGGAATGGCGCAAGGGAGTTGACACATCATGTTGCATCCCACACCAAAGGCTGACTTAACGTTCTAGGGATTATGGTCACTACATCTGGTTTCGTCCCACCGTCGCGGGCCATTAGGTTCTAAAACAGCTAGCTAGAGAAGAGCACGACGGATAATGTCATTGATGCTGGCGTACCGGGCTATACGGCCTGAGCTCCTACTGCAGGATAGGCCCTTGTGTCGGAGCTATGCACGGAGCGTCCAGACGCACAAAAGAAGCGAGCCGGAAGGTGCTGTCGCATAGTTGTATTTGACCGAAATCAAGCTTCTGCCCGCCACATCGTCCGCGTGAAATTTTGCCCACCGACCCATCGCGTCGCATTCCATCTCCCGTCCACACTACCACGTCGTCTTCGCTTAGCGTTCTTTCTGATTTTTTTATCTTTTTGCTCGCGTCTCAGAGGTCGTATCATGATGTTGAATAGCCTATATCCACGAGGATCGGTTATCAATTACAAAAAAATACAAAATAGTTTATTGTGGCAAATAGAAAATTACATTACATTTAAACGTGTTTGGAGTCCTCCTTTTAAGCAAACAATGCCTGTATTAGAAGGCTCCGCTCTTTCACATCATTGTCGTACACATAAACTAACTAGAGTTAATTTAGTGTACTGTGTTCTTATGGGTACCTATACTTTTTTATTTTGTTTCAGTGACCCTCTTAATGCACGAGCAGTTACGGCTTATAGTAGTCATGTCTCCACATATGTGTACCTTTAAATCCAACTCTTCAACAGGCTGTGTTCGGTTACTGATACTAAAGCATATGTAGTTTGTTTTATTAGTGTTCAGGGAAAGTAAGTTACTCCTTAGCCATTCAGCTACCCTAGCCGTCCCTGCCTCTGCACTCAGTTTAACTTCGTGCCAGGATGAACCTGAGAACACAATAGACGTATCATCGGCGTACGAGAATACATTAGCATTTTTTATTTCCATATTACAAAGATCATTCATGTACAGGAGAAAGAGGGTAGGCCCTAAAACACTACCCTGTGGGACGCCGTATGATACATCTACCTCATCACTGGAGTACTGTCCTATTTTTACTCTTTGTTTCCTCTTGGAGAGTTAGTCTTTGAGTAAACTGAGCGCAGTACCTCTTATTCCGGCTTTTTCCAGCTTGTTCAAAAGGATTGGGACAGAGACGGTGTCGAATGCTTTTTTGAGGTCTAAGAAAACAGACAGGCATCTGTTTCCTTTGTCAAGGTGCTCAGCTACAAGAGAACTCAACGCAGTTACTGCATCTTCAGTACATACACCTTGCCTAAAGCCAAACTGTGAATGGGATAAAAGATTGATTTTTTTTAAATAATTAGTTAGTCTGATATTTATAAGTTTTTCAACCATTTTTGATATCGACGGTAAAACGGAAATAGGCCTGTAGTTGCTGACATCGTCGCTGTTCCCTTCCTTGTAAACGGGGGTAATAACGGACTGTTTTAGTGGAGCCGGGAAGACACCTTTTTGAAAACAGAGATTGGCAAGGTGAGCCACAATGGGAACAACTTCCTTTCTTACGTATTTTAAGAATTTTGTCGAGACATTATCCCAACCAGGGGCACTGTCAGATTTCAGATTCATCAGAATTACAAAAAGGTATTTTCAGATCCACTTGTAGTCCCGGAGATAAGCACGTTCAAACAAACAAACAAACTCGTCAGCTTTATTATAAGTATAGATAGATATAGATAAAATTATCCTACAACATTTTGTTTCTGTTGTTGTTTTGTTTGCACGTAAAAAACGTTACTAAGATATTTTTTTCGTAAAATCGTTCGAATTTAACGTTGCGCGTTCGTGCTAGGAGAGCTTATTCACCTTATTTACCGTGGTTGTAGTCGTGACTGTATACTTTCAGGTCTGTAACTTCGAACAAAACGCTCTGTACCTACATTATTCACAAATATTGAGACTTTATGTTATGGCACGTGCCTTCTTAGAATCGTGCTCAGCAATCAGATCAACAAACGTTTCATAACAGCCAGTCATCGGAGATAGCTTGTACTAGGTCAGGAACGTTGAGTGAATATGAGCACGTTGCTAGTTTATTCTTACTAACTAATAATAAAGTTTTTCTATGCCAAGCAGTTTAGGCTTTGCGTCGTTTGTCAAAGAATCAAAGATTCTTATTAAGTATATTTTTAATTGGAACAATAAATGCTGTTGGGCGATTTATAAATTAAATTAAACATGGAAATACTTGCTCAATTCATGATCTTTTATTTTATTCTGGCAGCAGAAAAGCACGCTTCAGTAGTAGATAGGAGATTCACAGCCGCAAGCGCATTGCCCGGAGATACACACGGCACCAGCAGCTGGCACAGCACCACCGAAATTCACAACTCCAATAACGGGGACCTGACCAGCAACAGCTGTGTTACCGGCGACTGGCAGCTCACCAAAGACTGCCACGTTGCCTTCACCGACACCGCCGTAAGCAGGTCCAGGAGCGAAACCACCTCCGTATGCAGCAGCAGGAGCAAGTGCGCCACCATAAGCACCAAGACCAAGGGCACCGCCACATGCAGCACCAGGATAGAGACCAGCGCCCAGACCGAGAGCAGGAGCTATGGTAGCCACTGGGCCTCCGCAGCCGCACCCGTAACCGAACACATTCTACGGGAACAGAATAATAAATAAGAATTGATTGGATTTTATTAAAGAAGAACTACACTCACATAACAAGACGATAACAATATAAATGAACCGAAAACTCAGAAAACAGTAATAATTAATTCCTTGATGACTCACCTGGACCAAGCAAGCTTGGATGCAGAGCAACAGAACAGTGAAGGTAGACATGTTTGATGTTTGTTTGTGTTCAACGAGAAGCTAAAGACTGAATGATATCCCTACTTCGAGACCACGTTTATATAGTGCAAAAGCTACTTATCATAACTACGTGATGTTTTTTCAATGTTCTATTGAAACAAAGCCCTCCATACTAAATATTTCAAGGTAACATCACTTACGAAATAAAAATATATAAGTGTTTTTCTATTTCTCCATATTGCAACTACTGATAATGATATGAAAAGTTAATTTCAAAATCCACAAGTTGGTGCAACACAACAAGATAAGAACTGCATTTCAGTATAAATAGTCGATCAATACTTTGGGAAACTCATTCTCAAGTTCCCTTCAATACAAACTACAATGTCTGCCAAGGTGATCCTCGTCCTCTGCGCTCAGGCGCTCTTCATCCAGGTGAGAAATGTTTATATTCTTATTTTATGTTTTCAAACGATGCAACATTTTCTTATTTTAGATTTTTTTTATTTGTGGTTTTGCACAAATTTATGAAATTATGTCTTTTCCTATTTTTTTTTTACCTACACTGAACTACGTAGCTAAGACTATAAATCACTCAGGATTCTAGCTAAGTTTTACACTATTGTTATTACCTACATCAAAAGCGTCTAACAAACATTACGTGATCGATTAAACAATCATGTTTCATCAATGTCGTCTGCTGATAATGAAATTTACTAAAGCAAAATTTTCTTGTTTACAGACTGCTCTCAGTTCATGTCTTGGCCATGGAGCCATCTCCGGTCCCGCCCCAGGATGTTCTGGTATTTGGGCTAACAATGGTTTGATTGGTGATGGTTTTGTTGGTAATGGTTTAATCGGAAATGGCTGTGCTGGTAACTGGGCTAACAATGGCTTGGCTGCTCTAGAGATCATTCCGACCAGTGGCGGTGCACTGCCTGTCTCCAGCACCTCTGCTTTTGGTCCCAGTGGCCTCTCCGTAGCGTCTGAGAATGTGTTTGAGGGTGCTCTGTCCGTGGCCGGCGAGCTGCCGTTCGTGAGTGCTGCGGCTTTGGAGGGCGTGTTTCCCAGTGCTGGTGCTGGCGCCGTCAGCTACAGCTGCGGTAACGGTATTACTGCTATCGAGAGCATTGGTCCTTCTGCTGCTGTCTATGGTGCTGCTGGTGCCTATGGGCTCGGCGCTGGCTATGGACCTGGTGCTTCTGTCATCGCTCCTGCCAGTCTCGGACTCGGCTATGGAAACTGCGGCTGTGGTGGATATGGTATCTACTGAGAACTTACAAACGAATTACATAACTTTTCGTCTGAAACAATAATTCATTAAAATGATATGCAATTTATTTTGGTATTTGAATTTACGTATATTTACCCCAAATTCCCTGTAATGTTGTGTGAAATTGTATTAAAAAAGAGAAACATATCTTTAATTATGTGCTAAGCCACGTGCAATGCACGGTTTTAGATAGCTGTAAACCTCTCTTTAAAAAAAGTAAAATTCTTCAACTGCCCTGTAGGTACATACGAGACATGTGTACATAAGACAGAATAAGGCCAGACGATTGCCTGGCCTTATTCGGGAACACTCCTTTAAGACCATTTTATGGCATATAAATGAAGAGACTTTTCGCGAACTTTATCCGACCCCAGCTGCGCCAGTAAAATGTAAATGGCGGTGATTTAATTTTAAAAACTTTAATTACAAATTATTATAAATAATTAGGAGGTGTGCTCGATTAGAGCGATACAAACAGAATGGCTGACGAACTATAATTGTTATATGACATGTTTCGTGGAAGTTCCCACGAGGCTAATAGGATAAGCATTAACTTGGTGTTAGAAAAAGGAGTCGAAAGAGATGACAAGTGCGATCGGTGCCATGGCTATTTTAACTGAATAATAAATACAAGGTGTTAGAAAAGTGGGACGAGTGGCCCCCTAACCCTACATATATTCACGAATGAGATATACCAATGAATAAAAATTCGCCGTCGTGTAATCTAGTCGCCTGCACCTAAACAAGCACACATCAGAGTGTCGAGTCAGTGTGTGTGCAATAAGCCGTTTTGCCATGGCATAATGTAATAGTTGACGAATCTTTAGCATAACATAGCATAGTCAGCCCTTTTTTTTTAGTTCAAATCATCAAATAACTTCTCCCACTCTGGGTGGAGCGGGAGGGCGTGTCATACTCTTACTGACTGAAACTCACCCGTGTTCCTTCAGTTGCCTGTGCCAGGGGCCATGGTTAACCTTTCGGACTTTTCCGCAACGCTGGCAGGCATCGGCCTTAGCGGACCCCGTCACTGTTGCTGACATCTATTTGAGGCGCGCGTGGAACACAAATTGCCGTTGACTCGGGCCTGGTCCTTATTGGACGGCGAGCTACCCATTGCTTGCCATCCGCAAGCCCGCGCCTACGGTGGCCGGGAATCGGCTTGGGATTCCCGACGCCCAGAGCGTCTCCTGCGGCAACTAGGAGGCGACTAACAATACTCGTTCTGCCTCCTCCTTTGCGAGAATCACTGCTTCGCAGAAGAAGACACCTTATTCTCGAAGAAGACACCGACTTCCCATGCTCTCTCGCTCCATACCATGGCCTGGACCAGGGCTGGACGCGAGAGATCGCCACTGCCGATCGCCTCCACGAGAACACGGCGGCGCTCTGCGCAAGCCGGGCAGACCTCCATCAGCCTATAATATGCCCACTGCTGGGATACAGGCCTCCTTTCTGTGAGAGAAAGTGAGCTGAAATCCGCCACGTGTACCCACTGCGGGTTGGTTGTTTTCACACGTCTTCGAATGTTTGGTTCAAGGACATACCGGTTTCCTTGGGATTTTCAACTGAGATATGAAACTTTAGTAAAACACGAGATATCGAAGGTACAAGATTCTTGCGAAACAAAAATCTGTTAACGCGTGTTTAATAGAATAGAAGACTCTTTAATTTGTACACCTTATATACACGGTGACATTTGAATCACAGTTTTGCTAGAACAAACGTTGTTTAGACCATGGTCTATTACCATTCTATAGCATCAAATATGTTATTAAAACAATCTAATCTAGGAGTTCTCAGTTGCTCAAACGTGTAATAATGGTTGAAATCATTAACCATACCATCAATATTCATGCGATATTGCATTCAAGACTTGAGCGCCGCGTGTTGCAGCCGCAGTGTCTGTAATGTAGGGCGTAACGATAATCCCGACATTTTTAACATTGCCTTTTTTGTGTTTTTTTTTTAACCAATGAAATGTTCTAGCAAAACTGTGATTCAAATGTCACCGTGTATAACAGACATAAATGTAAATAATTTAGATAGAGTGACACAAAGGGCGGCTTTAGGATCATTTAATATAGATCATAGAATAAAAACTGACTATACTTAGTACTGTGTCCAGGGTTAGATTCATATCTCTAGGGCTCTGATTCCCGTTACCGTGGACGGCACGGTTGGCGCAGTGGTTAAGCGATTGACTGCTGCGTTGCGTGTCGCGGGTTCCATTCCCGCGCGTTCAAATATTTGTATGACCTCCAAGGAGTTCTTCCGGTTCTGGCTGTTTGTGTATGTGAGTTTAAATGTTACACGATACAGGAGAAGTTAATGTGTGGGCCAAAGTTTAAAAAAAAAAGAAAGAAAGAGTAGAGTTGAGAACTGAATACTGTCAAATCTGTCACTTCAAACAAAACATTCGTTATGTATAGTAACTACAATCATTTTTCACTATTACAATATGATACGGCCATAATATTATATTAAAGTACGTGCCGTCTTAGAATCGTGCACAGCGGTCAAGTTTCATGACGATCAGTTATCGGAGATAGCTTGTACTAGGTCAGGACCACTCAGTGAAAATGAGTACGCTGCAGTTTTTTTCGCAAACTGGTGTTTTGTAACTTTAGATCGAATAAATTTAATATTAATTATACACAAATATAATAAAGGCTATTATACTTTAGATATCGAATGAATAATATCTTAGTTTAATATGACGGTTGGCGATTAAAGATAAGTAGGTAATGGTATGGCCCTTTTTCTAACTGTCGCGATGTCAGTCCTGATTGCTCAGGAACTAAATATTTATGTTACCGGTATATGTATGCTTAAATGTTTGCGTGAAGTCTTTTACTCAAAAATTATGTTGTTGGCTTGCTGCAAGCTTTGGTGTAAACTGCTAGTGCATCAAGCACATACATTACATATTTAAAAAAAGCACTTTTCATGAAAACTCATGACCTGAATACCGTTGCATTTACCTTAGACAACGCATTTGAAATCTAGGCATCTCGGAAAGGCGGTAGCGATCTCTCGCGTCCGGCCCTGGTACAGGCCATGGTACGGAGCGAGAGGGCTTTGGAAGCCGTCACCTCCTTCTGCGAATCAGTAATGCTCGCGAAGGAGGCATAACGCGTGAGGGAGAGGCAAAATTCGTGCCCTCACGCCCCTAGCCGCCGCAGGAGACGCCCTGGGCGTCGGGAATCACAGGCCGATTCCCGGCCACCGTAGGCACGGGCTTGCGAACGGCTTGCAATGGGCAGCTCGCCGTTCGATAAGGACCAGGCCCGGGTCGACGGCGCGTTGTGTTCCACGCGCGCCTTTTGAGGTTTTATCTCTTTGGAGATGTCAGCATCAATGACGGGGTCCGCTAGGGCCGATGCCTGCCAGGGTTGCGGGAGGGTCCGAGAGGGATACCGTGGCCCCTGGCACAGGCAACTGAAGGGACACGGGTGGGTTAAAGTCAGTAAGAGTCTGACACACCCTCCCGCTCCGCCCAGAGCGGGATAAGTTAATTGATGATATCCCACCCTCGAAAAAAAAGCCGGTTTTTCTTTGGAATGCGCTTCCCCTGAATATCAGGACAGCAACCAGCCGGTTGTCTTTTATCGTGATGGCACGTGAACAAATCCGTCAGAATTTGGCCGCAACATCCCAGCGCTGAGTTGATGGGTTCGTTATCTCCTCTACCGATCGTTATTTCTCCTGACCAAGGTTTATTTTCTTTATATGTTTGTATCTATGTATTCTTATTTATTCTTGTATTTTATAGTCATTTCCGAGCTATCTATCCCGCACGTTGCACCTGCCATGGTTTATCTCTGCATCACCCTAAGGTTGACTGGTAGAAAATGCCACAAGCATTAAATCCGCCTGTGTACAGTAGTTTTTTACTTGTGCTTATTAAATAAATAAAAGCTAGAGAATTATAAGAATGTAGTATGCAAGAGCGCGAAGCGAAGCGAACTCGAAAAAAGGACTCCGCTTGATATAATTATGTAAGTTAGGTTTCCTCTTGACAGCTTCTAGCTACGACTTTGGCAGGAAATAAGGTTTCTAACAGATTTCGGGGTTCTGGGCACTTGCTCAGGGTGGCATATGGAAAAAATGGCCCTGACCGAACAGCTCTCAGTGAAAGCTGAAGTGGTAGGAATTCGTTCAATTTAACGCTTAAATAAGCGTAGGTGTACTTTACAATCTACAAAAGCAATGGAGCTTTTGTAGGTTATAAAGTACACCTACGCGAAACAGAGTACAATATTCTATATTAGAACATTGTTGGGAACCCTAGTATCAGCTAATTGAAGTGCCTCAGGTATGATGAGTTAACTAACCGCCTCGTTAGTCTATTGGTGGCAAGCGCGACTGCTGAGCATGAGGTCCTGGGTTCGATTCCCGGGTCGGGCAAATTGCCTGGATTGTCGGTTGTCACCCCTTGTTACATGGGATTGAAACATACCTGGCGATATATAGGTACTATAGGTACACTTCTGCCTAACCACCTCGGTGAACGCAGGCGTGATGTTATGTGTTATGTGATAAGTTAACTATTTCCACTTGGCATACCTATAATTAAAGTGATCAGACCGTAGATGTACCACACAAATAACCGTACAGATACCAGCGCTGCGGTATTTGTTTGTTTTTCAAATATCGCAGCATCATGCTGAGATAGGAGCCTTTTTGGCCTCACACAGGTCTTCTCTTTATTCTTTTTTTTATTGTTTTTGATTTTGTAACATTTTGTTCTTTTTTTTATTTTTTATTATTATTATTTATATTTCCTGTGCGTGTCCCAAATAAAATATTTTTCTTTCTTTCTTTTATGCCATTTATTAAATTTATTTTTAAATTCATTTTTCGGTAAAAGGTCTTTGTTAGGGTTATAGATGACTATATACAAGAAGACTATAACAATTGTTTTGAAAAAGTTGTGACAGCCAGTATCAGTTAAATAGTGCCCTTACAATCCAGCCATTAGGAAACAGGCGCAAAAGATATTATAAAAACCCAGTCAAGACCTTAAAGTTAACATCAATTCCTTTACCTTAAAAACCAGTTGAAAATCTAGGCATCTCCGAAAACTAAAAAACTTGTCATGCGGTTGCTACTGCAAAATGAGACTATGGCTAATAAAATTAAACTTTGAAGAAATAATAAAGCCAAATGCTTTACCTACTCTACACAATTACACTTAATCAATCATAGTATTTTATTTAAATATTTGGTATTCTATTGATAACAGGTAAAGTTTGATTTTCGGACTGAATCAAAGATTGAATTATTTGCTCATTTCATAATCGTTTATTTCTTTTTCAGCGTCAGAAAAGGATGCTTCAGAAGTAAATCGAGGGCTCGCAACCGCACGCGCACTGTCCGGCGATAGACACGGCACCAGCAGCTGGCACAGCGCCACCGAAGCTCACGACACCTATGATGGGGACCTGACCAGCAACAGCGGTGTTACCGGCGACTGGCAGCTCACCAAAGACTGCCACGTTGCCTTCACCGACACCGCCGTAAGCAGCTCCAGGAGCAAACGCACCTCCGTATGCAGCAGCAGGAGCAAGTGCGCCACCATAAGCACCAAGACCAAGGGCACCACCACATGAAGCACCAGGATAGAGACCAGCGCCCAGACCGAGAGCAGGAGCTATGGCAGGCACTGGGCCTCCGCAGCCGCACCCGTAACCGAACACATTCTAAGGGAACAGAATAATAAATAAATAATAAATAAGAATTGATTGGAGAAGAACTACACTCACATAACAAGACGATAACAATATAAATGAACCGAAAACTCAAAAAACAGTAATAATTAATTCCTTGATGACTCACCTGGACCAAGCAAGCTTGGATGCAGAGCAACAGAACAGTGAAGGTAGACATGTTTGATGTTTGTTTGTGTTCAACGAGAAGCTGAAGACTGAATGATTTCCCTACTTCGAGACCACGTTTATATAGTGCAAAAGCTACTTATCATAACTACGTGATGTTTTTTCAATGTTCTATTGAAACAAAGCCCTTCATACTAAATATTTCAAGGTTACATCACTTACGAAATAGAAGCGTTTTTCTATTTCTCCATATTGCAACTACTGATAATGGTAATAAAAATTCGTTTCAAAATCCACAAATTGCTGCTACAGAACTAGATAAGAAATGCATTTCAGTATAAATAGTCGATCAATACATTGGAAAACTCATTCTCAAGTTCACTTCAATACAAACTACAATGTCAGCCAAGGTGATCCTCGTCCTCTGCGCTCAGGCGCTCTTCATCCAGGTGAGAAATGTTTTATTAATATTTTACGTTTAAAATAGATGTAACATTCTGTTATTTGTGATTTTCCTAAGGGTTGCTCACTGCGCCCTCAGATATGGTTTTGTAAAAATTTGTAACGCGTACATTCCGCTTATTATGATTCTTTTTTTGTGTGGTAGTTCATAACTACAGAGGTGGTCCCATATAAATTTTATCGAAATCGGTAAAGCGATTTTTATAAAATCATAATTATTTAGAAATAAATAAAACCGCCTTCAAACGGACGTGGACGATCGTTTTCGAATTGGTGTGGGGTACTTAGGTACCATAACTAAAAAGTGAAAAATAAAAAAAACTTTTTTAGAAAAAAAAAACAACCGACCTCTAAAAAAAATACCCCAAAAACTACAAAGTGAAAAATAACTTTAATTTCGGCAGTCGGTGCTTCCGAAATTAAAGTTATTTTTCACTTTGTAGTGCTTTTTTTATTACATTAAAAGCGTCTGACACACATTACATTACGAGATCGATTAAACAATCATTTGTGTCATCGACATCGATGTCGTCTGGTGATAATGAGATTTACTAAAACAATAATGTCTTGTTTACAGACTGCTGTCAGTTCATGTCTTGGTCTTGGAGCCATCGCCGCTCCTACTCTTATTGCCCCAGGATGTGCTGGTAACGGCTGGGCTGGTAACGGCTGGGCTGGCAATGGTTTGATCGGAAATGGCTGTGCTGGTAACTGGGCTAACAATGGCTTGGCTGCTCTAGAGATCATTCCCACCAGTGGCGGTGGACTGCCTGTCACCAGCACCTGTAATTACGCTCCCAGTGGCCTCTCCGTAGCGTCTGAGAATGTGTTTGAGGGTGCTCTGTCCGTGGCCGGCGAGCTGCCGTTCGTGAGTGCTGCGGCTTTGGAGGGCGTGTTTCCCAGTGCTGGTGCTGGCGCCGTCAGCTACAGCTGCGGTAACGGTATTACTGCTATCGAGAGCATTGGTCCTTCTGCTGCTGCCTATGGTGCGGCTGGTGCCTATGGGCTCGGCGCTGGCTATGGACCTGGTGCTGCTGTCATCGCTCCTGCCAGTCTCGGACTCGGCTATGGAAGCTGCGGCTGTGGTGGATATGGTATCTACTGAGAACTTACAAAAGAATTACATAACTGTTCGTCCGAAACAACAATTCATTAAAATGATATGCAATTTATTTTGGTATTTGAATTTACGTAAATATACACCAAATTCCCTGTAATGTTGTATGAAATTTTACGGAAACCAATCCCAATAACATAGAACACAGATTCTGTGATAAAAGAATTTTGATGAACTAGACGTTCTATCCAGTGTATACTTTACTTTAGTCTTAATACATATACACAATAAACCAACTTTTATCCATCTGTTTTTAACTATGGTCAAATTTCATCTAGCATTGGGGAGGAAATTTGTGGTATGTTCGGAAACTATTTATTTTCTAATTTTCAAGAACGAAGTGACAACGATCTGTACTCTGTGGTGATGGATGAACCTGGTAGTCTGACTGCCGGTTGCGTCTCAGACATAAGCTCAATATTTCTAAGATTTAAGAATTTACTTTATCTTTAAAAATAATAAATAATACTCCCTGGACCAAAACAACGAAGGACGAAACGAGGTCGTTTGTACACTTTTAAGTTGATAAAACACCAAAAAATTAACATATCTACTTGTTCCGATCTACGTGTAATACTTTTTTAAAGCGGATCTTTAGATGATCTCATAGACACTTCTTCGCTAGATGGCGGAACAGTCACACATTCAGAACATTTAAATTTTTACGCCTAACTTAGAAATGAGAGATAACTTTATTATATGCGTCAACTAACAACTTATTTTTTTAGATATCCCTTTGCTTGTTAAATCGTCTCTTACAAAGATTTGTTCCACTAAACACAAAGGCGTCTTCACTTTATTCTTTAAACACACATATACCGTAAATAAATATACATATCAGCGAAACCAAATGGTCCTGGGTTCGAATCCCGGTAGGGGCAAATGTTTGTATGATGAATATGGACATTGTACCCGAGTCATGGATGTATATTTATAATATGAATGTATTTACGAAAAAAAAAATGTATTTAAGTAGTGTATCAACCATCTGGTATCCATAACACAAGCCTTAAGTGTTAAGTGCTTAACTTGGAACTAGATGGTGCTGTGTGCAATGTCAGACGATATTTATTTATTTTATTATTATTTATTTAAATAGTTTTACTTGCGATACCATTAGATAGCGTTTTTTTTTCATAAACTTATTTGGAAATTAAAATGTCCAAATAGCGTTACTAGAAAAAGAGGTCCTTCTTTCAATAAAGTAAAAACTGAAGGAAAGAATATGTATTTTTAACCATACTTTTGTTTTGTTTTTTAGAGGCTAATATCATGATTGACCTTTTCAATACTAGAAATTATCCAATTAGGTAGTATATGGGTATTATACTAGCGTAAACTGTTAATAGGTTTATTGTGTTTTGTCGTGTCAAACACTTAATAAATTAGACTATTCAATTTTAAAGCTTTTTAATTTAAGATCACAATGTAGATAGGTACTATTTTATTTATTGTTAATTACCTTACTTAAACTAACCTATGTACCTAACCTACCTATCAGCTAAACCTATTTTCATATATATAAATAATAATTTTATTTATGGAAAATAAGCAAGACATACATGCCCTACATCAATACAGAGAAACGATGCGAACAGTTCCACGGGATTTGTACAAAAACCGAAGTGACAGCAATTTTTGGAATAGTCTTTCCATTTAAAGAAATATACATACAATATTACTTGACAATGGCGAAATAGTGATATAATTTTCACAGAAGCCATCAATTGTAGAAAATAACTGACTAGAAATTACATTGATACCTTTTTTTACAAACATTTTGATATTTCCAATAATTTTTCTGAATTAGTATTCGTAAGAATTATGTAGGTAGATAACAATATAAACACCATCACACTTCGACACATCTAAGTATCTTACACAATAACACACCAGTAGGTAGTCACGATAGCGAGCGCATTAAAGGACTTTAAAAAAATTAAAATAAATAATTAATTAATAAATCTCTCTATTGAGAGACGTGCTAAAGATTTTGATGTTAACACGGACTAAACTAGCTAACCCTAACTTAGACTAAACAAACATATGATTTCAATAATGCAAGCTCAGTGACCACGCAGATCACAGATCGCAGATCGTGCTGGGCAAAAGTACTTATACCCGCAGAATCTGTAAGGGTTGTGGTTCCATAACTAGGTTGCTAACCTAACATAGTTTCAAGAATACCTACTTATACTACTTTGAACTTCAATAATTTTGTACAATAAAATTGTTAGGCTGGTACAGTGAAAAACATCTACAATGAAAAATCTTATGAACTAACAAATAATCTATACATCTCATTATCATCATCTATATCATTTAAACTATACATCGCTACGTTCAAAGATACATAAATTTACATAATAATATACAGTAGTGAATGGAGTACCATCAGAAAAATCATTTCAATTTTCAATAGCATTGGACCGTTCTTCCTCGTCGGCTTTTTTATCTCTTCAGTCAAATGTTCCCACCATACATTGCACAATAGTTTTTCAATTGAAAGGAATGTGTTTCCTGTTATTGTTGGTATATCCATTAGACTTGAGATGTGTGCTGCTTGCTTGTAATAACTTCCAGCAGTCACAGTGGCCCATACAGTTCGGTGTTCCTTTTCTGTTCCTTCTATGTGCTGATGTTAAATGTATTTCCAAGTTAATATTTACCTAGTTGTAAAGGGCATCTAAAAATTCGTCCGCATCACTGTCCACACGAAAAGTGCCCAAAAAGCTGGCAGTATTATTACGAGTATTTGAGCCATTTCAGGTTTTCCGCACCTACGGCAGCCGCCCCAGCACAGCCCGCCGTGCTAGGAAGATGGAATGGCGCAAGGAAGTTGACACATCATGTTGCATCCCACACCAAAGGCTGACTTAACGTTCTAGGCATTGTGGTCACTACATCTGGTTTCTTCCCACCGTCGCGTGCCATTAGGTTCTAAAACAGCTGGCTAGAGAATAGCACGACGGATGATGTCATTGATGCTGGCGTACTGGGCTATATGGCCTGAGCTCCTACTGCAGGATAGGCCCTTGTGTCGGAGCTATGCACGGAGCACTCTGCATCTTTTTTTTTTTTTTTTTTTTGTGGGTGGGAAATCATCAAATAACTTCTCCCGCTCTGGGCAGAGCAGGACTGTCAGACTCTTACTGACTAAAACCCACCCGTGTTCCTTCAGTTGCCTGTGCCAGGGGCCACGGTAACCCTCTTGGACTTTTCCGCAACCCTAGCAGGCATCGGTCCTAGCAAACCCCGTCATTGGTGCTGACATCTCTTTGAGGCGCGCGTGGAACACAACGCGCCGTCGACCCGGGCCTGGTCCTTATCGAACGGCGAGCTGCCCATTGCACGCCGTTCGCAAGCCCGCGCCTACGGTGGCCGGGAATCGGCCTGCGATTCCCGACGCCCAGGGCGTCTCCTGCGGCGGCTAGGGGCGTGAGGGCGCAAACTTTGCCTCTCCCTCACGCGTTCCGCCTCCTCCTTCGCGAACATTACTGCTTCGCAGAAGGAGGTGACGGCTTCCCAAGCCCTCTCGCTCCGTACCATGGCCTGGACCAAGGCCGGACGCGAGAGATCGCCACCGCCAATCGCCTCCACGAGGACACGGCGGTGCTCCGCCCAAGCCGGGCAGACCTCCACCGTATGCTCCACCGTGTCCTCCGGGCGATCCACACAATGGTGACACCCGGGCATTTCCTCCCGCCTTATCCGGAACAGGAACCTCCCGAAACAACCGTGTCCGGTGAGGACCTGCGTCAGGCGGAAGGTGAGGACCTGCGTCAGGCGGAAGGTGAGGACGCCGTGGCGCCTCTCTAGCCACTCCTCAAAGAGGGGACTTATCGCCGCAATTGTGGCGTGCCCAGCGCTGGGTTGCGACAATCGCACTCTCCATGCCGCCCTGAGATCCGCCGGAGCTCTGTCCTCTGTACCGTGATTTCTTGCGGTAGCGGAGCTACGCCCCGGCGTTTCGCCTCCTCGCGCCACTCCCAAACATGCGCGAGGACTTTTGCCTCCAGATCCCATGCCGGTAATCCGGCAAGGAGGCTCGCCGCCTCACTGGAGACCGTACGGTATCCCCGACCAGCCGGGTGGCCATGACCCTTTGGGGCGCGTTCAACCAGCGGGCTGGGCGCCGCCTCAAGGAACGCGCCCACACCGGTGCTCCGTAAAGGGCCATGGACTGCAATACCCCCGCGTAGAGCCTCCGGCAGGAGGCGTTTGGCCCCCCTAGATTGGGCAGGAGCCGCTTTAAGGCAGCCCCGGCCCTTTCCAGTCTGGGAGCCAAACGTCGGAAATGCTCCATGAAGTTCCACCGGCTGTCGAGGACGAGTCCCAGGTACTTCATCGTCGACTCGACGCCGATGTGAACCCCTCCTACCGTTATTTGGGAACCCGACGGTGGCGTGTTCCGAGGACCATGAAAACACATGGCCTCGGACTTGTGCAGGGCCACCTCGAGTCCCAATTGCCGTATCCTCTCGATGATTGTCGCAACCCCGCGTGTCGCCAGTACGGCCGCCGCCTTTTTTTTTTTTTTTGTTTCCGGGGTGGAAAATCCTCATGGATGTCCGCCGCCCTGGGGCGGGCGGCGGGGTCTGTCAGACTCTTACTGACTAAAAACCACCCCGGTGTTCCATCTCACACCTACGCCGGGGGTCGCGGGAACGTACGATCCTTCCGCAACCCCCGACTGGTGCCGGCCCGCCACTGCGGGCCTCTTCGGGTCTGTGGGGGGGAGTGAGGTGTTTGACTCCCCCCGTGACGCCTAAGAGGGGCGCGCGTGGAACACTACGCGCCGCCACCTCGGGTCCTGGTGTGTGGGTAGCGACGGACGTCCCCGTGTCCGTCGCCCCTGGACCCATTTAGGGGGGCTGGAAGAGGGCGTTGTCCGCCCTCCGCCGACGCCCGGTGCGCCTTCTGCGGGCCGGGTGAGTGGATGAGATCTCCCGCTCCCTTTCCGCAGCCTCCTTCTGCGAGACGACTGTTTCGCAGAAGGAGACCACCGCATCCCAGGACTCGGCGCTGCTGACCATCGACTCGACTACGGCCGGCAGCGACATGTCACTGCCTACTTCTGAGATGAGGGCACGGCGCGGCTCCTCCCAAGCGGCACACTCTGCCAGCGTATGCCACGCCGTGTCCTCCCGGCAGTCGACGCAGTGGTGACACCGGGCGTCCGGCTCCCTGTTTATGCGACACAGGTACTTCCCGAAGCAACCATGCCCCGAGAGCACCTGCGTCGCCCGAAACGACAGGGAGCCGTGCCTCCTCCCAAGCCAACGCTCGAGCACCGGCCGGACCGCCTCGATGGTGACGGCGGTAGGGCGTGAAAGCCTGTCCCGCCATTCCGCCACCAGGACCTCGCGAAGCTGAGACCGACGTTGAGGCCCTGGGTTGCAGCTGCTTCACCCTCGCTGCCACCCACCCCACCAACAGACGCCCAGCGTCGGCGATTTTGTTCGCCGCCGCCACCGGGCACCGCACCCAGATCGCGCCGAGCCCGGAAGCATCGATGCGAATCTCGCCCGTCCGCACATCATCGGGCGGACATCCGCCGACTCGGGCCACGGCCGCCACGACCTCTGCCGGGGTCGTCGAGTCATCCAGGCCATCGACGCGCAGCTCAACGGTCTCCGTAGGCCTGGACACCCGGACGTCCTCCGGGTTGAGGACCTCCCTCAGCTTGGCGGCCAGGATGTCCGCCTTTTCGCCGCTAGAGGCACCCGACACCTCAAGCAGTCGCGCCCCCGTCATCGCCGGCCTCATTCTGAGACGGCCGCCGCCTGGTGCGACCTCCCCTGCGCCAGGACCAGCGTGTCGTCAGCGTAACAAACCACGCTGACGCAACTAGGGAGGTCGGCGCGCAGCACCCAGTCGTATCCGATGTCCCACAGATGCGGCCCCAGGACCGATCTCTGTGGGACACCGCACGACATCTCTTGCCGGTTCCATACTCCCTGGTGACCGGGGTAGATGACGGCCCTGTCCGTCAATAGGCCTCGACCACACGACAGAGGTAGGTCGGCATCCGGTGATACCGGAGAGCACTCTGCGTCTGGCGCACAAAAGAAGCGATCCGGAAGGTGCTGTCGCATAGTTATATTTGACCGAGATCAAGCTTCTGCCCGCCACATCGTCCGCGTGAAATTTTGGCTACCGTTCTATCGCGTCGCATTCCATTCCGATTGAGCCCATTCAGTGGTCATCCGTCGAAGGACCACTGAATGGGCTCAATCGGGACTTTATAATAAAATAAGTAGTGGACTGTATTAAAATAGGTGTAATACCATAATTTACAATATTAACATCAAAGAAGAAGCAATTAAATGCCCGTGGTCGAGCGCGTCTGTGAGCTGAGTGGCGTGAAGGGCGCCCAGTGGCCGTCGCATACCGGGTTCAGTACCCCGACGCCCCGCGCCGTCCCCTCGGTCAATCACGTGCATATGTGATGCGCCGACAACGGTTTGATCAGCAATGGCTTGGCTGCCGTAGAGATCATTCCCACCAGTGGCGGTGCACTGTCAGTCTCCAGTGTCTCTGCTTTCGCTCCAAGTGGCCTCTCCGTAGTGTCTGAGAATGTATATGAGGGTACTCTGTTCGTGACTGGTGAGCTGCCGTTTGTGAGTGCTGCGGCTTTGGAGGGAGTGTTGCCAAGTGGCGGTGCTGAGGCCGTCAGCTACAGCTGCGGTAACGGTGTTACTGCTATTGAGAGCATCGCTCCTTCGGCTGCAGCCTACGGCGCCGGCTATGGACATGGCACTGCTACTATCGCCTCTGCTGCTCTCGGACTCGGCTATGGACGCCAAGCCTGTGGATGCGGTGTGTACTAAGAACTCAAAAAAAAAGAATTCCTTATCTTTTTGACCGAAACAATGATTCAATAAAGTGATCTGCAGTTTATTTCGACATATGAATTTACCTATACCCAATTCCCATGTCATGAATTTTATTTTGTAGGTGCAGACATATAATAATACAGGATGAAATTGACAACTTGCTCCAATTCGAAATAGGAGGTTCAGTAACTGTTACGTAATCATTATGAATTGTCATTTCCAAAATCTAAATTTTTGAAAAAAACGGTCAATTATCGTCGTAGATAGTGCAAACCAAGTTATTGCCTTAAAGTAGACACGAATGATCGGCGTACCAGTAAAACAAAAACATAAGCTCTCAAATTATATAAGAAAATTATAATATCAACTTTAGCGCACGCGCTATGCAATCCATACATCTCAGAGTTCACAACATAAAGCAAGTTGGCAACGCGTTAAGCTAGCGGTAATTTACCTAATTTTTACGGTTCTACGAGAAAAAGGGCGCGCGACGAATCGACGTTGCCAAATCGTTTGCCTACGCACACGTATGTGTATCCCTTTCCTATCCTTCGTATGCCTTCCTTCCTCCCGCAGAACACTTCCGCGCTTTCCCCGTCGCCCACCCGAAACGTCTCGGAGAGGTCACAGACTCATACGGTTGTGCGCGCTAGTCGCAATGTTGCGAATAATCGTTGAATAGTTTAATGGTTACATAAGTGCATTAGTTTATTCATGACATTTGTTGTAGTGTAACTAGGACGAGAGCAAACAATCGTGTCAATCAATCAATCAATCAACTCAGCCTATCGCAGTCTACTACTGGACATAAGCCTCTCCCAGGCTGTGCCACAACACCCTGTCCTCCGCCTACCACATCCAGTCTGTCCCAGCCACTTTCTTGAGGTTGTAGGTCCATCTAGCTGGGGGGCATCCCACGCTACGCTTGCCGATACATGGTCTCCAGTCCAGGAGTCGTCTACTCCACCGGCCATCGGTCCTTCGACAAAAATGGCCAGCCTACTACCACTTCAGCTTGTTTACTCTGCAAGCTATGTCGGTACCTCCAGTTCTTTTCCGGACAATTTTAATTTCTGATTTTATTCTTCAAATAAACTGCGAGCATAGCCCGCTCCATAGCGCGCTGAGTGACCTTGAATTCGTGGACCAGCCCAACAGTCAGTGTCCATGTTTCGGCACCGTACGTCATAACGGGCAGGAGGCACTGGTTGAAGACCTTAGTCTTCAAACATTGCAGGATTGGCGACGAGAAGACTTGACGAAGTTTCCCTAACGCTGCCCAACCGAATTGGATCCAACCTATAATCAACCAACAATCAACCAACAAACAACAACAACAACTCGACCCACTATCAACCTCCGGTCTCCGGAGGGGAGTAATGTAGCGGTACCTACATCGCCACATGCGAGCTGCGCGTCATACTGACGTCACGCAAATCCTGCATCGCGCAAGCAGAGTTTACCGCGCGACTAGCATATATACAACTTCCCGACATCAATCGTTGGACAGTTGCCCACCAGACACGATACCCGTCTGGTCGGAGGATCCTCCCTTTTCTATGGAGGTATGAGTGAACTTTACACCCTATTTCTCGTATCTCTATAACATATTTATTGCTTTTAGAAGTAGTCTCCGTTAATTTACAAGCACCGTTGCATGCAATGGAACCATTGACTGAAACAGTAGGCCTACTCTTCTTTAGGGATTTCAATCCACGCCTTTCGATAAATAAATATTCGATAGTCTGTCTGGCTGAGTGAGCTGGAGCATTGTGGTGGTAGAGGAGGATCCTGCTTCTTGGGCGCTCCTGTCTAACATTTTCCAAGACAACTGGTAAACAATGAGTGACATACCAATCTGCAGTGACAGTATGTTTATCTTCTAGGACAAATGTTCCAAAATGGCCCGGCGTCCAAATAATTAGACAATCATCTTTTTCTCTTGACTTCTGCCTTTCTTTACTTTTATCGGGTTTCGAATGGAAACATACATTACGCAGATTGTCTTTTGGTTTCGGGTTCATAACAATATAACCAGCTTTCATCACCTGTGATATGTTTTTGTATATAACATCGTCACAGGTGATGATTGTGGTGCATTGGAGTCACCTCCGTCATACTGTTCAAGGGTCGAGCGACACCAATCCAAGCGACGGCGTTTTTGATCTTCCGTGAAATATGAGGTATCCGTCTAGTACAAAGCTTTCTAACGCCTAAATGTTCATGTAAGACTTTTTGTACTTGGCTTATACCAATGCCTAATGCTGCCCGAACCTGTTGATGTCACCCTTATATCAGTTCCTATCGTTAGCCACACAGCACTCACGTTATCTTCAGTAGTCGCCGTAGATGGATGTCCTTCTAGCGAATCATCAGTGAGTTTGCTTCGGCCACGTTAAAACTCATGAAACCACTTGTAAACAGTGACACGGGATCGGGCTTCATAATGAAATGCTAATCGAAGTCTATTGCAACATTTTTGTTGGGTAAAACTGCAACGAAAGTTGTAATAAATTATTGAACGATTTTTTTTTCTACACTACATTCTTCTTATCCATATAATTATGTCAGCCCATATGGCATATTGCTCTCAAGTGGTCACGAGTGTACATACTAAGCCCGCAGATAATGTATATCACTTCCATTATACCGCATCAAGTTTCACGTTTTTATTCCTTCCCTTTTCTTTCAAATCACACATCATCCTCGCTGACTCCATCTATCTATTCTTTGGTCTTGCTCTCCCTCTCCACCCGACATCGTTTATAATCATATTTATTTGATTCTCATGAGTATTATGATACGATACCCTTTCAAGTTTTCAGTTGCGGAGCTGAATTATATTATTACAATAGGTTTATGAAATAATACAATAAAATCACATGGAAATTACTTTTATTTGATCACATGATAATCAATCTTCCAAATACATAGCTTAGTAGTAAATTCCAGCTGGGTAGCAACCATCGATGGGCGCAACAATCTCTACAACGGGAGTGTTGCAACCAGCTCCAGGAAATAGAGACAAAGGTGCAATACCAGCAACAGGACCATAAGCCCCAATACCAGCACCGTAGGCTCCAATTCTGGCACCATAAGCAGCAGCAGGAGCAATGGCAGCAGCAGCAGAAGGAGCGATGCTCTCAATAGCAGTAACACCGTTACCTTCGCTGTAGCTGACGCCGCCAGCACCGCCACTTAGTAACACGCCCTCCAAAGCCGCTGCACTAGCGAACGGCAGCTCACCACAAACATACAAGGTCCCTTCGAAGACGTTGTCGGAGACTATGGAAAGACCAGTAGGAGACATTGAAGATGTGCTAGAGACAATCAGAGCACCACCACTGGTAGGGATGACCTCAATAGGGCGGTTGGGACCGTATCCGAGACCAGAACCGTAGCCGACGCCAGCGTTGCCATAGCCAATACCATTGTAGCCTAAGCCGGAGCAGCCAGGGGCGGGTAATACAGGAGTGGGTGATACAGGACCAACACAACCACAAGCACCCAAACCAGGAGTGACAGGATTAGACAAGCCACAAGTAGCTAGTCCAGCTCCCAAGTTCGGATGTCCCGCGCACGCGCTGAGAGCGAGCTGAAAATCAATTATTAAGGATCAAAACATCGGTGCTTTGTAATTCGAAGCGAATATATATAATAAATATGGGTACATGTACGGGTACATGTATGTGCATGAAAACGAATTTTCTATGAAGGTCTGTAGCGATCAGGAATATATGACAACAGAAGAAAATAATTATGTTTTTTTTTATAAGTTGCAAGTCACTACATTCGAACCTCAGTATTACAGCTAACAGTAGTATCAAAAATTCAAGGTCATCCGTGTATTTCAAAATTCTCAACGGGTTTTTCCAGGGAACAAGCATTGGTTTCCTTAAGTAGTAACTCTGGACACACTTTCACAGGGACATTTTCACAAGGAGTTGTACTTCAGAAAGTTATTTTGATGGTTGATCAAACTTGTATACAAAATTCTTACCTGGACGAAGAGTGCCTGAGCGCAGAAGACGAGAATAACCTTAGCTGTCATGGTATGTAAGTAACTTCAATGAATGCAAATTGATGAATGGTAGTTCCAGGATAACTTAGTATTTTTATACTAAATTCGCAGAAAGAGTACGTGCCATTCTCATAATGCGCTATATTGAGGCAAGCATTGCCACCTTTGACTTTTGCAATGAAATTCCTTGCATTATCAATTTGTTTACGAAACCAAGGCAAATGTCTTTCCCAAGAGTAGTGATAGAACAGTTTTCAAAGTCCTGTGAAAGTTGTAAAATAGCACGGGCTTTTATTTTGCGATAAGAATTTTACACTATATAAACGTGGTCTCGAAGTAGGGACATCATTCAGTCTTCAGCTTTTCGTTGAACACAAACAAACATCAAACATGTCTACTTTCACTGTTCTGTTGCTCTGCATCCAAGCTTGCTTGGTCCAGGTGAGTAAATATTTTCTCATTCGTCTTACTTTTGTCTTCAAAAATTTAATTAGATTTTTAGGGTAAATACCATTACAAGCAGAAGTAGGTAGTTGCAGTTGTAGGGTTCCGTATTAACGAGTTGCGATGGCACCCTGAGACTGCCTGTCCACAGAAGCGGAGCGAGGCTGCGGAGCGGATAAACGGAGGAATATTAACCAATAGTATTGCATAAAATCTTCGCTTATACAATCTTATTGGTTAATATTGCTCCGTCCAGCTAAGAATTTTGTATACAATTTTCATCAACCATCAAAATAACTTTCTGAAGTACAACTCCTTGTGAAAATGTCCCCCAGAAAGTGTGTCCGGAGTAACTACTTAAGAAAACCAATGCTTGTTCCCTGGAAAAACCCGTTAAGAATTTTGAAATACACGGATGTGCTTAAATTTCTGATACTACTATTAGATAATACTAAGGTTCGAATTTAGTGACCTGCAACTTAAAAAAAAACCATAATTATTTTCTTCTGTTGTACATTCATTCCTGATCGCTACAGACCTTCATAGAAAATTCGTTTTCATGCACAAAAACCCGTACATGTACCCATATTTATTATATATATTCGCTTCGAATTACAAAGCACCGATGTTTTGATCATTATTACTTGATTTTCAGCTCGCTCTCAGCGCGTGCGCGGGACATCCGAACTTGGGAGCTGGACTAGCTACTTGTGGCTTGTCTAATCCTGTCACTCCTGGTTTGGGCGCTTGTGGTTGTGTTGGTCCTGTATCACCCACTCCTGTATTACCCGCCCCTGGCTGCTCCGGCTTAGGCTACAATGGTATTGGCTATGGCAACGCTGGCGTCGGCTACGGTTCTGGTCTCGGATACGGTTCCAACCGCCCTATTGAGGTCATCCCTACCAGTGGTGGTGCTCTGATTGTCTCTAGCACATCTTCAATGTCTCCTACTGGTCTTTCCATAGTCTCCGAGAACGTCTTCGAAGGGACCTTGTATGTTTGTGGTGAGCTGCCGTTCACTAGTGCTGCGGCTTTAGAGGGCGTGTTACCAAGTGGCGGTGCTGGCGGCGTCAGCTACAGCGAAGGTAACGGTGTTACTGCTATTGAGAGCATCGCTCCTTCTGCTGCTGCTGCCATTGCTCCTGCTGCTGCTTATGGTGCCGGAATTGGAGCCTACGGTGCTGGTATTGGGGCTTATGGTCCTGTTGCTGGTATTGCACCTTTGTCTCTATTTCCTGGAGCTGGTTGCCACACTCCCGTTGTAGAGATTGTTGCGCCCATCGATGGTTGCTACCCAGCTGGAATTTACTACTAAACTATGTATTTGGAAGATTGATTATCATGTGACCAAATAAAAGTAATTTCCATGTGATTTTATTGTATTATTTCATAAACCTATTTTAATAATATAATTCAGTTCCGCAACTGAAAACTTGAAAGGGTATCGTATCATAATACTCGTGAGAATCAAATTAATATGATTATAAACGATGTCGGATGGAGAGGGAGAGCAAGACCAAAGAAAAGATAGATGGAGTCAGCGAGGATGATGTGTGATTTGAAAGAAAAGGGAAGGAATAAAAACGTGAAACTTGACGCGGTATAATGGAAGTGATACACATCATCTGCGGGCTTAGTATGTACACTCGTGGCCACTTGCGAGCGATATGCCAGACTATATGGGCTGACATAATTTATACGGATAAGAAGAATGTAGTGTTAAAAAAAATCGTTCAATAATTTATTACAATTTTCGTTGCAGTTTTACTCAACAACAATGTCGCAATAGACTTTGATTAGCATTTCATGATGTAGCCCGATCCCGTGCCACTGTTTACAAGTGGTTTAATGAGTTGAAACGTGGTCGAAGCAAACTCACTGATGATTCGCGAGAAGCACGTCCTTCTAAGGCGACTACTGAAGATAACGTGAGTGCTGTGTAACGATAGAAACTGATATAAGGGTGACATCAACAGGTTCGGGCAGCATTAGGCATTGGTATGAGTCAAGTACAAAAAGTCTTACATGAACATTTAGGCGTTAGAAAGCTTTGTACTAGATGGATACCTCATATTTCTCAGAAGGTCAAAAACGCCGTCGTTTGGATTGGTGCCGCACGACGCTTGAAAATTATGACGGAGGTGACTCGAATGCAACATAATCATCACCTGTGACGATGTTATATACAAAAACATCATCACAGGTGATGAAAGCTGGATATATATAAAATAAAATAAAAAAAATAAAAATGTTTATTTCATCAACTTATACGTTTTACATAATATGTGTGTGGAAGCACCTTTTAAGCAACAATATGCTTGTGTTAGGTGGTTCCGCTCTTCCAGTTTGCAATAACTAAGTATAAATGCTGTGAGATAAACAAAGGTAATTTAAAATAATCTAAAATAAGCATGCAGTGGAAGATGGGCGAAATAACAACGCACGCGGTGTAATAAGTGTGAGGTGTGTCTGCGTGTGTATGTGTGATTGTGTATATGTGCGTGAGTGTGTGTGAGGATGTCAGGGATGTGTGTGAGTCATTTGTGCTTTGTCTGTTTTGGGGTCAGCCCTACGACTATGTCTTGGGGTCGGAAGACACTGTAACCAGTATCTTCCACTGACTGTAGAAGTCCCTAGTGATCAGTCACGTAGCAGTTTGTAATATTGACTCGGACTTCTGCGTAGCTTTTGGTTGCTAACCACTGTGTGAGGGTCTTTTGACAGTCACGGTAACTCATTGGGTAAATGCCTAATTCTTTGTTTAGAAAGTTATAAATGTGGGTCGACTGTCTATTATATTGTCTAGCAGCAAATTTGGTGTTAACAGGTGTAGGTGGAGCTACTCTATTTTTCCTCCTAGCCACTGTCTTGGAAGGGACGAAGGAAAGTGACTTGTGCTTTTTCAGGGCTATCTGAAGGATGTATAATTTCCTGACTGATAGAAGGTTAGAGTTTAAATAGAGACTTTCTGTGGGGTATCTGAGTGGCTTGAAGAACATGACTTTAAGAAGGGCCCTTTGTGCTCTTTCAAGTTCTAGAAATTTGGTCTATAATATACCATATAATTGGTCTAATATATATATTGTTATGAACGCGAAACCAAAGACAAAGACAATCAAAGACAATCTGCGTTATGGATGTTTCCATTCGAAACCCGATAAAAGTAAAGAAAGGCAGAAATCAAGAGAAAAAGATGATTGTCTAATTATTTGGACGGACGGGCCATTTTGGAACATTTGTCCTAGAAGATAAAAATACTGTTACTGCAGATTGGCATGTCAGTCATTGTTTACCAGTTGTCTTGGAAAATGTTAGACAGGAGCGCCCAAGAAGCAGGATCCTCCTCTACCACCACAACGCTCCAGCTCACTCAGCCAGACAGCCTATCGAATATTTATCTATCGAAAGTCTGGAGTTAGTAAGTTATCCGCCTTACAGTCGTGACCTGACAGCTTGTGACTTTTATTTATTTCCAAAAATAAAAGATAAACTTAGAGGAATTCGGTTTACGAACCCTAAAGATAACCTGTGGCTGCGTTTGTCGCGACGGCGTGGTTTTCTCCTCTTCCTCATGTTATATTCTTGTTATCTCTAGGTCTAAAATGTAATGTGTTTTATTGCAATCATATAGAATTAATTGTCTGCTTCGCTTTGATATGAAGAGAAACCCACGCCTCACGATACTTCAGAGACACTCACCGATACGGATCACACACCGAGACGGAGTGTCTCTCAATCCAATCTCCTGTGCTTCGGTCCTCAAAGGCACCGAAGGTCAATCATCAGTTTATCTATTTTCTCAGGCGCGACTTGAACATCTGTAAGTTTAAATACCCATGAATCTCTGGGTTTAGTGTTACCTATCTGTTTATGATCAGTGCATCTATTTTGCCTTTTCACAAGGTTTATATTATCATTAACCAACATCCAAGTTCCTGATACCTATCGCATCAGGGACTGTATTAACATTGTTACGTTCAATTGCCACATACATTAGGAGAGTTGCCTCAACTCGCAACCTCCATCATGTAAGCTTCACCAACTCCATATCAATAACATTTGTATGCCACATACATTAGTAGAGTTGCCTCAACTCGCAACCTCCATCATGTAAGTTTCATCAACTCCATATCAATAACATTTGTATGCCACATACATAAATAGAGTTGCCTCAACTCGCAACCTCCATCATGTAAGTTTCATCAACTCCATATCAATAACATTTGTATGTTTGTAAGCTTGTAACACCTTAGTGCTAATCGAATTTATTGAGTTCATATTCGCGAATTAGCACTTGCGTTCCAGACCATGGTCGGATCCCCGTCCTCGCGCACCGACATCTGAAACGCTCCCCTTAATAAATAGCACTCGTCAGCGCTAGTGGCCCGTCGGCACACCATGGGCCCTCCTTGGGGACACTGGAGACTGCAAGAGAGACTGGCCCAAGGCCCCCCTCACAACTCCCTACGCTTGTAAGTCCGGACTACGTAATAGCGTGTGATGGCCGTCGTTAACATCTTAAACCGCGCTAACGGATGCATCTTATTGAACCAGAACCGCGGCTGAAGACACGTCCAACACAAATCTGCTCGAAACATGCCGCCGTTCCATAACTTAAGCCGCGAACATGGAAGCATCTTATCGAGCCTGAACCGCGCCTGAAGCCACGACAATTACCGAACAGATTAGGTGTTACAATTAGTTCAAGCAAGCAGGCAAAACCGCCTTCATATAACATCAATTAATAAACATCAAATCTCTAACACAAACAGAAAGTTAACACTTAGGTACTTAGCTTTCCAGGTGGCGAGTCTCTCGGGTGACAAGAATCTCCATATACTTTTCTTGCACTGAATCTCAAATTAACTAATAATCAAACTACGAGTATGTCTGCGCGGGAAATGGCGCTAAAAACTGGATTGGGCTGGCGTCGTCAAGTTGTCTAATTTAGTGTTGCTATCTCATTAGTGTTGCAATTATATTTACATATTTTATAGATTTGGAACATCGCGATCTTATCTTTCGCGACACTCCCGACGACGACAGAAGCTATAAGTGTTCCATCAAGTCTCGCGTCCACCTCGATGACCTTCCTTGCTTCGCCTTTCATAGAACCTTTAAGGTATAAAAGTTTGTCTACCTCTGATAGGTCTCTATTTCCTACATTGGAGCAGAATTGGTCCCAAAATTGACGCCATTCCAGAATGACTCCTGAAAATTCTGGCAAGCTTAACTTGGGTAATTTCCCCATTAGTGCCGTATTCCTACTCGGTAATACAGTTGGTGCAGAATTTTCTTTTATCCATTTCAGTTTGATATTCATTTCTGTTAGAACCTCCTCTCCTCTTAGCTGTACTTCACTAAAGGAAGTGACTTCTTCCACGAAGGATTGCATTTCGTTTATTGATAGACTATTGTTTAACTCAGTTCCGAACCTTTTTACCGCTACATTTAGTTTACCTAGCGCTATTTCTAAATTATCAGAATTCTCTGTATTAACATTATCTTTGTAGGTGAGAGCTTCTTCAGTCAATATAGAGATAGCACTTGATATAGACTCAAGACGTCTTATAAGAATTTGATCCATTTTGGAATTCTGAAATAATATTTTATAATTTTATATTTTGTATACCATACTTTAAGGATTTATATCCTGTATATTGTTAAATTTACTAGTTACGTATTATTAACAATATGAAAAAAAAAAAAAAATTTTTTTTTTTGTAAAATACTATGACCAAAAAATTTTTTCCAACGTTTTGTATGAATAAAGAAATTTTCTAGCACCTGGCATATAATGGAATGGTATTTTATTAACAGCCTGTATAAAATAGAGAAAGAATTATTGACACCCCATATACCAACAAAAATGTCCGAGTCAAAAGCAAGGAACAATTTTGTATCCACAGGATACCATCCTCTACATGATAAACTTAACCACTGAATTATATGTGCAAGGAAAATTCTTTTGTACCTAAGAGGTTTTAGTTTTAGCTTTTAGCTCAGAATTTATTCTGATATATTTCTAACGTTACCAAATATTACTGTTGCTGACCGACGGGTAAAACTGGTTGTTTCATTAGTTTGAATTTTATTTAATAATTTCTATGTCATACAATAATCCCCTCCTGACCATCAATAAAACTTTACTAAAAGTTCATAAGCTGTTTCATTACTTATTCATAAACAAGTGAGGTACCAACACCGTTTGTGTATGCATCCACAAAAGATATTAGGTTTTACCTGCACCAACTTATTAACCAGTACATAATTGTACATACATTACCATAGTACACTTTATTAACATGAAGCAATGCAGTCAGCTAGGGATGACATGTATAACATGACATAAGTTCAGACACAAACTAAACTGTACAATCCAATTTCCTCCGCCAGTGTAATGCATTAGCTTTTATGAGAATATATCAATTTTATGCTCAATTCTTAAAAGTAACTGCTAAGATAGACTTACTGCGAATGTTTATGTACTTTTGTTTTAGTAGTAGTGATTGATTTACACATAAGATGTGAGGTATGCAGTATCAGCGGCACGCATCTGCCTTCATTCATCCATCTGATGATCTTCTCAATCAATCCTGAGTTATGATATGCTTCCTTTCGTGCACTTTATAGGTGGGTATCCTTTTGGGTTTATTTCAACCAAACTAAATTGGCTAGCACTCTTACAGCGGATCGAATTACGTTTACTAGATAAACAATACGTAACAAGTTCTTAACAAAATCCCTTTTCCTCTTAGAGGGTTTTACTCCTGTAAAAGAACACAACAAACTAACTTTCACTTTTCGAAATTCAGTATAAACACACTAGACGCAGCCGCCCGTTAGCCATTTTGAATGCAGAAAAAAAATCCCGGTCGAATTTTCATAATTCGTAAATATGGAAATTTTGTCAATCAATGGTGTAAAAGTGATTAATATATTATTCAATAATTTAGTTTTGAATTTTACTTGAATTGTATGGTAGATTTATAAGTTTTAACTCTTAAAGTATGATAATTATTATGTTCATTCGAACTTCGCATATTATTTCTTACTTCCGGTTACAGAGTACATTTTGTCAGACCCGCCACCATGACAGCGTTATCAAATCCGCGCCAAATTCAAAGTAGAACTTATAGCCAGCTCATAACTTTGCACGTTACATGTAGGTACACACGACACACGTTACACACTTATTCAATTTGCAGCAGCTTCGAGTCTTTCATCTCAGCCCGCCGTTCAACACATTATACTCAGATAAATTAACGTTTAGTCATCATTAACTTAACGTTCGAATTTTGGCACCTTTAAGTAAATTTTTATGGACATCCGCCCGCCCATTAAACGCTGGTTCCAATCAGATTATGTAGATGTCGCTGACAACCTGATTTAAACACCTACACAGTGTTTTCTCAAAATAAGAGACTGGATTGATTTTATGCCTTGGGATACTTTTTGGAATGCTTTCAGATCCCAGCATCTCCACCATGTCGCGACGGCGTGGTTTTCTCCTCTTCCTCATGTTATATTCTTGTTATCTCTAGGTCTAAAATGTAATGTATAGCGTGCGGCAGAGCGTAATATGTATATGGCAACACAGAGTGGTGGCGGCCGCCCGTGAGAGGGCGCCCGGGGACTTGTGCCAGAAAGATCTGACAGACAGCTCGGCAGTTGTCAGGAGAGTCCAACGAGCTACCCGCGAATGAGTGCGTGCGCGCGAGTTAAGTTTCTTTTGTATAACTATGTGAGTTTGTGTAATTGGGAATTAAAACTGCCTGTTCATAGCACCTTGCGTTTTCCTACACCCGTTCCCCGGCTATAAGTGGCTGCCCAACGTGTAAATAAAACAAAATGCCGAGGCTTCGATCGGAAGATGTCGCAGAAGACGCCGGTGCCGAGGGTGCCGCCAATATAACAATGTCACAAGAAACTCTCGCGAGTTTTATCGCATCGATTCAGCAAACCCAAAGTGAATTTTGTCAACAACAATTTTGTCATCAACACCTCACGTTAACGTGTCTGAGGCCCAGCAGGGATCGGGCTTTGCATTTGGCGCGAACGGAAATTTCGCAAAATGCTCGACGCGTTATGGCGGACGTGCCGACGAATCGTTGGAAAACTTCATAGACGCGATTGTTACCTACAAGGATTGCGTGAGTATTTCCGATGAAAATGCTCTCCGTGGTTTCTCAATGTTGTTGGAAGGGCCCGCTGCAGTGTGGTGGCAAGGTGTAAAAAGGTCGACGAGCACATGGTCGGAGGCTCTTACTAGACTTAAAGGGGCTTTTGGCGAGCATGACCCACCACACCGACTCTACAGGAAGTTGTTCAGTTTAAGTCAAGAAGACGAACACACCGACTTGTTTATCGCTAAGGTACGTGCTCTGTTAGCTAAATTCCCAGAAGACGACCTCTCGGAAAAAGTCCAGTTAGACATGGCATACAGTTTGCTTAGCCCGCGTATAAGAAAACGCGTAACCAGAGAATGCGTAAATAGTTTCGACGTGCTACTTCATAAGTGTCGCCTTGTAGAAGATTCTCTAAAGGAAACAAGAAAAGAGCAGGCGGTTTTATCTAAGTCGCACGCGCAATCAAATAAGCGCGCCGCATCTTCGTCACAGCGGGAAGTACCTACAGTTGCCGACGCGCCTAGTACCAGCCGCGCCGACCGTAACGTCGAGCCCGCCGAGCCCGCCGCCGCAGCTAAGGAAAAGAAGCCGTTCTGCGCGTACTGCAAGCGACCCGGTCACCGCAAGGAAGTGTGCGAAAAGCTTAAGCGTAGTGATAAGTGCGATAACAATGACAATAGTAAAGTAAAGTCAGAAAGTGAAATAAAGTGTTACGGTTGTGGTGCCGCGAACGTAATCAAGTCTAAGTGCAAAAACTGTTCGCCGGGTGGTCAGCCGTCGGCGTTTTATTCCATCAACTTCGCGAAACATGATGGATCCGTAAACAATAACGAGAAGGCCGCTTCGCTGCGAAATTCGAGCGCGGCAGGCTTCGCGCGCTCGCGCAAGCTTCGTCGCAGCCCAGCCGGCTCGGTACCCGCTGCCGCCCCGCCCCCGCCGCCACCCCCGCCGCCGTCGGTAAGCCCGACAAAGCAAATTATGTCGACTCCAGGTAACCCTACGCGCGTCGTAGAGGATCTTAGTAACTCTTTTGTTTATGAAAATAATGTTGATACTGTAAATAATTGTCTCGAGGACTCAGATATCAATAATTGTTTAGTTTTAAAATTGAACGATCATGCTCGTAATGAAAACATCTGCGTGCCTTGTTCTAAGGATAAATGTTTTAATTATGATAATGTTGTTAATGTAAATACGTCTGTGTCTAGTTGTTATGATTGTAATAAGTCTTGTAATAGTTGTGAGTATTCTGAAAATACAAACGATAGTGCATCCTTTCGTCGCCCTGTGTTAGACATAAGCGTCTTAGGCTATTGTGGTACGGCTTTAGTAGACTCTGCAGCAAAAAGCTGTATTGCCGGTCACACGCTCTACGCTCTCCTACGCAGTTTAGGACATCAGTTAGTGCCGTCAACGCAAGTTGTTAGGTTGGCGGATGGTGTTAGTAGGGAAATAAATGTACTAACCACGGAGGTACAGGTGACACTTAAACACAAGACTAAAGTCATCAAGTTTTTAATTTTTCCTGAAGCGGACAGTAATGAAAGCTTGTTAGGCATAGATTTTCTTACGATATTCAATCTTGTTTTCAATTTCGGTGAGAACAGCTGGCACTTTGCTGAAAATAGTGATCAAAAGTATGATACTCAGTTTGAGAGGATGTTACCGTCACCTGTATCTTCGTGTGCCGCTGTAGAGGTGCTGCGGGATGACGAGGCGAGTTCGCTTAATGATAGTCAGCGTGAGGTACTTGCGCAGCTCATCGTAGAGCATCAAGATATCTTTAAGCCAGGGGGAGAACCGACCCCTTTCGCCGAACATATTATCGATACTGGCGATCACCTCCCTATTGCTGTTCCACCGTATAGGTTGACGCCTGCTAAGAAAGAAGTAATGCGGGTAGAGTTAGATAAGATGTTGGCAGACGATATTATTGAGGAGTGCGAGTCCGCGTGGGGTTCTCCAGCGCTTCTCATTCCTAAGAAAAACGGACAGGTGCGTTTTTGTGTCGACTATAGAAAGCTCAATGCGGTAACTAAGACCGACGTCTATCCAATGCCATTGATAGACGAGCTTGTCCAGTCAACAAAAAAACATTCTTTTATGAGTACCGTTGATATGCGTAGTGGGTTTTGGCAAGTTAGCTTACGCGAGCAGGACAGAGATAAAACAGCGTTTTTGACACCCTTTGGCTCTTTTCGCTTTAAGCGTATGCCGTTTGGTTTGAAGAACGCCCCTTCAACCTTCCAGCGTTTAATAGATAGGCTGCGTACGGGCGCCTCGCTGAAGGACGTAACCCTTCTTGCTTACCAAGACGATTTGTTAGCTATCTCCGAAGGCAGTTTTGAAAAGCATATTTCCGATTTGCGTAAGGTTTTCTAAAGATTACGTCTATTTAAGCTACGCGCGAACAGAGACAAGTGCGTGTTCGCACGAGACAAGGTTAGGTATTTGGGTCATGTCATCACCCAAGATGGTGTGTCACCGGATGATGACAAGGTACGTGCAGTTTTAGATATGAGGGCACCGTCGTCGTTACGCCATTTAAGAACATTTTTACAAACGTGTTCGTGGTTTAGAAAATTTATTCCAAACTTTTCAGCTGTAGCTGAGCCCTTGACACGCCTGCTTAAAAAGAATCAGCCCTGGTTTTGGGGTGCAAGCCAGGCTAGTGCGTTCGAGGAGCTTAAAAAGCGCTTATCGTCGGCACCGATTCTCATCCAAGCGGATTATAGTAAGCCTTTTGTGTTAAGGACGGACGCTAGCAACTACGCTCTTGGAGCTGTATTGTTACAAGGTGAGGGTAAGGATGAACGCCCTATAGAGTATGCTAGCCGTCTTCTTATTCCAGCAGAAAGGAATTACAGCACCACAGAGCGTGAGGCTCTTGCCGTTGTTTGGGCTGTCGATCGATTCAGAGGCTACATCGAAGGTCACGAGGTCATCATAGGTAGCGATCATCAGCCATTAAAGTGGCTTCTTACCTTAAAGTCACCATCGGGTAGGCTTGTTCGATGGGCGTTAAAGCTTCAATGTTTTAACATTCAGTTTCACTATACACCTGGAAAGGCTAATGTCATTGCCGATACGCTCAGTCGACCAACCTGCAAAGAAGAAACAAAGGATCGGTGCGGAGTTTGCTCTGTTGTTGTTGACTTACCTGCTAGGAGTGCTTCCGACCTTCGGCGCGCACAGCTGGATGACCTGGAACAAAAAAAAAATCGTTAGTGAGTTAGAGGATATATCTGATCCGGAATCTATAGGTCAGAAGCGTTGGTCCGAAAGAGGTTATTTCCTGCAACAAGGTGTTTTGTATAGATACAGTCCCGACGTGGACAGTGAAGAACCGCAGCTGGTAGTTCCGTCTTCTTTACGCCTTGAAATTATGAAGGAGTGTCATGACTCTGATTTAGCGGGTCATCATGGAGTAGACAGAACATACAATAGAATCTCTCAGGGTTTTTATTTTCCAGGCATGCGTAGGGCCATAACAGAGTATATCAAGACTTGCGCCACCTGTCAACGTTATAAGTCTTCAAACAAAAAGCCGTCAGGTCTGTTACAGACACCGGTTTTGAATCAAAGGGGAGAAGTGTTAGCCATTGACCTATTCGGTCCTCTTCCTGCGGGAGATAATGGGGAACGCTGGATATTGTTGGTAGAAGACACCGCTTCTCGGTGGACTGAGCTATACGCTTTAAAGGAGGCAACTTCAGAGGCGTGTGCTCGTATATTGATTGAGGAGTTCTTTTTGCGTTATGGACTTCCTCGGCGCATTGTGTCAGACAATGGCGTTCAATTTGTGTCCGCTGTCATGCAGCAGTGTATGTTTGTTTTAGGTATAAATCAAGATCTGTTACCTTTGTATCATCCCTCAGCTAATCCAGCTGAACGCAAAAATAGAGATTTAAAATTCCAGTTGTCACGTTTAGTTGAAACAAACCATTCTTCATGGCCGCAGTACCTACCTGCGATAAGGTTCGCTATGAATTCCGCAGTTTGTCAAACTACGGGTGTGTCTCCAGCGTACTTAACGTTCGCCAGAGAGCTACGCTCACCCCTCGACGTGCAACACGACATTCGGTCGATTCTTAACAAAGATAATTTTGTTCCGCAAATTACGCCTTATTTGAAAAACTTTGTTAACACGTTCATTGCTGTTAGGGAAAGAGTTGAAGCACAACAAGACCGACGTAAGGAATGTGCTGACAAGTCCTTCGTACCTGCCGAAGTCTTTGAGGTCGGAGACCAAGTACTGTTGAAGTCACATGTTCTTAGCAATGCAGCAAAGAATATAACAGCTAAGTTCATTCCTAAGAAAGACGGGCCGTACGTCATTGCCAAAAGGGTGAGTCCCACGACATATTTCATAGCAAACATAGAAAGCCCTGAAAGTATGTTAGGAAAGTATCATGTATCAGATCTCACTCGGTTCCATAACCGGGACAGTTCGCCTCCTCGTCCCGTAGTTCCAAAACGTCAGAGAGGGCGTCCACGCAAACATGTTTGTCCAGTCTGTTCAGCTTCCTTTGAGCGAGTTCATGAGCGAGGACGTTCTCTAGAACTCGAGGGGGAGTGTATAGCGTGCGGCAGAGCGTAATATGTATATGGCAACACAGAGTGGTGGCGGCCGCCCGTGAGAGGGCGCCCGGGGACTTGTGCCAGAAAGATCTGACAGACAGCTCGGCAGTTGTCAGGAGAGTCCAACGAGCTACCCGCGAATGAGTGCGTGCGCGCGAGTTAAGTTTCTTTTGTATAACTATGTGAGTTTGTGTAATTGGGAATTAAAACTGCCTGTTCATAGCACCTTGCGTTTTCCTACACCCGTTCCCCGGCTATAAATGTGTTTTATTGCAATCATATAGAATTAATTGTCTGCTTCGCTTTGATATGAAGAGAAACCCACGCCTCACGATACTTCAGAGACACTCACCGATACGGATCACACACCGAGACGGAGTGTCTCTCAATCCAATCTCCTGTGCTTCGGTCCTCAAAGGCACCGAAGGTCAATCATCAGTTTATCTATTTTCTCAGGCGCGACTTGAACATCTGTAAGTTTAAATACCCATGAATCTCTGGGTTTAGTGTTACCTATCTGTTTATGATCAGTGCATCTATTTTGCCTTTTCACAAGGTTTATATTATCATTAACCAACATCCAAGTTCCTGATACCTATCGCATCAGGGACTGTATTAACATTGTTACGTTCAATTGCCACATACATTAGGAGAGTTGCCTCAACTCGCAACCTCCATCATGTAAGCTTCACCAACTCCATATCAATAACATTTGTATGCCACATACATTAGTAGAGTTGCCTCAACTCGCAACCTCCATCATGTAAGTTTCATCAACTCCATATCAATAACATTTGTATGCCACATACATAAATAGAGTTGCCTCAACTCGCAACCTCCATCATGTAAGTTTCATCAACTCCATATCAATAACATTTGTATGTTTGTAAGCTTGTAACACCTTAGTGCTAATCGAATTTATTGAGTTCATATTCGCGAATTAGCACTTGCGTTCCAGACCATGGTCGGATCCCCGTCCTCGCGCACCGACATCTGAAACGCTCCCCTTAATAAATAGCACTCGTCAGCGCTAGTGGCCCGTCGGCACACCATGGGCCCTCCTTGGGGACACTGGAGACTGCAAGAGAGACTGGCCCAAGGCCCCCCTCACAACTCCCTACGCTTGTAAGTCCGGACTACGTAATAGCGTGTGATGGCCGTCGTTAACATCTTAAACCGCGCTAACGGATGCATCTTATTGAACCAGAACCGCGGCTGAAGACACGTCCAACACAAATCTGCTCGAAACATGCCGCCGTTCCATAACTTAAGCCGCGAACATGGAAGCATCTTATCGAGCCTGAACCGCGCCTGAAGCCACGACAATTACCGAACAGATTAGGTGTTACAATTAGTTCAAGCAAGCAGGCAAAACCGCCTTCATATAACATCAATTAATAAACATCAAATCTCTAACACAAACAGAAAGTTAACACTTAGGTACTTAGCTTTCCAGGTGGCGAGTCTCTCGGGTGACAAGAATCTCCATATACTTTTCTTGCACTGAATCTCAAATTAACTAATAATCAAACTACGAGTATGTCTGCGCGGGAAATGGCGCTAAAAACTGGATTGGGCTGGCGTCGTCAAGTTGTCTAATTTAGTGTTGCTATCTCATTAGTGTTGCAATTATATTTACATATTTTATAGATTTGGAACATCGCGATCTTATCTTTCGCGACACTCCCGACGACGACAGAAGCTATAAGTGTTCCATCAAGTCTCGCGTCCACCTCGATGACCTTCCTTGCTTCGCCTTTCATAGAACCTTTAAGGTATAAAAGTTTGTCTACCTCTGATAGGTCTCTATTTCCTACATTGGAGCAGAATTGGTCCCAAAATTGACGCCATTCCAGAATGACTCCTGAAAATTCTGGCAAGCTTAACTTGGGTAATTTCCCCATTAGTGCCGTATTCCTACTCGGTAATACAGTTGGTGCAGAATTTTCTTTTATCCATTTCAGTTTGATATTCATTTCTGTTAGAACCTCCTCTCCTCTTAGCTGTACTTCACTAAAGGAAGTGACTTCTTCCACGAAGGATTGCATTTCGTTTATTGATAGACTATTGTTTAACTCAGTTCCGAACCTTTTTACCGCTACATTTAGTTTACCTAGCGCTATTTCTAAATTATCAGAATTCTCTGTATTAACATTATCTTTGTAGGTGAGAGCTTCTTCAGTCAATATAGAGATAGCACTTGATATAGACTCAAGACGTCTTATAAGAATTTGATCCATTTTGGAATTCTGAAATAATATTTTATAATTTTATATTTTGTATACCATACTTTAAGGATTTATATCCTGTATATTGTTAAATTTACTAGTTACGTATTATTAACAATATGAAAAAAAAAAAAAAATTTTTTTTTTTGTAAAATACTATGACCAAAAAATTTTTTCCAACGTTTTGTATGAATAAAGAAATTTTCTAGCACCTGGCATATAATGGAATGGTATTTTATTAACAGCCTGTATAAAATAGAGAAAGAATTATTGACACCCCATATACCAACAAAAATGTCCGAGTCAAAAGCAAGGAACAATTTTGTATCCACAGGATACCATCCTCTACATGATAAACTTAACCACTGAATTATATGTGCAAGGAAAATTCTTTTGTACCTAAGAGGTTTTAGTTTTAGCTTTTAGCTCAGAATTTATTCTGATATATTTCTAACGTTACCAAATATTACTGTTGCTGACCGACGGGTAAAACTGGTTGTTTCATTAGTTTGAATTTTATTTAATAATTTCTATGTCATACAATAATCCCCTCCTGACCATCAATAAAACTTTACTAAAAGTTCATAAGCTGTTTCATTACTTATTCATAAACAAGTGAGGTACCAACACCGTTTGTGTATGCATCCACAAAAGATATTAGGTTTTACCTGCACCAACTTATTAACCAGTACATAATTGTACATACATTACCATAGTACACTTTATTAACATGAAGCAATGCAGTCAGCTAGGGATGACATGTATAACATGACATAAGTTCAGACACAAACTAAACTGTACAATCCAATTTCCTCCGCCAGTGTAATGCATTAGCTTTTATGAGAATATATCAATTTTATGCTCAATTCTTAAAAGTAACTGCTAAGATAGACTTACTGCGAATGTTTATGTACTTTTGTTTTAGTAGTAGTGATTGATTTACACATAAGATGTGAGGTATGCAGTATCAGCGGCACGCATCTGCCTTCATTCATCCATCTGATGATCTTCTCAATCAATCCTGAGTTATGATATGCTTCCTTTCGTGCACTTTATAGGTGGGTATCCTTTTGGGTTTATTTCAACCAAACTAAATTGGCTAGCACTCTTACAGCGGATCGAATTACGTTTACTAGATAAACAATACGTAACAAGTTCTTAACAAAATCCCTTTTCCTCTTAGAGGGTTTTACTCCTGTAAAAGAACACAACAAACTAACTTTCACTTTTCGAAATTCAGTATAAACACACTAGACGCAGCCGCCCGTTAGCCATTTTGAATGCAGAAAAAAAATCCCGGTCGAATTTTCATAATTCGTAAATATGGAAATTTTGTCAATCAATGGTGTAAAAGTGATTAATATATTATTCAATAATTTAGTTTTGAATTTTACTTGAATTGTATGGTAGATTTATAAGTTTTAACTCTTAAAGTATGATAATTATTATGTTCATTCGAACTTCGCATATTATTTCTTACTTCCGGTTACAGAGTACATTTTGTCAGACCCGCCACCATGACAGCGTTATCAAATCCGCGCCAAATTCAAAGTAGAACTTATAGCCAGCTCATAACTTTGCACGTTACATGTAGGTACACACGACACACGTTACACACTTATTCAATTTGCAGCAGCTTCGAGTCTTTCATCTCAGCCCGCCGTTCAACACATTATACTCAGATAAATTAACGTTTAGTCATCATTAACTTAACGTTCGAATTTTGGCACCTTTAAGTAAATTTTTATGGACATCCGCCCGCCCATTAAACGCTGGTTCCAATCAGATTATGTAGATGTCGCTGACAACCTGATTTAAACACCTACACAGTGTTTTCTCAAAATAAGAGACTGGATTGATTTTATGCCTTGGGATACTTTTTGGAATGCTTTCAGATCCCAGCATCTCCACCATGTCGCGACGGCGTGGTTTTCTCCTCTTCCTCATGTTATATTCTTGTTATCTCTAGGTCTAAAATGTAATGTATAGCGTGCGGCAGAGCGTAATATGTATATGGCAACACAGAGTGGTGGCGGCCGCCCGTGAGAGGGCGCCCGGGGACTTGTGCCAGAAAGATCTGACAGACAGCTCGGCAGTTGTCAGGAGAGTCCAACGAGCTACCCGCGAATGAGTGCGTGCGCGCGAGTTAAGTTTCTTTTGTATAACTATGTGAGTTTGTGTAATTGGGAATTAAAACTGCCTGTTCATAGCACCTTGCGTTTTCCTACACCCGTTCCCCGGCTATAAGTGGCTGCCCAACGTGTAAATAAAACAAAATGCCGAGGCTTCGATCGGAAGATGTCGCAGAAGACGCCGGTGCCGAGGGTGCCGCCAATATAACAATGTCACAAGAAACTCTCGCGAGTTTTATCGCATCGATTCAGCAAACCCAAAGTGAATTTTGTCAACAACAATTTTGTCATCAACACCTCACGTTAACGTGTCTGAGGCCCAGCAGGGATCGGGCTTTGCATTTGGCGCGAACGGAAATTTCGCAAAATGCTCGACGCGTTATGGCGGACGTGCCGACGAATCGTTGGAAAACTTCATAGACGCGATTGTTACCTACAAGGATTGCGTGAGTATTTCCGATGAAAATGCTCTCCGTGGTTTCTCAATGTTGTTGGAAGGGCCCGCTGCAGTGTGGTGGCAAGGTGTAAAAAGGTCGACGAGCACATGGTCGGAGGCTCTTACTAGACTTAAAGGGGCTTTTGGCGAGCATGACCCACCACACCGACTCTACAGGAAGTTGTTCAGTTTAAGTCAAGAAGACGAACACACCGACTTGTTTATCGCTAAGGTACGTGCTCTGTTAGCTAAATTCCCAGAAGACGACCTCTCGGAAAAAGTCCAGTTAGACATGGCATACAGTTTGCTTAGCCCGCGTATAAGAAAACGCGTAACCAGAGAATGCGTAAATAGTTTCGACGTGCTACTTCATAAGTGTCGCCTTGTAGAAGATTCTCTAAAGGAAACAAGAAAAGAGCAGGCGGTTTTATCTAAGTCGCACGCGCAATCAAATAAGCGCGCCGCATCTTCGTCACAGCGGGAAGTACCTACAGTTGCCGACGCGCCTAGTACCAGCCGCGCCGACCGTAACGTCGAGCCCGCCGAGCCCGCCGCCGCAGCTAAGGAAAAGAAGCCGTTCTGCGCGTACTGCAAGCGACCCGGTCACCGCAAGGAAGTGTGCGAAAAGCTTAAGCGTAGTGATAAGTGCGATAACAATGACAATAGTAAAGTAAAGTCAGAAAGTGAAATAAAGTGTTACGGTTGTGGTGCCGCGAACGTAATCAAGTCTAAGTGCAAAAACTGTTCGCCGGGTGGTCAGCCGTCGGCGTTTTATTCCATCAACTTCGCGAAACATGATGGATCCGTAAACAATAACGAGAAGGCCGCTTCGCTGCGAAATTCGAGCGCGGCAGGCTTCGCGCGCTCGCGCAAGCTTCGTCGCAGCCCAGCCGGCTCGGTACCCGCTGCCGCCCCGCCCCCGCCGCCACCCCCGCCGCCGTCGGTAAGCCCGACAAAGCAAATTATGTCGACTCCAGGTAACCCTACGCGCGTCGTAGAGGATCTTAGTAACTCTTTTGTTTATGAAAATAATGTTGATACTGTAAATAATTGTCTCGAGGACTCAGATATCAATAATTGTTTAGTTTTAAAATTGAACGATCATGCTCGTAATGAAAACATCTGCGTGCCTTGTTCTAAGGATAAATGTTTTAATTATGATAATGTTGTTAATGTAAATACGTCTGTGTCTAGTTGTTATGATTGTAATAAGTCTTGTAATAGTTGTGAGTATTCTGAAAATACAAACGATAGTGCATCCTTTCGTCGCCCTGTGTTAGACATAAGCGTCTTAGGCTATTGTGGTACGGCTTTAGTAGACTCTGCAGCAAAAAGCTGTATTGCCGGTCACACGCTCTACGCTCTCCTACGCAGTTTAGGACATCAGTTAGTGCCGTCAACGCAAGTTGTTAGGTTGGCGGATGGTGTTAGTAGGGAAATAAATGTACTAACCACGGAGGTACAGGTGACACTTAAACACAAGACTAAAGTCATCAAGTTTTTAATTTTTCCTGAAGCGGACAGTAATGAAAGCTTGTTAGGCATAGATTTTCTTACGATATTCAATCTTGTTTTCAATTTCGGTGAGAACAGCTGGCACTTTGCTGAAAATAGTGATCAAAAGTATGATACTCAGTTTGAGAGGATGTTACCGTCACCTGTATCTTCGTGTGCCGCTGTAGAGGTGCTGCGGGATGACGAGGCGAGTTCGCTTAATGATAGTCAGCGTGAGGTACTTGCGCAGCTCATCGTAGAGCATCAAGATATCTTTAAGCCAGGGGGAGAACCGACCCCTTTCGCCGAACATATTATCGATACTGGCGATCACCTCCCTATTGCTGTTCCACCGTATAGGTTGACGCCTGCTAAGAAAGAAGTAATGCGGGTAGAGTTAGATAAGATGTTGGCAGACGATATTATTGAGGAGTGCGAGTCCGCGTGGGGTTCTCCAGCGCTTCTCATTCCTAAGAAAAACGGACAGGTGCGTTTTTGTGTCGACTATAGAAAGCTCAATGCGGTAACTAAGACCGACGTCTATCCAATGCCATTGATAGACGAGCTTGTCCAGTCAACAAAAAAACATTCTTTTATGAGTACCGTTGATATGCGTAGTGGGTTTTGGCAAGTTAGCTTACGCGAGCAGGACAGAGATAAAACAGCGTTTTTGACACCCTTTGGCTCTTTTCGCTTTAAGCGTATGCCGTTTGGTTTGAAGAACGCCCCTTCAACCTTCCAGCGTTTAATAGATAGGCTGCGTACGGGCGCCTCGCTGAAGGACGTAACCCTTCTTGCTTACCAAGACGATTTGTTAGCTATCTCCGAAGGCAGTTTTGAAAAGCATATTTCCGATTTGCGTAAGGTTTTCTAAAGATTACGTCTATTTAAGCTACGCGCGAACAGAGACAAGTGCGTGTTCGCACGAGACAAGGTTAGGTATTTGGGTCATGTCATCACCCAAGATGGTGTGTCACCGGATGATGACAAGGTACGTGCAGTTTTAGATATGAGGGCACCGTCGTCGTTACGCCATTTAAGAACATTTTTACAAACGTGTTCGTGGTTTAGAAAATTTATTCCAAACTTTTCAGCTGTAGCTGAGCCCTTGACACGCCTGCTTAAAAAGAATCAGCCCTGGTTTTGGGGTGCAAGCCAGGCTAGTGCGTTCGAGGAGCTTAAAAAGCGCTTATCGTCGGCACCGATTCTCATCCAAGCGGATTATAGTAAGCCTTTTGTGTTAAGGACGGACGCTAGCAACTACGCTCTTGGAGCTGTATTGTTACAAGGTGAGGGTAAGGATGAACGCCCTATAGAGTATGCTAGCCGTCTTCTTATTCCAGCAGAAAGGAATTACAGCACCACAGAGCGTGAGGCTCTTGCCGTTGTTTGGGCTGTCGATCGATTCAGAGGCTACATCGAAGGTCACGAGGTCATCATAGGTAGCGATCATCAGCCATTAAAGTGGCTTCTTACCTTAAAGTCACCATCGGGTAGGCTTGTTCGATGGGCGTTAAAGCTTCAATGTTTTAACATTCAGTTTCACTATACACCTGGAAAGGCTAATGTCATTGCCGATACGCTCAGTCGACCAACCTGCAAAGAAGAAACAAAGGATCGGTGCGGAGTTTGCTCTGTTGTTGTTGACTTACCTGCTAGGAGTGCTTCCGACCTTCGGCGCGCACAGCTGGATGACCTGGAACAAAAAAAAAATCGTTAGTGAGTTAGAGGATATATCTGATCCGGAATCTATAGGTCAGAAGCGTTGGTCCGAAAGAGGTTATTTCCTGCAACAAGGTGTTTTGTATAGATACAGTCCCGACGTGGACAGTGAAGAACCGCAGCTGGTAGTTCCGTCTTCTTTACGCCTTGAAATTATGAAGGAGTGTCATGACTCTGATTTAGCGGGTCATCATGGAGTAGACAGAACATACAATAGAATCTCTCAGGGTTTTTATTTTCCAGGCATGCGTAGGGCCATAACAGAGTATATCAAGACTTGCGCCACCTGTCAACGTTATAAGTCTTCAAACAAAAAGCCGTCAGGTCTGTTACAGACACCGGTTTTGAATCAAAGGGGAGAAGTGTTAGCCATTGACCTATTCGGTCCTCTTCCTGCGGGAGATAATGGGGAACGCTGGATATTGTTGGTAGAAGACACCGCTTCTCGGTGGACTGAGCTATACGCTTTAAAGGAGGCAACTTCAGAGGCGTGTGCTCGTATATTGATTGAGGAGTTCTTTTTGCGTTATGGACTTCCTCGGCGCATTGTGTCAGACAATGGCGTTCAATTTGTGTCCGCTGTCATGCAGCAGTGTATGTTTGTTTTAGGTATAAATCAAGATCTGTTACCTTTGTATCATCCCTCAGCTAATCCAGCTGAACGCAAAAATAGAGATTTAAAATTCCAGTTGTCACGTTTAGTTGAAACAAACCATTCTTCATGGCCGCAGTACCTACCTGCGATAAGGTTCGCTATGAATTCCGCAGTTTGTCAAACTACGGGTGTGTCTCCAGCGTACTTAACGTTCGCCAGAGAGCTACGCTCACCCCTCGACGTGCAACACGACATTCGGTCGATTCTTAACAAAGATAATTTTGTTCCGCAAATTACGCCTTATTTGAAAAACTTTGTTAACACGTTCATTGCTGTTAGGGAAAGAGTTGAAGCACAACAAGACCGACGTAAGGAATGTGCTGACAAGTCCTTCGTACCTGCCGAAGTCTTTGAGGTCGGAGACCAAGTACTGTTGAAGTCACATGTTCTTAGCAATGCAGCAAAGAATATAACAGCTAAGTTCATTCCTAAGAAAGACGGGCCGTACGTCATTGCCAAAAGGGTGAGTCCCACGACATATTTCATAGCAAACATAGAAAGCCCTGAAAGTATGTTAGGAAAGTATCATGTATCAGATCTCACTCGGTTCCATAACCGGGACAGTTCGCCTCCTCGTCCCGTAGTTCCAAAACGTCAGAGAGGGCGTCCACGCAAACATGTTTGTCCAGTCTGTTCAGCTTCCTTTGAGCGAGTTCATGAGCGAGGACGTTCTCTAGAACTCGAGGGGGAGTGTATAGCGTGCGGCAGAGCGTAATATGTATATGGCAACACAGAGTGGTGGCGGCCGCCCGTGAGAGGGCGCCCGGGGACTTGTGCCAGAAAGATCTGACAGACAGCTCGGCAGTTGTCAGGAGAGTCCAACGAGCTACCCGCGAATGAGTGCGTGCGCGCGAGTTAAGTTTCTTTTGTATAACTATGTGAGTTTGTGTAATTGGGAATTAAAACTGCCTGTTCATAGCACCTTGCGTTTTCCTACACCCGTTCCCCGGCTATAAATGTGTTTTATTGCAATCATATAGAATTAATTGTCTGCTTCGCTTTGATATGAAGAGAAACCCACGCCTCACGATACTTCAGAGACACTCACCGATACGGATCACACACCGAGACGGAGTGTCTCTCAATCCAATCTCCTGTGCTTCGGTCCTCAAAGGCACCGAAGGTCAATCATCAGTTTATCTATTTTCTCAGGCGCGACTTGAACATCTGTAAGTTTAAATACCCATGAATCTCTGGGTTTAGTGTTACCTATCTGTTTATGATCAGTGCATCTATTTTGCCTTTTCACAAGGTTTATATTATCATTAACCAACATCCAAGTTCCTGATACCTATCGCATCAGGGACTGTATTAACATTGTTACGTTCAATTGCCACATACATTAGGAGAGTTGCCTCAACTCGCAACCTCCATCATGTAAGCTTCACCAACTCCATATCAATAACATTTGTATGCCACATACATTAGTAGAGTTGCCTCAACTCGCAACCTCCATCATGTAAGTTTCATCAACTCCATATCAATAACATTTGTATGCCACATACATAAATAGAGTTACCTCAACTCGCAACCTCCATCATGTAAGTTTCATCAACTCCATATCAATAACATTTGTATGTTTGTAAGCTTGTAACACCTTAGTGCTAATCGAATTTATTGAGTTCATATTCGCGAATTAGCACTTGCGTTCCAGACCATGGTCGGATCCCCGTCCTCGCGCACCGACATCTGAAACGCTCCCCTTAATAAATAGCACTCGTCAGCGCTAGTGGCCCGTCGGCACACCATGGGCCCTCCTTGGGGACACTGGAGACTGCAAGAGAGACTGGCCCAAGGCCCCCCTCACAACTCCCTACGCTTGTAAGTCCGGACTACGTAATAGCGTGTGATGGCCGTCGTTAACATCTTAAACCGCGCTAACGGATGCATCTTATTGAACCAGAACCGCGGCTGAAGACACGTCCAACACAAATCTGCTCGAAACATGCCGCCGTTCCATAACTTAAGCCGCGAACATGGAAGCATCTTATCGAGCCTGAACCGCGCCTGAAGCCACGACAATTACCGAACAGATTAGGTGTTACAATTAGTTCAAGCAAGCAGGCAAAACCGCCTTCATATAACATCAATTAATAAACATCAAATCTCTAACACAAACAGAAAGTTAACACTTAGGTACTTAGCTTTCCAGGTGGCGAGTCTCTCGGGTGACAAGAATCTCCATATACTTTTCTTGCACTGAATCTCAAATTAACTAATAATCAAACTACGAGTATGTCTGCGCGGGAAATGGCGCTAAAAACTGGATTGGGCTGGCGTCGTCAAGTTGTCTAATTTAGTGTTGCTATCTCATTAGTGTTGCAATTATATTTACATATTTTATAGATTTGGAACATCGCGATCTTATCTTTCGCGACAGCGTTTGAAAAAGGCGTGGAAGAAATCCCTAAGAAGGGTGGGCCTACTGCTTCAGTCAATGGTTCCATCGCATGCAACGGTGCTTGTAAAGGAACGGAGACTACTTCTAAAAGTAATAAATATGTTATAGAGGTACGAGAAACAGGGTGTAAAGTTCACTCATACCTCCATAGAAAATTGAGGATCCTCCGACCAGACGGGTGTCGTGTCTGGTGGGCAACTGCCCGACGATTGATGTCGGGAAGTTGTATATATGCTAGTCGCGCGGTAAACTCTGCTTGCGCGATGCAGTATTTGCGTGACCCCAGTATGACGCGCAGCTCGCATGTGGCGATGTAGATACCGCTACAATGTTAACAGGCTTCTACATCATCCTATTTTATATTTTCTAAAAACTTTCAGTGTGACCCACGTACACTGTTACTTTATTATTTGTACATTGCAAACTAAGTCTAAGCGCCCCATGACTAGGAAATTTTAAGTACCAATGTACCAAAAAATAAACAACATTTACATTAAATTTAATAACCAGCCTACAATGATTCATATCTGACCTTCACAACCCAGTTCCTGGGTAATACCATACCCCATGGGAAGACTGGTTGTCAGACTTAAGGTTTTGACGACCCGTGACGACTGTCCACGAATGACAGCCGGAACCAACGGCATAACGTGCTTTTCAAGGCACGGAGGGGTCTTAGTATGTAAAGATGGTCACCCATCTACCAACCGACCACGACAAGCGTAGCTTAACCTGATCAATCGACACGTGGGACTGTTATTGCTTAGCCACAAGCCCCCTTTACCACAACCCCTTCATTTACGTTAAATTCCAGCGAGTCGTTCAAGTGTACCCTTTTGTACATTTTAGGCAAATTACATTTTCCAAGTTAACTGGTAAACAATGACTGACATGCCAATCTGCAGTGACAGTATTTTTATCTTCTAGGACAAATGTTCCAAAATGGCCCGGCGTCCAAATAATTAGACGATCATCTTTTTCTCTTGAATTCTGCCTTTCTTTACTTTTATCGGGTTTCGAATGGAAACATCCATTACGCAGATTGTCTTTGGGGCGGGCGCCCACTTTCCTTCAACTAGTCACAAAAAAAACCTGCAAAATCAATTAAAAACATATGCGCACGTAAGCACGACCACACAGGGATTTGACATTTGCGACGCGTGTGTTCTAAACATTTTTTATAATGTTGTCTGGTCGTATTTTTATTTTTAAATGGATGTATGGCACACGTAGACATTAGTTTCTCTGTCTACGATGCATTGAGCTAGGAAAAAATAAGTCAATGCTACGATGGCACACGATAGTACTACAGCCCATAGACTAAAATGCCCACAAACAATATTAGCTTTTATTTTAAGGGGAAAACAGATTGGGTATCATTTAAGCTATTACCAATTTAATTAGTTTTGTGTTTCTTAAATAATAGGGTTTGTCCTCCAAATAGTAGATCTGTCACCAAAATGTAGTCACCAAACAATGCAAAATCAGTTCCACAATAAATCACCTAAAATCCTGAGATATAAGGTCTAGTACCAAATAAATGTTTTTGTATGTATTATAATAGGTGTGTCCTAATAAGTATTTAAGCAAACTAATTTAAAGAGATCACTAATAGTAGTAGTTTTCTTATTCACCACGGATCGATTGATATACATGATATGTCGACGGTAGGGCTTGGTCGACGGAGCCCCGCTTCGATGGGCTCCTACTTCTGGGTGGTTTATAAAAAAATAACCACGAAGGGGATGGCGGGGTCTCTCGACCCCGCCATCCCCTTCTAACCTAACCTGTCCGAGTCGGGGTGCCCTAAAGTCCAGATTGCATCCAGTTTCTCCTGGTAATTTGTCTCGGGTATCATTTAAGCTATTACCAATTTAATTAGTTTTGTAGCAACCCACACACAATTTCCTCCAATACGAGCGTCCCGCGGTCGCGTCCCGGCACGATATAGAGAATAAGCTCTCTCTTTCCCTCGCGTGCGTTACGAAGAAGGCGCGGGTAATGCGCGCTAGGCAGTCCGCTGCCCACACGCATCCTGCGTAGACGCGTATCTCACGTTCCGCGCCGGTCGCCACGTGCCTCCCTCGTGCCGCCATTGTTACGCGAAAATACTAGTTTTAAGGGTCTTCGTCCCCATTGTTTATTACAAGTTTAGTGTACCTTTGTTAACTTTTGTGTTTATTTCTGATTATACTCTATTTCTAAAAAGGTGGTTTTCCTGAGATAACCTCTCATATGTGGCGCTCCAATGTTTTTTTTTCGTGTGACAATAGAATAGAATACAATAGAATATTTTTATTTTCAGACCGGAGTCCATAGGGTTAGTAACAATTTAACTTAAATTCTAGTGTTAGTAGATTACAGGCACATAAAAATATATAATTAGATTTCGGCATGGAGCCGCATCCACCTCCGCAACATGGGGGAGTCCCACCGATCAAAAAAGTGCACAAAAAAAGTGCATAGTCGTGAAAGTTTTGCAGTGACGAACTAAAATGCCAGTGACCAGGAGTAGAGCGGCTAGTTTGACTCGGAGGGAAGATGCAAACGACGCATTACCCGTCCCCTCACGATCAAATACGCCGACCGCGGCGCTCGCCAACCAAGATGGCGACGACGCGTTTTCTTCTTCGCCTCGCATCGATGCCAACGCTACGTTTTCTAACGAAAACGTGGCGACGATTATCGCCTCTCTCCAACGCTCTCAAACAGAAGCATTTAGGGAGTTGCTCAACTCGATGTCGCGGGCGAACGCATCGACCCCGGAATCACTTGCGCTACTAGGGAATAATACCCTAGCCCGCTGCAAAGCCACGTTCTCCGGCCGACCGAAGGAGTCGGTTGAAGCATTTATTGACGCTGTAGAGGCCTATAGCGATTGCGCGCAGGTGGCGGACTCAAACATTCTGCGCGGTTTAGCCTACCTGTTCAAGGATGAAGCGGCCACGTGGTGGCAAGGAATAAAGTACTCCGTGTCGTCATGGCGCGAGGCCAAAGAAAACTTAATAAGTGCCTATGGTGATCGCCGGCCGCCTCATCGGATCTACTTGGAACACCACAGGGCAATGAAAATACAGATATTTTCGTAGCGCGCATCCGCGCCCTTTTGGCGCGCTTACCTAAAGATGATAATACGGAATCGGCTCAAATAGACATGACCTACGGCCTACTTCACAGCAGAATAAGAAAAAGGCTACGAAGAGAAGAGTGCCGTAATTTCTATGAATTACTGCGCCTCTCACGGAATATCGAGGATTCATTCGGCGAGGTAAATAACATTACGCCTACGGCGAGTGAGCGTCGAACACAAACGCCGGCAACATTACCGACGTCCACGCAACCCGCCGCTCGTTTGAGCACCCGCATCGCCGCGCGTGATCTCGGCTCCGCACGGGCGCAGGCCTACGGCGCACCCGCCGCCGCGGTGCCCGCCCCGCCCGCGCCTCCCGTGCCTGTTCCAGCCACGCCGGCCGCGCCTATTCCACCAAAGCAGGACACGGCAAAGAGGCCGCGGCCCTCCTGCACATACTGCAGGCTGTTCGGCCGCACCAAAGAAAATTGCCGTAAGTTGCAGAATCAAGGTGAGAGTGAACAAAGTAAAAGTAGTGGTCAAAGTTTTTATTCCGTACGGTCTCATTCAGTTCCTAAAAACTTCGCGTCAGACAATGTTTGTGATGAAAATGAAAACGATTTTATTCCACGAGAAAATGTGCGTAACTCTTTTAATAAACAAAGGGATGTTATCCCACAACGTTTATCTAATAATAATAAGTGTAGTTCTACTAATAACATGTGTAATTCTGCTAATAACTTGTGTAATTTTAATAATAATATTTTATGTAACAATTGTAAAAATCGAAAGGAGAATGCCCATCCACGTCAAAACGATAATTTTTGTAACAATTGTAAAAATCAAAAGGATAATGCCCATCCACTTCTAAACGATATTTTGTGTAACAATTATTTTAAAAATAAAAAGGACAATGTACATTCCTGTCATACAGATATTTTATGTAGTGATTTAAATTATCAAAAGGATAATGCCCATTTATGTTCAACCGACTTATGCTTGTGTAACGACCGTACGGGACCCTCTATTGGTCGTGAGTTACGACCTATTTTTAATATTTCAATTTTGGGTTTATCCGGTACCGCGTTAATTGACACGGCCGCCAAACATTGCATTGCGGGTTATACGCTATATACTCTCCTTCTACGTCAAGGTCATCCCTTCAGCTCTTCGACACGCGAAGTTAAGCTTGCCGACGGTGTAATCCGTACAATGGATGTACTTACCACCACGTTAGAGGTGTGCTTAGAAACGGCAGTTATTACGATTCCGTTCTTAGTTTTTCCCGATTCGACAAATAACGAGACGTTATTAGGTATCGATTTTATAACCGCCGCGGGAGTAGTTATTGATTTTTGCAAAGAAGTTTGGTATTTTAGTAAATGTGATAGGGTAAAATATAACATGTGCTTCGAACCTATCTCGCGCGACGTGTCCTGCGCCGCTACAGATATACTTAGGGATGACGAAGGTATTCACCTTAAACCAGCTGAGCGTCAAGCGCTCGCTGCCGTCCTCACCAGGCACGCACGCGTCTTTAGAGCAGGGGGAGGTCCAACACCGTATGCGGAACACTGCAGATGCTGATGAAAGCTGAGATAGGTAAGATGTTACAGGAAGATATAATAGAAGAGTGTGAATCGGCTTGGTGTTCACCGGCACTGATGGTGCCGAAGGCCAACGGTGGTACCCGCTTCTGCGTTGACTACAGGCGTTTGAATGCAATCACCAAAGCTGACACATATCCGATGCCACGCATCGACGAGTTACTTCAGAGCACAAAACGGGACTGCTACATGAGTACGCTAGACCTTCGATCTTCATATTGGCAAGTTAAGGTAAGAGAAGCTGATCGAGACAAAACTGCTTTTGTGTGTCCTTTAGGTACTTACCGTTTCAAAAGAATGCCGTTTGGTCTCCGCAACGCGCCAGCTACCTTTCAGCGGCTCATCGACCGTCTCCGATCCTGCTCTGTTTTACAAGATGTAACTTTATTAGCTTATTTAGACGATCTGTTAGTGATATCTCAGGGATACCAACAGCATCTGCAAGACCTCGAGGCAGTTTTTAAACGTCTGGCCGAGTTTAACCTCCATGTGAATAGGGAGAAGTGCGCTTTTGCTCGCGAAAGCGTTAAATATCTCGGTCACGTTATTACACAAAAGGGTGTTTCCACCGACCCAGGGAAGGTGAGTGCTGTACTCGAGATGAAGGTACCAGGAAACTTAAAGCATCTGAGAACCTTTTTACAAACTTGTTCGTGGTTCAGAAAATTCATACCCAACTTCTCAAAAGTTGCCGAACCATTGACACGCTTGACTAGGAAAAGTCAAGTATGGTCTTGGGGCTCAGAACAGACCCAAGCATTTAATGAACTAAAGAGTCTACTGACCACAGCTCCAATACTGGTGCAAGCCGATTTCAGTCGTCCTTTCATTCTGCGTACAGACGCAAGTAACTACGCCTTGGGCGCAGTTTTATTGCAGGGTGACGGCAATCAGGAAAGGCCAATTGAATATGCAAGCCGACTCCTCAACACAGCTGAACGCAACTATTCCACCACGGAGCGTGAGGCCCTCGCTGTAGTGTGGGCGGTAGAGCGTTTTCGGGCTTACCTAGACGGTCAACCAGTCGTTATTGGAAGTGATCATCAGCCTCTACGCTGGTTGCTATCACTTAAATCACCAGCAGGCAGATTAGTCCGTTGGGCTCTGAAGCTCCAATCTTTTGATATCCGATTCGTGTACACTCCAGGGAAGGCGAATGTCGTAGCAGATACGCTAAGTAGACCAATTTGTTCCAGCGACACCAGCGACAGTTGTGGTGTTTGTACAGTCATCTGCGATCTTCCCGCGAAGACACCAAGTCAGCTTCGCCTGGAACAGGCTTCTGATCCTGAGGTAAACAAGATTGTAAAGGAACTGGAAGGGCCTGATGATGTGGCTTCCAAAAGATGGTTAGAAAGGGGGTACCTTATGGACCAAGGAGTATTGTACCGGTTCAACCCAGACTCTGAGAGTGAATCCCCTCAGTTAGTTGTACCTAGTGGTCAAGTGGCAGCTGTTCTGAAGGAGTTGCATGACTCTGAAACAGCTGGCCACCCAGGTACCAATAGAACATATCAGAAGGTGGCACATTTATACTATTTCACAGGGATGCGGCGAATAATCACGGATTATGTCTTATCCTGCATCCACTGCCAACGATATAAGGCGAAGAACTCCAAACCACCAGGTCTACTCCAGACACCGGTGATGAGCCAGCGGAACGAGGTGTTGGCTATGGACTTGTTCGGCCCACTTCCAGAAGGAGACCAGGGGGAGCGGTGGGTCTTTCTCATAGAAGACACTGCTACCCGATGGACAGAGCTGTTTGCTCTAAAAGAAGCAACAGCGGAAGCCTGCGCTCATGTCCTCATCGAAGAATATTTCATGCGGTTCTGTTTGCCTCGCAGGATTATTTCGGACAACGGTGTCCAGTTTGTTTCCGCAGTAATGCGACAATGTATGTCAGTCTTAGATATAAAACAAAATTTCGTTCCGCTGTATCATCCACAAGCTAACCCTGCAGAGCGAAAAAACCGCGACCTTAAAGCTATGCTGGCCCACCTCGTGGCACATGACCACATCTCCTGGCCGAAGAAGTTACCAGTGATCCGCTTTGCCCTGAATAGCGCAAAATGTCGCACAACAGGCAAGTCACCGGCTTATTTGACCTTTGGCAGAGAGATGCGGTCACCCACAGAGGTCGTTCACGACCTTCGTGCCATCAGTGCCAAAGAAAACTTTGTCCCACAAGTGACTCCTTACCTCGAAAACTTCCTGCATTCACTGTCAGCTGTTCGAGAACGCGTCGAGATCCAGCAGGACAAGACAAAGCAGTACGCCGACGCTTCGCGCCGACCATCTGACACCCTCGAGGTAGGTGATTTAGTGTGGCTTAAATCTCATTTATTGAGCAAAGGATCAAAAGACCTCACTTCTAAGTTCTACCCTCGCCGAGATGGCCCTTACCAGATCACTAAAAAGGTAAGTCCAACAACGTACACCCTCGCGAGCACAGAACAACCCAATGTAGATATAGGGAAATATCATTCCGAAGATCTTACACGTTACCGAAGTAGCGACGACTCCTTACCAAAACCCGTTATTCCAAAACGAAATCGCGGACGTCCAGCTAAGGCTGTTAGTGTACCAGTCCAGGACCGAGGGCGTTCTCCAGGACTGGAGGGGGAGTATGTAGCAACCCACACACAATTTCCTCCAATACGAGCGTCCCGCGGTCGCGTCCCGGCACGATATAGAGAATAAGCTCTCTCTTTCCCTCGCGTGCGTTACGAAGAAGGCGCGGGTAATGCGCGCTAACCAGTCCGCTGCCCACACGCATCCTGCGTAGACGCGTATCTCACGTTCCGCGCCGGTCGCCACGTGCCTCCCTCGTGCCGCCATTGTTACGCGAAAATACTAGTTTTAAGGGTCTTCGTCCCCATTGTTTATTACAAGTTTAGTGTACCTTTGTTAACTTTTGTGTTTATTTCTGATTATACTCTATTTCTAAAAAGGTGGTTTTCCTGAGATAACCTCTCATAGTTTTGTGTTTCTTAAATAATAGGGTTTGTCCTCCAAATAGTAGATCTGTCACCAAAATGTAGTCACCAAACAATGCAAAATCAGTTCCACAATAAATCACCTAAAATCGTGAGATATCAACCTGGGAACATTTTTTGTTTATCTGAGAACGAAAATATTTCGTGGCGATAGATCTATTTATTAGGTGATACAACTTGATGACAAATATAAATTTTGGTGATAGAAAATATAGTTCCCAAACAGATTTAACGGCCCCGACTTACGAATTGTAGGTTGTAAGTTCGAAACCAGGCAGGATTTACTTTGTTTCAATAATTTCATCTTTCATCACCATTTCTCCCAAAATGTGATAAGAAAACATCGTGAGGAAACCGGCATATCTTAGCCCTTTATGGCGCTGAATTGCAGTTCTGCATCATACCATTCGAACTAACAAATTCGTTCAAAGAAACGAATCTAATACCTTTTAGCGCAGCAATGCATATCTGCAGCAAACTATTCTATCGAATTAGCTACCACCTTTACCGCTAGATGGTGTTATTTGTATTTTATGGCCACTCGATGTGACGAACCCGTCAGAACCGGTTTGTGTAGTTCGCACGATTACAATAGCTTTTTTTAAATAGTTATACTGAAAATATCGACGTGAAATTGCTGTGGAGTAACGGTAAGATATTGATTTTCACTGATTAGGTGTAATTCATATGTTTTATATTGTATTTACAGAGATCCGTTCGAGTTTTGTTTTGATGCAGTAATGCATCACTGCGCTAAACTGTTATATTTTATAACTTTTTATCTATTACGTATATTTTTTTATTCTAGGCTCAATATGAATTCGAGGCTTCCACGTTCAAGTTCTAGGCTTCCGCATTTGTCGACCGACTGAGGAACTGGAAAATCTTTTAGGCCAATGCGAAGATAGTGAGCATGGCTTAGACTACTCAGACGACGATGATGTAGCTGATCCATCGTACAGACGCCAGCACATCAAGCTACTACAATCTGTCAAATTTCTTTAATAGATTTTCAACTTTATCTCTAAAGCATTAAGGTTCAAGGTTGATTGGGAAATTTTGACAGTTTCGGGTAGCTTGACCTGCTGGCGTCTGTACATATTGGAATTGAATGATCCGTATTTACGTCAAGACTCGCATGAGGAACCCGAAGTAATAAACCCAGAAGATCAGGACAATGACATGTTGCCACCGATCTCTGAGACCAATACCAGCACTACGGTTCATCCATGTGAGACACCGCCTACTGTTCCAGTACCCAGTACCAGTTCCGAACCCATTTCACGAAGCACACGTGTTCCTAAGACAAATACCATATGGAAAACTAAAAACTTAGAGTTGAACGAAGACCAGATGAGGTTCCGGGGATCTTCCAAGTTACGAAATGAAGCACTAGAATTGCAGACGCCTTATCAGGCATTTTCTTATTTATTCACTGACGATATTGTGAATCTTATAAGAGACGAAACAAACCTATGCAGGGTGCAAAAAGATGCCAGTAGACCTATCAATGTTACAAGCAGGGACCGAAACCGGTATGATCAATACGGGTATTTTTTCGGTAACAACCTTTTTTTCTTTTACAGGTAATTTTAAAGGTTACCTTTATTATTAAATTAAATACAACCAGTATTAATACCGGTTACCGAAATCCAAATTACCCCTATCTTACACGTGCCGTCGGCAATAGTCAAAGGGCGCGCATCGCCTGTGTGTGTGACAAAGTCGGGTCGACACGAACTTACGCGAACGCCGCGCCGACCAATCACGGCCCTGGCTGGCACGGCACGTCGCACGAGCAACGCGTCTTTCATTCAGTTTCATGGCGAGTGTTAAACTGTTTGGTTGGCTTAGTTACTACCTACGTACCTACTATTTAAAATGGGACGAAAAAGAAAAAATCATGTTTATGCATATTTTACCTACGAAAGGGAAACGAATTCCTCTAAATGTGATATAGAAGGTTGCAATAAAGTTATAAAGGTAAGTGGATTTATATTTTTTCGTCGGTATTTATGTTAGTTAAATAAAATATCTTGGCGTATATTTTCCCTATCAAATAATGTCCCTTGTTGACACCTATGTATGTATAACTCTGTATTACTCTATATTATGCCGTCGTCCTCGTCATTGTGGCGAACATGTTGTTTTTATGCTTTGGAGCGAATTAAGGTAGTCGAACAGTACCTACACAAAGCGTTGCTTACAATTATGGTTTAAGAACTTTATTTCCTCATAAGAATTAACAATAATTCACTTACTGAGAAACAAGATTTACAATTAATGTTTAGGTTACTAGCGTACAGAGATAAAATAAAAAACATTTTTTTTTTTTTTGCGGGTAGGCATCAATTGAGCATCCGTTTCGCATGTTTTTTTTAAATTTCATTAATTAAATAAAGAAGAAGTACGTAGTGCACCTGCTTGATGTTCTACTTCTGACATCTAAAGGTCTCTGCACACAGCGGGCGCGGCGCGGCGGGACGGGACGGCGACGCGACACTGCGCAGTTGTAATGTACTAGATATTACGGACGACGCCACACAGAGAGACGGTTACCGTCGCGTCGCGTCGAGCGGGACGGCTCTGTGTGGCGTCGTCCGTAATATCTAGTACATTACAACTGGTCAGTGTCGCGTCGCCGTCCCGTCCCGCCGCGCCGCGCCCGCTGTGTGCAGAGACCTTTAGAGCTTCGTTCACGTGTTGATTTAAGGGCCTATGCACACCACGTTTTTTAAACGCGCCGTCGACGCGCGTTTTTGTCAAACAAAGCAGTTTTTTGTCGCGATACAGTGTCAAACGCGCGTTTGCATCGCATCTGTATCGCTACAAACGCGTGTCAACGGCGCGTTTAATAAACGTGGTGTGCATAGGCTCTAAGTAGCTTGAGTTTCGCTTGGATTATACCTACTCTCATTTATCGAGATCACGAGCATGGCTTTACGTTTACAATTTTACATAAATCAGATTTTGTCTATTTCTCCGTCTGGGAGGTCACACGGTTCGCGACAACGAACTAGTCAATCTTTAATTTGGTGATGGATTTTATGTGACGTCATACAGCCTATAACCTGCGGAGCAATTTTGACAAATGAGGTGTCACAATACAAATAATGTAAAACAGGGCTATTTGGGTTTTGGGGGCTATTTATGACGACCCAGATTTCGATCAAAAATATCTATAACCGTCGGTTGGTGTAGGTTGTTAGTTAAGTTATTTAACAAACTCTAGCGAGCAACACTTATACATACAACAACATTATACTATACAATATACAACATATGCGCATACATACATACATAGCCCGCTGTTAAAATCATAAGTCATAACCCTTAATTAACTTATTCGTTACAGGGTAATCATGGAACAAATTTGCTCCATCATCTTTCTTCGAAACACGTTGAAGAATATAATATGGTTGTGAAATACAATAACCTAGCCAACGATGCTGAAGATAAGGAAAACTGTGGTGAAGGAACCTCAAATGCAGGTATGAAGTCAACGAAATTGTGTGCAATGCAAGAGTGTCTTAACCTCGTGACAGTGCATGGTCGTCCATTTGAATTATTAGATGACACCGCATTTCGTAACATCATAAAAAAAATTCCTATGAATGCAAGGGAGTATCAATCTTTTAATTCCCACAACATTAAATCATTGGTGCAAGATAAAGCCGATGCTATTCGTCCTTCTATACGTCAAGAGGTAAGAAATCAACTACTTTCTGTGAAAGTAGATTGTGCGACACGTCTTGACAGGTCATTTTTTGGAATCAATATACAATATGTTAGACAAGCCAAAATTATTATTAGAAACCTAGGAGTTGTAGAAATGCACACTCGCAGCACCGCTGAATTTTTGAAAGAAAAACTGTTATGGGTGCTTCGCAAATACCATATTGAAACAAAACAAGTGTATAGTGTCACAACTGACAATGGATCGAACATGATAAAATTAATAAAGCTTATAAACGATGATTTATTACAACCAAGAGAAGAAACTTTGTCAGACCAAGATGAAACTGATACTGATGATGAAGTCGCTTGGACAGATTTGACTCCACCAATTTCATCTATAACAACCGAAGAGGGTCTACCATACACAGTATTACCTGTTAGATGCGCCGCTCACACCTTACAATTAGCTATCAATGATGCTTTAAATAATGAAAGTAACTCTTTATGTATTATCAGAGATGCACGTGTAATTGTTCGAACTATGAGAACTCCAACATTCCTTAACATTCTTCGTACGGCGCAGAAAAGAAAACCTGTTTTAGACTGCAGCACCCGTTGGCACTCAACCATTGATATGCTGGAATCCCTTCTTAATTTAAAAGATTGTTGTTCTACTGATCCTAACAACATTCTATACTTAAGTGAAGTAACTTGGGAATCAATTCAAGGTATTGTCAAGTCTTTATTCCCAGCTCGAATCCTCGCCAAGCGCTTACAGCAAGAACAACTTACATTCACAGATTTTTATTGCGTATGGATGAAATGTACTCTAGAAATCGAAAAAATTCTAACACCTTTGGCTACCCATATATCAATTACCATGAAAGAAAGGCAACAAAGTTTATTAAATGAAAAATCATTTCTTATGGCTATGTATTTGGATGGGCGTGTAAATGTCGTGCTTTCTTCGGCTGAAATCGACGCAGCTATACAGCATCTAAAGGATTTGTGGAAACACATAGTAAGCGTATGTGTAAGTGAAATCGATGAGACCAATAGAAATGCATCTACAAGTCAAATACAAGAGGATCAGGAGGTGGAGAAAGAATGTGATGAGTTTGAAGCTATGTTGACAAATACTGGTATTACTAAACAAAGACTGATTCAACAAAATGAAAATGGAGATATTGAAAGTATTTTACGAGAGTTTATTAGGGAACCTCGTATTCCATCTTCAATAAATATTTTGGAATATTGGGAAGGCCAAAAATTAACCCGTCCTAAATTATATGCTTTATCTAAAGTAGCTCTAGCAGTTCCTGCTACACAAGTTAGCGTGGAAAGATTATTTTCATCATTAAGATTCGTCATGGAAAGACTGCGATATAATCTTAATGATACCACCGTTGATTTGGGTTGGCGCATTAAAATTAATTGACTTCTTCTTGAAAGAGCTCAGCCAGCAATTTTAAAGGTAGCAAACTTCCATCCCTTCTTCTTTCCTACAAATCTGCTTAATAAATCCTGCAGCGTACTGACGGTTCGCCGTCTTTTTAATATGCACTTAGTATTAAGTAGATTAAAGTGGTGTCAAAGTAACCAAGATCAAATCAAAATGGACATAATAGTCAAGCACCATGCTAAGTCAGATTTTAAGAAATTTTGGAAATGTGACCATACCAATAGTGCCAATACTAAGCCTAGTATTCCTGTAGGTATCGAGGGTATCTCTAGTGCAAAAGGGATAGCCAACATGTTTATGGAATATTACTCCATTAAGTCTCCGCTGGGTCCGCCATGTCGGGAGTTTGATGCCTGTCGTACAGATATTTCAACGATCATTCTTGCAAATTCTTGAAAATCTCTCGGCCATGACGGACTCAGTGTCGAACATCTGAGAAATGCTGGTATCCATCTACCTCGAGTGCTTGCCATGATTTTTTATCTGTGCGTAAGCCACACATACCTTCCTCACGGACTGATGCAGACTCTGGTGGTGCCTATACCCAAGAACAGGACAGGAGACATGGCGGACAAGACCAATTATAGGCCAATTTCTTTGGCGACAATTACTGCCAAGGTACTTGACAGTGTGCTCAACTCACATTTCTCCAAACATATTAATTTGCACGACGCCCAGTTCGGGTTCCGGCCTGGGTTGTCCACAGAAACTGCAATATTTAGTTTGAAGCACACTGTCAAGTATTATACGGATAGACATACTCCTGTGTATGCCTGTTTCCTGGATCTCAGTAAGGCCTTTGATCTAGTGGCATATGACGTTCTGTGGCAGAAGTTAGCAGGGACCGGGGTGCCATCGGAGTTATCATCACTCCTGAGGTATTGGTATCTCAACCAAGAGAACCGTGTGAAATGGGCGGGTGAACTTTCGGATACGAGCAGGTTGGAGTGCGGGGTGCGACAGGGAGGGTTGAGCTCACCCTTGCTCTTCAACCTGTACGTAAACGCCTTGATTGAGGAGCTCAGTGGCATGCATGCCGGATGCTATGTGGACGGTGTTTGTTGCAACAATTTCAGTTACGCGGACGACATGGTGCTGCTGGCCCCCTCAATCGGAGGTCTCCGAAAACTACTCGCAGTTTGTTAGTCTTTTGTAGCTTCACACGGTCTCATGTATAATGTAAAGACATCTGTTTATATGGTTTTTAAATCAGGTCCCAAGACTCCACCTGTACAACCACTTATTATGAATGGTGAATCTTTAAACAGAGTATACAAGTTTAAGTATCTCGGGCACTGGGTGACCGATGATTTAAAAGATGATTTTGATATAGAGAGGGAACGCAGAGCGTTGTCAGTTCGGGCGAATATGTTGGTGCGCAGATTCTCCCGGTGTACATACGCAGTCAAAATTACCTTATTTAATGCGTATTGCACCTCACTGTACACGGGGAGTCTGTGGGCTAACTACACGCAACGAGCGTACATTGCTCTGCGGGTCCAATTTAAAAATGCGTTCAGGGCGCTGTTGCGGCTTCCACGTTTCTGTAGCGCATCAGCAATGTTTGCTGATGCACACACAGATGGCTTTGTAGCTTTATGGCGCAAAAAGACCGCGTCATTCATTAGCCGGTTGCGTGGAAGTCGCCACAGCATCTTGAGTGCCATTGCTGCTAGGCACGATTGTCCCCTGACATGGATTTTAGTGCAGCGGACCAAGTCCCTGCTTACTATTTTGTACTAGTTTTATGTCTCATGTATGGATCAAAGTTATCCGAATAAATAAATGTATTATTATTATTATTAAAACAGCACATACACCATACTTACTTAAAATGCCGACAATACTAACCATAGACTACAATGCTGACAAAACTAAAAAAAGTGTATTTCTAGTTTTTTTTTTACATTCCTAGGCCTCATACGCACTAGCAGTTGGGCGCCTACGCAGTTCGTTTGAGCAGCTAGCCGCCTGACGTGGATGGAATGGGTACACTACGTAAATACGATAAACTTAATTGCGTCAGTAACAATGAACGAATTACAAAATACCGATTTTCATAATTCCGAATGGTTCAAAATTCCATATTATAGCAACACCGATTTAACACTCATCCTATTTTTATAATTCCAAAATTTCAATATTCCTAAAGTTTATAATTACTATTCTCAAAATACCGATTTTCAAAGGATCAAATAACAAAAAGTCCAACTTAGTGTTAATTCGAAACATCAAACATGCGAATTCCGATTATGAAAGTACCGATTAATTAGAATTTCAAAATAAGAACGCCTTGTAAAACTGAATAGCAAGAATTTTCTTACGCTGGTCACAGTTCTAACCTAACTATACCAAATGATTTACCAACAGAGAGGATCTGCCGCTCGGTGGCCGCTGCCACGGCACGCTCGCTTCGCTCGCTCGCCTTCGCGCTTGAATGGTCACAGTTCTAACCTAATCTAAGCCAAAGGATTCAATAGCAGTAGATGGTACCCGACGCAGGTATAAGGAGCAGAAGAAAACACAAAAAAATATATATGAATAACAAAGTAGACGTTTTTAAATTACATTAAGCGTTATTTATAGATTTTTAATTTATATGCGTAACTGGATAGTATACTAATTGGACCAGAATCAGAATCCTAATTTTAGCAGTTTATTCGAAGTATCGAAAATCGGAGTGTCGTTTTTCGAACCGAGAACCCATCGAACATTTGATTCTTCGAACGTATGAAAATCGGGAAACAAAAAAATTGCATTTACCACTTTCGGTAAAATAAATTTCGTTATTTTTAATAATAGACATTATAATTCTTAGGTATTATGAAATTCGGTCTTTTGAACATCGGAAAATCAAAATTCGGAATAAAATATTTCGGAGTATTTGGGTGTTCCCTTATAATTTACTAGAAAGACGGTACACCCAAATATTCCGAAATATTTTGTTCCGAATTTTGATGTTCCGACTTTCAAAAGTCAAGCTTTGTCATGTTCAAGCCTTGTAAGGTACCGACCAAATTTTTCAAGCTTTTAATTAAAAACTGAAGCAGCATCACTTGTCATTATTTTGCAAAGGACGTAATATTGAAGACTGGGGTATGCTTAGTAGGTAATACGGGCTGTTGTCCGGAACTCCACGTCAACGCGCGTATTTTGCATACTACGCAAAATACGATATAATGTATAAAATAAATAAATAATAAAAAGCTTAACGCAAAGTAAGATTATGTCACAGCACACAGATGTAATCACAATTGAGAAATTAACCTGTGTAACGTCTTTACAATAATAAAAGTGTAATTATAAACATTTCTACTACCAGCACGTTGCTATAATAAATATGACAGGCGCGTAGTGCTTTTATAAAGATTATATCATGGGGGCAGTGGTGGCTCAGTGGTAGTGGCTGCGACTTACGATTTGTAGGTCATAACTTCGAACCCTGACTGACTTACTTTGTGTAAATTATTTCGTCTCCACCGCTCTTGAAAACGGAGAATTAAAAACATCGTGAGGAAACCGGCATGTCCTAGAACCAAAAATTCGAAGATAATTGTGTGACATCTTTTTACTGATATATGTTCAAATTATTGGCGAGGACGCTGGCACCATAAACACAATTAGTTAAATCTTACTTCGGGTGTCAGAGTTCATCGAAAACACTCTTTCCCTTAGTTGTAACGCTGCATGGTGTTTAGATAAGGGTTTTTATACAACAAAAGGTATTTTTGTTTTGTCTGTCAACCCACACTGGGCCAGCGTGATTGATTTTGGCCCACTCCCTTCCACAGAGAGGAGGCCTGTGTCCTACAAGTGGGTACATTATAAGCTGATTATGCAAATCATTCTCACCGTGTAAAAGCTACAACTTGGTAATAAGGAAGATATTTTCTAAAGATGCGAAAAGGTTATATTATTATCAGGTTTGAAATGTCACGGTCACTGCTCGAATTTTAAATAAAGGTGAAAGTGTGAAAGAAACAAGAATTTTTATTGATAAAACGTCTATATTTACACATTAAAATATCTACAAATTAGTACGCATAAGGGTTGCCGCAACCGCAGGCACATCTGCCTGAGATAGTCACTACACCAGAAGCCGGCACAAGGCCGCTGAAGCTCACAGCACCCCTGACGGGGACCCGACCAGCGACGGTGGTAGTACCGATGACTGGTAGCTCACCAGCGACCTCAACGTTGCCTTCACCAGCGCCACCGTACGGGGCAAGTCCGGCACCACAACTGGCAGCGGGGTATGCGCCAGCGAAGCCGGCGGTTGGGTAAGCACCAGCGAAACCGGCAGCAGGGTAAGCACCAACCAAACCAGCGGCAGGGTAGGCGAGTCCAGTTAGTCCAGCGCCATAGCCAAAGGGAGATGCTGAAGCAGCATAACCGAATGCACCATTACCACTGTAGATATTACCAGGAACAAATGCCGCAGTAGGAGCAAAGCCTGTGCCAAAACCAGAAGTGACAGCAGCCCCGACTTGGCTCACCATTCTGGTAGCACCGTTGCCGCAGGCGTGGTTGACGGCTCCAGAGCCAGCAGTGGGTAACACGCCTTCCAAGCCTACAGTACCCACAAACGGCAACTCACCACCTATAGCCAAAGCTCCCTCATACACATTCTCAGAAGCTACCACAAGACTGTTTGGGGCCAAAGCAGAAGCACTGGTGACGGGAAGGCCGCCTCCGGTTGTGGGAGTGATTTCTATAGCACGACCGTAGATGCTATCGTAGGCTAGGCTATTGCCTGCCAGTCCATTGCAAGCCAAGCCGTTTCCTGACAAGTCAAAGTCCAGACCATTGTATCCGAAGGGAGAGGTCAAGGCAGAACCAGCTAGGCCGTAAGAACCATGACCGGGGGCAGCAGCAAATGCCAAATGGCCACAGACCTGGCTAAGCGCTGACTGGAAACATAAAAATTTAACATAGGTATAAATATATTTTGTGTGTCACAAATAAGGAAAATACGAGAATATGAAGAAAATAATTTTAAGCTTCTTTGATTAAGATTTTTTGACAAAAGTCAGTAACTGGAGATATTTTTCAAAACGGAAACACGTCGGTTTGTTTACGGTTTTTCAATGGTAGAACAATGTCGGATGAACAGGCTGGATTGCCCCTTCATCCGACATGTTGCTGTACCAGTGCCGGAGAGAAGGTATTAATTTGATTAAGTATTTATTTTAATTTGATTTGATTGTATTGAGTTTGATTTTATTTTATTTAGTTTGATTTTATTTTATTTGATTTTATTTGTATTTATTTTATTTGATATTATTATTGTATTGTATTTTATCAATTTTATTTGGTTTTTGTCTGGCAATGGGCCTATTCGGCTGAAATAAACAAATTTAATATATAAATAAATATAAATATCGCCTGACATTGCACACAGCACCATCTAGTTCCAAGTTAAGCACTAAAAAAAAAAAAAAATAATTAATAAATTACTATGTTTACTAATGCATGATATGACAAAGAGTTTTAATGGAAATTTTGCCTTAAAAGCCTCTACGGTTCAGGTATAACTGAGTTAGGACCAAAAATAAAAATAATACATACCTGGATTAAAAGCGCTTGTGCAAAAAGGACGAAGATGGCGGCCTTGGCAGACATATTGGATTTTCAAACTCCTTGTTTGGTTGTCCGTAATTGAAAACAAACTTCCACTGACTTTTTCTAAAACAGTCGAGGTTTTTATACTAAAACTCCTGACATAATATTATAACAAAAAATAATGACTATAATTTTCGCAATTATAATACTTTATCTGCCTGATTACAAACTGCACGCCTAGGAACGCATAGAAAACCTGCGTGGATTTCATAACTATTTTAAAATAATGCTAGTACCTACGACTAATCATAAATACGGCGGTCGTTTTTCGAAGAATTAAAGCAATACAACGATAAACTCCTAAAATGTTTATGTAAGAAAGAACTACACACATCACAAGGGTCTATGAATCAAGATATAAAAAAAATATATATTATTGCTCTCTTTAAGCTGTATTTTATATTAGAGATTAGGATTTCCGGAGATCGATCGAGAAATACTTATTTAGAAAACTAATGAATAAAAACTCAAAAATTTAAAATTACACAATAACATGGTCTTATGATAATTTAAGAACTAACAAAATGTGGACAAAAATATGCCTACTTAGTAGTAGTACCTAGTAAAAAATTCGCCTTCTGCGAACCAGTCGTCTCGCAGAAGGAGGCTGCGGAAAGGGAGAGGGAAATCTCATCTACTCACTCGGCCCGCAGAAGGCGCACCGGGTGTCGGCCGAGGGCGGATAATGCCCTCTTCCAGCCCCCCTAAATGGGTCCAGGGGCGACGGACTCGGGGACGTCCGTCGCCCCCCACACAGCAGGACCCGAGGTGGCGGCGCGTAGTGTTCCACGCGCGCCCCTCTTAGACGTCGCGGGGGGAGGCAAACACCTCACTCCCCCGTCAGACCCGAAGAGGCCCGCGGTGGCGGCCGGCACCAGTCGGGGGTTGCGGAAGGGGTGTGAGATGGAACACCGGGGTGGTTTTTAGTCAGTAAGAGTCTGACAAACCCCGCCGGCCACCCCAGGGTGGCGGACATCCATGAGGATTTTCCAGCCCGGAAACAAAAAAAAAAGAGAAACATAAAATTTCAGTTAACATTTTTTTAGTTGTCACATGTCTTAGTGTTGGGGCTTCAAGCGTCTTCAATGAAACTCCCGTGTCGAGGTATTTGTTTAATTATGTATTTAAACTGAATTTTTACAAGAGCGGTACAAGTTTTCGATGATGGTAAAAAATGACAAATCGAATTGTGTTTACTGAAGGTATACGTAAAACAAATATAAAAATATGTACGGAGCGCCTGTCCGTTTAGATTAGCAACGCGACACGCACTGAACGTCATCACAATTACACCAGGCGTAAACATCCTCCCCCCGTTTGAAACTCAGGGGTTTCAAACTCCAAGTAGCTCCTCTTCGGTTGGTAAGGGGCAGATGCGAACCAGAGCGCGCCGTATAGTTCCTTTCTTCGTGTTTATGTCGGCTACTCGTGCAAATCCATCTTGTCCTGGGAAGAGCCTTGTAATACGTCCGAGCCTCCAACATAGGGGTGGGACGCCATCTTCCTTTAGTAGGACCATGTCTCCAATCTTGACTGCGTCGGCGTTGGTCTTCCATTTACGGCGAAGTTGTAACTCGGCGATGTATTCGGATTGCCAGCGCCGCCAAAAATGTTGATATATTTGCTGCAGCCTGGCATAGCGCCGCAGGTTGGTTGAGTGGCCATCTTCCAAATGTGGTTCAGGCAGCGCGGTGAGAGCCCGACCAATGAGAAAATGCCCAGGAGTAAGGCAATGGAAATCGTCAGGAGAGGAAGATAAAGGACAGAGGGGTCTACTATTTAACACAGCTTCTACCTGAGCGAAAAGAGTTTGAAGTTCTTCAAAACTTAAATGAGAATTACCCATTACTCGCCTAATATGAAATTTTGCTGAACGGATACCGGCCTCAAAAATACCGCCAAAGTGAGGAGCGTAAGCTGGTGAAAAGTAAAACTGAATGCCTTCCGAACATGCAAAATCTGATAGGTCATTTTGGTAAATCTTAAAAAAATCATTAATTTCTTTAGCTCCTGCGACAAAATTGCGTCCATTGTCGCAGAATACCTCCGCTGGCCTGCCTCTTCGTGACACAAACCTTCGAAATGTCATAATGAAAGCATCCTTTGATAGATCGCTCACGGCTTCGAGGTGAGAAATTTTATATCGAAGGCATATGAAAAAACAAAGATAGCACTTGATTAACGATGCACCACGTCCCTTTCTGTTTACAATAAGGAATGGGCCAGCGAAATCAATTCCCGTGGTATGAAAAGGGAAATTTGGTATGATACGTTGTGAGGGCAAATGCCCCATTATTGGCGCAATAGTCTTGCCCTGCAAGCGTCTGCACCTGGAGCAGTTATGAAAAATGCGTCTAGCTAAATTTCTGCCGTTAATCGGCCAAACGTATTCCCTAACAACGGCCAACAATAATTGTGGACCAGCATGTAATCCGCGTATATGTTCGTATTCGAAAATCAATTTAGTAAAATGATGCGAAGCATGCAGGAGAACAGGGTGTTTTTTATTATAGTTATAATCAGATGAGCCTAGTCGGCCACCAACTAGGATGACCTTGTCGTCACTTAAAAATGGTGTTAGTGATAAAATATTTGATTTTGAACTTAAAGCTTTATTTTTGCATAGTAAATTATATTCGCAGAAAAATGATTCTTGTTGTGCAAGACGACACAAATAAAGAAAAGACTTATTTAATTCATCAACAGTCAGAGGGCCGAGAATTTTATCTTTATTAGGTTTTAGATTATTAATAAATCTTAGCACGTAAGCAAAAGATCGTTTTATTTTAGTTAAGCTAGAAAAGTCTTTAAAATTAATTATAGGTTCATTTTTAGTAACAACATGAGTGGTAGTACAATTAGGTTTAGTTTCCGGTAAGTCATTAGTATTAATTTTATTAGGTTTTAAGACAGGCCAATTACTTTCAGGCTCCGTGAGGAATGGAGGGCCTGACCACCACAGCGGGGTCCTGCCTAGCTTATCTGGACTGATTCCTCTAGATATGAGGTCTGCAGGATTGACAGATGTGGGCACATAGCGCCACGAGGAGGCATCTGTTAGCTCACAGATCTCCGAAATCCTATTAGCTACAAACGTTTTCAAATTTATAAAACTAGTGTGGAGCCAGGCTAGCACTACTGACGAATCACACCAGTGTACTTGATGCTGAATTTCATATCGGAGTGACTTTCTGACAGCCTTGCATAACCTCGCTGCCAGTAGGGCAGCGCACAATTCTAGACGAGGGATAGTCGTACCTTTGATCGGAGCTACTTTGGACTTAGAACAAAGCAAATTGACTGTAACTTCGTTCGCAGCATTAACTGAACGTAAATAAATGCAAGCACCGTATGCATGTTGTGATGAATCACTGAATGAATGTAATTCCACAGATGCGGGTTCATTACAGAGTACATGCCGCGGAACTTCTAGATCTAAGAGAGAAGGTAAATACTTCATAAAATTGTTCCAGTCTCTTTGAATTTCATGTGGGACTGGAGAGTCCCAACTCAAATTATGTAGCCACATTTGTTGTAATAACATTTTCATTTTTATTACACACGGACTAATCAGTCCTAAGGGGTCAAAGATTTTAAAAAGAGATGAAAGAAATGATCTTTTAGTTAAATTACTGCTAGAGGAAAGGGGGTAGTTGATAGGGAAATGTAACTGATCGGTTGATGGGTTCCATCCCATACCTAAAGTACTAGTTGACTCACTTACTAAAAGATTATCGCCACTTTGAGTATTTGAATCGAACAATGATGGTAAGTTAGTCTTAAACTTACGAAGATTAAAGCATCCTTTCTTCAATTCTTCAGTTACAGATTGGTGAATATAACGTAGGGTAGCCTCACTTTCAGAACCGGTGATGAGATCGTCTACAAAGAAATCATGTTGAACTATGTCCTTAACCATAGGATCGGAAGATTCTTCTCCAATCTGCCATAGACACCGAGTGCTCAAGTAGCTAGAACTTGCCATTCCGTAAGTCACAGTACCCAGCTGAAGCGTTTTGATGGGCAAAGACTCATCCTCTCTCCATAAAATAAGTTGAAGATTGCGATCCTCCTCATGAACCCGGACTTGACGGTACATTTTCTCGACGTCACCCGTGAGAAGGAACTTATGTTGTCGAGCTCTTATTAAGATGGAGAACAGTGAGTCCTGTATATTAGGCCCAACCATGAGGATGTCATTGACAGACTGACCCGATGAAGTAGGAGCCGAGCCGTCGAATACGACTCTTATTTTCGTGGACTCACTACTGTCTTTGAAGACAGCATGATGGCAGAGGAAGTAAGATGTAGAAGGTATAGGTACAGCGGACTCTGAAAGATGACCTAAGTCTGCGTACTCACGCATAAATTCTACGTATTGTGATTTCACATGAGGTTGTTTGCGAAATCGCTTTTCTAAATTTAACAAACGTTTTTTAGCTAGTGAATAAGATTCACCTAGACAATCAGGTGTATCCTTTAAAGGTAGATTAACTGAGAATCTACCAGTTTCTAAACGGAAGGTGTGCGATAAAAAATGTGTTTCGCATGCCTTCTCGCTATGACTCATAAGTGGTTTAGTTTGGGGAACATTTTCTAAGTCCCAGAACTTTATTAGTTCTTGATGTATTTTGTCAACAGACGACACATAAGAAACGACTGAATGATTAGAATCTATATTATTATCAATTTCCTTTAACATATTGTTTGTGGGTATATTAAAATACATTGGACCTGAAACCAACCAACCGAAATGAGAACTTCTCAATACAGGTGAATTAAGACCGAGAGAGACTTGATCGCGGCCAATAATGTCCCAGAAAATATCGGCACCGATGACAACATCAACAGGTGCTGGTTGGTGGTAGTAAGGGTCCGCTAAAAAGTAATCACTAGCAATATTAAGTGTTTTAACATCAACGGGTATTCTAGGTATATTACCGGTCAACACTGGCAACACCAGAAAAGAAGAAGTGACGGTAAAATGCTTCATCAAAGATTTCAACTGAACTACGCAAGTTTCTGTAGCCTGAGTGGTGGTTTTATTGCCTATGCCAATTATATTGACATGCAAGGTGGTAGTTGGTTCTAAAAGCAATTTTGTTTTAAGAGATTGAGTAATAAATGATGACTGACTACCGCAATCTAAAAGAGCACGAACCTTCTGTTTTTGATTGGTCACAGGATTAACAACCTCAATATAAGCAGTAGACAGTAAAACTTGTTGGTTACTTTGATTTGTAAAATTAACGATAGTGTCGTCAGTGATGTCGGGTGAAATGGTGACAACACTGGAAATATTTTTGTTACCAGATTGTTTATGCAAGAGTCTATTGTGCCTTTTATTACACAAGCGACACGGATGCATGCGACAATTGCGTGCAGAGTGGCCAGATCTTAAGCAGTTATGACAAAGATTCAATCTGCTCACTTCACTAATACGGTCATCTACACTCTTACCCAAAAAAGTGGGACAATCATAAAGGCGATGATCACCATTACAAACGCCACACGATATAACAGAAGTATCATTGTTTTCACTATTAGAAATGTATGACTGATGAGATTTTATTTTATTATTAGAATCTATAGGCCTTGACGTTGCTGGAGTCTTAGGTTTAGAGTATGGATGGCTGCTATATATTGACTCAAGTACATCAGCGCGATCAATAAGAAACTTGAAAAAATGTTGTAAATTAGGTATATTAGTATCCAACGTGCCCCGGTATTCTTCCCACTTGGCTTTGGTGTGGCTATCAAGCTTGGGGCTCATTATGTGAATGAGTAAAATATCCCAGTCACGTGAACTTTGACCGAGACTAGTTAAAGCACGTAAGTTTTTATTAATATGATCCACAAGAAATCGTAATGATTTATCAGACTCGCTTGTAATTGGTTTTATGTATAACAATGAATTTATATGATGAGTTATTAATTGTCGCGCATTGTCATACCTGTCACATAATAATTTCCAAGCACACGCATAATTTGCGCTGGATACCTCTAAATTAGCAATAATGCGCGCTGCATCGCCAGTCAAGTACGAAATAAGATAATGGAATTTGTGAATGGGCGCGATGCGGTCGTTATTGTGTACTATAGATAAGAATGTGTCACGAAATTCAAGCCAACGAAAGCAAGATCCGTCAAACTTAGCAACTTGAATTTGAGGTAATTTAAAACCTATGTCATGATGGTCATGATTACATTGACCTGTAGTTATCTGACTTGAATTTAAATCCTTATAATTACTTTCATCATGACGGTTCGAGTTATATTTTTGTGTAATACTTTGAGCAATTGCAATGTTGGATATAAACAGTTGCTCGATAGTATCACGTTCATCAATCTCATTAGATAAATTGTTGTAGTTTAATACTTCTATCTGATTTTGCAAGTCATCAAAACGGCTGTAGATAGACTCAAATTTGCTTAGTTTTAATGTTAACTCAGCTAACTCAATCTGAGTAAGCGATTCTTTAGACGTAACATTTGATAAAAAAAATTCTAAATTTGGTAATTTGTCCTTTTATGGAACTACGTTTCACCAAAAGATCCTGTAATTCTTGAGGATTGTTTGTGCTGGATTCACCTCCACAATCTTTACCCATTGTGAACTCAAACCTTGATAATAATGTAAATGTTAAGTAGGATTGAATAAACAATTTAATTTCAAAAAGTAGGTTTGATTATGGAAATTATGCAGACAAAACTAAAAACTTAGCTCACGCTCCTCGCCTAACGTCACCTGAGGCCGGCCCGGCGCAGCTGTGGGTAGGGCTCCGCTCCGATCACACGGTGACACGGCAGGCGGACCGAAGTTGCGTTACACGAAGAGATCGGCCTGGAATGTTCGGCGAGTTGGGTGAAAAATATGCTTCTAATACAGATAAAAGCCTGTTGTGAAACACGGATAAAAACTATGATAATATCATAAGAAGATATAGCCTGCTATTGTATTTGCATGGACAGTAAAAACGTTTACCAATATGAATCTAGGTAGTAAATGGACTTTGTATGGTGTATTAATGTGATTATTTTAAGTCAGTAGGTACAATGACTATAGACACTAATACACTCTTAAAAGCTATTTTAAATAGGTATTGGATAGATTTATGAAGGTTATAGGTAAAGGTAAGGGTATTTAGGTAACAGGGAATTCACAAGGAAAAATGGGCACTTAGCTGCATTGGCCGAGGCTGCGGAGCGATGCTGAATGCTGATCGCTGACCGGCGGTGGCTGCAATGGCTGGTACACCTCCAAGGAACCCAGGTAAGCTTGATATGTATGCTGCGGCGCAATGGCTACACCGGCAGCGCGTGGTCGCAATGATCGAACTTGTTTTTCGCCAAAATTGCAGGTCCTGTCACGGTCGCCAGATGTTGGGGCTTCAAGCGTCTTCAATGAAACTCCCGTGTCGAGGTATTTGTTTAATTATGTATTTAAACTGAATTTTTACAAGAGCGGTACAAGTTTTCGATGATGGTAAAAAATGACAAATCGAATTGTGTTTACTGAAGGTATACGTAAAACAAATATAAAAATATGTACGGAGCGCCTGTCCGTTTAGATTAGCAACGCGACACGCACTGAACGTCATCACAATTACACCAGGCGTAAACACTTAGGTTTTTAAATATGAAAATAAGTTTTCTCATACGGGCCATGACTATATCTGTATGAGCATGCCAAGATAACCATTGATCAATGATTACACCTAGGTATTTTATATGAGTCACATTTTCAATATTTTTACAAGAACAGTTTGTGCTAGATAAATTATGACAAGTGTGGATTTTGAGAGTTACGTTAGGTCCAGGTTGAGTGTGTGGGCCTCTGACCTGACGGCCGGCAGCATCGCTGTTTTGCGAAAGCCGCAGAGGGCGATGGCCGTCAGAGTCATCAGGGGGTATCGCACGATCTCCTACGAGGCGGCGTGCGTACTGGCCGGATCCCCGCCCTAGGACCTCGAGGCGAAAGTACTCGCGTCGTTGTATCGGTGGCGCGAGGAAGCGAGGGCGCGGGGCGAGGGACCGATGCAGCGACACATAGAGCTGCGTCGGTCTCAGCTTCGCGAGGTCCTGGTGGCGGAATGGCGGTACAGGCTTTCACGCCCTACCGCCGGCCTCGTCACCATCGAGGCGGTCCGGCCGGTGCTCGAGCGCTGGCTCGGGAGGAGGCACGGCTCCCTGTCGTTTCGGGTGACGCAGGTGCTCTCGCGGCATGGCTGCTTCGGGAAGTACCTATGTCGCATAAACAGGGAGCCGGACGCCCGGTGTCACCACTGCGTCGACTGCCGGGAGGACACGGCGCGGCATACGCTGGCAGAGTGTGCCGCTTGGGAGGAGCCGCGCCGTGCCCTCATCTCAGAAGTAGGCAGTGACTTGTCGCTGCCGGCCGTAGTTGAGTCGATGGTCGGCAGCGACGAGTCCTGGGACGCGGTGGTTTCCTTCTGCGAGACAGTCGTCTCGCAGAAGGAGGCTGCGGAAAGGGAGAGGGAGATCTCGTCCACTCACCCGGCCCGCAGAAGGCGCACCGGGCGTCGGCGGAGGGCGGACAACGCCCTCTTCCAGCCCCCCTAAATGGGTCCAGGGGCGACGGACTCGGGGACGTCCGTCGCCCCCCACACACTAGGACCCGAGGTGGCGGCGCGTAGTGTTCCACGCGCGCCCCTTTTAGACGTCACGGGGGGAGTCAAACACCTCACTCCCCCCCAGACCCGAAGTGGCCCGCAGCGGCGGGCCGGCACCAGTCGGGGGTTGCGGAAGGATCGTACGTTCCCGCGACCCCCGGCGTAGGTGTGAGATGGAACACCGGGGTGGTTTTTAGTCAGTAAGAGTCTGACAGACCCCGCCGTCCGCCCCAGGGCGGCGGACATCCATGAGGATTTTCCACCCCGGAAACAAAAAAAAAAAAAAAAAGGTCCAGGTTGAGTGGCGGATACGGGGTGAATCGGTGGTAGACATCTCGTTCGCCAGCCCCGCTCTGTCGCCGCGTGTCCTTGACTGGCGCGTCATAGAGGGGGTGGAGACCTATTCCGACCACCGGTACATCCGGTTTGACGTCTCCGCCCAGACCTCTAACGTGCTGGTCCGACAGGCCCCGAGTGGTCCGCGGCGGGCGCTGAAGCAGCTGGACCGGGAACTCCTCCTGGAAGCGTCGATCGTGCAGGCCTTTTTTTTTTTTTGTGGGTGGGTATCATCAAATAACTTCTCCCGCTCTAAGCAGAGCAGGAGGGCGTGTCAGACTCCTACTGACTAAAACCCACCCGTGTACACGTGCCACGTGCACGTGCACGTCCGTGTGCCACGGTAACCCTCTTGGACTTTTCCGCAACCCTAGCAGGCATCGGTCCTAGCAAACCCCGTCATTGGTGCTGACATCTCTTTGAGGCGCGCGTGGAACACAACGCGCCGTCGACCCGGGCCTGGTCCTTATCGAACGGCGAGCTGCCCATTGCTCGCCGTTCGCAAGCCCGCGACTACGGTGGCCGGGAATCGGCCTGCGATTCCCGACGCCCAGGGCGTCTCCTGCGGCGGCTAGGGGCGTGAGGTCGCAAATTTTGCCTCTCCCTCACGCGTTCCGCCTCCTCCTTCGCGAACATTACTGCTTCGCAGAAGGAGGTGACGGCTTCCCAAGCCCTCTCGCTCCGTACCATGGCCTGGACCAAGGCCGGACGCGAGAGATCGCCACCGCCAATCGCCTCCACGAGGACACGGCGGCGCTCCGCCCAAGCCGGGCAGACCTCCACCGTATGCTCCACCACTGTCCTCCGGGCGATCCACACAATGGTGACACCCGGGCGTTTCCTCCCGCCTTATCCGGAAAAGGAACCTCCCGAAACAACCGTGTCCGGTGAGGACCTGTGTCAGGCGGAAGGTGAGGACGCCGTGGCGCCTCTCTAGCCACTCCTCAAAGACATCACCGTCATCACCGGACAGGCCTGCTGACATCAACGTCGAGGCGGAGTGGTTCCGGGAGGCCATGTCCGAAATATGTGACGTGGCAATGCCCCGGGCCCAGCCCGGACGCGCCCAGCACCAGGTGTGCTGGTGGTTGCCGGAGTTGACGACTCTGCGCAGAGCGGGCGTCGCTGCGCGACGCCGGTACACCAGGCATCGCAGGCTCCGTATTCGCCCTCCGGATACGGAAGCCATTCAGGCGGAGCTGTACGAGGGGTACAGAGCGGCGGAGACCGCCCTCCAAGCGGAGATCCTACCGGCCAGGGGACGGGCCCGCGAGGAGTTGCTGGAGACTCTGAACAGGGACCCGTGGGGGCGCCCCTACAAATTGGTGCGAGAGAAGCTCCCCCGCTGACGCAGAGTCTCCGGCCCCAGCTCTGTTCCCTTCTAGAGGGGAACATAAATATCTCCCCGCCCATGGCTCCGCCAACTGCGACGCTCAATGCGGACCACACCTACGACGACGACGATGCTCCGGGGGTGACCGAGGTAGAGCTGCGAGTGGCGGTACGTAGGCTGAGTGCCAAAAATACCGCCCCAGGACCCGACAGCTTACCTGGAAAAGCCTGGGTCCTGGCCTCGGAGGCTCTCGGGCCTCGACTAAGGTGGCTCCTAAGCGCATGCATGAAGAGGGGCCAGTTCCCACTTCGTTGGATGACGGGGAAACTGGACCTCATCAAGAAGCCGGGGCGCCCAGCGGACTCTCCGTCCGCTTACCGGCCCATCGTGCTGCTCGACGAGGTGGGCAAGCTCTTTGAAAGAGTAATTGCAGACCGCCTCGTCGGGCGGCTGGTGCGGGTGGGGCCGGATCTGTCGGAGAGCCAGTTTGGCTTCCGCAGGGGGCGCTCTACGGTGGACGCCATCATGCGCGTGCGGGCCCTCACGACGGGGGATGCTGTGGCCCGGGGTGGGGTCGTCTTGGCGGTGTCTCTAGACATCGCCAATGCCTTCAATACCCTGCCCTGGAGTTGCATTAGGGAGGCACTCCGGTATCACCGATGCCGACCTACCTCTGTCGTGTGGTCGAGGCCTATTTGACGGACAGGGCCGTCATCTACCCTGGTCACTAGGGAGTATGGAACCGGCAAGAGATGTCGTGCGGCGTCCCACAGGGATCGGTCCTGGGGCCGCATCTGTGGGGCATCGGTTACGACTAAGCGCTTCGCGCCGGCCTCCCCAACGGCATCAGCGTGGTTTGTTACGCTGACGACACGCTGGCCCTGGCGCAGGGGAGGTCGCACCAGGCGGCGGCCAAACTAGCGAGACGCGGGGTTGCGACAATCGTCGCGAGGATCCGGCAATTAGGACTCGAGGTGGCCCTGCACAAGTCCGAGGCCATGTGTTTTCATGGTCCTCGGAACGCGCCACCATCGGGTTCACAAATAACGGTAGGAGGGGTTCACATTTTAATGGCACCTAAGTTCCATTTCATAAAACTTTAAGCAGGGAATTTAACAATGCCTACTTAGGTTTAGGTGGGTTTGTATTTTAAATTCGAATTTATTATTATTGTAAGCGATATGCTATTAAAATAAGACTAGATCAAATTACGAAGTCTACCAATGTTGTTAGTTTATTTTTAACATCATCACGCCTGCATTCTCAGTAGACATAGGCCATACACTCAGATCATGTACATGATCTGAGGCCATTACACTACAGTTCGCCAGTGATATTGTTAGGTCCCATGTAAAGGAGGTGACTGCACTCACCTCCTTTTACATGTTTGCGTCCGGCAGCATACAGGCTGTGGAGTGCGGTAACCGTCAGGACGCGAAATAACTACCATGCTTAATATGCGGTCGTGCTGAGACTGTTGGAATTAATATTCTTATTTCTAAACGCAACCTTTAATGACAACAATTTTACATGTCAACTGTCAATAGAGTTTGACAGATCTTATGTTTGTGGTGTGTGCGAGCACTTTTTTTTTTTTTGTATTCTGCCTTTTTTTTACTAATTGTAACTTTACCAAATAAATCCCATGAAAACACCGTCACCAGTTTTTTGTTTCTACCGAAATATCCAACAGTGACATGCATGTGAACACAACCTCAACAACACGCTGCTCGACACAAAATGTACGAGACGCGTCGATGAGGCGGTGCGCCTGCCGCCTCCCTCGCCGTGTCGGGTGGTTCATTCATAGTATAGGGACTAAGGTTTTATACAAAACGTCTCAAGCAGTTTTTAAATTATAATAATAACCTACGTAAAAAAAAACCTTTACATAAAAACAAAATTTTCGTGTCTTTGAGTTCTGTACCAGCTTTAAGTGTGTCTCTTCAAATATTTCGTGTATGAATAGATACACCTTATACAATGTGTCGTTTTACATCCTCGTCAAATTCGAGGAGGCAACTATGCTAATGATTCTTGACTGGAATCGATAGTAAAATAAGTCCGATTTTTTTTTTCTTTTTAACTTTCAGATATTGACTTGTGTGGAACACGCATGTTAAAATACGACCCGTGTGAAACCGCACTGTAACTGTCCTTTTGCACACACATAAAAACGCAGCCGTTTATAGGATACCATAAGTTCACCTACATCTGCGTGCGCGTCGCCTCACCGCTACCATCAGCGCCCTTCTATCTCCCTATACACCACCCGGCCACGCCCACACATCACTAGTGTGATGTGTGATTGATGTCACCGTCTCGTGAGCAAGTGTTTCGCGATTTCCCGGCCCGCGCCCCTTTATATTCGTTTATAATACGGCAGAATCACGGAAAACTACTCCAATGTTGAGTTGGTGGACACGGTTCGCTTATACGCGATAAGTGAAGACAGCCTACCTTTTATGCAGGACCCTTTGACGCAGGTCCTCACCGGACACGGTTGTTTCGGGAGGTTCCTGTTCCGGATAAGGCGGGAGGAAACGCCCGGGTGTCACCATTGTGTGGATCGCCCGGAGGACACGGTGGAGCATACGTTGGAGGTCTGCCCGGCTTGGGCGGAGCACCGCCGTGTCCTCGTGGAGGCGATTGGCGGTGGCGATCTCTCGCGTCCGGCCTTGGACCAAGGCCGGACGCGAGAGATCGCCATGGTACGGAGCAAGAGGGCTTGGGAAGCCGTCACCTCCTTCTGCGAAGCAGTAATGTTCGCGAAGGAGGAGGTGGAACGCGTGAGGAAGAGGCAAAATTTGCGCCCTCACGCCCCTAGCCGCCGCAGGAGACGCCCTGGGCGTCGGGAATCGCAGGCCGATTCCCGGCCACCGTAGGCGCGGGCTTGCGAACGGCGAGCAATGGGCAGCTCGCCGTTCGATAAGGACCAGGCCCGGGTCGACGGCGCGTTGTGTTCCACGCGCGCCTCAAAGAGATGTCAGCACCAATGACGGGGTTTGCTAGGACCGATGCCTGCTAGGGTTGCGGAAAAGTCCAAGAGGGTTACCGTGGCCCCTGGCACAGGCAACTGAAGGAACACGGGTGGGTTTTAGTCAGTATGAGTCTGACACGCCCTCCTGCTCTGCCCAGAGCGGGAGAAGTTATTTGATGATTTCCCACCCACAAAAAAAAAAAAAAAGCCTACCTTTTATTTGTGGGGAGACAGTAAAAGACTAGTGTACCCAGACAAAATAACAAGACGTGTATCAAAAGTATTGGAAAAAGTGGTTAGTTCTTTCAACACTGTAAAAATTAATGTGTTTGTGTTGTGTAAAAGCCAGCGACGCGGCGACGTCAACGTCCCGCGTCGTGCTAGACTGTGTCTAGAACAGACACTTCGAACAATACCTCCGGCTAGCTTAGGTAATTTATTTATTTGTACATAGACAATTATTTGTAAATACGTAGTTAGTTAAATCAATTGGTGTAAATAAGTTCATTTTAAATTATTAACTATGCCATAAATAGCTAGAGTACCTGATAACCGGTGCTCCTAAATAAAATTATCACTTAAAAACCTTGGCCCATACTTAACTAGCGAGCCTTTGAGCCTTTCCTTTTTTATGACAAAGTAAAAAACCTTTTTAGATTTGGTAGATAGGTACAACAACTGAGGTTTTTTGACGGTCCTAAGCCCGTTTAGTAGGAAGGAAAATTTTAAATCAACCAATTTCATGCACAGATAATTGAAATTTTTTGCGGAAAAAAATTGCGGAAAACAATGACTTTCAATTGACTAACTGCGTGCCACCCACCTCGTTTTTAATACTTACTTTTATTAACTATCAAAACACCGCGCGCCGGTGGCACCCGAGCGCCATGCGTTAGGCTTTGTAGGTACCAACACTTTTTATTACTAAGATCTAATATTTACAGTTTCACAATTTCATTATTTACTGTCCATATATCAAAAATAAAATTAATTGTATACGTAATGCAAAACTAACATTTTATTAATCAGCTGATAGCTACGTCACAGATTATTTAAGTTGTAACTGATACCTCATTTCCTACAAAATCTCTTATACCTACCGCGATAGTAGCATTCTCCATGCCGTCGGCGACCGCTGCGTGCTAAACTGTGCCTAAAACGCTCGACCATTAGAGTAAGCTATGGCTACGTATTTACATTACGTTGACTTTTGACCTTTCCTTGGCACATAGTGATTATTTTTTTATAAGTATTCCCGCATTCTTATTAAGCTTTACAATGACCTAGGTATTTAGTAAGAGTTTATTGTCATGTAGATGATTTTCAAACTCGTGGTAGGTTATTGCTAGCCGCACGTGCCACGCACCGCGCAGCCACGGTAATATTATCTATACAGTATTGTAACTCGGCCGTATCTTTGAAATAAATGCCTACAGCCGCGCGGTACGTACACATGCGATAGGGCTGCCCGCCTCCAGCATTTTAATTACATTTGCCTACTTTGTGTTTCCATTTAGTTGTGATTGTAAATATACTTTTTTTTATATAAACAAATAAAATACTTTGTGAATTGAATAGGAAGTGTTCAATAAAAATGCGTGTTGTTTTTTGTTGGTAGATTTAATTAAAAAACCATGTTTATGTTTGAACAACAATAACAACATGAACCGCCTATAACCACCTATTTCACTCGTGTCAATCACTTTCCTTTAATCTATTCACTTTATGTATTAATCCAGACAGCTTTTTTTTTCGGGAGATAAAAGGAAATACTTATCCATTAAAAATACACACATTATCTACCTACCTACTAGTAAGTAACATTATTTTATAGTCTTACCTTTCAGTTTCCAGGTACTTAATCTAAAAAAAGTTATCTCTGGATGCGTTATTGACAAATTCATGCAACCAAAAACAGCACAATATATTCTACTCGTCATAATTAAATATGTACTTGAACTTATTTTTAGTTCAAAATCGCGCAGTTATTGTAAGAAAAACAACACACCGTCCGTTCGTCACTGCGGCACAGTCGCGACTGTCTGCATGCCGAGCGCATTCTGAGATCGAGGCGCGTAGGCATAGCTCGCGCTTCGTCCGTTTTAATTGGAATACTGTATAGATAATATTACCGTGGCGCACCTGTTAGGTGGGCGAGTCTTGCCGGTTGTAGACACGCACGCACACAGCGACATAGTCGTGCGGCACTACCGCATAAGCAACGGGGCGATTGTGTTCTTTGAAAGTGGTGTATTCTGAAATACTGTCAAACTTAAATAACTAAAAAAGCAAGTATGTTTTAATTTTTGAGCAAGTATCGTAATGTTATTTGATTATTTGTGTCTTTCATAACAGCCTCTTGAAATTTGACGAGGATGCAAAACGACACATTGTATAATTTATTTTTAAATGAGTTAGCATTATTAAATCATTTTAGTTCTTTAGAATTCCTAGTTCCTTTTAGAGTTCTCAGACCATGACAACAATAATTATTATATACGGATGTGATCCATTCAGAAAGGTCAGAGGCGTAGTATTCGCAACCGGCGGCGGCGGCGTTCGTGTATGACAGATGTATAAACGTAAACGATGGAAAAGAAGTAGGTATGTGAGGCTCGTAGCAGGGGGCGTTCTGTTTTTTCTGCCTACCACTGTGGGAAGAAGCCGTGAGTTTATGTGTATGTAATATATTCCAACTAGAGGGAAATAGGAGTGAAAAAATGCATAGGTCCTATTCGATTCAGGATTTTTGCCAGCAGTCATCATTGAGCAGAGTGTGCAGTGATCAATAATGGCGATTTTTACTTCTTTGCGTGAGAAGCGGCATTAGCTCCGCAGCCGGACCGTTTTTCTTGCTCTTCTTCTTACTGCCCTTGTCCCAAGTTACGTGGGGTCAGCACATAATATTTATCTCTTCCATTATTCCGCCTCCAGCTTCACGTTTTTATTCATTCCCTTTTCTTTAAAATCATAGTTCATCCTCACACAATCAATCCATTTTTTCTGTGGTCTTCCTCTCCCTCTCCATCCGCCATCGTTTCTAGTCATAACTCTTTGACAATCGTGAATTGTATCCATCCCAATACCAAGACACGATACCCTTTTAACTTTTCAGTTACGGACCTGAATAATTATTAAAGTAAAGAGTAGTAGAGTAGAGAGAGTAGTAGAAATAATACAATAGAATCACATGGAAATTATTTTTATTTGGTCACGTGATATTTAATCTTTAAATACATACATAGTTTAGTAGTAAATTCCAGCTGGGTAGCAACCACCGATGGGAGCAATAATCTCTGCAACGGGAATGTTGCAACCAGCTCCAGGTAATAGAGACAAAGGTGCAATACCAGCAGCGGGACCGTAGACTTCAATTCCAGCACCGTAGGCCCCAATTCCAGCACCATAAGCAGCAGCAGCAGATGGAGTGATATTCTCAATAGCAGTAACACCGTTACCACAGCTGTAGCTGACGCCACCAGCACCGCCACTTAGTAACACGCCCTCCAAAGCCGCAGCACTAGCGAATGGCAGCTCACCACCTACAAACAAGGTCCCTTCGAAGACGTTCTCGGAGACTATGGAAAGACCAGTAGGAGAGATTGAAGATGTGCTAGAGACAGGCAGAGCACCACCACTGGTAGGGATGACCTCAATAGGGAAGTTGGAACCGTATCCGAGACCAGAACCGTAGCCGAAGCCAGCGTTGCCATAGCCGATACCATTGTAGCCTAAACCGGAGCAGCCAGGGGCGGGTAATACAGGACCAGCACAACTAGAAGCTCCCAAACTGGGATGACCCGCGCACGCGCTGAGTGTGAGCTGAAAATGAAGTAATAAATAAATAAAAAAATAAAAAAATCAGTGCTTTGTAATTCAAAGCGATAAATATTTTTTATTGGTTTATGTGCAATTACAATTAACCAAATAATCCGACAAACATTAATTTCGATTTAAATGTGGCTATGGACGACCGAGCTTAAACAGAAGTTTCTCTTCCCATTCATACGGTTACCAGCTTTCATATACTCGCTGTACGGCACTGAGCAACTTAGCAGGAAAATCCTAGCCTCCACACTGAGTCCTGCTTCACCGATGCTATGAATGCCTGGAGACTCACTTGCCCGAATTTAGATCAACCCGACAATCCATCTTCTCAGAGACGGTGGGATGAGCCGCTCCGCAGAGTAGTACGGAACATGAACTTGACACGTCTGCTACTACTGCGGAGCGTGCGCCCTGCTGGCTGTGGGTAAGTGGGAGTCGGGTCTTTGGCTTCATGCTGCTGCTGCGGCTGCGGAAAACCTCAAGCGGCGCAAGTATAATAACCTTATCGGTAATTATATAGTCGAGCCCTTTGGGGCCTAAACCCTCGGGCCGTGGGTCCGAGTTGTCATGGTTTGTTCAACGAAATCTCCAAACAGCTGGTTATCACTTCCCGTGAACAAAGACAAGGGCTGGCTTGGCTTTTAGCTTGGCTAGAGACTAAGCACTGCCATACGGGGGTCACACTGAAAGTTTTTAGTAACAAAAACAGCCGATGAAAAATTTATTCAAATATCGAAGTATGAACTCTTTGGGAATCTGTAGATGTGTAATGATTTAATGAATTAATATGTATTTTTTTTGTACAAATTGGCGGCAGTTTAAAAAGTATCTGTAGTGCGTCGAAATGGATTTGACTAAAGAAAATTTTCGTTCAATGATTTATTACGACTTTCGTTGCGGTCTTACTCAACAACAACGATCACGATAGACTTTTATTAGCATTTCATGTCGTAGCCCCATCCCGTGCCACTGTTTACAACTGGTTTAACGAGTTTAAACGTGGAGACTACTTCGAAAATAAATAAATATATTAACAGGTTTCTACATCATTCAGTTTATTATTTTCTAAAAACTTTCAGTGTGACCCAGGTACATACAACGTGGCAATACCGCCAGTGTCTTGGGTACAGTACCAACCAGTAGCGTTGTGGAGGAATTTTCGACGCCATATTTTAATTTGTTCATAGTTTTAGTTTGGTTAGGCTAATAGAGTTTTATTTTAATAGTTTTTTTTAATTTAGTATAAGAAGTTTATAGATTAAATAAAATTATCGCAAGCTGAAAAAAGTTTTTGTGCCTGAAATTGAATTTTCTATGAAGGGCTGTAGCGACCAGGAATTAATGTAGGCGGCTACACATCAAGCTATACATTTCCAGTTTACACTGATTTCTCATTGGAAGGAAATCCTATACAATGCGAGATCAGCTTATACTGGAAATGTATAGTTTGATCTGTAACCGTGCGTACAACAGAAGTTCCTTTGTTTTTTTTTTTTATAAGTAGCAAGTCAGTTCATTCGAACAATAGTGCTATAGCTAAAAGTAAGTGTCCGAAATTCAAATACAAAAAAAAAAAAAAAAAAAAAAAAAAAAAACTTTAAATATTCTCAACGGGTTTTTCCATGGAGTAAATACCTACTTAAGGAAACCAATGCTTGTTATTGGTTTCCTTAAGTAGTTACTACACAAAATAAATGAATTTGAATTTGAATTTGAAACACTTTCAGAGGGACTTATTTTGATGGGTTGATGAAAATTGTATACAATATTCTTACCTGGACGAAGAGCGCCTGAGCGCAGAAGACAAGGATAACTTTAGCAGACATGGTATGTAAGTTACTTCAACGAATGTAAATTCTTGAATGATATTTACAATAAAACCTTGTATTTTTATACTAAATTCGCAGAAAGAGTAGGTACGTGCGATGCTAATAATTACCTATATTGAAGCAATCGTTGTTACCTTTGACTTTTGCAACGAGTTTCCTCAGTTTATCAATTTGCTTACAAAACAAAGGCAAATGTCTTTCCCAAGAGTAGTGATATAATAGTTTTCAAAGTCCTGTGAAAGTAGCAAAATAGCAGTTTAATTTTGCGATAAGAATTTTGCACTATATAAACGTGGTCTCGAAGTAGGGACAACATTCAGTCTTCAGCTTGTCGTTGAACACAAATATCAAACATGTCTACCTTCACTGTTCTGTTGCTCTGCATCCAAGCTTGCTTGGTCCAGGTGAGTCAATATTTTCTCATTCGCCTTTCTTGTTTTTCTTTTTTTTTTATATTGGACTAGAACTTTAGGGTAGATACCATTTGATACTGAACTGATTAATAATTAGATATAGGTAGTTGCGTTTTTCGGGATTCGAACCCACAGGATGGGTACGAAACCGATCCGAACCGAAGGTCCGTCCGTCCGTCCGTCTGTTTGTCAGCGGGCTGTATCTAATGAACCGTAATAGACAGTTTAAATCACAGAGTGTGTATTTCTATTGCCTCTTTAACAACAGATATTAAAAATAAAAATAAAGTTAAAAATTAAAAGGGGTCCCCATACACGAAACGTGTTTGTTTTTAAATATTTGTGTTGATAATAACTAATAGTACGGTGGTACGGAACCATTCGTGTGCGAGTTCGACTCGCACTTGGCCGGTGTTTTTTATTGCATTCTAATACGAAAAGCAGCCAGATCTAGTAATAATTCGGTGTCCTAATGTTGAAGCATTTAAAAACATTGTACTTTGTCAGCTTTGTCACGTTTTACTAAAAAAGTTAACAGTAAGCGTTGCAAACAAAGAGATATTAAATTAAGATAGAATAAAAACTTATTGCGACAAAAAAAACACTGGCTGTTTTTTTTTTTTTTTGTAAAACAGTTTTGATTTTTTATTCTTTAGTTGCAGTTAAAGACAACTGTTTGTCCATGAAACCATTGACTAAAGAATGAAACCCACACAAATTGATGTACCTAACACAATGACTAAAGTTAGTCATTGACCTAACACTATTCTATGTAAAGAGGACAACATCATCAACATTATGTAGACGAACTGGATTAAAAACTTATTATGGAAGCGAAGTGAAAAACTGTGTCGCAAAATTGATTAAATTAATATGGCCCATTAATAACGGAGACACCGGTGTACATACACAAAAAAACCCGCCGCATGCATAAGAACCTCCTTTTTTTGAAGTCGGTTAAAATTTTATTTTGTTTTTCAGAATGTATTCAGCTCTTGCGTTGGCTATGGTGCTGGAATCGGACTAGGCCTGGCTCCAGCTGCCCCTGCACCCTGCGCTGGTGCCCTCAATGCTAATTACGGCCTCCTTTCTCCCGCTATTGCTTCTCCCAGTCTTGGTTTTGGAGCCGGGTGCGGTGGCGCCATCGGATCTGCTTATGGTGGCGCACTTGCTCCTGCTGCTGCATACGGAAGCGCTATCACTCCTGGAGCTGCTTACAGCGGCGCCGGTGAAGGCAACGTGGTGGTCTTTGGTGAGTTGCCAGTGGCCGGTAACACCGCTGTTGCTGGGCAGGTCCCCGTTATTGGAGTTGTGAACTTCGGCGGCGCTGTTCAAGCTGCTGGGGCCGTGTGTATCTCCGGAGAATGCGCGTGCGGCTGCGGTTCCCCTGTTTACTACTGAAACGTGAGTTTCTGCTGCCAGAATAAAATAAAAATCATGAATTGAGCAAGTATTTCAATACCGTCGACCCGGGCCTGGTCCTTATCGGACGGCGAGCTACCCATTGCTCGCCATCCGCAAGCTCACTCGCTTACGATGGCCGAGAATCGGCCAGGGATTCCCGATGCCCGGGGCGTCTCCTGCGTCGACTAAGGGCGTGAGGGCGTGAATTTTGCCTCTCCCTCAAGCGTTCCGGCTCCTCCTTCGCAAGCATTACTGCTTCGCAGAATGAGGTGACGGCTGCCCATGCCCTCTCAAAATTCGGAGGAGATAGTCTGGTGGACCAAGCTAAAACTCCGGCCACTCTCATTCATCCTTAACAAGTCATTAATTACTTGATATTTATTAATAATTTATTGAACTGGCTTTGCTGTTTATTATATAACGCACAGGATAAACCACTCAAGATTCCTTAGAATGTTTAGTGGGTGTATCAAAAAAGGTTTAGTGTAATGCACTAAGAAAGGGATTTTTTTAAACTAAACTCAACAATTAGAACTAAAGCTTGTTTCCTGAAATAGTCAGCCAAACATAATTTAAGTAGATGACAAGTTTTGATAAATAAAGTACACCAGTAGACAAGACGGTTTGCTTTCGATCACTGTTCTGAAAGAGCGCAGTGGGAGTAAAGAAGTTTTCACTTATAAAAATATAATATGCAATTTATTTATTTATTTAACACTTTAAGCACAGAAATGTACAGAGGCGGACTTAATGCCATAGGCATTTTCTACCAGTCAACCTTTGGGTGATGCAGAGACAAACAGTGGTAGGCACATCAGTGGTGGTGACATTTCTCGGGACCCTTGGGTCCCGGACCTTTGGAAGGCGTACGAGGGGCCGAAGCCAACTTGCAGAGGCCCCATAGACAATTTTAAGTGTTGAGGCACTAACCGACGATTATCCCTGTATGCACTATGCAAGTGTACCCAAGGACAACCCCCGGTTGGTGCAGGACTATTGCAAAATATAGGAACAAAACATATTGGGCTGTGGCTTTGGGTGGCTATAGTGGATTGATTACCTAGGACTATGGAAGGACTATGTCCCCTGCCTGATCAATGTTGTGTAATACACGGATAAAATGGCAGGGGGTGACATGCACACTCAATAATGGGCCCCCGAAAACGGTCGCTAGCACATAGTGACGTAGCAACAAGGAGGCAACACTTCCTGAGGTGCTTGAGGAGTGGAGAGGTATTCCACGGCTATCAGGACAATCCCGGAAGTACGGTCAAGATCCCTACTAGCACCTTACTGGAATACTACCTTCTTCCGAGCACGTTATAGGCAATTATTATTATTATCATATTATATTTGTTCAGACTACAAATGAGGTCCATTGTGTTAGTAACAATCTTACTTAGCCTATGTTAGTACTTAATAACTAAAACCGATCTTGTTCGATCGACTAACGCCCATACAAGCGGACTATCTGCCCGGGCGGCTACCGAGTGCAGAATGATGTTTGGACTGTCACGCAACCTGCGAAGTAACGAGGCAGATTTCTTGCGCCATGCTGCGTCAAAGCTGTCAGTGCGCGCGTTGGCAAACATCGCCGACGCACTGCAGAAGCATGGCAGTCGCAACAGCACCCTGAACGCATTGTTATATTGGATACGCAGAGCATTGCAAGCCCCTTAGGTATATCTGAACCAATGTAACAATCTCACCGTGATAACTATGCATGCATAAAGCATAAGGCCTATGGCATTAAGTCCGCCTCTGTACATTTATGTGCTTAAAGTGTTAAATAAATAACTTAGGTGAAGTGAGCTATCATTCATCTTGATGCTAGGGATTGACACTATCGACAACTCACTTCACCTAAGTTATCACGCTGAGATTGTTACAGAATAGCTCGGCTGGTTGGGCGTCGATGTCCCTGCCACCCTGTATTTAAAGGGGACTCGTGGCTTAATGATAAAAGCTGCACGGGTCGATCAAAGGTACGCTTGCCGCAGTCAGTTAATGGATGGTCCATTACAATGTTTCGAGACCCCTCCGTGCCTCGGAAAGCACGTTAAGCCGTTGGTTCCGGCTGTCATTCGTAGATCTTTGACAGTCGTGACTGGTAGTCAGAAGCCTTAAAGCCTGCATTGGGAATCGCATCCAACATACACGCAGCCGGCACGCGCAGGCGACGTGACCGACCTACGCGTCATCGCCATCGGCGAGTAAACGGAGGTGCGGCGTGGGGAGCCGGCCGGGCGCCGGCGGACACTCGCTTCCTCGGAGACCACCGCGATGGACGACACTCAAAACGCCATAAAATTCTATGTTTGATTGGGACAGTTGTCATATTGTAAAGTTAAATCGGCAATACAGCAAACACACACAGTCCCGATCAAACATAGAATTTTATGGCGTTTCGGTCGGCTGCGTGTATGTTGGATGCGATTCCCAACACCTGGCTAACCCGTCCTACGAAGGGGTATCGTGTTACCCAGTAACTGGGTAGTGGAGAATCAAATGAAAATATTTTATTTCACATAAACCTATATGGGCACCTATGAAACGTCAGAAGCTAGGTGCACGGTTCCAATTGGTCGGTTCCTATGGAGAAGAGCCGGCAAGAAACTCCGCAGTTACTATTTTACAATGAATTAGCTTTTGTAAAAGCTAATCAATGTTTTCAAATTACAGTGTTTATAGGTATGGGAAGACAGTGTAGGACTGTCAACAGGTACTGGTGTTCAGCTACATCCGGTTGGACTGGAAGCTGACCCCAACATAATTGGGAAAAGCTGCCTAGCTTTCCCAAAAAACTAGCTTAAAATTTTCCTTTATTTTAATAAGGCTATCTGCCTAGATAGCCTTATTAAAATAAAGGAAAATTTTATCAGCCTAGGGTATTTTGGGAACAGCCTATTTTAACCAAGCTGCACAATACACAACACCTTATGGATTGATCAAAATATTTGAACAGAGTTCATACATGTGAAGATTTCAGCCAAAAATTAGCGCTGCAGTGAACCACAGAATATAATATGTTGACCCCTAGGTACGAGTATATACCTACTACCACACCTCACCAAGTCTTGCAGAATCCCTATCCATTTGTTGTTTTACCTTTGAAAGTTGTAACCTCATTTGATTTAAATAATGTGTGTAGGCAATGTTTCAGTAAAAGAGGCTATTCCATTTGACAGAATTCAGTAACTAATTCAGAGACCATTTTTCATTCTAATAAGGTTACTTTTTAGATGGCTACTGAATTGAATGCGATTACACTTGTCTGAATTCAGAAACTGAGCCATTTAGACTACTGAATTCGGCCAAGTGGAATGGCCCGTTCATGTTGTGCGTGGTGCTGTTGTGTTTTTGTAGTATATGATAACCATATTTTTTTATTTATCCACTCAATAAATAACCTCTGCATTGTTTTTTAAAATATGTTACTAAATAATCAAAACTGGTACCAAATATTGCTACCAACTAGGGCCCACTACGACATGTAATAAGTATTTCCTAAATCAAGGATAAGTTTTGTCATTTACAAAATAAAATTAACCAATTTAAATAATAAAATTGTGATTTAATTAAACACTTAAAAAAAACTCAATACTGGTACGGGTATTGACCATTGCACCCACAAGCGCAGTTACCAGCAATGGACACGGCGCCACCGGCTGGAACAGCGCCATTGAAGCCAACAGCGCCCATAATCGGCACCTGACCACCAACCACCGTATTACCAGCAACGGGGAGCTCTCCTGCAACTCCTACATTGCCTTCACCGGCACCGCCGTAGGAACTAAGACCAGCTTGGTAGCCGTAAGAGGGGCTCGCGTATCCTGCACGGTAGTTGTAGGTATTAGGGGCAATAGCAGCGGGTCCTGCCAGTCCAGCGCCATATCCGCAGTTAGAAGGAGCAGCTACAGCTGGTCCATAGCCGTAAGCAGCTGGGTTTGCCAGGCCAGTACCATAGCCGAAATCAGCTCCGTAGCTTCCTATGCATTGGCTGAAAGCGTTCTGGAAGAAAACAAATGATAAATGTTAATTGTTCGTCAATTTAGCCGTCCTGAAAAAATTGCAAGATGTTTTTCGAGTCGGTTTTATTGAATTAAGGTCCCCACGAGCTTAAAACGAAACGTAGTACGCGAAAAAAGATGCCTTTATGATAGCATTAACAGAAATGAAATAGACAACATTGATAAACACGAAAGGTGGTGATAAGGTGTAAATTATTTCATCACCACTGCTCTCAAAACGGTGAAGGAAAACATAGTGAGGAAACCGGCATGTCCTAGAACCAAAGATTCGAAGACATGTGACATCTAGCAACCCGCACTGGGCCCGCGTGGTGGACTACGGCCCACTCTCTCCCACCGAGAGGAGGCCTGTGCCCCAGCAGTGGGAACATTATGTGCTGGTTATGATGATAAACAGGAGGGTAAGCCCAGCAGCAAATGGATACGAGTTAATGATGATTATTTCTGACAGACCAAATTAACGTTACTGATCACTCCAACAATAGTAGAACATAACGCAACAGGCTAAATCATTTCTTGACATCGACCGAAATCCTTGTATTGATCAATTTTCCAAGCTATTTGTGATGCTTAAAGCCGGGAAAACAGTTTTAGACAGGCTTAAAAGTGCGTGAAGATACCCGACTATATATAAAAACAAACCCGTTCTATTGTCTTCAAACTGCTCCAAAATGTAGTTTAGATTTTAAATAAGAAAATCAAAAACAAACTTGTATTTGTTGCGTGTAACTAATCATTTTTATTTTATGATTTTAATTTTATTTATATTATTTATTTAGTTATTTTTATATATATATTTATTGTGATTAAAGTTTTAATTTCATTTCAAATGTACAACATATTGATCATAGGATCGAAATAAATGATTTTTGAATTTTGAAACATATCTAACCTGAATTAGGCAAGCTTGTATGCAGAGTAGAAGAACAGAGAAGGAAGACATGTCAGATGATTGATATTGTAGTAAGTGATTTAGACAACTTGTATCTACATTTTATATTGATAAAGTTACATTATTTTACTTTGTGTGAGGTAGCTGTACGTGATTGTGATTCAACACTGATTATAACTATTGGTACAGCTCGCGCGATAAGAGTTTGGCTTTGACCTTCGGATTTTTGAACTTTTGATTGTACAACAGGAGTGCGCGGTACGTCGTATCGATGCGAGAGGCAGGGAACGACTGGAGCGCCAATCAGAGCACCGCGTGCGCCTACACACCCGCCCCGCACCCCGCTAATTGCCCGTTGATACCCAATTTCTGATTTCTGCGCAATAACGGTCAAAGCCAAACTCTTATCGCGCGAGCTGTACATGGTGTTATGTAGTTTATGTTTGACATCACGCCTTCATTCTTCGGAGGGTAAGGCTGAGGTGAACCTATCTATAGTACATCCACATTTCGCCAGTTATGTCCAAGTCCCATGTAATAGGGGGCGAGCCTATTGCTATCAACCGGGCACAAATTCAGACTCCGGCCTGCTACTGAGATATTCCGGAAAGAAAAACCCAATAACACTTTGCCTGACCCAACAGTCGAATCCACGCAGGAAAGCTCAATAGTAGCGCTAGACCACTTTTTTTTTTGAAAGTGGAACATCAAATAACTTCTTCCGCTCTGGGCGGAGCGGGAGGGCGTGTCAGACTCTTAATGACTAAAACCCACCCGTGTTCCTTCAGTTTCCTGTGCCAGGGGCCACGGTAACCCTTGCGGACTTTCCCGCAACCCTGGCAGGCATCAGCCCTAGCGAACCCCGTCATTGTTGCTGACATCCCTTTGAGGCGTGCGTGGATCACAACGCGCCGTCGACACGTGTCTTGTCCTTATCGGACGGTGAGCTACCCATTGCTAGCCGTCCGCAATCCGGCCGGGAATCGGCTTGGGATTCCCGACGCCCAGGGCGTCTCCTGCGGCGACTAGGGACGTGTAGGCCCAAATTTTGCCTCTCCCTCATGCGTTCCGCCTCCTCCTTCGCGAGCATCACTGCTTCGCAGAAGGAGGTGACGGCTTCCCATGCGCTCTCGCTCAGTACCGTGGCCTGGACCAGGGCCGGACGCGAGAGTTTGCCATCGATACTTGAATTGAGAAATAGATTTTAAATCTCGAATGCTAGGCGGAAGTGAGTAATTAAAATGGATTATCTGTTATATAACCCCCACAGGTTATTAACTGGATATTACCATTATCCTGATGCTAAACCAGAGGTCAGACTTTTGAACTTCAGAGTAAACGTAACAATTGGTGTACAAAGAATAGTAATTTATGAATTTGGCCTTGTAAATGATAAAAAAAAATTGTAATAATCTATTTGTACGAGTTACGATTACTCGTATGTAGGTACGTGTTTTCACTTATCAAGAAAAATTGTGAAGGCACCATGTATTGCGTTATCTATGAACTTTACATAACTTATTACATTTTATTGATACATTATTTACATAGGCTGCATATAAATAGGCGTGCATAATTTTTAAAAATCATTCTCAACTTCTACTTTCAGTCGAAGCTCAGTTAACTACTACTAACTAAAACAAAATGGCAGCCAAGGCAATTCTCGTCCTCTGCGCTCAGGCTCTTATGGTCCAGGTAATATGACTTCATTTTCTTTAATAACATCCCTAAGTTTTCAGACTTAGGTACTTATTATGTCTTCTTCTCGGCATAGTTTATTGGCTTTGCCGAGTTTTAATTTTATTAAGTATAAGTAGTAGTATTTTTTCCAAAATCACGATTTCTATGGGTTCTTTAAATCATAGGATATTGAACAAAAGCAGCGTTTTAAAGTGTTATCTTAATTCAAGCCTTCATAATTCGTAAAAGAAAATGCTTCTACTTTTTTTAATACGACTAACAGATTTCTATACACCCTCCAACTCCCAAAATCTAAATCCAAGATAACATTCACTAACACTATCATTATTTTCACAGAGCATCTACAGCCAAGCACTTCCTTGTGCTGGAACCATCGGAACCGCCTTAGCTGCTGAAGAATATGCGTTAGCTGGCAACGCCTTAGCATATGGCACTGGCAGATTAGGTCTGGGAGCTCCCGTGGGTAGCTACCCTGCTATCGCCAATTGCGGCTTGGCTGCTAACTCCTTCGTCCCCACAAGCGGTGGTGGTTTTGCTGTACAAAGCGTCTCCCCCATCGCCCCCACCGGCCTCACCGTGTTCTCTGAGAACGCTATCGAAGGAGCTGTCGCTGTGAACGGAGAGCTGCCGTTCTTGAGTGCTGTGGTTGTGGAGGGAGCTTTACCTTCTGGAGGCGCTGGTGGTATCAACTACGGCTGCGGGAATGGTGCTATTGGTATTGTGAGCGAAGGTGAGTTACATAACCAATAACAGCTTGATATTTTTTTTACTAAGCCATCTCACTAGGGTAGGCATACTCCGGCTAGAATGATGGTCTTGAAAAAGATTACTTACTCTGTGACATCTATGTATTTCAATCTTGCATTGTAATATTTAGTATTTGCTCACTACACCGCGTAATTCAGTGATTATTTTTATTGATATCAATCATTATATTTATTTTGTCATTGCTTTTCTTTTTATACGGCTCGAGTTTAACCACTATCTCACCTGATGGTGCACTCTTGCTTAGAAGTTAACTATTCAAAACAATTTTATTCCATAATTTCACAATTCTAAAGCCTTTAGTTTTATCCTGAGATTGCTGGTTATCCTGTAATTGGTGACTGTGTAAGTCCGAGGCTATTGTGACCTACAGAACTTAAGATTATTATACACAGAAGCTGTTGGTGTACCTTAATAAATAAATAAATATTCACTCTCGACTTGAAGAATTGGAATTATCAGAGAATTACATTAGGAAACTTATCAGGGTCTCAAGTCTGCTATTACAATAGTGTCAGAATGTTCTATCATTGATTTTTCATAATTGTTGATTTTGACAAGTAATCTACTAACAGAACGGCGTCATTATGACTTTCCAATGGTCAACCACTGACACTCCATTGAAAAAAAAAGCAGAATGGCAATTTCGTACATAATTACAAATTAATGACTGACGTATGCGATAGTGAAAAAACATTACTAAATGTTCATTTAAGTAGTAGTTTTTCGAAAATCATTTCTACTAATGGGTTTTATAATAATGGCAATACGACAATGTCATTTTACCACGATTCTATTACGAGACCATTGACCGACCAATGATCGACCATTATGAATTTTTAAGATAACGAACTTTTAGCAAAATGACAATGGCATCGTGTTGGAATGACGAATTTATAAAAAATAGCAGACTTGGGGCCCTGGACGCACCTTACATGTGCAATAAATAAAGTTCCATTCTCTTCTCAGGTATCTCTCCTGCTGTTGCTTCTGCCGCTGCTTACCCAGCAGGACTTGGTTATGCCCCTGGTGTAGCTGGAGGGCTCGGTTATGCTGCTGGTCTGGGAGGCCGTGGGTACGGCGGTCCGGGCTTCGGTCTGGGTGGTTGCGGCTGCAGCGGAATTTACTAAATTTTCTTTTAAATAAATTGATTGTTTTTTAGTTGAGTAATCATATTGTTTGATTTTTAAAGATGCAACCCATTTGCGTAAAACATTTTCAATCATAATCCGAAAGATTTTGAAGGAAGTTCTCAATCCAATACTTCGTATGTTTGAAAAAGTCGTCTGCTCAACAACATAAATAACCAATTAATGTTATTGAAATGTCAAAATGAATGGCATTTTATGTACCTATGTTAATCAATTACCCCGCAGTAAGGGATTAGACAAAGTGACTGATTGAGTGTCGCGTAAAGCCACGGACGCTTTTAAAGTACCTTATTCAGAAACAGGCTAAAGAATTTAAATATAAATAATAAATAAATAAATATCGTCTGACATTGCACACAGCACCATCTAGTTCCGAGTTAAGCACTTAATTAAGGCTTGTGTTATGGATACCAGATGGTTGATACACTACTTAAATACATTTTTTTTTCGTAAATACATACATATTATAAATATACATCCATGACTCGGGTACAAATGTCCATATTCATCATACAAACATTTGCCCCTACCGGGATTCGAACCCAGGACCATTTGGTTTCGCTGACTACACTTAGCCACTGTAGCCACTACACCAAACGTGTCGTCAAATATAAAGAGGTCAGGTACTCACGGGATACTGGGAGCCAGGAGGTCACCACACTGTATCACTAGCAGTCGTATTTCACCATATTTTAGTGTTTTTCTTTACCGCGCGCCGGTTAGATGCCGGCCGGACTTCTTTTTGAGTTCGAACTAAAGTTTTTGTCTTCACGCCGTCAGATGGCGGGAGCGATGCGTCGTCCTTGTCGCACTCACAGCGATGGGCGAGTGCAAGTGGCGGCAAATTTAAAACGGGAGGAAAAGGAAGGACTGAGGAGAGCATCCTGAAGCCTGTTCAGTGACATTCTAAGTATTTAGCGATAAGGATTATGGAAAAGTCAAAAACATATATTGAATTGACGTAAGCTACTGAAAGTTAAGTCAATCCTGCTGAAAGTCGTCGTAGAAATACGAAATGCTTTGAAAGCGATTGTTACTTGTCTAGGCCCTCTAGATATGGTCTGTGCTTTCATGAAAGTTACATTCTGGCTACTAACACAACTGGTAACTATTTCCTAAGTGGGGAAAGTTGAAAAAGTGTCCAGCATAAACTGTAAATAATAGTTCATTAACCCTCCAAAATGGAGCTAGCGTAGGCAGATGGTGTGGTATGACTATAGCAGTTGTTAGCGGACTGAAATATGCCGCCGAGTTAGAAAATTTAATATTTTTAGTAACTAGAGTAGTTAGTGACAGTCCAATATACCATACCTCAACACAATATTTGTAAACATAACCTAAAATTATTGCTTTTAAAATTTACCCGGTGGCTACAGTAGCGCTCCCCTGTAGCACATTTTAACGGATACTTTTTCATACACAGAGCTGGTTCTCCTTACCTCTACCCTCCAGAGATAAACTGTCCAAACTTTAAAATAATTCCTCAGATAAAGATATCTAGCGTTGGACAAACCAGTCCTATTGGAAAGGTACTCAACAATAAGTAACAAACTAGCGCCAAGTAGAAGGTTCCAGAACCTGCCTATCTTGTTTTTACGCTTGGTGCCATCTATCTAATAACGTTGACACTATTGAAGTAGTTACTTCGGTGCATAATCCATAGATGTCGCTACGAGGCACATGGGACGGGGACGGGATAGGCTGCAGTTAGGTTTTTTTTTTGGACTATTAAGTAAGTAATCGAGGTCTAGCAATAGTACCTACGAACTTTAGTTTAGGTATGGTAAGTCATCATAGCGTACTAAAAAACTCGGGGCTTGCATTAAAGGGACATCGACCCGTAACGAGCTAGCGTGGATTCAGTACATGATTCTGAACGTAGGTTATTTAAAAAAAAATTGCTGTTCTATTAATTTTTACCGCGTAGGTATTGCACTTTTCTATGAAACAGTTATTTTTTTTTTTATAACCGACGAACTACGCTAGGGGTCTAGACTCATGTGCTGAATTCAGTTTGCGTGTCAATGTCGATGCCACCCTGTATAATTATTCTGTACGTGTGTATGTCACTAAACTCGTCCTAAACGGCTGGACTGATTTTGATGTTTTCATTTTTTGTGTGTTTGTATGGTTTAGATTCACAATTGGACCGGGTAGGTGGCGCTGCGATCGAGTTCTAAGAAACAGGACTGTCCGGTCAGCTAGTGATATATTAAAGTGTTATCTCATCGGTAACTGTCATTATTCAGTAGTAGCATAAAGTACGGGTTCATGGGGCCCACTATCACCACCCCAGTGAACTGTTTGAGGTAATCGCAGTGTATTGTTATTTACAGATAAGAGGGCGCTGCCAGTCCTTAAGAAGGTTAAATTCCATAGCCAAGTGGCAAAAACGGATCCATTATAATTTGGTCATCATTTTGGTTTCCTTTGTAGTGTCTGTCAGTTCGTCCGGTTATTATGAAGCATGCCTTATATAAGTTTTGTCGTTTGAAGAAAAAACACAACTAGAATGGTTTTTTAAAGTACTTTGCCATTTGCTCGAATCAGTTATCAAAACATTTATTCCACTCCAAAGTGGGGTCTTCAATATGGCTGATCTGAAAGCGTTGACTGCTTCTTCATCAGACTGGAGTTTTCTTAATTTTAGAAAATGTAAATAAATCGTTAGGGCTTAGATCAGGACTGCATGGAGGATGGTCAAGAATCTCTACGTTTTCCAGCTTCAAAAACTCAATCGTTTGACGAGTGGTGTGTGAGCTTTTTTTTTTTTTTTTTTTTTTGAGGATGGGAAATCATCAAATGACTCCTCCCGCTCTGGGTGGAGCGGAAGGGAGTGTCAGACTCTTACTGACTAAAACCCACCCGTGTTCCTTCCTTGGCCCTTTATGTTCCGGGTCAGCGGTACCCCTTTTGGATGATCCCGCTTTCCCGGCAGGCTTGGGCCCTAGTGGGCCCCCTCTATGATGCTGACATCTCTTTGAGGCGCGCGTGGAACACGTACGCGCCGTCCAGCACGGGCCTGGTCCTGATCGGACGGTGAGCTACCCATTACTCACCGCCCGCAGGCCCGCGCCTACGGTGGCCGGGAGTCGTCCCGCGGCTCCCGACGCCCGGAGCGTCCACCGCGGCGGCTTGGACGGGAGACTCTCTCCCTCTCCCGTCCCGCCACCTCCTTCGCTAGCATGACTGCTTCGCAGAAGGAGGCGACTGCCTCCCACTCCCCCTCGCCCCGGACCATGGCTTGAACCAAGGCCGGGCGTGAGAGATCGCCGCCGCTGCCGATCGCCTCTACGAGGACACGGCGGTGCTCCGCCCATGCAGGGCAGGCCCCCACCGTATGCTCCACCGTGTCCTCGGGGCGATCATCGCAGTGGTGACACCCGGGCGTTTCCTCCCGCCTGATGATGTGCAGGAACCTCCCGAAACTTCCGTGTCCGGTGAGGACCTGCGTCAGGCGGTAGGTGAGGACGCCGTGACGCCTCTCTAGCCACTCCTCAAAGAGGGGTCTTACCGCCGCTATCGTGGCGTGCCCTGCGCTGGGTTGCGACAGTCGCTCTTTCCATGCCGCCATGAGATCGCGCCGGAGGTCCGTCCGCTCCGCCGCGATTTGCCGCGGAAGCGGGGTTTCCCCCCGGCGTAGTGCCTCCGCGCGCCACTCATACAGGCGCGCGAGGACTATCGCCTCCAGATCCCACGGCGGCAGTCCGGCAAGGAGGCTTGCCGCCTCGCCCGAGATCGTGCGGTAGCCCCGGATCAGCCTTACGGCTACCACCTTTTGGGGCGCGTTCAGATAGTGGGCGGCTCTCCGCCGCAGTGAACGCGCCCACACCGGGGCCCCATATGTAGCCATGGACCGCACGACCCCCGCGTAAAGCCTCCGGCAGGAGGCGTTTGGACCCCTCAGGTTGGGCAGGAGCCGCTTGAGGGCGGCCGCAGTCCGTTCCAGTTTGGGGGCCAAACGTCGGAAGTGCTCCACGAAGTTCCACCGGCTATCGAGCACGAGTCCTAAGTATTTCATCGTGGACTCGACGCCGATGTGAACCCCTCCTGCCGTTAGTTGGGATCCCGATGGTGGCCTGTTCCGGGGCCCATGGAAAGACATGGCCTCGGACTTGTGCAAAGCCACCTCGAGACCCAACTGCCGGATCCTCTCCACGACTATCGCAACCCCGCGTGTCATTGCGTCGGCCGCCGCCTGATGCGACCTCCCCTGCGCCAGGACCAGCGTGTCGTCAGCGTAGCACACCACGCTGACGCCATCAGGGAGGTCGGCCCGCAGCACCCAGTCGTAACCGATGTCCCACAGGAGCGGCCCTAGAACCGATCCCTGTGGGACGCCGCACGACATCTCTCGCCGGTTCCACTCCCCATCGCGACCGGGGTAGATGACGGCTCTGTCCGTCAGATATGCCTCGACTATTCGACGGAGGTAGGTTGGCACCCGGTGATACCGGAGTGCCTCCCCAATGCAACTCCAGGGCAGGGTGTTAAATGCGTTGGCGATGTCGAGTGACACCGCCACGACAACCCCGCCCCGAGACACCGCGTCCCCCGTCGTGAGGGCTCTAACGCGCATGATGGCGTCCACCGTCGAGCGCCCCTTGCGGAAGCCGAACTGACTATCCGCAAGATCCGGCCCCGTCCTTACCAGGTGCCCGACGAGGCGGCCTGCAATTACTCTCTCAAAGAGCTTGCCGACCTCGTCGAGCAGCACAATGGGCCGGTATGCGGACGGAGAGTCCGCAGGGCGCCCTGGCTTCCGAATGAGGACCAGCTTCCCCGTCTTCCAACGGAGTGGAAACTGGCCTCTCTCCATACATGCGCTTAAGAGCGCCTCCAGTCGAGGCCCAAGAGCCGTCGAGGCCAGGACCCAGGCTTTCCCTGGCAGGCCGTCGGGTCCTGGGGCGGTATTTTTGGCCTTCAGCCTACCTACCGCCACTCTCAGATCTACCCCGGTCACTTCAGGTGTGTCGTCGTCGTCCGCGTGGTCCGCTTCAGGCACCGCGAGCGGCGGAGCCATGGGCGGGGGAGTATGCTCCCCCCGTGAAGGGAACAGAGCGCTCACCACCTCCTCCACCAGCTGGGGGCGGAGACTCTGCGTCAGCGGGGGGGCCCAGGTGCGGAGTTTATTCCGCACCATTTTGTAAGGGCGCCCCCATGGATCTCCGTTCAGAGTCTCCACCAACTCCTCGCGGGCCGTATATTTGGCCCGCTGGACAGCCTCTTGGAGGGCAGTCTTTGCCGCTCTGTATCCCTCGTACAGCTCCGCCTCCGTCGCTTCCGCATCCGGAGGGCGGATGCGGAGCCTACGGTGCCTGGAGTACAGGTGTCGCACTGCGACGCACGCCTTGCGTAGCGTCTCCAGCTCCTGCGACCACCAGTACACCTGACGTCGGGCGCTTCCTGGACGGACTCGGGGCATTGCCACGTCGCAAATCTTTGGACCGGCGCGCTAGAGGTCTGGGCGGAGACGTCGAACCGGATATACCGGTGGTCGGAGTAGGTCTCCACCTCCTCCATGACGCGCCAGTCAATGACACGCTGTGACAGAGCGGGGCTGGCAAACGAGATGTCCACCACAGACTCACCCCGCATCCGCACACACGTGGGGACAGAACCCCGGTTTAGGACGACCAGGCCTGTCTCCAGAGCCCAGTCCTCCACCATCCTGCCCCGCACATCAGTGTAACGGGAACCCCAAGCCGGATTTTTGGCGTTGAAGTCCCCGAGCACTAGCACGGGGAAGCGATGGTACCCGGCGACGACGACACTTAACTCTGTTAAAGAGTTCTGGAACTCGGCGAGAGTTCGGCTCGGAGAGAAGTACACTCCCACTACTACTATCTCCCCGAACCGTGCTGCTACGCACCCCTGTCCCTTCGTGACACCTTCGAGGGATGGGGTGCCGGCGGCGGCCGACGAAATTATGGTCACTGAGCCGCTCAGGTCCTCAACCCAGTCATCCCTGGGCAGGACAAAATACGGCTCAGCGACCACGGCAATATTAATCGACCACTGCGCCATGCTCTGGAGCAACAGGTCCTGAGCGCAGGCGCAGTGGTTGATGTTCGCCTGGAGGAGTCTCAATGGAGCCGTTACTCCTCCATTTCAGTCTCCTCCCGGGTGGCGGCAGTGGCGGCGGCGGCAACAGTGGCAGTGGCACTGGCCGCGGTGAAGGTGGTAATGGCAACGGCGGCGGAGGGCCTGCCTCTCCTCCTGGTTCCGGTGGGTGGAGCGCAGGACTTACTGCCCGCCCGGTGATCGGCCGGCTTGCCAACACCCGCACATGCTGCGCAGTGCGGCGCGGCTTCGCACGAGCCGGCCTTATGTCCGGGCTGACCGCAGCGGAAGCACAGAGTGCTACGGTCCACCTCCGAGGTGCACTGGACGCCAACGTGGTGCCCCACATGGCATCGGAAGCACCTCAGAGGTCTGGGTTCCAGCAGTTTAACCTGCGCCGAAACCCAGCCCACCAGAAGCCTTCGGCCCTCCACAATCTTTTTGGCCGCCGTCACGGGGCAGCTTACCATTACGGTTCGCATACCCGCGGGGTCCGGACGTATGGTGCCCGCCTTCACCTGGTCGGCCAGACACCCGCCCGTCCTGACGACGGCGGCCACCACCTCTCCCTCCGTTACGGAGTCATCCAGGCCCAAGACTCGCATGTCTGCGCACTTGACGGGCCTGGAGACTCGAGCCTCGTCCGCATTGAGGGACGCCCTTAGCTTCTCAGCTAGGGCGTCAGCGGTGGGGCCACTCGTCACACCGGGGATCTCCAGCATGCGGGCGCCAGTTGCGGTCACCCTGTGCCGGAGGCCCCCGGTGATCCCCAGCTCCTGGAGGTCCACCGTCTCCCTCGCCTTGGTGAGCACGTCGCGGTACGTCACGCCCCTCTTAACCGCGTCCGGCTGTAGCGTGATCACTACAGCCGCGGTCTTTGGGGCGCGGAGCCTTGCCGCGACGGCTCGCTCCTTGCGGCGCCGCCTTTGCTCCTTTTTTCTGGCCGCCTTGGCCGCCTTTTTCTCCCCGACCACCTGCCACCCGGCGTCAGTCGTGGGAGATACCTGAGGCCGGGAAGTAGGCTCTGGGGCCTGCGCATCCCGTGCCGTCCTGCCCATCCTTTTCCTAGCCCCAGCTGGTGTTTTGCTGGCCGGCGTCTGCGTTGCCGGCGCCGGGGCTCCACCGGCCGACGCCGGTTTTGCCTGGGCTCCGCCTGCCGACGCCGGTTTGGCCGGCGGCTGGGCCCGGCCAGACGGCCCGGGCTTAGGGGTGGCGGCTCCCGCAGCGGCCGCATACGAGGCCACCCTCGGCCCCGGTGCCGTCCTGCCCGCTAGTGGTGGGCGTAGGACTATGCCCTCCAGGACGGAGTGGTGTGTGAGCTTGCGTTGTCATGGTGTAGAATGATGCGTCGCTTTGGGTTAGATTTCCGAAGTTTGACGATGACTTGGAGTAAAGAAACTGTCGTATACCATTCTTGATTAACCGTTGTACGATCTTCAAGTGCAATCGTCGCAACATGACCGGTTTTCACTAGCCACCAACTTCTTTGAAGTGCTTCGAGAGCGAACAACTTTAGTCGACATTGGTTCGTCATGGAAGACCGAGATTGTGGATCGTGGTTTGGAATCAGGATCGTAGGCATAGATCCAAGTGTCGTCACCACTGATGATGTCGTAGACGTGATTTGACTCTCCTCGGTTGAACATTTGAAGAATTTTCTTACACCATCTGACACCGTCCGCCTTATGATTATCGGAAAGCAAATTTTAATGCAGGATCCAACGGGAAACTAGCTTTCTTACAGCAAACGCCTCATGCAAGATCTTCTGAATGGTTGTCTCGGAGATGCCTAATAACGCCTTTATCTCCTCATATATCACTTGACGATCTTCGAGGATCAGTTGTCTCACGGCAACGATGTTATCTTCAGTGAAGGCATATTTAGGACGACCTTCACGAGATTTGGTACTAAGACTGGTAAGTATGTAAACGCTGGAATTCTTAATACCAGCATTCGACAGTCCACAGACATGGGGCTTCATTATGGAAGACAGATGTTAGGTCTTCGAAACACTGAAGCCGTGTTAGGCCTATTCGGACGTTATACAAAATTATTGACTACTCAAATGTCCTTTCTGTAGTACTGTTCGTTGTTCGTGTTCGTAGCTCCTTAAGTTCTGAGATAAGCTGCACGATTGCTGACAATTGCATGCACTGACTGGACACTTGGACAGGTCCACTCAATCTGTATGGTACCTACTTTCCTCAAAAGACCTATTCAGACACCGATCTACATAGTCTTCACATGATCTAACTATGATTTTGTTTGGACTTTGAAAGAGACTGTGACCTCTGAGATTGTTTCGGCCTTTCTTCTCAGTGTAGTCAGATAGGAAACACCGGCCTCATCTAGTTTTAAAAAAATATGATTGAGGTGTAAAATTAGTGTTTGTTCAAATCTACTTACAGAAATAAAATCAATTATCATTAATTATCATTGCATGGACAATTTCCTTAGGAAGATTCATTTTCGTACGTGACCTGACAGATTCAAAACAACGCTGTGACTAAACAATTGTATTAATACTAATTCTTTCAATTGTTTTGATATTGTTAATTCCAAAAAATGTGAATAATGTATAGTTCTAAATTTAAAATTGGCGGCAAATAAAAATCAGAATCAAAATCAAAAGTCAATTATTCAAACTAGGCTAAGAATCAGCACTTTTTGAACGTCAAAATCACATAAGACAGTCCCCCCAAAACGCCCACCCTTCACCACTTCCTAGTGCTTTAGCTTGGAAGAAGAAGTGGCGCAACCAACTCCCCAGCAGCACTGTTGTCTGTTCAGTTAGAAGAACTGGATTCTATAGAGTAATAAGTACCTAATTAACATTACGAAACACAATATATTTGCCATATGTCAGCTAGCACACGCCAATATTGAAAACTATACTCAAGCAGAAATAAATAATGAAAACGTAAACAGAACTTAATACATATTAAAAAGCCTCCAGGCATAAAGGGCGTGCCCGCTTACATATGCAATGCTGCATTATGTTTATATATGTAGCTGTATATATATGTATATATATATTATATAGTAACCTAAGTTATAGTCACAAATGATAAACTAGGACCTTCGAAGTAAAATAAAGAAACAGTTAATTACTAATAACAATAACAAAACCATATTCAGCAAGATGACCTGTCACAATATGTAAATGACAGAACTTTTAAGCCTGGCACACAGCCATTATACTCGCACACTATTTGCACTATTTGACGGCACGGTTAGCGCAGTGGTTAAGCGATTGACTGCTGCACTGCGTGTCGCGGGTTCGATTCCCGCACGGAACAAATATTTGTATGACCTACAAGTAGTTGTCTCGGGTCTGGCTGTTCGCGTATGTGACTTTAAATGTTTGTAAACGCACCCACAATTTCAGGAGAAATTACTAGCGTGGGGCAACGTTTAAAAAATAAATAAAAACTATATCTACACTTCTATCTGTGTATTCTGTGCACCGCTAAACAATGGTGTTGCTAAATAACTTTCTTCAAAAGGCCCTTCCAGACATAGCCCTGCATTGTTAGACTCACATAAAATCCTAATAATATAATCTTTGGACTTTAAAAAGAGACCATGACCTCTGAGTTTGTTACGGCATTTCTTCTCAGGGATCAGTCAGCTAGAAAACGCCGGCGCTATCTAGTTTTAAAATACTAACCAACAAAATATTGGCGTGTTTTGTGTCTTAAAAGATCTTCTTACAGAAATAAACATTTCATATAAACAATTCTCAAAATCTCAGAACATTTATTTCAATGAAACTACTTACAGTGACAACCCTTCACTGTGCGTGGTCCGAGGCCCACTGGGCCGGTTTATTTCATTTTATTTATTGAAAATCTGTATTACAATAATTAAAAACATTATCAAGTTGTAACATCATAATTATATTATAATGTTAGGCATTTATGCATGTCCATACTTGATAATGTTACGCAGTCATAGATAACAAAATAATTGTATGTAATAACAATCAGTATTATCGATGAAATGATGTCCAGCTAGATAATCGATTGTGCAAGTAATCGATATAAAAGGTGGAAGACAGTCGTTTGAAACTATCAGTTCATTTACATAGCTCACAAAATGTACAGCAAAGGAATTTTAGCTTTCTGCCTGTTCGCAGTTATTATTTTGCAAGTAAGTTTTTTTTTCAAGTTTTTGTCTTATTTTATTAATTAAATTTTTTCAAACTAGTTTTACCTCTTGGAAACAATGTTGTCAGTGATTTTTTAAATCTGACTACAATTTCAGACGATAAAACCAACGTCTATTGTTTGAAAAAATACTAGCACTTGAGATTTTCCAGCTTTGCCCCCTAAACTTTTCAACTTTGCCTCCTAACCCTTTGAAATTAAAACCCATGTATTGTTTTCTTTTCCAGAATGCCAGTTCCCTGCCCATAGGTTTCCAAGGACCCCTAAACTTCCCAGGCAACCAGCAACTCATCTCAGAAACAATGCCAGGATCGCCAATTATTACCGAAATCGTGCCGACTCTTCAATTCGGTGATATCTCAGTCACTGGTGATCTGCCAGTCGGTGGCAGTATTAAAGTAAAGGGTGTGTTCCCTGTGTATGGTACGGTGGCTGTTGAAGGTGGGTTGCCATCCCATGGGACGGCGGTGGTCAATACTGGAAGCGGAGTGGTCGCGCAGGTTGTTTAGGAGTTGGTTAAATAAATTATTGTTTTGTTGTTATTTTTGCATTTTATTTCCTGATACCCATTATGTAGGTAATATTAAGAGCGTTTATACCTTATGAGTGGCAACGTCGCAATTTAGTGTCATATTTTGTGGTTTGCAATTTTTATCATTTAATCGGAGCTATATTTTAAAAATCTGTTTAGTTAACTTTTTAGAATTATGTGAAAACTGTGTAAAAGGTAAGAAATCGTTGCGTTTACAGTTCTATTTATATGCAAATAATACATTGGAAACTTGCAGGGCGTTATTTTCATTGTAAAATAACTGTAAGCATTACGGTTACTTACTTTTTAAACACATTCACGTAATTCTAAAAGTTAATTAAACAGATTTTTAAAATATAGCTCCGATTAAATGATAAAAATTGAAAACCACGAAATATGACACTAAATTGCGACGTTGCCACTCATAAGGTATTATAAACGCTCTTAATTAAAAATGGCCCATTTATTAATTATTATTCTTCTATTTTTTTAACTTATGTACTTACACACAACAGACAAAAAATAAAAGAGGAAGAGAAAGTTTGAGTACAAAGGCGCTACTTATTTCATAACACGTTATTTATATAGGTATTTATGTTTATATTGTACAATGTACACACTATAGAGTGTATGAGAAACAGGGTGTAAAGTTCACTCATACCTCCATAGAAAAGGGAGGATCCTCCGACCAGACGGGTGTCATGTCTGGTGCGCAACTGCCCGACGATTGATGTCGGGACGTTGTATAATAATTATGCTAGTTGCGCGGTAAACTCTGCTTGCGCGATGCAGGATTTTGCGTGACGTCAGTGTGATGCGTAGTTTGAATGTGGCGATATAGATATCGCTACAACACAATTACAGGCTATGAATAGGCAAACATATAGGTACATGACCATTTAGGACAAAGCAAGTACCTACAAACATTTATATTATATAAAATTTAACTTATAAGAGTAGTCCAATGGGACGGCAATCCAACACCACCAGAGAGAGATCAAATTCAAATTCATTTGGTGAACATACGGTACAATTATACAGACGTTATAAAAAAAATGTTGGTCCATGCTATCTCCCGCCAAAAGGCATACAAACTAACTGAGGTAATCTTATGTCAATTAACAAAATAAAAATAGATTCTATAGGTAAGTAGAGAGAGAGAGATTTCATGCAATAGTTAATAATATGATAGTCGATAAAAATTAAGACGGCTCATGAAATATGTAATAGATAATTAGTCACAATTTTATACAATAATAAATGTCAATAAAGAATATCAATAACTTATGAGGGGAAACGTTTTAATTATAGACAGATATAAAATTATAATATATTATTTTAATTTGTCATTAACATATTATTCACTATCAGAAAAGCTTACGTTTAAACTCCTTCGTGTTGTTGGTTGATACAATTTGATCAGGTAATTTGATAAAAAGTTTTGGAGCCATTGCTTATACAATGTGGAGACAACAATACGACAATAAATGAAAACACTGGCAATACTAATGCATAGGAGTATATTGAAACTATCAAATTAATCCTAACACCGAGATAACAAAAGTGATTTTTTCAAACAAACTAAATAGTAGTGATGGGCCGACTATGGGTTTTGCCAATCTTTGACTAGCTATAGTGACTAAACTATTGGATATATTTGATTGAATTTTTGTATGCAGGCTGGGAACATCATTAGATATACGCAGTTTAATTTATTGTCGTATGGTCGTCTCCACCTTGTCTATGTACTATTGTAGAGAAATTTGGTTTTAGTGTTTTTTTTTATAATAAAGTTTATCACAATGAAGTATGATAACATTTCTCACGGTGGACTATGATGGAAAAGTTCGACTGGCTACTTTATTAAAATGACCTGTGGATAAGTAATATTAATTCATTTATCACAATCACTGCTATCATCATTACAGGAAATTTGTAATGCGGTAGCGTGTTCCCTAATTAAGCTATCTTAAATAACATAAGATAGACCGGGGACAATAGTAACACGGGTCAATAGTACCATCATCGATATTTCGACTACTGAGCTAAATTTTGCATGTGTGAGTGCGCCAGCACACGCGCTACTTGAGTCCCGAGGCGCCCCTCAGTCGCGCGCGTGCTGTGAAACGAACGTGTTAGTGGAGAATTTTTGATTTTCGGCAAGCCGCGGTATGTTTTTACGTAAAATATTATTGCCTGTAACTCGTACTACCAGAGCCTTTTCGACAAGTAATTGTTGTTGCCAGTTTAAACGGATATTAAATTTTGATTTATGATAAATATGGAAACTATAAGTTTAGAATTACGTGAATATTAGATGGTTTTTCTAAATTAGTTACTTTGGTGCAATTGTACCAACATCGCCGGGGTCAATGGTACCGGTACAATTGACCCCATGGTAGAAAATAACCCCGTAGAAATAATAACAGAGTAAAAAAATAAATACTTAAAATATGCAATTACTAGACATTGTTTGTTTTAGATGCCACGAAATAGAATAAAAAGACGGACAGTGGGTCAAGAGATACTTTGTTCTATGAACAGGCATTTGATGAGATTTTAAAAGGGCGCTTATATAAATATACATATACAAACGGCTATATACACCGATACCCCGGAAAAATATGCTATACAAAAAGAAGCGGAGGAAGCTGAAAAAAGAAAGAAAGCTGAACAAATTAAAAAGAATCTACAGTACCCAGGAAAATCTAAAGGGATAAAATGTGATTCCAGCCAGAAAAAGAAAACTGCAGCAAAAAATGACTCTGAAAGCAGTGAACAAGAAGAAGAATGGTTTTGTGCTGTATGTATGGAACCTTATAGTGCCAGCCGCCCTAATGAAATGTGGATTCCATGCGCTCAATGCAGATTATGGGCACACGAGGAATGTACACCTCAGGAGTCAATTTATGTTTGTCACAATTGCGAATCTGACTAATATTTTTTCTAAGTAACTAATATTTTATGAGGGTCAATTTGGTCAAATCAATCAAGTTGGTCAAGTTGGTTTGGTCAAGTCAATTTGGTCATGAGGGTCAAAAATTGTACCAGGGGTTAATTGTACCTCCATACTAATATATTTTTGTTGATTATTTCTATTTTATAATTGTTATAAAGCTAGATAACACCAAATGTGCAACGTGTGAACCAAAGTTGATTATATGATAATAAAAACTTATTTTATTTTTGTTCGAAGTGAAGAATTGTTATGTAATGTTATTACTTTACATTTGTGTTGATTTAAAACACCGATCTCATGATTATTTTGTTCCTAATTTTTAAAAATTATTATAAACCCATGAGACTTCAAATAATTGACTGAGAAAATGTGATTAATGCCTTTATTTGCGTTTTATTACCCTTTGCAGTTTTGGTACAATTAACCCTTAATGGGGGTCATTCGTAGCACTAGCCATCATTTCATTCAAACTCAATTTTGACCAAGTTTTGTTCAATCTAGGCCAACTTTAGATATTTTCTTCGGTAGATAATAAACCAAGGCTGTAAAATAATACTATTTAAAATAAAAAGCGACAGTTAAATTTGTGTAATCAACAGATGTTTCGAAAATGGTACTATTGTCCCCGGTCTACCCTACAATATTATTTTTGTGAATTCATTAAAGAGCAGGAAAATAAATAGATCCTGTCAACAGTGTCACTGAGTGCGTGCAAGGCGCGCGTCAGTGGCACTTTGCTGAGCAAGTTTGTTCGTAATAATTGCCGCACGGTTCGATCGATCAGGTTAAGCTACGCTTGCCGCCGTCGATCCTTGGATGGGTGACCATCTTTACATACCGAGACCCCCCGTGCCTCGGAAAGCACGTTAAGTCGTTGGTCCCGGCTGTCATTCTTGGATCTTTGACAGTCGTTACCGGATCGTCAGAAGCCCGAAAGTTTGACAACCAGTCTTACCAAGGCGCATCGTATACTACTAACTACCTGCAGTATTGTCTCTCCTTTTCCGTTTAATCCATCCAAAGGATGTCTGTAAAAGATCGCTTTTAGCGATAAGAGTGCCCATTATGTCACCCAATGTAAAATTTCTACATTTATATCTGTAATTTTTTGGTGTACATATTAAAGAGTATTCTATTCTATCGTATTACCCAGTTACTGGGTTGTGGAGGTCAGATAGGCATTCGCATTCCATGTAAAGTATTCAGCTGCATCTGGTTAGACTGGAAGCCGACCCCAACATTGTTGGAAAAAGTCAGGCAGATGATGATGACTTTGTTAAAATTACCCTGTAACTGACAGAAAGAGGGGGTAGGCTTAACAATTGGGTCCTGTTGGCATTATGAGGCCATGTTGGCATTACGGAACCTTAAAAAACTACAGTGGAGTCATGGTCTACCGACATGACCAAGACCATAATGCACCACGTTCTATTTCAATCCACAATATTCGCCCTATTGCAGGACATGGTCCTTTAAAAAAAGAAATGATCCCTTAAATAGTTATAACTGTAGGTACCTACATATTTTATTGACGCTGCGGTCGGCACGAATATTATACCTGTCATTTTACATTATTTTTATTTTTTATTCTTCACTTAATTTATTAATTGTCAGTGTTAATTTACTATTTAAACAACATAACAGTAAGGAACTACCTACGGTATCTGTCATCACCATTTCCTCTATTTAATTATTTACGCATTTTCTTTTAAAAAACAATGAACCCATTTTACACATTGCAACACTCAACATAAATCACTCATTCGAAGGCCATTCTTTCCTTGATCCTATAACTCATTCCAAAGAGTATAGTAATATAGTTCATTCACCTTCACTCAAACTCCTCTCCGCAACCGATCTACCGCTAGTGGACACGTCAAAATGGCGGTCCCATAAAAACTCTCTCAAAAATGTGCAAATAACTGATTACCGGTGTTGTGTGGTGATTACATTAAAATTGATTTGGTGTGGGAAGTCACAAATTGAGATCCAAGCAACCGAGCTGTCGAAGAATTTATCCATTGTGAGTACCTTTCCCAACCAGTATCTATTATAAGAAACTAAGGTGCATTACCACCACGACAACGCTCCAGCTCACTCCGCCAGACAGACTATCGAATATTTGTCTATCGAAAGTGTGGAGTTAGTAAGTCATCCTCCTTTCTCTCTTGACGGTGATTTTTATTTATTTCCAAAAAATAAAAGTTAAACTTAGAGGATTTCGCTTTATGAACCCTGAAGATGTCGTGGCTGCGTTTGACAAAAGGCGTGTAAGAAATCCCTTAAGAACAGTGGGCCCATTGCTTTAGCCAATGGTTCCATGGCATGGGACAGTGCTTAGAAAGGAACGGAGACTACTTCGAAAAGCAATAAAAATACTAACAGGCTTCTATTCATTTTTTTTTTTTTTGTTTAAACATTCAGTATTACCCACGTAGAAGATAGAATACTCTCATTATCCTACACCATAAAAAAATACAGATATAAATGTAGAAATTTTACATAGGGTGACACCATATTTACAGACAATCTTAGGATGGATTAAAGGGAGAAGAAGAGTCAATACTGCCGGTAGTCAGTGGTGTATCATTTAGGTACGCACGGCTACAGATCAAGCTATACATTTCCAGTATAAGCTGATCTCGCATTGTATAGGATTTCCTTACAATAAGAGGTCAGTGTAAACTGGAAATGTATAGCTTGATGTGTAGCCGTGTGTACATAATAAAAGAATGCCTTTTGTTTCATGTATTAATTTCAATGCACCATTTACATCTATTTCTCAATATGTTAAATAATAAAAAACTATATGATGATACTTGGGGTCCCATCACGTCTGCAGAGTTTCGCCAATTAATTTAATTCGACCTAGCAAAAATAATGTGATGATAAAAGATAATTCTCACAAATCTTCCAAGAATATTCCGTAGCCCTGTCGACTACGCGATCGTAGCTGAGTTTGAGCTACGCCGTAGCACCATAGATAACCATCTCTTTTGGATTGCAAACAGTAAAGTTTTTAGGTTAAAACTAAAATTGACAATTTGTCCTTGGCCGTGCCTCTTAAGGTGGAAGAGCCAAGGTAGCCCGCAAAATTAAATTTTTCTAACGTTTCTTGTAATTTGCAGGTCAGTGTCTGGTTGTATGTTGAACAAAATATTACGAATAGCTGACTGTAGGTAACACAATGTTACGCATATAATAGAATGTACGACTAAACGCCGACAGACACTACGCCGACAGACACTACACCGACAGACACTACGCCGACAGACACTAGGCCGACAGACACTATGCCGACAGACACTACGCCGACAGACACTACGCCTATAGACACTACGCCGACAGACACTACGTCTATAGACACTATGCCGACAGACACTACGCCGACAGATACTACGCCGACAGACACTACGCCGACAGACACTACGCCGGCAGACACTACGCCGACAGACACTACGCCGACAGACTGAACAGCGACAAGACTTTACTTCGACAGGACTCATCGGCGACAGGACAACACCTCTGTGAGCAACTTGGAAGTAGCGCTCCCCGGCCGCTTCCGCGGCACCGCTCGCGCGCGGTTGGTCTTAGTTCCAACCATTTTTTTTTCCGGGTTGGAATATCCTCATGGATACCCGCCGCCCTGGTGCGGGAGTCGGGGTCTGTCAGACTCTTACTGACTAAAAACCACCCCGGTGTTCCATCTCACACCTACGCTGGGGGTCGCGGGAACGTACGATCCTTCCAACCTAACCTTTTTTGCATAATCGATTTCCAAAAATACCTGAGTATCTGATTATGTATGTATATTATATTATGCCCTGTCGGCGAAGAGTCCCGTCGAAGTAAAGTCTTGTCGGTGTTCAGTCTGTCGGCGTAGTGTCTGTCGGCGTTTAGTCGTAGACTTCATATAATATTATGTGACTTAACATAACACATCTTCACGCTTGTAACCCCAGAAGGGTACGTAAAGGTGTACCTAGTAGTAGGGTACACCACATCAGTTATATTTAAGTCCCATGCGGCCATGCCCCATGGCCTACTGCCATCAACCGGTAGCCAAGCCAAACCAGGCTTCTAGCTGCTACTGAGACATTCCTGATGAAATACTCAATATCATCCGAGTCAAATATCATCCCAATGGAACCCCGAGTCGGTCATCTGCACCTTCTAACACTTTCACAAACACTTTACAAAAACCATACCTTTACAATCACCCAACATCCTTTTGTTTTTTTTTTTAATTATAATTCCATCATAATATTCATAAGAATGTGGGAAGCGTCAATCCAGCCCGCGAAATTCAAATTTTCTTAGGTTTCTTTTCAATTTGCAGGTCAGTATTAGGTTGTATGTTGATCAAAATATAATTCGCGGTCGTAACAAGTATGTATTAACAGAATTATAATCATTAAAATAAGGAATACAATACTCTAAGTTCATATTATGACAACCTATATTATCACAACCTAATACTGACCTGCAAATTGGAAAAAACTAAAGAAAATTTGAATTTCGCGGGTTACTCTGGCGTAATCAGTATGTCAGTCAAACCTATAGTTTTATGACAACTGCGCGCACAGATTATCAAAGGCGCGTGAGTCGTTGCCCGTAATGTTACGATTTTATAAATATTGTTTATGTAAAGACTTAAGAACTAAATATTGGTGCCGATTCCCTTGTTCACAAACTAAACTAAATTTAAGTTCAGTGCATCTTTTTCTTTCTATTTCATTAAAAAAAGGACAGAAGATAAATTTTAGTTTAGTCCTGTCAAATTAATCAGCGCCTGACACTACTCCATACAAGTTTAGACGTGATTAAAAAGTTGACTACTAAAATTACATCAAATTACGTCAGGTGCTGACTAATTTGACAGGACTAAACTAATATTTATCTTCTGTCCTTTTCATAATGAAATAGAAAGAAAAAGATGCACTCAACTTAAATTTAGTTTAGTTTGTGAACAAGGGAATCGGCACCATTGTGTATTTATTTTATTTCTTATTGTATATTTTATCTTAGCGTTTGCTACACCGGTTGACGACACGTTAGCACCGGTAGTCGCTTTAAATCAGCACTGGGGCTCTATCTCGTATAGGGTCGTAGTATTATGCTGAGCGATAGCCGTTTTGCGTGGATGTGACGCATATTTACCCCCAACTTGTTATTTTTTGTATATGTGTTCGTTCTCTGCGTCATGTTTACCGCAAACAAACGTATTTTCTTTCTTTCTTGGTATATCATTTTGCCCGACCTGGGAATCGAACCCAGGATCCCACGCTCAGCAGTCGTGCTTGTGACCACGAGATCAAAGGGGCAGGTTAGGGAGCGTTATGTACTAAGTACATAGGTACTGAAGTACAGGTTACCGGTAGGTAAAATAATGTTACGCATAGAATACGTGCCTTATCAGTCGTAACTCAGTTACAAGAACGATATAAGTATTTATAGGACGCAATGAAAATAATTACGTTTTTTAAAGAAATATATTTCACACACGTCTATATCATAACATTCATAACAATACATAATTATTTTTACACAATATTTTTTACAAAACAGCTGTTATCTTGTAGGTAACTGGCAACTTTGGCATTTTGAAATATTTACTTAGATATTTTACTGTTCCGAAAGTTACGACATGTAATCAAATATTTACAGCAAGAAAATACAAGTGAAGTTTTTTATAATTTAAATATATAATGCAAAAAAAAAATTGATCTGTGGATTCACAAAAATCTGGAATATAACGAATCTAATTAGGTCATCTAGGTACGGGAGGTATCGAGGTGATTTCGACAAAGTTGCCAGGTATAATATTTTTCTTTGGCCAGATATACGAGTAGTTTTAAAATGTAAAAAATAACAATCTACTTAATTTACATTTTCAATAATATTGCAACGATCAAATACAAATAAATGGTAGGTACTTACATACATAATTTTACACATACAAATATATAACAGTGACTTGTCACTGACTACAATTTTTTAGACCAAAAATCTCTGTTAGAAATATACGCGCGTCGGTCGGTAACACAAACCTTTCGCACCCTGATTCATGATGCGTCGGTCTTATACAGGATGTTTGATAGAAAGATGTTTTAAGTGAAAAAAGGAGAACCCTGTAAAGACAAATCACTTGTCCTGACCAAGATTTTAGCTGGACTTCAAAAAAAAAACTGTGAATTTGTTTCGTTTTTTTTTTTTTGTTTTTTGTGAGTCGGTTACGAAACACCGAACTCATCTATTTTTAAACCATAATTTAATTTTGATGTGTAATTTGTTAAAAAAAACTATTTACAGAAATAAATGACATTTATCATTGAACCCAACAGTAGATACAAGACTAATTTTACGTCCAAGATTATGATCACGGTTTTTCGCCAGTGGAGTGAAGTGCTATCATTGGTCCAGTGGCCATATTTACTCATAAGAGGAAAAGGAATGGCGCTATACGTCCTCTATAATGTTGACACGACAATAATTGAAAACACTGACAGTACTGATACAAAAGATTAATTTGAACCTATCAAATAAATCCTAACATCGAAATTGAACACCAGACGTTTTTAAACAAACTAAAAATATTAGTGACGGACCAACCATGGGTATTGGTGCCGATTCTATTGTACACCGAACGAAACTATCACTAAAATTCCTTACTTTTGTCTATGAGAATCATAAAGTTATTCTCCAAAAAAAATCGCTAAGTTTAAAATTAATTTTGACACAACTAAATTTGAATTTGACAATCGCGACTCCACGTGCTGCTTGTTTGCCATATCCCGTGTTTTTTTTTTTTAGAGCCGGACGCGCGCACGATGGGCAGTGTCGACGTGTTTTATATGGAATTTTTCACTTTTTGTATGGAACGTATTGATGAAAAATGATTACCTATATGTTGAGTTTTAGAGGTTTGTTGGTTTTATAAAGGTGGTCAAAATTTTCATTAGGATTTCATTTTTGCGGTAGGACACAGTTTTCGAGATATAAGCAAAAGACAAGAAAAAAAGATACAGTAGGTACTGTTTTTGCATCTGAAGTCGAGGTGTTGGTGTGAATTTTAGATAATGACAATAATTTTATTCCACACCTTTTAACCGCGAATAAAAATAGTCAGATTTGGTTAGACAATCAAAATATTAGGTGAAAAACGTCAAATTCAGAATAGCAAACTTGCCATTTCCACTAAATTAATAACTCAGTGCCATCTTAGTGCTGTCAAACTAAAATATATTTTAGTGGTATCACTTTTGTCAATTTCAGAATGGGAAATAGTAGTTTGACAGGAATAAACTAAATTTTGGTTATTTTTAGTCTAGTTTAGAGAATTTTGTGAGAAGAGAATCGGCACCAATGCCTATTTGTGACTAAACTTTTGAAAGTATTTAGTTGAATTTTTCGTTTAAAGACTGAGAACGTTATTAGATATACGAGATTCAATATATTGTCGTCCCACCTTACATACTTACCTCCATTCCTTATTAAACTGGAACTATATGTACCGACGCGAAAAACAGCTTAAGCTGTAAGAAAAGCGGCATCGTTTTTCTCACCGGAACAATGATAGCCTGAACACGCCTCCAACTAGCCCAGTAGTGGTATTTTGGTCTTCCCGTACAGCTGTGGTCGGGGAAATCTATTGCTTTGATGTTTGTATCCTCAAGAAACAAGGGGTGGCTGTATTATGATATTGTCTTTACTACACTTTTCACAACAAACATTATCCTACCAAACTTTCAGACCGTTGCCACCCGTCATCCAACTTAGTAGATGTAGCTACACCCACCACATCCGTACCCACCACATCCGTGTCCGCCACATCCGTGTCCGCCACATCCGTACCCGCCACATCCGTACCCACCACATCCGTACCCATCACACCCACAGCCTCCATAAACCACAGCAGGTGCATAAGCTGGTCCTACTGACACAGGGACTGGTACAGCAGCTATTACATTAGGGTTTAAAGGTAAACTCTCAGCCAACAGGCTGCTGACGGTCAGGATTGAGAGGGTGTCGGCAAGGCTGGCAGCCACGCTGGGCTGGGCGACTGTGGTGTACACAGGGCCGGAGAGCAAAGGAGAGGAGCAGCCACATGGTCCTGGTCTTATGATTTGGGAGTACGCGTTCTGTGGAACAACGAAACAAAAAAGCTGTTAGATATTTGCGCTACTAACAGTAGGTAAAGTTTTCAAAAAGTTAAGGACACAAAATGGCGACAAGGTGGTAAGATGGATGGTGACAAAGGACAAGATGGCGGCAGGCTACCTAATCATGATTTGCAAACGTCAAAAAGTAGGTAACCAGTTTGTTATAAGATACAGTCCGACATGACGAGGCATCACGAATAACATAACAAACTCACGAAATGATGTTCCGAGTTCGGGATGCAATGAATGCGTACAGAAACAATATTCACGAAATAAACCAAAGATATTAATAATAGGTACACCTAATATTATCTACAAATTAAGAATTATTAAGAATAAAATATTTACCTGGATAAGAACAGCCTGCACCACAACCAGAACAAATGCGAAGGATTTCATTGTTTTTTAGTTTTTCTTCAAAAACAAACTTTGAATGTACTTTGCCTTCGTTTTACCCGCCATTTATACTCCAAATTTTCATCACACATTGACAAATTTTTATTTTTATCAAATAATGTAATTAATTTCTCAATAAGTTTGTACTTAGAATATTGTAATAAGTTGGTAGGTATATGGAGAAATAATAGATTGATTATAAATCATTGTTTGGTAGGTCTGTGGTAACAACTGGACATGGACTTTATGTCATGGCAGTAAGGGTGATTTTCGATACCAATCATGTGCAGTGGATTTTTCTATTAAAATATTGCTAATTTCATTAGAAATGTACGGTGTATGAAATTAAATGTAAGTTCATTCAACAAACATCAAAATGGCTGTATTTTGATGTTTGTTGAATGAACTTACATTTAATTTCATACACCGTACATTTCTAATGAAATTAGCAATATTTTAATAGTTATATATTTATATATAATATATATATATATATATATATATATAATAGTATCTGTGTGTACATAAATAATTACGATATACTAGGGGGCATACTTACCATACAGAAACTCCCTTTTTTTTTCCTTTTTTTTTGAGTGCGGGAAATCATCAAATTACTTCTCCCGCTCTGGGCACAGCGGGAGGGCGTGTCAGACTCTTACTGACTAAAACCCACCCGTGTTCCTTCAGTTGCCTGTGCCAGGGGGCCACGGTAACCCCCTCGGACTTTCCCGCAACCCTGGCAGGCATCGGCCCTAATGGACCCCGTCATTAATGCTGACATATCTTTGAGGCGCGCGTGGAACACAACGCACCGTCGACCCGGGCCTGGTCCTTATCGAACGGCGAGCTACACCAGGGATGTGCGTGTGAACCGGGGGACCACGATGGGAATTTGCATAATAAAAATCCCAGGATCTAGTAGTAGACGTAAAACAATTGTAGAACGAATCTGGGGATTTGTAAACAAATATGTGAAAAACTCCAGCTTTATGCAGTTATATGTTAGCAGTTGTATGGTTAAATTTGACAGTTTGTCAAATTTTATCATTCGATTTTGAAGTTAACCTTCAACATTTTAAGGTTTAAAAAAAAAAAAATATATGTGTTTGCTCTTGACTCTAGTCTAGGTCAGAGGTGACAGAGACAGAGTCGACGATGGAGTGAGCTTACCCAGTAGAAGCCTGTTCACTCTCACTTTGAAGAGATTAGGGTTGTATGCGTTCGGAAACATAGACGCAGGTAGAGAGTTCCACTCTTTTGCTGTGCGCATGACAAAACACATTTGGAAACGTTTAGTGCAAATTGATGGAATAGCAACTAGGTTAGGATGGTAACTTGCAGTGCGTCTAGATGACCGATGGAAGAAGGGGGCCGGTGGGAGAAGGTCAATTAATAAAGGTTTAAAATCATTTGGAGAAATTTTGGCAGTTTCGTGTATCCTGATGTACTGTACTTATAACATGGTCAGTAAATCAGCATTACCCCGGAATCTTGTGGCAGAGAGTTTCTGTATCAGCTCGCCGTTCGATAAGGACCAGGCCCGGGTCGACGGCGCGTTGTGTTCCACGCGCGCCATAGAGTGGTGTCGCACCAATGACGGGGTCCTCTAGGGCCGATGCCTGCCAAGGTTGCAGGAAAGTCCGAAAGGGTTACCGTGGCCCCTGGTACAGGCAACTGAAGGAACACGGGTGGGTTTAGTCAGTAAGAGTTTGACACGCCCTCCCGCTCCACCCAGAGCGGGAGAAGTTATTTGATGATTTCCCAACCAAAAATACTCGACAAAATAAAAGCCAGTCTATTCTGTAAAAATCTGACAGTGACAACTTAGGTGAAGTGAACTTGACAAGAGGTGTACTTATCTATTGCTGATGTCGGAATTGACAGCGACCGAGAAAGAGAGACGGAGCTATACATGACCGATAGCACTATCTCTTTTTCAACGGAATCATGATGGTGTTAACACGTCATGGTACGGCCCCTGGATGCTCAGGATTGACACTATTTACAGCACACTTCAAGCTCACTTCATCTAAGTTCAAACGGTGAGATTTTTACAGAATACATCGGCTGATTAGCACCCACCCTATGATCATTTTAAAATCGCGCAGCTAGTTACCTAAATCACTTAATTTTAGTTATAAAAAACTTTAAGTCGGTTGTTTTTTTTTTTTGTAAAAAACTTTTTTTTATTTTTCACTTTTTAGTTAAGGTACCTACCACACCAATTCGAAAACGATCGTCTTACCAACTCATTTTGAAGGCAGTTTTATTTTTATTTATAAATACCTAATAAATTGTTGATTTTTTTAAACCGTTCGACCGATTTCGGTAAAATATAAATAGGAAAACCTGGGAAACACAAAAAAGAATTTTCAAATCGGTTCAGGCGTTTTCGAGTTATCGGTCAACATACATAAAATAAAATAAAAGATTCTGACGAATTGAGAACCTCCCCCTTTTTAAAACCATTAAACAATACTAATTAGAATGTTTTGCTTATTTCATTAGGAATGTAAGGTTTTCCAATACTCTGATTATTAAATAAGCTTACATTTAACTATTAAATATTTGTTAAAATTGCGGTGACATTTTGTATTTTATCATCTGATAGTGACGCGACACAGTGATTGTTATGTCATATTGAAACCGATTATTGTTATTGCGATTTCGTAATCGATAAAATGAAGTATACAAAACCTTGCGATTATAATCGGTTGATTTATTGATAAGTTAATAGTAATTGAAGTTTGTTGTGTTTTAAGTTATTTCACTGAAGAAAATGATTAACAGAGTTTTATTAATTGGTTTTTGTGTGATTATAAGTGTGAGTAGCTTGCTTTATTTTTCTTATTCACATAAATTAGGACAAGGGTAGAGGGTGATGATAACTCATATTGTTTTAGATTTTGGTACGTTTATCGTTTAGGTACTGGAAAATAAAATAAATTTATCTTATTTCGGACTAAGTAGGCATATTTTTGTCCACATTTTGTTAGTTCTTAAATTATCATAAGACCATGTTATTGTGTAATTTAAAATTTTGGAGTTTTTCTTCATTAGTTTTCTAAATAAGTATTTCTCGATCGATCTCCGGAAAAATTAATCTCTAATATAAAATACAGCTTAAAAACCAAAGTGATTCCTTTCAGGAAGTCGCAACACAAACCCTCGACAATTTAATATCACCAAATCCAACGGTCGTTCAACCATTGGATTTGGTGATATCCCCGGACCCGAAGCCATCATCTTTATCTTCCACCGATTCAAAATGGGAGGACCTTATGCCAGCGCTACAATCACTGAAAAGTACCTCCAAAATTAAAAAAGAAAGACTGTACAACGTCCTCAAAATATTAAAATTCCTTCTCTCTGATGAAATGGAGAAAAAGGGCGAGGGTATAAAAATAATGGAAGAAGTAAAGGAAAAAATCAAGGAAACTGGAACTAATGACATGTACCCGGAGCCAACAATGCCAGATTTTGACAGTATTGTGGAAGAAAGACTGAAACATATTAAAGAAGTTATTGATGACAGAGGTTACATGCTTGATGCCCCAGTAGTCAACAATAAAACAAAAGCAGTCGAAGATACACCAGCACCCAAAAACAAAACTGCTGATTTTAGCAAGACCTTATCGAAAATAGCTGCAGCTTTAGCCAAATTGAAAAACCAGAAGCAGGAACCAGAAATTCAGACTCCATCGCTGGTGCAAATATTTAGACCAAACAATGGTTGCAACAAAAATGATTTCAATCCAACATTGTACGAAAATCCGAAACCATTAGGGAACTTAGTTTCTGGTCAAACTACAATGAACCCTACGCCAAGCTTTTCAATGTTCAATATCCCTTGTCAGAGAGCATCAGACATTTTAGAAGAGACTGCGAATTTCCCGCTGCCAAAAGATATATTCTGTGATAACCCTGCTGTGAATTTGAAATCTTTGGCTAAGAACACTGAGTTGAATTTGGAGAATCTGCCTTTCGACAATGTAGTGCCAAATTCTATAAGTTGTGTAGATTCAGATGACTCGATCGCTATACTTTTTAAGCCGAAAACGATATCGCTGATGCAAGTGTATGGAAATTTGTTGAAGCAGGTCACAGTCACAGTTCTAGTTCCTTACTATGTTTCTAAATTAGCTTTCTAAGATGATGTGAGGGTTGTGTTAGAATTTACTTTAAGTATTTATTCTATTGTAACTATTCAAATTAAAATATTATTTTCTTTGATAACTGGGTATTCATTTGTCTTGACACCCTTTCCTCATATAGGTACCTATTATTTTTGAAGTGTAACATCTTAAGCGGAGATTCGGTAATTGGACGACAATTAAATTTGAAGAACGCGTCATGTTAGGCCCATTTCGTCGTTACACGAGAGAGAAGAAAGATAGAACTCTCTCTCTCTGTGCCTCACACTAAATCACTCATATTCTTTATTTTTCAAGAAGTTTCACTTCTATTACGTGTACGGTGCTGCAAACGCATTTTTTTTAATTTCAAATCTCTTTCTTGGACTTGATGAATAACTCAGCTTTAACGTTCAAAATCCATATTAACTACACAAAACCATCCATAATCTGAAGGAAATCGTGTACTTTTTCTCCCAATAAAGGTTTAGGTAGTTAAGAGCGTTTATACCCTATGAGTGGCAACGTCGCAATTTAGTGTCATATTTCGTGATTTTCAATTTTAAAAATTTAATCGGAGCTATATTTTAAAAATCTGTTTAATTAACTTTTTAGAATTATGTGAAAACTGTGTAAAAGGTAAGAAATCGTTGCGTTTACAGTTCTATTTATATGCAAATAATACATTGGAAACTTGCAGGGCGTTATTTTCATTGTAAAATAACTGTAAGCATTATTATTTATATTAATGTTTTAAAATATTAAATGTTCACTCGTAAAACTGACGAAATGCTTAATAAAGAATTCGGAAAGTCACCCCTTTTCAAGTCCCACCCTTTTGTAGTCCCAAATTTTTGGAATTTATCCAAATCCTTGGCACGCCCTTGTGCTAAAAGGCAGTCTCGTTAATACTTTATGCGGTAAACAACAGTCTAAAGTCTGTATCTGAAACGATTTTCCGCTTAAAATTTGAAAGAAAAATAGGTTTATTTGTCACAGAAATTTATGAAGATTTTGTGAAAAGCCCAAAAAGACAGGTTCCCGAAACCTTTTAGAAAATATAACGAATTAGATAACGTCGCTAAATTGAAGAGTACAACAAAATGGTGTCACTGTATTGCGCCTGCCACCATATCACTGTGAGCTCAATCCAATTGAGTTAATATGGGTTCAAGTTAAGGGGTTTGTAGCCGAGAAAAATAAAACTTTTAAAATGGCTGACCTAAAAATTCTTTTGCCAGAGGCTTTAGCTAATGTGACTGCTGAGTAGGTATTGGAAAAATTGCGAGGGTCATGTAATAAAAGAAAAACAGAAAATGTTTAAATTAGACAAAATAATTGAAGATACCACTGAACGCTTTAATATTAATGTGACAGATAAGTAGGTAGTTAATCAGATTCAGATTCAGAATAGAGCTTATTAATATGTGAATCTATATAATTATGATTTTAACATTTGATATAAAAGGTTTAGCATAAATGAGTCACGTGGTTTTTTTTAGTTTACACTTTTTTAACTATACCTACCTAAACCTATAGAATAGAATAGAATAGAATTTTATTTGCTTAAACATGGTGTACATGATACATTGCATTGCATGCAAGATAATAATGATATACAGGTAAGTTCTAACATGTTCAGCCGCAAACCGTGGCGTACAAATTGGTAGAAAGAGATGGTGCATAAATCGTGATAATATTCATCAAAATTAACATTATAAATTATGTAGGTACTTATTAATCTTTTAAATTATTCAGATCATTACAATTCAGCAAGCATATTTCTTGGATAAAATATAAATAATTATGTATCTATATTTTTTCTACGAATTGACTCTATTGCCTTTTACTGACAATAAAATTGTCATCTATTCTTTCTTGTAACTGATGTAATAACAACATTTCATATTTCTCCACTAAAATATGAATCAGCTGGTTTACAATCCCACCAATTCAAAATAATAACACCACCAAACAAATTCACCAATTCTAATTGTAGATGTCTAAGCTATAGGGACTCAGAATCTTGCTTACAAATAAATACACATACTTCGATCAACAATAGTAGGTACCTATTCTAGATTTCCGATGAGCGCATCAAAAACTGCCGGAAAAATAAGACCGCAAATAATATTGTGGTCTTATTTTGCAACATAGTTTTTTCAACCTTATTGCTTAGATACTGTGTTTTAGTTTTCCATAAATATGTTGGTTCTTATTTTAAAAATGCGTTTATTTTTCAGTCAAAGTAATAAATATATTACAAACGATAACACACTTTATGTTTGATAGGTAAGGTTTATAATCAAGTTACTTGAGCGATGTATTTTTGTTCCTTATAAAATTCTTAATCTAGTGCTATTGTTGATCGAAGACAGCATATCAACGTAGAAAGCTTGGAATAACTAAGAACCTTGTGTTTATACTCGTAGCAAGTTTGTGGGAAACCTTAAACATTCTAAGCTGGCAAGACAAGCCAATTATGCATACTAAGAGGTCGTCTAAAGTTGCTGCATTTCTTTCTATCTAACTAGGTACCCGGTAAGGTCCCATTGCAGGGCAAAAGCCTGCATCTCCCTTTACCACACAGCAATCCTTCAGCACTCGCAGCCATAATTAATTTATTTATTTATTATATAATAATAATATAATATTTATTTATATTAATGTTTTACAATATTAAATGTTCACTCGTAAAACTGACGAAATGCTTAATAAAGAATTCGGAAAGTCACCCCTTTTCAAGTCCCACCCTTTTGTAGTCCCAAATTTTTGGAATTTATCCAAATCCTTGGCACGCCCTTGTGCTAAAAGGCAGTCTCGTTAATACTTTATGCGGTAAACAACAGTCTAAAGTCTGTATCTGAAACGATTTTCCGCTTAAAATTTGAAAGAAAAATAGGTTTATTTGTCACAGAAACACGTGCATACAAAAAAGATAATTAGCTCTAATAATTATTAAGAAAAAATAAAAGCAAAAAGATCTTTAATCACGAGCACAAAACAGAAATAGTCGACAGCTGCACGTCATGACTGTGATAAGAAGGCTTCCACTCAGCATGATGCTGTGCTATGGGAGACCCACAGTACAGCGCTGATTTTCGGTGGCTACCCTTTTTTTTTTAATTAAGCTTATTGATGTGTTCAGCTGATGGTAAAACCATTACCTAAATTTTAAGTTAAGGCCATGTTTTCAGCTAGGTTAGATTCCGAGAAGCTCGGGTCACGCTCAAGACCCTGAATCAAAGAGAATTAAACCACCCTGAATACTGTTAATTTATGCAATTTTTTTTATGTAGGTATGTTCACCGATTACTCGAAGACGCCTGAACCGATTTAGATTTTTTTTTTGTTTTAAAGGGTAGGTATACTTCCCAGGTGGTCCCGTTTAAATTTTATCGAAATAGGTATAGCGGTTTTTAAAAAATCGTCAATAAATTATTTTTAAATAAAAAAACCTCCTTTAAACTGACGTGTAAGACGATCGTTTTCGAATTGGTATGGGGGGTAGGTACCCTAACTAATGTTGGCCATAGCTCAGGAATATAGGGGTTCGCAATAGAAAACTAAACACATTATTTAAATAACAAACATATCTATTTTCTTTTCCACAATATTCGTAAAAACACTCTTATAATAAGTCCTGTACTTACTCGCTAAGATTAAAAACTTTAATTACACCAATTTGTTACATTGTTATTGCCGCCGTATTTTCTGCTCGGCGCCGGCGGTGTCTCGAACTAGGAACCCGTCTGTCAGTTCTCTCCCTTAGAGGATGACAGTGAATGTCATGATGAACGAATAATCGATTGAGTTGAGTGACATACCGAGTATTAGTCTATTTAATAAGTAGGGTTACCAGATACAAGCTAACACTAAATAGTGAAAAATATTTTGGAAATCCGTTGTTTTATTCGTATGAGTCATGGTAAGCTTTCTTAATGTTTTATAAAGTAAAGAAGCTAAGGCATAATAGTTATGAGATATCAATGGAAGAGAAGGACGAGACTGCAGACTACGCGGAGACCTTTCTTGCCGGGGCGTTTGGGATGCTCAGAGGCAGGCGTTATTTGATATCCGTGTCACTGACACTCCTTTTATTTTACGCCCTGTCTCAGTAATAAAGTCCGCCAATGAAGAAAAAATAAGGAAATATTCGAACGCTTGTAGGCGACATGCGACATTCACCCCTCTTGTTGCATCTGTTGACGGAGTCTTCGCCCCACAAATGTCTAAACATCTTGGAGCTGCAATCGATGTCCACCGGAATAGATCCTTTAGCGTAGTGATGGGTAGGCTAAGATCAGGAATTACCGTTTCAGACACCAATCTACATGGTCTTCACATGATCTGACCAAGATTATGTCTGGACTTTAAAAGAGACTGTGACCTCTGAGTTTGTTTCGGCCTTTCTTCTCAGAGTAGTCAGTTATGAAACGCCGACCTCATCTAGTTTTAAAAATATGATTGACGTGTAAAAGTGTTTGTAACAAACCTACTTACAGAAATAAAATCATTTATCATTTATCATCTCAATAATCCGTGCCACTAACATGCGCATTCGCGGCACAAGGCATAAATTTAAGCCAAAAGCCAGGCTTCGACGATGGAGCAGCCATACCTAGACAAGACTGATGCGGATGCGGCCGACGAACTGAGAAGACGTCGATTGCAATTATAAATCGCGATAGAAAATGAGCTTGTTTTATTAGTTAGTTAATTAATCAATCATTTTACAGTAGGTACTATAGGTACATAGTTATAGATTATTTTGTATTGTATAAAATCTATAAATAAAACAAACAAAGACGGGTTTGTTACAACACTTTTAACTCGAGATCTGCTGGACCAATTATCATGGTTTTTGATTCTTTGGATTTGTCTCCGCCCCGAATAGCAGAATAGCTATAGAAACGGGAAAAATTCAAGAAAAATATTATAATGAAGATAACATTCTGAGGCGGTACGAACTTCGCCGGGACAGCTATACCTAATGATATAAAATAATGTCGTGTTAGTTACAATATTTATAACTCAAGAACGGCTGAACCGATTTGGCTGAAAATTGGTGGGGAGGTAGCTTAGAACCAGGAGACGGGCTTTTTTTTGGTTTTTGATTATGCCATATTTATTTTCTTTTATTAAACCATTATTTCATACTTATTTACTATACCTACTTACTATTTTGTACTTATCTATCTTAATATATATAAGTCTTCTGTACGTGTGTTTGTCACCTTACTTCCATAAACAGCTGGACCGATTTGGTTGAAATTTTGTATGTTTATTTCAATGGGTTACTGGATGGTTTGAAAACAAAATTGGACCAAGTAGGTGGATCTCCTGTCGGCATGTCACCAAATTTGATTTGCTGTACAAGAGAACATTACCTACATAATTTTGAGCGGTTTTTACTGCCTAGCTAGAAAGAAGTATCACAAAAAAGCAACATTCAGTAGGTACCTACTTATGCAGAAAATTGGAGCAACTCAATCTCAAGCCTTTTTGTAATAAATATAATCTGTAACGGTATATAAGGCTTTCTGGCACAACTTACGTTTAATAGATTTAATTCGGCAACGAACATCAACAGTAGCTGCATTGAATGCGACTCCATTATAATATCATATCCCAAAACTTTAATCATTGTGGTGGCTTTGAAACGACACATTACATAGAACGATAAAAAGGAAGGAAAGAGCTAACTTAAAATCAAAAGAAAGTATTCTCGCCAATACCTACTTCCAGCATAATAATTTGATGAAAATTTTAATAATTTATACATAGGACTATATTAAAGAGTGAGTTATCAAAAAGTTCTTACTCAACCGTAGATTGGTTAGAAGTTATTATAGAATCGCAAAATTAAAATGTTAAATTTATGATAAGTGTAGCTGCTATTCCGGGCATTTGTCTCTCATTATTACTGTGTGTTTTTTTTTTTACTTTAATGTAACAAAAAGTTAATATAACTCAGCTAATAACTAAACGCAACATTAATAATTCTAAGGCGGTACGAAGTTCGCCGGGTCAGCTAGTTTTAAATAAGTTAAGTATCCATTAATAAATTATAAGAGTTAAATGATATAATTAATTATCTTTAAGAACTTTCCGTACCATAATAGACACATTAAACATATTATTATACGAAGTAATGTTGCACCTTGCATTGTTGAAATTATATAGTAACCCAACGCGCGTGAGATAACGCCTGTTTACGCTGAGTTGAAATACTTAAGCATTTCCTAATTCGTCTTATCAGTGTACAATTTATTGGACTGAGGGATACCTACTTTAGTCATTGACTGAAGTATTATATTGGATCATTGAGTTCCCTTCAAAATGGTTGAGCTGAATGGTGCTGATGCATACGTCATGTTCGTGAACGGGCGCCGTCAGTAGGCACTGGTCATGTCTTAGCTGCCACGGCTTATTTTGATTCCTGAATTGTTTATATCTTTTTATTACGGACGCTTTTAACGTGCACGTCTTTCAAAATCGTTCTCACATGTATATTTTCAACATGAATTATGTAACCACTATTTTGTAACAATATTTTGAATTAAAAGAGTGTCCATGGATTTCTTGCCCGTTCTTCTCCGTAGGTACCTACTACGCTTTGGAATGGACAATTAGCTTCATCTTTCAGACTGACCGACCCCTTGACAATTCAAAAGTGCCTGTAATTGGTTTATTTGAAATAAATGCTTTGAGTTTGAGTTGAATCTAAATAGTCGGTAGCATAATCAGTATAAGGTTCCCACTGCTGGGACACATGCCTCCTCTCGGTGAGAGGGAGTAGGCCGTAATCCACCGCGCGGGCCCAGTTCGGGTTGGTAGATGTCACATCGAATTTTTGATTCTAGGACATGCCGGTTTCCTCACGATGTTTTCCTTCACCGTTTTGAGAGCAGTGGTGATTACATAATTTATACAAGTACCTACCTAAAGCGGCTGTCTGGGTTCGAACCTACGACTTTTTTTTATTTTTTTTTTTTTTTTTTTTTTTTTTTTTTTTTGTGGGTGGGAAATCATCAAATAACTTCTCCCGCTCTGGGCAGAGCAGGAGGGCGTGTCAGACTCTTACTGACTAAAACCCACCCGTGTTCCTTCAGTTGCCTGTGCCAGGGGCCACGGTAACCCTCTTGGACTTTTCCGCAACCCTAGCAGGCATCGGTCCTAGCAAACCCCGTCATTGGTGCTGACATCTCTTTGAGGCGCGCGTGGAACACAACGCGCCGTCGACTCGGGCCTGGTCCTTATCGAACGGCGAGCTGCCCATTGCTCGCCGTTCGCAAGCCCGCGCCTACGGTGGCCGGGAATCGGCCTGCGATTCCCGACGCCCAGGGCGTCTCCTGCGGCGGCTAGGGGCGTGAGGGCGCAAACTTTGCCTCTCCCTCACGCGTTCCGCCTCCTCCTTCGCGAACATTACTGCTTCGCAGAAGGAGGTGACGGCTTCCCAAGCCCTCTCGCTCCGTACCATGGCCTGGACCAAGGCCGGACGCGAGAGATCGCCACCGCCAATCGCCTCCACGAGGACACGGCGGTGCTCCGCCCAAGCCGGGCAGACCTCCACCGTATGCTCCACCGTGTCCTCCGGGCGATCCACACAATGGTGACACCCGGGCGTTTCCTCCCGCCTTATCCGGAACAGGAACCTCCCGAAACAACCGTGTCCGGTGAGGACCTGCGTCAGGCGGAAGGTGAGGACGCCGTGGCGCCTCTCTAGCCACTCCTCAAAGAGGGGACTTATCGCCGCAATTGTGGCGTGCCCAGCGCTGGGTTGCGACAATCGCACTCTCCATGCCGCCCTGAGATCCCGCCGGAGCTCTGTCCGCTGCACCGTGATTTCTCGCGGGAGCGGAGCTACGCCCCGGCGTTTCGCCTCCTCGCGCCACTCCCAAACGTGCGCGAGGACTTTTGCCTCCAGATCCCATGGCGGTAATCCGGCAAGGAGGCTCGCCGCCTCACCGGAGACCGTACGGTATCCCCGGACCAGCCGGATGGCCATGACCCTTTGGGGCGCGTTCAACCAGCGGGCTGGCCGCCGCCTCAAGGAACGCGCCCACACCGGTGCCCCGTAAAGGGCCATGGACCGCACGACCCCCGCGTAGAGCCTCCGGCAGGAGGCGTTTGGCCCCCCTAGATTGGGCAGGAGCCGCTTTAAGGCAGCCCCGGCCCTTTCCAGTCTGGGAGCCAAACGTCGGAAATGCTCCACGAAGTTCCACCGGCTGTCGAGGACGAGTCCCAGGTACTTCATCGTCGACTCGACGCCGATGTGAACCCCTCCTACCGTTATTTGGGAACCCGACGGTGGCGTGTTCCGAGGACCATGAAAACACATGGCCTCGGACTTGTGCAGGGCCACCTCGAGTCCCAATTGCCGGATCCTCTCGACGATTGTCGCAACCCCGCGTGTCGCTAGTTCGGCCGCCGCCTGGTGCGACCTCCCCTGCGCCAGGACTAGCGTGTCGTCAGCGTAACAAACCACGCTGACGCCGCTGGGGAGGTCGGCGCGCAGCACCCAGTCGTAGCCGATATCCCACAGATGCGGCCCCAGGACCGATCCCTGTGGGACACCGCACGACATCTCTTGCCGGTTCCATACTCCCTGATGACCGGGGTAGATGACGGCCCTGTCCGTCAAATAGGCCTCGACCACACGACAGAGGTAGGTCGGCATCCGGTGATACCGGAGTGCCTCCCTGATGCAACTCCAGGGCAGGGTATTGAAGGCATTGGCGATGTCTAGAGACACCGCCAAGACGACCCCACCCCGGGCCACAGCATCCCCCGTCGTGAGGGCCCGCACGCGCATGATGGCGTCCACCGTAGAGCGCCCCCTGCGGAAGCCAAACTGGCTCTCCGCCAAATCCGGCCCCACCCGCACCAGCCGCCCGACGAGGCGGTCTGCAATGACTCTCTCAAAGAGCTTGCCCACCTCGTCGAGCAGCACGATGGGCCGGTAAGCGGACGGAGAGTCCGCTGGGCGCCCCGGCTTCTTGATGAGGACCAGTTTCCCCGTCTTCCAACGAAGTGGGAACTGGCCCCTCTCCATGCATGCGCTTAGGAGCCCCCTTAGTCGAGGCCCGAGAGCCTCCGAGGCCAGGACCCAGGCTTTCCCAGGTAAGCCGTCGGGTCCTGGGGCGGTATTTTTAGCACTCAGCCTACGTACCGCCACTCGCAGCTCTACCTCGGTCACCTCCGGAGCATCGTCGTCGTCGTCGGCGGTGTGGTCCGCATTCAGCACCGCAGTAGGCGGAGCCATGGGCGGGGAGATATGGTCCCCTCTAGAAGGGAACAGAGTGCTCACCACGTCCTCCACGAGCTGGGGCCGGAGACTCTGCGTCAGCGGGGGAGCCCATGGGCGGAGCTTCTCACGCACCAATTTGTAGGGGCGTCCCCACGGGTCTCTGTTCAGAGTCTCCAGCGACTCCTCGCGGGCCAGTCCCTTGGCCCGCAGGATCTCCGCTTGGAGGGCGGTCTTCGCCTCTCTGTACCCCTCGTACAGCTCCGCCTGAATGGCTTCCGTATCCGGAGGGCGAATACGGAGCCTGCGGTGCCTGGTGTACCGGCGTCGCGCAGCGACGCACGCACTGCGTAAAGTCGTCAACTCTGGCGACCACCAGCACACCTGGCGCTGAGCGCGTCCGGGCTGGGCCCGGAGCATTGCCACGTCACATATTTCGGACATGGCCTCCCGGAACCACTCCGCCTCGACGTTGATGTCAGCAGGCCTGTCCGGTGATGACACCCAGGCCTGCACGATCGAGGCTTCCAGGAGGAGCTCCCGGTCCAGCTGCTTCAGCGCCCACCGCGGACCACTCGGGGCCTGTCGGACCAGCGCGCTCGAGGTCTGGGCGGAGACGTCAAACCGGATGTACCGGTGGTCGGAATAGGTCTCCACCCCCTCTATGACGCGCCAGTCAAGGACACGCGGTGACAGAGCGGGGCTGGCGAACGAGATGTCCACCACCGATTCACCCCGCATCCGCACACACGTGGGGACAGAACCCCGATTTAGGACGACCAGGCCTGTCTCCAGAGCCCAGTCCTCCACCATCCTGCCCCGTGTGTCCGTATACCGGGAACCCCAAGCCACATTCTTGGCATTGAAATCCCCGAGGACGAGCACGGGGAGGGAACGAAACCCGACGACGACGACTTTCAACTCCGCAAGGGAGTTGTGGAACTCGGCAAGAGTTCGGTTCGGGGAGAAGTATACCCCCACCACTACAATCTCCCCGAACCGTGCTGCCACGCAACCCCGTCCCCTCGTGACTGCCTCGAGGGACGGAGTACCGGCGGCGGCCGACGAAATTAGGGTCACTGAGCTGCTCAGGTCCTCCACCCAGTCATCCCTGGGCGGGACAAAGTACGGCTCAGCGACCACGGCGATGTTAATCGACCACTGCGCCATGCTCTGGAGCAACAGACCCTGAGCAGAGGCGCAGTGGTTGATGTTCGCCTGGAGGAGGCGTAATGGGGCCATTATTGGCACTCCATGTCAGCCTCCTCCCGAGCCCTCTGTGAGGGCCCCGCCGCAGTGGTGACGGCGGCGACGACGACGGTCGAGGCGGCAGCGGCAACGGCAGTGGCGGCGGCTGCGGCAGTGACGGCGGTGGCGGAGGGCTTGCCCCTGCCCCTGGCTCTGGCGGGTGGAGCGCAGGCCTTGCTCCCCATCCGGTGATCGGCCGGCTTGCCAGCTGTCGCACATACGGTGCAGTGCGGCGCGGCATTACAAGACCCGGCCTTGTGACCGGGCTGACCACAGCGGAAGCAGTGGTGGCTGCGGTCCACCTCCGAGGTGCATTTAGCTCCCACGTGGTTGCCCACCTGGCAGCGGAAGCACCTCAGAGGTCTGGGTTCCAGCAGTTTCACCTGCGCGGAAACCCAGCCCACCAGTAGCCTACGGCCCTCGGCTATTTTTTTGGCCGCCGACACGGGGCAGCTCACCGTAACGGCTCGCATCCCCTTGAAGTCAGGACCGATGGTGCCTGTCCTCACCTGCTCGGCAGAGCACCCTCCAGTCCTAACGACGGCGGCCACCACCTCTCCCTCCGTCACCGAGTCGTCCAGGCCCAGGATGCGCATGTCAGCGCACTTGGTGGGCCTGGACACTCGGGCCTCGTCCGCATTTAAGGACGCCCTAAGCCTTTCGGCCAGAGCGTCAGCGGCCGGGCCGCTGGCCGCACCGGGCATCCGGGCCCCAGTCGCCGTGAGCCTTACCCGGATGCCTTCGGTGGCGCCGATCTCCTCGAGGCTCACCGCCTTTCCCACCATGGCTAGCACGTCGCGGTAGGACACGCCCTTCTTTTCCGCTTCCGGCTGTAGCGTAATCACTACAGCTGCGGATTTCGGGGCGCGGAGCCTAGCCGCGACGCTTCGCGCTTTTTGCCGCTGCCGCCTCTCCTTCCTTTTGGCCGCCCTTGCCGCCTTACCGGCCTTCCTCTTCTCCCCGGCTACTTGCCATTCGGCGCCGGCCGGAGGAGATATAGGAGGTGGGGGCGGCCGTCTTGCAGCCGGGGCCGTTGCCCTCGCCGTCTGTGTTGCCGTCCCGCCCTCCCTGGGCATGGGTGTCCCCGCGGGTTTCAGCACGGGGGGGGCCTTCCTCTGCCCCGACGAGCCAGGTTTGGCCGCGGCAGCTGCGACGGCGGCAAATGAGACCGCCTTCTGCCGGCTCGCGGCCGGCTGGCTCGCCGCTAGTGGGGGCCGCAGGACAATGGCCTCCAGGGCGGAAAACCGGCTTTGGAAGGCAGCCAGCTCCTGCCGCACCAGGGTCAAAACCCGGTCTTCCGCAGGCATGGGCCGTCCCTGCCCATGCTGCGGCGCCCCCTCCTGCGGCACCTCTCTGAGGCCAGCTGCTCGGAGCCCGGCCAGGTCCGCTCGGAGCTCCCCGTTCTCCTTCCGGAGAAGCTCCATGGCGGCTGTCAAGCGGGCGACCTCCGCCCGCATTTCGGATATTCCATCTGACGGAGGCCCGGGTTGAATGGCCTCCGCTGCCGCCATAATGGAGGCCGTGGCCGCGGCTATGGCCTTGTCTTTTGAGGACTTAATCCTCTTCAAGGCCACATCCCTAATTGCGGCGACCACAACCTCCGCAAACCTGGCCGCTCGCTCCAAATTGGAGCCGCCGGCGGCATCCGGCTCGCCACCCGAGGACTCTGAGAGAGCCGCCTTGCGGCTGGTCTCTCCCGGCTGGTTCCCCTCCGAGGCGTGTCTCTCAGTTCGCTGGCTCGGCTCGGCTGGGCTGGCAGAGCGCAGCGCATTCATCTCCTGGGTGGCGAGCCCTCTGCCCAAACCTTTCTCTCGGGCCCCACCCCGCCGGCTGGAGTGGATTTTTTTGGGCCCTGAGGTCCACTCTTCGGAGGACGACCCCTGGCCCTCCCCTGATCTGGGGCGCTTCTGGAAGAACCTTCGGTTCCTCGCAGCAGCCCCCTCCACTTCGCGCTCCGAGCTCTGGCATGAGCCCCTTGCGCCAGATGCGGCGTCGGACTCCGACCCCGCATCACTCCTTTCCTCTTCGTCGTTTTTATTCTTTTTTATTCTTTTTTTAACCATAGTATTCCCACGAGTAAATATAGGGCAAAAATGTCCACCGGGCAGAGCCTAGATACCCGGTAAGCCTAAATACTGCAGAGTGCGGCAGGTGCTCTGCAGGGGAAGCGCTCACGACTGGACTCCCTCCAGCCATTCATCCTCTCACCGCGCTTCAAAGCTTAGGGTTGGGCGGTTTTTTATCTTAGAGGTAGCCTTCCTCTGGGCCAGGCAATTAAGCCAAGCCCCCGGCGGCGGCATTAAACATGCCTCCGTTCGCTGTCCGGCCGACCCGACTCAACGAACCCGCCGAAAGTTCTCTCCTCGAGGACTACTCTTCAAGGAGAGAAACACGCGCCGCTTTGGTGCGCCTGCACCGCAGCGGCGGCCCTTCCCAGTCTACGCCCACTCAACTACCTCTGTAAGCAGAGGAGGAGTGGACGTATTGACCGTCCATAGCCCGGTTCCCTTCACCGACCATCAAGCATGATCGGTGATTGGAACCATGACCTTTCCTCGTTTGTTAAAGATTAGCCGCCAGCCTCAATTGTCCACCAAAACCTGGTAGGCAATTGGAGCTGACGTTGCCCAGGGTGCGCCACGAGGAGGCTCTTCAACATGCACCCCTCGAACCTACGACCTACAACTCGTAAGTCGCTGCCGTTACCACTGGGCCAATACTGCTCTTTAGGTCAGCTCAATAGGCGGTAGGTACATAGGTATTGTTTAAAAAAAATACTCTTTCTGGAACCTATTCAATAGGTATTTTTAGTGTATTTAAAAGGTAATAGTGCCGATTCCCTTGTTTACAAACTAAACAAAATTTAAATTCAGTGCATCTTTTTCTTTCTATTTCATTAAGAAAAGGACAGAAGATAAATTTTAGTTTAGTCCTGTCAAATTAATCAGCGCCTGACACTACTCCATGAAGTTTAGACGTAATTAAAAAGTTGACTAGGCACTAAAATTACATCAAATTATGTCAGGTACACTGACTAATTTGACAGGGCTAAACTAAGATTTATCTTCTGTCCTTTTCATAATTAGATAGAAAGAAAAAGATGCACTCAACTTAAATTTAGTTTAGTTTGTGAACAAGGGAATCGGCCCCAATATTTATTATACCTAATTATATTTGTACGTAGGTCACACTATAAGTTTTGCGTAACTTAAAAAAACCACATGTTATAACCAAAATTTTATGTTTATTGCTTTTCAAAATACTCTCCTTTACCTACATTCTAAACATTTGTTCATGCGATCGAACCATTTTTTAAAACAGGAGGACCACAGATCTGAAGGCATATTTTCTACGTGTTGATTGAACGCTATCACTGCCTCTTCGGAGTTACAGAAATCACAGAGTGCTAGGTCGGAGCTATGCGCAGGATGGGTGACGAGTTGTACTTTTTCGGAAGCTAAAAATGACTTTGTTTTGTTGGCCGTGTGTGAAGAAGCGTTGTCATGATGTAGGAGAACGCGGCTTTTGGGTCGTCTTTCGCGAACTTTTTCTAACACCCTGGGTAAACAAATGGTAGAATACCACTCGGCATTAACACTCTTTTGATCTTCAAGTGGAATTGTACAGATGAGACCCGTAGCTGAGAAAATAAAACGCGATCATTTTTTTACCAACGTTTCTCGCCTGCCTTACTTTTGTTGGCCTGTTCTCATTTTCAAACACCCATTCACGAGATTGCTGTTTTTTTTCGGGTTGAAAACAAAAATCCATGTTTCGTCTCCTGTGACAATGTCATAAACAGCATTAGAATGTCCGTGGTCGTACTTCAGTAGCATCTGTGAGCACCATTCCACGCGAGCCCGCTACTGCTCCGCTGTCAGTTCATGAGGGATCCAACGACAACAAAGTTTCCGAACTTTCAATTCTTCGTGTAAAATTTTCTGAATTTGGCTCAAACCAATCCCCAATAATCCTCGAATTGTCTCATAGGTAATCCGCAGGTTTTCTTCAATTAGCCGCTTAACAGTAGGCACATTATTTTCGTTGACGGCAGTTGAAGGCCGCCCTTCACGAAATTCGTCATGTAAAGAAACTCGACCTCTCTCAAATTCAGCAAACCATCGCCTCACGGTGCTCAAACAAGGTGCTTCTCTCCCAAAAGCATTTTGAAGACGAGCGGCACAGTCTTGCGGAGAGAGAGAACTTTTAAAATCATAAAAAAGCATCGCCCTAAAATCTTTTCCGTTGCGTACGTAGAACTTTGATGTGTGATAAAACTGATAAAAAACAATTGACAAATGATTTCCCGCCAATTGTTTTTTTTTATTACTAAGAAGGGTGCAAAGTTTAAAAAAATATAATATATATATATATAAATAATAGTTCCGATTAGCTAGAAGTGCAAAACTTTTAGTGTGCCCCATGTAGGTATTTAATTAAAGTAAGTACCTAATATTAAAGGGAAAACCACAAGTGTTCATAGACGAAGTTACGAATTAGCTATTAGCTTGCTAACTATTCGCAATGGGTGCCTACTATAAATGGTTCAACCATTACATTTTTTTTAACCGACTTCAAAAAAGGAGGAGGTTCTCAAGTAGTCGTATATATTTTATTTTTTATATGTTTACGATTACTCGTAGACGCCAGAACCGATTTGGAAAATTAGTTTTTTGTTACAAAGGGTATACTTCCCAGGTGATCCCATTGAATTTTTATCGAAATCCGTCGAGCGGTTTTTATAGAATCAACTACTTATAAATTATTTTTAAATAAAGAACGTGGACGTGTAAGACGATCGTTTTCGAATTGGTGTCGGGTAGGTACCATAACTAAAAAGTGAAAAATTAAAAACTTTTTACAAAAACAAACAACCAACTTCCAAAAAAAACACTAGGTACCTAGTAGGAGGCGGTTAGTCAGGAAGATGAAGCTAGGCCCATTCCAAAGCGTACCTAGTAGGCTTAAAAGCGTAATGATTTTAGGACAACAATTTTTTTTTTACGAAAAAAAAACATCCGACTTCCAAAAAAATTTACACTTTAAGTACAAAGTGAAAAATAACTTTAATTGCGGAAGTCGGTAGAAATAACTAAAATACAGATCCAAAGAAATTTGCATTTACTTTATTAATTATAAGTACACTATAGCCAAAAAGCTCAATATAGTTTTATAATAAAAAAATATAATTATTTAGAAGTATTAGTATTAAGTGTTTTCAGTACCTGCCTACCTAACTATAGCATAACCAGCTCGATTCCTTTGTGAGACTATCATAGGGGCGTCTCGGGCATTACCTAATGCAGTCATGCACGCTGATAATTAGACTCCCTTTAAAATTTCGAATTACGGTACTAAATAGGTACCAACTTCTCTTTGGCCATGTCATGATAATTCAAGTGTTCAATTTCAGAGAGATATCTGTAGCCTAGACTCTAGGCAAGTGTAGGTACCTACATAAGTACCTACTTCGTCTTCGACCGCATCGTCGTCGCCGCGTCGTCGTCGCGTAGGTACATACTTGGAGTAAAACAAATCATTATTTGATGACCTATAGTTGACATCAGGTCAAATAGATAATGATATCAATTTCAGGACAAAAGAAAACTAGCAATGACGAAAAATAACGTGTTTTGTATGGTGATGAAAAAGACAAATTAAATTCCTTAAGTTCAAAATGATGTTGCTTTGTGAATGAAAAATCTGTTGATACTGAATGTGTGGTCTGGTCTGTTGAATCTGGATAAGTCTATCAACAGAGCTACACTAAAGAAAGAAAACTGACAGCAATGCGCAATCATTATTTACATAAATCGATCACTGTAAGTCGACTAGACTTAGGGTTGCAAGCTTTTTGTACATACATTAAATTAGGTATAGTATTGCCTGTATGGATGATGAAAAAAAAATTGTAGCTAAGTATGTTTCAAAAAGGTTTTTGAGCCTTTATTAGGTACAAGATTTTTTTTTATTTGTCAGAACTATTACTATGTAGGTACTATACACATTTTGTAACTCTGCACTATACTTTGCGCTCGTCTCGCCCTTTTTGTATTCATCACTGAAAATAATTATGCGCTCAGTAAAAACTGAAGTTGCTGGTATAGAAAGACGAAATAATATATTTTTCATCCCACCATCTCGGAAAGAGTATTTTTAATCTTCAATATCTGAGTGGAAAAGCCGTTTTTATTCTCTAGAGGATAAAGTAAATTGAATTTAGAACATCGTGTGCACTAAGTTTGTGAATTAAAAAAAACATTAAACCTATTTACTGCTACCTCTATGGTGCCGAATATATCATACAACTTTTTTTTAATTTGTTAAAAACTCAGACTCGGAACCTTCTTGGTGTTCTTTTTTCAATTTGCTTTGTACGCGGTTCTTTACGCGGCATTTTTTCACGTCATTGTTAAACCTTATATTAAAAACAAGAAACTTGAAAACAAGTGAAAAAACTAAAATGAGTGATTCTAGCGACGAGGAAGTTTGCTTGACGCCAACAGAATTGACTGAAACTGTTAATAATGCGCAAATGAGCTTTCTGCCTCAACAATCACGCGAGAAGTATTTAAAACAGTACGATATGTTCAACACGTGGCGACTAGCAAAAGGAGCCAAAACTTTCTCAGAAAACGTTTTGCTGGCATATTTTATAGAATTATCCGAGAACAAGAAAGCAAGCACTCTATGGAGTACGTATTCGATGCTAAAAGCAACAATAAAGATGAAAAAAGACAAACATATTGTTGCGGCTACCGGGGTATGTTCAGTACCTTACGGTTGCCTGGGACAGTCTCCCACGTTTTTGACGTATGTTTCCCTATTACCTCGCTGGCGACACACGTCACCACGCACCCCTGAATGCGTAGATTAGTAGGGGTACACCCACTAGGAGGACCACGGAGAGATGGGCAGCGAAGAGGCGGTGAATAAAACTTCAGAATTTCTTCTTAATTCTTGTTGGCAGATTTCGGCTTCTTGCTAGTTGTTGCCTCTTCGACGGCTGAGCTGCGACTGATTTTTGCCGGCAAATGGCCCTGAATTTATACACGGAGCGGCCGGCCTACGTTACCTTAATGAGGACCGCCATTTTTGAGGCCCTTTTGCTTGTAATTTTCCCTTTAGCCGAAATCTGTCAAGCCGTTTTTTATTATATTTTATCGATATATCCTTACAATTTTTGTATATATTATACCTTATTATGTCCTTAATCTAATTAAACATTAATTTGGAACGTAACTATTAAAAATAAAAAGTTTCTAGAACAAAAACTGTTAAAAACATAGGTTGGCACATTTTCACTATAGAAAATCCCTTATATCTTCTAAACTAATGGCCCGATTCTTACAATTCAAACGGATATATTAGTTTTGTGACTAAACCTATCTTTAAAAACAAAAATTATAAAATCCGTCCATAAACCAAAAAGTGAGTTTTCAACTTACGTAATTATACGTGAACAACATTATTCTTGTAAGAAATCCTTTCAATACAGTCTTATTTGTTTGGAATGCAAAAACTAATAATAAATGTGAGTTAAATAAACTAATTAGAATATAGAAACATTAAATAAATCCTTTTTTAAACTTTTCTAACTAGTGAACTTAATAATCTACGTTACTTTTGCACGGCGGTCCCGCCACTACTTGCGCCATAGTGCTCAGATAGGGTCTCGTCGCCGACATTCTCCCCCTCGTGCGCAGCACCGTCCTCCAGGCTCGGCGAAACTCCCGGCACCAACAACACCACTCTCGAACTGGGTCTTCGCAGCACTCCTCCTCGCGTCTCGATGTCGACGATTCTGATCCGCCCGTCTGGTCCTGGATACACCTGCTGGATTCTGCCGCGTGGCCAGGTGCATCGGGGTAGGCTCTGGTCGACGATCAGGACGATGTCTCCGACGCGCAGGTCTGTGGCGCTGCTTCTTCCCGCTGTCTTCCTTTGCAGTAGTGTGGGCAGGTATTCGCGCAGCCAACGTTGCCAGAAGTGGTCGGCAAGTCGCTGCGTGGTCTTCCATGTGTGCCGGCCCACCAGCTCGTCGTCTTGGAAGTTGCCGATTCTCGCCGCGCCGCAGGATCGCCCGAGGAGGAAGTGGTTTGGAGTGAGTGCTTCCTCCTCAGGGCTCTCGGAGAGGTGGGTGAGAGGCCGAGAGTTGACAATGTGCTCGGCCTCTAATAGGAGGGTGTGGAGTACCTCCTCTCGTGGATGCCTTTCGTTGAGTGTGGCGTCTAGTGCGGTTTTTATTGATCGCACCAAACGCTCCCATGCGCCGCCCATGTTAGGCGCACCAGGAGGGATGAATAGCCACTGCACGCCGAGCTTCTCCGCTTCTGAGGTGAGGTCTTCTTTCTTCATGTCGTCAAGCGCTTGTTGAAGTTCATTATTTGCGCCGACGAAGTTGGTCCCGTTGTCGGAGTAGATGGTCTTCGGCATTCCTCTTCTCGCGGCGAATCGTCGTAGCGCCATGATCATGCTGTCGGTGGAGAGGGAAGGAGTGAGCTCAATGTGCACAGCCCTTGTGGTTAGGCATGTGAAGAGAGCACCCCATCTCTTTTCTTGACGTCTTGCTACGGTGATCGTCATTGGGCCGAAGTAATCTACGCCGGTGCACGTAAAGGGAGGGTTACTGTGCATCAGCCTCTCTTTGGGTAAGTTGCCCGTCGGTAGTTCTTGTGGTCTTGCCTTCTTCGTTTTGCACCACTGACATTGATGCTGAACTGCCTTGATTGCTGACCTCAGTCCTAATACCCAGAAGCGTTGCCTCACTTCATTTATTACTGTCGCGTGGTTTCCGTGATTGAAGCGGCAGTGGAATTCTTCTATGATGAGTCGTGTTGTCCTCTCCTTGCTGTCGAGCACAATGGGACGTTTGTAGTCTCTGGTTACGCCCTGTATCGCGTCGATTCTTCCCTTTAAACGCAGGAGACCTTCTTCCATTACTACGTCGAGCTTCTTCAATTTGCTGCTGCCTTCTAGCTGCTTCCCTTGATCTAGACGTCTGATGTCTTCTCTGAAGCTCTTTTCTTGACTTCTTTTCAGTAGAAGAGTTTCAGCTTGCTCTAGTAGGTCTGCGTTCAACGGTATGTAATTCCTTGCTATCTTTCTTGAAGACTGATGTCGTTTCTCGACTACCTTTGTCTTCTTTCCTTTAGTCTTTCTCCAGGTGGGATCTTCCTTGCTGACGTTGACCATTTCTCTTGTCCTGCAGAGTTGTATGAACTGCAGTACTCTTGCTGTGGCTCGCCAAAGTCTCTTCCAGGATGAAAACCTCTCAGGATCTGGTGATGGATGAGTGGTGCTTGCTGCCGCTGTGACGTCTGTTGTCTTCTCTTCACCGGTGGTTTCCTTCTTAAATGTTCTTGCTGCGGGCCAGTAGGTTTCTTCATTTCTTAAGAATTCTGGGCCGGTGTACCATCGGTGATTGTAGTTGAAGTTTTCTGGTACGTCACGCGTTGAGTCATCTGCAGGGTTCTGCGCCGTAGGTACCCATCTCCAATCTTGAGGCTTGGTAAGATCCTCTATTTCGGCCAAGCGATGAGCCACAAACGTTTTAAATGTTCTCGGGTCTGTCTTGATCCAGGAGAGCACGATGCTGGAGTCTGTCCAGAACGTTTTCTTGACAATCTTCAGATCCATTTCTTCTTCTACTGAATGAGCCAGTCTGCTTCCAAGGAGGGCCGCTTGCAGTTCTAATCTCGGGATCGATACCGGTTTCAATGGAGTGACTCGTACTTTTGCTGCTACCAAGCTGACGTGGTATGTTCCATTTGTGTCTTCTGTTCTCCAGTAGACTGTAGCTGCATACGCTGTTTCACTTGCATCTGTGAAAGTGTGCAGCTCCCCCTCGGTGCGATGTGGCGCCAAACATCTCGGGATCTGAAGGTCTTGTAGAAGCTCCATCTTCTTTAGATATGTTTTCCATGCTTCATATTCCTTTTCTTCTATTTCTTCATCCCAACCGACGCCGCTCCGCCATATGTTCTGAAGCAGCTTCTTGCCTTGGATGAGGACTGGTGATGCTAATCCCAGTGGATCGAAAGTTGACATAACTGCGCTGGTGACTTCTCTCTTCGTAGGCACCTTGAACCCTTTGGCTATTTCTTCTGGAGTGTTCCGGAGGTTTGCCCTGAAGCCGATGGAGTCCCTTTCTGTGAACCAGCGTAGTCCCAGTGTCTTTTCTTCTTTCTCACCAAGGTCCACTTCCGTCTTTTCGATTGCTTCTGTCTTCACGTTTTGCAGTAACTCAGGTTGGTTTGATGCCCATCCCCTGAGTTCGAAGCCCGCCTTCTTATGTATGAAGTCTACCTGCGCTGTTACTCTTCTGAAGTCTTCTTCTGAATGGAAGCTGTGTAAGTAGTCGTCCATGTAGTGGTTCAGCTCGACTGCCCTTGTTGCCTCTGGATACTGTTCCTTGTAGTCCGCTGCGTTTCGGTTCTTCACGTAGATGGCTGTGCTCGGAGATGATGTTGCACCGAAGATAACTGATGTCATCCTGTACTTCTTCGGTGACACGTCGCGATGATCCCCGCGCCACAGGAACCTCAGGCTGTCTCTATCTTCTGGTCTGATGCGAACTTGCAGAAACATTTCCCTGATGTCAGCCGCCACTGCTAAAGGTCCTTGTCTGAATCTCAGTAGTACACCAAAGAGCGACTGTAGTAGATCTGGTCCAGGCAGTAGAGCGTCGTTGAGGCTTCTTCCTTTTGACTTGGCTGCAGCGTCGAAGACGATCCTTATCTTCTTCTTCAGTGGATGAACCACGGAGAAATGAGGGAGGTACCATAGTTTCTTGGAATCTTCTTGTGCTTCAGGTGTTTCTTCTGCATATTTGTTGTCGATTAGATGCTGGATCTGCTTGCTGTATTCCGCCTTCAATTGAGGATCCTTGTCCATCTTCTTTTCAATGTTGATCAATCGGTTCTTGGCAGACGTGTAGCTCTCCGGCATCCGTTCTTCTTCATTCTTCCACAGAAGTCCAGCTTCGAATCGACCATCTTCAAGTCTTCTGCAGGTTTTTTCTAGGATGGTGAGTGCTCTTCCTTCTGAATCCGTAGTAGGTCTTCTTGGTTGCACACCAAGTGCTTCTATTGCGAAGTGATCCTTGATGGCTTGATGCATCTCTTCTTCTGGTGTGCTGACATGCAGACATGTGTTCAGGAAGTGCACTGGTCTTGCACCTCCGATGTCTGACCCGTGGAGCACCCATCCAAGTCCTGTTCTTGAAGCAACTGGTTCCCCTGGTTTCCCTCTCCTTACTTCTTGAGTCACAATTAGCTCCCAATTGTCTTGACCTATGAGCAACTGAGGTGACTCCCCTTCGTAATACAGAGAGTCGGCGATCTTCTTCAAGTGTGGATAATCTTGAATCCTATTCTTGTCCAAAAACTGTGGTGCAAGCTTCAACTCGTCGATAGTGCGGACTCTCTTCAAGGTCTTCTTGCTTCCCTGATGAAGCCCTTTCACCGTGAGGTCCAGCTTCTGAGAATCCTTTTTCCTTATCAACCTGCCTCCCACTGTTTCAATGACTAGTTCTTCCTTGCTTCCTTGAGCGCCGACTTCTTGTGCCACCTTCTCATCTAGGAGTGACACGGTTGACCCTTCATCCATAAGAGCCAATATCTTCTTAGATCCTTTTGACCCGAAGACTTCTACTGGAACTATCTTCAGGTACGCCCTTGTGTTGTTGATTGCGTTCACCGATGCTGTGACGCTTGATGCCTCTTGCGGTGTCTCCCTTTTTTCCTCCGAGGTCCTTTCTTCTGATTCGACGTGTAGCAGATGATGATGCCACCTCTTGCATTCTTTGCAAGGTGGTTTTCTGCAACTCTCCTTCCTGTGTTTCCCTTGAAGACATTTGAAGCAGACACGACTCTTCTTAACTATTGCCCACCGATCTTGCACCGACGTCTTCTGGAACTTCTGACATTCGACGAGAAAATGTTCACCCTCACACATAGGGCAAGTCTTCTCTTGCTGCTTTGCATCCTTTTCTATGAAGTTCCTTTCCTTCGTTGAATGTGTCGCTTGTCGGTTGGTCTTCTTGAACCCGCTCCTCTCTTCTGAAGTCGCGAAGGCTCCACATTTGTCTGCTTCTGTGTTCAGGAAACTGGATACTAACGCCAGGTCGGAGAAGTCGCCTTCTTCTGTTGCTGCAGTGAAGTCGTACCATCGGAACTTGAGCACCGTCGGCATCTTCTCTAAGATTTGCTTCACCATCTCAGGTGAATGCAGATACTGTGGTTTCTTCAGACCCTTAATTGCTGCTACGCTGTTGTTGACCTGGCTCGCGAAGATGCAGATGTCTCTTGGGCTTTCTGAAATCTTCGGTAATGCCTTGACCTTGTCCAATTCTGCCAACACCAGTGCATCAGGTCTTCCGTATCTTCTTCTTAGGGCTTGCATTACTTCTGACGGAGAGGCTTCGGAGTACAACAGGCTCTTGATAGCTTCTCTTGCAGTGCCCTTCAGCGCTCTCCTTAAACGCGCCATATTCTGGACTTCGTTGAACATCGGTGCTGTATCTTCGTAAACAACCTTGAAGGCCAACCACTCGCTGCTGCTGCCATCGAAGAAGGGTAGCTCGTGGATGTAGCTTGGCTGCGCTGCTGGTCCTCCTCTTGTGGAAAAGGCTTCTTTCAATGCAGTCGCCAACGCTTGAATCTCGATCGTAGCTCCTTTCGTTGAAGAGTTCTCTTCAGGCTTCACCTTCTGTGGCTCTTCTGCAGGGTGCTGACCTCGCTGCTCTGGTTGTTTCTTGTTGCCATCTCCTAATACTGATGACTCAATCCAGTTCTGCACCTGTGCTGTTCTGTTTGCCTGATCTTCATCATCATCCACGGAGTCCTCATCTTCATACTGTGTCATCTCCAGTCTGACACGGGCTAGCTTCGCCGCAGCCTGTGCTTGTTTCAGTTCCAGGCGTGCTAATTCTTCTCTGGCTTCCAGCTCGCGTCTTCTGGCTGAGGAGCTCGTGGTCTTCGTAGACCTGGCACGACGACTGACCCCCATCGGTTTTAGGGTTCCGCCTGAATTGCGAACACCCTCTTCCGGGGCATCTTCTGGGGTCTTCTTTGTCGTCTCCTTTCTTGCATCTTCCTTCTTCTTGGACGATGCTGTGGTCACAGTTTCAACCGTGGTCTCTGTTATCGTGGTCCCCGCCGTAGTCGTTGCACCCGAAGAAGTGTACGTGCCCGATGATGTGTACGTGCCTGATGATGCTGACGCTGACGCAGACGTGACCCCTTCTGACCCTGAACCTTCTTCTGTCGCGCCCACATTGGTAGGACGGGACGGGGGACGTAAGGGGGCATCCTTCTGTGACCTGGTTACTGGCATCTTGCAGGCTTCTCAATCTTCTGTCTTCTTCTTCTTCTTGCAGGGATCCGACGCTCGAAGGACCAATTGTTGCGGCTACCGGGGTATGTTCAGTACCTTACGGTTGCCTGGGACAGTCTCCCACGTTTTTGACGTATGTTTCCCTATTACCTCGCTGGCGACACACGTCACCACGCACCCCTGAATGCGTAGATTAGTAGGGGTACACCCACTAGGAGGACCACGGAGAGATGGGCAGCGAAGAGGCGGTGAATAAAACTTCAGAATTTCTTCTTAATTCTTGTTGGCAGATTTCGGCTTCTTGCTAGTTGTTGCCTCTTCGACGGCTGAGCTGCGACTGATTTTTGCCGGCAAATGGCCCTGAATTTATACACGGAGCGGCCGGCCTACGTTACCTTAATGAGGACCGCCATTTTTGAGGCCCTTTTGCTTGTAATTTTCCCTTTAGCCGAAATCTGTCAAGCCGTTTTTTATTATATTTTATCGATATATCCTTACAATTTTTGTATATATTATACCTTATTATGTCCTTAATCTAATTAAACATTAATTTGGAACGTAACTATTAAAAATAAAAAGTTTCTAGAACAAAAACTGTTAAAAACATAGGTTGGCACATTTTCACTATAGAAAATCCCTTATATCTTCTAAACTAATGGCCCGATTCTTACAATTCAAACGGATATATTAGTTTTGTGACTAAACCTATCTTTAAAAACAAAAATTATAAAATCCGTCCATAAACAAAAAAGTGAGTTTTCAACTTACGTAATTATACGTGAACAACATTATTCTTGTAAGAAATCCTTTCAATACAGTCTTATTTGTTTGGAATGCAAAAACTAATAATAAATGTGAGTTAAATAAACTAATTAGAATATAGAAACATTAAATAAATCCTTTTTTAAACTTTTCTAACTAGTGAACTTAATAATCTACGTTACTTTTGCACGGCGGTCCCGCCACTACTTGCGCCATAGTGCTCAGATAGGGTCTCGTCGCCGACACATATCGATACCTATCCTAAATTAGTGGCATTTTTAAAAAGAGCCTCATCTGGTCATCAACCAAAAAAATCGAAGGTTTTCACAGTATCTGATATTGAAAAGTTTCTTAACGAAGCACCCGATTCCGTATATTTGGCGGCAAAAGTAAGTCAGTTGCACATTCAGTATCTACTTAAGTATATTAATCTCAATTAAATAGTATACTTAGTAGATGTTGATAGGCATAATTATGCGTTCATATCAATTTTATTCATTTATCTACTACAATACTCTTTACGTTACAGGTTGTTCTTATTATTGGAATAAACGGAGCATGTCGAACTAATGAACTAACACAACTTAATGTCAAAAACATTGAGAAACATTCAGATGACTTACTATTAATTAATTTACCTAATACAAAGACAAAAAGAGACCGCAACTTCGTCATTCGCAAGGAATACGTAACGATTGTTGAGAAATATCAAGCCTTACGCCCGCCTAACACTCCAATCAATCGATTTTTTCTACAGTATCGCAATGGAAAGTGTGTTAGACAGCCTATGGGTACTAATAAAATTGGCAGTATCCCACGAGAAATAGCAACATTTCTTGAACTTCCAGAACCCCTGTTGTACACGGGTCATTGTTTCCGACGAACTTCAGCCACACTTTTGGCTGATTCCGGAGCTGATCTCCTGTCCCTTAAGCGCCACGGAGGCTGGAAGTCCAATGCAGTTGTAGAGGGATACATAGAGGATTCCATCCAAAATAAGTCTAAAATATGTGAAGGCATCGTAGGAGCCATTACACTGAAAGAGCCTCAATCTGATCCTTGTACTGGCCCTTCTACATCAAAAATAAGCCGTTATGAAACACCTAACCATCTCCCTCTCTCTCCAACATTCACGCCAAGGGAATCCGATGAATCGGTACAACTATTAAGTATGACAGATAGTTTACCGAAAAACAGTACACAAGTGACTAACACCAATATTACAGTACCAAACAAAAATATTACACTCAATTTAAATAACTGTAGCAACGTTACTTTAAAATTTTCTTAATTATACCTTAGTATTATTTTGTTATAATTTAAAGATTATTCTGTAATACTTACCTGTCATAATGTAGTAATTAATACCTAAACTGAAATAAAAGTGTACCTATCTTGTGATTGTAAACGTTTTTTTTTTGCATTTAGTCATTTCCTCGCTGAGGTGGAATGAAAAGTTACGTGTTGCACTCGAGTGCAAAGATTTTTCACCTCGTGCTCTTTTGATTCCCTCGCTAACGCTCAGGATTCTAATTTTGAATCACTCGCTGCGCTCGTGATTCAATTTTAGAATCCTTCGCTTGCTCGGTCATCAAAATTGAACACGCGGTTAAAAAGCAACTTTGCACTCTTGTATAACAAATAACTATTTTTTTAATTTTAGAAAATGTCAGAATCACTGAGCAACCCTTGTTGCCATTGGTCAGAAAGAGAAATATCCAGAATTTTATTAGATTGATTTACTTATTTCAGAATATACCTATATTGTTAAAGTTAATTAAATGTTTCATCGATACCTATATTACATAATTATATGTATGGTAGTTTCGCCGACAACATTTTGCTTTTGAAATAGAGTATAATTTAGGCCTTAGCAGAATACTAGGTATATTATAAATAGTAGGGTTGGTAACCCTAACTAGAGTAGATGTAACAAAGGGCATGAAGGGCAAGTTCGAGGGCAAGAAAACGAATGCGTCACGTACGCCAAATCCATTAAAAAAGTTGCGCATTGGACATGAGGTCGGTACACTCGGTACCTACTGGACATTTAATTAAACTAAAAATTGTTTTCTTATTTTGATTTTGCAGTAAGTAGGTACTAACTCTAGTTACTGAAATTACCATGTAGCTCTTTATATCGATTATTTAAGTAGATTTCTTAAATTTTTGGGTTACATAGAAAATGTTTCATGAATAAAAATGAATCTTTGGCGTAATTTTTAAAAATCTATTGAAGTAGGTAGGTACTTAAGTAAGGTCGAAGAAGCGCCTTGTCGCCATGCGGCCATGTAAGTATGTAGGTCCATACAAAAAATAACGGCTATAATTATACAGAGCTCTCTATGATTAAACCTAGGGAAGAATATAAATAGATGTTATGCTTTGTATTTTACTTTCCAATATCAAAAACCCAGACTATAAATGCTCCGCAAACAAAACAATCGAATGTGCGAAAGCGGCGCGGGCCCGGGCGGGCGGGGCGGTGTAATCATTGTGACGTCATGGGAGGCTATTGCGCTTGTGCAGAACTTTGCAGGCGGACCACACTAGGTGAAAATTGGAAATCGAGATTGAGGCTAAACATTGATTTAGCTGGTACTCAGCAGTATCAAATCTGGCAAAAAAAAAAAGGAATGACCGTCGAACTAGTTACATTTTGGGATTTGGGTAGGTATACCATTTTGTTTTCATTTGTCACCCTTGTGGGAAGAGCTACATTCGTGAAGTAGGTACAGACGGGAAGAGATAAATATGAGACTTTTGTCCAGGAAAGTAACCAGTAAAAATTTGGGTCTTATGAACTGATATACTAGGTAGGACTGAACCTGCCATCACTAGCCCTTTAATACAAGCGTAATATTTTTGAAAGGGCTACGACTCGGCCATGGTTTGTCTAGCCCTCACACACAAATTACAAAGAAACTGCTTATTCCCTTTGGCGTATGGGCGGGTGATAATTGATGTGAATATCTAAGTGATGATCCCACAAAAAGCGTAGCTACTGCTCTTTCTTTAATAATTATTGTGAACTAGATTCAGTTGACGGAATTTCCATTATACAAAAATAAACAGGGCAAAAGCCATAAAAAAACCACCCTTGTGTGCCATACCTACTCCCTAAAAATAGAGGGTGGAGGTTGCCTACTTATATAGCATTATGCCGTCGCTGCGGCGACTAACTCAGCACTAGTCGTGAGCACGCCGCAGAGCCTGAATGTCGTTACCCAGGATCCTACTGAATACCAGAAAAAGCCATAAAAGTGTAATCGATTTGAAAAGTAAAAAGACCACATCTTCATTCCTTTAAATTTGAAGATATTTTTTCGGTGCAGTGTATTAAAGTGAAGTTATGACGTTACATGCCTTGCCCGCGGCATCCAGTTACATGAATAAAAAAAAGTTAACCAATATTGAGTACCCGACGAGTAGTATGCCATCGTTACTTTTACGTAATCGGTAAGTTTTAATCGACTCCCTGTTGTTATGTAGGTCTGTACCACAGACTACAATATAGTGTCCTTTAGTCATTGTCTGTACGCATTACGGCCAATATTACGGCGCTACCCAATTTAACCCAATCGATCGATAGTACTATGACTGACTTCACAATGGTCCTTGTTGACGTTTTGTTTGGAAGGAACGGAACGTTATCCACAGCAACTCATGGCTGTCAAAGAAAGTATTGATTCATATTATTTTGGCGCATAATCGCTCCAAAAATATTAAAGACACAATTAGTGTTTATACTTGTTCATTATATTTTATTTATCAAATAATGCCCAGTTTTTCTTGAGACAAAGAAACGATATTATGTTATTGAATAATTCAATTACATAGAGAAGTCACTCTACACGTGCAACGGAACGAGATTTTCGAGAATAAAAACGTCACGCATCCGGTGGCCATTATGGAAAAATTATGTTATGCGACCAAATACAGACGCCTTCCACCACGTGTGTTTTGTACGTAAATAGTGAACTTCTTAAATAATAAGTTAGCACCTTTCGCCCGCATTTCAAGTTGATTATTCATCAAATCAAACCAATTTACTTTTACACTTCTTTGATTCGTGTTCGTGTGTACTACGCAATTTTTGCAATCCTTACGGTCTGACCGTGTTTTTCTTCCCAAGTTATTTCAAGGCTTAATTACGACTTGCCAAGATGACGAAGTTAATACAACAGTTAAATTTTAGTAGTAGTATTAGTAGTAATTACAATAATCACTACGATGTCGTTGGTCTGGAACCCCCTGCCGTTGAAGAGAAGAACTACTAGTAAGTCATTTCAATTTTTTTCAATGTTTGCTATTTCTTGTTTAAAATATGTACTTAGGACACGATTACATCGAAATAAAAGTTTCGAATAATCAGGAACGGCACTTATTACGTATTAGGTACACTTTACATTGTCCTTCTAATTCGTACGTCATCAATGTGATTGGCTGATTAGGTACCTTCACGTCGCAATCTTTTTGTATTTTTGTCTAATCTTTTTTTCACGTGGAGGTTATCTCCATTGAGGTTTAATTATGATTAGAGATGGAAGATGAACTATGGATGGATGCAGTGAATGTTGCAACTTCGAAAATGGCGTAATTGATATTAAGCTAGGAATATTCCGTATAAAATCAGGTACTTACTTACATACCTAGATTATTCTCGTTATGTTATTTTCGGAATGTACCGACTACCGACCGGAACCGGAACAGGAACTTCTAACGACACACAAAGAAAATGTCGGGTATCTGTAGATAAAACTATCATATTTTGCACTTTTCCTTTTGTGAACTCCAATAAACTGCTATGAAGAGTGTACATATTTGAAGGAGACATTCTCCTTTACACACTCGAGCATTGTCCTATACCGAATGCATTCTTCCAATAGAGAATTCCAATACAAGAAGATAGATTGTGGTGTACTTCTTTTGTCTTTCTACTTTTATTACAAATAATCACAAGGCGGTGTCTCCAGAAATGTAATTTTATGGTTATAGTCATAAAAATTTTATGACTTTACGGTATGCACCAACTTACACCTTTTTGTGGGTAGATAGAAACTATAGAATACCATTTTGTATAATTATTACAAAATACTTCTTTAATTAACCTGACAAATGACATGAACCGGCGAGTGTTCGTAAAAAAATACCCTCAAAACAACAGCAAGTATAATTGTGAAAACCATTTAGCGCTTTCATGCAGACATCTTCTAGAAGGTGATTGTGTTGACGAGTTAATGATATCCACATTTATACATTCTGCGGCCGTACTATGACGTGTTAATTCCATCATTGTTCCAGCGTGAAAGAGAGACAGAGCTATACATGACCGATAGCACTATCTCTTTTCGCAATGGAATCATGATGGTATTAACAAGTCATAGTACGGCCCCTGGTTAAAGACTTAATTCTCATAAAGAAATTTACATATCACGTACATGATTTAAACATAAAGTATAAAAATTAATCATTGTCCTTCGACACTCGGGACTTACAATTAAACTGATGTATTTTACTATAAATTGCATTAGTATAACAAATTATTTAGGTTCGTGGGTACTCCCAAAAAAAAAAACCAACACTGCCATTATGCGTAACTACCCTGCCTTGAGATAAAGAGTATGGTCCCGCTGTCACAATGCAGATACATTAACTTTTATCACTCATCGTCTACCTAGCCTTTTCCCTATGTTATAGTTGGCTTCCAGTCTAACCGGATGCAGCTGCATATCAGAATTTTACATAGAGTGACGATCTGACCTCCACAACCTAGTTACTGGGTTTAACAATACCCTTGATAAGACTGGTAGTCATAATCAAATAGAAAACCAAATTCTTCTCTTCTTTTTCTCACACACTATTGTCTACTACATTTCTCTTTCCTATCTCCTTTTGCGGGTCTGCTGGAAGAAATTTCTTAAGAAATAAGCAGTACCTTTGTACTCAATACTAATATGTCGTATCTGTTTTACTGTGTGGACATAAATAAATAGATATATTATCAAAATGTTGGTAAAATGTAAAAATCTACAGACCAGCTCTTGTTTTGTTTACACATCTTGTCGACTACTGTGGTTGCCGAGTTAACACAATCAACCAGCCCATATACTAAAACATTTGTTGCTCGGAAAGGACACTAAACCGTTGGTCCAGACTGTCATATCGTCTGTCTTTGACAGTTTCTACAGGTATTCAGAAGCCCAAAAGTCTGATAACCAGTTGTACCGATGGGTATTGTGTTACCAAGTAACTGGGTTTTGGAGGTCAGATAGGCAGCCTCCAATGTAAAATACTGGTATTAAGTTGCACCCGGTTAGACTAGAAGCTGTCACAAAAAATTGTGAGATTCCAACATAAAAAAATCTCATAAACATCTACTGTTGAACACAGCTTTACTAATTGCTCAATTATTGGTCATCAATGACCCAATATCATTTTGATATTGACACCATTTAGTTTCAATAGACAATCATCATTCAAATGATGTCCTCTATCAATAACTGACAATTTAATAAAAAGTTTTTCCTCAATGGACTACAAAAAAGGAAAACATTGCCTATTTTTGATGACATGAAGCAGATAAACAAAATATTCTTGTTCAGAATTTATTTAAGTACAGTTTTTCTTACAGAGTGGTCAGATTTCTAAATTTTTTATAAATCTTCTGACCCTTTTGAAATAACGAATAAACCATGAATAAACCATGTTCATTTAATGTACAGACGCCAGCACATCAAGCTACTACAATCTGTCAAATTTCTTTAATAGATTTTCAACTTTATCGCTAAAGCATTAAGGTTCAAGGTTGATTGGGAAAATTTGACAGTTTCGGGTAGCTTGACCTGCTGGCGTCTGTACAATAAATAAATATTTTTAAAAGAAAATTCACGCAAACGAAGTCGCCGGTAGCAGACGCTAGTAGAAATACATATATTTTGAAGACAAAAGATCTGTTAAGCCTCTTAAGAGTCATAACATAAGAAAACAAAGCAAAAGACTGCTCATGATAGTAAACAGATCAATCAAAAATCTGTGTCAGTTTTCTCTCAAAATTAAGGTCGTTGCTCTTTAATTAGTAGGTAGAATAGACAGTACAGAAATGGGTTATGTGAGAATTGATCATGCTTGAAAACAGACTAGAAATCTTTAAAAATAGGCTGTTTACATCTAGAATAGCCTTGTGGCTGTTTTGGTTTTGTTTATTTCATACACTTTGCTCCTAAATTGCATCGAGTTAGAGTTCAAATTGGATAGAAAAGATATTTACCATTATGGTGAAAAATTTCATTTACTCTGACATTAAAGTAACGTGTTTTGTGGTAAATATTAATACAATAATGCGTTTATAAATTAAAACCGCATCAAGTATTTTAATTTGGTACAGTTCAATTCCACACAAATACACGCATAATCAGCCTGTAATGTTTCCACTGCTGGGACACAGGTCACACAGGCCTCCTCTCTGTGAGAGGGAGCGGGCCATAATCCACCACGCGGGCCCAGTGCAGGTTGCAGTGCAAATACTTTCAAAATAAAGCAATGACTGAGTTCTTTTCAACTTGTAAAAGTAATGGTAATGGAGACATCCCCGCGTCCTAACCAAAAGCGATCGTCGCGTTAATTATGTCACTTTTTTTCGGTGAACCGGAAGGCGCCCTCTCGGCGCGAACAAGCGTTCTGGTCGGACGCGGCCCAATTAAAGTATCAAATTAACATATTGGTAAAATTCTAACTTCTTGAAACTTTTATTTTTCTCACCGTGCCGTGCGTCACCGAATGGCGTGCTTGTCATCGTAATACTTCGAGTCATGAAATCCTATTGTTGCTGGAACGAAACAATAAGTCAATCAGGATTTGCCTGCTTGTTTTGACAACTGAAAATTGTTCCAGTACCTATATAGGAAAACGGAACCGGGCAGGCCACATCTGCCGCATGTCGCATCAGAAACAAAAAAGTTATACAACTCCATCCTTTTTGGCACCGCCGCAATCGGACAAAAGTATCTGAGCTGTCTAATTATTATTTTTTTACTATCATTTGTAACATTTTTACTTTTATGTACCTAATTACTACACTTGTTCACCAGTAGGTTACAATGAAAGAACGCCACCACTGGTAGCTACTAATTTAAATCGTGACGTAGGTAGGACAAAGGCCACAGTCCGCAATAAATGTACCTATCTATCAACAATAATGATTTGAATGGACATGGAATAGATCATGCTTTTAACTGACGGTCTACTGTTCTAAATTTGAATTTTATTGACTAGCAATTGTTTCTCCCTCTTTGGCGGTTCGACCAACTCCCCAAAAGCATAATCAATCTGCCTAGCCTTATCCCAACTACATATGTTGTGGTCGGCTCAAGTCTAACCGGATGCAGCTGGATACCAGTATTATACATGGAGCGTACGCCTATCTGACCTCCACAACACATTTAGTGGGTCACACGATACATCTTGGTAAGACTGGTTGTCAGACTTTCGGGCTTCTGACGATCCGTAACGGCCGTAACGGCTGCCAAAAATCTCTGAATTACAGCCGGGACCAACGATTTAACGTGCTTTCCGAGGCACGAATATGTCTTGATAATTATGTAATGTATGGTCACCCATCTACGAACTGACCGCGGCAAGCGTAGCTTAACCTTTGATTGACCCGTGCGGCTGTTATTATTTATTTAGCCACGAGCTAACGGTCTACTGTACTAAATTTTATTTTTATTGACAATCAATTGTTTCTCTTTCTTTGGCGATTCGAGCAACTCTTGAAAACATGATCACGATTTTTCTTCTTCGCTGTATCGATGATTCCATTTGTCTATTTTGAATAAGCTTCGACCAGAATTCGGCCATTTCGACAGCGTTATCGTTGGCCTCGCAAAGGCCTTCCATAGTGTAGGTGTTATTATTATTACACTATTACACTAGAGGTGAAGCATCGTTTGCGATGGGGCTCCACAGTCGCACTGGTGGCTCATGTTATTTTTGTCAAACTTACAAAAAGGCAAAATCAAACTAAAATACACCCATACTTAAAAAAATTAGTAGGTAGGTCATAAAGGTATGCAGATTTCAAGGTGGATTCAAAGACTATGGTGACCATATCCACTTTTGTTTACTGTACCTGCGCATTCCAGAATCTGATATTATAAAGTATCTTAGTTATTAATGTAAAGTTATATTCTGTATAACCATATCATTGACGTGCTGTGCAACGTACATGTAGATATGTGATGTTCTCGGTATTTCTGCAACAATAATATAATTTTACAATCTTGCGTTTGCGCAGGTCTCTTGTGCATGTGTTTATATAAAGATAACTTTTACTTGTCTGTGTTTAACTGTAATTCTAGCTTAGGTAACTGATAAAATGGGTAATGTTATGGGTTTTATCTTTGTTATTACGGCGCGAAAATTAGCACTACTTAAAATGGTGGCAACTGGCGGCCATTTTGTAATAGATAGAAGTGTTTACTCGTGCATTTTAACTTCAGTGAAGTCGTTTTTTTATTATGTAAAGAAAAAGAGGGCTACCCAAGTCCAATAAACCATTACTCCTACACGAAGAACCAAATAAAATAACCCTTTAAGTATATGGCTGCCAATGACCTTGTGAAGACCGCAGGAATAGCTGGATGAGAGAAGCACAGTACCTACCGGTCGAAGTGGCGATTCTTGGGGGAGGCCTATATCCATCAGTGGCAGTCTTTCGGCTAAAAACCTACGTACAGAATATCTAATGAAATAACAGTTTTTAGAAAAATCCAGAACCATTGCGGGTAAATTACCTACGTTGGTCTTCCGAGCTAGTTCTTATCTCTCGTTCTATTTATACAATGCAACAACGATCAACCCATTTACCAATCTAAATATATTTTCCGTGACTACAAAAACACATCAACTTTGTGTTGGTATTTCGTTATCGTTCAACTGTTTACACTTTTTGGACTTTAACGATGTGGGTGGGTTGTGACTAAATGACTGACAATATTACCGCCATAAATTTTATAGCAATTTAAACTTTCACAACATGAGATTCTTTCAAAATCTTCTTACTTGGCTAGTGTCAAAATTAATGACGTATGTAGATTTTTCTGGGGCCCGAAACTGAAGGTTGGGACATAAAAAATACATTATCTTCGAAAAAGAACCAACATGTAAAATTTCAACTACGCAGGATACGAGAAAGTGGTTTTAATTCAGCTTGCAAGATTTGTCTAAAACACACTAACTAATTAACTGACAAGGCAAGTTAAATAAAACCTTGTAATAAGTATCGTATGTATAGTCTAGAGAGAAAAACGATGCTAAGACTTACGTATATTCTACAAATTGTTAACGGATTAGGTACTTCTATTTTTAGACTGGTTTGAAAAAGTCTAGCGAGTTCTTTCGAAGCAATCTTCTAAAGAACCTTTTAGATGCATTGGATAAGTCTCCTCTGTGGGTGTCACGAACAAAAACTTTTGTCTTAAATAAAACCAAGCTATTTTCTTGCGTGCAAGTTATCATAATTCTTTGACCTAAAAGGAACATTCGCGACCATAAATAATTCGACCACATATTTTATCGTTCCCGCCAACTGAAGTGACAGCTGTCAAAATTCTCCCTCGAGTCCGATAGCGTTCTATTCTATGAAAATGTCAAAACAGTCGCAGATAACGTCCCATTCAGCTTTTTCAGTGAGGTTGTATTGTCCTAGATATTTATAGAACTGAAAGGATTTGTTGTTCGTATCCAGTGAGCATGTTATACCTAACAAAAATAAAAGAGTTTTTGTTTTGACAGCCGCGCTGGGCTTATTTTCTTTTGTTTCCTCTAGCCGTTGGTTTTGAGGAGATAAATATCAATTAGGTACCGATGTAATGTTTAATTGATTATAAATCCTACTAATATTATGAATGTGAAAGTTCAGATGTTTGTTACTCAATCACTGCTGAACGGATTTAGATGAAATTTGGCACAGATAGTTTATAACCTGGATTATAACCAATGATCGGAATAGGTAGAGCTAAAATACGTAAAGTTCGAAAAAGAGGAGACGCCTTACGACAAAAAAAAATTCGGGACTCATGTCCCGGGTTTCGGATCATTACCTACTTAAGTACAACTAAAAGACGGCAAGTTTTGGCTATTCTGGGAAACGAAAACACGAGGCGGTACCTGAATTAATAACAATAAAAAACGTATCTACTTACTGTTTTTTTGAGAACGTTCTCCTTGTTTTTGAAGTCGTTTAAAAACGAAAATGAATTAATATGAAATTCATAACATTAATATTATTATTAATGTTGAAGCCAATTATTTTTAAAAGGGTAACCGTGGAGTTTCTTGCCGGCTCTTCTCCATAAGAAACGACCAATTGGAACCGTGCACCTAGCTTCTGAAGTTTCATATGTAGTACCCATGTAGGTTTGTATGAAATAAAATATTTTGTATTGATTTAAAGTAGGGTTCCCGTGGGATATTTTCCATTCCATTATCGGAGCGGCGGGCATAAACTAGTACGCTAATAGACTATCTGACTGCGGTCTAGACTTCTAGACTAGAGTGATCAATCAATGAATCACATAGACATGACATTTTAAGACCTTGAACCTAACATTCCCCTTATCATTAATAAATAATGAGCTAAGTGAAGTACAAAAACGTTGACACGCAATGCGCATGTCAGTCAGCATCTGTCTATGGAAAATTTTGTATGACGTTGTTTTTTAATGTCAAGGCGAGACTGAAGAGTTTTTAGACCAAAGAAAACACGATAAAACTATTTGGTAATAAAAATAATCTTGGTTTTATTTCCGGTGAGTGCAGTGCTTCAGTCAAGGGCTACACGTTTCTGAAAAATAAATTTGTTTCTCGTTTCGTTGTGTTGGGTTCGTCTATGGCTGATAAAAATGATAATTTCTGTTTAGTCGTAGGTGTGGAAAAATGCGTGCAAATAATTAAGCATAGGTAGTGAAAAAAAAAATGCTTTAAGTACAGTAGGTATTGTGAATTCCTATCATGATAAATCCTTAAAACACATTAATATATTATAATACTCGTAAGCTAAATTTTAATGTTAAGTATTTTTATTATAAAAAAATAATTATTTTGTAAAAATTTGTTGACAATAAGTTAGATTTTATGTTATGTAAATGATAAGTCCTCTTCTCCACATCTTTCTTTTGCTGTGCCCGACAGGGTACACGATTGTTTCTTTTGGCAAATATTTATCACCTAAGCCTACATTGTGGAATGCAATAAAGAATTGAGTATTCATTCATTTAGTTTTAACCCTTAATTAGGCGCATGGCATGGGGTCAGGGCCACTTGAAATTGGAAAAAGAATGTTTTACAGTGTTTAGAGCGCGCTCACGCTCTTTCTAGCTTCCTCACTCCCCGCGGGGTACGCAAATTAGTCAAAAAAAAAAAAACAAAAAAAGTTAAAAAAAATTAGCTTAAAGAGAGGTTACATTTTTTTATTTTTTTATTATATATAATATTCCAGTTATATTTTCGTTTCTTAAAGTTAATTATATTAAAGAACTTTACTAATTACTATAAAATACATTTTAAGTTTTATTTCTTTTTGACACTCCTTTCCCAATGTTTTTTGGGGTCACTGAAGACCCCATGCGCCTAATTGGGTGATTTTTTCAATGCGCCTAGTTAAGGGTTAAAAACGAAGTCGCGTGTCGCTATACTTATCAGAAAATTGTGCAGATATAAATTGCAAAAATCTCTTTATTACAAAACGTATTTGATTCATTTACTTATATGATTATGGAAACTCGTTATGTATGTAAACAACAAATAATATTATTTATCAATGTCAGTTGGAAAAATACATAAGTACATAAATAAGAAATAAAATAATATGACCAAACATTATTTTGCTGAACCTTACTTGTAAGACAGAATAACGAGACAACCACGCCCGGCCGGCCGGGTTATAAAAATAAAATGTAAACAATTTGCGCGCCAATGCGTTCGTGTCAGCGCGGTTTGTTTTCGTGTTCTATTTTTGTATTTCCTACGATTTTCCTTTATATCGCATATCAAAAATAGTAGGTAAACACTTTTTTTATCGAAAATAAAGATTCCATAGAAAAAATCTAGGTATTCCTTAACGTTGTTGTCCCTGCCTATACTTGATCATACATAGGGTAAAACAACGGAATATGGATGTTAGTTTTACCGTTGGTCATAAGCCTTACGTACTTCATCTTTAAAAAAGGATCAAAATTAAAAAAAAAATAAACCCAACTACGACAGAAACACCAACTAAAAAAGTATAAAAGGTAGTCGGATAAAAATGTTGACAATACCTTTCAGAACACGCTTCGACATACTCCCTAGTCCCTATCATTCTGCCTCCTGTCCACTGCTACACGTAGTAGGTCTCTCTCAAAAACGAACTAAGCGCTCGTAGTCCAAAAACAATGCTTTAACTGTTAACATTATTCTTCCGACCGAAACAAAGCGATTTTCGTCCACTCGAGGGTGACGTCAGTGTCTTAAAGGGCACCTATCTGATAGCGTCAAAGGGATAACAGTATCTTTTTTTTTTTTTTGAGAATTTTCCACGCTTCCACAACGCTTCATCATCATCAGCCTACTGCAGTCCACTGCTGGACATAGGCCTCTCCAATTGCACGCCATTCAGCTCGATTCTGCGATTACGTTTGCCGTTTACGTTTGACGTTTGTTTGTTTTCTACCCCAACGGTCATCGGTTCTTCGGCTTATATGATTTGCCCATTGCCACTTCAGCTTGCTTATTTTGTGAGCTACGTCGACAACTTTGGTTCTCTGCCGGATCACCTCGTACACAGTGCTTATGCCACTGTATCACGAAGACAGTAAAAATCAGGAAGAGAAGGGAATTGACTTCTAACTAAACGAGTTTTCGTTTTTTCAAAGGTACTTAACTAAGGACCTACGAAAAGCATCATCGTCACCATTCATTAGAGAGGGATCCCTTTCTCTAACAGTCGCCTTCTCAGTACTCATTCCCTTTCTCTTTCTACGCTCACAATCGTTCAAGACGAGGTAAACAGCTTTTTGATTGGTTGAAACGAATTTTAAGTAATGCTCGAGTCCAAGTAAGAAGTTGACGAACAAGGTACATAGAACCTTTACCTTTTACCTATTGTGGTAGGGTCATTTTGTTATAGGTGCATAGGTCTTCACATATAATTAATGTATCTATACAAAATATTGTAACACATTTGAAAAGAGTAACGGTGGAGTTTCTTGCCCATTCTTCTCCATACGAAACTACCTTTTGGAAGGGGCGACTTGAATCAATTCTATTTTAATGTAAATGTTCGACGTTCAAAAGTGCCTTTTATGTGCCTATTTGAAATAAATGCTTTGACTTTGAACAGTTTTAAGATTCAAATAACTTTCATTACAACCTTAAAAAAAAGAAGTAATACGCGTTAATTATTTACTTCTTTCTAAATTGGAATCAGAAAATAAGCAAAATATTCTGACGTATTTCGGTTGCCATAATAACATTAAATTCCTTTAAAGAATTATGGCAACGTTTCAAACCAATGACGCAGTGTTTTGACGGTAGTTCTATAAAAAGATCGTAATCTTGTTGGGTAGAGAAAGTACCTACTATTGTTTTTCCACGCTTCGTATGAAATGATTATTACAACGCAATAGGTAAGCGGAACATTCCGCGGTCGTTTTAGAATCACCTTTGAGTAACCCGACGCTTGGGATCGGAGAAAAAAGAGCACTTCCATTCGTAATGTGGGTATCATAATGAATACGGCAAGCAGATCCAAGTTACTAAGGGATAGACCAAAGAGAAAACCTCGTAATTTTTTACCGCCTCGTCGGTTTAGTAATCGCCAGCGGTACTGCTGAGCATGAGGTCGTCAATTACCAGGTCCGGGACCGGCAGCCTCAAAGAGATGTCAGCACCAATGACGGGGTCCGCTAGGGCCGATGCCTGCCAAGGTTGCGGGAAAGCCCGAAAGGGTTACCGTGGCCCCCGGCACAGGCAACTGAAGGAACACGGGTGGGTTTTAGTAAGAGTCTGACACGGAAGAGTGGGAGAAGTTATTTGATGCTTTCCCACCCTCAGAAAAAAATTAGGTTTGGCTAAGTGTTATTTGGGATCTCCACCAGGAATTTCTTAGTATCAACCCGGAGTCTGGATTTGTGCCCGGTTGATGGCAATAGGCTCGCCCCCTATTGTATGGAATTTAAACCTAACTGGCGGAACATGGGTGTACTATAGGTCACCTCTGCCTTACGCTGCACCCTTACGGTAAAACAGGCGTGGTGGTGTTGTTATTTTTGACAAGACATTAAATTGTCGGTGAGATGAGATTGCGACTTGGCTTTGAACATTCAACTGCGGGAATTGGGCTTTTGGCCTCGTGTCCGGAGCCCATAACTTTACTACCGCCTTTGAAAAACTGAATCCAATAGTTTAAGTGTGACTTCTATTTCCTTCTTCTATATAGCCTAAGGCAAGACTTGACGTTTATTAACTGTCATTATGATGATTAGTTGTTACTTCTCCATCCTTCCGTTTCCTCGGGCCAGTGCCAGCTGCTATTGACCAGGAAGAAGTGATCGTTAGTCACACCCACAGTTCCTTCATTGTCAATGTGGAGGAATGCCAAATGTTTGTTGTTTGTCCCCCGCATTCCTAGGTAACCTAGTTTTCCAAAGTTCGGTTTGTATTCTTAGTCATTATCTTGGGATACTCTTTGGTCTTTTGGAAGTAGTCTACAGGAATCTGGATGGCTCTTTCTGCATATTCACAATCGTTTCGTTTCACAAGCATCATCAGCTTCATCAAATTGTGGCACAATTGCATGCTGCTTGGCAAAGGTTTGTCCCACCCGGTTTCACATCATTTACATTGAGATCCTTTATCTTGCAGTTCCCAAGTCCCAAATGTACTTCTTCAGATACCTGAAATACCTAAAATAAATACCACGATAAGTCCCATTGTGTCACGAATTGCAGCATTTTTAATAAAAATGCGCTAACTGCATTCTGGAAAGGCATAAAATAACCATGCAAACTACAAACTAAACTATTTTTATGCTTTCTTCAACAAATTATTTATGGATCGAGGCCAAAACTATATTCCTTTTATCATAAATTTTCAAAAAAAAAACTGGTAGGCGCTCTTCTTAATTTTCTCTAGTGAATGCTAGAATTGCTAAAAAGATAATATTTTGTCCCCATTGCAAAGAGCTTTTATTAGTCCACGAAAATCCAGAAAATTATTTTTGTGAGTGTTTGATGACCTATTTCAGTTTTGTATGTTTGTAAGTATTAGAATGTTTGTTTCGTGAGTAGGTAGACAATTTGACGTGTTAAGAAGATAGTCTGACAAAATTCAGTAGCCAAACAGCAATGTAGATTGAATTTGAGGCCTTCCCTTTTTCTTAAACAAAATTGGTTTCTGATTGTCAGAGTATAACGAGTTCAATTTAGTACTGTTTCTGGCGGTTAACGCCTCAAAAACTAGGCTTTTATTAAAACTCCTAAGGTTCTTTTAGAAGCGATTGAGTTAGAAAATAACTTACAAAGCACCACGTATCGGCAGATTTTTAGTCCGTCTTTCTACTATTATTATTATTAATTATTCTGCTCTTGTAGAGTTTAAAATACCCGATCCAAGAAAAAAATACCTAACTATTGTGCTTTCATTTGATTTTACAAATGGCGATGGTTTAAAGCAAATGACGCATGCAGCAATCTTGAGTATTCAGCTTGGTTCTGAAACTGAAAAGGTTTCCAAAACATGCCTAGAAACGGCAGCCATCTATTTCAGTAACAAATTTCGTTATATTTACCTGTGAGTCTCCTGCTTTATAAACGTGAAAGTAATCACGTCGGAAAGTAAGATTCACACCCGGTTAATATTGATCTGTTTTTAGATTCATAACACTAATTCTATTTTTGAACATTGGCAAGGCTCCTCTTTTGGCCGCCGACTGTTTACTGTTTTCAAATTTTCAACCAGTCGCTACTTGATTCTCGTACCGAACGCACGTCTTGAAAAACCTAAAAATAGATTCTATTTTCGTAAACAAACATAATATGCTGTATACGGTATACAGCATAAAGCAATTTTTCAGAAAAGTGCCTGAAAAAAATCGCCTTACGATACCTTAATTTTTTTTTGTTGTATTTTTTTTCTGTTTATTTATTGAAACATTCCATTTTTTGTGATATACTTGTTGTTTATAATATTATACGAGGTTTATTTCGTTGTTGTACATAGACGATATATTTATTATTGAAAATGGTCAAGTTGTACCGGTAAGTCCATTGTGGTCTATCGCATGAAGTCTGTGTTAAAGATTATGATGTTTTAACCCCACCGTAGGTATTATTATGTACCAACCGACGAAACTAAATGTATTGCTATCTATTTCTACCAGGTGTAATAAAAAAGAGACCGAAGTAATTAGCTACTCCTTAATTCACTCATGCTAACTTTAGCATGTTTTAATAGCTATAGTAGGTATATCCCGAGGTGACGTCTTTACGTGTTTGATAACTTTGTCTATTATCATAGCTCTAATTTTCTTCCATCTCTTTCTTATTTCATCAAGTAAATGACAAAACAGTTTTAGTTTATTCTGTACACCCGACACGCCATGATTTTTGACATTTACCATAAACCCGTTACCATGCCTTTGAAGTATGCCATTGCAATTATAGTTATTTATATATATATACAGGGTGTTTGGCGCATGGACCGACACAATTTTTCCAGGGATTAGGGAGGTCATTAGCTAGGTTCTACCCATACACCCATTGTCCCAAACGTCACGGTTGGTTACATATGATTTTTTTTTAATGAAAAAAACACCCAAAATATTTTCTTTTATTCGAAATAGTAAGTTTTTTGTTTGTGGGTGTAGTGGCAGTGATACAACTGGTTTCAAGAAAATTCCTTACAAGCTTCCAAAGTTTATTTTTGTATGAAATTTTACAACTTCTAAATTCGTTAAAAAAGAATTGGGACAGAGGGTGTATGGGTAGAAGCTAGCTAATGACCCCCCAAATCCCTGGAAACATTGTGTCGGTCCATGCGCCAAACACCCTGTATATATATACTAATTATAAAACTGAAGAGTTGGTTTGTTTGAAAGCAATAATCTCTAGAACTACCAGTCCGATTTGATAGCCCATTTCTTCAGGACGATTTAACATCACGCTATGACCTGTCCCAAACGTCACGGTTGGTTACATATGATTTTTTTTTTTAATGAAAAAAACACCCAAAATATTTCCTTTTATTCGAAATAGTAAGTTTTTTGTTTGTGGGTGTAGTGGCAGTGATACAACTGGTTTCAAGAAAATTCCTTACAAGCTTCCAAAGTTTATTTTTGTATGAAATTTTACAACTTCTAAATTCGTTAAAAAAGAATTGGGACAAAGGGTGTATGGGTAGAACCTAGCTAATGACCCCCCAAATCCCTGGAAACATTGTGTCGGTCCATGCGCCAAACACCCTGTATAATACTAATTATAAAACTGAAGAGTTGGTTTGTTTGAAAGCAATAATCTCTGAACTACCAGTCCGATTTGATAGCCCATTTCGTCAGGACGATTTAACATCACGCTATGACCCTAACAACCTGATCAAAAAGAAAAATTGTCAGAAAGAACGCTAAGCGAAATCGAAGGAAAAGCGCGGGCGGGCGATGCGTCGCGGTGGGTCAGGGGCCATTACAACCGTAGTACAGGGAAGTTTTATAAAAATGTGGCTGTTCTTACGAACTCCTCGCAAACGACGTCGCAGGCAGAAACTAGTCAACTTCATAAAATTCCGTGAAAACAACACATTTATGCCAAGGTCTCCCAGATTATATCAGAGAAATTCCCTTCTGAAATTGTTCAGTGGTTTTCGATTTAGCTTCGATACAATAAACATGCTACTGTTGTGGTTGGTATTAGTCCTTGACATTGTTTCCACACAATACGCCGTATTACCGTTTGACTTATACTGTGGATTTGTTCCTTTATTATGCGATAGTGAATCGATTATGCGTGTAATGGAAAATTTGTTTTCTTAGCCATCTTACAGTCTTATCTTGTGACTGATTTTACGCACTTTCTATATTCCGATTGAGTTGAAATTTTGCGACACTGTAATTTGTACCGTAATCTCATCTGATGGTAGAGTCGGAACACAAACACCCGTAATAAGATACTGGTGCTTCTGCTCGTAAGAAATGTTGCATGTATTCGCTACCACGATATTTACCTATGGAAACCACGTCCTCCTCACAAGATTTGGAAGGATCTGATCTCCAAAGACCGGCCACCAATCCTAAACATGAGTAGGTACATGGCAAGCAGCTTTACATACATAAAATCCACTCCTCTATAACAAACGCTAGCCTTTAAAAATACATTAATAACTTCAGTACATTATTAAACCATCGCGTGCTAAATTCTCGTCGACTACAATCGCCCTAATTAATCTATATTTACCGTAAACCAAAACAGAGCTGTTTTTAAACAAAATTATACATCAATTATCATTTCAGGCGAAATGCCAGGAAACACTTAAATATATTACTACACTATTATATTATGTACATAATTATACAATATTGAATGACCACTTCAAAACAAATTGAAAAGAACATTCTGTCTTTTGGCTCTTGTTATACTTTCACAAGTTTATTTTGAGTTGATTGATTGTCGAAGGAAAGGTCACACTTTCTTTTTGTGGGTTGGTAATTGCTAGCCTAATAAAAGCTAATTTAGCCCTTTCGTGTCTTGTGTCAGCATAACTCCTTCTATCATTAGCGCGATTAATTTTATTATTATCCTCATTACTTAACCACTGTCTGTCAATCTACATTCTTCTGTAAGTTTTATCATACTGGTAACTTTAAAATCATTTTTTTTTTGTCTTACGGTCTTCTACCCAAGTCGTCTTCATTAATAAGACTCTTGAGCAGCACTTTCCGATTCTACTTTTATCTCTTTTTTGTATTTAAGTTTCTGCATCTTTCATTTTGGTGTGTGTGTGTCCTGTCCTACGCACGATCGTTTTCTCAGCGACAAGAGGATTATAATATCATCCGGTGAATCTGACCCTGTCCTAGGATTTACTTTAGCATATATATATTTATATGTTGTATTCCAAAAATCTTCTTTTTGTTTGCCGAACTACATACGTACGCGTGGAAAAGCTGGCAGACTTCTCTCTCGAAACAGATTCTTAATTTTCGTATCTTTTTATGCCATTTTTGGTACACGTACACCTGAATCTCTAGTACATATATGGCATTGTAGTTTATTTTAAAACGTTACATTATTACCACTACTATCAGTCACAATAACTGTACTATCTCTGTTATCATCTGTTGTCTCAAATATGAGATAAACAGGCAGATAGGCTATCTAACTGAACATCCATATTATTATCTTACACAGATCTACTAACATCTCATCTTAGGGAGCTAACTCATCAAGCTTTTATTCTAAAATTACAACGGTACTTTTCGACTGTATACTTATATATATACAAGTCCATCGTCACCTACCTAGCCAATCCCAACTGTGTTGGGATCGGCTTCCAGTCTAACCGGACGCAGCCGTGACTAGTGCCATTTTCCCGTTAATGACGCAGTTACCAGTTACAAATCAAACTTCAAAATTTTTTCGTCACTGGAGGACCATAGTTTTGCCAGAAAATTGTGCTAAGGGATGAGAAATAAAGCATTTTATTTTGTCTACCGCTACAATAACCTGTCATAACTCTCGTGCTTTTCCTCGTAGATTTTACCCCTTATTTAAACAATGATAACACATACTAATCTCATTATTATATTTGTTAGATAGGTACTAAAAGATATCTTAATTGTAGTTTAGACAAATATTAACTAAGACTTGAATGTGAAGAAAACATGACAATTGCTCCCCACCTTTTGAAGGAAGAAGACAGTTTGAATATAAAATGCCTTATTATAATTATTTCGAGAAGAAGGCTGGTGATTTGACGTTTTTAAGTGAATATTTGGAAACCGATGTCATTTGTTTGAGAAAAACTATTGGAAGGTATTTTACGGATATACTTGAAATTTTTGATTTGCAGGCGTGATTTTGTCATTCATTTATTTGTCAGTGGGTTATCAGATTAATCCTGCGGTACCTATTTAAAAATGCTTCTTTGCGTTTTTCAGTTAGTTGGCAGCGCGTATTTCAGGTATAGTTTCTTTCGCAGTGCCTAACATTCTCTGAGCGCTGACTTACCATGTATAAACTTTTTGTCAGCGCCTTAAGAGGCCAAGTCAGTCGTAAGCGACTGACTTGAGATAACGCGCTTCTAACCTCTGTTTTACCTTATAAAGTAATTGACAGCGCCTATAACGGCTGTATTCAGCGGCAACAGCGCTTATAACGACTGTCTTTTACTACAACGTGTCTCTTTGCGCTGACTTACCTTTAATACTGATTGACAGTGCTTATAACAACTGCATTTTTTGTTACAGCGGTAACAGCGCGTCGCTGAGCGCTGCCGGGAGCAAGCGCTCAGCTTTGTCGGCTTCGGACGCCGAGTGTTTCTCGCTGTGCCTGGGTGCCGGGCCTCTGTGGTAAGTCTTAGGTTTTATTATAAGTACTTAAACTTGCTGCGCCCACGGTGTCTAAACTCATTAGTCTCGATCCCGTGGAGAAAGAAAAAATAATCTACATGCACTGATAACAGGATCTTTTTCCGTTGGAATTTCATCGTTAGGGGTGTGCTGTTGGTAAACATTTCTGAAATATATTGAAAAAACAAGATGCCGGGCGTTATTTCCGAATTGTCCACGCGATAAAAGATCGAGTGGACCTGAGCAGAGACGTGCAGGAATCGACCAATCACAAAAGAGACGGGAGAGACGTGATGTGGATTCCCAATTACGTGATTGGTCGATTCCTGCACATCTCTCCGCCTCAATGGAAAAACACTCTTACATATATAGCTTTTTGTGATGACGGGATCGGCCTCCTCGAGTTACTGGGTGTCATTCAACCTACTGTACCTACTAGTCTTTGTACTGTACCCATGTCTGCCGAGTTTAGGTCTGTCACTTTCAAGTTTTTACAAATGTATGCATGTTTTGTAAATAAATGAGACTAATTGCGTAGGTATTCGTACTACATGAATATATACATCAGCTGCGGGGCGAGCACGGCCTACTGTGATAGCCTTGAGTCACACATTTTATCACAGTTTGGGAGCAAAAATCGTAATAAAATGCGTGACTCAATTCTATCACAGAGGCCGTGCTCGCACCCCTGTAGTCTAAAGTGCCTCATTCAAGACTGAAAAATAGTCCTAGAGAATTATCAGAATTAATCTTCATAGACTTTATCTATACTATATTCTAATAATAAAGCTGAAGAATTTGTTTGTTTGAAGGAGCTAAACTCTAGAACTACAGATCGGATATGAAAAATTATTTTTTCATTTGATAGCCCAGTTCTTGAGGAATGCTATTTAACATCACGCTAGGACCCTTAGGAGCCGAGCGAAAAGTTAAAAAGTCAGAAAGAACGCTAGGCGAATACGAAGTAATCGCGGGCGATGCGACTCGACGCGGTGGGTCGGGGCCGAAATTTCACGCGGACGAAGTTGCTGGCAGATGCAAGCTACTGATATACAATCGCTAGGTTGCTATTGCTAGGAAAGACCGCATGACGTAAACCAAGAACCGCGTGGATAAAAAGCGTGGCCAACTAGATTACGCATCCATCTTGTTAGTAGTAACAGATAACTAGACGTACATATAGATAGAAGTAATTAATTGAACCTCAGACTCATCGTGCGAAGATATATGTTCATGCAACTTTACTATTTGACCTGTTCATGTTCCTATAGATATCGTAGACACGGTGCACGACATCGTTACGTAGGCAATACGTTTTACACACTGATAAAATGTGTTCATTAATTCGATACTTCGTACATTTAGTCTTAAGGCGGGGTGTTATCTCAATATTCCCAAAAATTGGTTTCTTAGAACGTCGAGTATGACGTAATGTAATAAAAATAAGTAACGCGAAAAATACAGTGAACAGAGAAGGGTATAAAGAAGAATTTAAACCGAACAGAATAATAAATAATAGTTTGATATTCCCAATAAAAAATTGGGAAGTTGTAGCACAAAAATAAACTTTGACGTCGAAGATCTCTGTATTTCCAGCGATAACAACAGTTTTTTTTTTAAGAATTTAGTAGGTTTTCCATTTTTTTAAAACTTTAACCAAACCATTATTTAATTTTATGTCTATATTTTAAATAATCTAAAGAAAAGCAGTAAAATAAATGCCCATTCGCAGCTTACGTCACATTTCAACACAAATATCATTTTCAATTTTCAATCTTATTGACGCTCCATAGTGGTGACAATAGTTTACGCGGTCATACTTTAGTCGTCGGGCAGCGCTCGACTTGGATGGTTGGCACCGGACGCTCTGTGCATAATTCGATTGTAGTTTTCAAGTAATTTATGACTGAAAACAGTGTGTGAATTGAACTAAAGTTCTGTGGCGGACTACTAAGGCTACTCACTGCCTAATATTGAAGTGAAAATTCAGTCTCAGTGGAAATATGGGCAATAAAAATAAAATGTTGCGAAAGAGTTTTACAAGAAAAAGACGAAAAACTCGAAAAAATGATGGAATGTTTGGGTAAGTAGGATGATTACGGTATTGTATCATAATAACATTTGAAATTTGTATTTAGTTTAGTATACTTACGAAACTGTATAAATCTATAGAAACGGTATTGACAATTTCTACAAACATTTTGCTAAATCCAAAAACAAATAGGTGCACTCTATTTTGATGTCTATAGAATGCATATTTGAATGCGCCTAGTGCAAACGTCTCTGGTCGAAGCAACCATCGAGGCGATAGCCATATTGCAATAGTAGGTATAAGTAACAAAAACAAACTTGCAGATAAATCAGAGTGCGTTCGTAATTATTATAATAATATAAATATTGCACTAGTTATATAAAAAGCATTTTGATTCTTTTGTAAGATTATTTTTATAATATTTATTGAGTCATTAGACCAGTGCCGATAATTTTTGAAAACGAAAAAAGTCACAGTAGGATGAAACCCATTGGAAAAGAAAGAGAATATAACAAAAATGAAAGGAAAAATAATTTACGGGCGATCCGAGGTCGGGAAGTGGGGGTTATCTCGATTTCCGGCAAAACTACAAGTCATATGGAAAAAAGTGTAATAGCAAAGTTGTAGGTAATAAAAAGATCTACAACTTTTGTATTCACACTTTTTCAAGTAACCTCAAAATTTATGTGAAAAATTCAAATAACCAAGTTTTTGGTTTTATATTTTTATCTTTTACACAGCATTTTTTTTTTCGCGAAATTTGCCGAATACTTACCTTTTTATGTTTCAAGCACACTGTATTTTTATTGATTTAAAATATTTGTTTTTTTCACCTTATTTTGACCTAATATCGAAAAAGCACCCTAATTTTCAATCGAAAATTCTCACGTGAAAATATCTGCTTTTTTAAAAACTCGGTAAAAAAAATAATTGCTGTGTAAAAGATAAAAATAAAAAACCAAGAACTTGGTTATTTGAATTTTTCACATAAATTTTGAGGTTACTTGAAAAAAGTGTGAATACAAAAGTTGTAGATCTTTTTATTACCTACAACTTTGCTATTACACTTTTTTCCATAACACTTGTAGTTTTGCCGGAAATCGAGATAAACCGCTTTTTACCCTTAAACCCCCACTTCCCGACCTCGGATCGCCCGTAAATTATTTTTCCTTTCATTTTTGTTATATTCTCTTTCTTTTCCAATGGGTTTCAGCCTACTGTGACTTTTTTCGTTTTCAAAAATTATCGGCACTGGTCTAATGACTCAATAAATATTATAAAAATAATCTTACAAAAGAATCAAAATGCTTTATATATAACTAGTGTGCAGTATTTATATTATTATAATAATTACGAACGCACTCTGATTTATCTGCAAGTTTGTTTTTGTTACTTATACCTACTATTGCAATATGGCTATCGCCTCGATGGTTGCTTCGACCAGAGACGTTTGCACTAGGCGCATTCAAATATGCATTCTATAGACATCAAAATAGAGTGCACCTATTTGTTTTTGGATTTAGCAAAATGTTTGTAGAAATTGTCAATGCCGTTTCTATAGATTTATACAGTTTCGTAAGTAAACTAAACTAAATACAAATTTCAAATGTTATGATACAATACCGTAATCATCCTACTTACCCAAACATTCCATCATTTTTTCGAGTTTTTCGTCTTTTTCTTGTAAAACTCTTTCGCAACATTTTATTTTTATTGCCCATATTTCCACTGAGACTGAATTTTCACTTCAATATTAGGCAGTGAGTAGCCTTAGTAGTCCGCCACAGAACTTTAGTTCAATTCACGCACTGTTTTACCAATTTTAGCAAATACCAACTAATATTCAGCCAGCAGCAGCTTCCATTCCCGTGGATGATCCCTCTATCCTCTAAATTTTTCAGAATTCTAGCTTCCGTCCCGGCTCCGCATTTTCTTAGAAACATTATGGCATTTGTCACTTTGGAGCTGTGATATTATTGCATTTATTTAGAGTTTATGTGATTTTTAAGTGGTCCGAGGGCCTTTATGTTGGTTTTGTTTTCTATTTTTTTACCGCACCCACTAAGTACCTATCTAAAACACAAACATTAGTTTGAAATGGCATAACTACCCATTTAATTAACCCTTCCATCCCTGATACTGACTTACACCCGAAAAGCATAATTCCCCTTCTAGAGCAGTCGGGTAAAATTCGGAATGTTTATATTTGACCTGTTTATCATGTACTGTAATAAAAATAAACAGTAGTGATGTTTTTTTTTTTGTTATGTGATGTGATTGTTATGTGTAATTATTTATTGTATCATATTATGAACCGACACTGTAATTACATCGAATTTTAGAACGCACGTCATAAGTAAGTATATTCAACAGAAAACATCTGATTTCCTTACGTATACTATGCAACTTTCCTTGAGCACACAAACGCCCGTGTTAGCGTTTGCGAGTGTGTGCATAATTACCGTAAAACGCGCAGATGCGGTTGTGTGAGTGCGGTAATAGCGATTAAAATCGTAGTCGGTCCGCGCCTTAATTATTAAGTTCTAAGTGTTATACTAAGGTTATCCACGAACGCGTTAGTACATTCTAGATTTAACGCAGATTGAAATACGGTGCCACCCTTTTTACACAAGAGTGGCGTTTTGCGATCATGTTAAGCTACCAATCTTACCAAATCAATATAATATTTCGGGCTGCAGGTAACGAGTTCTTTAAAATACTGAAAGTATTCAAACATAAAGTCAATTTGAATATTAAATTAGTCAGTCTGACGCTAATCGCTGCATATACTTAATAAAAAATAAGTGATATGATGTGGTTAGCTACATTTGGTTAGCCTGGGCCTGGAAACCGCAAACAACCGTTCAAGCGTACGATCCGTGGTCACTTATATATGAACTATTTGCAAGTACATAGCCGACACTCTATACAGGGTTATTTGTAATACGACGGCAATCCATTAAGGAGATGTAGGGGAGGTCATTTGCAACCAAATGACCCTCATGCAAATGTCAACCAATTTCCAGTAATTTGACATATTATATTTCGTTTTGTTTCTCGTTGGATTTTGCAGAAATCAACTACTTTAGTCAGATCACACAAATTTTGTACTGCTAAATAAATATAAAATGTCAAATTACTCGGAAATTAGTTATGACCCATATGCAAATGTCAACAATTTTCTTAATTTGGTGGAAAATTACCTCCCCTACATCCCCTTAATGGATTGCCGACATATATAGCTGATACCTACTCTATATATCCTACTTCTCTTCAACTGGGCTGGTAGAAGCTGACTTCCAATATGAAAAGACTTGTCTAAGTCCAAAGTGTTAACCAAATATCCCTGTAGGACACTCATCCAAAGTGATTGAAGGTTACTTCTATTAAATTGTAAGTTATCTAACGTGAATTTTACGCAGGTGGTCCTGATGTTCCGGCACACGGCTCGGCACCGCCCGGAGGGGTGAATGGCGGGGCCGCGAGCCCCGCTAACCCATCAACACCCACCCACGACGACAACAACCGTGAGTATTACTTAGTATTCCAACAAATTTCGTGTGATGCTAGCGTATCAATTGTTTTCATCCAGTTTACATGTCTAGTCTACTTTTAATCAAAATGATTTTATATTTAGTTTTCTCTATAGAATAGAATAGAATAAGTACTCTTTATTATGTACAGCAATAAATTACAGATATAAATGTAGAAATTTTACATAAGGTGACACAATGGGTCTATGCGCATAATGAGCCTGTAATGTTCCCACACCTGGATCAGGCCTATTACAGCTGGTTGGTTTAGTTAGCTACTAATCCAATTATAAACAATCATAATTAAATTATGCAAAATTAAAAGAAATATGATTCATAATTATTATGAAACATTATAAGCCCAATTTCCCAGAAATAAAACAAAAAACGATTTCTGAATATTGCTTGTAGGTATTACGTATTTCAAAGTCAAACGCGGCCGCCATCATTTTCATGACAGCTGTCACTGCAGCCGAACTTCAAGTCGACCGTAACTTCAGCGAACTGAACTAAAAACTACACAACTTTGGTGCTTATCAACCAACTTACCTCTGCAGGTGACTTGTTGAGTGCCCTACTATGGGCCAGCGCGAGTTCACTCGCAAGCAGCGCGGAGAGCCTCATCACCGAGTCCCAATCACCGCCGCAAGCTCACCCAGCCATCCACCAGCAACGCAGAGAACAGGTAAGCTGTTATATTCACCAGTAATCACCATTTCCACTTTAACACAAGTCCATAAAATAACATCACGCTTGTATTACCGAAGAGTAAAGCAGAGGTGCACCTATTTTACATCCACATTTCGCCAGTTATAAATAAATAAAATAAAAAACAATCCATAAGAAAATAACAAAAACTTACATTTTGATGTAATCATATCATATCATGATCTCATATCCCTAACTAAAACTTCGGAATATTTCAGACTATCACCAAGATCCTTGAGCGCAAGGACAGGCGGCCCGTTAAGGTGGACTTCAAGATCTTCCTCACCGAAAACACCGTCAACCGCTGGGAAGCTGTAAGTAACATTATATTATCCTATAACGGAGAAACGTAGTTTATCGTATTAAGGGGCTGACAACGGCTAAATCGCGGTCACTGTCAGACTGCATAGAAAAGAAAGAGAAGCGCGATGACACAAAGCTGGTCATTTATTGCAAAATATGAAGCCATTCTCTATTTACACAAAAACTATTGAAAAAAAAAACAGAATTATTGCATGTATATTAGTATGGGTTTTAATTGTTAAAAGAAATTTTTAGAGGTAACTTTGTGACTTTTTTCTATCGTACCAAATTAGTTGTATTATGTTTTCAACACACTATCTGTATCTAACTAGCATATATCCTGAAGAATATCATAATATATCTTTCTCATTTTGTTAACTGTACAGTATCATATACTTTAAGCATTATAAAACTTGCGTTTAGGTCATGTAGTCCCCTTAATCAGCGCTTCAAGATGAACTCGAACTGACCTTAACCAGTATGAATAGTTTCAACATAGATACGGCAATAGCAATCTTTGAGGTTTTGATAAAGAAGGAAACGAATTATTTCGAGTTTGGTGGGTTAAAAGGCACATGCGGTTTCAATTCACCTTTAATTCATTAATGACGATTGTTCCTACAAGTGTAGAAGCAGAAAAAGCTCGCTTTTCTGCTGTAAAATTATCTTGAGGGATTGCATTCCCTATGTGTACCTTTCTATGAGACAATTTAGCTTTCTTTGGAAAAGCAACGCACATGCGGTGTCACTGGTATTGCAATTGTCTATTATAATAATAATTATATATAATATTATAATTGTCTATTATTATATTATAGCTGTCAACATTTCCCATTAGGTGGACCGTAGACCTCTTAGTCATAACACATCATTAACTTTTGATTGCAATAGCACATGTGCAGACTGATATTATGAACATGTTAGTCATTTATGTAATAAATGATAATGTGATAAATAAATAGGCGTTTATATCGTGTTTATGATTGATGATAATATTATGCCTAAGTGGGAAATCGCGATATTATTCACGTTGTTATTATTGACTTACCGTTAAGTAAAACATTGTGCGGAAAAGCAGAATTTGTGAAATTGTGGCGTCATCTACATCGCTACACGCGAACTACGCGTCACACTGACGTCACGCATAATCCTGCATCTCGCAAGTTTACCGCGCAACTAGCATATATACAACGTCGACTGATGTTGGGACGTATATTATATGTATACGTATTATACTATACATTCTTTTGCATTGATGGAGGCAATACAGTATTATCAACTGGCTAGAAGGCAACCAGGACAGGTAGCAGCAATCAATACATCAAAATCAAATCGTCATTTATTCAGACTAGGCTGAGAATCAGCACTTTTGGAACATTAAAAAGACAGTCCCCCAAAACGCCCACCATTGGCCACTTCTTAACGCTTTAGTTGGAAAGAAAAGACGCATCAAACTCCCCAGCAGCACCACGTTATATTCAGTTACAAGAACAGACAAACGGCAGGGGCAAGTTTAGTAGTCTGGATATACATCCACGTTATACACAGATGACTGTGCTAATGTGAGGCAGTTATTTCCACAAGAGTCTAGCTAATCTCGCCATCTTTTACATGTTTTATATCTTTCCTTCACAGGTGGTTCAAGGAGGCACTATGTACCTGCGCATGCCGGGTGTACTCCAGGCAGGCAGCAAGGAGAGCTTCATGCTACTGCTTGAATTCGCTGAAGAGAGGCTCGGTTGTGACAAGTGAGTAGTATATTTATTACATTTTATAAATGACTACCGGATCGGAGTTCCTCATGGCGGGCTGAGAGAGTTGGTAAAGGAAAAAACGAACGAAACCAGCTCAAAAGACGTCCACTGCTGTGTCCCACAAGCACCGCCACTTCGACCGGTTCTGCGCGTCCCGCATTCAGCGGATTCCTGCGGCTTTCACAAGGTCATTGGTCCACCTTGTGCATTACAACGCTACGCCTTCCGGCACGCGGTGGCCACTCCAGAACCTTTCGGCCCCATCGGCCATCTGTTCTGCGAGCAATGTGCCCTGCCACTTAAGTTTGGCAATTCTTCGGGCTACATCCTTTACCTTGTTTCTCCCGCGGATCTCTTCATTTCTGATTCGATCACGTAGGGAAATTCCAAGCATAGCACTCTCTATTGCCCTTTGAGTGACTTTTAGCCTTCTCATGAGGCCCTTTGTGAGCGACCACGTTTCAGTGCCATAGGTCATCACTGACAACACACGCAATACAACATATCAGCAATGAATTTAAGTCTCGCGGTAAAAGAGACTGCGTTATTTGTGAATATTTACACTACAGTGACAATACATGCTTAACTTTGGCAGTCAAACCTGCTGGCCGCTAGAAACAGTGCTAAGCTATTCCCTTTACGACATTCTTGGGACGCTTTTTAAAGAATTAAAGTAGTTACCCTTATAAAGGCAAGCAACAACAGTATTCGGGGCAGTCAAATCGAAATCGAAAGTCATTGACTCAAATTAGGCAGAGAATCAGCACTTAAAATAACATGCGACAGTAACCTAAAACGCCCGCCCTTTACCACTTCCTAGTGTGGTTTAGCTGGGGAGAAGTGGCGCTAAAAACTCCCCAGCATTTAATTACTCTCGAACCGTGTAACTACTGCGTTCTAAAATCTCATTACTAACCACCATCTTCTCTTTCCAGCTGCATCATCTGCGTGCTAAAGAGCCGTCCGGACCGCGCGACCATCCTCCGCACATTCATGTTCATGGGCTTCCAACTATTGGCCCCAACTTCGCCCCACATGCCCCAGGAAATCACCAACCCCGAGTACATATTCCTGCACTACAATATGCAGTAACACTCGCAAATTTCGAGTTTCGTAAAGTCGGAAATTTAAAGCTTTTAAATGTAGATTAGAACTTATCTTGTAATCTTATTAAAACTTCGAGCTTGAAAATTTTGAGTGGAGTTAAAGATCTGAAGGCGTTGATATAGTTTGGGTTCTCTCGAATTTCGACGTCTTTTTTAAAATTTCCGACTCTTAAAACTCGAAAATTTCGAGTTGGATGTCTAGCTTCGTTTAATCTAGAAACAGTATTTTGAAAGTTGCACGTTTTCTCATATTAATGAATATATCACCAGGGCTTGCTTATAGTAAGGCATCGACAAGTCTGTAGTATTAGATATTTAGCGTATTATTGTATGACCTATTAATGCGAATTTCTTTTCACTGAGTGTTAAAAACTCTAGATTTTCCGAGTTTGAAAATTGGATAACTCGAAAAAGTAGGATTCTTTTCCGCTTTAATATTATTTTTAACTTAACAACTTGCTTAAATAATTTGTGGATTATTAATCTAGAACAATAAAAAGAAATTCGACTTAAATTCATTATTTTATTTCTACGATTTCAGCTTTATAATTGACTATTGTAGAAATACGTATACTTTCTTATTATTAATTAAGTACTTTCTTTAACAATGTTATTATTATCTATATATTATTATTGTAAACGTAATAATATGTATCGTCGTCGTGTTTAATCATATCCACCCGCTCCGGGATCGAGCAAAAAAAAATTAAAAACAAAAAATACAAAAAAAAGTAATATTAAGAAAAAAGATTTTTAAAAATATTTCGGATTATATACCTCTAATTCACAAGTCTTAAAAACACTATTCTAATTTTAACACATTTCACGGCAAGACTTGAACGTTTTTTAAATTAAGTTGCCTTGAGCAACTGTTTCACGTTCGAAATATTTTTTTCTGTCAATCGTACGCCTTTTGCGATTTTTACGTGAGAGGTAAAAATCGTGGGCGCACGTTTTATCTTAGTAATAAGTATAGCTATAGTTAATAAGTGGTTTATGTTATAATTCTAGTAAGTACTAATATTTGACATTTATTCTGAAAAAAAAGTAATGTACTTAATGTAGAAATTATTCTCTCGAAAAAACCAAATTATTTGACGTCGCGGGATTTTAAATATCTAGCTACAATTCAATCTTAAAACAATCCCAAATACTAATTAAGATTATGGCCGGAAGATGACGAGGATGATGATGATGAACACCTTTGAAACAAAACTCGCAAAAAATATCAATGAAACATGATTTACTAAAACTTAACAGCCATTGTAAAAGATACCGTATAAACTTAAAAGCAAAAATGTATCCGAAATCGATAAAGAAAGAGAATAATTTCAACTTTATTTCACCCTAGCGTACATTTACAATGATAGGTCCCAAAATTTTCAGTATTTTTCCTGTCACCCTTCCACATACGATTTGTTTCAGGGACGCGTTGTACGTAGATTTAATGATGTCTTGTATTAATTGCTAAACTATTAAAGCTAATAATAATCTATTTTGAGGTTTTATTTAACACTTCATCTGTTCAGTATTGGGGCATACTCAAGCGGTTTTATTACAAAGCAAGGTTTTTCTTTAGAGCCGGTTTTTTTAATAAGAACCTAACAGAAACCGCAATACGGGATCCTGCCGTTTTGCCAAAAAGATTTTGCCAAAATTTCACTACCCAAACAAATTTTAGCAACCTTTTTTTACACCAATGCAATGTTTTGAATGATTTTAGTACGCACATTTTCATTTGGTCAAATTTTTACTTGGCAGAATATTATCAAGGATAATGTCATTTAGGCATTTGGTCTATAGACATATGATTTATTACAGCAAACAATCTTTAGACAAAAGTTTGATGTCATTTGCGTACTCTTTGTAAGTTTATGTGCTTGAATTTGTCTGAAACAAGTCAAATTTATGGTTACTTATGGAACTAGAGTGTAGGGTCATTATTTCTTTTTAAATGGTTAGGTTAGGTTAAATCTGTGACCTCCTACGCACGAAGCGAGCGGTGCCGCGGCAGCGGCCGGCGAGTGCCAGACACAGATAACTATATACTAGTCGGAGACAGATAGGACAGTACTATGGTTGATGATTAGTTCCAAAAATATGCGCCAAGCGCTAGTGTCGTAATGTCACTGAGGGATGACCCACAGCGTACTATAAAAATGACGCTGACCATCCGGCATAGAATATCGATAGCATAGTGATGTGCCATGGAATATTCTTATAGGGTTAATTTTATTATTTGCAATGTTCAATGTTTCTTCCTATATGTTCAATGGATACGAATATAACGAAAGAAATGTAAAAAAAAGACTTCAGATTTTACTTTTTATTTATTTTTTCGTCTTAACCTATGGGCTTTATATTTCTCAAAGGCAATTTGTTGAGGTGCACACATCTGTTTCACAAGTTTTTCTTGTACACCTCCTTTTGAAATTTTATTAATTATGTTGCACCAATTATGAACATGGGTGCGTATCATTAAATTAAGCAACCATTCCTTTACTTCGGTGTTATGACCTGTACACCCCAACCAATTTAAATCAAATTTCTTTATTATTTCTATTTTTAAATGTTTTTTTACACATTTTTTGTATGCATACTTATTCAAGTAATCATGTATAAGGCCCGAGATATTCCTATATAACATTAGAAACTTCTTTGATGGATATGTTAAATTATGATGTTTTAAAAGGGTATATTCTCGTTGTTCAATCCATTTATGAAATACATCTCTTTTTGTTTGCGTATAAGTATCAGAGCATCTCCTACAATTAAATTTGTTTGTCACTCTCCTGCACATATACCCTGCTGTATATGCAGAAGAGTGCACGCGCAATCTTTCGTTTACTGGATTCAGTGATTGGTTACTGCTAATGTTTTGCGTCATTGTTATGGGTCTACTACACACGGCATTTTCTTTATCTTCATCAAATGTTGATGAGGAACTCTCATCAACATTGGATGAAGATATGAGTTTAAAAAAATCTACAACTGTGTTTCCTGTATCATCCTCACAGTTTGCGTATATTGAATGTGGACCCATAACGTTGGACATTAGCAGTGATTTAAAAGCATTCAAAAAAGTATTTGCATCAGGATTGACGTTCCTGTAGTTGATGGCTCTGATCCTACCAAAAAAATTCTCAAGAGGATCCTGATTAACATTTCTAGGATAAAAATATTGTATATCATATTTTTCGAACAACAGTTTAGACAACCTTTCAAAACTTTCTATAGTTGTAACCCATCCATTAAGAGAAGGAACTCGAACCTTATAGATTTTATTATTTTTGAGGGCTTTCTTGCTACTATTATCAATATATTGAATATTTTTTAATATTTGTTTGGCTTCTGTCCAAAAATTGAAAACTTGATGGGCGTTCGGCTTTATTGGTCCACGAAGTTTGCCCCGGACAGTACTCCCTCGAGATCCGTTCACGCTGTCAAAGAGCTTGTCCATGAATTCCACAGCTTCGCCTGTTGTGGCCATTGTCTCACTGACATTTTGACCCGAGGCTGTAGTTTCTGAAATACATAATTATATATAAGTATAACAAACAAACAATGTTTCCATTTCCATTATCAGACTACAAGAAAGTGCAACTGGTATTATTCTTAGTATATTAGTTTAAATCAAACGTCTTATTAGTCATAATGGCTCAATTGTAAAAATTTAAACCCAATTATTAAAAACCTAATTCTTTTTATCAAAGAGTGAATATGTATAGTGTGAATTCTTGTTTTTTTTGTTGGAGACCCTAAATAAATTAAAGTAAAGTGAGTGAGTGAGTGATTGATTGATAACAAAGTAAAAACTTACTGAACAATGCAGTGTATTTAAGCATTCCACTGGTTGTTGCACTCAGAGTTTGGGCAGCTACACTCACTTTCATTTTCTTCATTTTTGCTGCATAAATATGGTGCTCTGTGAGTTTTTTATGCATTCTAGTATGACCTAGTTGGCAATCAGCATCAAATACCGTTTCGATATCCTTCCAAGTGGCAACTTTGCTTTTGAAAAACATATCTTTTGTAAGAAGGTTGTTCCTTAGCCCCTTAAGTAAGTGTGGGGGATCATACACTACACTTAGGTGTTGTTCTGACATCTCAATAGTTCCATCTGCAAACAAAAAAGCTATTGAGTACAACTTAATTTTATGGATCACAATCCTACTAATTTATAAAATAATGTCAAAGTTTAGATGTTTGTTATGCAATTGGGGTTTAACAGTTCAACATATTTGGATGAAATTTGGTACACAGTTAGACCATGACCTGGACTAACATACAGATGGATATTATGATAATTATAATGATGATGGATAATTTTTATCCCAGATAATTTGCAACTGCTATGCAGATAATGTGAACAAAGGCTATTTGTAGAGAGAGTATCTACTCACCATTATATTCTTCTTTTAAAATCCTTTTGCGTTCTGTCTCCAATTTTAGCATATTTATGGCTGTTCTAAATGTCGAGCCCTGGTCACATACAATAGCTAAAGGTATTAAGTCTGACTCTGACACTTTAGCAACCACTTCCTTTAAAATCCTTACTACTGTAGCAGCTGCAGTTGTTCCCTCACAAAAATAGAAAGAAATAGGCTGTCTCCAGTTTGAGCACACTCCTTTCAGCATAAATACTAAGGCATGATCACAAAACCTTAATTGTCTTTCATACCCAAAGTCTTTAAAGCCTCTTATCTCATCTTGGGACTCCACATAAGTGAGATGAGGTGTAAGAGCCACTTCATCAAACAAAATAGAACATAGTTTCTTCTTTGTGTCCCATTTTTGTGTTTTGTGCTTCAGTAACCTAAAAATATTATCATTTAGCCCCACATTAAACATAATATTTTCAGCAAGACGGTTTAAAGTTCTTTTACTGGGCAAATTGAATATTTTTTGTAATAACCTATATCCTTTTGGGCTTTCCTTCATTAGGGTCAACGCCAAATGCTTTTCACTGGTAGTGTATCTCATTGCCTTCTTCTTTCTGTTTGCCATTTTTAACTGCATGAGTAGGAAATCTTGGGCTTGTTGTGACATTTTATCAAATTTTTTATTAAACAATTGGCTGCAGCTTAGTGTCTTAGCAGCATCCAATCTTTGCAAAAATGGCTTCCGAGTCTTGTTTTCCTCAATGGCAACTTTTCTCATTTTTTTAATAAAGCACCTACAGTTTGTGGTCAATTTATTAGCTGTAAAAGATTAATTACATTATTTAGTACCGTATATAAACTGATGACAACACTTTTAGATTCTATCCATGAAGCAAAACAAGTGTTATCATGTCTTTTTGTGTAGGAACTTTTTGGAGTGTTTTAAGGACTTTACTTATTAAAAAATATATAATATATTTTACCTCCACTCCTAATAACAATATTTTTTGGTGCTTTATGTTTTAATTGAGTTTGCTCCACGCTGCGGATCACATCTGTAAACAGTAGAAATATTCAATTCTAAGTAAGGGCGAATCAGAAATATCATAAAACTATTTATCTACGCCCATGCTATAAATCCTCTATAAAAGTTTCTGAAACAGTTAGCTTATTGCCAACATTAAAACACCCAGTGTCATAGTAACCATAATAGCATCCAAACGGGAGTTATAATGTTGTACTGAATTTCATTATGCATCTCCTTTTCAAAAAAAGAACATTGTCATGCTCGCGCGTTTCACTACCATAGCGCCATAATTTAAAAATAAAAGTTATTGGTTATTCGAATTAACGTCGTATCCCGCCATTTGGGTTCAATATTAATATTGCAATTTTTTTTTAAGTACTTTGTTATTTACAAGAATGAGTGATACAAGCTTTGACAACACACCACCAGATATTTCTAATGCAGCAAAGGACATTTCTTACCAATTATTACCAGAAAAGTCGAGAAAACAATATGGAAAGGCATACCAAGATTTCATGAATTGGATAATATCAAACAGTAGTACATCATTTTCTGAAGATGTGCTATTAGTGTATTTTTAAGAATTATCAGAAAAATTCAAATCTTCATCCCTATGGACTTTCTATTCAATGCTCAAAAGTATGCTGAGTATTAATCACAACGTGGATATCTCAAAATATTCAAAATTAACTTTTATAGAGGATTCATAACATGGGTGTAGATAAAGTCTTGTATGCAACTGTACATAATTAGGTATTAAAAACACTCATGTGATACTATTATCACACTCGGCTTCGCCTTGTGTGGTAAACCCACATTCGTGTTTTAATATCCCTTAATATGCAACAGTTGCATAAATAACTAATTAGGGAGCCTGAGCAATGCTTTAACATTGCTATCACACTATTTCTTAAGCGATATTTTTTTCCAATATTGCTTATAAAATATTATAAAGTAAGATAAAAATAATAATACTGCTTTAAGAGATGAAGTAGCCACATGTGTTTCCTAAAACATAGAATACAGTTTTGTGTAAAAAAATCATTCATGTTTCACAGTTATCAAAACAAAGTAGGTAATCTATTAAGAACCTTACTAAAACATTAATAATTTATTAATCACTAGCAACTCACTAGCGACTTCGTCTGCAAGCCTATAACCTTCCTCAAGAATTGAGCTATGCAATGCAAAAATATTTTTTCAAATCTAACTGGTAGTTTCGGAGTTTTCGGTTTTCGGTAGTTCTATGATACAAACCTTGGGATCCGATAGAGTCAATTTGTATGATAAGTGATGATTTTTCACACTTGCTTGTCGATGGTATTTCACTTGATTCTAAGACATTGAGTGTAGTTAAATCTGCAATAAAACATTATGTGTTAATTTTTGTTTTTCCATTCATGGCAAAAGAATTGGACAAGTGGCTCTGAATGAATTAAAACTCATACAAAAATACATATTGTATAAGCAGATATTTAACTTTATGATTTTTAACTGACCATATTTAGATATAACAAATAGAATATTCTTTATCATCAATGTGATCATTTTGCAACAGAAAAATATGTAAGTAGAATTACATTTGTTTGTTGGAAAGAGTTATTGGCAATTTTCAATTGTATTGTGTACACAGAGGTTCCACATGGGTTGAAGAATTAAAAAATTTAAAATGTTAATAAAAAATTACAAGTTGTTAAAAATTATTACCAGTATTGAGAAGTGAAGATGCAGGAGGATTTGTGGCTGGTATAAAATATAAATGATCAACTGGATGTTCTAAAATGAGAAAAGGTACAATGTCAGAAAATACAACACAAATTATACTAAAGCATAAGTAAAATTAAAAAAATTATACTATATAATACCTTTGGCAACAACTGGATTTTCCTCAATTTCTTCAGTGTCTTCCTTTTGACTGTAGTTATGATCATATAAATGATCACCTGAAAGTAACCAAATAAAGTTTAATTAAATAATTGTAAACATTTCTTCATAATACATGTATACCCCATTTTATGTTCATTGGATTTATCATGTCATTATCATTGTCGAGTAATACTGGCAATATACATAGCAGCCAAGTAACAAATGCTACTTGGTTTCCTTGCATTTGTGACACAAATGACTGGTTTCATCGCAGGCACAATATAAATTCAATATTATTATCGGCACTAAATGTGCCTATGCGGCTTGGTGGATTTAACCACAATAATTGAGCTTTAATGAAATATAAAAATAATGAGGATTTAATATATAGAATAATTTAAATTGGAACAGCACAGCTATAATTTACAAGTGTGAGGTACACTTGTAAATTATAGCTATGCTGTTTCAAAGTCTTGGTTTGTTATTTGGTCTGTGGTGTACCTATTAATATGCAGAGCTATAATACACCTACCAGATAAAGGCACTCCATGCTCGATTTCTTCAGTAGAAAATAGACATGGATAACCATCTTTGAGACGATTACCCTTGTCATCCAGTTGATATTTGTCGAAGTGTTTTTGGCACACTCGTTTATTCACTAACTGATCATTTGATAGACCAAGAAGTTCGGAATTCACTGACACCAAAAACGACAGCCACAAAGCCCTAAGTTTATCGTCCTTTGGTAAATTATAAAGGCGATGAGTTTTGTTAGTTGAAGTACAACCGACAACACAGCACTTGATAGAAGCCATGGCCGCGGACCAAAGCACCAGAGCACTGCAGTATAATTCGTATCAATCAAGGAATTTGGAATTATGTCTCAACTCAAGCAATAAAGCGAGGAGAACGAATAATACACAAACTAACCCAGAGAATCGACACGACACGAATGACTGAAAATACCATGGAAAATACAATCTGTCAGTTTGATAGTTATACGCAACAGCCAAAATGGCTGCCAACAACATGGCTACCGAAAGTAGCGCCATAACGCATTTTTTGGAACTAAAGCTGTCGCAGGCCTGGTGCCAGAAACGACTAGATTATTTATAATAAAAAAATATGGAAAAAATACAGGCTACCCGAAACTGAACTAGAGACGACTAATTATTTAATAAAAATGCAACAAAAAAATACAAAGTACCAGAATATGCTATACTCTTTTCGCCATAAGACGACTTCCCTGAATCCCTGACAGTTCATTTTTTTCCGTGGCACGCATACTACTTTAGACGAATAAAAAATAAACTGGTAAAAATTTAAAAAAGGAATGATAAAAAAAATATTGCCTTTCGTAAATGACTAAGTAAATTTATTGTAGTTATAATTAACTGTTAATAAATTAAGTAAATAAAATAAAAAAGGATAAATCTTAAAAATGTCTAATGCGTTGAACGGAACGTCGCGTCGGCCAATAGAGATTGACACTAGGTCACTGACCTCTATTAAAATACGCTGGACTGGCTATGCCATACAAAATGACAGCTATTTGCTGTGCCGATTCAAAGCGCCCCCAGTGACAGACGTGAGAGTTCTGAGAACTAATAAGATTGCAAATGGCCGTTGTTTGTTGATTTTACGCTAAGTGTCTCTGCGGAATAAAAAGTTTTCTAAAGTGTTTACTGTGATTGTGATATAAATTAAAGTGTTATAATAGTGACAGTGATTGTATCATAGCTTGTATTGTTCGTCCAACATGAAATCGTGCGTATATTGTAAAACACGATACGAAAAGGGCAGTGGTGTCAGTTTTCACAAGTAAGTGAATCTAAAACATAAATACTTATTAGAAAACCGCTTAAAACAGTGTATTCTTACAATAATAAACGTAAACTATTCGAGTTTACGGGATTTTACGAACATTTTTTTAACCAATAACTTTTGTTAGGGATGTCAAAATTCATATCGATACTTTCGTAATATTATGATGTAAAACAAAAGTCATGCTCATCATTGTTAAAATAATGATACGCACATTATAATGATCTCTAATAATAGCAAAACACTTCATGGTTTATTATTATTAGAGTCAATAACAAATAATTTAACACTTATGATTCATAATTCTCATTAAGTGTTCTATATAATTATAGATATAATGTATATAATTTATAATTTTTTACCCATACCTACTATAATGTTTCCTTTAATTACAGGTTCCCCTCCGATTACACTCTCAAACTTTGGTTAAAAAATATGAAGGTTGTCAACTGGACTCCGACAATGAATCATTATCTGTGTTCTAAACACTTCACGGAAGCCTGTTTCTTAAAACATCAGTCACGGACTACGTTGAAAAAATGGCTCGACAGTAATTTTTAATTTAATAAAATATGTGATTTGAGAATGCTTTTTTTATTTCCCTATCCCCCTCCCCTGCGGTAATTAAGTTGTTACAAGTTAATTACCGTAATTACAGACCTAATAGAAAGTTATTGTGTCTCTTATCACATGGCAACATGCGGTATCTGACTAGTAATAATATCTTATTGTGCACTCTTTATAGGAAGGGATTATCTTATTAATTACTATTTATATCTTAGTAATTTACTATTATAAAGAATTTTATTATTTATTGATCCTATAGTGAACTGTTATCCAATTAAGGAGAACAAGGAAGGAAGGGGTCAACCGGACATATGATACTTATTATTACAGTCCATAAACAGTACTAGATACTGCTATTTCAAGTTATGTTTTCTACGTAAAATATCTGCTTATTACGACTATCTATTAGTTAGGTACTCAACTAGTTCATTAGTTAGGTACTCAACTAGTGCAGACATGTCTTTTTATCTGTGTTTTAGTAACATATAACAAAATATATGCCTATATTGTTTTAAATCAATTTATTATCTACAATTTTAGTAAATCTTAAAATATGTTATAAATAGTATTTCACGTTTTTAAAAACATAATATTACGTATAAAAGACAACACGAATGTTACATGTTAATAAGTACCTAAACCAATTTAATTTATAGGAAATCTGTAACAACAGCGTTGGTAATATTTCTATCATTGTGGTCGATATCAGAAAAGTTTTTATCGATAACAAACCTTTTGTTATACATCACTAGTATTAGTTCCATTCCCCCACACTGCTGCCGTCAGCGCCAAAATGGCGATTTTCAAATAGGCACATGAAATTGATAGCGATAGCCAGTCCAGCGTACTTTAATAGAGGTCAGTGCACTAGGTACTCAATACACTAATCGAGAAAAAAATAGATGAATCGGAGCGGCCATTATGTAATCGCGATCGCGTCGCGTCAGTACGAGTGCGTCTGCCTTGTATGCTGTTTGTGTTTGCGTTACATCTGCTCCGAGTGTTTGTTTGTAATAGAAAAAACTATAACAGAAGACTGGAATGAATATATCCGGATCGATCGAATTAGGGCCCAACAATTAATTATCGCGGTTGGAGAAGATTCCGATTCCGATATGGATATGAGTTCAAATCAAGAATCAAGTTCTGATAGTGAATAATAAATAAATAATTATTTTAAACAGACTGCGTTTCATTTACCACTTGCTGTCCACCGCGGTTTCACCCGCGTTATGTCAGGTTTTTGCTCTGCTCCCGTGATGTTAAGTAGGTAACCTATGTCTTATTCTGATGTATAAGCTATATTACTGTAAAGTTTCATCAAAATCCGTACAGTACTTTATGCGTGAAAGAGTAAGAAACATCCACACACACACACACATATACTAACTTTCACATTTATAATATTAGTAGGAAGTAGGATAACCAGTTTATTAAAAACATATTTTGAAAATCTAAAATCGATAATCCGATTCCATTTTCTTTGCCAACGGAATCGATATTATAAAAAAAATCGATTATAATTCGTTAGGTCACGTCACTACAATTGTCAGACAAGAACTGTCAGGGAACTCATAAGGCGAAAAGACTATATTAATACATTATTATTATTTGGGAAATTTTATTTTGCGTAAAATGAGTTATTCCAACTGAAATATTTGACTACATAAAAATTGGTAAAAGCAGGGCTCGGAAACCGGTTGAAAATCTTAACCGGTGACGGTCATTGATCCTAAACCGAAATCGATTTAGGTTAAAGGTTGCAATTTACCGATATTAACCGGTTTATGCAGAATACCAGTTTTTTATGAATTTTGGTTTTGATAGTAAAAATTAACCGGTTAAAACAGTATGATAGGGTCCCCGGCCCCTGCTACCCTGGCTCGCAAGGTCTGGACGTTGACGTTACAAAATAGGCGCAACTAAGCAAGTCGAAACATGAATCTACCCGCAAAATTTAAGTTCTCCGGTAGTATTTGACGTCCTCGGATAAATTTTTTTTTCTTCATAATATTTTCTAGGGTCATGTCACTATAACTTGTTGGAAGTGTCAAAAAACGATGGAAAAAATATACGTATACGAATTATGGAATTAACCGGTTAAGAGCGTTTATACCGTATTAATGTCATATTTCGTGGTTTTGAATTTTTATCATTTAATCGGAGCTATATTTTAAAAATCTGTTTAATTAACTTTTTAGAATTACGTGAAAGTGTTTAAAAAGTAAGTAACCGTAATGCTTACAGTTATTTTACAATGAAAATAACCGCTCCATCGCTGTATATCATATTCTCAAAAGACCACATTCGTAAAACATCACATTCGTAGAACACGATATTCGCAAAACATCATATACTCATAATATCATATTCTGAAAACACCATAATCTTCTAAGACCATATTCGCAAAACACAATATTCTCTAAACATTATATTTTCAAAAAAGGTGAAAAAGTACACTGGTGTTCAAAAACTTTGCGGCTTTATGTATCAAAAAGTGTTAAACGTTCCGTCATCGCTGAATATAACCTATGTATCTACATACGTAACTTCTTTGATTCATACTGGCCGGCAAATTATAGCCTCTTATGAGTGATAATGACAGTTTAAAAGCAAGTAACTCTCAGAACAATAACTAAAGCATAGAAGGCGCTTTAGGACATTTGAAGTGTACGCTGTCATGGACAAAAGAGTATTAGCTAGTGATGTGACTATGCATAAAATAAATACCGATATCGACTTCTTAGTTTATGGTATCGCTCCTTGGCATTTAAATCTAAAATATGCTAAGGTGAAATAAACTCACTTCTGTCTGATTAACTTATTTATTTATAAACACAGGATAAATTATTAACAAATTGAAATTACCAAGAAAACGCTTAAATATTTTTTAAAGAGCGATTGGCACCGGAACAAGTAACAACAAATTTATATCAGTGTCCTTTAAAAATTATAGTTTTTGTTAGAAATGTCCTTACTTTTTCTACAGGAGAAGATAATTCTATCGCGATATAATGAATTCTAATTGTTAAATATTCTTTGCTTATCAATTTAATCAACAAATTTCTATGTTCATCCAATACATCATTATCGAATGAATGTTCGAGTAAATCATCAAAAATTGGCGTTGGAGCAATATTTTAATAAAGCAGTCATCGCTGAAATGTTTGGAACAATTACGATGTTGTTTTTTCCATTCCCAGTAGTTACGTGCAATAGCGTTGATCCATGTTTGTCTCATAATTATCAATATCGGAGGGAAATCTGAAAATTAAAAAAAAAATCATAGCTACACACGAGTTTAAATTATTATACCATGAGCCACACGGCTTTTTGACCACTGTCATTTCATTACTCATACGTATGATTTGCTGGCAAGACCGTAGGTATTTAGGTATTTATTTCACTCTTAAATATTTAATCCTTCCCAAAACTACGTGTAAAGTAAAATAATGTAATAATTTAGATGACGTTAGTTCTATCGATATTCTGTCGATAGTTTATTTTTGCAAGCACTATTGCAAAAAATTCTATACCGATTTAAAATTTATATTTTCCCTAGAATCGAATTATTTAATTACATAAAATATTGATTTCAAAACACTACCGAGTACACTAAACTCAAATAATTTGAAAAAATGCCAAAATAACCTACAGTGAGAATACAAAACCGATAAAATGACCATATTTGATTACTTACCGATGGAAGCTTATGATTTCCGCATCATTTTCTTTGCGGGATGAATGTGATTTACATACCACTATAACGCAGAACATTATTTAACCTTTAAGCTTTGCGATTTACACTAAATCACTATTAATTTTGTACTATTTTTGTGCTTCGTTGATTTTACGTGTTTTTACACGTAAAATCAACGAAGCACTTCAACTCCCATGCGCCCATAAGCATTATACGAAAAAATGCGATGAACAAAGTCATACACAAAAACCTGAGACGTTAAGTAGCTTTTAAACTTAGTATCATAAAGGTAGCCAAGGTAGCCAAATTGACGTTTGCTTTGTGACGCTTTGCATTTTGAGCAACCTACATTATGTCTCTTTCTAATGCTGTTATGAGTGTATAAGAAAACAGAGGCGACTATATTAGCTAAATTTAGCTTCCTTCTATGCTTTAGTTATTGTTCTGAAGTAACTCCAAAAATGTAAAACTGCCACATAATTTGGTGCATGATTTTTTTTTATACGACGAATATTATTTGTCCGATAGAATAATCATATTTTCAGTGCTAACACGTTCAGAATTACGAGAATATTTTAAATCCATCAAAACCTTATGTGGCGACGGTACCTTTAAAATTGTACCAGCTCCTTATTATCAAATGTATAGCTTACATGTAGATGTAGCACGGAATGATGATATGGTGAACTTTATACCCAAAATTTTTGCTCTCTTACCCAATAACATACAAGAGGTTGTTTTTAATACTAAAACAACAATTCCGATTAGAAATAAACATGTACAAATGCGACTACGAGTTAGCAGTTATAAAAGCAGTAACAGAGGTTTTTCAACATATAAAAATAAAAGGTTGCTACTATCATTTTTGTAACGCCGTGTTCAAAATGACCAAAAAATTAAAACTTGAAGAATCTGAAGATCAAAAAGTAGCAAAATACTGTTCACTCTTGCCTTTACTGCCTACGAAATTGATGCCAGAAGCCTTTAATACCTTCATTGAAATGTCATCACCACGTGTCTACAAATTCCTAGATTACTTCAACAGCCAATGGATGAAAAAGATAAGTAGTAACATATTATGCTGTCATGACCAAAAGAATAGAACCACAAATGGTGTTGAGGGTTGGCATCGCCGCATCAACACGAGAATTCCATCAAAACCCAGTATGTACCAGTTCATATCACTGCTAAAAAAGGAAGCTAAATTGCAAAACATAAAATTAAAAAGAAATTATTTACATTGTAGGGTCAACTGGTAAACAGTGGTCCAGTAGTACACAGTGCACCACCACTCACATCCCGAAAACGCGACGTTGCCAAACCGTACTGCAAACGCGAAACAGCTTGCCTTCTACCACCTCCCGCACTCCCCAGTCGACGTCACGCTCCCGCCTGTAACGGTCGTACAGTGCATTGTTTTGTCGTTGGAGCCCAAAAAAGTAAGTACACGTGTTTTCATTTATTTTCTTTCTAGAATCGTATATTTAGTTAAATTATACTGCACCGTTTCCATGTGTAAAGTAACTATTCCTTAATAACTTAGACATAAAAATATCCTTTGAATTTGGTATGTGTAATAGTTATGTAACCTTATAGGTTAAAAAGTGGTGGCTGCACACAGTGGCTCAAAATCATAGGGTACACAGTAAACCATGGTTCACTGTGTACCCCATGATTTTGAGCCATGGTTCACTGTGTATCAATAATTTTGTTCATTATGTCCGATACAATTTATGCATAAACTTTTCAACTGTGATTGTAATCAACAAAAAAAGGCGTTAATAGAAGATCTAATACTAATAATAATAATCTTTTTGTTTTAGAATGGGTCGAACTAAAAAATATTATTACGTCGCAAAGATTTTAGAAGTGTCTAATGAACCGGGATATGACTATTTTGTATCCTATTTAAACCTAAAGAGTAAGGTTTTTTATAAATTTGCTGAACCTGTGGAACCAGATATGGCAGGAGTTTGGAACAATGACGTAAAATTTATACTTCCTGACCCTAAAGTTGAAGGCAGTAGTCGCCGGCAAGCAACTTGTACATTCCCAATAAATTTGTCACTTTTGTCTTTTCCTTTTTGATTTTGTTGGAAAACAGTTTATGTAGATTTTGTTCTTTTTGAAGATTTTAATGTCAGAAGAAGATTAAGAGAGATTTAGGTACTACCTTTAAAGATTATTCGTTTCATTAGTCTATTATGTTTATTTTGTTATTTTTGGAGATTAATTATTTCAGAAGTAATGTTGATTTTGATATTTTTTAAGTTTTAAAAGACTGGTAATAACGTTAGACTGTTAATTTTAAGTAATACTAGTAATTGGAGTGTTCCTTACTAGATTTGTAAGTTATTTGTATGTTAAATTGTGCCTAATAGTTTGTTTTGTGATGTTATGTGATCGTTGCTGACAAATACAAATATATAAACAAATTATTAAATATTACATTACTATAGTTTTATTTAACGACATTTCTATCAATAAATTTGTTTAAATATGCTATAAAGGAAAGTAATTAAAGTGATGGTTCACTGTATACACATTGGTCCACTGTCGACTCAACCCCGATTCACTGTGTACTTATACTGGTACACAGTGAACCATTCGCCATCTTTAAAAAAAAACAATATTACCAATAAACTATTAGAATTGGTGCTGAAATTGATATGCAAAACAAAAGTTTAATAAACCTTTCGTTTAATGCCAATAGTTCTTAATTACATTCACGTACGGTGGATTTATAAATGTTCAAACTTTTAGTGGTTCACTGTTTACCATTGCATCCTACTGATGTAAAACGAAATAGAAAAATAATTGAAAAAAATAAAAAAAAATTAAGTATAGTCAATGATTGTGTAAATAAAACAATATGCATTAAAGTGTGTTTGAAACGCTTATGTGCAATTAGTACCTACATAATCAAGAAATAAATACTTACTAAGAAATTATTTATCTGGATAGGATTTTTTTTGTTTTGTTTAAGAATAGTTACTGTTCATTTTTTGTTTTGTTTAAGAATAATTTCATTTTTTATTTTGTTACAATTTTCGTTTTTAATAAAAAAAATAAAACATCAGAGACTGAACTTTACTGTACTGAACTGTACTTGGAATGTGGTAACACAAGAATATTGTGTTTTGCGAATATGGTCTTAGAAGATTATGATGTTTTCAGAATATGATATTATGAGTATATGATGTTTTGCGAATATCGTGTTCTACGAATGTGATGTTTTACGAATGTGGTCTTTTGAGAATATATGATATACAGCGACGGAGCGAAAATAACGCCCTGCAAGTTTCCAATGTATTATTTGCATATAAATAGAACTGTAAACGCAACGATTTCTTACCTTTTACACAGTTTTCACATAATTCTAAAAAGTTAATTAACATATTTTTAAATGATAGCTTCGATTAAATGTTAAAAATTGAAAACCACGAAACATGACACTATAGTACGATTATTAATTCCAGTCAGTAAAATGACAAGTGCAACTGTCACTGATACAAAAAAGGGTGACCCCGTAGACAGAGAATGCTATTCTCTGTCTACGGGTGACCCGCTACAATAGTGATGTTCGGCAATCAACAATCGACTTAGACATTTAGTCATGCTTTATTATAATATGTATCAAAGCGTTTGTAGTAATATTTGTACGCCTTGCAAGGCAGCACATAGTGACTCAATATTTTTCTATTTTTATAACATCGTGTACCACTACATTATACATATTATAAATTTGAATTTGAATTTTTTTTATTGTAAATATTTAATACATAGGTACCGTATTAAATAATACGATTTTAGAAATATGGACCTTACCAGGATATTAAAATTTCTCACTACAACATTATTACAAAAGCTGGGAAAAAAATATATAAAGAGATTCAGAGGTATTAACACTAGAAAGTCGGGAAAATACAAGTAATTTTATACGTTTTTATTCATTACGGTTGCTATTGATTCCGACTCCGATTCTGAATCGGTACCTATATTCAGAATCGGAATCGGAACCAGTTACATTTATAATGAATGAATCCACATATTCATCTATGATGTGGTCGAGTTGATACATTTTGTCTTCGACTTTTATGGCATGGTTGATGCACTGTCCCCAATTTTCAGGTGTCACTTCCTTTAGGCCTTCTTCAAATATTTTTTTACGTCTTTTATTTTAAAAGCTTTATTGTTCCTGGCGGCGTACCCCTTTGCTTGAGCCCAAACTAACTCTATTGGGTTGAGCTCACAGTGATAAGGGGGCAGACGCAGGATTGTGACACCGTATTCAGCGGCCAACTCTTCCACAGCATAGCGTTCGTAATTAGATTTTTGTAATTTTACTATTTCTATTAATTGAGCCTTTATCATTGTAGGTTGCTATTGAATTTGTTTTCCATCCAACCACTGAATAATATCAGCCTTCCGCCAGTTTGAAGTGGGGATTCGCTCGACTTTTCTTATGCGTTATCTAATACCAGCACCGCATTTGGCTTTAAATTTGGCAAAATGCTTTTAAGCCATTCCTCAAAACACTCCGAGTTCATTTCTTCATGATAGTCCATACTATTTTTCTTCGATTCAAAAATAAGTAAACCGGCTTCTACAAAACCTTCATCACTGCCTATATGTGAAATTATTAGGCGTCGACGTTTGCCGGTTGGGCCCTTTAGGCCTGTAGTCAAACCTTTAGAAAACGCTTGTTTGGAAGTTTGGGAAGTTCGGGAGCAGAATTAAAAACAAAATGGCGTCCATAGCGTGACAAGTGATGACCATGATGCTTCCAATAACCAAAAACAAATAATATAACAGTATTTTATGTAATATTTAATTACCTACCGTGTATGTCTTCTGTTTAATTACCGTTTAACCTGCAACACTGGAAATGTCATTTTACTGACTGGAATTAATAATCTTACTTTAAATTGCGACGTTGCCACTCATAAGGTATAAACGCTCTTAAATTGAATGTGAAAACCGTTTGTGCTTATGTAACCGGTAACCTTTATCATTTGGGTTACATAAAAACAGTTCACTTGTATAACCGGCAAATAAAGGAACGATATATTCACCGGTATTTAATCGGAATTAACCGCCCTTTTTAAACCGGTTCCGAGCCCTGGGTAAAAGTACTAGTTGGAAAACAAAAATTACTTGCCAAAAATTAGGTTTGCGTTACAATTATTTGTGAAGAGATTTTTTGCTAAGTAATAATTTGGCAAATGAAACTATGCGGAAAATTGTTTGGGAAGTGATAATTTGGCAATTTTTTTCGGTGAAACAAGGGAGACCCTCGTAATACAGTTCCTTCCTTTTACAAAACTGACAACACACTCCGGTACTTAAGTTGTCAATTTTATATTATGCACTTTACCTAAGTCTGAATAAAGTTCGAAATACAAAAACTGGTTCCGAAGGTTTAGGCTCGGGCAAGTCGGATCGTGTTTTGTAATAAGACTGAAAAAGCCCCAGTTTTACTGGTATGCTAAGTATTATTTTCATATCCAATGAAATAAATAACAGTTACAACAACGCCATGTATTTATAAAACAATAATTTCCAAAATTACATGCTTACAATAATTATCAACAATTTTGCAACACTAATAAAATTAGAAACATTAAAAATAACCTTACTTTAGTACCTACAGATCTCAAAAGGTCTGTTATATATAAGTATAACTATAAGTACACCCGATACAATTTTTCGAGTCCAGTATTTATTATTAACTAAAATGCCCTAGTCACACGAGGCTAATTTTTGAAGCCAGGATAGTAAGCTATTCAGTCTAGGCTCGTGTTTTATCGTGGCCAGATGTTTGAATTCGTAATTTCATGAAGTGTTCGAAAATTTCATGAAATAGAACATCGACCGCTGGTCACATCATGGTGTGGTCTGGCCAGATCACTGAATTCTCAACGTTTGACGATATGGACAATTAAACGCACTACTACTTCATGATGTGGCCAAATATTAGTGATCATATCGTAAGATTATGTAACGGTAGAGGCGTTGATGTCGCTTAAATAACACATCTCGACTTAGTAAAACGGCCAATGTTACTAGGAGAACTTGGGATGTAAGAGCGAGCTCGGGACTTGGGGCACCCCGACTCGGACAGATAGGGTTCGAAGGGAATGGCGGGGTCTAGTGAGCGAAAGAACAAAGACCCCGCCATTCTCTTCGTGGTAATTTTTGTTAAACCATTTAGAAGTAGCTCCGTCGACTAGGCCTTATTATTATTGCTTGGAAGCAATATTTGATAATTACATGAAGTGGAACCATGGATACCCTACATTAATGATAAGGCCAAACGTCGCCTGACATAACATTAAACGTTGACGTTTAAGGAGACTACATGACTTAAACGCAAGTTTTATAATGCCTAAAAGTATATGATCCACTGCAGTAAACAAAATCAGAAAAATATATGATATTCTTCAGGATATATGCTAGTTAGATAGGTAGTGGTGCCGATTCTCTTGTCACAAAAAACTAGACTAAAAATCACCAAAATTTGGTTTATTCCTGTCAAACGACGATTTCCCATTCTGAAATTGACTAAAGTGACACAACAAATTTTAGTTTGACAGCAGTCACAATGATGGCACTGAGATTATAATTTAGTGAAAATGGCAATTTTGCTATTCTGAATTCGTTTTTCACCAAAAATTTTAATTGTCTAACTAAAATCTGCCTACTTTTAATCGCGATTAAAAAGGTGTGGAATAAAATTAGTTGTCATCAACTAAAATTCACACCAACACCTCGACTTCAGATGCAAATGCAGTAGGTACTGTATTTTTTTTATTTTTTTTGCTTTCTCGAAAACGGTTTGTCCTATCGCAAAAATAATGAAAATTTCGACCCCCTTTAAAAACCCTTAAACCTCTAGAAATCAACGTGTTGGTAATATTTTTTTTTTATTTTTCATACAAAAAGTTTAAAAATTCCATACAAAACATGTCGAGGCTGCACAAAATGCGCGCCTCAGGCTCTAAAATAAAAACACGTGGTATGGCAAACAAATACCACGTGGAGTCGCAATTGCCAAATTTGATTTTAGATGTGTCAAAATTATTTTTAAATTTAGAGATTTTATTTTGCAGAATAGCTTTAAGATTCTCATAGCCAAAAGTAAGGAATTTTAGTGATAGTTTAGTTCGGTGTACAACAGAATCGGCACCAGTGTTTTGAAAACATAATACAACTAATTTGGTACGATAGAAAAAAGTCACGAAGATATCTCATAAAATTTCTTTTTACGATTAAAAACCATACTAAGATTTTTTTTTGTCTAACCAACAGATTTTTTGTAAATAGAGAATTGCTTCATATTTTGCAATAAATTACCAGCTTTGTGTCATAGCGCGTCTCTTTCTTTTCTATGAAGTCCGACAATGACCGCCCTTTAGCTGTTGTAAGCCCCAACGATATGGTCAATATTTTAGCTGGCCATTTCACGAAACACCACCATTTCGTGAAATGACCGAACACTTTATGAAATGATCAATAAGAATGTGTCCTAGGTAAAAAAAAAACTCCATTTGGTTCGTCAGTTAGATTAACAAAAAATACTGGACACCTATTTTTTCCGTTATCAAAACAAGAAAAGTGAGTCTAAGTTTAGGAGAGGTTGCGTAGGTATTACGCCACGAGAAATTTCAACGCACTATATCGTCCGTGTCCAATATTTTTTGGTAATCTAACTGATGGACCAAACAGTTTTTAAGGAATGTAGGGTAACTGCTATAGTAATTGGCCACGCTATAGTAACTGGCCACTCAAAACAAAAGAGGTAGAAACAAGGTAATGCAAGCAAGCCTCAGACTAAGGAAAAGAAAGGACTTGGCATAACGAACAGTATACAGCATATCTCACTGCGGCCGGTCGCCATGTTTTGTCACAGCCAACAAATACATCAGTTGTCATAGCAACTTGTTTCTTTCAGTGTTTTGAAGAAAATTTTGATATTATAATGCGCGCAGCTCTACCGCAAGCCGCCATCGTTGTGCCAGACTCACAGTATATGTAGGCACGTTTTTTCGTAGGTATGTCATGTCTATTCTTCTTTTCCTTAGTCTGAGAAGCAACCCCACGAATGAAACGGACAAAAAATATTCCTGTGTCTATTGTGTTTTCGTTTTAGTTCATAAAATGTGACCTAGATGGGGTTATACAACATTCGAACAGTCAGTTTGAAAAAGTTTTGAGAGATGTGGGCGGTTTGTTAAGGTTAAGAAAAAAATAAGGTAAGAGTCTTGGAACAATGTCTAGACGTCTAGAGACGATGTTAACAATTATCGACCTATTTCCGTTTTAACTGCAATTTCTAAAATAATAGAAAAATTGATAAATACTCGCCTCTTGCAGTATCTAAATAGATTTGATATTCAGTCAACTTCTCAATTTGGATTTAGACAAAAAAAGTCAACTGAAGATGCTGTTATAGCACTAACTTCTTTAGTAACCGAACAACTCGATAAAGGAAACAAATGTATGGCTGTCTTTCTAGATCTAAAAAAAAGCCTTTGACACCGTCTCTACTCCCATTCTTTTACACAAGCTTGAAGCTATTGGAATTCGTGGAATACCACTGGCACTTTTTAAGGATTATCTTTCTGGTAGAACGCAAAAAGTGAAACTTGAACAGATTGTTGGTGAGGACGCGGATGTATCATACGGCGTACCACAAGGAAGTGTACTAGGACCTACACTTTTCTTAATTTACATTAATAACCTCTGCAACATGAGGATTAATAATGCCAAAATATTCTCATACCCCGATGATACAGCTGTCGTCTTCTCAGGGAAAACATGGGATGATGTTAAAAATAGTGCAGAAGAAGGACTAGCTCTTGTTGCAACTTGGTTAAAAGAAAATCTGCTCACTCTGAACACTAGCAAAACCAATTTCATTTGTTTTAATATTTATAATCAGGTTCAATCAAATAAAGAATTTAATTTAAGAATCCACACGTGCGACATTGCTACAGATGGAACTTGCGGCAATTGCCCTACTATCCAACAAGTTACCCAAACAAAATATCTGGGAGTGATTATTGACCAGCGTCTCTCCTGGTATCCTCAACTGGAACAAGTCATGAGTAGAGTACGAAAACTCATCTGGATTTTCAAAGAGCTGAGATATGTTGTACCAAGGAGGATAAATGTAAATAAAAATAATGACAAGCAAAGAAATATATTAAATGAAATTTATGTATCTTTGGTCCAGTCTGTTTTAGTATATTGCATATCTGTGTGGGGTGGAGCAACGAAATCTAGTTTCCTAGAGTTGGAACGCGCTCAAGGAGCGATACTTAAGGTGATGTATTTCAAAAAAAGAATATTCTCCACTAAAACGCTTTACGATTTATGTAATCTGCTGTCAGTGAGAAAATTGTACATCCTTCTTCTCATCCTCAAAACGCACAAAGAAACACCATAATATGGTGTTTCTTTGTGATCATATTATGATCCTAAGATACTGGAAAAGAGAAAGAAACACTGCATAGTAAACGTCCCCTCAACTAAAACTGAATTTGCCAGCAGACAATATAAAATACGCTCAGCCTTTTTAGACAACAAAGTCAATAAATTTATATATAGATATATATAAATTTATTGACTATGATAAGAAAAATTTTGAATGCAGGAAAAAATTAATAATATGGCTACACAATTTAAATTATGATGATACAGAGTTACTTTTGCGACGAGTGACTTAATATTAAGTGATCTAGAGTGATTTTATTCGCTTATTTGGTCACACCATGTACACTCAAAATCTGTATCTCTCACTCTCACACACACACACACACACACACACACACTACACAAACACACCCACTCACACACACACACAAACACACTCATGCACTTATACAATTGATCGTATTATCTTTCTGTCTTTAGTTTTATTTCTTTTTTTTTTTTTCTCCTTTTGTTACTTACCTGTTTGTAATTTATAATGTGAGGGAAGAGCGGAGCCTTCAACTACAGGCATTGCTATGCCTAAATGGAGACTCCTCGACATGCAATGTAAGCCAAAATGATATGACGTAACTTATTTTTTTTTTACAATTTGATCTTATGTGCAACTTACATTTCCAGTGCCTAAATATTATGTGTTTCTATTAGTATATTAAGTGAAGTTTAATTCTGTGTAATTTTAAAGTTTGCAAATTCGTTAATAACCTTAAATGTTTACCGGCTAATAACTAAATTAAAATTTGGTTGAATTTCAGTTATTGCCCATCCCCGGCCAATTACTAATTTTCCATTATATGTTTTTTCAAAGGAGTTTCGACATTATAAGGGTATAATATACGGTATACAAAAATTCTACAGTTCTAAATTCAATGAATCAGTTATTAGCCGCGGGTGGCCAATAGCTGGCAAATAACATGGCCAATTACTAAATACTTTTTTAAATTTCTTTCAGACTGCTTCAACATGCCAAAGATACCGCAATATACCAAAAAACAACTAGACAAAGCTTTAGAAGAAGTAAGCCAAGGTATATCAGTTCGTACAGCAGCCAAAAATATGGTATACCTAGAGCAACGCTACAATTTAAATTGAAACACCCGGATAGCAAGATGAATTTGGACCAGAACCCTACTTGACTAGGGAAGAAGAAAAACAGTTAGAAGAATGGATGTGCAGTGCAATGTGGGCAAAAGAGGGTTTCCTAGAAATGCCGAAGACATTCTAGATTCTGTTCAAAACTTTCTGAATAAAAACCCCAGAGAGACACCATTCAGCGAAAATAGGCCTGGAAAAGGGTGGTTAAAAGGTTTTCTGAAACGCCATCCTAGAATAACTAAAAGAACGTGTGAAGCTGTTACGCAGGCGAGCGCATGTGTATCCGAATCTGACATCAGAAACTGGTTTGGTCAAATCATGGATCAGATAAACAAGTCTAATCTAACCCACATTTTAGATGACCCTTCCAGAATTTTCAATGCTGATGAAAGCGGTTTTCAAACCTGTCCATCTACCGGAAAAGTCTTTGCTGAAAAAGGAGAGAAGAATGTCTACACTATCGATAAAGGAAAAGCCAAAGAAAATATGACAGTACTTTTTACAATATCTGTTGATGGACAGATGGTGTTGCCTACGATTGTGTACCCCTATCAACGTTTACCTGAGAGAATCAAACAAACTGTACCTGATAACTGGAGTGTAGCAACTAGCAGTTCAGGATGGATGACGGCAGATACATTTAAATATATTATCGAGCATGTTTTTCACCCTTTTTTTGTGAGAAATAACATTCAGCTACCAGTTTTGT